>CM024604.1:27668597-29155940 GCA_014182555.1 Eucalyptus erythrocorys
TAAAGTCAAACTAAAGATAGATACTCTTGTAAAAGAATTGTTCGGCAAACACTCCTTAAAAGGTGATGTTTGGATAGCACCGTCCATCATCTCATTTTTTATTTTTAATGTCGGATGCATTGATCGCATGTAAAACAGCAGAGACGGCCAACGTAGTTCAGATCGCGAGCCGACTCACTAAAGACGTGCTGGTCGCGCGCTCTTGGGCCTCGTTTGGGTCCATCTTGAGTGCCCTTTCCACAGTCCTGGGCTTCGAAAAGATTAAAGTGGACTCGGGCCTACTTTGCCTAAGCATAATCACACTTTTCACGAAGCCCGGATGTCGGACGAGGACTAGTTGCTCAGTATTCCTTCATTTATAGCAAACGATTAAATTCCGTCTAGTCATTTCTTTATCTTTTCCCTGGAAAAAAAAAAAGGAAGGAAAATAAAAGCGCTGACTTGGGAGAGCGGGCTGATGGTTCACATCACTATTTTGTCCCAATAAATACCAATGTGACAGTCTAAGTTAGAAATATATGCTTAATGTGGTGATAGACTCAACGAAAGGACTATATGATTGAACTTTTAAAATTCAGTAATTAGATTGGATAAGAAAAGTCCAGGAATCACATTGAACATTGAAGAAAAACTCACGGATCACCCATGAAGAAAAACTCACGGATCACCCATGTCATTTCCTTTGTTTTTATTAGTTTTTAGGGGCTAGAAAAATGAGGGCAAGGTCGTCACTAGTGTTTTAGAAAGAATTGCATTAGCTTTATTGAGGGTAGCATTTTAAGTTAGATACTTTAAGACTACATTTAGTCATTTGAATTTCTGACTAAGATATGATATAAAATTTAGGGATTTTGCTATATCTTATCTACTATTTGGTGAATTTTAGTAATAAAGTCAAATATATTCACATTTATCATGTACATTTTGTGATATAAATGATATATCAGTGTAAATAAACTTAAAAATTCACAAATAGAGATTGTAAATATCTCTCATCACATTATTGCCTAATTTGTTTTCATTTTCACTTGCATTTTTATTTTATTTTTGCACTATTTTTAATTATTTTTCTTTTTATTTCTTTTCTCCCTTCCATCATTGTTTAACAAGATTTCATTAAATAGTAAACTGTATTAATTAACCTAAAATATAAAATACCTAAAATATGTAATAAATATAAATATGAATATAAATATATATAAATTGAATTTATATTATAAGATAGAATTACAGTTAAATATATTAATAAAAATAAGATTAAATTTTAAAACTAATGTTTTATTTTGAATTTCTAATATTAGAATTCAAATATCATTTACATTGAAATATAATTTCAATTTTGTTAGTTTAATAAGTTTGTTGTTCGAGAAGATTAACTTTTTTTTTTTTTTTTTATGGATATTAGAAATCCTATTCACATTTATCCCACATCCCCCATAGAATATTTTTATCTAGCTTATATCCCTTTTATATTCGATTTTATCATGTTTTGAGTAAACACCAAGTGTAGGATAGGATAAATTATATCCTATGTCGAGTTTTAACACAATGCGAGGCTACGTTTAGTCATCCAGATTTCTAATTGGGATAAGATTTGGATATGATATGATATGAAATCCCAGGATTTTTTTATATCCGTCAATTGTTTTGTGAATCTCGGTATTAAAATCTAATATATTCACATCATATCATATACATTTTTTTTATATAAATGGCATATCATTATAAATAAACCTAAATGTTTATAAATGGAGATGGTGAAAATCTCACGTGACATTATTCCTTACTTTATTTTTATTTTATTTTTCCTCTTTTTTATGTTATTTCCTTTATTATTTCTTTTTTCCCCTTTCATCATTCTTTAATAAAATTTTATCAAGTAGTAAACTGTACAACATACCTAAAATACCAAAATACCTCAAATATATAATAAATATAAATATTTAATTTATAGATTGAACGTTTATTATAAGATAGAATTAAAGTTGAATATATAAATTAAAATAAGATTAATTAAAAATAAATTTCCATTTTTTATTTTTAATTTCTGAAATTATAATTCAAATATTATTTATATTGAAATATAATTTCAATTTTGTTAACTCAATAAGTTTGCTATACGAGAAAAATAACAATCTTATTATGGATATTAGAAATTCTATCCACTTTTATCATACCTCCCCATATGATAATTTTATCCTACCTATATCCCTGTTATATCCGACTTTATCCTGTCCTGAGCGAGCACCAAACGTAGGATAAGATAAATCATATCATATTCCGAATTTTATCTCGACTGCCAAACGCAACCTAAGGGTTTAAATTAGAGAGAACAACATTTTGTATTAGATATGTTCTTGGAAGTTGAAAATCTTTTTAACAAATGTCTTCAGGAAAAATTGTAATAATATAGATAGAACTAAATTCAAAGTGTTGATAATAGAATTGGAAGTTGAAATGTTTTTTATTACATATTTCTTGGGTAAAATTCAAATTTTAAATGTTTAGAGACAGACAAATTCTTTGAATTTTATAGGCCGTGTATACATCGAGAAATTGATTTGAATAGTTCCTCTAAACTTACCATCTACATACAATTTGCATAACTCTAAAAGAATTCTGAGTAGCCCTCTAAGAAAGTTCCATTTATTTGTTTTCCTTTTTAAAATCGTTGAAATGGACAAATGCAGTGGTTTTATATGTACTTATGTATTTGTCGCGACCTAATTTTTCAGGGTACACCACCTAGAGTTTGGCTAATGGACTACTAAGCTTTAAACTTAGCTCGGGCCCTCCCAGGCCCATATCAATTCGCGACTTAGGGTTCAAGTTTTTAAACATGCAGATGAATTTTATCTAAGAGTTGCCACTAATCAATTTTTGGTAAGTTGATTAGACACCTAAATAAAGTAATGGGAGATTTACTTTACTCCTACGAATCAAATACTAAGGTTACGGGGACTTGGTTACATTAGACTTCTCTAATGCCCTTTCGGTACCATTCTTTTATATTTTTTGAAAATGTTTTATGCAGGCAACTTAGATTTAAACCTAATTACTATCAGGCAAAATGTGGTGACCACACGGGTACTCATCCATTATTAATCATTAAATAAAAATGGGTAAATAAATAAATTGTATCAAAAACAATAAACATGCCAAGCAAACAATTTTTTGGGGTTTTTTTTTTAATCTTGAATGAAATTAGAATTTTTATAAAACATGCATTCTAGTAAATGATTTAATTTTCTAATATGCAAATTCTAACTAAATGACCCTAAAGTGCAAATTAATTAACATGCACCTAATGTTGCTAATGAACAAATTCTAATTAAATGAACCTATTATGCAAATTAACATGCACCTAATATTTTTGGATTTTTTATAAAATTCGAAATTAGGTAAATGTGAAAGTTATCTAACTAGATTAAGATCCCATTAAATTTATATTAGGAATTAGGTTGAGCCAAATCCTAATTTAAACTAAAATATTATCTTAACCTAAATACTCCTAAAATGCCATCTATCTAATATTATCTAAACTTATAAAAAAAAAAAAAAAAAAACAAACAAACAAAAACTAACAATCTAGAATTAAGTTACATGCAACTTTTATTAATTTCAAAATTAAAATTTAACATGCAAATCAAATAAAACTAACATTCTATATGCTTTCTTTTTGTTTTCTTTTTCATGATTCAAAAATAAAATTCCTATTCTAAATATGCATGACAATAAATAAACAAACCTAATCCTAATTCAACATTTTTTGTGTTTTTTTATTTCGAAATTAACAATTCATAATAATTAAACATGCGATCTAAATTAATTGATTTGATTTTTTTTTTATTTTTTTTAAATTCATGTTAACTAGAATGCTTAGCCTAAACATGCAAATAACCCTAAACAAGCAACATTCTAACTTAGACATATTTCAATATAAATAA
Organism: Eucalyptus erythrocorys; assembly: GCA_014182555.1. NCBI lineage: Eukaryota > Viridiplantae > Streptophyta > Magnoliopsida > Myrtales > Myrtaceae > Eucalyptus > Eucalyptus erythrocorys. Next base: position 27,672,545 of record CM024604.1, read on the forward strand.
AGCAATCAAAACCATCTAAAATTATCCAGAAATATCACACATCATTTAAATCAAGGAATAATATTTCGCTAGTAAAACCGATAAATTGATTTTAAGTTCCTTAAAAATCAAAATATCAATTTTATTCCCGCATGATTAATTATTTCGTCTAAAGCCTCATAGACGAAATAAAAAATCCGCGCGCGATTGCGAATTAGGGGATAAATTGGAATTTCCAATCACATATCAAAGCCTAATTATGTTAACAAGAATAAAATAACAATAAAACAATAAAAATAAGATAAAGTAAATAAATAAAAGAAAAGCTACCTAAATTAAAATTTTCCTTTTTGCTTTTCTTTTTCTTTTTGAGCAAGGCTTGCTTGTGGGCTTCCAAGGGCAACCGGTCGTCAGTCCTTGTCGTCGGAGCTCCGACGAAGAGCGACCACAAGCGGGTCGGCGCGAGCGGCGAGGTTGAACCCGAGGTGGGTCGCGACTCAAGCTTGGCTCGGCACGGCTACAGATCTAGTCGTGCAAGGAGACGCCGGTGGAGGGGGAGTCTCAACCAAGGAGCTGCTGGTCGTGGATGGAGACGCTGCGGCGGTGCTGCACGTGGAGACGGGTGGCCGCGGCGAGACCGTCGGGCAGAGTGGAGGCGGACGCGGTGCGGAACCTCGAGCTGCAAGCGTCTTGGTGGCGCGGCGAGCGCGGTGGTGCTGCACGCGGAGACGGGCAGCCGCAGTGTAGGCGGATCGGCGATGGTGTGGTTGAGCTGCTGCGGGGATCTCGGCTCGGCAGGCGTCGCGATCTACTGTGGCGGCTGCGATGGGGGCTCGCGGGTGCTACAGGACGAGCACGGAGGTGGCCAATGAGGGACGCTGCAGCGCGGTGCAAGGGGGGTCACTGTGAAGAAGAAGAACAGTAATTGTTCTTCTTTTTTTTTTTTTTTTTTTCTCTGACTTCTGCTCCCACATCACTTCCCCCTCTCTCTCTCTCTCTCTCTCTCTCTCTTGTCTGCTTCCCCGGACTTTTTGACTTTTTTTTTTTCACTAAAACTCCTTCGGCAGAACCCCCGTGGATGGCAACATTCTCGTCCCTTTTTGCTTTTATTCGAAATTCCACTCAAAACAACTTTTCACCTCTTTTGCTCTCAAAATTTTTGAACGAAAGGAACCCCCTTGGTCCACTGTACGCGACTCCCTTTTATACACCAAAAGAACGTATTTTCTTGATAAATTTCATTGCCAATTTTGTTCGCGTGAAATTCCATTGAATATATCATTTCATCTCGCGCAATATTTTGAAATATTTGATCAAAAAATTTCCCCTCTTGCGCAAAAATGCATATCCGAATGTATATTTCCCAAATCTATATAAAAAAATCTTAACAAGAAATAAAATTTTCCTAAATTGCATGCCGTGTGATTTTTATTATTTTTTATTTTTTAGCAAAAATTAACCCCAAAAATTTAGGTGTCAACGGTATTGATATGTATTTTTGGAAGAATATGACAATTTTGTAGCTATAACATCAAGCGAGAGTTGGTGTAATTTAAAGTCTAATTCTAAGTGTCGTGATAGCGTCAATTTTAAAAGCATTAGGATGCAGTGGTGTTGTGACAAAAGTTAGTGAGGATTTTTTGGAAATTTTAAATAAATTATTTTTAGATCTACATCGATAATTTTTCTCAATTTTTCATGACATATTCATCAAAATAGTATGGTGTATTATGCGGATTAAGCACACTATTGATCATTTAAAAATTGTTGTCAAATGAGAAATTGGATCTTGGAACTTCTTGTTGATCGTCCAAATCCTATGTGTTGTTGTTGTTGAAGTTTTTCTCCGCAAAGTCACAGAAATGTTGAGAAAGGGCATTGGCTTTGAGTGCATGAATTTCTTAGTATACAAAAGGAATCTCTTTTGCATTTATACAAAGTAGTGGTCGTTATTCCAAAGGGGAAAATGAAATGTTACCACCATACTAATAAGTAGAAGCAAATTATGAAATGGAATTGTCATCTTAGTAGTAAAACATGACCTTGAAACTACAAAAAAAATAATGCTAATCTTCATCCATGCCCGGTCAAGTAATAATCCATTGGAATGATCATCAAAATGGCTTCAATGAATTGGTGATGTCAACGATAAATCGATACTTCACATCTGCTTTTGGCAAACACTCCGTGGCAGTGTTCACATAGTCCATAGGAATAAGCTCAATATCTGTGACAATATTGTGCTTTGCTACGAAGTCGATCATCTATCGTGTCACCTTAATCCCTCCAATGCAACTTACTTCCAAAATCGTTCTACCTGTTATTATAAGTCTCATTTGTTACTTCGTCCATCCGTTCCATGGAGAGCTATAAAATTTTAAAAGACTCATGTAGGCTTACCCATGAGGAGTGGCATAGCAAGTAGCTCAAGTGGTTTCGCTATTGCACCCACCATAAGAAGCTTTCCATTAATTTTCAAGAGACCCGAGAGGCAAAAGAGCATGCACAGTTGAGGCGTGTTGCAAATTGCTATTAATAAAAGATATTATTGTTAATATACATTCGTTTACCCTTACTTCTATGCATGATAAAAGAAAATAATTTGTTGTGACTCTAACATACTTATATCTCTTTTGTATTATAGCTAATCAAGAATCTATCGGCTCCCAAATGCTCCATAGCTTCCTTCTTCTTATTAGGTGAGGTACTGATGATAGTCACTTTGAAGTCTATAGCTTTAGCAAATTCTACAACCATGTGCCAAAGCCCACCAAGACCAACAACCCCTAAGTGCATTCCAGCCTTATCAAGCCCGTAGTACGTCAATGGACTATAGACAATAATCCGAGCACAAAGGAGAGGAGCACCACCATCGAGAGGCAAGTTGTTAGGGATTTTAATTACGAAATGCTCATCTGATACCATCATATTCAAGAAACCATCATAAGTGGTGGTTTTATCATAGTACTTTACACCATAGGTCAAGACCATTTTTGGGTAGTGATTCTCTAGATTGTCTTTGCAATTTTCACAAGAGTGACAATATCTTACCATACACTTGACACACACTTTATCCCCAACCTTGAATATTGTCACTTTGGCGCCAACTTCTATGACCACACCAACAATCTCATACCTACATACAATGGTTAATTAGTATAATCACTTCATCGAAAATTTTTGTTGATTTATCTAAGGAAAAACAAAAGGATGATATTTGTCAGAACTTGTACTCGAGAAGGAAGTGATAAGAAATAATTTCCCATTCGTTTATGGCGTCGTGGAGATCGGACATATACCACAGCACAATATTTTAAAAGTCGCGTCTTTTTCTCTAATGACCCTATAAAAAAGATAATTGGCACATTTCGAGAAAACGAGATGTTTACATTTTCAGCTGCACCAAAACGCAGAAGCAAATAAAAAGAGAAATCAAATCACATCACCTTCTTGAGAACTTGAAAGGGGAGATATGTCCTGGAGGATCTCTGGCTGCCCTTCCAAAAGCCTTCACTGGGTGTTCATTCTCTGGCGACATTGCCATTAAACTTGAAGAGGATTTTGTAATTTGTGTACGTTTTGAGATACGAAGAGTACGAGAGTGGTATAGGGGTTGAGAAGATGCAGGAAGGGGCGGTGACGAAGTCCTTAGCGGCCAAACTGAACCAGACATGGTGCGTCATCATCGGTCCCCTCTTTTTGACCAGTTCCAACCGTCGCAAGATATTGACCTCTTTGTATACTTGGGTCTGCTCGGCTAGCAGCCAAAACATCATCTATAAGATAAAATAAAGAAATGAAAAAAAAAAAGAAGAAGAAAGAAGCAATATGCATCCTCTGATATTATTTAATTGGGAAAGGGAAAAAATGGAACCCACTTTACCTGCAAGTACTAATTTTTTATTATTATTTAAGGCATAGTTTAATATATTGATGTAGCAATTCACTTGGAGGATGATTTGTTGAAAGTCTCTTCATAGACTAGCAATTTCCAAATCGTTTCTTTAGACCAAGGTCCCTAAAAATGTTGATGTCCAATCGCCCAATATTCCGGGGAACGTTCGAGCGACACACGACTTGTCACCCTTGACAGAACATGCCAACTCCACGTGGGGGAATCAGGCACGTTAGACTAGGGCCAAATTTTCTTTTTATTTTTAATTAATCTTACAAACTAAAATTCCAGAAATTAAAAAGTCCCAGGAAAAAGCCAAAAATTCCACAGAGTTCAAGAAAATCAGTAATGGTGTTTCTTGGGACAAAAATTAGACAAAATCGACGTATGATGAATTTTTCTTTTCCAATAATAACGAAAATTAATCAAAATTAAACGCAATTTATAATACATAAAACACAAACATATATAAACAATAGTGGAAAATTGACATTCTAGAATCGCACTTGTGACAAATGCTCAACTATAATGCATGAAGAATATAAAAATGCCCTCACATTATTTATATAATCACATAAATCTCTCACCAATTCTAAATCCAAATGAATCTTCCATTATATTAATTTGTCAAATCACAATTTATTTTCCTCTGCTAATATTGTTTGACATTTTTTCAGCATAACATATCCGCCTCTTTACTAATGTGTAATGAAAGTGCTACCACGTTTTCCTCATATGTATTCTAATAGGCTATATCATCTCTGCACCACCAGTTAAAGAGGATGTGTTATGTTTTTTTGCCTCTCCAAATTAAAAATTTTTAGAGGATGCATATTGTGTCTGCGTTATCTTTTTCAAGGGGATGCCGTAGACGAACAGGCTGCTAGACCAGCCTAGACCAGCAGACGCAAGTACGAAAAGGAGAAACTTCCTCGCAAAGGTTGACTGGTCAAAACAATGGGAAGAGATGATGACGCACGATGTACCCCGAGTTTTGCTCACTAGGTACGTCATCACCTCCACTTTCTCAAGCCTCTCAAGCCCCATATATACCTCGCTTCTCAGCCTCCTCGCATCACCAGTCTCTCCATATCTCAAAACACCCAAACTACGAAACTCTTTCGATTTAGGTTGAAGTAGTGCTCGTTGAACCTGGTGAAATGGCAATGTCAGCAGAGAATGAACATCCGGTGAAGGCTTTTGGATGGGCAGCCAGAGATTGTTCAGGACATCTCTCTCCCTTCAAGTTCTCAAGAAGGTAACATATCTTGGTTTCCCTTTTCTTTGTTTTTTGTTTTTTTCTTTTTTGGTGCAGTAAAAATACAACAAAGGTGAAAATCTTTGCTCCGGAAATTCATTGTTTTTTCATTTATTATAGGGCCACTGGAGAAAAAGATGTGACTTTTAAGGTATTATATTGCGGTATATGCCATTCGGATCTCCACAATGTTAAAAATGAATGGGGAACAACTTCTTATCCCGTGGTTCCTGGGTACATTCTCAAAAACATTACCTTTCTCAATTTTCTTAGATAAGTAAATGAAAATTTTGAGAAAAATAATTATACCAATTGGCTATTGCATGCAGACATGAGATTGTTGGTGTGGTCACTGAAGTAGGCACCAAAGTGACAAAATTCAAAGTTGGGGACAAGGTGGGTGTTGGGTGTTTGGTTGGATCATGTCGATCCTGTGCAAATTGCAAAGAAGATCTTGAGAATTATTGCCCCAAAATGATCCTGTCCTATGGTTCAAAGTTCTACGATGGAACCATCACCTATGGTGGCTACTCGGACATCATGGTATCTGATGAGCACTTTGTAATTAAAATCCCCGATAACTTGCCTCTTGACGGTACTGCTCCTCTCCTTTGTGCGGGGATCACTGTTTATAGTCCATTGAGGTACTACGGCCTTGATAAGGCTAGAATGCACTTAGGAGTGGTTGGGCTGGGTGGGCTAGGGCACATGGCCGTAAAGTTTGCCAAGGCCATGGGCCTCAAGGTGACCGTTATCAGTACTTCGCCTAACAAGAAGAAGGAAGCCATGGACCGTTTGGGAGCCGATGGCTTCTTGGTTAGCCGCAACACAGAAGAGATGCAAGTACGTTGTAGTCACAAAAGATTATTATTTTTTAATCATTTATAGGGATAAGGATAACGGAATATGAATTTATGATACTATCTTTTATTAAGTACAGTTAGCAATGGGTACAATGGATGGCATTATTGACACAGTCTCAGCTGTGCATGCTCTCTTGCCTTTGATCGGTCTCTTGAAATCTCATGGAAAGCTTGTCTTGGTTGGCGCACCAGAGAAGCCGCTTGAGTTACTTGCTATGCCCCTCCTCATGGGTAAGTCTAAGCAAGTCTTTTGAATTTCTTAAGAAAACTGCCTTCATATTTGGTGTTTAACATAAAATTTTAATGCTTTTTAGTTATAGTAAAATAATATTTTTTGAGTTTTACATATGAAAAAAGAAGAAGTAACAATTAAGACTATGATGACAGGAAGAAAGATTGTGGGAGGAAGTCTTATTGGAGGGATTAAGGAAACACAAGAGATGATTGATTTTGCAGCGAAGCACAACATAGTTGCAGATATTGAGCTTATTCCTATGGATTATGTGAATACTGCCATGGAGCGTCTGTCAAAAGCAGATGTTAAGTATCGATTTGTCATCGACATCGCCAATTCATTGAAGTCTTCTTGAGGGTTTCAAATGGTGTGGTACTCTCCGGAGCAAGAATAAAGATCGGCATTTTTTATCTTTTCTTTTAAGAGTTTATATAGCTAAGATCATTTCCCAACTTGTAACAGTTTAGCGTGATTTGCCTATGCTCTAGTGATGTTATCATTTCATTATCACCTCCGAAATAAATATTATTGCTTTGTATAGATCGCAACTGTAATTTAGGTTGCTTTCGTCTTGCGTAGGCAATTCTCTTCATGACACGAGCTCCCTTTACGCCTGGAGTAAGAAATTCATCACTCAGAAGTCAACATCCATTTCAACTGCTTTTTCTTTATTATGTATAGGACTTTATTATATATAAAGAAATTTTGAAGGTTCACTTTCACATTTGATAATTAGCGATCAGAATCACTCAATTAAACCGTTGTAAGTATATGTAATGAAAGATTAACAGAACTCTATCAAAAATATTCTATGGAAATTCAAAAAATTTCCATTACAGTTTGCCTTTATATCTCTTTGCTTCTATTCTTTTAAAATCAATACTTTGCATCTTAAGTTTTGTAATGAGACGTAAAATTACACTTGACAGTAGTCATACTGTATATCATGTTAGGAAAATCCTTTATGATGTTTTGAAGATAACAAAATAAATTAAAAGCTACTAACATGTTTAACGATTGAGTAACTAAATAAAAAACACACAAGCCGCTATGCAGATTATAGAATGTGTAAAAGATATTATCAAGAACTATATTTGAAAGAATCAAAAGATAAACTCTATGTTAAAGTTGAACTATGTTATGATAAAGTCTAGACTCTCAGGTTGAATATATCTAGACCTTATGTATAGATGGAACAATTTCAAAACGTGGCAAGTTCAAAACGAGACAAGTTCAAAAGGAGACAACTTGATAGAATGTAACACAAGCTAAGAACGTATAACGACTAGTGATCTAATTTGGATTTTATACCAAGATATAATTGATTGACTTAATCTAATTGATTAGCAAATCAATTCTGAAGATAAGTTCTTTCTAAACAGGAAAATCTACTTATCAAAATTAAGACTTTGATTATATAGACGATCAGAATCAAGTGGAGATTCTATCTTTATTACTCAACGGCTGCCAAATCTTATTGATACAAATATGTTCAATGAGTAAATTGGAAGACAATCCTCCGTAGACCATCGAACAGCTAGTTTGGAAGTAGAAGAATATATAAGGAGACCAAGGGACTGTGGAACAAGTAGGAGATGAGGCCTAGAATCTATAATTTTAAAATCTTAACAAAATTCGATCATAAGCTTGTCTTTAAAATACTTAAACATTTATGATCGCGAGAGAAATATTAAAAGAATGACTTAGTGAAATAGTGTCTATGAAGCATAGACACTCTCTGAGAGGAGAAAACATTCATGTCGTGTCGAACACTTTGACATGTTCAACACTCTCGAATACTCAATCAACACGTGTCAAAAAATCCGACACCTAGTTAACTTTCTCGACATTCTTCGACACTCGAGTTGGAATTCCAACATATGAATTTTCGATTTCGATACGTGAGATCAATTTTAAAAATTTTCAATAAATGAGGGGTCTATATATATATATATATATATATAAAAATAATGAAAAAATAATAAAAATAATAAATAGCAAAAGAAGAAAAGCTTAGTATTCTCTTCTCTTTTGACTCTCACTTCCCATGATACAAAATTCACATCCCTGGTTTTTCTCTTTTTTTCCGATATGTCGATAGGTGAATCCAAGATGTGAATTACTTGTTTTCCTTCTCCACCATTTTTATGGATTATTGGAATGAAGTTGAATTTGTTAAATTGAAACAAAGAATGATATTAATAAATGGTAAATTAATATTTTTAGTGTAAATTCAATCTATAATTTTTTATTATTTATTTATTTATGAATTTGAATCAAATTAATTTGATTGAAATAATCATAAAAATCATAATTTATTATGTATATATAAAAATATACATTTAATATACAACGTGTCCTAACTTGTCGAAATTCTCTTTTTTTTAGAAATAACGTGTCACGTATCGTATCGCGTGTCGCATGTTGCGTGTTGGTGCTACTTATGATAGTATGATCTATCATTGAGTGTTTATACTCAAATTTGTAATCTCTTCTTAATCATATAGTGGAATCTAGCTAGTAAATTGTTAGCATGGAAGAGTAGATGTAGGCTTAATCTAAACCAAACCATTACAAATTCTTGCATGCAATTTCTTTTATCCTTACTCTCTTATTACTTTTGTTAAAGTCTGTTGCACATTTGCAGGTTATTCTTAAAGTTCGTTCTACAGTATAAAAAATTCTGAACCATGTTCCAAAATATGGACCTTGTGCAAGCCTTGATCTTGATTTAAACTATTTCACATTAATTTATCAAGATTTTATATTTTCAACTAATCACCCCCCTTTAGGTGATCTGGGCTAGCAACATCACTTCATAGCCTTTTTCATTTTATCACAAAGTGTCGAAGTCACTCTCCCAAGCCTCCCCAATAAACATACGTATAGATTTGACCTATTTTAAACAATTAAAAAAAAAATTAGATGTGTTCTTGAAAATTTTGGAAATATATGTCTTTAGGATAATATTGAAAAAAAATTAAAAATTAATATATGTATAGGTAATAAATTTTAATGTGTTGATAGCATAATGAAAAAAAAAAACTATTTTAAGCTAAATCTATCTAGTGTTAAATTGAAATTTTTGATTGTCTACAAATAGGTCGATTTTTTTTTTTAATAGGCGGTATAAATTTGAAGCACTTGAATTGAATAGTTCCTCTAAACTTACCAACTAATTATGATTTGCATAAGCTCTAAAAAAAATCCTACATAGCGCTCTAAGAAAGTTTGTTTTATTTGTATTCCTTTATAAATTGTTGAGAAATGGACAAACGTATTAATTTTATATGTATTTATAGGCTAACGTTTAAATAGATTGGAAATTTTGGAAGAAAATGATAATAATGTAAGCTATAATATCAATTGATGTATGGTGTAATCTAACGTCTAATTATAAGCCCTATGGTGCAAAGTGTTGATTTTGAAAGTAGGGGATGCAAAGTGGTATTGTGTCAAAAGTTAGTGAGGATTTCATTTTCAAATTTCAATTTTTCATGACGCATTCTTTAGACAGCGTGGAATATTTATTCAAGTACATTTTTGACCCGTTAACTCTTACTATCAAATGCGAAATTGGATCTCGAAACTTCTTGTTGAGCGACCCAATCCTCCTAGTTGCTTAGTTTTATTTTTCCAAAAACAGGGTCACAAAAGGATTGATGAGAAACGGAATTGGCTTTGCTATCTACGCATCATCATTCCAAAGGAGATAGTAAGTGATATTACCACACTTAGGCAAAGCAAATTATCAAATTGAAAAATCATCTGAGTTGCCAAATGACTTTGGAAAACATGTAGAGAAAATTAATCTTCATCTACGCTCAGTCAAATAGTAATCCATTGGAATGGTCATCAAAAGGACTTCAATAAATTGGCAATGTCATTGACAAATCTATGCTTAAAATCTATTTTTAACAAATGTTGCATGGCAGTGTTCACATAATCCATAGGAATAAGCTCAATATCCATGATTTTGTTGTGTTTTTTATGCGAAATCAATCATCTCTTTCATCTCCTTAACCCCTCCAATGCAACTTCTTCCCACAATATTTTGACCATTAATTACAATTCTTATTTATCACTTCTTTTTCGTCCTTGAAACTTGTATGATCCCTTTACCTAAACCTAAAAAACATTAGACTTTCACCTTATACACCAAATATGAAGGAAACTTTCTCCAAGAACCATTATAAAATTCAAAAGACTTGCTTAGGTTTACCCATGGGGATTGGGAAGGTAAGTAGCTCAAGCAGTTTCTTTGGTGCACCAGCCACGACAAGCTTACCATGAGTTTTCAAGAAACTAATCAAAGGCAAAAGAGTACGCATAATTGAGATGGTGTCAATGATGTCATCCATTGTACCCATCACAGATTATAGTTAACAAAAACAATGACATTAATTTATATTTGGTTATCCATACCACAATACATGTTCAAAGACAATAATTTAATGTGATCATAACATGCTTGCATTTCTTCTGCATTATGGCTAACCAAGAATCCATCAGCTCCCAAATGGTTCAGATCTTCCTTCTTCTTACTCGGTGAGGAACTACTTATGGTCACCTTACGGCTCATCATGGCCTTAGCAAATTTTATAGCCATGTGTCCGAGCCCACAAAGTAGGGGTGAGCAGCGGTCTAGGGTCGACCCTAGACCAACCCCGGACCGACCTAATCCTGCTGGTCCTGGTCCAATTTTCAAGGGAACCGGGTCGGTCCTTGGTCTTAAGATTCCTAGACCGGTACTGTACGGGTTGGTTCTTGGTCCTGAAAGTTTAGGATCGGTCTAACCCGAACCAACCCTGATAAAATATAGTTATATATAATATATTTTAGATATTTAATATAATTTATATTTATGTCTTTCTTATAAATAGCAAACCCGGCCAACGTTCTTCACTTGAACAACTTGAATGACGATGTGAATGATGCCGTGAACGGTGTGAATAGCATTGTGAAATGGCTTAAAATGTCCTCAACCTCTTGTCTTATTCTTCCGTCTTTATTATGTTCATTTTTCACTTAAAAACGAAACTTTCCCTCGTGAGCAAGAGCAATCTTGCCCTATTCGTCATGCACACTTGCCCGCTCGCCGATCATCACTAGTGGCTCGTTGCTCATCGCTCACTGTTGGCCGCTCAACTTGCTTGCCACTCGGTTGTGGCTGTTGGACTCTTGCCTCTCTCGACGCTCGCGCTGCTTGTCATTGGCCGCTTGTCGCCGTTGGCCACTTGCTGCTTGCCTTGCTCAACACCCGTGTTGCTCGCTACTAAACTGGTCTCACTCTTTGCCAAGTAAATCAGAAGAGAATAAAAGCCTCAATTAGAAACCATCTTTGCTCGTGAACTACACTCGCCATTCGTTGCTCGCCTCGCGGCTTGCCCCTCTTCACTCACCTTTGCGAACACAACTTAACTGGTAAGTTTCATCTTTTGCTTGGATTAATGAGTTTTACCTTTTAAGGAATAAAAAAAATGAAATAAAAAAACTATCGATTGGTCACAGGTTAACCCTAGAACCAGACCGAACCCATAGGGTCGATCCAGTCCTCAATCCTAGACTCGATCTGGTCGGTCCTCGATCCCAAAAATTGGAGACCAATACTATGCAGGTTGGTCCTAGGGTTAGGCGTCAGATCGGCCCAACCCAGACCATGATCACCCCTACCACGAAGCCCAACCATCTCTAAGTACACTTTGGCTTTATCAAGCCCATAGTACTTCAATGGATTGTAGACGGTGATTCCATCACAAAGGAGAGGAGCACCACCATTTGAAGGCAAGTTATCAAGAATCTTAATTACAAGGTGCTCGTTTGATACCATGATGACCAACTATCCACCATAAGTGGTGGTTCCATTGTAGTATTTTGCACTATAAGTCATGATCATTTTGGGGCCACAATTCTCAAGATTATTTCTACAAGTTGCACAAGATTGGCGTGATCTAAGCATAGCAACAACACCCACATTATCCCCAACCTTGAATTTTGTCACTTCAGTGCCTTTTTAGTGGCCACACCGATAATCTCATGGTTGCATATAATAGGAAATTAATATAATTGTTTTCTAAAAAATTCAATTGCCTAAGAAAATTGAAAAGAATGATGTTTTTGACAACTCATATCCGAGCACAATGGGATACGAAATTAGTCCTCATTCACATTTGACAGTGTGGAAATTGGTATGGCATATGCCATAATATAATATTTTAAAAGTGACGTCTTTTTTTCCAATGGCTCTATACAAAAAAAAAAATTGATGCATTTCGAGGAAAAAAAAGAAAAAGAAGGAATGTTCATCTTTGTTGTATTTCCAGCTGCACCAAAAAACAGAAAGAAAGAACAAAAAAATCCAGGCATGTTACCTTCTTGAGAACTGAAAAGGAGAGAGATGTCCTGAGGAATCTCTAATCGCCCGTCCAAAAGCCTTCATTGGATGTTCGTTCTCTAGAAAGTGCCATTTCACCAAGTGTGGCGAGCACTTTTGCACATCAAATTGGAAGAAAAATCTCTGATTTTATTTGTTTTGAGACGCGAAGAGAAAGGTGGAGTGAGAAGCGAGGTACATAAAATACAGGAAGTGATGCTGATGGCGTACTTGGTGAGCAAATTAAACCAGACCCTGTACGTCATAATCTCTCCTCCATATTTTTTAACCAGTCAACCTTTGCACGAGAATGTTCTCTTTCTTTGGCTGCCAGCAAAAAGAGAATTAAAAATCATCTTAACTAATTGGAAAGAGAGAGAGAGAGAGAGAGAGAGAGAGAGAGGAAGAAAAAGATAGCTAAATCCACTCTTGCCCTTTGCATAGTTTTGTATCTAAAATAATACTATACTGTTTTTTTATTAATTGATCATGAAGTAAGAGTTAACAGTGGAGATGCAGGGGATCGAACCCTGTACCTCTCGCATGCAAAGCGAGCGCTCTACCATTTGAGCTACATCCCCATTTGATGGACTAGTTGATTAACGAAGTTATTATTAAAAATTTCTTCCTAGTTGTATAATGTCCAAATTCTTTCTACAGCTCGGATGCAAAAATATTAAGAGGTCTAATCATCTGGCTACGCAAGGCCTGCCTGTCACTCTGACCGGCAAATTATTTTTAAATTAAAATTCCAAGAAAAAGTAAGAAATTCCACAAAAACCAACCAAAAAAAGAAAAGAGGAATCCTAATGTATTTTTAGGAAAAAATTGTACAAAATCGAAATAGGATAATCCTTTTCCCATACCAAAGACAATTTGTGATACATCAAGCGTTGGTAATATATACATAACAGTTGAAATTTTATATTTCAAAGCTACACCTATGGCAAAAAATCTCATTTATAATGCACTAGATATTGAAGTACCTCGAGAGACCCATTATTTCTCATAAAGTTGATTGATTTAGTGCAATATAGTCAAACTAGAGATAGATACTCTACGAAATGAATCGCTTAGCAAACGAACCTTAAAAAAGTTAATGTTCGGATAGTGCCGTTCATCATCTTATTGCACTTGTGGTTTAGCATAAACAGTTGAACGCTTTGACATCTTCTAATGGTTTAGCATTATTAGCGTCTCTAGCACTTGATCATGCTCAATATGGAAACATTTTTTTTCTTTGGCCGACCGCATGTAAAACGACAAAGACAGCCAACGTTGTTAAGATTTTGAGCTGACTCGTGAAATCCCATGGATTCGCAAGTCGAAACTTAGTGTCGACTCGATCGAAACTCATAGTATGACTAAAGTTCGAGGTGAGATCGCGAGTCAACTCGCTAAAGAAGCGCCACTCCTCCTGTCTTGGGCCCCGTTTTGGTGCATCTGTGTGTACTTTCGAAAGTTCTGGGCTCCGAAAAGATTAGAATTGGACTGAGGCCCACTTTGCCATCAACTCTTCTCTGTAACTTTTCCTCAGGAAAGAGGAAATGTCGCGTTAGCCACAAAGAAGGAATATATACAAAGAAAAAAAAAATAAGTGCTGACTCGGTTGAGCGGGTTGATAGCTCACATCACTATTTTGACCCAATAACAATTGACGTGTCAGTCCGCGTAAAAAATATGTGTATAATGTGGAAATAAACTTAATGAAAGGATTACAATGATCGAACTTATAATATCTAGGGATTAGACTGGATAGAAAAAAACAGTTCAGGAATCAACTTGAATATCAAAGAAAAGTTTAAGAATTATATGTGTAATTGTGTCTTCCATATGTACTTGGAAGTTGAAAAGCTTCAGAACAAATGTCTTTAGGATAATTGTAAAAACATAGATAGAACTAAATTCAAAATAATAGATTCTGAAGTTGAAATGTTTTAGATTACATGTGTCTTGGGTAAAAATAAAATTTTAAAGAGATGGAGATATCATAAGTGTCATAATTTTCGTATGACACTCATTTGAATATTATAACTTTTTTTTTTTAATCATTTGAGTGCTAAATTTCTTAAAAATCGTTCAGTGCCAATGACAATTTGTTTTGTCAAAAAACCCAATGCGGCTGTAATTTATTATATTATGTCTAATGTGGATAGCCAGCAAAAATGAAGTCAGCAAGTTAGCACTAAACGGCATCGTTTAAGCCATCTCTTTGCCCCAAATTGATAAAATAGGGCAAAATCCAACATGCTCTTCACAAGACCCTGGCCCCAATTGCTTAAATTGCGGCAATTCTAATCCTAGTTTGATTATTCATCAACACGACAAGCCCCCTCTCCGACATCAGCTCTTTGAAGCGTCATATTCTGCGGCTGCAGAGATGGCTATGGCAGAAGATCGGAATGTGACGGCTATCTATGCAGTGTTAATGCATTCT
Source organism: Eucalyptus erythrocorys (assembly GCA_014182555.1). Lineage (NCBI taxonomy): Eukaryota > Viridiplantae > Streptophyta > Magnoliopsida > Myrtales > Myrtaceae > Eucalyptus > Eucalyptus erythrocorys. The sequence continues at coordinate 27,687,585 of CM024604.1, forward strand.
CCAGAGAGTATGTCTATGGCGTTTCGACTGCGGGAATGGTTGAGTCAGCGGCCGATGAGCAGAAGACCGTCGTTGAGACTGAGAAACAATGCCGTCGAGAGTGGGGGACAAGGCAAGAAGTGAGAGCGAGATTTGTGTGCTTTATTGTTGAGTGGAGAGATGACTGGGATGAGTGAAGTTTTGGAAGTTCTCGTTGGAACCATGGCCGATCAGATATGTGTGAGAGGGAGACTGATGAAGCGTTGCAATCTCATCTCTTCCAACATAGAAGGAGGAGGTGAGGGATTCAAATGTCCACTTTCTCAGAAGAGTTGGGGTGGGGATGAGTGAGTTTCAAAAGTGAAGGACTAAAATGCCTCTGAGAGGTAGGACAAAAGTACGAGAGTGAGTGTTAGAGTAGGCAGTAGAATATATGACCGACAAAAAAAAAAAGTCTAAATTTAATTCAAAAAACAACAGAGGCCAAATTACCAAAATAGGTACTCAAGTGAACAATTTTTCACCAATGTAGCATTTAAGTGACTGAAAATAAAAAGAAGAAGAAGAAGAAGAAGTTATAACACTCAAGTGAGTGTTGCACAAAAAATATAACAATTGTGGTATCTCAATTTTAAAAGTTCATAAATGATAAATTCTTCTAATATTACCAAAATAGTTACTCAAGTGAACAATTTTTCACCAATGTAGCATTTAAGTGATTGAAAAAAAAAAAAAAAAAGTTACAACACTCAAGTGAGTGTTGCATAAAAAATATGACAATTGTGGTATCTCAATTTCAAAAGTTTAGAAATGATAAATTCTTCTAATATTATAGACCATGTAGAGTGTATATATCAAGCAATTGAATTGAATAGTTTCTCTAAGCTTACCACCTCCATATAAATTACACAAGCTCAAAAAAATTTATAAGTAGCCCTCGAAGAAAGTTCTTCTTTTTTTTTTTTCCCTTGTAAATTGTTGAGAATGGACAAATGCATTAGTTTTACGAATTTATATATTGATATAGATTTTTGGAAGAAATGACAATTTCGTTAGCTATAATATCAAGCGATATTTGGGGTGTGTTTGTCTTGCGAAAAACAATTTCTGGAAAAACGTTTTCCTCATTTTTCAGCGTTTAGTTCATTTAGAAAAATGAGTTAATAGAAAATGTTTTCCTAGTCAATAGAAAATATTTTCCTTCCAAAACTTAAATTTAGGAAAACAATTTCTTCTTTGAAAGAATCAGAAAATGTTTTTCCAAAATGTTTTAAGGTCCTTATTTAATAAAAAATTTATTATTAAAAAGAATTTCTAATTAAAAATTTTGAATTTGTTATTATTATATCTTTTCTTTTCTTTCTTCTTTCTTTTTTTCTTTTCTTGTTTTCTCTTTTCTTTCTTTGCCTGTGAATGTAAACCCTAACTCCTCCTCCCCTCTCTCCTTCTCCTTCGCCCCCTCCCTTTCGTCACCGCCACCTCCTCCAATCCTACCCCCTCTTGCGCTCATGTTGGCTTTGCTCCCTCCTCTTCCTCTTCGTCGGCATCTTATACACCTTCAATCATTTTTCAAATGCAATTCAAACACTAGAAAATTTCTTCAGTCACATATCACCAAACAAAAAAAAAACTAACCGTTTTCCTGGAAAATGGTTTTCCAGAAAATATTTTCCAAAAACGTTATATTTTCCGTGAAACAAATACACCCATTGTAATTTAAAATCTAATTATAAGTCACACAGTAGTATTAATTTCAAAAGTAGAGGATGCAAAAGCACACTGTTGATCCTTTAACAATTGTTATCAAATGAGAAATTAAATCTTGGAACTTACTTGTTGATCGACCAAATCCTCTGTGTTCTCAATTTTTTTTCTTCATAAAGTCACAGAAATGATGAGAAAGGGCATTGACTTTGAGTGCATGAATTTCTTACTATACATAATGGAACTCGTTTGCATACTTTGGTTGCTGTTTATACGAAGTAATGGTTGTTATTCCAGAAGGGACGATGAAATGTCATCACCATACTAATAAGTAGAAGCAAATTATAAAATGGAAATTTCATCTTATTAGTAAAACATGACCCTGAAAAAACAAGATAAGGAAAATTGACAATTGAATACTTAAATCAACACATTTTGCCTCTATATCACTTTGCATCTATTCTTCTAAAATCAACACATCGCATCTTAAGTTTTGTAGTGAGAATTCAAATTATGCCTAACATTAGTTCACATCGTATTGTACTTCGTAGCAGTTTTCATTTTATCACAAAATGTCAAAGTCACTCTTCTGACCTTCCCCATTAGAGACTTACGTATGAACCTACAGATTTGATCTATTTTAAACAATAAAAACTATGAGAGATAATATTTTTTAGAGTGCTAGCTAGGAATCTTTTAGAGTGTATGTGAATTGTATCCAGTGGGTAACTTTAAGGGACTATCGATATCAATTGATTGATAGTAATATGCGTGTGTGAACCTAATCGACATAGACCAAATCCCTACTGGCTTTCTGGAACACCAAATTTTTTTTTACTTCTGCTTTCCCGCCATACCTTGAAACGACGATTTGGATGATTCCCAGCGTAGTTAGACAGACTTTTGAGTCTGTATTTCATACCTTAGATTTGACTAACTATTAGCATCGTGTACCATTCATAAACATAGTATAAAATGAATTGAATTTAGTTACCCATGACCTAATTCGTTACATGGGCCTTCACTGAACTTGGACCTATTTTTATTCCTAGTGGTATCACTAAGCAAGACTTATGCTTTAATAGCATGTGTAACAACGTGCCTAGCTCTCGACACAAACTAATGACTTTTTACTAACTTTTCTTAACAGAAAGCCAATTTACTTTGCCATTGAGAACATGTTTTCTTGAGGTCCTCATGGACGCCGTTTCCTTGCTCTTGCTCTAAGACATGCACAATTTTGCTCTGCCCATATTTAAGAGTAAGCCAAACCCAAAAAGATATATTGTCAAAGTGGTTATAAGCACTTAATTTTGATGAGAAATAAAGTTTCACGTTTGAATTACAATGTTTCTCCCTTAAGGTGACTTTGAGGATCACAGCCGCCTTTTTATGAGTGAAAGCCCTTCCTCTATGCAGTGACAAAGGGAAATTACGGGCATCTATAAAGATTAATTTGGCCAAAATTTTGGATATAATTTATAATTGTGCCATACGGAATAGATTTCAATGAGAATTTCAACCTCAATTTAGCCCAAAAATTTCATTTAATGCTATAAGATTTACTAACATATACTATATAAATATGGTATGAAAAAATGGAAATTTTGAGGTTTAAATATTCTAGACAACTGCGTCGTGCTAACTTACCCGGAGAGCAAGGGTGGTAGTGACTCTACTCTCCCCCAGGGTTTACTCCGCCGCGAAGCGGCGCACGGGTTCTCTGGATCATCAAAAAAAAAAAAATTCTAGACAATTATGTATGGGAAAAAGGCACAAGAAGTATCATAACTCTTATGTGGCATTCACTTTAATATGAAAGCTTTTCAAGCAATCATTTTAGTACTACTTTAATAAAAGGAAAAAATGATCACTTAACTGCTATTAACCAGTTTGGGACACTGGAAATTCAATGTGGCAATATGTAATATTTTCTCTGACAAACATGGCTCTCCTGCACTTTGAATCAGCACAAATGCCCTTAACGACGTAACTAAACGTTTGCCCCAAATTTAAATCCTAATAGGACAAATCGAGCCATTTTCCTCTTTTTTCAAACCCTAATTCAGACCATGGCAATTTGGGGAAAAATGAATTGCACGTTGCAACAGAGACGCCACGAGTGGACCATACATCGACGAAGAAGAAACGCCTGCAAGGTGGTGGATTATGTAGAGACAGTGATGTCGCGGGACCTCCTTCGCAAGTTCTTGGACCACTCGTCTCTCGACTTCGAGTACTCGCAAAGCTCGATCTGGTCTCCGCTCATCCCTCGCTCCCACTTCCCCATCGAGCCTGACTGCTTGGCCACTTCGAAGAAGCTTTGCTTCGAATTCGCTCCCTACAAAATAATGGCGAAGAATAAGAAGATCGATCTCTCGACATGTAATAAGAAGAAGATAATGAAGACGAAGAAGTTAATTATGAAAATCTAAGTTTGGATCATTGAATTCTACTTAAGAATTGAGGGTTCATTGAAGGCAGCATCCAAGCATTTCAAGAAGTTAAAAATAATTTGTGAAATTTTTGGTTCATTCTCGCTTATATTGGACAATATCGGTGATCGATAGTAACAATAAGTCCTCTCTTACCACTATGTGAAAAACGAATCTTTGTCGCACACCACACAAGAATGGGCGCCATAGCCCAACTATGGCCGAGCACAGCTCATTCTTGCAAACTCAGTGGGAGAATTACCCAAAAAGTCCTTAACCTATTGCAGTTATCCAATTCAGTCCTAAACCTTTTTTTTTTTGTCCAATTTAGTCCTAAACCTTTTATAATTATGCCAATTCATTCCATCCGGCCAAAATTGGCCCGGCTGGCTGACGTGGACGCCGGCGGGGGACAACCGGCCGGCGAGATAATTTTTTAATATTTTTTTGAATTTTTGAATTTTTTTTTGAATTTTTTTTTTTTGGGTCTTCTTCTCCTTCCTCTGGCCGGCCGACGCCGGCCAGAGATGAGGGCCGGCGAGGCTGACCTCGCCGGCCACTAGCGAGGCTCGGCCTCGCCATGGCGCCGTCGCCGGGTGAGGCCGAACCGCCAGATCCAGGCGAGCTCGGCCCTCGCCGACCACTGGCGAGTCCGAGCTTCGCGGATCTAAGCTCGCCAGTGGTCGGCAAGGGCCGAGCTCGCCGAATCTGGCGAAGCTTGACCTCGCCAATGGCCGGCGAGGTCAGCCTCACCAACCCTCACCTCTGGCCGGCGTCAGCCGGCCAGAGGAAGGAGAAAAAGACCCAAAAAAAAGATTTTAAAAATTTAAAAATTCGCAAAAAAATATTAAAAAATTACCTCGCCGGCCGGCTGTCCCCTGCTGGCGTCCACGTTAGTGCCGGCCGGCCAATTTTGGCCGGATGGACTAAATTGGAACAATTATAAAAGGTTTAGGACTAAATTGGACCAAAAAAAAGGTTTAGGACTGAATTGGCACAACTGCAATAGGTTTAGGACTTTTTGGGTAATTCTCCCCAGACTCAGTCTTTGGACCTTCCTCATCTTTAGCAGTTGATCCTTGTTTGAATCGTTGGCCAAAACTCAAGACATTTTAATTTTAATTTTTTTTTTTTTTGGATAGAAAGGAAATAGCTATTAAGGGAAAGGAAATTTACAACCCGCTGCTAAAGTGTCCAAAAGAAGAAGATCAAAGAGAGGAGGGGGGAAGTCGACCCAATTAGGAAAAAGGGAGCCCTTACTATGGGCTTTTGTGGCCTAGTCCGCAGCAAAATTTTGCTTCCCTTTTGCAAAACCTAAGACGAAGATGAGAGAAGCGACGGAAGAGAGTGGCGGCTTCAACGAATAGGGTACGGATCTCCCATGGAGGCTCTTGCTGATTGTTGATGGAATCAACCAAGAGAAGACGATCCATTTCGATTTGGAGAGGCGTATCAGTTTTGCCTTGCTGTAATAGGTGGTGCAGGGTGACGATCAACGCCTGGGTCTCGATCTGCAAGGCCGAAGAAGCAGCAACATTCTTGGTAAATCCTTCTTGCATTTTTCCAAAGTGATCCCTGCATATAAACGCCATAGATCATTCTGTGTTATCTATGTGGTAAGCCCCCCATCAATATTAATTATTTTCAATATGCCCGGATCAGGGGCCTGCCAAAAATTGCCATGGTTGGGGTGATTGCTTCCTAGTCCTGTCGAGAGATAAGCAAAGTTCTGAACTATTTTTACTTGAGCGAGAGTAGCATCAACAACAAGGTTCATATCAGGGCTCTGTTGACAAAAAATGGACCTGTTTCAAGCCTTCCATATCTGCCATAACACCACGACTACAGTCTCCAGATTAGGTAAGGTCTTCTTTTGTATGATACGATCTGCTATCCAATCTTCCACGCGATGCATTTCTGTTGCGATAATCTGAATGCAAATGCTAGGGTGAGACTAGATTCGGTGAGTCCATGGGCAGAGAAGGAGAAGATGTTCAATCATCTCGAGTAGTTGATTTGGGCATAATGTGCACACTGGATCAGTGCTGATTCGTCGACAAAAGAGATTGTCTTTGGTGGGCAGTGCATTGTGGCAAATAGACTAGAGAAAAATCTTAACTTTAGGTGCGAGTTTAAGCTTCCAAATTTTATTCCAAAGGAGTGGGGGTGTTTGATAGGAAGATGAGGCTTTATGATTGATTGCTCTTGATTCTGCTTTTCTGATTGAATGATAACCACTTTTAATTGTGTATTGCCCCTGGGTTGTGGCTGTCCAAACCAGTCGGTCTGTTGCAAAATTTGCTCTAACTAGAATCCTAAGTATCTCTTGGGTTGTTTGTGCATCATAGAATTGATTCAGAATAGGCACATTCCAATTATTAGAATTCTTCTCCAATAGGTCAACCACCAACACAAGTTCATCTCTTGTTGCTGGACCACCGAGTGTTCCTCTGGGTAGCCATCGATCTACGTGAATTTTGATCTGAGTTCCATCGCCAACCAACCATTGAAGGTGTGGTAAGATCGCATCACTTCCTGACAATAGGCTTTGCCAACCCAAGGAAGGTCGGGCATCTCTGTCCGCATAACGGAAGTCTTTAGATGGGAAATAAAAAGCCTTAAATAGTTTACTCCAAAGGGAGGAAGGCTATTATAATAAGTGCGATGCTTGTTTCCCAAGCATGGCCTTATTGAAGGCGACGAGATCTCGGAAACCCATTCCTCCCTTCGCCTTTATATTTTTCAAAACATCCCATTGTTTCTAATGAATCCCTAACTTCCGACAATCTTTCTGCCACCAGAATCAGGCAATCTTCTTTTCAATAGATTTGCAAATGGATATAGGAATTTTAAAAACGGACATGGCATACTAAGGTATTACCTGCACAACGGTCTTAATCAAGATTTTCTTTCCACCCTTAGAAATAAGATTCTCTTTCCATCCTTCCAACTTGTTATTCACTCTATCCAAAAGCCAAGCAAACATGTCTCCTTTCGAGCGACCCCAATCGGAAGGAATGCCTAGGTATTTACCTATTCTATCAAGCACATGGATTCTAAATTCTCTAGCCAGGTTTTCCTTAAGGTACCTAAGGCAGTCCTTACTGAAGAAAATACCTGACTTATTCCTATTAATAGCCTGTCCTGTAGCTAGGCAGTATTAATTTAGTATGTTGGCCAGATTTTGACATTCCCTAATTGTGACATCTAAAAAGAATATTGCATCATCAGCGAAAAACAAGTGGGAGAGATTAGGGCACCACTTGTCTAGCTTAATGCTCTTCAGGTTCCCCATAGGAGATTTGCCTGTAGGATAAACAAATAAGGGGACAAAGGGTTGCCTTGTCGTAGGCCTTGCATCTGGTGGAAATACTCTAACTGCTCGCCATTGAATTTGATGCTAATAGACACTGTTGAGAAACACTGCGAAACCCACTGAACCCACATAGGATGGAAGCCTATAGGCCATTAGGAAATCTCATTCCATTCTGTCATATGCCTTTTGCATGTCCACTTTAAGATCGCCGGAAAATTTCATCGTCGTTTTCGTATCTTTATCTGATGGAGAATCTCCTGAACCATGAGGATGTTGTCCCGGATTTGTCACCCACACACAAAGGCAGTTTGTTCTATAGATATTGGGTCAGGTAGTAAGGGCTTCAGCCAATTTGCGAGGACCCTGGAGATGATTTTATAGGCGTAATTGCATACGCAATGCAATTACGCTAATGGGACGGTAATGGTCCAGACTTTCGGGTAGTGGTATCTTCGGTATCAAAGATACAATAGTCTTATTGAGATCTGGGAGCATCACTCCTGATTGAAAGAAGTTTCGAACCGAAAGAAATATCTCATCTTGTAGTGTGTCCGAATTGGATTGGTAAAACAACTCGTTCAAACCATCTGGGCCCGGGGCTTTTGTAGAGCCCAACTGAAAGGTTGCAATGTGGACCTCCTCTTTAGTTACCTTGGCTGTGAGGATGGAGTTCATGTCATTGGTAACAATACTTGGGCATTGAGCAAGGATGGGATCGTAGTCACGGTAGCCCACTGTTTTGTAGAGGTTGGAGTAGAAATCCTACGTCATCTCCTTCAAGGTCTTCTTGACTCTCACCCATCTATGGTTGGCGTCCAACAACATTCTTATTCTATTCCTTTGTCTTCTCTAAATGGTAGTTGCATGGAAGAATTTCGTGCTTTTGTCACCCCATTTCAGCCAATGAATCTTTGACCTCATAGCCCAATACTGCTCCTCTTGTTGCCAAAGTTTCTGGACCTCTGTCTTAATTTTGGTTGATGTCGTTTTATCATAGTGACTATCGATTTGATTTGTAATATATTGTAGCTAGTGTTGCAAATCTGAGATTTTGTTTTTGGCCTTGAAGAACTTTTCACGACTCCATAGGGCAAGTGCTGAACTAACAATCTTTAATTATGTGGCAGATCAAAACCAATACTAGTTGCAATGTTCCATGTGTTGGCAATGATCATCCTGCAGTCCGGATCTTGTAACCAGAACACTTCAAAGATAAATGGCCTACGTCTTCTAACCAAATGAGATTCAGTATCTAATAGTAAAGGACTATGGTCCGATCCCACTGCTGGTAAAGTAAACACCTCAGCTTCCGAGAAGGTGAGTCGCCAATCTAGATTGCATAGTACCCTATCCATTCGCTCCTTAACAATGTCATCACCCGCACAATTATTCATCCAGGTAAATGCGCATCCCTTACTCTCCATGTCGATTAAGGAACAATCATGTAATACCTCTCGAAAGGAGTTCATACGGTGAAAATCTGCTAACATTTTCCCTACCTTCTCCCAATGATAGGTTATCTCATTGAAATCACCAGAACAAATCCAAGGTGAAGAGTTGGAGCTTGCAATTGGTTGGAGGACAGTCTAAAGCTATTGTTGAAGCCGAAACACCGCTAGTGCATGGACACAAGTCACACGTGTAGGTATGTTGTTCCTTGAATCAGTGCATATCATATCTATGCGGTCCTGCTGTGATTAAACCACGCTGAGAGAAATGTGGGCCCACCAGAACATGGTCATACCCCCCGCCAAACCAATAGGATTAACCAAATGAGAGTTTGTGAATTGAGCCGTCGCTGTAGTTTTGTGAGCATCCCCGGTCGATTCTTGGTCTCCATCAAAGACACCAAATCAGGTCTTTCACTAGCCACGAGGGCCTTAAAGGCTTGAACTGTCAGGGAAGAACCCAAACCTTGACAGTTCCAACTGAGGAACTTCATTTTTCTGTTGGTGGCTTTTGAGGGCAAGCCATCTCAGCCAATTTGCTATTCTCTTCTACAGTGAGGACTGGAGTGTCCATTAGTTGTGTTTCATCCAAATCCTCTATGATATGAGTTCGTGACTCATATGGGTTATATCTCTTTAACTTCTTGGCAGTTCCTGCTCTAGTCAATAGTCTTGATTGCTTCATTTTTTTGGGTGTTGGGAAGTTCGTGTTCTGATCCTGAATTCCTTTCAACTTTGCAGGTATAGGTATTTAGAGGCCCCATAGAAGATGTTGGAAACATGGAACTCAAGTGATGGTGTGGACGTTGTTCAACCTCTCGTTCTGATTGAGGTATTGCTGATAGCTGCATAGTTCCCGCTCGCTACTCTTTATCAGTCATATGAAAATCTCGAATACCCTTCAGTTTAGATATGGCAGGGGTCAGTTCACTTGTGGAGGATTGCCCTGCTATCTTTCCATCGATGCCATATGGCATGGTAGGATTGTTGATACCTCCAGCAGCATTATCTTCAGTAGGGGGAAGCGCTGGGGCCTTAGTTGTCAAGGAATGAGGGGTTTCCAGTATCACTTCCTCTGTCTCTTCAGATCTATTGTGATCACCATAAAAGGTTAGCCAATATGGACTATGTTCTTTTACTTCTGCACGTAGCCATTGGCCAAAGGCCATCTTTTCCTTGCCTGCCATTTTTGCTTCAGCAAAGGGGATTTCCTGACAATACATGGCATAATGGCCTAGCCTACCACATGAATAGCAAAAATGTGGGAGTCATTCATATCGGAAGTCTAGCCATATAGTTTTTCCTTCAATGCGAATTGAGTGCCCTGTTTTTAAAGGCTGACGTAGGTTGATTTCCACCCAAGCTCTGCCTGCTCTGAAGTTGGTACCTTCCTTTGTGTTTAATTTGACTTCAAGCACTCTCCCAATATGTTTAACTGCTTTGCTCAGCATCTGGTCAGAGCACCGTTCTAGTGGTAAACTGAATATTTGAACCCAAAATGTACATGTGGAGAAATCATAACAATGTAAAGGCGTATTAGGTATCCATGGCTTTAGAATAACCAGGTGACTAGAGAATAACCACAAACCTCCCTCTAGGATTCTCTATTTGTCCTTTTCAGATTTAAATTTTGGAACATATAGGCCAACTTCGCGTTGTGTGATTTCTACCTATTCTGTACGCCATGCTTGTTTGAGAGTATTTTGTAATGCTTGGAAGTTTATCGAGGGGTTTGAGAGAATTTTACCGACTAAGATTAGCTTGCATTCCTCAATCTTCTCTACCGGCGGCAAGTCATCCCAAGCTTCAATTTCATGAGCAGAGCAAAGTCGGCCCAACCTGTTGCAGAGTGTGGCAAGGCACGAATCTTCCTCCAAGTCCTTCACTTCCATGTAATCGAGGCTCGGGACAGGACATGGACTGGTCGAGGTTGGGAAAGATGCTGCATGCAATGGAATAGGGGTGGACAGGGTATGCGAGGAAGACTAAAGATGTGTAGTGTCGGAATTTGGAGCAGGAGAGGTTGAGGTAGTAAGAGACGAGGAGAAATGGAATCGACTGCCTACCAAACCCCAGACCTAAGCTTGAAGGACCCTAAAAAAGAAATTAGTCGAGAACAGTTACGGTTGGAACTCGAAGGTGTCCACCCAATGGAGGCTGTATCCATTGTAACTGCAATCAATTTCGAGGGAATGAAAGCCGGATGACCCAGGGGGGAATTGTCAAAGTAAAAGAAGGTAAGAGGAAAAGAGCGGTGGATTTTGTGGGAACATTTGCAGATTAGCGTCAATTAGGGCAAACTACCATGACAATAGACAATGGACTCTACATGTCGAGAAAATTCATCCTTTTGCTTCAGGTATCGCCAAGTTGAAAAGTGAAAGTTGCCGAAAATCCAAATGAGTTGGGTTGGGTGAAGCTCTTGATCCCAGTGCGATAGATTCAACGTTGAATCACATCTACTAATGTGTCATTGAAATTAAAAAACGAGAATAATGAGGACTTCTCCAGAGGCATATAGAAGTCTATTTGTGAGCAACACTTCATATTAACTATAAAACAAAATCCTCTACAAAAGGAAATTCTTTGAATATAGTTCCCTTGAGCCTCTATACTAAACACAAATAGCTAGATTTTATGTATTCACAAGTCGGTGAATAACAAGACTTGTACAATTTATTTAACTCACTCATTTTACTAAACATTTTCGTAAGCACGCTAGTGCAATGTAGGGTACAACTGTAGTTCGCTTGCAAATTTAACATGGGATATAACAAAGGATATAGCATAGCATATGTGAATTAAAATCTTCATAGTTATGTTTATCACGGAGATAGACATAAATCATATAATTTACTCACCAAATGGGTAATCTTCATATCTAATCATGTAATCTTAAAGTTGAACTTGACTGCCCAGGTTCCAACCGCATTCTTTGTAGAGATGATCTTTAACGTCCAACATGCACGATTTGCAATCAATTTCCATAATGCCCCGTTGCTTGCTTCATGCCCGTGACAGTTGTAGTCCCTTGCATAAAATAGTAATCTTGGGTTCGTGTATGATTATACAAATCATATCCAACAAGACCTTTGTGTAAGATGCAAAATGTACAATCCCATGATCTCCATAACTAGAACAAAAACACAAATAATCGAGTAGAAAGATTAATACACCTGTTTTGGAATCTATCATTCTTGATGGGGAAGCGGAAAAGCGATGATCCACGTAAAGGTCCTTCTCCTCTATTGCCTTGTATCACTGGCTCAATGAAACAACCCCTGACCCTTTAACACTAAGTAAACACTCTTTTGTAAGGAAAATTGTGAGAATTAGGGTTAGATAAGAGAATTGAATATTATTTATAGAATTTCCAACTAGGCCCTCTCATTACGGAATAGGCTCAACTCGACTCACACTAGCCAACCTCATATTAGACTAATTAAGAAACATTTTATATCATCTTAGACCAACCCTGTAAAATGGTAAATTATAATATCAATTAATATAGTCTACATTATGAAAACTCTTACATTCTCTCACTTGAGTTATATTAATTGAAATTGTGCTGTATGTGCGCACATTGGTCTAAAGATAATTGTTAATAGTTAATCACATCCCATAAAATCTTAAACACCAAATCATGGCAGTAACTATATGTATACACACAAAGCCTTCCATGGTCACGAGTGTTTTCAACTTTATTGATATAGATTTAATATGGTAGTATGGCAAATTGATAATATTCTCTTACCTTAAATATCACAAAAAAAACTTGTGCCACTAGAGAATATCTTTATGGTTCCAGTGAACCCACATTTGTCTTGTCTTCATAGTTAATTTTTCTTTATGTATAACAAGACATATACACAAGATTAATAACCAGATGCCCCTAGCCTTCACTCAAAATTTATACAACATATTGAGACTTTTATCAATATATATTCAACATAATAATAATTCATTCAAAGAATATTTTATTGAATGTAAAAATTGATATATATATATATATATATATATATATATCAAAATGTTATTAAATGTAACAAATATAGATGTAAATTTTATTTGAGTAAAAATAAACACAGCTCCAACTAAATAACAATATCCCAAGATGCTTCTAAACTCATGCTAATGACATGTCACTCAAACACATACAAGCGTAGGCCTATAGTTAGTGGATCTGCAACCATATTGTCTATGTGAATATGATCTACTGCAACGTCACCATTCTGTATTTTTTTTTTTTTTTTGGTGACCCAAGGAACCCCGCACGGCCGGTAGTTGGGAGTAAACCACTGGGGGCGACACGTGCCACCAGGTAAGTCACCCTGCGACGCGCTGGGGTTTCGAACCCCTCTCCTTCGTGAGGAGAAGGAGGCCCAAAGCCAACTGCGCCACCCAGGTGGATGGTTTCACCATTCTGTATTGATTCCTTTATGATCAATTATTTGACCTCCATGTGCTTAGACTTCTTAAGATTTATGTTGTTATTAATAAACAACATTGCAGAGTTATTGTCACAATATAACTGTATGAGCTTATCCACAAAATCAAAAACTGTTAATTCCCTAATGAGATTCCAGAGCCAAATAGCCTGAGTAGCAGTTGAAAAACATGCTACAAACTCCGTTTGCATGGTACAAGAAGATATAGATTTCTGTTTCTCACTCTTTCATGATATTGCTCCTCCTATCAACATAAATATATATCATGTCGTTGACTTCTTATCATCTCGATAGCAAGCAAAATTTGCATCTGAATACTCTACTAATTGCAAGTCCGGAACATGTCTATAAATCAACATATAATCTCTCGTTCTATTGAAGTACCTTAAAACCTTCTTGGCAGTAACCTAGTAATCACGTCCTGAATTTGACTGATATTTATCTAGAAGTCCTGTCGCAAAAATAATATCTGGTCTAGTGCAAACTTAAGTATACATGATACTTCTAAGCACACTAGCATAAGGTATATCCTTCATTTGAGCTTTCTCAAAATTTGAATTAGGGCATTGTGAGAGACTCAATTTATCACCTTTAATAATAAGAGCATTTCCTGGATTGCAATGTTGTATATTGAATTTTTCTAAAATACAATCAATATATGCCCTATGAGACAAACCTAATGAAAGATGAGAACAATCCCTATGGACCTCAATGCTAAGAATAAAAGACGCCTCACCAAGGTCTTTCATGTCAAAATTTTTTGAAAACATTTCCTTTGTCTCATGCAATAATCCAATGTCACTACTTGCAAGTAAGATATCATCTATATAAAATATGAGAAAAATATATTTCCCCCTACTGACCTTACAATATATACACTGATCTACTTTGTTCTCAACAAATCCGAATGAAGTGACAACACTATAAAACTTTAGATACCACTCTCTAGAAGCTTGCTTAAGGTCATAAATAGACTTTTTCAATCTACATACAAGCTTACCTGAGTCATATGCCACAAAACCTTTAGGCTGCACCATATAAACCTCCTCATTAAGGTTTCCATTTAGAAAAGCAATCGTAACATTCATCTAGTATAACTTCATATCAAAATGAGCTATCAATGTCAAAATCACTCTAAAAGAATTTTTAGAAGAAACTGGAGAAAAAATTGCTTCGTCATTTATTCATTCTCTTTGAGCGAAACCCTTAATTACCAGTTTAGCTTTAAAATTTTCAATCTTTCCTTTGAAACCCCTTCTAGTCTTGTATACCAATTTGCAGTCGATAGGCTTATAACCTTCAAGCAATTAAGCAAGCTCCTAAACACCATTGTGTTTCATAAATTGCATCTTATCTTTCATCACATCTAGCCATAAATCTGATTGAGGACATGAAATAGAATTCGTATAAGTCACAAGATTAACAACATAACCAATATCATAATCATGCTCTCCTAGGTAGACTACATAGCCTAGTGGAATAGCTTAACGTCTTTCCCTAGTCAATCTTCTGAGTGAAGCTACTATAACCTTATTCTGAATTTGAGGGGCTTGAAGAATTTCATCAAAAATTACTTCAACAATAGGATCTTAAGCCGCAACAAGCTCAATTTGTGACATAGGAGGCTCCATAATTGTATGCATAGGATGAGATAGGGATCCAGTAATCCTCACCATACTGTCATCTTCAATAGTTTGTGAGCAGCTACTCTTTTCAACTACATCAAATTCCAAAAATTTTGCTGTCTAAGATTCCACAATTCTTGTACCTTCGTTAGGATTATAAAACTAATACTCCTTTGAATGATCTGGGTAAGATACGAAGTAACACCGAGTAATTTTAGAATCCAATTTACTCAAAGTTGGATTATATAACTTTACTTCTGCAGGACAACCCCAAACTTTAAGATGATTCAAGCTAGGTTTACATCCAGTCCACAACTTAAAATGAGTCAATGGAACCGTCTTAGTAGGAACACGATTTAGAATATAAAACACTCTTTTCAAAGCTTCACCTCATAAAAAATCAAGTAACTTGATCCTACTAATCATACTTCTCATCATGTCTATAAGAGTGTGATTGTACCTTTCAATCACTCCATTTTATTCGGGATTTCTAGGCATAGCGACTTGAGCTATTATCCTAGAATCCTCTAAGTTTTTAGTAAATGGCCCTTTAAGTTGACCAGCATCACCATGCCTATCAAAATACTTACCATCATGATCAGATTTGATAATTTTTATAATTTTTCCTAACTGTTTCTCTACTTCGGTTCGAAAAATCTTAAATTTATCAAGAGACTCGGACTTTTCTTTAATCAAGTATACATATCCATATCGGTAATAGTCATCAATAAATGTTATGAAATAAAATTCTGTGCATAAAGTAGTTGTGTAAGGTCCACTAATATCAGTGTGAATAACCTCCAATAAGTCAGAACCTTGTATTGTGGATTTCTTCCTTATTTTAGTCATCTTACTTCTACAACAGTCTACGCAAATCTCTAAATCACTTTTAAGAGTAAGCAAGATGTCAGCCTTTATAAGTCTTTCTACTATTTCTCTAAATATGACGTTTATGCCACAATGTATAAGACTGTTCATTAGGTAGAGGCTTTTTGGAGGCAACATTTTCGGCTGAATAAACAACTTATTTATCGTTGGGAGATAAACACAATCGATACAATGCATTGGATAAATTGCAACACCCAATCTTATTTAAATTATAAAACATAGAAAAACTATTACTCTTTATTTCAAAAGAGTATCTCCAAACAAGACATGGAAACTAAGTTCCACCTAAAAAAAGGTACGTAAAAAGTATTTATCAGCATCATCCTAAAATTAGAATCTAAAATTAAAATAACATCTCCCATGAACTCGACGTCAACTGATTGGATAATTTCCTTAAGTCACATTAAACAATAGAAAGACAAATCTATCTACATCCTCCCTTATCTTTTTGTCTTGTGCATATTGTTATCCTCATATTACTGACCAAAATTTTACGTTTATTTATTATTTTTAAAAAGAATCTTCCAATGAAAAATGTTACAAGAAGCCGAATGGGTAATGATGAAGCTTGGAAGATTATTCAAAGGTCTTGAGGATCGCTGAGGAAGCTAGCGGAAATTGGAAATGTCTATTCTATCTATCTCTTAATACTCTCTTGCTCTCAATTGTTTAGTTCTACTTGCTCACACGTTTGTATTCTCCGAAAGGGTTGTAAGACTTGTAATATGTGAATAGTGTTTATTGTAATAGAGGTACTTATGATTGTAGAGTTATCTACAAAGTTTCCGCTAGAAGCAACATCTTTTACAATTCTTGAGATTATTCATGGATTTCAGCTTGATTAGTTGCTATTAGTCTAAAAGAGTAGAGTAAGTCAAAAGAATTGATCAGATCACTACACCTTTATTTGCAAATTCTTCTTAACTCTTCAACTCTTTCAATAGTTGCTAGATATATTGCATCTAGTCAACTGTTTTCGTATGACAAAAATGAACTTGCTTAAATTTTTTGTGGAAAGTTTAATAGACCAATTCACCCTTCTTCTTAATATCTTTGGTAGCCACTTCATCCACTATGGCCAAACTCAATTCCTTCTTGTAAGCTTAGCCTTTAGACCTATCCTCATCTTGGGGACTAACTAATGCTCAAATTGGGGCCAAAACTCGGACGCTCTTAACATTTTCAAACCATCAAGATCAAATATTTTCTTTCATTAGGCCTAATGAGTTGGTTGAGAGAAGATCTTGATCCCTATGCAACAAATTAAACATCAAATCACATATATTCAAGGTGTAATTGCCAAGCATTCATGAGTACTAAGTAAGTGGAATTGTCATATACCATACGCAATTGAAAAATTAGAGAATATTGGAGACTTTGTCCAAAAGCATATAAATGTCACTTGTTAGCAGCACTTGGCTTTAATTGAAAAACAGCATTCTTTGGAAAAAGAACACTCTTTGAATGTAATTCCCCCGAGGCTTTCTACCAAACACAAACAGCTAGATATGATATTTCACAAACTCGTAAGTAACATGATTAGTGTAATTTGTTCAAGAGAAATGATTGAATGATAATCTTTTTTTTTGGTAAAGATTGGATGATAATCTTTAATTTACTATAAAAATAATAATCTATTATGTATAATAAAAAATTATAAATTTTTATATAACTTACTCTTTTAGAAATTTAATGTTATTCTCACATGGCTCAAGCACGATTATCTTATCAAAGCCCTTTATTTAACCTTGGGGTTGCAACGAGAGAGACGAAGCAAAACGAGCCGAGCAGAAAGGACATGAGCTGCCTTCACGCCTTCCACCCTTCGAGCCTCCGTCTTCCTCCCGACCCAATCCCAATTTCAAGAACCAAACCGTCGCCGCCGACCCGTCAAGAAACCGCCCGTCTCCGGAAGGCCGGGCGCGGTCGCGCCGCGCAGAAGAGAGCTCCCGCGGCGACGATACCTTCGGTGCCCAGAAACGTCGAGCTCATCACGAGCGCTTCGAACCCGTTCGTGAAGCACTGCGTCAAGCTCCGCCAGAGCTCCTCCTACCGCCACTCCCACGGCTCGGTTCTTGTCGTGGGCACGACCCCGATAAGGTAAAGCTTGAATTTTGATTGTTCTTCTTCGCTCTTGACGTCATTTTGCAGTAGCTAGAGCGAGAGGCGGTGCAGCGTCGTACCAATTTTTGTACATTGAGGAGCGTAGGATGACGTATCAGGGTTCTCTATGAATTTCGCCGTCCCGGTTTCTTAGTGGGAATTTCGTCGAACAGGTTGCTGAAAAGCCTATGCATTTGAGCTCGCAAAATCCAAACCATACTCGGGAGTTGCAGAAATTGGCCGAATGGATGAAGTACCCTGTTTCAACCAAAAAATAAAAAAGAAGAAAAGTTGGAAGATATATTAGTTTAGTGAAGTTATTGATTGATACTGAAGGACTTATTCTGGGGGTGCAAGCATACGCATTAGAAATTAGTGAGCAAGTTTCCTTTAATTTTATGTCTTTCTGCTTTGGCGTGTCGTTTCTTCTTGTACACCACATTGGAACCAAGTAGCTCCAATGAGCAATAGAGCAGTTGTCTCACTTTATGATAGAGGAACTATGGGTTGAGAATGTGGCACCCGTGTTTATACTTTTGGCACATTATTCTTATGCAGGGAGATCTGTAATTTTCAGTCGTCGAAGAACAAAACTGCTATAATTGATTGCTTACTACTTCTTGATAAAGCTCAGATTCCTGATGATCTGGAAGAACATTCAGTCCGTCTGTTGCGTGTAAGTTCATTGGTTATGGAAAAACTTTCTGGGGTCGAATCAGCTGAATCTATCGAAGCAGTTGCTCTGATGAGAATACCTTCCACTTTCTACAATGTCGACGATGAGACTGATGACAGAGATTGTCGGAGATGGTTTGCCTCTCCTCATCGAATTCTTGTCCTTGATGGGATCCAGGTGAATTTTCGATTTCTTTTATAGTTCAAAGGAATATATGTGTCTATGAACTAGTAATTCAGTTATTTAGATAATGGCATGCTGGGTATGTCTTCTGCTTATTTTGTTTCATTTTAACCTGATAAAGGACTAGGCTTTCATAGTTGCTTAAGTTCTATATGTCGGTCTACCAATCATCTAAAAAAAGTTAATTTCTCTAGTCACATGACAATGCATCTTATTCTTTTTGGTTCCATCAAATTTTCCTGGGATTTTTTGAAATCAATTCTCCTATTTATTTTCCTACAATGGCATAATATGTAAGCTGAATATCCTTGCGGATGCTGAGTGTCAACACAAGTGTGCACACAATAGATATTTTTATTTTATTAGAGCCTAATCATCCAAGTTCTGGATGAGGGCTAGATATGGATATAACTCACATTTAGGAAGAGAAAATGCAAGTTTTGTTCATACGTGCTTACCGAAATATCTCATACAAACCACGAACCTATCCACTTTTATTGCCTGTAGGAACTTTTATAATAGTAGTATGAAATTGATTGTGCAGTTGGATACAATGGTTCTCATGATTCATGACTAGGTGGGCATGGCTAACTCATATAAACTGTTTGCTGCAGGACCCAGGCAACCTCGGAACATTGCTAAGATCAGCTGCCGCGTTTAATTGGGTAATGGAAACAACCCATAGTTCAGAATATGTTTCTTTAATGGCATTGCTCTTCTTGCTCTTTCAAAGTTTTATATGCTTGCAATTGTGACGAAGTAAGAGCAATTTGACATGTTTCTTGTGCACGGTTGTACTGCCACACAGAGATACTGGAACCCAGAAGACTATGCTTTGTTAAGTTAATACCTGATTTATTAAATTGATCCTCATTTGACTGCCAAAAGCTGGTTACTCAGAAAAAAACTTGAGGATTACAAAATGAGGGTTATGCTATATGGTTCTGTTAAAAATGTAGGTTCTGCCTCTGTAATATCAATCCATTGGGACGTTTGGAAAGTGTGAGAGACTTTGCTATGTGAGCTCCTACAGAGTGTTGTTTTGCTAAGTGCCATGTGAGAAAATCTCTTACTTCTTTATCAGTTATTCGGGTGATTTCTGAAGGAGCATATGGCTTATGCGACAGGATGGTGTTTTTCTGCTTCCTGGCTGTTGTGACCCTTTCAATGACAAGGCCCTTCGAGCGAGCCGAGGAGCCTCATTCCAGCTTTCTCTGGTATTAGGAAGGTGGAGTAATCTTGAAACTCTTCGAAATGAATTTCAGATGAAGTTACTGGCTGGTCACCCTGAGAGCAACATGGGACAAAAACTGGTGTCGAATTTATCTCCAAGTTTTGTTGATTCATTAGCCAATGTGCCTGTATGCCTGGTTTTGGGTAGCGAAGGAAGGGGCCTCTCTAAGGAATCGGAGTCTCTGTGCGAGTTGGTAAGTATCCCGATGGCCGGAAAGTTTGAGTCTCTGAATGTTTCAGTTGCTGGTGGAATTTTTCTGTATGTGCTTCAACCTCAGGTTTGGGTTACTCCTTCCGCATTGTCCTAATGGAAACAGATACGTTGAAATTGACAAGATATAGTGAATCATTGTGATGGCAAGTGCGAGAGGCATAAGATATGGATATATACATGCATGTGCGTGTGCATGGAGTATGTCATTATATGGCTTTTATTACGACTGTCAAGAAAGCTCGGGGGGATTGAAAACCTGACCAGAACCATGTATCACGGATTGGGCCGGATATCGATTAGGTTCAGTTCTTTTTTTATATCTCAAAAACAAGAAAACATCAAACAGGTCTGGTTCGGGTTTTGGATAAGGACCTGAACCGACCCGTCAGTCGTAACACAGGAAATTGGAGTAAAGCTGAATAAGACTGAAATCTGCAGCTACCTCCAGATCAACAACAAATCTCCATCCAGCCATATACCAATGAAGAGAAACTCAACTCAGCCTCTCTTCGTGGGATCTCAATGGTCCCCTGTTCATTAAATCGTCAAGTTCGTTGCCGGCGGTATTGGAGGCGATCGACGAGTGTGCCAACAACGATGATGGGGACTCAATCATGAGTAGGTCAGCTACGGCCTCAAGCCGTGTAGCTTAGGAGCGTGCTGCGGAGCTCGCCAATTCCATTTGACTGCATCTCAGGTCCAGCTCCAGCCCCTTGGGCATTGAATCATCTTCAGTTATTGACACTGACGGTTGTGGTTCTTGTATGGTAGATTTCTATCTGTCGTGATAGAATTTTTAAATATTTTCATTTTCTTGTACTTGCAAAGAAGTTACTCGAGAACTTAGAAATGCTAATGATTTTATCGTTAAACTTTAGGCATATCGTTTGCAGTAGATTCTTTTTTTTTTTATCAATCAAAATCCCTTCTCAAATTGTATATGTTCTATCAAAGCAGAAGATCTTTCCTTGCATCGTGGTCACTCTTAATGTGATTTCCTATTTTCGCCATAGTAGCTTGTGGAAAATAATTAGTAATGAATATGTTAGATACTTGCCTCTCGATTGATGATGAAATTGGAAAAAAAAAAAAAAACCCAAAATCTGTTGTTTCATTTTGTTAATATGACTCATTGAATTTTACCCCAACAAAAGCAAACAAAGTAAACGGACTCTTGTATTGTTTAATAGTACTATGTGAATCACTATAAACTGTATGCCTAACCTAGGTAAGCTTAAAAAGTTTATCCTAGTGTAGATATAAGATCAAATCCATTTGATTTAAAAAAAGAATTATTGTTTGTTAACATCTCGAGGAACCTCTATTAGTAGTTGTGAATTATTGACTTTTTTAAAAGCCTATCACTAGATTCTTCAATGATACTACGTAATTAATTTATAATAAATAACACTATGACCAAACTCTTAAGAAAAATTATTATCAATGAATCAAGAGAATGTGTTATACCACTTCAATAAGTCTGCACGCCAGATTTCCAACATCCAACGTTCGTGCAGTAATGTCCACACTTCCTTTGCAGGGTCCACAGCAAAAGAATGGTACATTGTGAATGAGACGGTGCTTCACGTACCTTAGTTGTCATTTAAACAAATAAAAATTATGTCTTGATCAAAATAGGTATATCATTTCTCTTTTGCATGTCCATGACATTGAATCCAATCATACGTTCTGCATCTTGTTAAAACACCGATCCTTATTAATCTATCTATTTTGATTTTTCCTATTCTAACTCTCTTTTTTCTCTATGACTCTTACTCTACCTCTTTGCAGAATGTAAGAGTCGGACCCCATTTTTGAAACTAAACGTATCCATCTCACCTAGTTCCCTCACCCTTGGACCGCATGTCTAGTGGACCAAAATGCTTATTTGTTTTTATTTTTTATTTTTTGTTTTGACCAGTCTTATTTTATTCCTATTCTAATACTCACTCTCAAACTTTTGCCCGGTCTCATGCAGGGCGTAGGAGTCGAAACCCACTTTTGAAACGTATTTGTCCCCACTCCAACTCCCCTTTGAAAAGGTGGGGATTTAAATCCCTCACCTCTCACTTCCACATTGAAAGAGTGGCCACTGAGGCAAACTCCAGTGGTTAACCAAAATGCTTATTTACCAACCACAATTCGAGATCTTGCATAATCAAAGGTTTCTCCTATGTTCAAAATCAGTGTCATATCTCTTGTAATAGTGGCAAATTTCTAATTTTTGAAACTATTTTCTAAATGCAAAGAAGGCAAGAGAATTTTAGCAGCTCAATTGAAGGAGAAGGGTGCTCAGTCTACCGAATAATAAGCATCCTTGATGGCTGATTAGCTCATACAGCAACAAAACTATTATGGGCTTTTAACTTGTTGTCTGAAAATGCCCACTTTCATTTCTTCATAATAAAACCGGATCACTCGACAAAGGAGCCTCAGAACGTAAGGGGTCCGTGAAGTCCCAGAAGGATTTGAAAAATTATATTCACAAAAAGAGCCTTAGGCTCCATTTATCACGCGAATAAATGAATCAAAAACTGATTATTTGTATTGTTCGTAACATTAAACGAATAAAAATTATTTTCATTGCCCATAAAAATATTTAAGTATAAATAATTGTTGTGATGAAAACTTTTTCATTGACTAAGTATTTTAGGTGAAACAAACGATTATTTTCAAGAAAATTTTTTTCAAAATTTTTTTTTTTGATAAACAAATAGAGCCTCAATTCGGTGGGCTTTTGTGACCCGATCTGCTACTTTTTATTTTTTGGTTGGTCTTGTTAGTGATTAGCATTTTTCTGTCTAATTTCGCAACTGGCAGGGATCGAACTCCTGCCGTCTCACTCAACCCCCCGACCCTTCCCTTCCCATGGTTCGATAGACCCAATCTGCTACTTGATTGGCCTTTTTTAGACCATAGACTACTTGGATATCTTGGTATTGGCCCCAATGGAGCTGCGCGTTCAGTGATAAAAGGCAATGCACATCGTACGTGGATTTATCGCGATTTGTGAGGAAGTTAAACAAAAGACAAGCTATCATACTATAAAGTGAAGCTTTAATTCAGTTCGCGCACGGAAGGGGTTGAGCGTCTCCGAGCAGGCTAGCGTTTCTGCATGCAAAACCGAGGTAACTCTTGCTGTAACTAGCGAGCTTCATCGTATTCTCGATCCAAGCTCTAAAAATGTAGCATACCGAATGGATTAGCTCAATGCAAATTCTCAAAAGAACACAAAGTTTACACTCCTTGATTCTCACTAATGGCCCAGTTACCTTTCACATAAATTTTAGAAATAAGTGTATTGGAAATCGTAAAACTTATCATAAAAATATAATTAAGTTCCAAAACTTATAAAAAGTGCAAGTCTTAAAATTTGTCACCAAATGCAGTGAAGTTATAAAATTTTTAAAAAGTGTAATTAAGTTGTAAAACTTATCAAACTAGTTTATCAAATGTTTCTGTAGATTGCACTTTTAGAAAATTTTAAGAGTCTTTTATATTTTGGTGATAAGTTTTAGAACTCAACTGCACTTTCGTGATACATTTTATAATTCAATGGTACATTTGTAGCAAGTTTTAACATTTATGGTGTACTTATATCTAAATTTCAAGAAAGAAAGTTTTAAGTTCGGAAAGACGTCACGGATGTTTCACTTATTTAACCACTAGCCATCTAATCTATTGAATAATTAAGATTCAGTTTAACAAGGTAAAAATAATATGATGCAACTTTCAGGCAAAATTTCAACATCCCCTTGTGCTGGGACGCCATTCTCAAGGTACCCCTACACATGTCTTCGCTTCATCAATCTGCCCCCTGAATTGGACTGAAATCTTCCAAAATACTCCATAGTTCATCCGACACTTCAAAAAAAAAAAAAAAAAAAAAAAAAAAAAAAAAACAACGGACGTGAGCGACACACGTGACATTTTTCACAGCATTTTGAGAGGGTATTCACGGAAATTCACAAAGTTTCGAAGCTCCTTTGTCACGTGCCGTCGTGCACCACTAATGCTTTGGAAATTCTAATTAGGGGAAAATTGGTCGTGAGAGATCTCAAAGAGCTAAGGGTGCGCAACGGACTCGATTTGGATCGATAGATTTATGACCGGCTTTAAAAAGAGCTAACTCAGTTGCCAAATCCGTGAGTCAATAACCTGCCAAAGATCAGTCCAAACCTTGATTCCAAAGCGGAAACCGCCGATTTTACTTGAGGATTGACTATTGATTCAATTCAAAATCAATTAACACTTTTGTACCTATCGAGAATCAATGTGTGGCTTCTATATTTTGGTATGAGAGTTGATTTATTTACATAAAATAAAAAGATGGGTTGATTTCCAAGTAAAATTGGATCCAATCTTTGAACTGTGAGTTTTAGGAGTCATAGAGTCAATTCTTAATTCTACTAGGAGTAATTCTATTAGGCATAAGCATGGTTCCATAGTAGAATTGAGAACCTGAGATTCTAATAAATATATAATAGTTTTTAGGTTCCAAAAATTGAAGAAATTATTCCGATTGGTAGGTTCTAGAACCTAAAACAAGTTCTTATATTTTTCTTGTTTAATATCTCCATGGGATCCACACAATCTTGTGGCATTGTATAATGTCCAATGATGAATATGTAATCTAAAACTATTAGCCTGAGTTTCAATTTTTAGCAATATTTATGACTAAATTTTTTACTTTATTAATATTTCATAATCTCCAAATGTCTAGAAATTGACCTATGGTGCAAGCTAGGGAAAATGAAAACAAGGTTGTGGTAGGGATTCCATCCCACATACATGACCCTTCCATAACCTTAATATAAGGATTGTCTATTGCCACCAAGG
The DNA here is from genome assembly GCA_014182555.1 of Eucalyptus erythrocorys. Classification (NCBI taxonomy): domain Eukaryota; kingdom Viridiplantae; phylum Streptophyta; class Magnoliopsida; order Myrtales; family Myrtaceae; genus Eucalyptus; species Eucalyptus erythrocorys. The sequence goes on from CM024604.1 coordinate 27,712,676, forward strand.
TAGCGCATGGGAACGTTGTTGTTCCTTTATTTTTTTTGTTCTTTTGTTCCTTGAAACAAAAAAGAAACAGAAATCAGTTTAGTAACGTCAACAAATTTTCTATTCTCCGAAATAGAAAAGTAGCTGGTGAATAAATTTAAAATGGAAACAAAAAGTAGGAAAATTTCTAGCAATATTTATGACTAAATCTTTTACTTTATTAATATTTCATAATCTATGAATGTCTAGAAAATTGGCCTTTGATGCAAGTTAGGGAAAATGAAAACAACGGTTGTGGCAGGGATTCTGTCCTACATGCATGACCCTTCAATGGCCTTAATATAAGGATTGTATATTGCCACCAAGGTAGCGCATGGGAACGTTTCTAGTCCTCTATTATTTTGTTCTTTTGCTCCCTAGAACAATAAAAAGAACATAAATCTATTTGGTAACGTCAACAAATATTCTATTGTTCGAAATAGAAAAGTAGTTGATAAATAAATTTATAATAAAAACAAGAAGTATGACAAAGTAACTTCTTATTCCCGATAACAATTTTTAGAAGTAAGTTATTTTTTTATTCTCTTTTTCTTTTGTTCGTCTTCCTTGTCGGCGGAGACGACAATGGCCAGCAACTGTAGGCGGCAGCAATTGGTGATCACTAGCAGCAGTAGCAAGCGGCGGTGGCCAAACATATTCCTATTCTTTTTGTGGATCGTATGAAACACATTTCTATTATTTTTCTATTTCAAAAATAAAAATTTTATTTAATTACCAAACACGTTCTTTTATTCAAAAATTATTTGAAGGAGTAGAAATATGATAGAACTATGTCTAAAAAGAAATTGTTTTTCGGAACAGAAATGTTACCATTTGTATCCCAAATTTCTCTTCATTTTTTGACTCATATCATAGGAAATTTAATAGTATAATTCTGATGCGCATGTTCCATATTATGGCAAGTGCAGAACATACTACTAGGATTGATCAAAATATCCATAGTTTTAAATAATCATATCAGACAGAAAGAAAGTGAAGAGCGAGCTTTAGAGATTCATAGTAAATCACACGATCTTATTTTCTAGGAATGGTGCATTCAACTGCGACCACTAAATGATAATTAGAGATGATGGCTAAACTCGATAGATTTTGAAACTTATGTTCTAAAATTTAGGGAACTCATTCGGACAGATAAGTTCCGAGCACGGAACTGCTCCCTCTTTTAAATTCTGCATCGCGAATCGACCCAGAACCGATTGCAGCGTCCCGTCCGCGTCGACGTCACGATCCTTCCTCTCATTTCCACTCCACCGTTTTTGACTGTAAACGAGAACTTGCTTGCTGCAAGGAGCGCCACGAGCCTCGCCTCGCCTCCCCAGCGCCCGATCACGATCCCGAATCGATCGTCCCCAAATCTCCAATTTCGCACCCGCACCCTCCTGCTCCTCGCCGGAGGGCCCCGATCTCCGACCGGCGATGTCGGCCGGAGGGAAGCAGCCGCAGCCGCCGCCGCCGCAGTCGCCCTCGCCGTCGTCCCTCTTCAGCCTCCGGGGATCCCTCCTCACCCTCGCCCTCCTTACCCTCGCCTCCTTCACCGTCGTCTCCCTCAACTCCCTCCGCTCCCCGGCCGCCGCCGCCGCGGGGGCCCCCGAGACGCTGACCTCGTCCTTCAGCATCCTGAAGATGTCGAGGGAGGCCGCCGCCGTCGGCGAGGGCGGGGACGGGGGCGGGGAGGAGTTGTCCGATATCTACCACCTGCCCGAGGTCTTCCGGCTGAACTATGCGGCCATGGAGAGGGACTTCGGGGTGTTCATATACCCCGACGGGGATCCCAACACGTTCTACCAGACGCCGAGGAAGCTCACCGGGAAGTACGCGAGCGAGGGGTATTTCTTCCAGAACATCAGGGAGGGGAGGTTCAGGACGGAAGATCGGGACCGGGCGCACTTGTTCTTCATTCCGATTTCGTGCCACAAGATGCGAGGGAAGGTGTGATTCCGTCCGTTTCGCTTCTTTCTTTGTTAGGGTTCGTTTCATTTTTGATCGGATTGTTTAGTTTCAGAACGTCATTAGCAATGAAAGGTGATTTCGCCAAGCTTAATGAAGCTATTCAATCGTAATTTCAATGTTCTGTCTTAGCTTTTGGTTTCCAAAGTCGAGAGCTTGGATGAAGTTCGGGTTCTGCCTCTAAGTAGGGAAAGTAGATTTATTTGCACTCAGATACTTTGTCTCCGTACAGAGCCTGATGGGATTAGTCACGGCAAGTACCAACATGTAGCACATTCTGCCTATTGATAGTTCTTCAAGAATATCTGTGGGCATCCTACAAATGCCAACATTTATTTGAAGTTGATTATGGAGTGCACAATATTATATCAGACATTGTATCTGCGGCATGTAGTTTGGTGGGTATCTCTGTCAAGATCTCTTAACCCAAGGATGCGTCTGGATGATGCTTTGCCATGTTTTCCGAACTTAGAAAGCTCAAATCACATTGTAGCCTAAACTGCTTGGAGTTGGAGTTGGTTACATTTAGTTTAATCTTGTCCACTCTGGACTTTGGAGGTTGTGGATGTTCTGTTCTCAGTTTATGGAATAATTTTACTGAAATTTCCTTTCATGCTTAGCGGTAATCTCATGGTTTCAGTTCTCATGCTGGAACTCTGGATTTCTTTATCTAGCTGATGTTTTAGCAATAATATGCATGGTGTGACTTGAAACGTCTTTCAAGCATTCCATTGTTTTATAGGTTATTATCATGCCTTTTCATTTCATGTTCCTCTATTGGCAAGGTTTATTCCCAAATGTACCTTTGCATTATTTTCATTTGTCATCTAGCTTTTGATTAGATGTTTCTTAAAAATAAAGCTTATGCATCTGACATACCGATACTTCAATTTCATTCTAGTTGATGAAGTTTTCTCTTGGGTTTCGTATCTTTTATGACTGTATGCAGGGAACGTCGTATGAGAATATGACCGTGATAGTCCAGAACTATGTGGATAGTCTTATTGCGAAGTATCCATATTGGAATAGAACCCTAGGAGCAGATCACTTCTTTGTGACTTGCCATGATGTCGGTGTGAGGGCAACAGAAGGAGTTCCTCTTCTTGTAAAGAATTCAATTAGGGTCGTTTGCTCTCCAAGCTATGATGTTGGGTTCATTCCGCACAAGGATGTTGCGCTTCCCCAAGTACTACAACCATTCGCTCTTCCAGCTGGAGGAAATGATGTGGAGAATAGGTAAAATAACGCATAGAAGAGGGAATTATGGTACTTATTAGGCTAAGTGTCACTGTTGCTATTTTCTGACTTCAATGATTTGTGGTAATATGATATTGCACATTTGGTTTGGTTCATTTGTCTTGAACTGTTTATTGTACCTTCACTTTTAGCTCGTCTAGTTTCATCAAGGGTAAATTGTGCTTTAACTTGTGTCATTTTGGAGTGGTCCCCCATACTTTGCTTTTGCCAGGATGGCCCCATGTACTTCCTCATTGCTAGATTGATGTCTGCGGTCTATCAAGATAAATATCCACTATCTCAGTTATGGCAATCTTTCTTGGTATCAATAGCTTGGAAACATTTGCCTCATGCAGGTTCTGGGGTTACGTGTAGGAAATCTATGAACTCTGTACTTTCCATGGATGTCGGAAGGGCTTTTTTTTTTTTTTTTTTTTTTTGGGGGGGGATGGGATGGGATGGGATGAAGGAATAATCAAGTGCACTTCCTAATTGCATGTCACATGGGATTTTTAAACCCAATAGTTATGGCCATCTCATCAAGCATTGTGTTTATCTGATCCTTTGCAGATTTTTCACTTAAGTGTTGAGTTTAGCCCAACATTATTCTGTAAATCATTTAATTTGGATAGAATTACTTTAGCAGATTCTTCTTGTCTGATTTGAGGTCTTTTGTCATTAACCTTTTTTCTTTCTTATTATATCTCATTATATAGGACCTATGGGTGCTTGGTGGACATATTGTTTTGTGCAAGTTAATTTGAATCCTGCAATTTATATGACTGTCTTTATTCCAGCCTGATAAAACTTTGTGATAATGTGAGCAAAACTGTCATTGTGAAAAGGGAACTTGCTTTGCAGGACAAGACTTGGTTTCTGGGCTGGTCATCGCAACTCCAAAATTAGAGTTATACTGGCACGTGTCTGGGAGAATGACACTGAACTTGATATTTCAAATAACAGAATAAGTAGAGCAACTGGACATCTGGTTTATCAAAAGAGATTTTACCGGACTAAGTTCTGCATATGTCCTGGTGGTTCCCAGGTCAACAGTGCCCGAATAGCCGATGCCATCCATTATGGATGTGTTCCTGGTGAGTGTCATTTTCATAGCTTTTGATGCTGTGCCTTTCATCTTAGCTTATTCTTTTCTGTGGATAAACCTTTTACAGTTCAAAAGAGTTTGATGGAGGATCCATGTTCCTCTTGCTGACCGCTGCAACTAATTCTGGAAATACTACTATAAATGGACTTTCTGTTGACACTCCAATATGCCTCTTGCCTATGGGGAAAACTATCAAAGCTGAACCTATGATGAGTGTGACCATTGTAAAAGTGGTGTCCTATTGAAATGAGATTTGGTTTAATATCTCATTGAAAGCACCTATGTGGTGCTGATACTCAAACTGATCAGCACCAAATGTTTGACTAGAAGTTTGGATCCTTTGATCGCCAAATGATATCAGAATTAGCCCAATCACAACTAGTACTATATATATATATATATATATTGGCCTCAGTGCAAGGTGCTTTATTGTGCAGTCAATAGCTCAAGATGATTTCAAATAGGATGATAACTAATTTGTATCTTCTTCCATTTGTTAGAACCAAGTCAAGTCAAGTTATAATCAATGTAGTAAACAGTGCATGTTGGCTCATAAAAAACGTTCGATTTTGCAAGCCCAAATTAGAGGATTGCATCAATGTGCAGCAAGAATGTTCGTAAGGTGAAATTGTTATAGGATCACAATTTGACAAGTGAACTCACTTGGAATGCATTTTAGATGGTCACTGGATTGCAAACTGCAGGGGAGCTTCTTTCATGGTAACTTAGTCTTTGCAGAAGCCCCTAATACAACCATTAGGGAAAGTATGTCTAAAAGATTAGGAAAAAAGGAAACAGGAAAAATAAACCTTGGATCAACATCAAAATGGGAATAGATTAGGCACAGCACAGCATAAATATCAGTATTTCTGAAAAGAAAATGAAAGACATAGCAATATGGAAGTGCTAAAGATATTACTTCTCTGAAACCTCGTAATGACAGGAAAGCATCCATCAGGTAAATTCAATGTAAAAAAATTGGTCTGAAATATTTCTTTTGTCATTTTTTCCAGATTTTGTCACGTTCTCTTCCTTTATAAGTATTCTCAATAGAAATGTAATGGTTTTATAGTGAGTAGGTAAATTGGATAATTTATATGTAATAAATTGGGAATAGTTTCTGTTTACCTGATTTATCTTGTCCTGTACTTCTTACAAGCTTGCTTTCTTTTGTGCTATATGGACTTCACTGAAAGACCTGTATTTTTTAATATATCAACAATTTGGTTACCTTATTATGGGTGATGAGTCCCAAATCAGGGATTGGAATTTAAAAGGAATCTGTAGCGAGTAATAACACAAAACAAGTTCCTTTAAGCATTGTACTCAATAACGCATCCAATTTCGTAAGCATTGCACATTTAAAAATAACTGTAGCACACAATTGAATAGCTAATGATTTCCAAAGAAATAATTTAAATGAACTATCTCTTTTCATGGAAGAGCGTGTACTGCTAAACCACTGAATCCACTTACTAGTTCAGATAGAAAGGTAAAGTATGATATTCTGCTTCAAAATTAGCAAGAGGAGAATCATATGTGTCTTATTTGGAAGTCAAAACTTACAGGTAGCACAATTCATTTGACCAAGAGAAGAATTCTTTTCTTATCTGAGTTGTTGGTCGAGGCAAAGTTCAATCTTCGCTAAACTTGATAATGAATAACTTCAATCACTATTTTAACCTGTCTACTTTGTGATGTTGCATGATGCATTCGCTTGTGAACTGAGGATGGCAGCAATGACGTTGTGTGTCTATAGCACCTATGAGTCCCATAGGTAGTGGAAAAGCGGCTGAGAAGTGATGCTTAAGTGGAGATGTACTCCACTTGACTACTTCTTTTGGGTTCTTAGCACATATATTGTGGGATTGTTACTTGATCTATTTATCAAACTACCTTTGATATCTATGTTGGCAATATTTGACATTCGGTATGGATTAAAAGCGAAATAATTGTGTGACCAATGCCTTGACTTTGAGGAAAAGTGAGTGAAAGGAAGAATTTCTTGTAATTTCGTTACTTATCTGTATACTTTATTTGCAGTCATTTTGTCCAATTACTATGATCTGCCGTTCAATGACATCCTTGACTGGAGAAAATTTTCAGTCATAATCAAGGAGAGTGAGGTGTATAATCTTAAGCAAATACTGAAGAATATATCCGATGCCGAGTTTCTGCAACTGCATGAGAATTTAGTAAAGGTATGATTTTTTATGCACATTCAGAGCATGCTGTTCATGTGTACTCTATTGGGTGTTTTAATAGTCAGTATTGTCCAATTCGATGCTGTGAATACCAATTTCTGAAGATTTCCTTCTTGCTAATCATATTGAGGTGTGTCCTATGTGAGAACTTAAGGGAGATCCACTGCTTAATTTCATGTAGGCTCAACCTGTAAATGTGGGCCGCCCAAAAACTATCTTTCTTTAAGATGAGATTTCTTCATTACCCTGATTCTTAAAATCTAGATGAGATCCTTTCGTCTGAGGGAAAAGATATGGATGGGTTGGAGAAAGCAGTGGTAGCAAGAGTGCCTCTGATGCCCTATTATAGCTTTGAGATGTATACCGCTGCTTTGTGTCATCTTCATTGAAATCAGAGCCTTGACTTGATTATTTTAGACATGAAAAATGATATTGAAAAAAGATAGTTATATGTTTCAGGTCGTGTTATTCAGTGGACTTATTGGTGTAGTGGACACAATAAGACATAATTATGAGTTATTTGCATCTGGTGCTATATCAGAGTTATGCCATTTTTTCCATCAAGAGATGAGACATAAGAATATGTAGTTTATATTGTTAATTGGACCCGATGTTGATGTGCAAGGTTTCAATATTGTCTAATAAAAGGAGCCAAAACAAGTCTTTTTTTTTTTTTTTTTTTTTTTTTTTTTTTTGCTGAGTGATTTTTGCAGTTAGTTTGGTAATCTGAGAGTATTTTAACCTCTTTAGTGAATGGTAGCCTTGATCTACTAATGTCAGAGTTAAGCTTGGCTAACCCTCCAAACAATGCAAGTACCAGAGCATTTAATTCCTTTGAATGAGGCAATTCGTTGCAATTTGTTGATGGCCATGCACTCACTGCATCACTTGCTATCTTGCATCTTCTGGAACAAATCAGATCCTTCTTAACCAATTTTTGGTAGGCTTTAGTCCGATTGATTTCTGTTGCTAATGCCAAGATTCTATGACCTGTTCTTCTAGGTCCAGAAGCACTTCCAGTGGAATTCACCGCCAATAAAATATGATGCTTTCCACATGGTCATGTACGAGCTCTGGTTGCGCCACCATGTCATCAAATACTGAAATGGTAAAGGTTGTTTTGACTACCTTTTGTCCAGAGTACGATGGATGTTGATTACAGAGCCTGTAAATTTTCACCTTATGATTCTCACCTTCTTCCGTGGCTCCGGTGGAGCAATCACTGGACGAATACTGGGTAATTGAAAATTCTTTGGTTCGTTATAGTACTTACTTGATCTAGTCCACTGTGTTCATTTCACTTTTCAAGTTCATAGAAAGGAAAATCAATTGAAGAATACTGTTGTTTGTCATCAGTTTGTCTGGAGGTACATTCCCTTAGATGCTTGAAAAATTTTGATCCTGATATCTGCCCTCATCTGTCCTCTACTTTCTAGTCCGTTTTTCAGTTTGTTTACTGGGTTGGGTGATTTTAGTTATTGAGTTGTGAAAAATTAGCAGCGTACTGGGAAATACACTTTGGTGGTCGTTATTATACATACAAGCATCTATTTACTATTTGGTATTTAACTGAGAATCGATTTATTTAATTTCCATTTTCCAACTTGATTGACTCGTCTAAGATAATTCAGATTGTTCAAATTGTTAGGTCTGAAATGGAGAGGTATTGAAAAAACGATGGAATAAGCGCATGACATAAGGTTTTGGTCGTTGGTCAATTGAGGATTTAAAACTTTCATCAAATTGAGACCTTAAGGTCTTGAGTACGTAGAATTCAGGAGTAGAAAATTATGCGTGAGAAATGACTAAAACATTACAAAGGGCAAGCTCGAGATCTGATTGAGGTACTTAAAAAGTTTTGAACTCGTCGATTTCTGAAATTGAATGCGAAGTCCCGGTTGGCCAACGGTCAAAAGAAGTACAGTTTCTACACTTTTCCTTTAAAAGACCAGATCTGCTCTCTTTCCCGTCATCATGAAAGATGGACATGATCGCGCACCTTGAACCTTGGCCAGAAAAGGACTTTTCGTTTGCCTTGCCTTAAATGTCTCGGATATCACCATTTTAACACAATCCAATGATTTACAGCCTATGGCCTAGTGGAAAAACAACATTTCCTGGAGGCTTAAAATTGGCAAATTATTGCATCTTTTGCGTTAGGCGATAAGAGCCATCTGGTTCAACAGGAAAAGCCAATTAAGACGTCTGTCCCCTAATGCCCAAGAAGGTCGTAAAGCCACGAATGCTCGTTAGATGCCTTGGCGGTTCAGATGAGACGGCACGGAGACTCGAATGTCTCTGGCTTTTCCATCCGATATATAATGGAAAGAAGTCTCAATACGACCACTTTCGGTACTGAGTCAGTGATCAAGGGCTAAAACTTTCCTGGAAGGCAACTCCTCTAGAATGAAGAGTGTCCTTCTCTGGTTCACAACAATCATATTACTGACAATCTCGTCATTCTTGCTTTTCCATTCTAGAGCACAATCGAGCTTGACACAATGGAACTAAGAATTTTCATTGAAGTAGCCATATCACTATAAATTCACCAAGCGAAATTTGCATGATCTCTTATATGAGCATATGAGATCAATTTTGATGACAGAATGGAGCATCTAAACATAAATGTATACACTTCCCTGCTGATGCTTTACTCAAGACCTCTAGATGACAAAATTGTCGGCATCTTAACTTTAAGATACCTTTTCTCCATCCCCAGACCATGGCTGAGTGTAACTTGTTCTCCGTTTTTTCTTGTGTCAAGGTCAAAGCTCCTATTTCCACCATACATTTTCTGGAGCTTTCAAATAGAAACTTACGATACATTCTCTCCAGAGCTTCCTTATTCGAAGTTGTCCATGATGTAAAGATCATAAAACTGCACCCCCTCTTTGCAAGTCACTCAAATGCTGACCCGGTGGGAAGATAAATGTTTGGGCGATTATTCTGCGGGAGATCAACGGTGTGCCTTCACGGAGCACAGTTACATCAATGATGCAGTGGAGATTTTATGTTAACTATCAAGAATCAGAAACTGATTCACCAATAATCTCTGCAAGAACACAGGCCATCCTTAATATGATGATATCTCTTTGAATCTCTCGCAACAATTTCTCTTCTTACAGCAACAGAGACATATTTCATCCAAGAGTGACAATCCCCACAAACTCTAAGATTCTTAAGAATCCTGACACTGCTGGTCTTATTTTTAGTCCTTGATAAAGCAAAAGCTAAGGCCAATTTCTCGCTGTGGTAATACAGTGATGTCTCCTTTTTTTCTTCATCCAAATCCTGCAACACATACCTTGTGTCTGGGACATAACCAAGATTTCTAACTTTCTCAATCAGTTCTTCCAGCATGTCGAGTATCTCTTTCGATCCCAAGTGAGATAAATCACCAGCCATGAAAGTATGAACTTCTCTATCAACTTCAACCCAACTCATTGCAGGGTTCTTCTTCAGTTTCATCTCCCTCATCGTGCTTTTCATCTCAATAAGCTGACTCCAATTGTAAGTTGAGGCGTATAGATTTGACAAAAGCACATGCGTTCCTTCATCTCCTGGTGCTAGTTCAAGCACTTTCTTCATAGCTCTCTCTGCCATTTTCACATCTCCATGAACCCTACATGCACTTAACAGTGCCCTCCACACAACAAGATCTGGATTTTTTATTTGTGTCACCAGCATTTCTGCCTCTTCAAGTCTTCCCGACCTCCCCAGTAAATCAACCATGCATGCATAATGATCTCTTCTCAATTCTGTTTCACGACTGTCTCGTAAGTATGAAAAGATCTGCTGACCCTCTTCAACCAAACCTGCATTGCTGCATGCCAAAAGAACAGCCACAAATGTCACCTGATTTTGCTCAAGCCCCAAATCTTTCATCCTACTATACAATTCAAGTGCTTCCTGTCCCAGACCATTAATGGCATAGCTATATATCATGGTGTTCATAGACACCATGTCTACATCTATCAACTGGTCAAAGACCGACCTCGCCATTTCTGCAGTTCCACATTTTCCATACAGGTCAATAAGTGCTGCTCCAGCAAAACCATTTCTAACTAATCCATATTTTGTGAGAACTGCATGGATTTGTTTTCCTGTCTCCAGCATAGCTAGCCTCGAACATGCTCGAAGAATACTTGATAGTGTGAAAGAATTAGGGCTTACAGAATTCTGCAACATTTCCTGAAATTTCAAAAGAGCAATCTCTTCCTTTCCATTTTGCACAAGACCTACAATGAGAGATGTCCAAGTTACCAGGTTTGGGTTAGCCAAATCATTGAACACCTTGAAGGAGTCATCAACCATCCCACATTTTGAGTACATTGTCAAGAGCGAGGTTTGTGAAGCAGTTGCATAGTCAAAGCCGGTTTTGACTATACATGCATGAATCAATTTACCAGATTTTAAATCTGCTGAGTTTGCACAACCGATTAAAGTGCTTGCAAGAGTGAACTCATTAGGCTTGATCCCCTTCCTAATCATTTCCAAGAAAACCTCTTGAGCCTTGAAGTCCTCGCCATGCTGCACGTAACCAACAATCAATGCCGTAAGCAAAACCACATCTTGCTCTGTTACTCGGTCCACCACCAACTGTGCATCTCTCATTTTACCAAATTTCGCATACATATTAACGAGAGCGCTACCGACAAACACATTAGAAACCTCCAACCCCAAAACCACTGCAAGCCCATGAGCTCTCTGACCGCCGGCCACCAGACCAAGGTCCGAAAACGCCTTGAAGACACTCGAGAACGTGTACTCATCGGGAAAGACTCCCTCCCTCATCATCCTCTCATAAAGCTCGACAGCTTCTCCACTTCTCCTCCGCTTGATATAAGAAGCGATCATAGAATTCCAGGTGACCACGTGCCGTTCAGGCATTTCGTCGAACACGTCGCGAGCGTCGCCCACGCCGCCGCACTTGAGGTAGGCGTCGATCAGCTTGTGGCCCAAAAGGGTCGGAAAGAGAGCGGTTTTTACCAAGTGGGTCTGCACTTTCCGAACGTCCAACAAGCATCGCGTCTCCGCACACCGACCCAAGAGAGAGGAGTAGGACTGGGGAGTCCTCCCCTGTCTCGGGCCGCAAAAAGCGGAAGAACTGATTGCACGAGCTAACCAGTGAAGAGAAGGCTTCGGGGGGATTCGGTGGTTCGACCGCGCTATTATGGCGGCATCCGGGCGAGGACCCGGATTGGAAACGAGAGGAGAAGTGACCGGTCTGCAGAGGCGAAGGTTTCTGGGCATTTTCTTGCGACCCAAGCCATGCGCGTCAGCCCACGTTCATGGTTCTTGGAACCCAGACAGTCCTTCTGTCTCCGGGGAGGAACAGAGGCTCAAGTACCCCCAAGGACAAAAAGCGACGACTGTCCATAAATCATTCCAACATAATTCATTAGGCGCGAGCTGGAATCGTAGGTTAATAGCCATGAAATTTAGTGAAGTGGGGAAATGAAGCAAGGCAAAATATTTAAGATTTTGGAGACGAACCCACATTACAAATTTGTTTAATTTTATAAATTCATTCTATACTTCTTGAGTATCTCGTGTATCCTATTTAAGTTGGTACTAATTGTGCTTGACTTTGGTGGTGAATGCTGGGTTTGCCAACGGTGGTGTTGCAATGTCCATAGCAACGGCGGTGGCAATGCCCAATCTACGATAAGGGCGGGGCAGTGACAACAAGAGAGGTTTCTCATTTAACAAAAGACGGGAGTTGGTTGAAAAATGAAGAAAAGAGATAGAGGTGTAGATGTATCTTAACCATACAAGATGTGACTGGGTTGACTTGTTTTATAAATTGGCATCTAATATATAAGCTAATGGCCACTTAACAACAACAGTGTATGACCAAAAAACAATAACATGTCATAGGCCACGGGAACTAGCATTGTTAATTCTTCTTTTCACGGGGTCAAATTTGAGCCGAATTTGAACATTTTAGTTTGCAATTTAGATACCTAATTGGATGATGAATAAAAAAGATTAGGTACTCAGTTTTTGGCCGTTTAATACTAAATTTCATAACATCACTGAAAAATGCATACAACTTCACATTAATTATGGAAGAAAGTTTAGGATATTCAATTTTATCCCATCTCTATTTTGCATTTTACAAATGAGCATATAATTGTTCCCCTGATATATTGTTCCAATGCATATGACATATGAATTTAAATCTTGCCCTTGAGTTGGAAGAGGTGTAGATTTGCGGAAATGATAATAATAAGGATCTCAATTGGGTTTTCAAATCTAGACTTTGAAAGAACTTAAATCCAATGATAAAAATCATATACATTTCGGATTTTGAATGATTTGAGACTTCTCGTTTCAAAATAAATTTCATTCAGCGCAATTTCATTTGGTTATGCCACCATGCTAATGCCGTAGCATCGAGTATAAATCTTATAGATTGAGTTCATTTTAATCATTAATAATCACGTGAATTATTCAATCAAGGATTGATTTGACATTGGTCATTGGTCCTCAGCTTCATCGTTGTAGACGGCAGGATCCGAAGGCACAACCGGGTCGGGTCCTCCTCCATTTCCGTCGCAGTTCCCGGCTCTGTTACCGCTATTTTCCCCTCAAAACTCAGAAGCTCAGTCGCCGCTAGCCTCTCTGCAGCGAATCCAGCTCGCTCTCGCTCTCGATTCCAACCCTCCGATCTCTACATGCGCGCCGCCGCCGCCGAACCCTAGACCCTTCCCCCGTCAATGAGCGGGGCCGCCGCCGCCGCCGCCAGATGCTCCGCCGCCGCCGCGACGAGAATGACGTCGGCCATCTCCAGCCCCTGCGATCCCGCCGCCCTCGCGCCCTGCTCCGTCGCCAGAGCGCTCTCCTCCGTCGCCTCCCCCGCCGCCTCTTGCGCCGCCGAGCCCGAGCCGTCGGACGTCTCGTCTCGGCTTCTCTCGATCCTCGCGTCCCCGAATTGGGAGAGGAACCCTTGGCTCAAGAGGCTGATCCCCTCGGTGACCCCGGCTCACGTCGCCTCCGTGTTCGCCTCGAGTCTCGACCCTCGGACGGCGCTCGGGTTCTTCAATTGGATTTCGCAGAGACCCGGGTTCAGACACAATGTGCAGTCCTATTCGGCTTTGCTGGCCGTTCTGATTCCTAACAAGTTGTTCCGTGTTGCTGAGAAGCTACGGATCGCCATGATAAAATGCTGCGGTTCGGCGGATGACGCGCGGTTCGTGTTGGAGTTCTTATCCCGGATGAACGGGGAAGGTGATTTGACATTTAAGCTTACCGTCAGATGCTATAATACTCTACTGATGGCATTAGCGAAGTTTTTGATGATTGACGAAATGAAGAATGTGTATAAAGAGATGTTAGACCTGAAGGTTCTGCCGAACATCTATACTTTCAATACAATGGTTAATGCCTACTGTAAGTTAGGGAATCTGGTGGAGGCAGAGTATTACGTGAGAAAGATTTTGGAGGCGGGTTTGAGCCCGGATACATATACGTATACCTCCCTGATATTGGGTCACTGTCGGAAGAAGGATGTGAATGGCGCCTATAAGATCTTTGTGCAAATGCCCCAAAAGGGTTGTGCAAGAAATGAGGTCTCATACACGATCCTTATACATGGTCTCTGTGAAGCTGGGCGGATGGATGAGGCTCTGAAGTTATTTTCTCAGATGGAGCAAGATAATTGCAGTGCTTCTGTTCGAACATATACAGTTCTTATATGTGGCTTATGTGATTTGGGCAGAATATCAGAAGCAATGGATTTGTTTACGGAAATGCCTGAGAGAGGTTGTGAGCCTAATCTTCATACCTATACTGTCCTCATTGATAGTTTCTGTAAGAACAATAAGATCAGTGACGCCCGGAAATTGTTGGATGAATTGTCGGATAAGGGGCTAGTTCCAAGTGTTGTCACTTATAATGCTTTAATTAACGGGTATTGTAAGGACGGACAAATAGATGCTGCATATGATATTTTAGGTTTGATGGAGTCTAAAAAATGTAGTCCAGATACTCGTACATACAATGAATTGATAGACTACTTTTGTAAGAATAAGGATGTGCACCAAGCTATGGCATTGTTTAATAAGATGGCAGAGCGCAACCTCCCTCCATCCATTGTCACGTACAATTCTTTAATTCATGGTCAATGTAGAGTAGGGGAGCTGGATAATGCTCATAGGTTACTTAAAATGATGGAAGAAAGTGGTTTAGCTCCTGATGTGTGGAGTTATAGCTTTATTATGGATACTCTTTGTAAGAGGTTGAGGATTAAAGAAGCTTTTGCTTTATTGGATTCATTGCATGAGAAAGGTATCAAAGCAAATGAAGTGATATATACATCGTTAATTGATGGCTGTTGTGCATCTGGACAACTTGAGGATGCCCGTAAACTGCTTGATAGGATGCTTTTGGAGGATTGCAAGCCAAATTTGTTTACTTACAATGCTTTGATAGATGGATTATGCAAAGAGAAGAGAACACAAGAAGCATTGGTGATGGTTCAAAATATGCTGAATCTGGACTTGAAGCCGACGGTGTATACTTATACGATTCTGATTAAGCAGATGCTTGATGAAGGAGACTTTGACCATGCCGATAAGCTTTTAGACCAGATGGTTTCCTTGGGATATCAGCCTGATCTCTTTACTTACACATTGTTTATTTATGCATACTGCTCTCAATGCAGAATATATGAAGCAGAAAATTTGATCTCTAAGATGAGAAGAGAGAAGATTGAGCCTGACTCAGTCCCTTACACCTATTTAATTGATGCATATGGGCGGTTGGGATTACTTCATCTATCTTTTGATGTTCTCAAACGCATGTTTGATTCTGATTGTGTGCCTTCTCACCATACATATGGGCTGTTGCTTCAGCATTTTCTAGATGGAAATTGTGTGAAAGGGGAAAACCTTGCAGTTGGAAGTGATATCTTGACATCAAATATCTCACCAGTTGATAAAGCAGATGTGTGGAGGATTGTGGATTTTGGAACTGTTTTGAAGTTTTTCGACAAAATGCTTGAACATGGTTGTGCTCCTAATGTCAACACTTATGCAAAGATCATAATAGGACTTTGCAAAGTGGGTCGCCTTGAAATAGCAGTTAGGATAGTCAAACATATGAGAGATAGAGGCATGAATCCTGATGAAAAAACCTACAATGCTCTTGTTTGCTGTTGTTGTGAGAAGGGAGAATACAGAGAAGCAAAGACGATGACAGAGGCTATGATCAAGCATGGTCATTTACCCCGTCTGGAGTCTTCTAAGCTGCTTATATGTGGTCTATATGATCAGGAGGATGATCAAGAGGCTGAACATTTTTTTCGTAGTCTCTTAGTTTGCGGGTACAATCATGATGAACTAGCCTGGAAGCTTCTAGTTGATGGTCTACTTAAGAAGGGTTTTGTAAAGAGATGCTCAGATTTGCTGCAGGTCATGGAGAGGAAAGGCTGCCAACTGCACCCTCAAACATATACATTGTTGATTGAGGGACTCGATGGCATGTAAATTGAATTAAAATATCATTGGACTGGAGGCTACTGGCATTGCTATCACCGGAAACAATGCGGTTTCCTTGCTCATCTATCATTTTAAAGAACTAGAAAAAATGACTGCATATCATGGATAACCCTGAACACATGTTGATATGCAGCTGGAAGGAGTACTATTGCTTTTGGGGTTGAAATGATATTTGCAAACTGTTGCACAATCACTGCCCTCTGCAACAGGATAAATCTTGGAAGGTGAATAAGCTTACTTCTTTTTTTTTTTTTTTTTTTACTAATCTACCTAAAATTTGTCTGATTTCTCTGTTCTAATATGTTTCGAATGTTGATTTCTCTTGGTAGGATGATTGACAAATAGACGTATGTTGGAGTTAGCCAATATGGAAGCCAATTTTTGGGTAGCACATCCAATAGTTAATGGTGGGTGAAATTTTTTCTTTTGGTGGAGTTTATTCATATAACAATCCTTTTATCGCATTTCTTCTTGACATGGGTAATTTGTTTAAGCATAGTTATAGATTTGTCTTCCTATTGTTAGAAAATCCAATTCATAAGTTTAAGTTAATAGGTAGAGAGAAATCACGTGTATATGAGACTTAATTGAATCTTGTAGATACGCGGTGTGGGATACTATATTAGCTCATTTCACGTGCAAATCTAAATGAGGATGGCATGTGAAATTGATGAACACATGTGTAGATACACTAGGGTGGAACTTAGCTTTGCCACCATGCTAAAGTTAAGATGACAGAAGTTAAGACCAAAAGGATATCGTACTCCCCTTGTCTTCACGTGAAGTAAATATTGCATGGCGTTTACGTGTATGCCACTAGAGACTCGGTTTAACATTATGTTGACAATTACAAAGAACTCTCAATGCTGCCCCTTAAGTTGGAGCATATGTGTCTTATGGTCCAAGCTTGTTACCATATATTTGACTTGAGTATCTGAGAGAGGCTTGGCAATAGAACAGCAAGCTGATCATTCTACTTCACAAAGCTTGTTGCAGTTTCTCCACATGGTAACCTCTCCCTATTAAAAGGGCATTCAACCTTATTGTGTTTAAATCTCTAATTTAAATGGGAGTAGAAGCTATATTTAGTGCAGTGTAATTGTCATGAATTAACCACATGGATTCTGTCTATCCAAATCCCACTTCCTCAACAAGAGACTTTTGCCATGTTAGCTTACATGTACTAATTGTGTCATCGGCACAAACCACCATGAAGATTCAAAAATAGATGCAAAGACGTAAAAGAAAACTGAATGAGCAGTTGATTCGATACCATGTAAGAAAATTTAACCAATAAGTTTAAGCTATTAGGTGGAGGGAGAGCACATATTTATAAGGCTCATGTGAAACACATCGACAAGAGATGTGGGATACTATCGCAACCGTCATCTGGAAGCATTAGAATGAATGAAAGTCACAACTGCTAATGCTTGTGGGTCATGATGTAATGGCGGGCTTCTTCTTGTGAGGTCACTTTTTAATGACCATATGATGCGCTTCAATATCTCCTGATCTCCATAAAATTGTAGCAAGTCGACAAGCCATGCTTGAGAATCTATTTTTTCATAATCCAATAAGGCAAAAGGTACTGAATGGACATTTTTTTTTATCTCAATGATTTATTTTAATGAAGATCCAATAAGCAATGCAGCTGATATTTTCTATTGTGGCCATAAAGAACATCTGATTTTAGTATAATCTTGATGCCTGCGGGGCATATCTTCCTATATATCTAGATTAGACTTTGTAACTAGAACTTTTCATTTTGTGCAGGGCAATGCTTGATTTTTGAAGCATCACTCATTCTCAAGAATCAGAGTTTTATAGGCAGGTGTGGAAGAATCAAATGAACCTGATTCATCTAATTAAAAGGACAACCTCTGGAAAATCTACTGTTCCAATGAGGTTATGTCCTGTTGGTTCTAGCTCCTTAACGCTTTGTTTGCTGATCAATCTGTGGTGGTTATGTTCTTGGTAAGTGTCAATAATTCTGGCTCTTGTGATTCGAGTTGCAAACCTAATTGGCACTACATTTTTAGTGCTCCTATTTTCTGAGTGGAGGCAGTGTCTTGATAGGCTGTTATTAGGAATGAACTGTAAGAGTCAATCTTGTCACACGCTAATTTGTTGCTAAGCTCAGCTGTATATGTAGGACGAAGAAGACATTACAATTTTTGCCCAGATCTGGGATTTCATGTAGTTTTTTTGGAATGCTGCCCCAAACTAATTCTGAAAGATAATTTTTAAAATGAGAACAGTTCTTTTACTGATATTGGCATTAATCTGGGGCTTTTTGCTTTTCGCTTGTGCTGATCGGCAAATATCCTCCATAATGTAGAAGGTGAATACCAAATTCTTGACCTTTCTCTCACGTGGATACCATTATTACAATTTTCACATTGTTTAAATTATCAACAGTTTGGGTCTGATTCCATACAGCTAACCATCCCAAAAAGAAAAAGGATGCAAAAGCACAAAAACCTTCAAATGGGGTTCTCACTCTCAAATCTGCTTCTTTGGAAACTAGAAAGGTTTAGTTTGGCACTCTGTCAAATACCACTAGGACTTGGTATTCTAATAGTTTGTAATTGGCATTGGTTCTTGACCTTTGATCCAAATCACGATCTCAATGGGCAAGAAGTACGATCTGTTCTTGCCAACCTTCTTGAACTCAGGATCTGATTCCACACAGCTATCCATCCCAAAAAGAAAAGAGGTACAAAAAAGTAAAAACCTTAAAAGGGGATTCTCACTCTCAAATCTACTTCTCTGGAACCTAGAAAGGTTTTGTGTGGCAATCTGTCTAATACCACCTGGATCTGGTGTTTTAGTAGTTGGTAATTCATATTGATTCTTGAACTTTAGATCCTTTTTATTCCAAATCATGATATCAATGGAAAGGAAGTACTATTTACTTGTGGGAAAAGGACACAAGTGTCATAATTTTTGTACGGCGCTCATTTAAGTGCCATAACTTTTTCTTTGATCATTACGTGCAATAACTTATGTACGATACTCACTTTTGAGTGCCATAACTTTTTTTTTTTTTCCGTTGACTTGAGTTATATATAATTTTTCAATCGATCGCTTAAATGTCATAAGTTTTTAAAAACGTTCAATACAAGTGCTATGCCACGTCAGATTTTCAACTCTTGAGTTAATTTTTTAAATATTTTTGGCACTCTAGTGATTGATTGAAAGTTATGGTACTCAAGTGAGTCCTTTTAAAAATGTTATGGCGCTTAAATAAGTGTCGTACAAAAGTTATGGCACTTATCGTATGCTCATCCACTGTACTTGCCAATCTTTTAATAGACAATGTATAGCTTGAACTTTTTGTAGAAGGTTATTCATCTGTCTGTCATAATTGGTTTGTTTGACAGGAAAGCTGCAGCTATCATTGATCTTGTCTGGCCCCTGAAAATGCTGATTTTGATGGAAATCTCATATCATGTGCTGGATGCAACTGATTCTTACCAGTTGAGCGCTTCTACTGAAGTGGGTTCATTTTCTTATATAATTTTTCAATGGCAACTTTCTTATATCTTAAATTATCTTTAAGCACATATGCACGCTCACATGCATGCGTGCATATGATGATGTTGCAGTCCTGACTAAGCTAGTATTCACGATGAGTGAGTTACTTATGATTACTGTTGATTCTATGCAGGGTTAATATGAATAATATCTTTTGCATTATTAAGCATAATGTCTTAATGACTAGTACATGTTGTGATGATATATGTTTGAGCTAAACTAGTCTTCTAGTATTGTTGTTGATAAATTCACTGAATGGATTTCTTTCTCAACCATTTCGTGATCATGTCTAGAATAGATAATTTCTATTAAAGAATATTGACTAGAATTGATAATTTTGGGCTTTCCATGAGGGGCATGTCTTTTTGACTAATATCAATCCTATAGTGTCTAATAGATTGTTATGCGCAAAGATGGCATCTTGATAGATGTTGGTCTACACTAATATTGCCTTCCCTACTGTGTCTGAGCATCAATGGAGTGATGGACTGCACTATCAAAATGAGGGTATCTGAAGTGAGCAGCCACACTGTCAATGGCTCTTCATTGGGTAAATTAGTGATTAGAGGCTGTGTAGGGCATCCCTTTAAACTGCATTTGTGTGTATTGCTGTAATTGAGGGCTGTAAACTTTGGATTGGATATCCTGTCTCTTGAACTTTGAGCTTCCCATTTGTTGAATGATGAGTTACTTAGAATCCCAAATTTGCTTTTGCGCTTTCCACCTTTAAACTTGAATATTGAATAAATTAAATCCCCAATTTCTTAGTTTTCTTAAGTAGCTGGGTTAGGATGCCAAGTTCAGATTTGGCATTGACTCTTAATAGGAACTCTAAAGCCTTCTCAGCTGCCAAGTTTAGCTGAATTCAATGTATTGGATCAGTTATGAATGGCTTCTCTTAAAATATTGTTGAAGCATTTGCAGAATCCTTTTTAATACAGGATCAGAATATATGGTTGTCTTCCTTGATTATGATCAAGTTGGATTTGGTTTTTGATGAAAATTAAAAATCTGTGACAGGTTTACAAGTATGCTGCATCATCAAAGGAAGAGGGGGAAGACTGGTACCAAGCTACAATCACTTTGTACCATCCATCAAGCTCATATATTCTACTTTGTTTCCCCTTTGCATGCGCCTATGGGTCCTTATTATAAGAAGTCACTTATCCTTCATTTTGCCTTCACAGAATCACAGATAATGGCATTTTTGCAGTTGTAGGGTAGTTGCTATCTGTATGTGCCAACGTCTGGGGATTTACGTCATTGTCAATGAAAATAGAATGTGAGTGCAGCTTTTCTTCGTTCAGTGATTCAAGAATCAATGTATTTCTTGACTCCTCATGTTTATGATACAGTTATATCCTACAGAGTTTTACAGGCATGTCAAATATGAATTTTTGAGTCTAAATCTTAATTTTCGATTTTAAGACGATATAATGGATAGAAGGTTTAGTTGTCATTGTTTTTTGGCAAAAAGAAAAAAAGAAAAAGAAAAAATTATGGTCGTTATCTTTTGATTGTCGAAGTTATGCCCTATTTGGGGAATATGGAATTTGTCTTTTCACGAATGACTCGCAAGAGTGATGATATGTTGAGTCGTGTTGGGGAAGTTTAATAACCAACAAGAGTGCAAGAATAAAAAAAGGTACTGTCTTTTGCATTTTAATTGAACGTTGGACTTTTTACAACTTCAGTCCTAGGTTTATACATTTTTAAGGTTGTCAAATGTATTACTTATTAGGGGTGTGCATGATCTGGATGGGCGGTTCTTCGCTTAGAATCGAGAACCGCCCGCTAAGGACCTAGTTCCAAAATTTAGAACCAAAACCATCTATTAGTTGCATGGATCCACTTGAGAACTAGACCAGCGGTCTAGTCCAATTCCCGAGTGGATCCATAGAATTGGTCTCACTAATAATAATATCGTTTTCCAAATCTCGCTGTAAGTACTCTTCATATCGAGTAATATTTTTCTTTAAATCAAACGGCTTAATTAAGGGTATCGTTTTTCTTTATTTTATTGGAAAACACTACCAAAGAAGAGAAATGGGTTTTTTTTTTTTTCCTATTTTTGAATCATTTCAGTTGAAATCTAAAATATTTTTAAGTTCAAGGTTCTAGATGATTGTCTACATCTTCGTCTTTTCCTTTATTCTCTAATAGTGCTCAATCTCTTACAATCTTTACTTTACTGAATTCTTTCTATAGAAACAGTTCCACCGGTACTTCACATATTCTTGAACAGTGTCCTATATGTGTCCCAGAAGTATCATTTGAAGGAGCCATTTGTTAAGTTGCTGAAAGGCAGCTTACACACTTTACTAAATTTATTTTAATATTAAAATTGATATATTATTATAATATAATCAGTCCCGTCTTGGGCGAATCTGCTCATAGAATCAGGAACCAGACCAGTATCCATTAGTTTTCATAAATTGGAATCGAGAATCGGACTGGTTCCCTCAAGAACCACTGGTTCCGGGCAAGTTCCGGTTCTTTTGCACACCCCTATTGCTTACACATTTCTTAATTAATGTGCAATTCCTAAACTTTGTTGTTTCCTGTCAGGGACATAAAACTGCATGTTTTACTTCATGTGTTGGATGATTACGATAGTGAAGCTAAACTTTTCATAGAGAAATAGATGCATAAATCAAACTAGTAAGTACTACACCTCAATATGGACTACAATACAACATGAAATTCCATCTTTAGATTAAGGGCCGTTCATTTCAAGGAAAATATCACGTTTCTAGAAAATATTTTCCAACAAACCATTTTTCAAGAAAATGACTATTTTTTTACGTTTGGTCGAAATTTGAAAATGGAGTGGAAAATATTTTTCATTGTTTGTTTCATGATTTGATTTTTTGGAAAAAAATTATCAAAAAAATAATTTTAATTTTTGATTGACTAAAAATATTTAATTTTAATTTTTAAAATTTGTTTTTTCTTTATTCCTTTTCCTTTTCCTTCCTCCTCCTTCCTCCACCGCCACATGCCTTGACGATGGCCCGTTGTCCAACGATTGACCATGACGCGGATTGCCAAATCCGGTGAGTTATGAGCTCATCAATAGCTCACCAATCAAGGCGAGCCCGAGCTTTGCGGCTCACTTCGGCGACCTCAAGCCTCGCCCTTGCTAGATTTGGCCTTGGGCAAGGCTGGAGTTGGCCAATGGTTGGTCGTTGGCCATCGTTGTGGTTGCTGAAAGAAGAAAAAGAAAATGGAAGAAAAAAAAAGAAAACAGAAAAATTAAAAAAGAAAATATTTTCCTTACTTTTGAAGGTATTTTTTCAATAATGGAAGGTATTTTCCTTTACTAGTTCATTTTTCGTGAGATGAATATTGAAAAATTCACAAAATGTTTACTTAGAAGTTATTTTCTACAAAATGAGCAAAGCTCAAGTAAAAAGTAGTTTTTTTAAATGAAAAAAAAATGGAACCTTAGTTGATTTGTTAGAAAAATTAAACTCTTATGTTCCTCAAGGTTTATTGAGAATAGGATGTGTGATGAGTTTTCAGATGTATCATGTATGGCTACTGAATTATCTAAATTCCACGATAATTTGATAAGTTGATATAGTATGAGGTGCTTTGACTTAACGTGAATGAATGCAGCTTTACTATGTTGAGCTCGATTTGGTTGATTTTTACACCTAATTCAATTTCATTTATAGTCTCTCATGACATTAGGTTGGCTGTCGAGTTAATCTGTCCTGCGTTCACGAGTTGTCTCGAGGCTGTTAAAAGAATGGCATTGGTTGTTCTGATCTAGTTTTAGTCTACCCAAGTCCACGTCGGACACATGCACTGGCTCTGATTGGAGTAGATAAATTGGGGCCTAGTTCATACCTGTATAAGATTGAATTTTCTGAGTCTCCATTATTTTTAGAGGTAAATTTCTATATAAATAGATTATTCACATTCAACTTAAAGTTCGTATATTCATTACTATAGTGATGGTAAGCGGATCTACCTTGGTAAGTTACTAATTTCTCTAGTAATTTACTATTTTCACCTCCAAATTTGTTTTATTGACTTATAAATTGCTAAATAAAGTTGATAGTCTACTCTTGTATTTGACATTGGTAAGTTGCTAACATTTTGCATTAACTAAATAACAATTAAACGAGTTTACCAACGGTTTAGAATTCACTGAAGTTCGTATTTTCCTTTCTTTGTTTGCATTCGTTAGGAGAAAGGAACCTGCCGCCCATGAACGCAATCATTTTGCAGCACTATTTAATGGACGGACAAAACATTGATAACATAAAAAGTTCTCCATAAGAAGACATAGCAAAAATGACCTTCCAACCTCAGCGAATCACCTCACAGATACTAAAAAAAATTCACTAACTCCTATCAACATGGAGACGAACTCAAATTGACAAGCTAAGTAGCCTTTGAAAATAATGTAGCATTGCAGACGGCATCAGCGAGAAAGGTTTCACGACATCATGTTCCCATTATATAAATTCACTGTCTTATAAGTTCCCACGAATTTTGGTTTATAGACAATGGCCGATACAAATGTTAATCTCCACATATTGATGCTTCCATGGTTGGCCTTTGGCCACATGATGCCATAAATGAGGAAAAATTAAAAAAAAAAAAAAAAAAAAATCCTAAATCTATTACAATTTTTTCAAATCAATCCTAATTTTTTTGGCCAATTCAGTCCTAAATCTTTTGTAATTGTGTCAATTCAATTCATCCAGCTAAATTTGACCGGTTGATAGAATAGAACTGTAGAAATAAATTTGGAGCATAAATTTAATTTTTCTATTTTTGAAACATATGTAAGAAATGAAAACTCTTTTCATCATTTAGTTACTGCCCATCACCATCCGCTACCTGTCGTCAAACGCTATCAACGGCTGGCAACAGGCGTCCATTAGCAGAAATGAAAATTTTGAGTTATTATCAAATGTGTTTCTTGCTCGGAAACTTGTCCGAGAAATAAAAATTGAAAAATCAATTTATAGCTAGAAATTGATTTCTGGAATAGAAATTTGTCATGTGGGGCCCTAAGTGCTAAGTTTTGACATTTTCAATGTTCATACCTTTGAGTCTGGGACACCCGATGCATTGCCCGTTCCCACTTCGAAAATCTTCTCGATCTCGAAGTGGTAGAATGCTAATGCAACCTTAGCCGGGAAAGGAATCCCCTTGGAGTGCCAAGTGAACTATTGCGGAAATAGAAAAATGACATTGCGTTACCAATTAGATTTATGTTCCAACCCTGTTCCAGAGAACAGAAAAACAAAGACATAGATAAACAAAAAAATTTTCATGCATGCCCCTAAATACCGAAAGTTCCAAAATATACATTTAAGTACTAAAATCAAAGAAGGATATAATACTTAAGTGCCAATGATAAAAAAATTCTAGCTAAATGACTAGTGTTACATTTTCTGGCGACCGTTTTTATTAATGTGGCAAATTTCTTTTTTAGAAAAATTATCCACTTGGCAATTCTTTTTAAAAAAATAGCCACGTCAATAAAAGCCCCTAAAATTAATTTTAATATAAATAGTAATTAAAAGCTAGATTATTTGTAAATAAAAAAGGAAGGAGAAGGGGGAACAACAGGTTCAGCGAGGGCTAGGGGCTGACAACCTTAGCAAACACTTGCCCCACCATCGCTGGCTCTTTTCGGAGATGGTGGGGCGGCAATGGCAGGGACCAAGGCCTCCGCTGAACCTGCTGTTCCTAGGCAGTGGCCAACGACCTTAGCTGACCACTAGCCCAAATCTAGGGTAAGGGTCACGGCCCTCCCCCGGATCCAACAAAAGTCATCGGCCAACGCTCGCCTCACCGTCGTTGGCCCTTTCTAGTGATGGTGGGGTGGCGGTGGTAAGGGCCAAGGCCCTCACCAAACTTGCTATTTTCCCTTCTTCTTTCTTTTGTTTTTTCTTTTTAATATTTATAATTTAGTTTTCTACTTTATTTATAATTAGTATTAAATTAATAAATTTAGGAACAAAAAGACGTTTTGCACTTTCTTTGTTGAGTTGGCTTCCGACGAGCCACATAGATCATATAAATTAGTAAAAAAAAATGTCACGTCGAATTTTTGGTTACTCTAGTCAAATTTGGTATTGAAATATCTTATTTTTCAAAAAAAAGTAGCATTAAATGTACTTTTTGGAACTTTTGACACGAAAGTGTTTACTTGTGCCAAGTTTTGGCACCTCACTGTTCTTTGTTCCTTAGATTCATATTGATTCAGGGCGGGCCAGGAAAGTTGTAACATAATAGCACTTAGAAGTAGTTATGAGTTCCAACCCGTATGGTCAAGTCTCCTCAAGGATATCCACGGCAAACCATTTTTCCCTGTTGGGCAACTTCCCTGGAGCAATCCTGAGACGCAAGGCAAAACCAACATGTGGTGGCCCATCAAGGAATGGCTCGATGCGCAAAGGAAAGATACTGTAGTGTACATGGCATTCGGGAGCGCAGCCAAACCGAACTGACCGAGATTGCCCTAGAGCTAGAGCTTTCGGGGTAACCATTTCTCTGGGCACTCAAGACCAGGCTCGGCTAGGCCGACACCAAGTCGGGCGTGTTGCCAAATGGTTTCGAGGAACGAGTCAAATGGCGAGGCATGGTTTGCAAGAGCTGGGTGCCGCAGCTCAATATACTCGCGCACGAGTCGATGGGCGGGTTCTTGACTCACGCCGGGTGGAGTTCAGTGGTGCAGGCGCAAAGCTTCGAGAGAGCCCTACTACTTTTCACATTCTTGGTGGATCAAAGGACTGAGTGCGAGGCTCTTGGAGGTGAGACAGATCGGGTATTCGATACCGAGAAACGCGTCCGATGGTTTGGTCACAAGGCAATTAGTGGCCGTGTCGCCGAGGCTGGTGATGGTGGAAGAGGAGAGTAGGGTTTACCGAGAGAAAGCGAAGGACATCCAAAAACGTTATGTCGACAACCTTCTGAACTATTTGAAGGAGCACAGGCCTATGAACCGCCTAAAATCATATGGGATTTCCACGTGACCCAAGAAGCTATGACGTGGTTTGAGCGTTCTTAGGCGTGCATATCTTGTGCTTCTGCTGAGTTATTCAATGTTTGGCGAGACAAAGGTGGTTTGCGTCCTATGTGAAACTAGGTGTGCGCTTTCATAAGAGAGAATTTTAAGAAGAAAGTAGTGTGTGCATACAAGGTATAATCAATCAATAATATAAATCATGGGTATATACCCCACATAACTTTATGTTTAAAATTTTGAAAACCGATCGCTTCTAATTGACTTGCTTCTCCATAATGCCATGTGACGTGGCCTCTACACAAAACACCTTTTGCAAGAGACGGAGATTTATACCGGAGGAGTTGAAGATTTGAAAGTCAACTCAAATGCGATAATGATTTGCTCACCGCCCATTACAGTCCATTTCGGAATATAACAAATGTAACTCACGCTTAAAGTAATTCGCTGAAGAGATAGAGTAGAACTTTAATCAAAGAGTACAAATCCAAAATATCATTAAAATACTCGCTCACCCTCAAGGAAACTTTAGAGGAGTTTACATATACTTTAACTTGGTACAACCTCCAAGCTTAGGCATATCTCAAGACTCCTATAATACCCAAGACAAAATCAACAATCCTTAGACGAGATATAGATTTAAAAAAAAAAAAAAATGACTGTTGACACTACTCCAGGAATAAAAACATTAGACTGGAACTGGCGTTTTCAACCATATATTATTTGACCATATTGAAGCACAGAAACCCTTCAAAATATCTAAACAAAGTGATCCTTAATAGATGGACTTAACCTTTATGTTTGCATCGAGTGTTGGACGAGGCTCTTGCTCCTGACTGACATTTTGTTGGTGTGGTAATACCAGTCCAATACCCTGAGTCCATGTACTGTCCCCATTCAAGGTCCTACCTGATTTGGGTCACATATTGACGCAGAGAAAGCTACGCTTGGGAAGAATTCCAAAAGATGGTGTTTTATTTCAATCAAGAAGTGCCGATTACAATATCTCGACGTCTACTTATAAGGAGATCGTAATCTAGATAATATCAAATAACTGAAATCTAATAACAAAATTAAGGAAAAGATATTGATAAACCAGAAAATCTGAAATCAAATAACAAATTAAGGGAAATGCGTAAATCAAATATTGTAATCCATTTGTAATCTCGAAGATCACGCAATCCTCTTTGACTTGCGGTTGTAATCTCAAAGATCACACAATCCTCTTTGACTTGCGGTTGTAATCTCGAAGATCACGCAATCCTCTTTGACTTGTGGGACCGCCCGCTCTTATGATGCTCCAATGTTTTCATAAAGGCGTTTGCATGTTGTTCTACATCAGTCTCCTCCACTTCAGAAGAACTCGACCCCGAGTTAGGATTAGAATAAAGAGGAGTATCTGGAGGATGATACTCAAATAGATCCGCTACATTGAATGTCGAGGAGATGTTGAGGTCACCAGGAAGATCAACAACATAGGCATTATCATTGATTTTCTTCATGATTCGACAGGGACCAACTTTCTTGTGCTTCAACTTGTTATATGTACCAACAGGAAAGCGTTCCTTGCGGAGGTAGACCATCACTTCGTCACCCTCAGCAAATACCTTGAGGCGACGATGTTTATCTGCAGCAGGCTTTGTAAACGGTAGTGGAAGCTTCTAGCTGTTGCTTCACACCCTCTTGTATCTCCCGTAATTTAGTTGCTAAGTTTTCAGCCGCAACACTATATCCCGGGACCTTGGGCAAAGGCACGAGATCCAGTGTATGTTGTGGCGTTCGCCCGTAGATGACCTCAAATGGAGACTTGCCCGTGGAACGATTAACAGTGTTGTTAAAAGCAAACTCAGCAGGAGCAGGATACCGGTCCCATTGCTTTGGCATGTCACTACAAAGACACCGAATAATGTCCGCCATAGTTCGATTAACAACTTCAGTTTGACCATCAGTCTGAGGATGAAAGGAGCTGCTGTACTGCAAATCCGTCCCAAATAAACGCCATAGGGTCCTCCAAAAATGACTAAGGAATTTGGTGTCACGATCGAGGTGATAGTTTTGGAACACCATGCAACCGAACTACTTCTCGAAAAAATAAACTCGCTACATGGGAAGCATCAGAAGTCTTCTTACAAGGGATAAAGTGTGCCATTTTTGTAAACCTGTCCACTACCACAAAAACATAATCCATACCTCGTTGGGTTCAGGGAAGCCCCAACACGAAATCCATTGAAATGTCTATCCAAGGTCCAGAAGGAATAGGTAAAGGGGTGTAAAGTCCAGTGTTCTGAGAATGGCCTTTCGCTGTTTGACAAATGTAGCACTTTTTCACAAATTGTCCAACGTCTCGTTTCAATTGAGGCCAATAATACCGCTCCTCAACTAAGGCAACGGTTTTATCTCGCCCACAATGTCCTCCAAGGGAGCCACCATGTAGCTCTCGAATAAGTTGTTCCCGCAAAGAGCTTCGAGGAATGCACAACCTGTTGCCAAAGAATAAAAAATTGTCTTGAACAATCATGTCGCCGTGAGAACCTGTCGCAGAACATTTCTCCCAAATTTCCTGAAAATCTTCATCATTAGCATAAAGCGCACAGAGGTGATCAAAACCCACAACGTCAGTGCGCATGGTGACAAGTGTTGCAGCACGATGGCTAAGTGCATCAGCGACTTTGTTCAAATGGCCCGCCTTGTGTCGAAGCACGAAATTGAATTGCTCCAAAAAGGAGACCCAACGTCCATGCATTCGATTTAGATGTCTTTGGCTCTTAATATATTTGAGTGCTTGATGCTCAGTGTTAAGGACAAACTCATGTGATAAAGATAAGGCTGCCAATGCTTGATAGCTCGTACTCTGGCAAAGTACTCCCGCTCATAGGTAGACCATCGCTTGCGAACATCATTAAGTTTCTCGCTAAAATAAGCAATAGGCTTACCTTCCTGAGAGAGAACAGCACCGATTCCTACACTAGAAGCATCACAATCTAGTTCGAATACCTTTTCAAAATTCGGGAGCATCAGTATTGGTGCCGTAAAAAGTTTTTCCTTGATGAGAGTAAAGCTGGCTTCTGCTTCGTCACCCCAATGAAATTTTCCTTTTTTCAAGCACTCGGTGATCGGAGCCATAATAGAACTGAAATTTCGAATAAAGCGTCGGTAGAATGTTGCAAGCCCGTGGAAGCTACTCGCCTCCCCAACGGTGCAGGGAGTCGGCCGATCGCGGATGGCAGCTACTTTTTTGCATCAACTTGAAGGCCTTCCGCTCCGACAATAAACCCCAAGAAGCGAAGTTGATCAGTCATGAAGCTACACTTCTTCAAATTAATGTACAATTGGTTCGTCTGCGGGGCCGATAAGACATCCCTTAAATGCTCCATATGCTGTCGATCATCGTACTATATATGAGAATGTCATCGAAGTAGACCACCACAAACTTGCCAATAAAAGGTTTAAGAACCTGAGTCATCAAACGCATGAAGGTGCTAGGCGCGTTCGTGAGGCCAAATGGCATGACAAGCCATTCGTACAAACCTTCACTTGTTTTGAAGGCTGTTTTCCATTCATCACCAGGGCGGATGCGTACTTGGTGATATCCGTTACGTAGGTCAATATTTGTAAAGACCTTTGATCCTGCAAGTCGGTCGAGCATGTCATCCAGACAAGGGATTGGGAATCGGTACTTGACAGTAATCCAATTAATTGCCCGACTATCAACGCACATACGCATGCTTCCATCTTTCTTCGGAGTGAGGAGTGCGGGTACTGCACAAGGGCTCATGCTTTCGCACAAGAAGCCCTTTCGAAGAAGTTCTGCTACTTGGTCTTGCAAAATCTGGTTCTCCTTTGGATTCATCCGGTAGTGCGGCAAATTAGGGAGGCTCGCTCCTGGAAGAAAATCAATTTCATGTTGGATATCCCTCAAGGGTGGTAATCCAACAGGTAGATCCTCCGGAATAACGTCGCT
Organism: Eucalyptus erythrocorys; assembly: GCA_014182555.1. Classification (NCBI taxonomy): domain Eukaryota; kingdom Viridiplantae; phylum Streptophyta; class Magnoliopsida; order Myrtales; family Myrtaceae; genus Eucalyptus; species Eucalyptus erythrocorys. The sequence goes on from CM024604.1 coordinate 27,743,202, forward strand.
GAATGCCTTCAATAAAGGTTGAAGAGTCGCCGGAATGGGAATTATGGCTTCTTGATTGCCTTTCTCCACAATCATATACATGCGCTCACGTTTACGGATATTTAACATAATCCCTACACTTTGCTTCTTTGGAGCCTGGGAAGTGTTACTCATTGGCTTCAAGATAATCCTCGTCTTTTTCCACACAAAAGAATATGTGTTCTCTCGAGCCCTGTGAGTGATATCAACGTCGTATTGCCATGGTCGTCCCAGTAGGACATGGCATGCATCCATCTCCACTACATCACAAATTATGGTGTCCTTATAGGACTTTCCAATTGAAATAGGTAAATGACATACCTGTGTTACCTTAAGTTCAGCCCTTTTACGAATCCACCCGATAGTATAAGGAGAGGGATGTAACTCTGTTTTTAGTTGTAGATGGTCCACCAAAGCCTTGGACACGATGTTCTCACAACTCCCACTGTCGATGATGACATCGCAAACTTTGCCGTTGATGGTACAACGAGCACGAAAAGGCTATTCCGCTGCGTGTCTTCTCTTCGCGGAGTGAGCAATAGTCTCCTAACAATGCAGTTGACATGCTCGCCCTCCTCGTCCTCCACTTCTTCCTCATCAATCCATTCATCTTCATATAAGTCATCGTCGTGCTCAACAACATTGGCCATCTTCCGCCTTGGACAATCACTCGAACGATGTCCCAATTCGTTACACTTGTAGCATTTGATTGGTGGTGGCTTAGCGTACGGGTTGGGCATTCGATTGGTGTTACGGTTGTTTGTAATGACTGGTTCCTTGCGCACCCAGTATTGCTTCCCGGAGTTCGGTTCATAGTGTTGGTTTGCTGGTTGGAGGATTCGGAACATCTAGTTGTCTCCCTTTCTAGATGACCCTCGAACAGAATAATTGTTAGCCCTATTAATGGGGCTAGTTCTCTCTAATTGCATCTCAACCTTTCGGGCCATCTCTTGAGCATCCTCAACAGAGAACAAACGATGTAGAGAAACACGGTCTTGAATATTAAGTCGTAAACCATTAATGTACCTGACGGTTTGTTGTGCCTCCGACTCAGCCAAGTTGTTACGAGCGGAAAGTCGGAGAAACTCCTCCGTGTAAGCTTGGACTGATCGGCTTAACCGCTACAATTCTGAAATTGTTGAAATAATAATTGTTCATAATCGGTTGGGAGGAACCGAACCTTCAACATTTCCTTCATCCGAGTCCATGTTCGGATGGGAGCTTTTCCTCGTCGACGTCGGGTTAGTTGTGTCTGCTCCCACGACGCTGAGGCGCCACCCTTCAATTTATATGCCACCAATTTTACTTGGCGATCCTCTTCAATCTCCATGGCATCGAAGAATTTTTCAACTTCCCAAAGCCAATCCAAGAAGTCTTCAATATTCAAATTGCCATTAAAGGTTGGAAGATCAACCTTAAGTTGATATTGCTCGGGGTCTCGTTGATATCCCCGATTCCGGTGGCCTCCACGAACAGGCCGATCCATGAACTCTTCTTCTCCTTCAGAGTCCTCGACATAGGCTGGTTGCCCTCGTCGGGGATTTGCCGCACGTTCCATAGCTACTTCCGGATCTCGAGCTACCCGAGCATGTTCAGCCGAGAAGATTACAGTGTGGGATTGGTAGACAAACGCCGGATGGCGACAAGTAATTCTTGAAACCTCCGTTCAGTTTGCTCCGCAAATTGGTTGAACTCATCCCGTGTAATAGGCTCGTTTCTACGGCCTTTAGCTACGGGGAGATTATCATTAGCGTTATTAGCCATCGTCACATGAGAGACCTGCTCTGATACCAAATGACGCAGAGAAAGCTACGCTTGGGAAGAATTCCAAAAGATGGTGTTTTATTTCAATCAAGAAGTGCCGATTACAATATCTCGACGTCTACTTATAAGGAGATCGTAATCTAGATAATATCAAATAACTGAAATCTAATAACAAAATTAAGGAAAAGATATTGATAAACTAGAAAATCTGAAATCAAATAACAAATTAAGGGAAACGCGTAAATCAAATATTATAATCCATTTGTAATCTCGAAGATCACGCAATCCTCTTTGACTTGCGGTTGTAAGCTCAAAGATCACGCAATCCTCTTTGACTTGCGGTTGTAATATCGAAGATCACGCAATCCTCTTTGACTTGTGGGACCGCCCGCTCTTATGATGCTCCAATGTTTTCATAAAGGTGTTTGCATGTTGTTCTACATCACATGTCCATAAAAAATCCAATTCCAAAATTCTCCCCCTGCCCCTCTGCTCTCCTTTCTCAAGCTTCTGCACACAGACCACCCACCTACCACCATGTGCCCACCGCCTCGTGACGGCCATCTTTAGCGGATTGTCATTGGCCTTCGCCAGCGGATGCCGTCACTTGGATTGGCATGCTGCTTGTCTGACCAGCGGCTACCCCATCACTTGTCTGTGGCTAAACTGAACCTTCAATCAACCAAGGATAGATCGCATAACAGCAAAGCTGTTCAAGAAATGATCTTTCAAAGAAAGAGTGAAGGAGGTGCTAGTAGTGTTGAAACCTGAGATTCAGAAAGCTGGTTCGCAACAATGCGTGAATGTGTTTGGCGGGTCAACCATGGTTGCACCTTCATTAAGTTTGAAAGAAGTGCTTCATCTTTGTCAAAATTGTTTTACTTGATTTGAAGATGAAGAGGTGGATAAATTAATGTTAGAAATCCTCAATTCTAGACCAGGCAGTGAGCTAGTAGTGGAAAGAGTGGTCACAAAGAGGTCAGATAAACGGGGTTAACCAATTATACAAATAGTGGCCAAGTTTCTCGACCGAAATCATCAAACGTTCAAACTGCTTGTGACTCAAAGTGGGGAGTGGCATAGGCACGAAGTACAGAAGTAAAGGGTGCCCATATCAGAGAGGCTTAGTAGGGTGCACCGACCAACCAAAGGCCATCAGGGCATAACAAAGACTCAGTAAAGGAGATGGCAAAGAATACGACAGGCCGAAAGAACGAAGAATGTGGTAGTGAAAAGATGGGCACAAAAAGGCTAGCAGGATGCTGGTGAGGGTTCGGGCCAATCCAAGCGGGGAGAGTTCGACCATAAGGAGCTACCGTTTGGCACCCCTGCCAGCATTAGCGAAGAAAAAAGAGTGATTTGCTTACTCGTTCCCCTTCTGCCAAGAAGACTGGCTCCCACTCATTCTTTGAGGCCTTTGGATTCCCCCTCTCTCTCTCCCCCACTCTACACCGTGAGCCTCCCCCTCCCCTCCTCCCCTGCTGTCACACCGTCGACGCGCTGAGAACCGAGGCCGAGGCGCCGACAAGCCGATATCCAAGCTCAAATCGTGCCAAGTGTTGAATATCTGCTCAGACAAAGCTCATTCAGTTCTTTGCTTGAATTCGTTCGGCGACGACAACCCGCACTCCATCAACCCATTTTTTTGTAGCACTATTTTAATGCCCACAAAGGCTGACTGGGTTGGAAAAATATTGAGAAAACATCTGAATATGGCACGAAAAGAAAAGAAAAGGGTATTCGGATGCAAATGACTAAAGTACTAACACAAAATTAAACTTAAGGAGCAATTACAAGTGATTAAAAAAAAAAAAAAGAGTTAACAAGAAGAAAACTTTGGGCTATCAAAGAGCCACCATATTCTGTAGTAGCAAATATTTCATAAATAACTAATATAGACAACTGACTACGAGTTTCATGTCTTTTATATGAGCCATCATCACCAACCTGACCGATGATGTGGATTTTATGGTGATTCTATTAATTAAGTAATATAGCCAATGGAATAAAACATTAAAAATCATCACAAAAAGTATATTTTTTGTGTACCGTGATTGCAGATATTTCTTTTATATATATATATATATATATATATATATATATCGTCACCATAAATTATAATTTTTTCTATCATAGCATCATCTTCAGAAATTAATCCCATCTTCTTTTATTCCTCTTTTTGTCTAACAAAAGTAAACTTATCTCACCAAGTTCACTTCTGTTTGTGAGAAAAAAAAAATGAAAAATGAAAGTGTCACAAATGTATCTACTAGCTCATTCTTGGAATCTGTCTCTCGATGTGACAATTTAATCAACTGATAGTCAATCGATCAGATGAAAGGGGAAGGAGAGATGAGAGATCAACAATCTAATTCGATCCCAAAAAATTGTGGTGTAATAAGGAAAATATGCTATAAGAACTATTCTTAATTTGGAAAGACCATTGTCCGGAGGGAATTATTGGACGGAAAATGGCCAAATGATAATCTATTTAATGTTCTCCATTAGAAGATCTCTCGCCCTAGGGTGGAAGACCCCGCAATGCCATCCATATATTCCTCTCTCTGTTGGGAAAAAAAATAGATAAGAAATTAGGGGGTCTCATAATGGTGAAGGTAGACATCACGTCAAGGTTTTCAACCTTGGCTACCGCCGAATAAGGTAAGTATAGTAGACTCCCACGTTTGAGGTAAGTGAGAATGTTAAAAATCCCACTGCTGAATTAGCTTGCCTTTAGACAATTGTAAACAACCACAAGCCAACTCAGTATCCCTAGCTATTATTACAGTTGTCTGGAGGGAATTATTGGGTGGAAAATGGCCAGATGATAATCTATTTAATGTTCTCCATAAGAAGATCTCTCACCCTAGGATGGGAGACTCCGCAATGTCACCTCTATATTCCTTCTTTATTGGGAAAAAAAATAGACAGAAAATTAGGAGGCTTCACAATGGTGAAGGTAGATATCACGTCAAGGTTTTAACCTTGGCTACCATCGGATAAGATAAATATAATAACCTCCCACGTCTGAGGTAAATGAGGATAGTTGAAAATCCCTCTGCTAAGTTGGCTTGCCTTTAGGCAACTGTGGACAACCCCAAGCCAACTTAGTATCCCTAGCTATTGTCACAGTTGTCTGGAGGGAATTATTGGGTGGAAATTGGCCGGATGATAATCTATTTAATGTTCTCCATAAGAAGATCTCTAGCAAACACGACTTCCAATGCCTGCAACATAATCAATGAAAGAGTCCTCAAAAAGATAATGTAAGATAATGCATTGCCACAAACGTCATGGATGACAAAAGTTTCTTGAATGATGCTCTATTTATAGAACTTCACGGTCTTATAAGCTCACAAACTTGTCAATACCCACTAGAGCGTTGTAGCTTCTCCTGAGCTCTCCCTATTTTCGTGTATTGCGAAATGGCCGAAACACGTGACAGTCTCCACGTAGTGATGCTTCCATGGTTAGCCTTTGGCCACATGATGCCATACTTGGAGCTAGCCAAGTTGATGGCCAGAAAGGGTCACCGGATATCGTTCCTATCAGCCCCGAGAAACATAGATCGCATCCCTAAACCCCCTTCAGACCTCGCCTCTCTCATCAGCTTCGTGAAGCTCCCCTTACCAGCCGTCGAGCACTTGCCAGAAGGCGCCGAAGCCACCAGCGACCTGCCCTACAACAAGATCCAGTACCTCAAGAAGGCTTACGACATGCTCCAAGAACCCGTGGCCCAATTCCTCGAATCTTCGGATCCCGATTGGATCATGTACGATTTCGCCCCGTATTGGGCCGGCTCGATCGCTTCTAGGCTTGGTATAAGGAGTGTTTTCTTCAGTATTATGACTGGTGCCTGCTTGGGCTTCCTTGGGCCAGTATGGGCTTTAAAAGGGGGGGACTACCGGAAAACCCCGGAGGATTTCACAAGGCGCCCGAACTGGGTTCCGTTCCCAACCAAGGTCGCATACCACCACTTCGAGATCAAGAAGATTTTCGATGCGGTTATAGGCAATGCGTCGGGCGTCACGGACTTATATCGCTTTGGGGCAAGCCAAGAAAGCTGTGACATAATAGCACTTAGAAGCAGCTATGAGGTCGAACCTGAATGGTTGAACCTCCTTAGGGATATCCACACCAAACCAATCTTCCCTATCGGGCTACTTCCCCCACGCGATCCCGAGATGCGAGGCGAAATCGACTCGTGGCGGTCAATCAAGGAATGGCTATATTCGCAGAAGAAAGGTACCGTGGTATATGTGGCATTTGGGAGCGAGGCCAAACCAAGCCAAATCGAATTGACTGAGATCGCCCTTGGACTAGAGCTTTCAGGGTTACCGTTTTTCTGGGTACTCAAGACTCGGCTCGGCTCGGCCGACACCGAGTTGGTCGTGTTGCCGAACGGTTTTGAGGAGCGAGTCAAAGGGCGTGGTGTGGTTTGGGATAGCTGGGTGCCTCAACTCAAGATACTCGCGCACGACTCGGTGGGCGGGTTCTTGACTCATGCCGGCTGGAGTTCGGTGGTGGAGGCGCTAAGCTTCGAGAGAGCCCTTGTACTTTTCACATTCTTGGCAGATCAAGGACTAAATGCAAGGCTATTGGAGGAGAGACAGATTGGGTATTCGATACCAAGAAATGAGTCGGATGGGTTGGTCACAAGACAGTCCGTGGCTGAGTCGCTGAGGTTGGTGATGGTGGAAGAAAAGGGCAGGGTTTACCGCGAGAAAGCGAAGGAGATGAGGCCTATTTTTGGGGACAAGGACATCCAAGAACGTTATGTCAACAACCTTCTCAACTATCTGAAGGACCACAGGCCTGTGAAACACCCAAAATCAAAGGGGATCACAATATGAGGCAAGAAGTTATGACGTGGTTCAAGTGTCCTTAGGAATTTCTAGTGCTTCTGCTGAGTTTTTCAATGTTTTGCAACAAAGGTGATTTGCTTTGTGAGTGAAACTAGATGTGTTCTTTCGTTACGTCAAGGAGAAAGTGGTTTATGTATCGATCGCTCAATGGACAAAGCATAATTTATCAATAATCATATTGTTTGCAATCCAAAAAACTATGAGTTTGAATTTTGAAATCTCTTACTTTTGATTGACTTGCTTCTCCATATATCAATCCCATGCAGCTACAAAAAGCACCTTCTTCTAATTAGGACTATGGATATTCTTTGCCAAATAGTTTCCATGAGCAGCACAATTATTTTTCTAATGACATAGATTGATACTGGAGGAGTGAGAAATTTTAAAGTCAACACAAATGTGACAACTAAAATGCCCACCACCTATTGAATCCACCTCAGGATATGGAAAACGTTAGTCAACACTTAAAGGAATTCACCAAAGAGGTAAAGAGTTAAATTGAAACGGTATTTAAAGAGTTCAATTCCACAATACCGTTAAAACACTTACTTACCTTCAAGAAAACCTTAGAGAATTTATATAGAATTAACTTGAAACAACACTCGTAGGCATGTCTCAAGACTTATAATTTTAGTTTCCCAAACAAGAACAATCCTTATAAAAAATATAAATAGAAAGTTGACTCTTGACTCGACTAGAAATTCGTTAGATTGGAATCAATAAGAAATTCATTAGTGATGCTCACATGGTTGGCCTTTGTTCACATGATGCTAGTCAAGTGGATCGCCAAAAAGCGTCATTGGATATCATTCCTATATGTCGGAAATAGATTCCTGAAAAACAAATCAATACTCGAATATTTGAATACCGAAAACGAACATGAAAATGTGTTTGGGAAACATGTAACATCGATCGAAAGGTTTTGAAAGAATGAAAAAAAAAAAATGAAAGTCTGCGCATCCACATTTTATAAAAATGACATAACGTTAGAGTTAATTTATCATGTCATGTTACTTCATCCATTCGTCAAACTATCCTCTTCTCATCACAACAACATATTTGTGGTATGTGATTAGGTTTTAGCTTTCGGGGTGAGTACACTATATTCATTTAATACATCAAGAATAGTGGAAGAAAAGGGAACGAGGACACTGGGTCCACGCAAGAAAGTTTTGTGTAGACCTAGTCCACATGTTATATGATGGACATAATCATCCATGATATTGAAATTGCATGAGAAATTGTATTTCTAAAGGAACCAAGTGTAGATCACATGAATTATGGAAACTTCATAGATGCATAAATTTACTTGATCAAAATTGGATCGATTATGGAAAATTGCTGGGGAGATTCCACCACATATTTTCCAGCAGATCCGGTACGATTAATGGCTTGACTGACAATTAAGATTATTCGAAAACTGACAATAGATATTTTGTTTTTTGGCCGAAGACTGACAATAGATTTGATTTACTCCATTGTTTTACTCTTCGATGTTTATTCAAATCAAGAATTTATGTGGTAGCAAGAGTGCCTGATCTTTCCAGTGCTTCCTAGCTTTTTAAATATGCAATTGCTGGTGTTGTAAGTACTAAAATGATGAATTCCTCAATATGACATTATTTTAACGGATAGATCAAGCATTGATTACATTCAAAATATTTTCATAATATCTAAGTATGGCATGCAAATTAAGATATTCCAATGCTAATATGATATAACAAGGTAAAATTTAGGCGATAATGAGTCACGTAACACGCTTTCGCTCTAATCTTAGCCAATCATAGAAAACATTAAAAAAAAAAAAAAAAAAATCATCCCTAAAATATTTTCATAATATCTAAGTATGTCATCAAATGAGTAAATCAAAAAAGGAAAAATTATCAACTCGCCAGAAGTTTATAGAAACATAAGCATTCCCCATGAAATACGATTTCCTCATCAGAGCATCACCCACTGAGATTAATTTCATCTTCTTTTTGAAAAATAAAAAGACAAATGTGTCATGAATTTATCTTCCAACTTGTTCTTGTGCTCCGCCCCTCGACGTAACCCACGCGAAAGACCCAGGCCAGCTCACAGTCAATCGTCTGATGGTCGATGGATAAGACGAAACGGGGAGGAGAGACGAGAGATGGACAATCAGTCCAGTATCCTGGAATTTCATGGTGGAATGAGGACAAGATGACTAAGAAGTACTCCTGAAGATGTGGTTGAGGGAGGAACTACGTGCCGAACACTGGCCCATATCAGATTCCATATTATGTTGTCGGTAAGAAAGATCTAGCCACCGCACCCACAGACGTCATGGATGGGGAAAGTTTCACTACTCATGCTCTATTTGCATGACGTCACGGTCTTGTACGCTCGCCCACTTATAAATGCTCCGCTAGAGCGATCTAAGCTTTGGTGGAGCTCCCCTTGCATTTTGTTCTATAGTGCGATGGCCGATGCACATAACAATCTCCACGTAGCGATGCTTCCATTGTTGGCCCTTGGCCACATGATGCCATACTTGGAGCTAGCCAAGTTGATGGCAGGAAGGGGTCACCGGATATCATTCCTATCGGCCCCGGGAAGCATAGATCGCCTCCCGAAGCCCCCTCCAGATCTTGCTCCTTTCATCAGCTTCGTGAAGCTCCCCTTACCGACTGTCGAACACTTGCCGGAGGGCACTGGAGCCGCCAGTGACCTGCCTTACGACAAGATCCAATACCTCAAGAAGGCTTTTGACATGCTCCAAGAATTTAAGTGGCACTGACACCGACTTGCGATACGATACGACACGATACATCGACACGTCGTTTATCAAAAAATAGATAATTCCGACACGTTAAGACATATTTGTATATTAAATATATATTTTATACATAAATAATAAATTATTATTTTTATGATTATTTCAATCAAATTAATCTGAATCAAATTCACAAATAAATAAATAAATAAGTAAATAAATAATCCTATAAAAAATTTACACTAGAAACATTAATCTACCATTTATTAATATCTTTAATTGTTTCAATTTGACAAATTCAATTCAATTTTAATAAATCCATAAGACTTGGAAAGAAAAGAACAAGTAATTTACATTCTAGAGCAAAAACTAGTTCCATCTTCTTTTTAAAATTAAAAAATAAATATGTCATGAACTTATGAGCAAAAACCCTAAACTATGTCTATTAGGACACATCAATCCTAAACTTTTTTCAGTAACACTAAAAATCACAAACTCGTACTGTGTAACATATTTACGCTCCGTTAATGAGAACTATTAAAAATCTATCTACATTAACACTAAGAATAAAAACGGCATTAACTTGATTGAAGATTTATCTAACAAGTTTGGGGGATTTTAATGTCACAAGAAAAAGTTTATGGTCATTATATTACAATATGCATAGTTTAGGATTTTTTATATCACAAAAAAAAAATCAGGAAAAATATATTATAGTGGGTACAGTTTGAGGTTGTATCGTGGCCTTTTGTCTAAATTATTGGGCCCACGCAAAAATATTTAGGTCAACTAACAGTTAATCGTCTGACGGTCAATGGGTAAGCTGAAACGGGAAGGGGAGATGAGAGATCAACAACCAATCAGATCCTGGAACTTCATGATGGAAGGAGGACAGGATCGTTGCTATATTCGCAAAAGTACGATTCTTTACTCGCAAAGGTCGTCGTCTTCGCACAATGATTGAGGGGACCAACTGGCGAACACCGGCCACATGAGACGTCTAGATAATGTGGTTGATAAGAAAATCTAGCCAAAGAAGGCAACAGACGTCATGGATGAGGAAAACTTCACGACCCATGAGCTCTCCTTTTATAGATACACTCAACACACTTTGCAAATGCCCGCTAGAGCGATCCAGCTTAAGCTCCCCACGGATTTTTTTTCTATAGCGCAATGGCCGATACACATGACAATCTCCACATAGTGATGCTTCCATGGTTGGCCTTTGGCCACATGACGCCATACTTGGAGCTAGCCAAGTTAATGGCCGGAAAAGGTCACCGGATATCGTTCCTATCAGCCCCAAGAAACATAGATCGCCTCCCAAAACCCACTCCAGACCTCACCCCCCTCATCAGCTTCGTGAAGCTCCCCTTACCGGCCATTGAACACTTGCCAGAGGGTGCCGAAGCAACCAGCGACCTACCTTACGACAAGATCCAGTACCTCAAGAAGGCTTACGACATGCTCCAGGAACCCGTGGCTCGGTTCCTCGAATCTTCGGATCCCGATTGGATCATGTATGATTTTGCTCCGTATTGGGCCGGCTCGATCGCTTCTAGGCTCGGCATAAGGAGTGTTTTCTTCACTATTCTGATTGGCGCCGGCTTGGGCTTCCTTGGGCCATCACAGGATTCAAAGGGGGAAGACTACCGGAAAACCCCGGAGGATTTCACCAGGCCCCCCAAGTGGGTTCCGTTCCCGACCAAGGTCGCATTCCACCACTTTGAGATCAAGAGGATTTTTGATTCGGTCACGGGCAACGCATCGGGCGTCACAGACTTATATCGCTTTGGGGCAAGCCAAGAAAACTGTGACGTAATAGCACTTAGAAGCAGTTATGAGGTCGAACCCGAATGGTTAACCCTCCTCAAGGACATCTACGCCAAACCGGTGTTCCCTGTAGGGCAACTTCCCCCAGGCGATCCCGAGTCACGAGGCGAAACCGAAACATGGCGGTTGATCAAGGAATGGCTTGACGCACAGAAGAACGGTACCGTGGTGTACGTGGCGTTTGGCAGCGAGTCCAAACCAACTCAAACCGAATTGACCGAGATTGCCCTAGGGCTAGAGCTTTCGGGGTTACCCTTTTTCTGGGCACTCAAGACTCGGCTCGGCTCGGCCGACAGTGAGTTGATCATGTTGCCGGACGGTTTTGAGGAGCGTGTCAAAGGGCGTGGCGTGGTTTGGGATGGTTGGTTGCCACAGCTCAAGATACTCGCGCACAACTCGGTGGGCGGTTTCTTGACTCATGGCGGGTGGAATTCGGCGGTGGAGGCACTCAGCTTCGCGAGAGCCCTTATACTTTTTACATTCTTGGCAGATCAAGGAATAAATGCGAGGCTCTTGGAGGAGAGACAGATTGGGTATCCGATACCAAGAAATGAGTCCGATGGGTCGGTCACAAGGCAGTCCGTGGCCGAGTCATTGAGGCTGGTGATGGTGGAAGAGGAGGGTAGGGTTTACCGAGAGAAAGTGAAGGAGATGAGGCCTATCTTTGAGGACAAGGACATCCAAGAACGTTATGTCAACAACCTTCTCAACTATCTGAAGGAGCACAGGCCTGTGAAACAGCTAAAACCAAAGGGGATCACAATATGAGGCAAGAAGTTATGACGTGGTTCAAGTGTCCTTAGGAATGTCTGGTGCTTCTGCTGAGCTATTCATTTGGTAAGACAAAGGGGGCTTGCTTTGTACGTGAAACTAGATTTGTTCTTTCAATATGTTAAGGAGAATTTAGTTTACATAATAATCGTACAATAATCATCACACAATGGACGAAGTATAGTCTATCAGTAATCGCATGGTATGCACTCTTAAGTAACTTTGGTTTGAATTTTGAATTCTCTCAATTCTAATTGACTTACTTCTCCATGTGTCAATACCATCTGACATAACCGCCAAAAAATAGCTTAGTCTAATTAGGACTTTGAATATCTTTTGCTAAATAGTTTCCATGAGCAGCACAATTATTTTTCTAATGACATAGATTGATACTGGAGGAGTAAGAGATTTTAAAGTCAACACAAATGCGAGAACTAAAATGCTCACCACCTATTGGATCCACCTCAGGATATGGAAAACGCTAGTCAACGTTTAAAGGAATTCACCAAAGAGGTAGAGAGTTGAGTTAAAACGGTAATCAAACAGTTCAACTCCAAAGTACTGTTAAAACACTTACTTACCTTCAGTGAACCTTACAGGATTTTATATAGACTTAACCTGAAACAACACTCGTAGGCATGTCTCAAGACTCTTATAATATTAGTTTTCAGACAAGAACAATACTTACACAATAAATAAATAGAAAATTGACTCTTGACTCGACTGGACATTCATTAGATTGGACTCAATAAGAAATTCATTGGTGATGCTTCCGTGGTGGGCCTTTGTCCACATGATGCCAGCCAAGTGGATCACCAAAAAGCGTCACCAGATATCATTTCTATCAAAGCCCAGGAACATAAATTTGTTACAAACAAGACTTTGAAAAAGGATAATTGCACTAGAAATTTCACGAAAGTGCAATTTATCTTAAAATTTATGAAAAGTGTAATGAAATCTTAAAACTTGTCAAATTAGTGCGATTGAGGCCTTCTGCTAACTTCGTACCGAAAAATGTTGAAATGCTTATTTTAATCATTTCTCTCTCTTAGGCAACTAGTAGTCTAAGTAAAAATATCCACATATGCAGAATCACATCACTTTGTATAATTTACTTATCCAAAACGATGTCTCTCCCTCTTCATAGTTGAACTTCGTCCCCTTCCTTCCCCATTTGAGGACATCGTTCGAACGCTAAGCTCCAAACTCAACATCAACTCTGGAACATCTCTTCTTCTTCCTAGATTGAAGTCCTACGACCTAACATCCAAGCTCGACGTTGTCTTCCCCTCTGAACGAAATTAACACTCGTCTCCCTTTGAACCCTAAGCCCCAAATCAAGTTGATGATTTGGAGTTCTCTCGTGATTTAGGTCCCCTCGAGAGTTGGAATCTGAGACCTGTTGTAATCTGAAGTTCATAGAGTTCGACTTTAGTGCCCATCGCGAGTTCGCATTCTCTTCTTCGTTGACCGTGAGTTTATGCAAAGACCCATCACGTGGTAGTCTCGACGGCTGATCAAATGGCGTTGACAAAGATGGCAACAGTGACTATCTCTAAGCCTCTCCACTCCTCACGCAGGTAACGCATTGTTATCTCAATTTGAGCTTGATTGGAGTTTATTATGGTCATCATCTTATTGTAGTTGAGAAACCACAAACTAATGGTGGAACCAAAAGGGAAAATGTCACAAATGGTCTCTATATTTTTAATCAATATGCAATTTCGTTTCTGAACTTTCAATTTGCTCAATTTGGTCCCTAACTATTAATAAATGTCCGATTTAGTCCCTAAACTATTGATAAATGTCCGATTTAGTCCATGAACTTTCGATTGGCTCAATTTGGTCCCTGAACTATTGATAAAATGTCTGATCTAGTCCTTCATTTTATCAAAGAGGAAAGAAGAGGAAAAAAGGAAAAATAATAACGATTGGCTCAATTTGGTCCCTGAACTATTGATAAAATGTCCGATCTAGTCCTTCGTTTTATCAAAGAGGAAAGAAGAGGAAAAAAGAAAAATTAATAACGAGGGACTAAATCGGATATTTTATCAATAGTTCAGGGACCAAATTGAGCCGATCGAAAGTTTAGGGACTAAATCGGACATTTATTAATAGTTCAGGGACCAAATTGAGCGAATTGAAAGTTCAGAGACGAAATTGCACATTGACTAAAAATATAGAGACCATTTGTGACATTTTCCCGAACCAAAACCACGCTATCTGCAAACCAATATTGGTGTCAGAGCCAGATATGGTAAGGTTTGTATAAAGAGGCAAGCAAGTTCGGTTGGTTTTGGACATTCGTCCAAACCATACCTTTTAATAAAATGAAAGCCAAAGTCAAAGTTAGAGACAGAGTCTTGTTCGGTTGGCATTGTGCATTTATCCTAACCAACTTCTACTAAAATCACCCAAGTACAATTTCGAATACTAAAATTATGGCCAATGTTGCCTCACAAAAACTATCCATCTCTACTTTTGATGGGAACAGCTATGATTATTGGACCATTTTGATGGTCCAAGACATATGGGCCATTGTTAAAGAAATATATGGAAGACTTGAAAGAAGACGTAAGTGTTTCAGTATTGTAACTACGAAAGGATGCAATGGTTCTTGGAGCAAAGACTGCAACAAAAAAAAAAAACCAAAAAGAACAAAAAAAAAAAATGAAGGAGGAGGAGGCATGGGACACATTATAAGAAAAATTTCAAGGAAAGTTTGAGACATTATAAAGCATGCTCCGAATATCACAAAAATTGGGGAAGTCTTATAATTTTCATATAGTGCTAACTTGAATGTCAAAACTTTTCGTCAAATCATTTAAATGTTATTTATAAAAAAAAAAAAAAATCACTTAAGTGCCAACTTCGATTCAGGATGCCGAAAATTTGAATATTTTATCAATTTCCTTTATCAATGTGCCTAGTTAGCATTAATAGCCCTAAACACATTGTCTAACTATTTTGCTCAAATATAAACCTAATTCAAACAAATCAAGCTAGTTCCATAAAAATCTTCAAACCCTAATTCAGAAACCCCAAAATTAAGAGCTATATCTTGCAATGGAGAGCAGAAGCCGCACAAGTGGCTTAAATTTATTTCAGCAAGCAAGAGGTTTGTTTCAACGTGGACAAAACACTCACCTTTTCCCTCATGGAAGATTCCTCCCTCGGGCACGAAGCCCCAATTTCTTCCCTTTAAGCACCAAGCCTAATTCTTCCCCTCGACCACATGCCCTAATTATTTCCATCGCCGGTTGAGCAAGTAAGTGAAAGAAGATGACGATGGTCGGGTAACCAAGTGAGAGAGAGACAGACACGCAAGCAAGCGAGGGTGACCAGTGACTTCGAAGAGTGAGCGTGAAGTCAAGGGGAAGACAACGGTCGGAGATAGAAGTTTAAATTGTCATTGTTTTTAAATCAAAAACAAAATTATGGTCACATTCTTTATGCCCTATTAGGGTGAATGTGGAATCAATCTTTCTGCAAATGACTATAACAGTTATGATACGCTGAGTTGTGTTGGTGAAGTCAAGAATAACTAAGAGTACGAGAATACAAAAAGTATTGCTTTCTTTTGTGTTTTAACCTTTCTTAGGCTTGAACTTTTTCCAACTTCAGTTCTAGGCTTATACATTTTCTGGGGTCGCAAGATGTACCGCTTTCACATTTTTTTTTTAATTTATTAATTTGCAATTTTCTAATAACTTGTTAGTCGCAAGATTATATACATGACTCTTGGACTATGTCGTCACTTCCTGTCTGTGACATAACTGCACGTCCTTCATGTGTTTATGCATTAGATTTGCTGACAACAGTGATGAAGCTAAATTTTCATAGAGAAATAGATGCATTACCCGAACTAGTGAGTACCACACCTCATTATCATCGATAGGGACACAACGAAGAGACCTAAATTTCTGACTTTAGATTAAGTGAAAAGTACTTTTCTTAAGCTAGAACAAAAATACCTTCATTTATATATTAAAATTAAGCTCCTAGGTTCCTTGAGATTTATTGATAAGAGGATGTGCGGTGACTAACTGTTTCTGTAGTACTCTAGCTAGTACGTCCATGATGAGGTGCGATTGGACTGCACCATTTGGACTTGATACGGCACGATGGAGGGACACCATTTGTAGGGGTGTCATGGAGTCATATAAAAGCCTTTTGTAGACACTCATATGCACTGGTTGGCAATATACACACACCAGAATTCTCTCCATTTCCATCAAAGAAGAACAAGGCATTCCTATTCAGTTTTGCAAGAACAATCGACATTTACGCCGTGGAAATTGCGTGTTTTCCTAGTGATTGCGTCCAGACTAATGTGAGGAAGTGTTGTTCGTGTTTCATCGGCAATTCAACGTTCGTTCAGGGGCCATTTGCGGTTTGCGCATCGGAATTAGGTAAGTCGTCTTCCGCCGACTCGAATTCCTTTATTGGTATCAGAGCCCGGTCGTGATTTCTGCCTTGTTTTTCATTGAATTTTATTGTTTACCATTTGATATTGAGATCAAGAGCATGAAATCTACACTGTTTGGATCTCTGATAGTCGGAATTGCCATATGAAAAACTCGAAATTGAATCGGAGCCAAGAACAGGTTCGGGGTAGCGTGCATCCGTGCGGATTTGGCCAATTTTCGAAATAGTTTTTTGGCCAAAATCAACTTTTGAATATATAGGATGAAAGTACTCGTTGAAACGAGTCCGACGGTGGGTCGAGCGCGGCGGGAGGACGCCGGACGCGCCCACATGCACGGCCAGAAGCCGCTGCGCGTGGGCGCCACGCGCCTGAAGCGTTGGCAATGCTAGTGCGTGCGCAACGCCGGTCAGCGGATCGACTGCTGCGCGTCACACCGGTTGGCGAACCGGCGCGTGGTGATGTCACCGTGACGTCACCCAACGGCTTGTAACCGTTGGGATGAAGTCACCGATGACGTCATCGCCGGTGGCAGTTGGCCGGCCGGTCGCCAGCCAACGACCCGACCCAGTTGACCAGACCCAACCCGACTTGATTGACCAGTCAACGGTCGAACCGATCGAATCGATCACCGGTCCGATCGGTCCGACCGACTAAGAGCCTTTTGGCTCGCTAGCGCGTGTGCCACACGTGCCACGCACTCAAGCAGCGCATGTGGGCGCGTGCGAGCTCCGATGGGAGCATGGTTGGTGGCGTTTGGTTCGTATGGACGTTCCCGACACTGTGGTATATTTATTTTGGATATTTGAGTTTTATAAATGTCTAAAATTGTGTACGAAATCCTATGTACGCATATTCTAAGGTATAAATGCAGTTTATTCATTTGTGTAGCTTGTATTTTCTTGTGATTTAAGAAATACAGTAGCTAGCTTGTGTGCAAATGATGTTATACATGCTGTGTAGAGCTTGGTTCAATGATATGATGTATATATTTTAATATACTTGCAATTTTCTAATTGCTAGAAAATTAGAACAATGGTAGGAAATCCATTAAATGTTGAATTGCGATTTTGATTAATAGTTGTAGCATGATTATTATTTGTATGTTGGTTCATATCATTTTATATTTTTTGTGTTGATGGAAAAATGTAGAAATTACATGAGGTCATGTAATTATTTTTCCTAGTGGGAGTTCATAGGTTGGTAGAATTTGAGAGGGTTCTCACCTAAAACTTAAAATTTACATAATTAAACTAATTAATGATAATAAAACAATTGTACATAGAAGTTGATTGGAAACATAGTGAACTTTTGCCTCTGTGTCTTTTGTTGAGTTATCATTAATTTAGTTTGTCTTTGCTACAAATTAAATATGTGTGTTACTCTGTAAAGTGTGCCAGTATTGATTCTGCGTTTATTATGTCAATGTGTTATAGAAATTGATTATGGCTTCAGCATCCAAGACCATTGTGACTAACCTTTATAAGGATGAGAAACTGAACGGTGACAATTATGATATTTGGCACCGAAAGGTTCAATACATCCTTGAGGAGCAAGAGGTTTTGGAAACCCTCAACCACACCATAGATGAACCTGAGCATGGAACTTCAGCTCAACACAGGAGAGATCTGGAAGCTTATCAAGCTTGGAAAAAGAAAAATAGCATTGCTTGCATCACGTTGCTGAGCTGTATGCAAGATGATCTCATGTGTGAGTTTGAAAGTTTTGACAAAGCTCAAGTTATGTGGGTTGCCTTGAAAGATAAGTTTGGGGATACATCTGCCACCAAGCTGAGGAGACTCACCATCAAGTTTGACACATATCGAAAGCGCTCAAAGGTAACGATGAGGCAGCACCTTCGAGAGATGTCAAACATGATTCGTGAGATGAAGTCAGCAGGTCACTCCCTTACTGATGAACAGCAAGTTCAGGCTGTTATAAGGTCTCTTCTTGACAATTGGGAGCATATGAAGATCAATATGACGCATAATGAAAATATTGTCACTTTTTTTATGATATAGCGCGTCATTTGGAATTAGAGGATGAGCACCTAGAGGCTGCGAGATCCTCCACCCATGCTTATGTTGTTGAATCAAGTTCGTGCAAAGCTTCGGGCTTCAAGCGCAAAAGGAATTCTCAATTCAACAACAAAGGGAAGAAGACTGATCAGGTAACTAAGAGGACTAAGACCTTCCGACGCAAAAAGCGTGGTAAGAAGAAGGACAAGGCCAAGATGGAGTACTACAATTGTGGCAAGATGGGTCATTTTGCTCGTGAATGCATTGAGCTAAAAAAGATGCCCTATTACTCCATTACTTTAAATAATGCTTTTGTTTCTAGTACTGTCATGCTTGCTGAATCTCATTCAATGTGGACTGTAGACTCAGAAGCAACAGACCACGTAGCTAGAGATCGAGAAGCATTTGTGGAGTATCATCGGATACCGCCTGAAAGAATATGGATATATGTTGGGAATAACTCAAGAGTTGAAGTGAAGGGTATCGGCACATGTAAATTGATTTTACATGGTGGTCGAAACTTGTTCCTGCATGATGTTCTTTATGCTCCAGATATCCGACGAAACTTGGTTTCTGTAGTTGTTCTTCTTAGCTTAGGTTATGTATTGAATTTCTATAGTGATTGTGTTGACATTTTGTTTGGAATAGCTTATTATGGTTCAGGTCATGTATTGAATGGTTTTATAGTGTTGGACATTGACTATAATCAGTACAATGTTATTGTTGATGGTTGTTTTTCTTTAATTGCATCTGCTAGCAATGTTGAGATTGATGCAAGTACTTGGCATACTAGATTAGGTCACATTGGGTTGCAAAGAATGCAAAGATTAGCTAGAGAAGGCATTTTAGAGTCACTCACTAATGTTGATCTACCTGTATGTGAATTTTGTCTAACTGGAAAAGCAACTAGGAAACCATTTGGTAAAGGGACTAGAGCCGAACTTCCATTGCAATTCATACATTCTGACATTTGTGGTCCTTTGAATGTGAGGGTGAGGCATGGAGCCTCATATTTCATCACTTTCATAGATGACTTCATGCGTTTCGGTTATGTCTTTCTGATCTCCCATAAGTCAGAAGCATTGGACTACTTTAGACGATATATAGCGATGGTAGAAAATCAGTTGAATAAAACGATAAAGCATTGAGAACTGATCGCGGATGTGAGTATCTATCGGAGCAATTCAAAACTCTATGTGATGAAAAGGGAATTGTACGACAATTGACTATTCCTAGTACTCCACAACAAAACAGGGTAGCTGAGAGAAGGAATAGAACCCTATTGGAAATGGTTAGGTCCATGAGGGCACAAGCAAATTTACCTATCTCTTATTGGGGAGATGCATTATTGACTGCTGCCTATGTACTTAACCGAGTGTCCTCAAAGTCGGTCACTTTCACCCCTTATGAATTATGGACTGGTAGGAAACCAGACTTAAGTAGTCTACGTCCATGGGGATGTGCAGCTTATGTTCATGATTCTTCCCATAAATATGACAAATTAGGCCCTAAAGGGAAGAAATGTATCTTTATTAGATATTCAGAACACTCCAAAGGGTATGTGTTCATAGGTGAACAAGCTGATGGAAGTGTGACCGAAATGGAGTCACGAGATGTCACGTTCTTGAAGAACGATTTTCCAAGTAGAGGTGAGATTGATAAGGACTTTCAATTATATAAGATGGAAGATCCTAATAACACACCAACTAATGTTGTAAAGGGAAATGAAGATTTACCTCAACATGCAAGACCTAGTGGGAGTGTTGCATCGCCTAGCGAACCGAATTCAAGAGAAATTCAGTTGCGTAAAAATAATCGTAAAAGTATTTCTCATCATCGTTTTGAGATTGAAGAGGAAGCATTTATGGTTGCTCAGAAAGACGATGCTGAGCCAAAGACTGTTCAAGAGGCTCTCTCATCCTCTGACAAGGAAGAATGGAGAAAAGCTTTGGAAGATGAGATGGAGTCAATGAGGGCAAATCACGTCTAGAACTTGGTTGATCTACCGCCAAATCGCAAGGCCATTGGAAACAAATGGGTCTTTAAGATTAAGCGAAGAGCGGATGAATCCGTTGAAAAGTATAAGGCTCGCCTTGTGGCAAAAGGTTATAGTCAACAAGAGAGTATAGACTATGAGGAAACTTTTTCACCAGTTGTAAGGTTTGCCTCAATGCGCCTTATTCTAGCCATCACTGCACATTTAGACCTAAAATTACATCAAATGGATGTAAAGACGGCATTTCTCAATGGAGAACTAGATGAGGAATCTATATGAAGCAGCCAATAGGTTTCATAGCAGAAGGCCAAGATGATAAAGTATGCAAACTTCATCGCTCAATATATGGCCTTAACCAATCATCTAGACAATTGTATCTTTGTTTTCATCGAGCTATAATAACTTTTGGTTTCACGATGATCGAAGAGGATCACTGTGTATATGTCAAGCGGTCCAAAGATAAATTTGTGATTTTATCACTTTATGTGGACGATATTCTATTGGCCGGAAATAACAAGGTTATGGTGATAAAAAGAATGATTGTCCTCCAACTTTGAAATGAAGGACATGGGAGAAGCTGCTTATATTTTACGAGTTAAGATTGAAAGAGATCGATCAAGGAAACTCCTTACTTTATCACAAGAGTCTTATATTATGAAGATTCTTGAACATTTCAATATGCGGCATTGTAATCCCATTGATATCCCTGTCATGCAAGGTGAAGGCCTAAGTGCTGAGATGTGTCCTAAGACTCCAGAAGAAATTAAAGTAATGAAAACTGTTCCTTACGTTAGTGCTATCGGAAGTTTGATGTATGCTATGATGTGTACTCGACCCGACATAGTTATGCTGTGGGATTGGTAAGCCGATATCAATCAAATCTCGGTCAAGCACACTGGAAAGCAGTGAAAAGGATCCTTAGATACTTGAAGGGCACCATGGACTATCGACTTTGTTACCGAGGGAATAATTTATGCCTATCAGGCTATTCAGATGCTGATTGGGATGGAGACCTTGACGAGCGTAAATCGACTTCTGGATATGCGTTCTTGCTCAATGGAGGTGCAATTTCTTGGAATAGCGAGAAACAGACATGCACGGCATTATCTATTATGGAGGCAGAATTTATTGCATGTTCTGCCGCAGTATGGCTAAAACGTTTCTTGAAAGATTTAGCCACTGTCACTGAGGTTCCAAGACCAGTGACAGTTTATTGCGATAGTCAAGCAGCCATTGCCTATGTCAAAGATCCCAAGTATCATGGAAGGACGAAGCATATTGACATAAAGAACAACTTCATCAGAGATGTTATAGCGCAAAACGAAGTGATCCTACAATACATTTCAACTAATAGAATGATTGCTGATCCATTTACAAAGGCTATTCCTAGAGACATATTCTTGACCCATAGGATGTCACTAGGATTGCGTAGAATGTGATATTTGTAATTGTAGAGGATCATTGGTTTATGTATTTGTGGATATATGTATTGTATTTGTTTGATTATTAGTGACTTGATGTTTTATCAATAAGTACAAATCCATTATGATACTAGCACATACACACATATATTATTGAAAAATAAGTCATCAGGCAACGATTGGCTCACTCACACAAGCAATCACCTCAAGTGCTGTAGTTAGCACGTTGAGATGAGACGTTTTGTACAAATAAATGCTGAAGAGCAGGTTTGGTACATAAAATATGTTGCCTTGATTGGAGTCAAGATGAGGTCTGTGATTTGTTTATAATAAGACCGAACATGATAGTCCCACAATCATGTATGCCTTAAAGATGCCGGATGCGAGTACTTGATTGGTCGCTATAAAAAGCGAGCTGATATAGCACTCGAGCTAAACATGAGTACATGAGAAGTACGTGACTATGTTTAGGCTAAGATCCGTATAGTGGATATATTTAATGAATGACATACGCTCTTATAGAAAGAGAAATTCACTATAGCATGTAATTCATACTACATGTGCATTATACAACCGACAATGGGAGGTGAGTCAAATAATCCCTATTTACTCATCGTGTGAGCCCTTGAGGTAATTTATAATTTACCTTATTTTGTGCCCTATGTTACTTCTAACTGAAAGATCAATGTTGCTACTTTAGCATGTTATCAGCGGTCATGAATAGATATGGCCTTATGGGACGTGACTAGGAAAGCAGTTGTTCTGAAATGGAGAGATACATGAGTGCGAAGGAAGACTATTGTTGTTATACATCCATCGCATGTATTTACTGGTCGACCAATTATATCGCCTTATGTGGTTGCGGATGCAATTGTAAATACATGGTGTTTTAAGAATAGTCAAGTATAGCCTTTAAGGGATAGGTATACTTCGACTGATGTAACAAAATAGGTCTGGGGCATTGTGAGACATCAATTGTTTATTTCTTTTCAGGGTTGTAGCCATTATGTTATCCCTAACAGGTGCATAATTTGAGCTCCCAAGTGCAGGTGTACTCATTGGTCGCACGGCTTATTTGCCAGTATGAATTGTTTTTGTAGAGTTGATGAATATCGAATGCCTTATATTCTTGATAGAGCGCTATCAAGCTCATCATGTCCGAGTGAGAGATGTAGTACTCTAGCTAGTACGTCCATGATGAGGTGCGATTGGACCGCACCATTTGGACTTGATACGGTACGATGGAGGGACACCATTTGTAGGGGTGTCATGGAGTCATATAAAAGCCTTTTGTAGACACTCATATGCACTGGTTGGCAATATACACACATCAGAATTCTCTCCATTTCCATCAAAGAAGAACAAGGCATTCTTATTCGGTTTTGCAAGAACAATCGGCATTTACACCGTGGAAATTGGGTATTTTCCTAGTGATTGCATCCAGACTAACATGAGGAAGTGTTATTCGTGTTTCATCGGCAATTCAACATTCGTTCAGGGGCCATTTGCTGTTTGCGCATCAGAATCAGGTAAGTTGTCTTCCGCCGACTCGAATTCCTTCAGTTTCATCATGAATGATTGTTGAATTAGCTATATCCCATCGTAGTTTGATTGAGCGTTAAACTACGGTGCACTTTGACTCTGTTGAAGTTCTGAACGATTTTTCTAGAAAAGCCTAGTAGACTCTACAAGCTTCTAGTCTAATGCGTGGTGGTTGAAGATTGTGGCCAAGGATAATAACAAGAAGAAAATCTAACTGGAGCCCTTAAGTAGGCTTGGATGCTCGTTCATGTATTCACAAGAAATCAACCAAAAAAAGCTACAAACACCCGTGCGCACACTTTAATATCAACGTTTATACCATATACTAACACCAGAAACTAACAGACTTGCAATGAATGAGTGCAACTTTACTATCTTAAGCTCTAATTGATTTGTATTTACACCTGATTGAATCTCTGTGACAGTCTCTCATGACACTAAGTTGGCTGTTTAACTGATCTGCCCAATATACATGAGTTGTTCGAAGACTATAAAGAGAGTGGCATCGGATGTTTTGATCTATGCTTAGTCATTCCAACTTGGCCTCGGACACATGCATAGGCACAGATTTGAGTGGAAAACGGGCCTAATTCATACCTGTATAAGATTATATACTTCTGAGTCTTTTACCCTTTTTTTGATCCGAGTGGGTGATTTGGATATATAATGTCTGGATTGGATTCGATCTATCGTGTATGGACGATTTATTTTCTAGTGGTGACAAGACCTATCTTTAGAACTTTGAGAGTTTCTTGGAAATTTACAGTTTACTATTAAGTGACTCGTCAACACCGGCCTCTGCGGGAAATTTAAACTGTAGCAAATGCAATTAGGACTGGCTATAGAGGCATATTAATGACCAGTTCTCAATTTAACTAGCTTAGTTAGTCTGATTTAACCTGATCATAATGGTGCGATGTGAAGTCAGTATCATCTTCCTTTTGCTTTTGAGCAATTAGAATTCCCAAAAATTAAAAAGGGTTGAAAGAATTAAAAAAAAAAAAAAAGAAAGAAAAAGAAAAAGAAAAAGGAAGATGAAAGTCTGTGCATATGCATTTTGTAAAAATGACGTAACTTTAAGAGTTAATCAATCATGTTGTGTTACTTCATTTGTCAAACCGTTCTCTTCTCATCACGAGAGCCTAGTTGTGGTATGCGATTAGGTTTTAGCTGTCGAGGTGAATACACTAAATTCATTTAATACATCAAGAATAGTGGGAAAAAAAGGGAACATGGACAGTTTTGTATAGACTTAGTCCACATGTTATATGATAGACATAATCATCCACGATATTGAAATTGCAAGAGAAATTGTATTTTCAATGGAACCAAGCGTAGATCACATAAATTTTTATGGTGTGATTGACTTGATTTGGTGGACATGCATAAATTTGCTTGATCAAAATTGGATCGATTATGGAAAATTGCTGGGGCACATATGTTCTAGCAGATCCAGCTGGATTGATCGCTTGACTGACAACCAATCGTTCAAAAAGTAGCAATAGATATTTTGTTTTTGGGTCGAAGACTAACAATAGTTCTGATCCACTCCATTGTTTACTCTTCAATTTCCATTCAAATCAAGAATTTATGTGTTAGCAAGAGTGCCTGATCCTTCTAGTACTTCCTGGCCTTTTTAATACTCACTTGCTGGTGTTATAAGTACTGGAAAAAAAAATTCCTCAATATGGCATTATTTTAACAGACAAATCAAACACTAATTGCATATAAAATGTTTTCATAATATCTAAGTATGACATGCAAATTAAGGTATTCCGATGCTAATATGATATTTAATAGGATAAAATTCAGGCGAGAATGAGTCACGCTCTTGCTCTAAAAAAAATAGCCTGTTAAAAAAATCATCGCAAAAATTATATTTAGATAGCACATATTTCATCAAATGAGTAAATCGAAAAAGGAAAAATTATCCACTCGCCAGAAGTTTATAGGAAACATAATCATTACCCCCATGAAATACGATTTCTTGTATCGCCCACCGAAAGTACCCCACCTTATCAGGGAGGGATAGGGTGGGGACGTGTAAGTTTCAAGAGTGGGTTTCGACGCCCACGCCCTGTAAGAGGCAGGGCAAAAGTTTGAGAGTCAGTGTAAAATAGGTATAGAGTAGGACTGACTAAAAAAAAAAAATAATTTCATCTTCTTTTTGAAAAATAAAAAGACGAATGTGTCATAAATTTATCTTCCAACTTGTTCTTGTGCTCCGCCCCTCGACGTACCCCACGCGAAAGACCCAGGTCAGCTCACGGTCAATCGTCTCATGGTCGATGGATAAGACGAAACGGGGACTAGAGACGAGAGATGGACAATCAGTCACATCCTGGAATTTCATGGTGAAATGAGGACAAGACGACTAAGAAGTACTCCTGAAGATGTGGTTGAGGGAGGAACTACATGCCGAACACTAGCCAAATGAGATTCCACATAATGTTGTCGGCAAGAAAGATCTAGTAACCGGACCCACAGACGTCATGGATGAGGAAAGTTTCACTTCTCATGCTCTATTTGCATGACGTCACGGTCTTGTACGCTCGCCCACTTATAAATGCCCCGCTGGAGCGATCTAAGCTTTAGTGGAGCTCCCCACGCGTTTTGTTCTATAGTGGGATGGCCGATACCCATGACAATCTCCACATAGCGATGCTTCCATGGTTGGCCTTAAGCCACATGATGCCATGCTTGGAGCTAGCCAAGTCGATGGCTGTAAGGGGTCACCGGATATCATTCCTATCAGCCCCGGGAAACGTAGATCGCCTCCCGAAACCCCCTCCAGGCCTCACTCCTCTCATCAGCTTCGTGAAGCTCCCCTTACCGACCGTCGAACACTTGCAGAAGGACGCCGGATCCACCAATGACCTGGCTTACGACAAGATCCAGTTTCTCAAGAAGGCTTACGACATGCTCCAAGAACCTGTGGCCCGGTTCCTCGAATCTTCGGATCCCGATTGGATCATGTACGATTTCGCTTCCGTATTGGGCTGGCCCGATCGCTTCTACGCTTGGCATAAGGAGTGTTTTCTTCAGTATTACGACTGCTGCCAGCTTGGGCTTCCTTGGGCCAACATGGGCTTTAAACGCGGGGGGGTTGGGGTGGACTACAGGAAAACTCCGGAGGATTTCACGAAGCGCCCCAACCGGGTTCCGTTCCCCACAAGCGTCGCATACCGCCACTTCGAGATCAAGAAGATTTTCGATGCGGTTTCACGTAATGCGTCAGGCGTCACAGATTTATATCGCTGGGGGCAAGCCAAGAATGTTGTGACATAATAGCAGTAAGAAGTAGCTATGAGGTTGAACCCGAATGGTTGAGCCTCCTCAAAGATATCCTCGCCAAACCAATCTTCCTCGTTGGGAAACTTCCCCCAAGCAATCCCGAGATGCGAGGTGAGACCGACTCGTGGCGGTCCTGTTGAAAATTTCCTATAATATGGGCTTATATTAATTAATTGATTTCCTATTTTAAATAATTTGGTTAATAGATATTTCAATATTTGTTGAATCCTACAGTAACCTGGTTAAATTGGATATTGACATCTATTGATAACGGGTCTAGTTGAACAGTAAAGTGTAGGCAATTGTATTTAACTGAAATTCATAATGGGAAGGGCCTAGTTGACACGTTATTGAATAGGGTTTGCTAGGTCCCCTCTCTAGCCTATAAAAGGATAGATTATACCTATTAGTTGTTTTAATCTTATTGAAAACTACTATACTTAAATAGGTCATAGAGAGGAAGATCTGACATTCCAATAGATCCCTGATCATCAAAGTAATATACTTTTCTTTAAGTGAAGTAATGGCTTAAACAGGTACGCTTTAATTTCGTTGTATTTATTGATATCGGTATTTTATAATCATATATAGATCTATTTTTTGTTGATTGATTAGTTGTTTATGTGAATAATTTTCTACATGTCGATCAAGGAATGGCTTGATGTGCAAAAGAAATGCACCGTGGTGTATGTGGCATTTGGGAGCGAGGCCAAACCAAGCCAAACTAAAGGAAAAATTGTCCAAAAAATCCTAAACCTATTGCACTTTTGCCAATTTAATCCTAAACCTTTTTTTTTTCTTGCCAATTGAGTCCTAAACCTTTTATAATTATGCCAATTCAGTCCATTTTGCCGGCCGGAGACAGCTGGCCGACGAACAATTTTTTAATATTTTTTAATATTTTTTTCGAATTTTTAAATTTTTTTCGAATTTTTTTTTCTTTTTTTTTTTCCACTTTCTTCCTCTTCCGGCGGCGCCGGCGCCGGTCGCCTTTGAGGCGAGGGCCGGCGAGGTCAGCCTTGCCGGCCACTACGAGGCTCGCCCCCCGCCCACCGGTGGAGGCGAGCCTCGCCCGCCGACGGCGAGGCCGCCGTCGCCCGGCCCGAGGCGAGGCTCGGCCTCGCCCAGCCGTGGCGAGGTCGAGCCTCGCCGGATCTGGCAACGGCGGCCTCACCCAGCAATGGCGAGGTCGAGCCTCGCCGGATCCGGCGATGGCGGCCCGCCGTTCCGGGCAAGGCTTGCCCCCGCCCGCCGCCGTCGCTAGGTGAGGCTCGCCTTTGCCGGGCCGGCGGGGGCAAGCCTCACCCGGCGGCGGCGAGGCCGCCGTCGCGATCGGGCGAGGCTAAGCCTCACCTCGGCCGGGCAACGGCGGCCTCGCCGTCGCCGGGCGAGGCTCGCCTCCGCCATTGGCCGGCGGGGCGAGCCTCGCCGGTGGCCGACGAGGCCGACCTCGCCGGCCGAGGTAGAAGAAAGTAGAAAAAAAAAAAGAAAAAAATTTTAAAAAATTCAAAAAAATTAAAAATATTTTAATATTATTCGCTAGACAGCTGTCTCCGGCCGGCGTCCACGTCAACTCCGGCCGGCAAAATGGACTGAATTGGCACAATTGTAAAAGG
Organism: Eucalyptus erythrocorys; assembly: GCA_014182555.1. Lineage (NCBI taxonomy): Eukaryota > Viridiplantae > Streptophyta > Magnoliopsida > Myrtales > Myrtaceae > Eucalyptus > Eucalyptus erythrocorys. Next base: position 27,771,503 of record CM024604.1, read on the forward strand.
TTTAAGACTCAATTGGCAAGAAAAAAAAAAGGTTTATGACTAAATTGGCAAAAGTGCAATAGGTTTAGGACTTTTTGGACAATTTGCCCCCAAACTAAATTGACCGAGATCGCCCTAGGGCTAGAGCTTTCGGGGTTACCCTTTTTCTGTGAACTCAAGACTCAGCTTGGCTCGGCCAACACCGAGTCGGTCGTGTTGCCGGACGGTTTTGAGGAGCGAGTCAGAGGGCGTGGCATGGTTTGGGATAGCTGGGTGCCTCAGCTCAAGATACTTGCTCACGACTCAGTGGGTGGGTTCTTGACTCATGCCGGGTGGAGTTCGGTGGTGGAGGCGCTAAGCTTCGAGAGAGCCCTAGTACTTTTTACATTCTTGGCAGATCAAGGACTAAATGCGAGGCTCTTGGAGGAGAGACAGATTGGGCATCCGATGGGTCGGTCACTGGGCAGTCCGTGGCCAAGTCGCTAAGGCTGGTGATGGTGAAAGAGAAGGGTAGGGTTTACCGAGAGAAAGCAAAGGAGATGAGGCCTATATTTGGGGACAAGAATGTCTAAGAACGTTATGTCAACAACCTTCTTATCTATCTGAAGGAACACAGGCCTGTGAAACACCTAAAATCAAAGGGGATCACGATATAAAGCAACATATGATGTGAATATCTAGAGCTTGTGCTGAGTATCAATGTTTGGCAAGACGTAGGTATTTTGCTTTGTGCATGAAACTAGATATATTATTTCATTATGTTAAGAAGAAAATAGTTTATGTATAATCGCGTGAGATGTACCGCATCTAACTTTATTTTTGAATTTTGAAATTTCTCTACTCCGATTGACTTTCTTCTTCATGTGGCTACACCATGTAACATAACTAATGCAAAAAGTACCTTTCTTTTAATTAGGACTTTGGATATTCTTTGCCAAATAATTTCATGACCAGCACAATTACTTTGCTAAGGGTAGAGATTGACATTGGATGAGTCGGAAATTTAAAAGTCGACACAAACACAACAACGAAATGCTCGTCATTTGTGAACCACCTCAAAATACAACATATAGTTTAACACTTTAATGGAATTCACTAAAGAAATATAAAGTAAAAGGCAATATTCTAATCAGAGTTTACTTCCAATATACCATTAAAACATTCAATTGTCCTAAAGGAAACCTTAGAGAAATTCGTATAAACTCGCCTTGGAACAAACCTTCTACTATAGGCAATTATTAAAGATACGGGATAATAGCTCAAATCCCAAACCTAATGTACGTCGGCCAATTCATTTTAAATATTTCAGTTGTACAAATTCAGTGCTAAACTTTTTAAAGATATGCCAATGCAGTCATTCTTGTTAAATTTGACTGAAAATCATTGACGTAGACATCGGGCAACCTACATGGCATGGTCGGCTTCAGCATGAATGATTTTTTAATTCTTTAATTTTTTTTCTGAATTTTTCTTCTTTTTCTCCTTTTCTTTTGGGCAGCAGCCGATCTTAGGCAAGGGCCACCCTCACCAAGGCAAGGATGATCTTCACCCTCACTAAATCTAGTGAGGCTAGCCCTTACTTGTGGCCGATCATAGTGATCGCTTGGGATTAGCAGAAAAAGTACCAAAATAGTCATAAACATTTTGTATTGGTATCAATTCAGTCATAAACTTTTCAATTAGATCAATTTAGTGCTAAACCTTTTTACATTGATACTAATTCAGTCCATTCGGCTAATTTAAGTCGGAAATTGCTGATGTAGCCACCGGTGGTCTTATGTAGCACCACGTGGATGAATTTTATAATTTTTTATATTTTTTCAGATTTTTTAAATTATTTTTTAAATTATTTTTTCTTTTTTTCCTTTTTTTCTCTTTTCTTTTCTTTTTTTATTTTTCTTATTTCTTTATCCCTTGGCCAGCGAGGTCGTCAACCGACCGACCATCGCCGGCCACACGCTGGTCGAGGTGAGGGGCCCCACGCCCTCGCCGGCCACAAGCAAGGGCACAGCAGCCCTCCCTCGCCAAGAGTAAGGGCATCGGGCCCTCACCTAGATCTAGGCGAGGGCCACGGTGGCCCTCACCAGCCAACGAGCATGGGTTTCAGCCCTTGTTGGCCACAGGCGAGGGCGCGGCGACCCTCACCAGTGGCCGGCGAGGGCGCGGGCCCCCTCACCTTAACCAACCTATGGCCGGCGATGGTCAGCCAACCGATGACCTCGCCAGCCATGGGATAAGGAAATAAGGAAAAAAAAAAAAAGAAAAAAAAGAAAAAATAATTTAAAAAATCTATAAAAAATTATAAAATTTGTCCACGTGGCGCCACCTAAGATTGTCGGCAATTACGTCAGCAATTTCCGGCTTAAATAAGTCGGATAGACTGAATTGGTACTAATATAAAAAAGTTAAGGACTAAAATGATCCAATTAAAAAGTTTAGGATTGAATTAATACTAATATAAAATGTTTAGGACTATTTTGGTACTTTTCTCAGGATTAGCCATTGGCAAGTATAAAAGAAAAGAAAAATTCAAAAATTATCCACATCATTTTTGCGATGCATAAAACCCGACCGACGTCCATATCAGTTATTTCCAGCCAAAATTGATCGGAAAGATTATATTGACAACTCTTTGAAAGCTTTAGGACTAAACCGGCATACATATGTCGTAGAAATATAATATTCGCAAACGTAGTTGCGTTCTCATCTTGATTTTCTTGTACAAAGTTCGGTCAACCAGAACGACGAAATTAATCCACCAAAACACAACGTCCATAGCTTTTTCTATTTTTCTATTTTTTTTTTTTTTTTTGCTTAAAAAATTCAAGCCACACACGTGACAAGATCAATTAAAATGCATCAAGAATCATGTTTATACATCCAATGAGACTTTTCCAACGGAGGACTTTAGTTAAGTTGTATTTACATTACTAAAATGAGGGAGTTCTACCGTGAAAAAATTAAATGCGCAAGCGCGCCATACCATGATAAAATGTGTCATGCTATCATGAGAAGTACATAACAGGAAATACTATCTAGCAAGTGACCTATTGATTTTTGTCGCCCCTCCCTCATCTGCTACCTTCTTCCCACATTGAAAAGGCGAGAACCACATCTTAAGTAATAACAATAGATGCATTGACATCAAAAAGAAAAAGCCTAGTGAAATTTACCCAAACTTAGACCACCGGATGAACCTAATTCAGCGTGTTTTCACACAATAAAGGGGAAAGAAAAAGACAGAATCTAATGAAAGCTCAACACGAATACTTCTGAATAATAAAAACAAAAACATGCAAAGCAGGCAGAACTTGCTCGATAAGCTAATGAGAACTTCCAGGGGAAATATTAGAAAAAATGTCTATATGATTAATAGATAAAGGTTTTTTTTTTCTTTTTTTCTTTTCTTGTTCTTCTATTTAAATATTTTTGGCACTTATATAATTGATTAAAATCTATGACATTCAAGTAAGTGTTATTTAAAAATTCATGGCACTTACATAAGTGTCGTATAAAAATTATGACATTTATGATGTGCTTATCCTATACTTGTCAATTTTTTAATGGGAAAAAACCACCAAAAACCCCGAACTTTACCCCGAGTGACACATTTACCCCAAACTTTTTTTGTGCCGTGAAAAACCCCAAACTTTCCAAAGCGTGACACATTTACCCCATAAGGGCATTTTTGTCTTTTTAGTTTCTGTTTTTTTTTTTTTTTTTTTTTTTTTTCTTCTTCTTCCCTCCGCCGGCCATGGCGGCGCCGGCGGAGGGAAGCCGGCGCCGGCGAGGGTCGCCCTCGCCGGCGTGGGGCGAGGGCGGCCCTCGCCGACGTCGGGCGACCCTTGCCGACGTCGGGCGGCCCTCGCCTTCGTCGGGCGAGGGGTGGCCTCGCCGGATCCGGCGAGGGCCGCCCTCGCCGACGCGGCGAGGGTACCCCTCGCCCGACGCCGGCGAGGGTACCCCTCGCCGGATCGGCGTCGGGCGAGGGCCGCCCTCGCCCCATGCCGGCGAGGGCGACCCTCGCCGGCGCCGGCTTCCCTCCGCCATGGCCGGCGGAGGGAAGAAGAAGAAGAAAAAAAGAAAAAAAAGAAATTTTTTTTTAAAAATGAAAAGACCAAAATGCCCTCCAATTTTGGGGTAAATGTGTCACACTTGAAAGTTCAGGGTTTTTGGTGTCGCAAAAAAAGTTTGGGGTAAATGTGTCACGTTTGGAAAGTTTGGGGTTTTTCACGGCACAAAAAAAAAAAGTTTGGGATAAATGTGTCACTCGGGGTAAAGTTTGGGGTTTTTGGTGGTTTTTTCCCTTTTTTAATAGATAATGTATAGTTTGAACTTTTAGTGGAAGGTTATTCATCCGTCTGTTTGTCATAAGTGGCTTGTTTGACAAGAAAGCTGCAGCTATCAGCGATCTTGTCTGGCGCCTGAAAATGCCGATTTTGATGGAAATCTCATATCATGTGCTAGATGCAGCCGATTCTTACCCAGATGAGCACTTTTATTGGGGACAATTACCACAAAAGTCCTAAACCTATTATAATTGCGCCAATTCAATTATAAACTTTTTTTTGTTAGCTAATTTAGTCCTAAACCTTTTGTAATTGTGCTTCAGTCTGTCTAGCCAAAATTGGCCGGCCGACACTGAAGTGGACGCCAGCCGTCTGGCGAATGCTAACATGGCATTTTTTTTTTAAATTATTTGTTTTCGAATTTTTAAAAAAATTTTGAATTTTTTGAATTTATTTTCTTTTCTTTCCCATCATCTTCTTCGCCTCCAGGCGGGCCGGCATCGGCCAGAGGCAAGGGCTGGCGAGGTCAACCTCGCCAGCTAATGGCAAGGCTTGCCCCTGGCAGCCGGAGGTGAGGGCTAGCAAGGTCAGCCTCGTTGGCCACTAGCAAGGGCAAGGCCCGCCAGATCCAGCAAGCTCAGCCCTCGCCAGATTTGGCAAGGCCTCACCCAACCAAGGCGAGGATCGATCTCACCAGTGGCCAGCGAGGCGACTTGCTCGTTGTCCACAATGCGGCAGCGATCGGAAGCCGCGAGCTCGCTCACACTCCGGAGGCACGATCGCAAGGCATGGATTGAGGTGGAGAGAGAGAATGGTTCCGAGCAAGCGGCGAGGCGACCTCCTCAACCAGAGAATCTATGGGTGACTCTCTCTCTCTCTCTCTCTCTCTCTCTCTCTCTCTCTCTCTCGTTTGAAGTGATTGAGCAGAGGCGACAGGGCACGCGGCACGGTTGCGATAAGCGCAAAGTACGCTCGGCCAATCATGACCGAGACGTAATGGCCGATAGGGTTTCGAGGGAAGACAACAACGACGACGCGTCAGGCGATAGCTTGTCACCTATTCGTAGCGAGGGTACGGCACGGCGGCATTGCTAGTCGGTGAGATGGCGTCAGCTACTGCGATGGCAATAGACAGTAGGGATTTGTCTCTAGGACACCGTCGAGGATACGCAGAAGCAGACGCTGGCGGGCGACAGTGACGCAGTGGAGATTTGATGCAGCAATGGCGTCAGGGGGTTCGGGTAGCGTCAACGGCGCCTTCTTCCTGCTCGGATCTGGCCTCCTTCTCTGGTTTCTCTTCCTCTCTCCGGCCCCTCTTCGCAGATCTAAAACTCCCTTGCCCAGAACTCCTCCCCTCCAGCCAGATCTGAGATCTCTGACGAGGCCTCGCCCTCGCCAGCGGCCGACAAGGCTGACCTCGCCAAATCTGGCAAGGCCTCGCCCTCACCGACCTTCGCCTCCAGCTGGCGAGGTTGAGCCTCACCATTGGCCGGCGAGGTTGACCTTGTCGACCCTCGCCTCCAGCCCATCAGGAGGCGAAGAAGATGATGGGGAAAAAAAAGAATTAAAAAATTCGAAAAAATATTTCAAAATTCGAAATTTAAAAAATGTCACGTCAGTGTTTGTCGAATGGCCAGCGCCCACATCAACGCTAGCTAGCCAATTTTAGCCAGATGAACTGAATTGACACAATTGTAAAAAGTTTAGGACTAAATTAGCCTAAAAAAGAAGTTTATGACTGAATTGGCACAATTGCAATAGGTTCATAATTTTTTTTGTAATTCTCCCCTTTTACTAAAGTGGATTCATTTTCTTATATAATTTTTCGATGGCAACTTTCTTATATCTTAAATTATCTTTCAGCACATATGCACGCTTAGATGTATGCGTGCAAATGAAGATGTTGCAGTCCTGACTAAGCTAGTATTCACGATGAGTGAGTTAGTTATGATTACTGTTGATTCTATGCAGGGTTAATATGAATAATATCTTTTGCATTATTAAGCATAATGTTTTAAATGACTAGTACATGTTGTGATGATATATATTTGAGCTAAACTAGTCTTCCAGTATTGTTGTTGATAAATTGACTGAATGGATTTCTTTCTCAACCATTTCGTGATCATGTCTAGAATAGATAATTTCAATAAAAGAATATTGACAAGAATTTATAAGTTTGGGCTTTCCATTAGGGGCATGTCTTTTTGACTAATATCAATCCTGTAGTGCCTAATAGATTGTTATGCGCAAAGATGGCATCTTGATAGATGTTGGTCTACACTAATATTGCCTTCCCTACTGTGTCTGAGATTTCAATGGAGTGATGGACTGCACTATCAAAATGAGGGTATCTGAAGTAAGCAGCCGCACTGTCAATGGCTCTTCATGGGGTAAATTAGTGATTGGGGGCTGTGTAGGGCATCCCTTTAAACTGCATTTGTGTGTAATACTGTAATTGAGGGCTGTAAACTTTGCATTGGATATCCTGTCTCTTGAACTTTGAGCTTCCCATCTGTTGAATGACGAGTTACTTAGGATCGGGAAAAGTGCCAAAAAAGTTCTAAACTTTTTATCTTTGTGTCAATTTAGTCCTAAACATTTTTTAGTGCTGATTTAGTCCTAAACATTTTTACGTTATGCCAATTCAGTCCTTTCCGACTAATTTTGGCCGAATTTTACTGACTGGACGCTGGCCAGCTGACGTGGCTTGATTGATGCTGACATTGACAAATTTTAATAATATTTTAATATTTTTGAATTTTTGAATTTTTTTTTTTTTTTTTTTTTTTTTCTTCTCCTCTCCTTCCTACGGCCAATCGCCAGACCTTGGTGACCTTGATCTCGCCAGCCACCTCGCCAGTGGCCGCAAGGTCAAGCCTCGCGCTGGGCTACAAGGCTTGCCCTCGCCGGATCTAGCAACGGCCAAGTCTCGCCCATAGCCGACGAGGGCGAGCCCGCTAGCTCAGCGCAAGGCCAGTTCGATCGCCATAGATAGCACACAGCCAAAGCAAGAGTGCTTACACGAGCGAGAGAACTCGCGGACACCCGCCGCAGCTCCGTCTTTCACGATTCGAGGCGGAGTAGCTCTCCGGTTCTCTCCACGAGATCAAGCTCCATCGCCATCGACCGGGAGCAGGGGACTTGGTCATCATTGAGCAGGGCGGAGCCCGCTTCCCTCTATTTCTCAGGTTCCTTGATTTCGATTCAATTCTAAGCGCTGATTCTTGATGTTCCTGCTTGCGTCACCGGCGTAGGCCTAAACCACCTCTAATACGATTGGCGCCTTTCACTCAAGAGCTCAACTCTAGCGATGCTATCGACTCTGGATCTATTTTTTCTTCTTGGCCGAGCTTTTACCTTTGATTCTCTTGGAATTTCAAGATTGTCATTGGAGTCGTCTGGTCTCTTCAGACTGTCGAGGCCACATCCTCGCGCCGAGCTGGTGAGACTCACCCTAGCTGCCCAGGCCTCGAGGGCGGCCTCGTGCCGAGCGAGCGAGGCTCCCCCTCATCGGATCTGGCGAGGTCGAGCCTCGCTGGCCATGGGCAAGGCTCGACCCTTGCCAGACCCGGTGAGGTTGACCGTCGCCTCTGGCCAGTCCCCGAGGTCCGGCGACCGGCCGGAGGAAGAAGAGGAGAAGAAAAAAAGAAAACGAAAAAAATAAAAATAAAAAATATATAAAATATTAATATATTAATATATAATTAAAAGTTGTCAACGTCAGTCGGTCAGCATCCAGTCAGCAAAATCTGGCCAAAATTGATCGGAAATGATTGAATTGGCACAACGTAAAAAGGTTTAGGATTAAATCGACACCAAAAAAATGTTTAGGACTAAAACGGTACAAAGACAAAAGATTTAGGATTTTTCTGGCACTTTCCCCCTTCAAATCCCAAATTTTCTGTTGCGCTTACGTGTCACCTTTAAACTCGACTATTGAATAAATTAAATCCCCAATTTCTTAGTTTTCTTAAGTAGCTGGGTTAGGATGCCAAGTTCAGATTTGGCATTGACTCTTGATAGGAACTCCAAAGCCTTCTCAGCTGCCAAGTTTATCCGAATTCAATGTATGAAATCAGTTTTGAATGGCTTCTCTTAAAATATTGTTGAAGCATTTGCAGAATCCTTTTTAATACAGGATCAGAATATATGGTTGTTTTCCTTGATTTTGATCAAGTTGGATTTGGTTTTTGATGAAAATCAAAAATCTGTGATAGGTTTACAAGTATGCTGCATCATCAAAGGAAGGGGGGAAGACCCGTACCAAGCTACAGCCAATTTGTACCATCCATCAACCTCATAAATTCTACTTCGTTTCCCCTTTGCATGCGCCAATGGGTCCTTATTTTAAGAAGTAACTTACCCTTCATTTTGCCTTCACAGAACTGTAAGAGTTTTCCTGATTTGTAGACTAAATTAATTGACATTGTTATTGTAATTTACCGTTTAACGTTTACCGTTTTACGGGATTTGGTCTTAGGTGAGATAGAAGGTTTCTTAATTAGTCTAATATGGGACTGGCTAGTGTGGGCCGAGTTGAGTCTGGCCTGTAATGAGGGGGACTGGCTGGAAACTCTATAAATAGTGCTCAAGTCTCTCCTCTAGCCCTAATCTCACATATCCTCACCTAAGGGGCGTTACTCTAACGCCAATCGTGAGGGGCCGCCTCATTGAGCCAGTGATTCAGAGGGTAATAGAGGAGAATGATTTGCGTAAGAAACATTGTGTTCCTGCTTCCGCTTCAAGAAAGACGATGGATCCTAAAACAGATGCATTGATCTTTCAATTTACAATTGCATGTTTATGTTCTGGTTATGGAGATCTTAGATTGTGCAGAATCTGCACGCAACAAGAACCATAGATATGGCATTTTTGCAGTTTAAGGTAGTTGCTATCTGTATGTGCCAACGTTTGGGGATTTACATCATTGTAAATGATAATAGAATGTGAGTGCAACTTTTCTTCGTTCAATGATTCAAGAATCAATGTATTTCTTGACTTCTCTGTCATGTTTATGATACAGTTATCTCCTACAGAGTTTTACAGGCACGTCAAATATGAATTTTTTAGCCTAAATCTTAATTTTAGATTTTAAGAGAATAATGGATAGAAGCTCTAGTTGTCACTGTTTTTTTGGCCAAAAAAAAAATTATGGTCGTTATCTTTTGAATGTCGAAGTTATGCCCTATTGGGGGAATATGGAATTGATACTTTCACGAATGAGTCGCAAGAGTGATGATATGTTGAGTCGTGCTGGGGAAGTTCAATAACCAGCAAGAGTGCAAGAATAAAAAAAGTACTGTCTTTTGCATCTTAATTGAACTTTGGACTTTTTACAACTTCTGTTCGAGGTTTATACATTTTTAAGGTCGTCAAATGTGTTGCTTACACATTTTTTTAATTAATTTGCAATTCCTAAACTTTATTGCTTCCTGTCAGGGACATAAAACTGCATATTTTTCATAAAACTGCATATTTTTACTTCGTGTGTTGGATGATTACGATAGTGAGGCTAAAGTTTTCACAGAGAAATAGATGCATCAATCAAACTAGCAAGTACTACACCTCAATATGGACTGCAATACAACATGAAATTCCATCTTTAGATTAAGGGTCCATCACGTTTCTGGAAAATATTTTTCAAGAAATTATTTTTCATGAAAATGACTATTTTTCCACGTTAAGCTAAAATCTAAAAATGAAGTGATTTTTCACTATTTATTACTTGATTTGATTTTTGGAAAAATTTATCAAAAAATTAATTTTATTTTTTTGATTGACTAAAAATATTTAATTTTTATTTTTATATACTTGTTTAAAAATTGAAATTTTAATTATTCTTATTTTTAAAAATCTAATTTTATTATTTTAAAATTTTCTTCTTTCTTTCTTTTTCTTTCTTCCTTTTTCTTTTCCTTCCTTCTCCGTCCTCCACCGCCACATGCCTCGATGATGGCCGACTATCCAGTGACCGATTAAGACGCAGATTGCTAGATCTGGTAAGTCATGAGCTCATCGGTAGCTTGCCCAATCAAGGCAAGCCCGAGCTCTGTAGCTCACCAACCTTAGCAACCTCAAGCCTCTCCCTTGCTAGATCTGGCCTTAAGTGAGGCTGGAGTTGGCCAGTGGCCAGTCGTTGGCCGCCATCTTGGCTAGTGAAAGAAGAAAAAGAAAATGAAAGAAAAAAGAAAACATTTTCCTCACTTTTAAAGGTATTTTTTTCAATAACGGAATGCATTTTTCCTTGACTAGTTTATTTTCCATGAGATGAACGTCGGAAAATTTTGAAAACGTTTTCTCAGAAATTATCTTTTGTGAAATGAATAGAGCTCAAGTAAAAAGTAGTTTTCTTGAGCGAAAACAAATGGAACCTTAGTCGATATGGTAGAAAAATTAAGCTCTTATGTTCCTCAAGGTTTATTGAGAAGAGGATGCGTGATGAGTTTTCAGATGTATCATATATGGCTGTTGAATTATCTAAATTCCACGGTAGTTTGATAAGTTGATATAGTATGATTTGCTTTGACTTAACGTGAATGAATGCAGGTTTACTATGTGGAGCTTGATTTGGTTGATTTTTACACCTAATTCAATTTCATTTATAGCCTGTCATGACATTAGGTTGGCTATTGAATTGATCTGTCCGGCGTTCACAAGTTGTCTCGAGGCTGTCAAAAGAATGGCATTGGCTCTGATCTAGTTTTAGTCTACCCAAGTCCACGTCAGACACATGCACTGGCTCTTATTGGAGTAGATAAATTGGGGCCTAGTTCATACCTATATAAGATTGACTTTCCTAAGTCTCCATTATTTTTAGAGGTAAATTTCTATATAAATAGATTATTCACATTCAACTTAAAGTTCGTATATTGCTTACTCCAGCGATGATAAGCGGATCTACCTTAGTAATTTACTAATTTCACTAGTAATTTACTATTTTCACCTCCAAATTTGTTTTATTGACTTATAAATTGCTAAATAAACTTGTATTTGACATTCGTAAGTTGCTAACATGTTTTTTTTTTTCTAATGAACGAGGGACTACCGGAGATCACCCTTCAAGGAATGCACGACCCTCGGGTACTCGATAACACCGGTGGGGCCTCGCCGCAGGCCGCTATTTAGACGTAAATCCTCAGGTGGTTGGCCTAGTAAACTACTCCTAGGACCCCAACTTAAGTCGCAAACATCTGGAAATTTGAACTCATTCCCTCAGCGATGAGGTAGTAAAACCCAACCATCACGGCTACCTATGAGTGGGTGTTGCTAACATATTGCGTTAACTAAATAACAATTAAACGAGTTTATCAATGGTTTAGAATTCACTGAAGTTCGTATTTTCCTTTCTTTCTTTGCATTCGTTAGGAGAAAGGAACATGCCGCTCATGAACTCAATCATTTTGCAGCACTATTTAATGGACAGACGAAACATTGATGACATAAAAAAACGTTCTCCATAAGAAGACATAGCAAAAATGACCTTCTAACCCCAGCGAATCACCTCACAGATACTAAAAAAAATTCACTAACTCCTATCAACATGAAGACGAACTCAAATTGACAAGCTAAGTAGCCTTTGAAAATAATGTAGCATTGTAGACGGCATCAACGAGAAAGGGTGAGAATTACCAAAAAAGTCCTAAACCTATTGCAATTGTGCCAATTCAGTCCTAAACCTTTTTTTTTTTGTCCAATTTAGTCCTAAACCTTTTATAATTGTGCCAATTCAGTCCATCCGGCCAAAATTGGTCGGCCGGGCGCTAACGTGGACGCCGGGGGGACAATCGGCCAGCGAGGTAATTTTTTAATATTTTTTATATTTTTTCGAATTTTAAAATTTTTTTAAATTTTTTTTTTTTTTTTTGGCCTTCTTCTCCTTCCTCCGGCAGGCCGGCGAGGCTCACCCCGCTGGCCATTGGCGGAGGCGAGCCTCGCCCGGCGACGGCGAGGCGACCTCGCCAAATCCGGGCGACGGCCCCGCCTCGCCAACCACCGGCGAGGGCGAGGGTCGACCTCGCCTAGTGGCTAGCGAGGTTGCCATCACCATCGCCGTCCCCGCGGCCTCCGCCGCCTCCCCATCCCCCGATCGTTGGCACGATCTCCCCCTCCGAGCTCAAGCGGCCCTCCCAGCCGTGCTTGGTCGCCAAAACCCCGTTCCAGCGCCTTTGGACCGACCGGGACGAGATCGAGCTCCTCCGCGGGTTCCTCGACTACACCACGCAACGGCGGGGCCTCGCCTCGCCGGTGGCCGGCGAGGGCCGAGCTCGTCGTCGGGGCGGCGGCTCGGCCTCGCCTAGTGACGGTGAGGCCGCCGTCGCCGTCGGCGGGCGAGGCTCGCCTGCGCGGTGGCGGCGGGGGCAAGCCTCGCCGGTGGCCGGTGAGGTCAGCCTCACCAGCCCTCACCTCTGGCCGGCGGGAAGGAGAAGAAGGCCAAAAAAAAATTTTAAAAAAATTAAAAATTCGAAAAAAGTATTAAAAATATTAAAAAATTACCTCGCCGGCCAGTTGTCCCCCGCCGGCGTCCACGTCGCGCCGACCGGCCAATTTTGGCCGATGGACTGAATTGGCACAATTATAAAAGGTTTAGTACTAAATTGGACAAAAAAAATGGTTTATGACTGAATTGGCACAATTGCAATAGGTTTAGGACTTTTTTGGTAATTCTCCGCGAGAAAGGTTTCTCGACTTCGTGCCCCCATTCTATAACCTTCCAACCTTAGCAAATCACCTCACGGATACTAAAAAAAAATTCACTAACTCCCATCAACTTGAAGACGAACTCAAATTGACAAACTAAGGTACTGTTTGGTAACCATCCAAATAGTGTTTGATTCTAATTTTTTGTTTCTAGAATCAGTTTAGGAACATGATTCGCGTTTGGTAAAATTTTTATTCCTAGGAACAGTTTTAGACAAGAATTGAAAATAAAAAAAAAAAAAAAAATATGATTCTCGGTTTGAGAATCAAAACAAAGTGAAAGTCTTATTCTTCCCTTCCGCCATCCAATGACTGCCGTCCACCACCGCCCGCTGCTGCCGGCCGCCGGTCGCCGTCCTCCTATCCGGCGAGCTTGCCAAGCTAGGACAAGATCCGGCAAGCTCGCCGGAGGCAAGCCTAGCCCCGCCGGTGGCCAGGTGGGCCTCACCCAGCCCGGCGAGGCTCGCCTAGCCATCGGCAAGGCTTGCCAAACTCCGCCGATGGCCAAGCGGGCCTCGCCTAGCCCCTGCGTGGCCGGCCTAGCCACTGGCGAGGCTCAGCCGACGAGGGCTGGCCTCACCGAGGGCCAGCGACGCTCTAATGAGGTCTCCGGCCCTTGTATGGCTGATCGCCGGTCTGGCGACCGGCCACAAGAAGAAGAAGAAGAAGAATAGGAGAAAAAGGAGAAAAAAAAAAGTAAAAAGAAAAGTAAAAAAAATTATTTAAAAATTAAAAGAAAATGATTTGGAACAGAATCAATGAACACTGTATCAAACGCAATTCTATTCCAAAATCAGAAATTTTGGACAGTTAGGTCCTGCATGATAAAATTTCTATTTCCCAATTTCTTGATTTCTCTGTTCCCGGCAAGAGGTTTGGAACAGAAACCCGTTTGGTAACGCAAAATGATTTTTCTATTTCTGAAACGAATTTCTTCTTCAGAAATCATTTTGGGAGAGAAATGAGAAGTTAGAAATTCTAGCTTCGATTTCTCAAAAAAGAAATAGAAATCGTTTCTTTCCCTTACACCCACTCCTTCACAAACCCTAGTCGACCTCTCTCCTCATCTTTCTCATTTCTCCCCTCAAACTCCGAAGCTCTTCCTCGACCTAAAATCCGACATCGTCGCGCTCATCTCGCCGTCGCCGCTCATCTCACCGTCGCCGTCGCCGCTCATCTCGCCGTTGCCGTCGCCGTCAGACCCGGCTCCTCCGTCCGCGTCCCCAGTAGCCATCGCCCATCTCCAGTCAAGAACCCTAAAGCGACTCCGAAGCTGTTCATCTTCGTCGTCGACTCGGACGCCGTCGCCGCTCATCTCGCCACTCATCTCGCTGTCGCCGTCGGACCCGCCTTCTCCGTCCGTGTCCCCAGTAGCCATCGCCCATCTCCAGTCAAGAACCCTAATAGAAGCGCTCGAAGCTCCAAAAAAGCTGATCCCTGTTCTCTTCCTCGTCGTGGCTTTTGCTACATTCGAGCTTTGGAGGCTTCAAGGTGATTGCTTCTCCCCGTCCCTTGCTCCGTACAGATCAGATCCGTCTGTAATTGAACATTGGGTCGCGTTTGATGTGTCGATCTCTTGATTTGGGATCGTCGGTGTTTGATTTCTTGATTTCTTGGGAGCGTGCATATCCCTTTCGTGGGACGTTCTCCGAGTTTGAGGTTTACCGTGGGTGTAGAAAGCAAGACAGCATATTGGGTTGCTTGATTGACCTCGTGTGGTTTTACTTTTGTTATCCCATCCTGGGAAGAGCTGGTTCCCGAATGCATATGCGTGGTAGGAGTTGCAGCTCGATTGAATTTTCGTACGCCATGATACCCGAAGCGCATTGTCATCTTTGTATGAGTACTCCATCTCGTTTGCTCAAGTGGTGCTTATGCGATTCTTGTTCACATTTGTTTGCCATTCACGAGATTTTTATGTGATTGCGACTTGTTTTCATGATACTTTACCTGGTGCTGAGATGGCTTGCTTTGTCATTGTGAATTAATTGTGCAGGCGGCTGCACGAGCTCCTCCGGGCTGAGTTGTTTGACCATTCGTCTTTTACATGTGAGTCTTGGATTTCAGCCTATACTTGTGAGTGTTTATATGAGCTTGTGCGTGTGTGCTCACAAGTGTATGCGCAAAGGATGGGTGGGACAATTCCTATTGATTTCATCTTGTTTGCCCTTGGCGAGTTCCCGGCTTGCTCGCTCTAATGTGAAAATTGAAACTTTTGTTTGTGGTTGGACTTGGAGTCAATTGGTTGAAGACAAATCTCAGACATTTCTGTCCGATTGTTAGTATTTTCTATCCTCATTACTTTGCTTTTCCCATGTTGGAACCTACACAAGTCCGTATTTGATGAGCTAATGTCTGTGGTAAACATCTTATTTGTGTTTCTTCAACGCATCAATTATAGTTTTATCAAACAGATTCATAGAAATAGAAATTTTTTTTCTGTTATCAAACGGATTTCTGTTTCAGAAATAGAAATTTTGAGTTGTTATCAAACGGGTTTCTTTGTTCAGAAATTTGTCTGGGGAATAGAAATTGATTTCTTGATTTCTAGCGAGAAATCAATTTCTTCAACAGAAATTTTGTCATGCGCAGCCTTAGTTACCAAACGCATTCTTTTACTCAGAATCATTTCCCGGAAACAGAATAAAAAATGATCATTTCTTGTCAGAATCTGTTCCTGGAAGTAGAATGGTTACCAAACGGGCCCTAAGTAGCCTTTGAAAATAATGTAGCATTGCAGATGGCATTAGCGAGAAAGCTTTAACGACTTCGTGCCCCCGTTATATAAATTCACTGTCTTATAAGTTCCCCACAAATTTTGGTCTATAGACAATGGGCGATACAAATGATAATCTCCACGTATTGATGCTTCCATGGTTGGCCTTTGGCCACATGATGCCATAAATGAGGAAAAATTACGAAAAAAATCCTAAACCTATTACAATTTTTTCAAATCAATCTTAACTTTTTTTGGCCAATTCAGTTCTAAATCTTTTGCAATTGTGCTAATTCAATTCATCCGGCTAAATTTGACCAGCTGGTAGAATAGAACTCTAGAAATAAATTTGGAGCATAAATTAGAAGTTAAAATTTTTAGCTTTTCTATTTTTGAAACAAATGTGAGAAATGAAAACTATTTTCTTTGTTTACTCTTGTTACTGCCCATCATCATACGCTACCTGTTGCCGAACGCTATCGACGGCTGGTAGCAAGCGTCCATTAGTAGAAACTAAAATTTTGAGTCATTATCAAATGCGTTTCTTGTTCAGAAAATAAAAATTGAGAAATCAATTTATAGCCAGAAATTGATTTCTAAAATAGAAATTTTGTCATGTGGGCCCTAAGTGTTAAGTTTTGACATTTATGGTGTTCGTACCTTTGAGTCTGGGACACCGATGCATTGCTCGTTACCACTTGGAAAATCTTCTTGATCTCAAAGTGGCGGAATGCCAATGCGACCTTAGCTAGGAAAGGAATCCCCTTGGGGCGCCAAGTGAACTATTGCGGAAATAGAAAAATAATATTATGTTATCAATTAGATTTCTGTTCCAAACCTATTCCAAAGAACATAAAAACGAAGAAATAGAGAAATAAAAATTTTGTCATGCACCCTTAAATACCAAAAATTCCAAAATATACACTTAAATACCAAAATCAAAGAAAGATAGAATACTTAAGTGCCAAAGGTGAAAAATTTCGGCTAAACGACTAGTGTTACATTTTCCGGGGACCAATTTTATTGATGTGGCAATTTTTTAAAAAAAAAAATTATCCACATGGCAATTCTTTTTGAAAAAATATCTACGTCAATAAAAGCCCCTAAATTTAATTTTAATATAAATAGTAATTAAAAGCTAGATTATTTGTAAATAAAAAGAAAGGAGAAGGGGGAACAACACGTTCAACGAGGGCCAAGGGTCGGCGACCTTAGCAAACACCGGCCCCACCATCACTGGCTCTTTTCGAAGATGGTGGAGCGGCGGTGGCAAGGGCTGAGACCCTCGTTGAACCTATTGTTCCTAGGCAGTGGCCGACGACCTTAGATAACCACCGGCCCATATCTAGGGTAAGGGTTGCGGCTCTCCCTAAATCCGACAAAAGTCATCAAACAATACTCGCCCCACCGTTGTTAGCCCTTTCTAGCCATGGTGGGGTAGCGGTGGCGAGGGCCAAGGCCCTCACCGAACTTGCTATTTCCCCTTCTTCTTTCTTTTTTTTTTTTTTTTTTTTATATTTATAATTTAGTTTTCTACTTTATTTATAATTAATATTAAATTAATAAATTTATGGGCAAAAAGACATTGTTTTGCACTTTCATTGTTGAGTTGGCTTCCAACGAGCCACATAGATCATATATATTATTACAAAAATATCAGGTCGGATTTTCGGCTACTCTCGCCGAACTTAGTACTAAAATGTCTCATTTTTTTTAAATAAAAAAGTGACATTAAATGTACTTTTTGCATTGACAAAAAAAAATGTACTTTTTGTAACTTTTGACACAAAAATGTCTACCTGTGCCGAATTTTGACACTTTCACTGTACTTTGTTCCGTAGACTCGTATTGATTCAGGGCGGGCCACGAAAGTTGTAACATAATAGCACTTAGAAGTAGTTATGAGTTAAAGTCTCCTCAAGGATATCCACAGCAAACCATTCTTCCCTGTTGGGCAACTTCCCTGGAGCGATCCCGAGACGCAAGGCAAAACCAACATGTGGTGGCCGATCAAGGAATGACTCAATGCGCGAAGGAAAGGTACTGAATTGTACATGGCATTCAAGAGCGCAGCCAAACCGAACTGACTGAGATTGCCCTAGAGCTAGAGCTTTCGGGGTTACCATTTCTCTGGGCACTCAAGACCCGGCTCGGCTCGGCTGGCACCAAGTCGGTCGTGTTGCCAAATGGTTTTGAGGAACGAGTCAAACGGCGAGGCATGGTTTGCAAGAGCTGGGTGCCGCAGCTCAATGTACTCGCGCACGAGTTGAGGGGCGGGTTCTTGACTCATGCCGGGTGGAGTTCAGCGGAGGAGGCGCAAAGCTTCGAGAGAGCCCTACTACTTTTCACATTCTTGGCGGATCAAAGGACTGAGTGCGAGGCTCTTGGAGGTGAGACAGGTCGGGTATTCGATACCGAGAAACGAGTCCGATGGGTTGGTCACGAGGCAATTAGTGGCCGGGTCGCTGAGGCTGGTGATGGTGGAAGAGGAGAGTAGGGTTTACCGAGAGAAAGCGAAGGAGACGAGGCCTAATTTTGGAGACAAGGACATCCAAAAATGTTATGTCTACAACCCTCTGAACTATTTGAAGGAGCACAGGCCTTTGAACCGCCTAAAATCATATGGGATTTCCACGTGACCCAAGAAGCTATGACGTGGTTTGAGCGTTCTTAGGCGTGCATATCTTGTGCTTCTGCTGAGTTATTCAATGTTTGGCGAGACAAAGGTGGTTTGCGTCCTATGTGAAATTAGGTTTGCGCTTTCGTAAGGGAGAATTTTAAGAAGAAATTAGTGTGTGCATACAAGGTATAATCAATCAATAATATAAATGATGGGTATATACTCCACATAACTTTATGTTTAAAATTTTGAAATCCATCGCTTCTAGTTGACTTGCTTCTCCATAATGCCATGTGACGTGGCCTCTACACAAAACACCTTTTAATTAGGACTTTGATTATTCTTTGCCAAATAGTTTCTTGAGCAGAACTATTATTTTGCAAGAGACGGAGATTTATACCGGAGGAGTTGAAGATCTGAAAGTCGACTCAAATGCGATCATGAAAATGCTCAACACCCATCACAGTCCATTTTGGAATGTAACAAATGTAACTCACGCTTAAAATAATTCACCGAAGAGAAAGGTAGACATCATGTCAAGCTTTTCAACCTTAACTACCACCAAATAAGATAAGTATAATAGCCTCATATGTCTGAGGTGAGTGAGGGTATTTGAAAATCCCATTGCCGAGTTGGTTTGTCTTTAGGTAACGGGAAAATTACCAAAATAATCATAAACCTATTACAATTGTGACAATTTAGTTCTAAACTTATTTTTTTAATCAATTGAGTTCTAAACCTTTTACAATTATTCCCGATCAATCCATCTAGTCAAAATTGGCTACAACGCTTACATGACAGCCGGCCAACACCGACGACATTTTTTTACTAATATTTTATTTTTGAAATATTTTTATATTTTTATTTTCCTTTTTTTCTCTTTTTTTTTTTCTTCTCCCTCTCCCTCCTCTCCTCCTCCCTCCTCTCCTCCTCCCTCCTTCTTTCCTTTGGCTCCGGTGATCGGCTAGAGGGGAGGGCTGGCCGGTTGCCGAACTAAGGCAGCCGGGCTAGCTCGCCTTGCCATCGCTGGGCGAGCCCTCGCTAGATCCAGTGAGGCGAGCCCCACAGGATCTGGCGAGGAGAGCCCCGCCGATCCACGAGCTCATGCCCAGCGACGGCGGGGCAAAACCCTGCCAAATCTGGCGAGGCGAGCCCGCCCAATTGCCAGAACCAAAGAAAGGAGGAGGGAGGAGGGAGGAAGAAGGGAAAAAAAAAAAAAAGAAAAATATATAAAATATTAATAAAATATTTTGAAAAATAAAATATTATTAAAAAAAGATTGCAGGCGCCGGCCGACTATCATGTCAGCGCCGGATGGCTGATTTACATTTGTCTTGAGCGGAAAATGGGCAGATGACAATCTATTTAATATTCTCCATAAGATCTCTAGCGACAACTACATTCCAACCCCTGCAACATAATTAATTAAAGAGTACCCAAAAATATAATGTAAGATGATGCAGTGCCACAAACGTAATGGATGACAAAAGTTTCTTGAATGATGCTCTATTTATAGAACTTCACGATCATATAAGCTCACAAACTTGTCAATACCCACTAGAGCGTTGTAGCTTCTACTGAGCTCTCCATATTTTCGTCTATTGCGAAATGGCAGAAACACGTGACAGTCTCCACGTAGCGATGCTTCCATGGTTAGCCTTTGGCCACATGATGCCATACTTGGAGCTGGCCAAGTTGATGGCCCGGAAGGGTCACCGGATATCGATCCTATCGGCCCCGAGAAACATAGATCGCATCCCTAAACCCCCTTCAGACCTCGCCTCTCTCATCAGCTTCGTGAAGCTCCCCTTACCAGCCGTCGAACAGTTGCCGGAAGGCGCCGAAGCCACCAGCGACCTGCCCTACAACAAGATCCAGTACCTCAAGAACGCTTACGACATGCTCCAAGAACCCGTGGCCCGGTTCCTCGAATCTTCGGATCCCGATTGGATCATGTACGATTTCGCCCCGTATTGGGCCGGCCCAATCGCCTCTAGGCTCGGCATAAGGAGTGTTTTCTTCAGTATTACGACTGCTGCCAGCTTGGGCTTCATTGGGCCAACATGGGCTTCAAAGGGGGGAGACTACAGGAAAACTCCGGAGGATTTCATGAAACCCCCCAACTGGGTTCCGTTCCCGACGAGCGTCGCATTCCGCCACTTCGAGATCAAGAAGATTTTCGATACGGTTTCGAGCAACGCGTCAGGCGTCACAGATGCATATCGCTGGGGGGCAGGCCAAGAATGTTGTGACATAATAGCAATAAGAAGCAGCTATGAGGTTGAACCCGAATGGTTGAGCCTCCTCGAAGATATCCTCGCCAAACCAATCTTCCCCGTCGGGCAACTTCCCCCAAGCAATCCCGAGTTGCGAGGCGAAACCGACTCGTGGCGGTCGATCGAGGAATGGCTTGATGTGCAGAAGAAATGCACCGTGGTGTATGTGGCCTTTGGGAGCGAGGCCAACCCAAGCCAAACCGAATTGACCGAGATCGCCCTAGGGCTAGAGCTTTCGGGGTTACCCTTTTTCTGGGTACTCAAGACTCGGCTCGGCTCGGCCGACACCGAGTCGGTCGTGTTGCCGGACGGTTTTGAGGAGCGAGTCAGAGGGCGTGGCGTGGTTTGGGATAGCTGGGTGCCTCAGCTCAAGATACTCGCGCACGACTCAGTGGGCGGGTTCTTGACTCATGCCGGGTGGAGTTCGGTGGTGGAGGCACTAAGCTTCGAAAGACCCCTTATACTTTTCACGTTCTTCGCAGATCAAGGACTAAATGCGAGGCTCTTGGAGGAGAGACAGATTGGGTATTCGATACCAAGGAATGGGTCCGATGAGTCGGTCACGAGGCAGTCCGTGGCCGAGTCGCTAAGGCTGGTGATGGTGGAAGAGAAGGGTAGGGTTTACCGAGAGAAAGCAAAGGAGATGAGGCCTATTTTTGGGGACGAGAATGTCCAAGAACGTTATGTCAACAACCTTCTTAACCATCTGAAGGAACACAGGCCTGTGAAACACCTAAAATCAAAGGGGATCGCAATATAAGGCAAGAAGATATGGTGTGAATATCTAGTGCTTGTGCTGAGTATCAATGTTTGGCAAGACGCAGGTATTTTGCTTTGTGCATGAAAGTAGATGTATTCTTTCATTACGTTAAGGAGAAAGTAGTTTATGTATTGAACGCTCAATAAATGAAGTACAATCAATTTATAATCGCGTGGGATGTACTCCACCTGATTTTACATTTTAATTTTAAAATTTCTCCATTCCGATTGACTTGCTTCTTCATATATTTACACCGTGTAACATAACTACTAAAAAAAGTACCTTTTTTTTAAATTAGGACTTTGGATATTCTATGCCAAATAATTTCATGACCAACACGGTTACTTTGCTAAGGGTAGAGATTGATATTGGAAGAGTAAGGAATTTAAAAGTCAACACAAACACAACAACGGAAATGCTCATCATTTATTAACCACCTCAAAATACGACACATAATTTAACACTTAATCGAATTCACTAAAGAGGTATAAAGTAAAAGGTGATATTCTAATCAAAGTTTACTTTCAAACATTCAATTGTACTCTTAAGGAAACCTAGAGGAGTTCGTATAAACTCGCTTCGGAGCAAACCTTCTAGTATAGGCAATTATTAAAGATATGAGATAATAGTTCAAAAAGTCTCAGATGTATGTCGACCAATTCATTTTTAAATATTTCAATTGCATCAATTTAATTCTAAATTTTTTAACAATATATCAATGTAATCATTATTTCCAAATTTGACCAAAATTCATTGGCTCTAAATTCTTTAACAATATATCAATAAGTCATTCTTGCCAAATTTGACCGAAAATCATTGGCGTAGATGTCGGCCAACCTACGCAACATGATTGACTTCAACATGAATGATTCTAGCATTCTTTAATTTTTTTTTCTGAATTTGTCTTTTTTTTCCTTTTCTTTTGGGCGGCAGCCGATCTTAGGCAAGGACCACCTTCGCTGAGGCAAGGATGATTTTTACCCTCATTAAATCTGGCGAGGCCAACAAGCCAACCCTTACTTGTGGCCGATCATAGTGATCACTTGGTATTAGCCATTGACAAATATAAAAGAAAAGGAAAGAAAAATTCAGAAATCATCTGCATCATTGATGTGATGCCTTGAAACCCGACCAACGTCCATATTAGTTATTTCCAGCCAAAATAATCGGAAAGGCTATATTAGCAAATCATCGAAATCTTTAGGACTAAACCGGCATACATATATTACAGAAATACGAGATTCGCAAACTTACTTGCGTTCTCATCTTGATTTTCTTGTACAAAGTTCGGTCAGCCAAAGCGACAAAATTAGTCGACCAAAACACAACGTCCATAGCTTCTTCTTTTTCTTTTTCTTTTTTAACTAAAAGAAATTCAAGCCACACACATGACGAGCTTAATTAAAATGCATCAAGAATCAAGTTTATACATCCAATGAGACTTTTCCAACGGGGGACTTTAGTAAAGTTAAATTTACATTACTAAAATGAGGGAGTTCCACCATGAAAACATTAAATGTGCAAGCACGCCATACCATGATAAAATGTGTCATGCTACCATGAGAAGTACATAACAGGAAATACCATCTAGCAAGTGACCTATTGATTTTTGTTGCCCCTCCCTCCTCTGCTACCTTCTTCCCAAATTGAAAAGGTGAGAACCGCATCTTAAGGAATAACAATAGATGCATTGTCATCGCAAAGAAAAAGCCTAGTGAAATTTACCCAAACTTAGACCACCGGATGAACCTAATTCAGCGTGTTTTCACACAATAAAGGGGAAAGAAAAAGACAGAATCTAACGAAAGCTCAACACGAATACTTCTGCATAATAAAAACAAAAACATGCAAAGCAGGCAGAACTTTGTCTTCAGGGAGACGGGCGAGCGTACAATCCCATTTCCTCGATAAGCTGATGAGAACTTCCAGGGGAAATACTAGAAAAAATGTCAATATGATTAATGGATGAATGTTCTTTTTTCTTTTTATCTATCCTTGTTCATTTATTTATTTATTTTTCCTATAGAAAGATATCGGCATAAGATGCATAGCAAGAATACCCAGTCAGGTGGATACATCTCAGTAAGTCAGAAACCCTTAACTAATGTCTATCGCATGTTCATTGGAGACATCGGCATGCGAACTGTCCCCAGGAGACTACAAGAAAACAAGAGTATGACTATCAACATCAGACCACATGGACATCTACTATACCCATATTCAAGCACATACATCATATCTAGTGAAAGAAAAGAAATAGGGATTCCTTTATTCCCTAAACAAATGGTTAAGACGATTATGAAAGCAGCTAGATGTACAAATCTATTTACTTGATGGAGAGGCAAGCTTATTTTCATCCGAATCATGCTTCATCGTAGAATCACCACCCATCAACTCCTGGAAACCTTCAACCTTCACAGGTTGAGCTCTAACCATACCTACATTCCTACACGTAAACGAAACAGTTTAAGAGTTTGAGCAACAGCCCAATTAACATGCAATAGACAAAAGTTTCCTTACTGAGCCTGCATTTGGGACATTTGATAAGCAGCCATTGGTCTGAATTGATTATTGTGTTGAGAATGGAGATTGGACAGTGCCGCCAATTGCTGCTGTCGGAACTGTTGCACGTGTGAAGGTCTCATATTGACAGCATTATTAAATGCATTACCATCAATCGGTAGATCTGACGGGTTTTCAATTTTCACTTGGACCATGGGCCGGCTCTTATCAAAGTCCACGACAGGACGAGGACCAGAAGCCTGCCGTCTTCGCAAATGCATATGCTCCATATGCTGTAAGTTTTGGGAGCCCAAAAATTGCTGCATCTGTGGAATCATGTGTCTTGACATCTGCAGTTTCATTTAAAATTCTTCTTACAAAGTTGTGTTATCCTTCACTAAGTAGAAGAACTAGATGATAAATGCTTTTCAATAATCATTTGACCAATTTCATTTTTTAAAACCACATTGAGAAGTTTCTAAAAAAAAAAAAAAAAAAAAAAAAAACCAGATTAATCAACTATTTTTCAAGTATATAATAAGAAGTTGCTTTTACCACCAGAAAGATAATTCTTATGAAAATTCTTAAATTTGGTGGGAACAAATAAGTGCCAAATTGAAGTCTTAACTTATCTTATTGCATATGATCGAAGATATATTGATTCCACTTGCATTTGATGAATCTAAGGCTTCCTCAACATACCATCTAGGTATGTCACATTAAGCATTTTGCATCAGATAAGAATGCGTTATCCAATGCATCATCTGATAAAACATCTCATTGGATACATCTACTATACACAGTTCTATAACTACATTTTCTTCAGCCTCCCAACGTCAATTTGTTCAACACAACTACATATAAATTTAAAAAGGGATCAAGTCATTCCTTGCATCATGTACTAGTAAGGCAATTGTTGAAAAATCGCTTTCAATGATCTAAATCAATGTCAATTGGTAAGTGTGAATGCCAAAACTTGTATAATGCTCTATGACATGCAACCTTTTGCTGTCATAGCCAACAACATTTTAACCTAAAACTGCTATACTGCTATAAATTAACTAGAAAAAAGTTGACCAAGAAACAAAAGAATCCAAACATTACCTTAGTCAATCATCAATTCGCAAGAATACCATCATAACTCTAAAGAAAGACAAGATCGCCCTCGTACGAAGACCCAAAATTGGACCTATCATGTCCCATCCTCAACAACTTCAAAACTTCGATGGGAAGCATATGAAGAGCACAGCTTATCATAATTTAGATTCTGGATCATCTTCTTTTATATATACAATATTTAATTGAAATTTCTACTCTTCTAAATGTTTTTTGAATTTTTTGCAATGAGGGCCTTCAAGAACCAAAATTTTATGGAATGACCAATGGCGGTACATATGGCATATTAATTCCGTTGACTTATTAATTTTATTTTAGACATCATCTTCAATCAATCCAAAGTACATTTGAAAGAACACCATCCAGACGATTTGGCAACAATATATAATATAGCTGTAAGAGCAGCACGTAAGGATATGTGGCAACATTCATCGTGTAATCTATAATTAAATCACATGAGAAAAGAAATTGTCACATTGTGAATCCCAAATCATCAAAGCCCATGGATATGATTACACGTTTGAAAATACCCAAATTCTCAAAAATTTTATGCTTTTGATCTTTTGAGATCCTTGAGAACCTCTTCTTCATGATGGTTATTCCCTTATGCTCCTGACAACACCCTATAGGGAATATCAGAACCATTTAATCATCCACTTGGTAATTCTCATAGCTGACTATCATTGAGATCATTATCTTTTGACATCAGTTTTACTGAGTCGACCATCGTCGGACATAACAACCCCTTATATACTAACATTTATACTTGAGCTTGTAACTCCAAAATATCGGACATGCTATATTATACAGAGGGGAGGTGGATATGCAATAACTCTCTAGACAGGCTAAGATTTCAGGTGTCACTAATTCATTATTAACGATGCCAAGAAAAATTTCGTTCCAGGGAATTATATACTATTTTATCATTCCAATGACAGAAGTAGTATCATTTAAATTGAGGATGCAAAATGTAATTTCTAAAATGTGAAGGTGCAAGACACAATTGCAGGTATAGCAGAGCAGAAAATATAATTTCCCAATAAATACCTTGCATTGGCCAAAGGAATTTATCAAGCAATGCATATAGAAAATCTCAAAATACATACTTGCTGGGTAAGTCTAAGGGGGGTTTGCTGCTGTGAATGCAATAAGGGCTGCATTTCTGGTACTTGCAGATGACTTTGCTGAGAAAGGTTCTTCGGACCATCCTTGACAAGTTCCGCTAAGGTCCCAAGATTGCTAGTAAGGAAGTCAGAAAATTAAACATAAATAGAATGAGAAGAAAAACTACTATGTCATAAATCCTCCAATCTCAACCATTGCCTAAAGGCCATTACTTCTACCAATACTGAATTTCTTTAGCAATTCAACAGAGCTCGTCACAAGCACGCGTTCCCTTTGCCAAAGCAGTTGAGCCCAGTAAGTTCTGAATTCTTAATGACACAACCATCTTAGTTTCCCTAATTCATGATAATGACAATGAAACAACAAGGAGAATCCTTTTCAGGCATAGCACTTGAGACTTCACTAAGTAAAATTTAGGTTTAAATGAGAGAAAATTTAAAATTTTAACTTTCGAAAAAAATTAATACCTTCATCAGAAATTAAACGAGGTGAAAGAGCCAGTGCTGGAACAAATTAATTAAGGGGAAAAAAAGAAAAAAAAAGAAAGAGGACAGTTACTAGAGAGACTCAGAAATACCTACGTCTTTATGCTCTTTCAAGGACATATTGAGCTTACCTGAAACCAGATACTTGAAGGAACATTTTAAGCAATTCAATGGCCGAATATTGCTTCCTGTAACTATCTGCGAGGACTTTCAAGTTCCGGCCGAGTTTACAGATATGAGAACCCAGTAATTGAGCAAACACTTCTATCGGAACTTCCGTGGCACCTTCAAAACCCAAACTAGTCAACATTCGTGCGATGACTTTCTGAGAAACAAGTAATGCTTGTTCTTCACCAAGATGTTTCCCACTCCCTTCGAAACCATTTTTCCCTCGATATAAACTTCCTCCCTGCTCAGAGCTTAGGTACTCGGGCCTTATGCCCAGTCTCTCGATCA
The DNA here is from genome assembly GCA_014182555.1 of Eucalyptus erythrocorys. Taxonomy (NCBI): domain Eukaryota; kingdom Viridiplantae; phylum Streptophyta; class Magnoliopsida; order Myrtales; family Myrtaceae; genus Eucalyptus; species Eucalyptus erythrocorys. The sequence goes on from CM024604.1 coordinate 27,798,524, forward strand.
TAACTGGGCTCCTGGTTACAACTTGAGGCAACAAATCAAGAACGCCACGAAACTCCACTTTACTCTTGTCTTCTAACCTATATGATACTGGCAACGCACTATCAGGAACACAATTACACATGAACATCACCTCTGGTAGAAAAGATGTGTCATCATCACTTCCAACATCTTGAACAGGACCTGCATTTATGCCGATGGGAGTGTGCTGGGTGGGATTTAAAAAGCCAGCTTGATCATCCTTGTAGACAGCACGCTTTCTCTTATGTTTCTCCAGATGTTTGAGATAACTAAACATATCTTCAGGTGTGCGCTTGCTTGATCCTAGACCCCCATTTGATATCCTATATGGTTTACTGGCTCTATGCTTCTCAATAAACTGATCGTACCATGTCTCTGGCAAGTCTTCTTTCCTTGATCTCTGGGATGAAGCATCCACTTCTGCATCACTGTATCTCGGGCCAACACCAAAAGTTGCTTTAGATTGAGATTGCATACCCTGTCATAGCAAGTTGCAGCTTATTGTTTATCCAAGGTCCAATCCAAAAATGTCCGCAGAAGGACAAATGCAGAGCAACTTGCCCAAAAACACAATCTTTTCATCGCAACACCCGAATTAAAAACAAAGGCAACACCATGCCGTGGGACACGCCTTTCAAAAGCAAATCAGCCAAACCCAAATCCAACAACCCTTCTAGAATATGGAAAAGTAATTAATCCTCGCGCAAGAATTTAAAGGAATGTGATCAAATCAAAATGTCAAAAGTGTTCCACACCTGGTCGACGATTAACTATGGACAAGCAGCCCTACGACCCTATCACACTGCAGGGACTGACATTCCAACTCAACAAAATCAAATCCTCGTTTAGACCAAACAATCGACAAAACTAGGCCGTGATACCTTCGACGACATCGAACTGGACGCGTTAAGACCTTCTCGCTGAGGAGCGCCGTCCTGCGAAGCCCCGTCGAGCGTGAAGTACAAATCGTCGCCGTGCAACTGCAAATCTACGAAATTCCCAATTCGCCAAAAGACGAAGAAAGAGAGAGAGAGAGAGAGAAGAAAAAAAAAAAAAAAAAAAGAGGAAAATGTGAGCTCAAATCAACAACAACAGCTAAAAATAAAAATAAAAAAAGCGAACTTCGATCGAAAGGAGAAGTCGAATCGCGGAGACGCACAAGCGTGATTGAGCCTGGCGACGGCGACGGCGGTAGAGGAAGAGGAAGGGGCTTTCGCGGCGGCGGCGGCGGGGGAGGGGGTGCGGAGGAAGAGGGAGACGCTGGCCTTGTCGAAGAGGAGGGCGCGGGCCCTGAGCTGGAGGTGGAGCTGAGCCCTAGGCGTGGAGCCGTCGGCCCGCATGAAGGCGTCCCACGAGGAAGGCGTGGAGAGGAAGGGGGCGAAGCTCAGGTATCCCGAGTCCCCGAGCCACCCCCGCCACACCCCGAGGCTCTCCAGCTTCCTCGCCAGCTCGTACCCCCGCCCGTCGTCGCCCAGCAGCGCCATCGCTTTCTTCTTCCTTCCCCCCGTCCCCTCACCTTCCAACTGAGGAAGAAGAAGATGAAAGATCGGCGAAGGGAGGAAGGAAGGAAGGCTCTTGTCCAAAACTGGGCCCAGTGGGCTCGGGCCCCGGCCCATTGGGCCTAGATCGACACTGGCCCATGGGCTTAATAGCCGGCCCCGGTTCTCAATCCCACGCTTGCTACTTCCTCACGCTGTTATCGCTCTCTAAGATCGTTCGACGATCCAAAATTTTTGTTTTCACTTTCTCGTTACGACGATTTAATTGCTGTTTCGCAGGTCCGGACCGCCATTCACCTCGCAAAACTCCGCTTGAGTTTGTTCAGTGAGTTCCGGCGCGACGACGTCCACATGCTGGCACTCCGGCGAGCGACTAGCCTTGTACGACGAGGAAGAGACCAAATGAGGAGGACGATTGGACGGAAATGCATGGGCGAATGTCGCAATTTAATTCTAGCCGAGATGCTACCCGGGAAGAAAGCCCTACCTCCAAAGGAAATGCACTTGCTAACGTTCTAGATTGAGATCAATTCGAAAGGTGTCGAGAAGATCCTTTGCGCGGTATGTAGCGCCAAATTATTCGGTGAATCCACGAGTGGGACGGGTCACTTTAAAAGAGGCACGAAGCCAGACATGCTGTGGATATATTGGAGGCCCGGGGAAGCTCTTCAATGATAATGCTGCACATCGGAGGCCTATTCAAGTACGATGAGCCACGGAATCCGTGGGAGCTAGCATTATATTGTCTTGGGTTGTGCAATCCTTTGCCCTCATGGAAAATTCCGACTTCGTCTAGTACGTGCGAATCACTTTACAACATCAGTTCATGCCTATTTGTAAATAACAAACAATAGTCAGGGGTGAGTATAGTCCAGATTGGACCAATCCAGAACCTAACCTAAGGATCAACTCAATTTTTGGAACCGAGACCGATCATATTGAGCTTGAGATTGAGGACTAAACCAACTCTATGAGCCGTTCTGATTCCAAAATCAACTTAAGATCAACTAATGAACTTTTTGTTTCATTTTGTGTATTTCCTAAAAAGACAAACCAACTATATTTGAAATGATATATCCATTAACAATGCGGCATTAATCAACTAAATTATAAATACCAGTATATATCCAACATAAATTTTAGATAACGTAACGATATAATTTCACAGAGTCCAACTAGCATTGTTTCATAAAATTCTATTTGAAAGGAAAAAAAAAGTAAAATGAAAAATATAAAAGGCCAAAAGCAGCATGAGCTTAAACCGTGTACCTTCATCAAATACTCAGCATGACAATTCTACAATTTCAAAAGAATTTCAAAGCAAAACTCTTAAAAACTTCGTCACAATGGAGCAAGAAAGTTAAAGAAATATAATTATCTACATGTTGCTTTTTTCTTTCAATAAGAGAAGTGAACCCCTATCTAGTATCCTCTGAATCACTAGAAGAAATTTACCATTGGTTGTTCTAGAGGTCAAGGGACCAGTGCCATGCGTAATCATTTAGATAAATGTAAACAAATTGCATATGCAAACATGGAGAAAAGCCAAAAAAGTGCTTCTAATCAACTTGTTGGAATCGGTAGTTCTAATTTATTTAGTCCATGGAAATTTGACCAAGATGCTAATCAAAAAGACCATGCAGTAATGATCATTATTGATGAACTACCCTTCAAATTTGTGGAAAATAAGGCATTTCTGCAATTTGTGAGTAGAATCCAGTTGAAGTTTTTAATCCCCTCAAGAAACACATTGAAAGAGAACTGTTATACTTGGAGGAAAGAAATTAAAAGGAAAAAATAATTATTATTCAGCTCATTTGCAAGGATGATTCTTTCTATGTGCATATTGAAATTTTCGGGATGGTGCAATGCTTTCAATGACATTTACGATATCATCAAATCAGAGAAAGTGGACTGACTGAAGAGAGGGAGAAACTATTGTTCTTTCAGAGACAAAAATGGATATTAGATCCAGGCCTGTAGAGTTACGTTTTCATGAAGCACTCGAAACTTAAAGTTTAAACCGATGTACCGTGGAGGGAAAAGTTAAAGTTCTTAGTACTTGCTTGTAGTTGTATATAAAACTCATCATATTCTAGTGACTTTTCACGTACCCCATATGATTGAATGCTAGTGCGACTTCTTTCTGGTTGCACAGTGCCGATGTAAGACAAATGCATCTTTTGTGATCCAAAGGAGAGAAGTATCTATCTATGCATCGGCTTCCACCATAGGTGTACCAATTTATTTGTATTTTATTTTACTAAAAGTTCAAAGAAAATGGTATGCATTAAACCAACAATTGTATGTTTTACGCAAGATTTTGGACATGTCATCACTTTTCAAGTTGAAAAAGATCATGTGGTCAGGAAAATTATTCTTATAATATATGACAACAAAAAAAGGCGAAAAAAGAAGAAGCAAAAACCAAAAACCAAAAATCCAAACCTAACCGGGACCTAGGAAAATTACTCTTATAATAAATGATAGCCAAAAATAAAACAAAAATGAAAATCAAAAATTCAAATTGAACCGTGCATTTGGTTCGATTCAGTAGTTTTCCTTAACAATTTTTTTTTTTTCTTGGAAATCCAAAACGTTGAACCATTGATGTGACATCCCGAATTTTCTTGAATTTATTTTCAGTCAATTGAACCGGGCGATTCATCGTCCGTGTAGTCGCCCTTCGAGTTGGCCACTCGCGTGAGGACCGGTCTGTTGGGTGAAGCAATTAAGGGATTTTGATGTGTCAAAGCTCTGGGACCGATCACCCTTGGGTCGGATGTGAGAAAATTTCCCCGAAAGCTACTCGGTGGATCGGGCGTGCCGAAATCGCACTGCATTGAATTTAACCGTGAAAATTGAAATTGAAATTAAAAATTGGAGGCCCGATTATGTCACAAATCTTAATAGGATCTTGGATTAATTTTATGGACTTTAATTGGACTCAATTAAAAGAGAATTGAAGGAAAGATTGAAGAAATTAAGCGCCTAAAGGATTGGACCCCGGTGAAAAATTCATCGGACCTATTGAACTAAGTTGTGAAAAGAAGATAGTGGATAGTGATGTCATCGGATGACCTCATGATGAGGTGGCTTGGACGAATGAGAAGGCGACAAGTGGAAGGAAGAGATTGGCCCATGAAAAGGGGAGGTGTCTCCATCATCTTCTTCATTGAACAAAAGAGAGGAGAGAGAAGGGAGAGGAGAAAAAAAGGGAAAAAAAAAAAAAAAAACAGAAGCCGCACGTCCGTCGCCCCCGAGCCCGCGCCCCGTCCGCCGCCGTTCGTTGCGCCCAACCGCCGCCGCGCCCCGAGCCGCCTCCGTCCACCACGTCGCCGTCGTCACCAGCCGTCTCGGCCGCGCACGCCGCAACCTCGCCCGTGTGCCCACCGCCTCGCGCCAGAGCTCCGCCCCGCGCCCCGTCCGCCGCCGCCTTCGTCGCCGGAACCGCCTCAGCCCGAGCCGCTCTCTCCTCCGCCTCTTTCCCCGCCGAACCGCCGCCGCGGAGCCCCCACCGTCGCGTCTCCTTCGGCCGAACAGCAGCAGAAATTTCAGTGGGTTTCAACCACTTTGCAGCCCGTTTCGACCCCCTTCCCGGCCCCGGACGCGAGATCGGCTTTGGGGAAAGTTGATCCCAGCGTCGCCCTCTTCGAGTTGAGCTAAGCGGCGTCCAAATCCGTGAGTTTATCTCACTAACCCTCGATTAGCCGGTTAATTATACCTTAAGCGTGTTTAGTTTGATTTAAGCTTGCTTAGGTGGTTAGTTTAATTTATTTAAGTGTAGATTATATTAAGATGTTTAATTAGTTTAAAGTATGTTTAAATTAAAGCTAATCTAGTGTTTAAGGTAAGCTTGATGTGACTTAAAGGAATTTATTTTTGATTTATTGTTATTTCGGAATTATTTAATAATATAATAAAATATCAATTTTCGAAATTATTAAAATATTATTTTTATTTTTATTCCGAAAAGAAAAATTATTTTTAGCCCCGTTGCTCGAATTTCGTGGCCGATCGCCGCCGTGGTGTTAGAATTTTAATTTGATGCTTGATTTGTGGCGAATTGAGTGTGATTGCGTAAATTAGGGGTTATGTGTAGAAATTCCAATTCTAGAAATTGGTGGGGTTTTGGTCGTAATTGACCGCCTATTAGAGGCCGTGCCGAGTGGGGCCGTGATGCCACTAGAAATTGACCGCCTATTAGAGGCCGTGCCGAGTGGGGCCGTGATGCCACTAGTAATTGACCGCCTATTAGAGGCCGTGCCGAGTGGGGCCGTGATGCCACTAGTAATTGACCACCTTATTAAAGGTCGTGCCACGTGGGGCCGTGATTACCACCGATTTGTTGAGCCTACCCTTAGGGTAGTGGCTGGGAGCATTGATTGGTTTGTTGAATGACATGTAATCGGCCGAGCCGATTGATCGCTGAGACGATCCAAGTGATTGATTGGTTGGTGACGTGATTGTGCCGTGCTTTATTTAATCATCATAATTGCACGTGATTGAATGGTATGAATTGTACTAACCTGCAGGCGCGGACTGTTGCGAGGTAAGTTTCCTTGGTGTGTGGCTAGGTCATGCTGGGGTGTATTTTCTTTCTAATAGGGGCTTAGGAGGGTGAACTTGCCTTTGAGACAATGTCTCACCCCGTTGTGGGAAAAATATTTCGGGACCGTAGGTGTTGGGGCCGTGGAGAATGATGGACTGTCGATGAAGATGGTCAAGGAGTGTCAGAGCTTGAAGATAAGGGATTGCCGATCGAGTCCGGCTAGTAGCCTTAGGACTTTTCCTTCTTTTTGATGGTTCGATCCCTAGTGTGCAGTCTCCTCCTTTTGATGCACTTAGACTCTGATTCATTTTGGATGTATGTAAATCCCTGGTTGATTTTGGGATAGTATGTTGGCCTGTATCGATTTGATTTTTATTCCTACTTTTCTATCCCGCCTTTAACTTGTCAGGGGATTTTTTTTTAATACGTTCCGCATGCGCTTAATAAATCAATTTGGGTCGGCGACACTACTTGGGAATGTCGCAAATTTCACGACCATGGCGGGTTGTTCACGTGCCTCGGGGTTCGGGGCGTGACAACCCCGTTTAAGTGGTATCAGAGCATGGTCTGTGTTTGGAGTGATAAGGACGATGAGTCATGGGATAGTTAGTAGGAAAGATCTTACTTATTCTAATGCATGTGATTGTTAGTTGTTTGTTAAATTGATTGTGAGGTTACTCATTTCTAATGGGGTATTGGAATTCGCCAATAGGCGTCTGTTTGAGCCTCCAGTATGAGCGACCGAGTGCCGAGAGCTGCTCGGAAGAGGGCAGCAGGGCCCGCGTTTCGAGGTGGGTCTTCGCCGAGGATTGGTGGCCGTGGCGCTCGAGAGGAGCACAAGCCGGGACCGTGCCGAGGCCGGTGCGGTGTGGTGGCGGCCTGCACCTCCGGTCGGGCAAAGAGCCCAGAGGATCGGAGATTTGTGGGAATCATGCACATGCTCGAGGCGATGAGGGAGGATGGATCGCCAGCCGCCACTATCGCCACCGCGGCAGAACACAGCCAATGCCGCCAATGCCACCGCATCGCCGCCGCAGCCTACCGCCGCGATTCTTGCCGAGCAAGAGGTAGAGGAGGACCCCGATGAGATCCCACCCGAGAATGTGGCCGCTGGGAGGACTAGACAAAAGTTGGTACAAAGCATTTCCCGAGGATGAACCCGCCAACATTCACGGGAGCCGGAGATCCCGGCAAAGCAAAGCACTTTGGATCTTAGAGCTAGAGAATGCTTTTGAGTTGCTGCTGTGCTCTGAAGCAGAAAAGGTTGTCCTAGTAGCCTACCAGTTGAGGGGGACCGCAGCTACCTGGTGGAGGACAAACATGAGAATTGTATTCCCTGAGAGCGTGGTCCCAGAGTGGAACGCCTTTCTTGAGGTCTTCAATGACAAATATTTTTCTGAGTGTGCCAGGGAGGTGAAGATGGCCGAGTTTCAGCGTCTTCGTCAAGGTACGATGACAGTGGATCAGTATGAGGCGAGGTTCACCGACCTCGTCAAGTATGCCCCCGAGTTGGTCCAAATGACCGGCCAACCGAGCTCGAAGGTTTAGGGATGGATTCCGACCGGAAGTGAGGAGCTTGTTGGTACCTCTAGACCCGAAAGAGTACAACGATCTCTACAAGCGGGCCGGATGATAGAGAAGGATCGAATGAGAGAGCCGTCGCCCCGGATCGCGGTTTAGTTCGAATAAGGATGATAATCGGTTTGGGAAGAGGCCGATGCCTGGAGGGAGGTACCCTATTCCACCCAACAGGAAGGGTGGAGTGGGGAAGCCGTCATCTAGCTTCAGTGGAGCATGTCGTGCATGTGGGAGACGACATGGCTCAGCCCCGTGCCCTCTTAGGACGGGTGCTGTTTTGAGTGTGTGGCACGCAGGCCACATTGCTAGAGCTTGCCCCAGGAGGCCGATGAGATAGCCGCAGTTGCCACCGCCGCCACCGCTGGGTCAGAATAGAGGATTCACGCCGCAGATCATGCCGCCGAGTGGGCCGAACCGACCTCCAGCTCAGAGAAGGGCTTATGCACTTACTAGAGGACAAAGGCGGAGGATGCGCCTAATGTGGTCACTGTGTATGGTCTTACCGAACGACCAACCCGCTTATGCTTTGTTTGATCCCGGAGCTTCGCATTCGTTTATAGCCGAAAGATTTGCTAAGTTGGTAGAGTTAATTCCTAAATTGTTGGGTTCTGTGATGAGTATATCTACGCCGTTGAAAGATAATGTGTTAGCTACGGTGGGTTGCCTTGGTTGCAAGTTAGTGATTGGTGAGAGAGAGGGGAGGATAGATTTGATAGTACTGGCTATGTATGATTTTGATGTGATAATTGGTATGGACTGGCTCACCAAGCAACGAGCCAAGATGGATTTGTTATCGCAAGGCGATTCAATTTAACCCATTAGGGGTGAGAGTTTCGAGTTCGTTGGCGGTCGAGGAGGACCCTCGATTTCCTTAATCTCTTCACTTGAGGCAACCCGCTTGTTAGACCGGGTTGCCAAGGTTACCTAGCGACCGTCGTGGACATGACGGTAGAGGAGTCGAGATTAGAGGACATCTCGGTGGTGCAAGAGTTTCCGATGTGTTCCCGAAGGAGTTACCGGGTTTGCCGCCAGAAAGGGAGGTAGAATTTATAATTGAGCTGGCCCCCGGGACCGAGCCTATCTCCAAAGCACCTTATAGGATGGCCTTGTCGGAACTTAAGGAGCTAAAGGTGCAAATGCAAGAGTTGCTGGATAAGGGGTTTATTCGTCCGAGTGCATCACCCTGGGGAGCACCGGTGTTGTTTGTGAAGAAGAAGGATGGTTCATTGCGTCGTGCATCGACTACCGACAGCTCAACCAGGTAACAATTAAGAATAAATATCCGTTGCCAAGGATTGATGATTTGTTTGATCGGCTTCGTGGGAGCGTCGATATTTTCTAAGATCGACTTGAGGACGGATATCATCACCGAGGATCAAGAAGGAAGATATACCGAAATCGGCATTTCGCACTCGATATGGCCATTATGAGTTTACCGTGATGCCGTTTGGGTTGACGAACGCCCCACTGCTTTCATGGATCTAATGAACCGGGTGTTCAAGGAGTATTTGGATCGGTTCGTAATTGTCTTCATCGACGACATCTTGGTGTATTCGAGGAGTATGGAGGATCATGAAAGGCACTTAAGGATTGTGCTCCAGACCTTGAGAGATCATGAGTTGTATGCTAAGTTCAGTAAGTGTGAGTTTTGGCTAACTCGTGTGGCTTTCCTAGGTCACGTCATCTCCGGAGAAGGGATCTCGGTGGACCCACCCAAAATTGAAGCGGTGATCAATTGACCGAGACCGACTAGTGACGGAGATCGGAGTTTTTCGGGTTTAGCGGGGTACTACTGGACTGTTCGTGAAAGGGTTTTCAAGGTTGGCATCGCCGATGACGAGACCGCCAAGAAGGAAGAGAAGTTTGTATGGACAGATAAGTGCGAGAGTAGTTTCCAGGAGCTCAAGCAGAAGCTGACTACCGCACCGGTACTCACTATTCCATCGGGTCCGGGAGGATTTGAAATCTACAGTGATGCGTCGATTAAGGGATTGGGTTGCGTGTTGATGCAACATGGTCGGGTTGTTGCGTATGCGTCCCGTCGCTGAGACCTCATGAGTTGAATTACCCGACGCATGACTTGGAGCTTGCACCATCATCTTTGCCCTCAAGATTTGGAGGCACTACTTGTGCGGGGAAAGATTTCAGATCTTCACTGACCATCAGAGTCTTAAATACTTGTTCTCTCAAAGGGAGTTGAATATGAGACAACGTCGATGGATGGAGCTCCTAAAGGACTATGACCGTGAGATCCCGTATCATCCCGGAAAGGCGAACAAGGTCGCCGATGCCTTGAGTAGAAAGTCTTCGGTTGCGCATATGGTACTCAAGGAGTGGAGTCTACTTGAGGGGACTTGAGATTCAAGTTTTAAGTTCGAGGTAGGCCACCTTTCGAGCCTTATGGCCACCCTCAGGATTGAGCCAGAAGTGCAGGTTAGAATCAGGGAGCTTCAGCAGACAGATCCATATGTTCAGCAGATCGTACACGAGGACTCAGAGAAGAGGAAAGTCGGCTTCCAGATTTCTGATGATGGAACATTGAGATTCCAAGGACGATTGGTTGTACCTGACAATGTGGAGCTTAGGGAGGGGATTTTATCAGAAGCCCATCGTAGCAGTTACAGCATTCATCGTGATAGTACCAAGATGTACCAGAATCTGCGTCAACACTACTGGTGGTGCGGCATGAAGGCGGACATCGCCAAGCATGTCGCCAAGTGTTTGACGTGTCAGCAGATGAAAGCTTAGCATTGCAAGCCAGGAGGACTTCTGCAACCCTTGGAGATCCCAGAGTGGAAATGGGAGCACATTACGATGGACTTTGTGACAGGACTACCGAGGAGCCAGAGAGGGAATGATTCGATATGGGTAGTGGTCGATAGATTGACGAAGTCGGCACACTTTATCGCGGTTCGAAGGGACCTCAGTTTGGATAGACACGCAGACTTGTACGTCCATCACATAGTCCGTATGCATGGGGTGCCGGTCACGATTACTTCAGACAGGGATCCAAGGTTCACCGCCGCCTTTTGGAAGAGCCTCCAGTCAACTTTAGGGACGAAATTGCAATATAGTACGGCTTATCACCCGCAGACGGATGGCCGCCCGAAAGGACGATTCGATCCTCGAGGACATGCTAAGGGCTTGTGTCTTGGACTTCAAGGGAAGTTGGGAAGAACAGCTTCATCTAGTCGAGTTCGCCTACAACAACAGCTACCAGCAGAGTATTCGATGGCCCCTTTTGAAGCGTTGTATGGCGGGCGTGCAGGACGCCAGTGTGCTGGGATGAGGTCGGGGAAAGAAAGATCACTAGTCCAGAGTTGGTCCAGCAGTCAGTGGAAGCAGTTGCAATTATCAGAGACAGATTAAAGACCGCTCAGAGCCGCCAGAAAAGCTATGCAGACAAGCGCCGGAGGCCGTTGGAATTCCAAGTTGGTGAGCATGTCTTCTTGAAGGTGTCACCGGTGAGAGGTACTTCCCGTTTTGGCAAAAAGGGAAAACTGAGCCCGAGATACGTAGGTCCCTTCGAGATCTTGGAAAGAATAGGGACTCGGCATATCGTCTTGCACCGCGCCGAAGTTGTCACGGGTGCATGACGTCTTTCACGTGTCGATGTTGAGGAAGTATGAACCCGACCCGACCCACGTTCTAAATTTCGAGGAATTAGACGTGGACGACAGGGTGTCGTATGTTGAAAGCCTAGTTCGGATTGTGGATCGCAAGGAACAAGTCTCGCGCACCGGGACCATCCCAATGGTCAAAGTGGTCCGGCAACACCACGGGTAACCGAAGGAGCAACTCGGGAGACCGAAGATTCGATAAGACAATTGTACCCCTATCTTCTTGCTTGAGAATTTGTAATGGTTTAAATTTCTAGGACGAAATTTCTATAAGAGGGGAAGAGTTGTGACATCCCGAATTTTCTTTAATTTATTTTCGTCAATTGAACAGGCGATTCATCTCGTGCGTGTAGTCGTCCTTCTGAGTTGGCCACTCGCGTGAGGACTGGTCTGTTGGGTGAAGCAATTAAGGGATTTTGATGTGTCAGGTTCGGGGACTGATCACCCTTGGGTCGGATGCGAGAAAATTTCCCTGAAAGCTACTCAGTGGATCAGGCGTGCTGAAATCGCACCAGATTGAATTTAACTGTGAAAATTGAAATTGAAATTAAAAATTGGAGGCCCGGTTATGTCACAAATCTTAATAGGATCTTGGATTAATTTAATAGACTTTAATTGGACTCAATTAAAAGAGAATTGAAGGAAAGATTGAAGAAATTAAGCGCCTAAAGGATTGGACCCCGGCGGAAAATTAATCGGACCTATTGAACTAAGTTGTGAGAAGAAGATAGTGGATAGTGATGTCATCGGATGACCTCATGATGAGGTGGCTTGGACGAATGAGAAGGCGACAAGTGGAAGGAAGAGATTGGCCCATGAAAAGGGGAGGTGTCTCCATCATCTTCTTCATTGAACAAAAGAGAGGAGAGAGAAGGGAGAGGAAAAAAAAAAAGGGAAAAAGAAAAAAAAAACAGAAGCTGCACGTCCGTCGCCCCCGAGCCCGCGCCCCGTCCGCCGCCGCCGTTCGTCGCGCCCAACCACCGCCGCGTCCCGAGCCACCTCCGTTCACCACGTCGCCGTCACCGGGCCGTCTCGGCCCGCGCACGCCGCAACCTCGGCCCCGTGTGCCCACCGCCGCGGCCCCGTAGCCCGCCCCGCGCCCCGTCCGCCGCCGCCTTCGTCGCCGGAACCGCCTCAGCCCGAGCCGCTCTCTCCTCCGCCTCTTTCCCCGCCGACCCGCCGCCGCGGAGCCCCCACCGTCGCGTCTCTCCTTCGGCCGAACAGCGAAATTTCGGTGGGTTTCAACCACTTTGCAGCCCGTTTCGACCCCCTTCCCGGCCCCGGACGCGAGATCGGCTTTGGGGAAAGTCGATCCCGGCGTCGCTCTCTTCGAGTTGAGCTAAGCGGCGTCCAAATCCGTGAGTTTATCTCACTAACCCTCGATTAGCCGGTTAATTATGCCTTAAGCGTGTTTAGTTTGATTGAAGCTTGCTTAGGTGGTTAGTTTAATTTATTTAAGTGTAGATTATATTAAGATGTTTAATTAGTTTAAAGTATGTTTAAATTAAAGCTAATCTAGTGTTTAAGGTAAGCTTGATGTGACTTAAAGGAATTTATTTTTGATTTATTGTTATTTCGGAATTATTTAATAATATAATAAAATATCAATTTTCAAAATTATTAAAATATTATTTTTATTTTTATTCCGAAAAAAAATTATTTTTAGCCCCTAGGTTGCTCGAATTTCGTGCCGATCGCCGTGGTGTTTGAATTTTAATTTGATGCTTGATTTGTGGCGAATTGAGTGTGATTGCGTAAATTAGGGGTTATGTGTAGAAATTCCAATTCTAGAAATTGGTTGGGTTTTGGCCGTAATTGACCGCCTATTAGAGGCCATGCCGAGTGGGGCCGTGATGCCACTAGAAATTGACCGCCTATTAGAGGCCGTGCCGAGTGGGGCCGTGATGCCACTAGAAATTGACCGCCTATTAGATGCCGTGCCGAGTGGGGCCGTGATGCCACTAGTAATTGACCGCCTATTAGAGGCCGTGCCGAGTAGGGCCGTGATGCCACTAGTAATTGACCATCTTATTAAAGGTCGTGCCACGTGGGGCCGTGATTACCACCGATTTGTTGAGCCTACCCTTAGGGTAGTGGTGGGAGCATTGATTGGTTTGTTGAATGACATGTAATCGGCCGAGCCGATTGATCGCCGAGACGATCCAAGTGATTGATTGGTTGATGACGTGATTGTGCCGTGCTTTATTTAATCATCATAATTGCACGTGATTGAATGGTATGAATTGTACTAACTGCGGGCGCGGACTGTTGCGAGGTAAGTCTCCTTGGTGTGTGGCTAGGTCATCGGGGTGTATTTTCTTTCTAATAGGGGCTTAGGAGGGGTGAACTTGCTGAGACAATGTCTCACCCCGTTGTGGGAAAAATATTTCAGGACCGTAGGTGTTGGGGCCAGTGGAGAATGATGGACTGTCGATGAAGATGGTCAAGGAGTGTCAGAGCTTGAAGATAAGGGATTGCCGATCGAGTCCGGCTAGTAGCCTTAGGACTTTTCCTTCTTTTTGATGGTTCGATCCCTAGTGTGCAGTCTCCTCCTTTTGATGCACTTAGACTCTGATTCATTTTGGATGTATGTAAATCCCTGGTTGATTTTGGGATAGTATGTTGGCCTGTATCGATTTAATTTTTATTTCTGCTTTTCTATCTCGCTTTTAACTTGTCAGGGGATTTTTTTTTTAATACTTTCCGCATGCGCTTAATAAATCAATTTGGGTCGGCGACACTACCTGGGAATGTCGCAAATTTCACGACCATGGCGGGTTGTTCACGTGCCTCGAGGTTCGGGGCGTGACAATTGACATCCCTACCGATGACATAATCAATGCAAAGAGCCAAGATTGCTAACAATCGAGCCTGGCTTGAGCACATTCTTAAGATATATCGAGTTTCTCAAAGAAGAATTGCATATAGCATAAAAAGAATGCATCAAGAGCCGGAGAAGTTTCTTTATTTTGTTTCGAGGGCACTTGTTTACAAAGTACACTATATACTAGGAGTGAGCTATTTCAAGTTCTGTACAAATTCCACATGGAACATGAAACCTATCAATTAAAAAAGGTTCCTTATTTTTTGAATTTGAAACTTACTCTGCATATCCTAAAACTTGAAATCTACCCTATCACGGGTTTCAAGATCGATTCTAACATGTACCCAAGTTACACCTATTTTATTAATTAAACGATTGAGTGAATTAAAACATTTAATGACTAACACTTGCTATTATAGTTCACTAGCCATAACTCATATTTAGACACATGAAAAGTATGAATATTAATAAAGGAAAAGTTTCAATCATAAAATGGAAGTTCAGACTAATACTTTTAGATTATACACTTATCGTTGAATGACATAGAATATTACACGATCGCACGAAGACATGAACCAAGAAAAACATTAAACTTGTTCCAGATTCTAGTTTATTAATTACAAATTCCAAGATCCAGATTCCAAATTCTCAGTTTCTTTAACTAAGAACTCGAAACTTGTTTGTTTAAACATATTCCTTATTTTTTGGAAGTTAAAACCTATTATGCATACCTTGGACCTAGAACCTACAAATTCCACCAATCGTATTCTCAAGTTCTAGGCTCTACCCTAGAACCATGCTTACTCTTACTATATACACATATTAAAGAGTGCGTTGAAGACGTTTTTTTATGACACATTAAATATGTTTTGAAAATGTAAATTTTCCTAATTGACGTGGGTTCATGCTTATAATGTCTCTATTTGTAATATTTAAAGTGAATTGAGAAATATTTTGACTGTCTTTAGTTAACCTATCCAATCATCTAAGTAAACTTACTAACAAAATACCCATATATTATGGAGGTAGTAGATCAACCCTTTTTTCTCTCGACAATAATGATTATGGTTACAGTGGAAACAGGTAACACAAATGGGGAATGGAAGCTGAAAAGGCCCATAAACATAGAGCCGTAAAGGCCTTGAACAAGACAAATAAAGAATAAAGGCCATAAGGCCCAAACACGAAGTAGAAAACAAAGAGCAACCCTATCATTCGGAAAGAAGGTGGAGAGAACTTGTCCTATAAATTCCATGAAATAAAGTGCAAGAACATAGATTTCTTTTCGTGACAAGTGCAAAAACATGACTTAAGATATTGGCTGTTGGTCAATCGAGAAATTTTTTTTTTTTTTTTTTTTGTACGACTCAACTGAGAACTTTAAATTTCATTTTAGTCAATTAATGGCATAAAGTTTTAAAAACCATAGTTAGATCTCCAGCCTTGCCATTGAAGGAATTTAAACGTCGGAAATGACATTGCCAAATATGCCCCGTCGAGTTTTCATGGCCCAAATTCCACCGACAGCAAGCTGAGACTTGATTGAGAATTTTATTATATATATAGCATTAACTTCTCCATTGAATAAGATAAGATATCGAACCCTCAATTAACCAACAATCAGAACGGGAAGACCTGTTTTTGTGCTTACTCCCCTTTTCATCTGTCATTATAAATAGTGTTATTCTAGGAGTTGCCAAAGTGTCGGACTTTACAATTTGGCTGAGCACATGGCTTGCTAGTAATGCCATATGATGTTCTCTTTGACTCTGATTGAACTCAATACGTGGCCAATTCCATTTCATCTCCATATTTTTGGCTAGCCAATTATCACTGTAACTAGGTGCAACTCCCCTTTTTGGCAACGGACTTTAGATGTTCATGGTTACATTCTTGACTTATCATACGAAAGGCTTTTTTACCGTATTTTGAAAGCATCCCATTCGAAATAATGTGCACCTTTAAGCAAACTTGTCATCGTGCTCTTCCATGATATCAGTGAGAGTAGAGTTGGCATTATCCTATGCCATGGCACAACAGAACCTACGCCGGCAAACAAACCAAGACTTCATTAAGCTTATGAGTGATTAGGAGAATCATTACATCCGATGAAGATTAATAAGGTAGTCAAAGGGTCATGCACACCCATTTAAAAAAAAAAAAAAAGAAAAGGAATGCAACATAGGTGTGCCTCAACGTGGAACCGAAGCGCCACCCTCAAAGAGTGGACCCTTGCATGCTTGGACAACACGACACACTCAAAACACACATAATCACATGGACATTTAAAAAGTAACTGCGGTTGGTGTTTTGCTGCTGAATTTGTTCATACACGACCCGGGCAATGCAAACCAGAAAAATCCCCTACCCTCCCATCGATTCTCACCTATACAAGCGTGAACATATACAGAAGATAACATGTGATCCCATGGCAAAGGAACCAGACATAGGGAGCATTCTGGAGAGAATGGCACAACCGACAGACCCATGCAATGAGCTCAAACGGGGCCAATGAAAAGTTGTGGTAAGAACGAGGACAGCTCGAATCATTACCACCTTCACCACATTGGACTTAAAAGTATCCTCATAACCAAAATCTTCTTGCTAGTTAAACATCAAGTTATTGCGTAATATAAATATTTAAAAACACATAATAAAATAGACAATGAAAACAGCAATATGGAAATTTGGAAAAACTCTTATTTCCCTCTACCATTGTTTTTTTTTTTTTTTTTTTTTTTGGGTGCTTCGGTGGGTGGGGGTGGGGGTGTGGGGGCACACCTTTTGTTATCACATTGACAAAGAGTGACATTAATAATTGCAATGTCCCCTGCAAATTTCTGGTCACATGCTCCTCATAAATGCATACCTGCTCGTATATTTATAGTACTGATTGATTGATTTCCATCTTAGGGAAAAGTTTAGTAGCACACATATCGAAAATCTTTTTACATGATTAATGATAAAGTAATGTGATAGATTTCTATTTATTATTCGAATATGACAATTTTACTTATAAATTAAGTTAAAACTTGCAACATTTAGCTCATTGAAGCTATAAGAATTGATTTTTAATATCTCTTGTATTGTTCGAAAACAAAGTAGCATCGTAAATTCGGCTCACGATTGCTTGAGAAGGCAACACAACAAATGATAGTTGTGTCGGCACGGTCGCTTGTTTTGAAGGCTTATTCCCCCCTCCCCCCCTTCCTTTTTCCTCTCCCCAACATTTAAGTTATTTTTATTTTTAAAAGGCCCAAAATTATAATATATAATACATTATAGCGTGTGTATATAAACACACATACATAAACATGCACTTTTTCCTAATAACGATGCCCGAAACTCTTTGACTTACCTACCTCAGACTTATTTAATGTGATAATTCTCATTCCACTGACAGTGAAAAATCATGAGAAGCACAAATCTGTACTTTTCAGAGTGTTCAATGCCTTGCATTCTTTTAACTATGGCTTCCCATCAAGCTGTTATTAATTGAAATAGAATGAAGTACAAGATAATTAAAATTGCCGTCAAATAAGCTGAAAAGAATGTGTCATGTTTTATATGTCAAAGCCACCACAATTGCTCAGATAAATCTGTGACATCAATGTCCAAAACTTCTTGCCTTACAAATGTCAACCTCCCTTCTCAATCGGCATGAATGAAAGATAGGGAGCATATCTCGAGAGCTCCTAAAAATTTTCAGGGACAATGAAAGGTTCGCGTTAACAAGCACTTGGGGATACCTGTTATATACATACCATTCGAAACAGTCAATTGCAATGAGAATTATAGAGCATTTTTGATCGGTTGCTTGACCAGCATGTCCGAGGCGCTCGTTAACAAAAGTCCATTAGCGAAATTCCACATGAATGGCAAGTGTGTGTGTGGATGAACTCAAAAGGTGGCTTCTACCATATGCTTATAGGCACCGTGTGACAAGATAAAAGCTCCAATATCTACAGCGGAAGGACAAGTGTAAACATGGAAAGCATGGGACTGCCTGTAAAATTGACAAATGAAGGCTGGTGTTACTCCTCCATGTGGTGGGAGTCCCCACAGGAATATTGAGTGGATGGGAAGTCAGCTGAGGATAACGGTTTCTAACAGTAAAGCCAGTTTCTACGACCTCCCTTGCCCCACTAACACTGACCCACCGACACCGTGCTCATGGTTTTGGCTCAAATCAGAAAGTCACTATGTTAATGAAAGGGAGAACCATTTAACAAAAGGAAAAAAATGTATATTTGGGAAAATACCGTAGACATTCTCTATTTTTCACCCCGCCTACCACTTACGTATCTTTATATTCTAAAGCACTAGTATATACTAGGGGTGTGCAACCGGACTAGATATACCGTGGAACCGGACCAGCCCACCCAGAAAATAAGGTCAAGAACCAGTTCCTATTGTAACCGGTCCGGGAACCGATTTCCAAAATTTGGAACCGGTTTAAACCGGTCCAAAAAACAAGTCCGATTGATTACTCACTCAGGAACCGGTTTCCGAACCCGTTTTGGAACCGGTTTTGTAAGTATAGGTCCAAAACCCTATTTTTTCCCCTTATTTCTATTCTTAGTCCCGCAATCACACGGCGTTTTTTCTCTTGACTCTCTCAAACACACATGGCACTCCTCCTTCAATGTTCCTCTTCCTTACTTGCTTCCCTCCCTCATCGGCTCCCTCTCGCACCATCAGACGGACAAACGGTGTTTGTCACCACCAAATTCTTGTGTATCACGTGAATTGGCTTGCCTAATTTCTCTTTTGTAGGAGGATTTATGCTTGTATAAATAAGTAGTTTCATGTAGTAGTTGCAGGAATAAGACTAATATTATACCCACATTTTTTGCTAATTCTTTGCCTTCTGATTTTATTTATTATAATTAGCCTTGTGGATCCTTAATTTTTCGTTTAGTCAAAAAGTTCATGTATTTATTTATTACAAGTACTTAATGTTTCGATGAGGATTACATTATTTTCTTGCGTATTAATATAAAATTCGAAGTCGTATAGGATATCGAGATATTGCAAAATAAGTTCCAGTAGAAAAAGATTAACCCTGGAATCGGACCGAAAAAAACAGGGTGAGTCGAGTACAAGGTCCAATACAAACAATGTCAGGTACATAGTCCAAAAAAGAGGAATCAATTATAACAAGGTCTAGTATAGAGTCTAGATCTATACCTTACCCATCATAGATCCGATCACCCCTAATTTATACCTTGAGTTTTGCCTTTTAGAGTCCACTTTGATACATGTTTATCAACGTGGATGTTTTTTCAAAACTGTCATTTCCTTACTAAAGATGTGATGTGTGTGCATGATGGGGAATGTACTTTGAGTGATGATGGGATTTTCAATAGATAATGATCCCCACCAAGGCATAAAGGATACATCACAAGTCAAGGATAAAGATTGCAATAGATGGAGTTCACTATCAAGGCTTTAAGAAACACCACCAGCCAAGGATAAAAGACTTTTAATAGATGAAGTTTGCCACCTAGGCATAAAGGATTAAACTACTTGCTAAGAATAAAGGATTTCATATTAGGAGAAGTTCATCACCAAAGCTTAAAAGAAACCCACAGTCAAGGATAATATACTTTTTGGTTCACCACCAAAAAAAGAACCAAAATAAAAACTCCACTCACTTGTATATTCAAATGTAAGTCTGGTCTCTCCATTATACATCTATTTATAGAGTGATTCTGTCAAACAAAAGAAAAAGAATTTTTAGATCTTAGAAACCGAAATGACTCTTGGAATATTCACGTACTTAAGATTTTCTTTTCTTTTTTTTTTGGTCAGTCACATACTTAAGATTGATATCATAATAAAAATTTGTAAACACTAGGACTAAATGCATTTAAGATCAAATTCATGATAAAGGCTATTAGACCCTTCAAATTCATCTACCAGCCTTGGAAGCCAAATAGCCATGTGGATTATCAATAAATAGCCATGGCAATCAATGAAAACAACCTCCAGTTGCTAGGTATTCAATTAGTAGCCTCGATACAACCCAAAAAAAAAAAAAAATTAGTAGCCTCAAAAGTGACAACAAACTTGTAAATCAACATCTTCATAGTCAAATGCAACCTGAAATCAAAAACTAGTCCATTGAATCAACAACGTCCCTATAGAATCTTGATCTTCAACTTTGAACCCATCAAAGCAAGTCATAGCTGAGATTGGCCTTAGTTTGCAGGAGTAAGGATTGCAATGGATTAATCAACGAGACTTAAGTTAAGCTTAGGAGTTGTTCAATAGATCTTTATGCCATCGCATAAAGATGCCCTCGACCTAATTCTAAGCTCCATACTCTTAGAAAACCTTTGAGCTAACCCAAAACCAAAAATATTATACCTTAAATGTAGTCGTCGTCACTAGGCGCTTTCATACCCACCTTCACCTATATCATGTCACCTACTAACAACCTCACCATTATCCACTCACGCCCTCCCTCTCCCTCCTTTATCTTGTCTTCATTGCTCTTCTCTACTATGCTTGCACATTCTTGTAAAACGGGAACGCGCAATCCCAAGATCTCCATAACTAAAATCAAGAACGCATATAAATAAGTAAAGAGTTTAATGCCTTATTTTGGAAGCCATCTTTCTTGATGCAGAAAAGCGACGATCCAAATCACAAGCATTCTTCTTCTATTACCCTTTATATTACTAGCTCAATGAAACAATCCATCACCCTTAGTGTTTAATAAACATTCCTTATGTGAGAATAATTGTATGTCAAAGTTAGAGAAGAAATTTGAGTATTATTTATAAAGTTTTCAACCAAGTCCTCTTAGTACAGGCCTAGCCCAACTAGCCCATACTAGCCAACCTTATATTAGACTAATTAAGAAACAATCTATTTTACCTTATTAGACCAATCTCATAAAGCGATAAATTACAATATCAATTAATAAAACTTACATTAGAGTTAAAAACTCTTACAACTCTCTCTCTCTCTCTCTCTCTCTCTCTCTCTCTCTCTATGTGCGCCAATGACAACCATAGTGACCGACCTCAAATTAAAAATTGCCATAGAATTTGCGATCAATGGAATGGATGGATACTATAAGGAAAATTACCATAAAAAAGCCATAAATCTATTATACATATGTCAATTAAGTCATAAAATTTTCAATTTAATCAATTTAGTTTTAAATCTTTTGACAGTTTGTCAATGTAATCCTCTTGGCCACTTTTTGCTGAAAATTGCTAACATGAATGTGTGATCATCCTACGTAGCAGCGCAAGTGATAACATTAAATTTAAATATATATATTAAAAATTTAATAAATGAAAATTTACCCATGTCAACACCAACCATCGCTAGCTATGCCACATACAATGGTTGGCATCCATGTTAGCTATTCGCAGTTAAAATTGGCTGAAATGATCATATTAGTAAATTGTCGAAAAGTCTAGCACTAAATTGGTCAAAATGCCAACCCAACAAGTCTCCCAACTTTGGCTTTCAACATTTGCAAAAGGCTATTTCTAGAGTTAAAAAGGAAATTCTTCTCGAGGATGTGAAGAGCTAGCAAGGGGCCACCAAGGGGTCCACAAGGTTGCACAACCCAAGCAAGTTACCTGAGGTCATGCGTCAACAAGCTACCCTCACATAGGTCATGCAACCCTCATCGAGGGTAGCCCGAGCTCATACAACCTTAAACGACAACCCCTAGTGCTAGATCTAACTTATCGATAATCTAAGCCCTTCCCTGGGTTAGCGAAGTATTTGAGTCTTTATAAAAATAAATAAAATGCGGCCAAAGTCCTTTGCAAAAAAAGTTTATCGAACATTAGTTTAACCCAAAATTGCTTTATAAATGACTTTCAACCATATGTCATTTACATTTTCCTAAAACCCTTTAGGTTAAAGGCATTTGCATTTCCCTAAAATCTATTTCCAAAGACGAATCAAATGCAATTTTGGGAGCTTGAGAATTATTCAAAAATAGCTTGGTATGTAAGTTGGCTTTGGATTTCGAAAAGACTTCTTTTCTAAATGGTAAATTGGAATTAAGTAGGCACTTATTAATACATAAAATGTATTTTGCCCACCACTCTAATAGTTTAAACATTTTTAGTAAATGATTGTGCATGCTGCCTTGAGTTCGTCTAAGAAAGAGGTTTTGAGATCAATCCCCACATCTTCATTGAACATGATTTTCCTCGCATCACGCACGAAGAGCTTAGATACCTTTAAACTTGCACGCATCGAATTCGCACGCCTAACATTTTGGTTGCCAAATCACCTCGAAGTAAATGGTTGAACATACATAAATAAAAACTAATCATTTTATAAAGGGAAAAAATCACCAAAAACCCTAAACTTTATCCGAAGTGACAAATTTAGCCTAAACTTTTTTTTATGATATGAAAAATCATAAACTTTATAAACTGTGACACATTTGCCTAATTAATGGCGTTTTCGTCTTATTCTTTCTATTTTTCCTTTTTCTTTTTTTTCTTTTTTCCTTCTTTTTCTCTCTTCCCTCCGCCGGCCATGATGGAGACAGTAGAGGGAAGCTGGCATCCGGTGAGGGCTGCCCTCGCCGGCGTCGAGCTCCTCACCCGATGCCGACGAGGGGTGCCCTCACCAGACTCGAGTGAGGGCGGCCCTAGCCAGCCTGAGCAAGGGCGACCCTCGCCCAACGCCGGCTTCCCTCTTCTAACTTCCCTCTACCGGCTTCACCACGGCCGATGGAGGGAAGAAGAAAGAAGAAGAAAAAAAGAAAAAAAAATTAAATGTAAAAAGACCAAAATATCATATAATTTAGGGTAAATGTGTTACACAAATGAAAGTTCAGGATTTTGGTGTCACAAAAAAAAAAGTTTTGGATAAATGTGTCACGATTGATAAATTTTGAAATTTTTCATGTCACAAAAAAAAAAGTTTGAGATGAATTTGCCACTTTGAATAGAATTTGGAGTTTTTGGTGATTTTCTTTTTATAAAATATGTCAAAATTAGAGGAAAACGATAAGAAGATTTCACGACGTAGATTCACCGATTCGGCACGAGGAGCCTGAAATTGGACCTCACTCAGTGAGAGAGTACACAAACAGAGGGTCACATGGGCTAACATGCCTCCCCTTGGGAAGGGGACACTGTACGTCGGCAGCTTGACGGGACGGTACGGACTTTCCAATGTGCTCGAGCTCTCTGTTGATCTATTTATAGATTTTCCTGACCTTCGTAAAAAGCAATAAAGTTCGATGGCATATTCCTTGTTAAAACTAAAAAGAGCATGGTCAGATTGCAAAGACAGGATAGTAAAAACGGTCTGAACATTCATTTTACCACAGCTTCAATTTCTAATTCTCTTCAACCCTCGCAATTCACGAGATCGATAAGTAAACATGTGTACTTTATTTGTGCATATATGAAATTGATTTGCACTTACTTTAGATAAATGGTTATTTACTTCAATTCAATACACAATCGATGTGCTAATCAGTTTATCTCGGAATGCAAGTAAATGTAACTATATCGTAGCATAGATCGTCTTTAGTCATTGTAGTTGATGTTGCTGTCTCTGCCAGCTTGAGAATTATTCAAGTGCCCACATGTGCTTATAAGGGTCCATACAAGATGATACATTTTTATATGATGGGACGAATGCATGCCTGATGTTGATATGGATGATGGAGAAAGCAACCGACGCAAGCACACAAAAGCATCATTTAGAAAACTGTCGGTGTGAAGCTAAGCGTGCAAGGACAGGGTGCTTAGGATGGATCAAACATTTTCGGTCGTCACCATGACGACCACAAGATCTAGCTCTTGCAACGCCGTTTGCTCTTCCCAAACAACCCTTGTTCTCTTCCTCAAGAAGAGTAGTTAAAATAGAGAGAGAGAGAGAGAGAGAGAGAGAGAGAGAGAGAGAGAGAGAGAGTATTGGGACCTTGAAATGAGAAATTATTCACAATTTGGGGCCCAAACAAGATGCCCTAGTGAAGCACTTTCGCATACCTTCTTTCCTTTATAAATTCCACCAAACCTCATCTTTTGCATTCCTGGCAGCAGCCGTCCCTCATCCCTCCAGCCAGGACTAGCCATAAAAGCAATGGCAATTCATCCATGCCTTCCACTTCTCCTAATGCACATTGTTCTGGCTCCTCATGCATTTGCTTCTCCATCCCCAGTTCAGGATCCTGAACTAGTTGTACAAGAAGTGAATGAGTAAGTGCACCCCCCATAATTGACCTCCATTAGTACTTAAGGCACTAATTTGCCTAGCTACTCACAACGTGATTTTCTCCATATTCTCTCTTATGTTCTTCCTCAGGAGCATCTTCAATGCATCGAGAAGGAACCTCGGCTTCCTCTCCTGTGGGACGGGCAATCCAATCGACGACTGCTGGAGGTGCGACCCTGACTGGGAGAAGAACCGGCAGCGGCTCGCCGACTGCGCCATCGGGTTCGGCAAGCACGCCATTGGGGGCCGGGACGGCGAGATCTACGTGGTCACGGACCCGGGCGACGACAACCCCGTGAACCCCAAGCTCGGGACGCTGAGGCACGCCGTGATCCAGAACGAGCCCCTGTGGATCGTGTTTGCCCGGGACATGGTGATAAGGCTCAAGGAGGAGCTGATCATGAACTCGTTCAAGACGCTCGACGGCCGGGGCGCGAGCGTGCACATTGCGGGCGGGCCGTGCATCACCATACAGTACGTGACCAACATCATCATCCACGGCCTCAACATCCACGACTGCAAGCAAGGAGGGAACGCGTACGTGAGGGACTCGCCGGATCACTACGGATGGAGGACCGTCTCGGATGGCGACGGGGTGTCCATATTCGGAGGGAGCCACGTCTGGGTGGACCATTGCTCTATCTCCAATTGCCATGACGGGCTGATCGACGCCATCCATGGATCCACGGCCATCACCCTCTCCAACAACTACTTGACTCACCATAACAAGGTCATGCTCTTAGGGCACAGTGACACTTACACTCAAGACAAGAACATGCAAATCACCATTGCCTTCAACCACTTTGGGGAGGGGCTGGTCCAAAGGATGCCCAGGTGATTATGGCGATGATTTTATCATCTGAACTCCCTCATTTGATTTTATGAACTAACAACGAATGGCTAAAGCTCGAATTTAATTTATTTAATTATTATTTTTGTTCATCTTTTTGCAGATGTAGACATGGGTACTTCCATGTGGTGAACAATGACTATACTCATTGGGAAATGTACGCGGTCGGTGGCAGTGCTGCACCCACAATCAATAGCCAGGGCAACAGATTCGTTGCTCCGGACGACGTCTTTAACAAGGAGGTGAGAAGATTACTCTTTATTATTTCTTTTCAGAGACAATATTAACAGTTAAAAGTAGGAAGAATTGAGTGGTCCGGAATTAATTATCATAAGTATGCTCCTTTATATTCGAATTGTCGCACGCAACGTTCAAAGAGGGGTGATTTTCGCGTGACGTGTGCACTTAAAACTTCAAATTTTTCGAAGTGGTCTTGGTATTTTGATTGCGCACTTCATCGAAATCACAGTATGATAAGAGGATGTAATTTCAGGTGACTAAGCACGAAGACGCGCCGCAGAGCGAGTGGAAGCACTGGAATTGGAGGTCGGAGGGCGATCTGATGATGAACGGGGCCTTCTTCACAGCCTCCGGAGCCGGCGCATCCTCGAGCTACGCGAAGGCCTCGAGCTTGGGCGCGAGGCCGTCGTCCCTGGTGGGTTCCATCACGGCGAGCGCCGGCACGCTCGGCTGCAAGAAGGGCAAGCGTTGTTAAATCAATTAATCCCATTGACGGATTAGTGATTACCTTAATCTGGCCTTTAATTAAGGAGCCTTGCTTGGGGGATTAGTAAGGGAATTGACTGCCAAGATGTGGGGAAAAGTGGATGGAATGGAACAAGGGAAGGGAGGGCAAGGAAAATAACAATGGCAACTGTAATTAAGACAAGAATTATAGTGATAATGCTTATATCTCAATTCATATTTAATCTAATGCAATCCTCTCCCTTTTATTTCATCTTAACATCCCTGCGGTTTTCACGGCGGTTTGAGCACCATCTAAAACTTGAAAGTTCACCGAAGTTTCACCTCGTATTAACGTGTGAAAAGCTGATGATTTGGCAGCATATGCATTACATGAGACGATGTGTAAAAAGCCAGTAGAGTACCTTGACTGATGAGTGATTGAACAGTAACGGGGCCGACCTTTTCTTTTTTGTTTCGGTTCTTTACAAGTAGCATTATTGAAGTAACATGCTCGTTCGTTCCACGCGACGGAGGGCAATGCCGTATTGAAGTAACATGCTCGTTCATTCCACACGACAGAGGGCAATGCTTGCTCTCAGCTTCCATTTATTAATAGCCCCACGTGCCTCCCGACAAGCACGGATTTGGCCACGCGCGACCACCAATCCACCTCCCTACCACCACCCCCATCTTATCCATAAACAGCAAATGCAGCGTCGGCAGACAATGGAAATCTTGTTTTGTCTAGAAAATGGAACGGTCGATTTTCTTGGAAATGTATAGGGTTGTTCCGTTAGATGCGTGATCAGGAGGCTAACCATGCTACATTAGATAAGTTTGTGTCCGTCCTTTTGAGGGATCTCCAACACGAATCTCATCTTTTCTAAAGCATGAATCGATTGGTATATCAAATTATATTAGGATGACTTCTTTTATCCCCAATCCACCTTCAAGATGTCTGTGCCACGAGTCTATTCTAAATAACCTATGTCTAATTGGCAACTCGAAAACGAGTGCTTAAGTACCAGGATATGTGATAACAATTCCATTACATACAATAAGAAGAAAACAACTTTCAAAGGTATATGGATGATAAAGTTTTCGTTTAAACTATTTTAGAAGACGATATTACGTGATCGTTCATGCAACCAATCACGAAGGTTCGAAAGAGTCATTATAATATCAAAGTTTTGAAGAAAAATGATAAGTCCCTATCACAGAACTCACTATTTCAAGATTGGCTTGACAGATGGTGCAGCCAATCTAAGTGCTTTTGGACTTCCGCCCGGCTCAATGACGAAGCAGTAAAGTGGGAGAGACTCCCATTCGGAACATATGCACATGAAATCGACGGCCTACTCGTACTCAAAAATACCGAGACTCTTGTCAGATTCCAAGGGATTATTGCATTATTGAAAGACAGGAGCGCCAGCTATCGTACCCCATCAAGATGTTCCCTGTCTTTTCCGAACACTGGACCCTTGGATTCTCCCTGCCCCACTACAATCTGAGAAGAGAAGAGCTGTTAATTCATGCACCGAGTCATACCACGGAAATCAGAATTCTCTAAGGTCAAGTTACTTTGAAAACATTAGGAACAAGTAAATTAGAAAAGTCCGATCGGGTGTTGTTTTACCCCCTTTCTTTCCCTCGTCCTTCTTTTCCCATTTTCGCCCTGGGCCCCTGTTCGTAGGTGCCAAGCCAACCATGACCACGACTCCAGCCACTTCCCCTCTTTTGTCGTGTGAATAATGCCCCCGTCTCCTTCGGCCCCGTCTCCAAGCACCCATCGTGACAAAATCTCTCACTCTTTGGGCGCTCTATTGGTCACGAGTCAAGTCTCGGCTCAAGACTTTGGATCTAGCGTTGCCCAGCGGTTGGTCGGCGACGACAAGGGGGTCACGACCCCTAGAGCCTTACTCTAATCGCGAAGATGACAAAGGCAAAAGGGAGAAAGGTCTCGTCAACCTTAGGGGGCAACACCAGATTTGGCATCCCATGAGACTCAAAGGTAACACTAGAGTGCTCGTAACCTCAATTGTCGCCACTCTGTAATTACTGTAGAGAGAGAGAGAGAGAGAGAGAGCACGAAGTCTGGCTAGCAAACGCGAGCTAGACGGCTACACTGCTGCAGAGGCGTGACAAGCGTGGCGGGTCTGGTAGCACGCATTCATCAGGGGGAGAGAAGAGGGTATTTTGGTCAATGGATAATTTATTAGTTAAATTTATCCCCTTATACCATATTTTAATCAAGTAAAAAGTGAGATCAAGAGAATTATAATATGGTTCAATATGGATGCACGCTTGGGAGGACACCCCTTTATAAATTGTAAGATTCCAATCCTAATATAAAATGCGCTCTTTATGTGCGTGACACACACCCCACACACACAAAGGGTCACATGAGGCATGATATTGATCTTTTAGAATGATGTCATGGTATAAGATTATTCCAGCTTCACTGGCAAGACATGAGAGAGCTTCCCATCTTGGTAATAGGCCTCTAATGGGGCTTACTGTGGGGCCAACCCTCTCATGTGATGAGGTACTTCACATTTATTACTTTGGAATTTGCAACATCTTTAAAACTCTGAAAGTTCATTCAATGTAAAACTACAAGTTGGGAATTGAGAAAAATAAATATTAACGAAAGTACCATATTGATTTGCGTCCATATATATACATATATATATATATGGATTGCGTACTCATTTAATTTGTGCATCAAATAATTCCATCACCTATCATTACCTGTCTTGGAGAAAACAAGCGATCTATGATAAAATAAATAAAATAAAGAAATGGATCAAATATTGGATTTGTGGGGTTTGGTCAATGGGACCTATTGCATGAGGAAAGTAGTATAGAATTCAATTTTAGATCAAGTGATACAATGAAAATTACAATCATACTCAAATCACTCGAATATTCTCAAAATTTCACAATCCCAATTATAGTCAATAACTTACATGATATTTAACCCCTCAATTTCTAGTAAAATAATTTCTGAATCTCACAAAAAAAATTTACAAATCTTTCCTGCAAGATTTAATTGGTTTCAACGCACTCAAAGTGTTTCAGAGTGTAATTCATGAAGAAGTAGTCTAGGAAGTAAACTCACTTCTTATATAAATAATAATTGGATCCAAAATAAGAAATTTGCTCAAACTAAGTAACCACTTGCATTGGAAACCTAATTTGTGACATCCCAATTTTTGGGCCCTAATTTCGACTGGATAAATAGGGCCGGGTTCGTTCAATTGAAGCCGGGGGTTGTGAAATTGAGGATTATGAGGGATTTTCGGGTAAAGAAAATAATCAATTTGATAAGTGAGACATCAATTGATTTTATAGGAGTCAATTTGATTTGAATCAAGAGAAATTATAAGGTTCGCCTTTGGTCGTGCTTTTGGGATTTAAATTGGTTCTATGGACGAACCAAGGTGTGAATTAAAGTATGGGGACATTGGATTAATTTTTATGGACTTCAATTGGACTTAATTAAAAGAAGAATTGAAGGAATTGAGTTGCGCAAAATTTGGACCCCGGCGGAAAGATTAATTGAACCTATTGGAGAAGTTGAGGGAGATAGTGGAATGTGACGTCATGGTGATGTCATGCAGTGGGCCCCCTTTGGAAGAAAGAAAGAAAGAAAAAAAAAAGGAAAAGGAGGAGAGAGAGGGAGAGTCTTCTTCAACCTTGAGGAGAGAGAGAGGAGAGAGAAGGGAGAAAGGGGGAAGCTCGGCCGAACGGCCATGGCCGCCGCGCCGCCGCCCGCCGCGCGCCGCGCGCCGCGCTGCGCCGCCGTCGCCGCCGTGCCGCCCGCCCCGTCGCGCGCCCGTCGCCGCCCGCTGACGCCCCACGCGCGCACGCCGTCCCCGTCGCACCAGCCCGCAGCTCGCCGAGCCCAACCCCGCGCGCCTAGCCGTCCGCCGCCTTCTCCCCCGCCGTCGCGCGCCCAAGCCGCCGCCGAGCCTCCACCGTCGCACCCCCTCGGCCGAACCCCGCGCAGACCCAAAAAAAAAAAAAAATGGGTTTCCAGCCACTTCGTGGCCCGTTTTGACCGGCTTCCCGGCCCCGGATGCTAGGCCCGCTTTGGAGTTTATTGTTCCCCTCGTCGCGCTCGTCGTTTTGGTCCGTCCAGCTCGTTAATCGGGTGAGTTACCTCACTAATCCTTGATTAGCCGGTTAATTATGCCCTAAGTATGTTTAGTTTGAATTAAGTGTGTTTAGATGGTTAGATTAGATTATTTTATTATAAGTTGGATTAAGAAATTGTGTTAAGTTTAATTGTGTTTAATTAAAGTTAAGAATGGTTTAATTAAAGTTAAGTGTTGATGTGACATAATTGGATTTTAATTTATATTTATTTAAATATTCGAAATTCGGATTATTAAAATAATATTAAAATATTCCGAAATTAATTAAATATTATTATTTTAAAAAAAAAAAAACGGAAAAATTTATTTTTAGCCCCGATTGCTCGAATTTCGTGCCGATCGCTTTGTGATGTCGAATTTAAATTTGATGCTTGATTGGTGGCGAATTGAGTGTAATTGTTTAAATTAGGGGTTATGTGTAGAAATTCCAATTGTAGAATTTGATAGGGATTTGGCCGTGATTGACCGCCTATTAGAGGCTGTGCCTATTGAGGCCGTGATGAACCGCCTAGGAAAGGCCGTGTCGAGTGGGGCCGTGATGCCACTAGTTGAACCGCCTATGAGAGGCCGTGCCGAATGGGGCCGTGATGCCACTAGTTATTTGACCGCCTATGAGAGGCCGTGCCGAGTGGGGCCATGATGCCACTAGTGTTGAACCACCTTTTCGAAGGTCGTGCCACGTGGGGCCGTGATACCACCGATTTGTTGAGTCGACCTTTAGGGTCGTGGTTGGGATCATTGATTGATGTGATAGAATGACATGTAATCGGCCGAGCCGATTGATCGCTGAGACGATCCAAGTGGTTGATTTATTGATGATGTGATTGTGCCGTGCTTTATTTAATTGTCATATTTGCAAGTGATTGAATGATATAAGTTGTACTAAACCCGCAGCGCGGACTGTTGCGAGGTAAGTCTTCTTGATGCGTGGTTAGGTCATCTTTGGGGTGTATTTTCTTTCTAATAGGGGCTTAGGAGGGGTGAACTTGCTGAAACAATGTCTCACCCCGTTGTGGGAAACACATTTCAGGGCCGCAGATGAGGATTCCAGCGGAGTCAGGTGGACTGCCGGCGAAGTTGGGCAAGGAGTGCAGAGCCAAGGAGATGGATGATTGAAACTGATTAGTAGTCATAGGACTGTTCTTTCTTTTGGTGGGTCGATCTCTAGTGTATAGACTCCGACCTATTTTGGCTGCATGTAAACCTTGTTGGATTTTATGATTGTATGTGGTTTGTATTAAATTGATTTTTGTTCCTGCTATCCTATCACGTGTTTATTTTGTCAGGGGATTTTTAATACGTTCCGCATGCGCTTAAATAAATTAAATTGGGTCGGCGACACTACCTGGGAATGTCGCATTATCACGACCATGGCGGGTTGTTCACGTGTCTCGGGGTTCGGGGCGTGACATAATTGGATCGGGAAAGTTTCATTTTCAGGCTCAAACTTTAAACATATTTTTAAGAATCTTCATGTTGGCTCATATAAGCAAGAATTGGAACTACAGCAGGAAACCTCCTAAAACTAGGTAACCACCCATATAGGAAACCTACTTTAATTGGGAATGCTTTCTTTTCAACTCAAATTCAATACATATTTTTAATGACTTGCTTCTTCATAGTGTTGACTCAATAAAAGTTGACACTTGATGCTAACGCAAAACCAAGATAGATGAATCTTAGCATCTTACACGAGAGAGAGAAATTTCATCAGTTTCACCACTAGCAACATAGTGATCTTTGTCAGACAACAGTGATTCTGTGAAAGATGCTATTAGATAAATGAGAATGGACACTAGCTTCTCTACCGCTAATGAAGTACAAGGACAACATATAAGTTTCGATACGATTAAATCGATTTGTTACTTATTCTTTGTAAGTTTCATACCTCATGCATAATGAATTAGAATGTCCTTTTTTGTGTCATTCCAAAAGCATCGCCGGCTCAATGCCGCGAACAAAGTGCGACTCGCCTTCGTCCGCAGACAAGGGAACTCATCATTCGCTCAAACCGAGAAACATTTCTTCACATTACAGCCTCATGTCATGCACGATAACCGTCGATGGTTTGCTGTTTACTTACATCTTTCTCGTACAACCCAATCAAGATCGGTCGATGGGAAAAGTGCCAAAAAAGTCCTAAATCTTTTGCTTTTGTGCCGATTCAGTCCTAAATCTTTTTACGTTGTGCCAACTCAGTCCTTTCCGGCCAATTTTGGTCGGATTTTGCTGACTGGACGCCGGCTGGCCGACGTGGCCTTATCGGCGCCGACGTGGACAACTTTTAATAATATTTTAATATTTTTTATTTTTTTTTTATTTTTTATTTTTTTGTGTTTTTCCTCCAGCCGGCGACCGGTTAGAGGCGACGGCCGGCGAGGGCGAGGCCGACCTCGCCGGCCACCTCACCAGATCCGGCCATGGGCGAGGCTCGCCCATGGCCGTCTCTCGCCGGATCTGGCGAGGCGAGCCTCGCCCATGGTCGGCGGCTCGACGATCAAGGAGGAGGAGGAGGAGGAGGAGAAGGTCCGGGCTGAAGGCGAGCTTGGCGTTGGAGGACCTCGCTCCTTCAGCCGCAGTCGCGGTAGCACTTGGAGCGCAGGTCCGCGTCGCGGGGCCGCCGAAGAAGCCGCAGCTTGTTCGCTCAAAGGCGCGAGGCCCGGCACCGTGCTCTTCCGCCATCTTTCTTGTCCGACCCGCCAAACCACACACACACACCAAATCAAAAGCGATTCTCAAGACCCGATCTCGAAAACCCACGAACGATCGAAACAACCCACCAACCAGATCCAGATCTACCGATCTAAGGGGAACCCCTTTTCCTCCAAAAACAGCAAACGAAATCACCTCAAACGACAGAGAGACGCTTACCTTCTTCCGGGGCTGATCTGGGGGGGGTCTGGTTTTGCGAGGGATGAATCGAGGAGAGGAGGGCAAATATAGATCGAGAGGGTCTGGGTTCGAGCGCCGGCCATGGGCAAGCCTCGCCCTCGCCGGATCTAGCGAGGCGAGCCTCGTCGGCCATGGGCGAGGCTCGCCTCGCCGATTCCGGCGAGGTGGCCGGTGAGGTCGCCCTCGCCCTCGCCGGCCGTCGCCTCGCCGATCGCCGGACCGGCGACCGGCTGGAGGAAAAACACATAAACAAAAATAAAAATAAAAAAAAAATATTATTAAAAGTTGTCAACGTCAGCGCCAATAAGGCCACGTCAGCCGGCCGGCGTCCAGTCAGCAAAATCCGGTCAAAATTAACCGGAAAGGACTGAATTGGCACAATATAAAAAGGTTTAGGACTGAATCGACACCAAAAAAAGGTTTAGGACTTTTTTGGCACTTTTCCCTCGGTCCATAATCGTCAATGCTGCCCAGAGAAAGGCTTAGCAAGAATTGGGTTGATGAACGTTTGGCACTTCTTCAGCCGTTATATTCCCAAAAATAGGAAACAGACCAAGAGCCGCAGAAAACCAGGAAACGTGGTTTTCTGTCTAAAATTAGCGTGGAAGCAGAACAAAGAGGCATGCACGTTCACGGCTTTCCTTGCAAACAGCATGCCTTCCCCTCCGCATTGCCCGCTCCATCCTAAGTTCATCAACCCAACTCTCTTCAAATTCTGCCCCCAGCAGCATTGTCTCCCTCACCTACCGATTCTGCAGCTGTTTGTCTCCCAAACCTAGGAGAAAACATCTGCACAATACATCTCTTGCCCCCAGAACTTCAGCGAGAACCGCAAGATGGCACGTCATTTTGTTGTCCTCGCCCTCGTGCTCGTCGCCATCCTCGGCTTGGCATCCGCCCAGGCACCAGCCACCGCACCGGCTGCATACTCCGGTGGTGAGGCAGCAGCCCCAGCTGATGACGGCTTGGTCGGAGCCATCGGTGAAGGTCCCGCCGGTAAAGATGACGCCGTCGAGGCCCCAGTAGGTGGCCCCGTCACCGAAGGAGCTTTCCCTTCCACCGAAGAAGGACCAGCCCAGGCACCTTCCTCCAAAGATGGCGCCACCGTCACCAAGGTCTCCGCCGTTGCTGTGGTCGCAGCTGTCGCCGGGTACTTCTTCTAAGTGACGAACGACAATAGCTTATCGAGAATGTCAAAGATTATGGTACCTTGTCCATCACATTATTATTAAAGAGTGGTGCCTTTCTAAGACGACCCTTTTCTATTTCATTTCATTTATGATTTGCTCGTTCATTCCCTCCAAAACGTCGATGAAGGTGCAGTAAACACGGTACGTGCTTTTCAAGAGGCATGCATAGCAATGAAGTCGCAAAATGAGGGAACGAACGAATCTTAGGCTTCGATCTTAATCAAAAGAACCCTCCACCTTGAGTCAATGTGCTTAAGAAGGCGATGCACGGGTTAAAACCAGCTCGGTACTCAGTACTTCGTCACGGTCGACCAGGTTTCGATGCACCCTAGTAAGCATGTTTGTGCACGCGTTCGCACACTTTTCCCTCGCCCCATTTTACAGAGGGACAAGAAATGCGATGACCATCGATGTCGGAACGCTTCGTTTAGACATACGGTCAGTCCGAAACACGTTTGGAATGTTCGAACGAAGGAACTTGTTCAATCTTTCGTGAGAACAGTGGAGGCGGATCAAGAAAGATGGTCGTCATTCATCGATATTGCACTGAAGACGCACAGAAAAGAGCATGATGAGAAATGGGAAACGTAAGGACCTGTCTAGTTCGTGAAAACGTCTCCAGTGTTGATTTTTTCAGTAATAATCTGGATGAATTTTTCTTTAGATTTGGTGAAAACTTGTTTGATTTAGGAAAATAATAATTTCAAACAGCACAAAAAAAGAATTAAAGAATGATACATGACAGTTTTTTAATCTTGCATGAGAATAATAATTTATCCTAGATTACAAAAAATCAAGTCATAAATAATCATACATTGTTGTGAGGCCCATCTATTTAAAAATTTGTGGCTCACTTTAATAAACTTGTGAATTTACCTCCGATACTAGAATTCAACTTGCATCTCCCTCCCATTATCACTGTCTCCTTATTTGCGGAAGTGTCATTTTTCTTCCCCAATTGCTCTCGTCATGCTAGGCCCTTCTTGAAAGAAAAGCTCCAAAACACTACAATCCCTCCGTCTTTCGTCCTCTTCCTTGCTCTTCCTTACCGTCTTTGCTGCTGCCATTGCCCGATCAGCTGTTATCAGCGCAACTTTCCCAGTCCAAGCCATCATCCGCAGCGTCCCAGAACAGGGCTCGTAATGCTTACAAACCCGCAGCATTGTGTTCACCATGGCCGAGAGCTTGCAGCCCTGTGCAGAGCTCTTAACAAACTTGCCATGGCCACGAGCTCGCAGCTCCCGGCAGGGCACGAGCTATGGCCAACCTTTGGATAGAGTTAGGGCCCAAGTGCCATGGTCGTGCCAGAGAAGAAGAAGGGGAACGCCCTGGGTGGGGGGGCCGAATGGCTCTCGCCAACGAAATGCTGGTCACTGTGCACTTAGGTTAAGTTAGGTGATGGTAGGTAGTTTTCTTTCTTTTTCGGTTTCCTATTTTAAGGAGAGGCAAATGAGTTTTTTGAAGTTCGAATTTTGTTTGGAGGTGGAAGTCGGCAATCTTTGGAGAATGAGGAAGCAAATTGAAATGAATGTCAAGAGAGCATTTCTACAGCGACCGGAACTCCCTCCCCGACCCATCTATTTTCTTAAGCTAAGAGAAGCAATGCGTCGAATATTCACGACTTTCAGCAATCACTGGGGACATACAATATCAGACGTTGCGAAGTAATTCACATTATCTTATGATCCAACTCTGTCCAGAAAGAATCGAGTTCCAACCTCAAAATCTACGTCATCTAAAGTAATCGAACAACAAAATGGTAAAACCGAAAACAAAACCTTCTACCACTACCCCCCTATTCATCTAACCTGCAACCTAAGAATGCAATTAAGCTTCTTCTCTGTATGTGACTGCTGAATGAGAACTATCAGTCGGATCCAGCATGGTAAGCCCTCTTGGCGGCAAAATCAGAGCCATCCTAATCTCCTATATCCTTAATGAAAGAATTGAGTTCCAGAAGTACATTCCTTGAAAGTAAGACAGACCAGTAAACAGGCATGTATGGTACACCATCTCTGGACGCAATGGCGAGAGAATGTTCGAGCACATGGCAGTATCAGTCTCAGAGGTAAATGGAGGTGCCACGGTTGCAAATGGTCAGGCATTTCTGGGTACTGTCAACCAGGCATGCCAACCAAGTCAAGCTCCTCATCATGTGTCAATACATCCCCTTGAAAACTGGATTTGTACGGCAAATGCTTGCCCCATACTCCTCGTACTCTGCTTTTGTATGGCAAGCCTGCAGACATATCAAAACCATTTTAACCAAAAAATTCAACAAAAGGAAAAGGGCACTATTTTAGATACTTTCAACAGATTATAGTCACTATTCAAATGAACGACAGATCAAGTAATTCAACAAAAGTAATCCCTAATGCAAAGTCCTGAAAGAATAAAGAAATGTTTTTAATTGGTCACTTGTAGATTAATAATAAGTTCATCCTCGTCCTAAAATTGCAAATACAATGACAGTCAAAGCTAAATGCGAGGCACAAAGAATGGCAGGTTTAGTCAAAGCTGGATTTAGAAAGGGAGAATAGTGCAAGTCGAAGCTTATACAATAAACAAGAATTGACCACATCAAAAGCAGCATTAATTGATGAAGCACCGAAGAAACAGTCGATGTATCAAAAGTTGACTCCTCTTCTTTTCTCTTCTCTTCTTTTCTTTATAGAGTTGTTCCATCGAGTCTGATGCTCCTATATCAATTTTACTTTTCCTTGGTTTCTTTTTCCGTTTTCTTTTGAAAGGAAGAATGCTTTACTTATAGACACCACAGACCGACCAAGAGTCAGGAAGGATTCTACCCCTAGCATAGTCAATCCACATGAAAGCCACTAGAAGCAGCTCTAGCAAAGTGGCAACAAGTGGCACCGACATTAAGAGCTATACTGGTACAGGCAGAGGTCCATGGGAAAGGAGGCTGAGACAGTGAATGAAGCGACAAAGTTCTTGCCTTGAAATGCACTCAAAAGAGACTAGGACTGTGACCTAATTATATTGGTTGAGCCTGACGTTACTCTAGATTAAAGAACACATATGACGAACAAGATGGCCATCAGAGCTGTTGACAGTGACAAACAGATGAGACAGAAGACTAACAACATTGACACATAGTAAAGAAAATCCGCGATTACAGGTGCTTGTAATTAGTTTGGGCGTACGAGAACGGCCACAGAACAGAGGACAGAACTTGATACAAATTGAGAAGAGTTTAGATACACATGAGAAGGAAATATTCATATTCCGCCTATGAGAAGAAGCATGAGTGACATACCTCAAAAAATTCTGGGGTTGACCCAAGTACAGAACCCCCAAACCAAACAGCAAATTTTTGAATAGGATGGCTAACAACATTAACTTCTACTGGTTGTGCCTGAAGGCAAGACAAAGTTGGCATAACCATTCAGCTAATTAGTATGATAGGAAATAGGCTTAGTCATTAGATCTCAAGGAGTTAATACAATCTAGCAAGCTCACTTTTACTTCCCCACCAAGTCGGGCATCAGAAGCAAGAACACGGGCATCCACAATCTTTTTCAAATCCCGCTGTAACCTTCTGTGGAAATCCTTAAACATGGTCGATCCCCCAGACAACACAATATTCTGCAATCTCACAGAAGGAATTTGACATATACGAATGAGGTAACCAAGATCCCGTCAAGCACTGCATACAAACAATCCTACAAGTTTCAACGATTTCCATCCATTATATCCTTGTAATTTGAGTTTTGCTTCAGTTTTTCGACTATATAACTGAATATTCCATATGTGTATTTTAATCTTCTAAGAGTAGGACAATAAATTTTCTTGTACTTGCTCTTATTGGTTTCTGCAGAGAACTAAACTAAAACAGCTTTACAGAGCATATAAACATCAATCTCAGAAATGCGATGAGACTGTTGTAAGCTTATATAAGCTTGTCCTGAGTTACAAATATAGCTAAGGTCATTTATCATTATTCTAGACTAACAATACCGTACCTTGTATAACGCCCTCCTCGTGTCTATCGGTGCAGATTGAATGCATTTGTCAATGACAACAGGCAAAGGGGAAGAAAAGTCAGAGCTGTAGATCTCTGGATTAAAGAAAACCTGAAACAGAAACAAATTATTACTATAACAAAGATGCGGCAATAACTAGATAAATCAACTAAAATATATATATATATTGGATCGAATGTGTATACACACACACACACACACACACATATATATATATTGGATCGAACGTGTATACACACACTTTAAGAGAATGATAATAAGTAAGTTAGGGACAAGCATCAGGTATATTCTAATTCCTATAGCTTCTATTCATGAAAGGGTAGCAAGTCTTCCCCCATATCCGGTATTATTGAGTTGTCTGACAAGTGGAAATAAAGAAGGTGGACTGTTTCCAAAACCGGGAGGTTGAACTGGTTGAATTGGCAGCGGAGGTTCAGTCTAATCAGATTCCGTACGTTAAGGTAAAAAGATGGATAAAACACACTGCTGACTCAGTACAACAGGTATTTGCTCCTGACTTAAAATTTGGAGGAGTATATCCCACCAACTCAGATACATCACTTCTTAATACTCTAAGAACAAACAATAGACATAAATAAAGAACTAGGTGTGCATTTCCACCAAAAATAAAAAACGAATTGGAGGCACATGTGTAATCAACCCAACAACCATAATTCAGAGTGCTGGGCACTGTGCCACCTAAGCTGCATGGTCTTCCTTGTTTGGGCATGTACAACTGATAATGTTGAGTTCACATGCAATGAATGAGAGGTCCAACTGGTTGAACAGCGAAA
Source organism: Eucalyptus erythrocorys (assembly GCA_014182555.1). Classification (NCBI taxonomy): domain Eukaryota; kingdom Viridiplantae; phylum Streptophyta; class Magnoliopsida; order Myrtales; family Myrtaceae; genus Eucalyptus; species Eucalyptus erythrocorys. Next base: position 27,837,410 of record CM024604.1, read on the forward strand.
CATAGCCTGACAGTTTTAAAGACTGAACTGGTTCTGAAACCCATAAAAAGGATAACGGAAGAGATTTGAGAAGCTAACCTCAGGTCCAAGAAATCGTTCATATCCTATGTCACAAGTGTATGGAGCTCCTGTCTTTGGTTTAACACCTTTCCACTGCTTAATATACTTTGCTGGTTCCTTGTCATGCTTATTATATTCCTGATATATCATTATCAAGTTTGAGTCTCACCAGAAGATATATTTCAATCCTCAAAAGAGATACCTAGAAAAGGAGAATGGGCATAAATTTCAAGTTGAGTTGACCTTGACGATGTCAGAACAGGTATAACAATAAGTTTCCTTCACTTTCCTCGCTACTTCAAAAGAATCCTCCGGTGGTACATGTTCCCCTCTTTCCTACATGAAACAACATCCCTCCTCTAGTAAGACTGGCTGGATCTTAATCATACTGTACCATGTTCAAATGATAAAACACATTTATATTGAATGAACACTAAGAAAGGTCAGGAACGTAACCAAACGAAAGTGTCAGGCAATGACTGGGCTTGAGGATTCATTTGACTGAGGAAATTTACTAGCAACGACTATGCAAAAGAAAATCTATTAACCAAATGGACAGTTAAAGGAAGTTGAAGAAGTCTTCTCTTTCGAGATAAGTAGTTTGGGACGTTTGAAAGGAACGAACGACTGCATGTTGAAGTAAAAGAAAAGCAAGAATCAATGTCTGTTCAAAGATTCCACCGTGCTGGCAGAATGCAATTTACTAGTAAATAGACAACATCTACTTACAAATACGGCACTACATGAAATACATTTCAGTAAGGTCACAGAAAATGCCGCTACTTGCCCGAAGTGAAGCAAAAATAATCTCATAAATAAGTTAGTCAGTAATACCATCATGAATCTCAAAGTCATGCACAATCGCAACACAAAACCAAGTATGACAATAAGTGGGGTCCTAAGCTAAGCCTTGGCTAAACCTTCGATATCTTATGCCAGAATCCCTTTCAGATCTTTCCAGGCAATAATTCTTGCTAATATAGTCATCACCATACTCGGTAACTTAAATTTTTAATGTTGAATCACAAATAAGGCAATTGCTCAAACTCTTCTTTGGTGTCAAAACCTATGCCACCTATTCTAGGACATGTGATGCATTGCAAAAATATTATCATTACAATTTTAAATAAAAGTACACTAAGTTAGAGTCGTTCATGCTCCCATTAAAACCTATAACACAATATTTGCAAGATAGGATTGAGAAACTAAACACCACTTCCACTGATCTTTAACATCTTGGAGCCGAGCCTTTATTTAGTACTTTTAAAATATGAAAGTAACGGAAAAATTGGGTCCATTCTCATTAACTCCAATGAATTATTGAATAAATTCAACCCATAGAATAGGTATCCATAACAACGTATGATTTTCAATGACTATAAATATTAGTCATTACAATTCATTATTCAACCAAGGATGCATTTTATGGACTCCACAACAAGGTTTTGAATGATTGGGCATTTTTTTCCACTTCAGTATTATCTTCATCAGGACACATTCCAAGGTTTAAAAGTTTAATTTGCTTATTTTCTTCGAAAAATTGCTCAAAACTAAGTTGAAGGCATATGAGGCTTGCAAAGCAAAAGTGCAACTCTTATCAAGTCATTTGCAAGACAAAGCACATAGAAACAGTGATTGTTGGTTAGTGATACATATGATTGATCAAAGAAGTCTCAAATTGGATATCTAGTATGTATAGATCCCATTGTTGGAGAAAAGAAACAAAGCTTTTTGTAATCAGCCCACTGAAGTCAAATCACTAAACCAAACAATTGATTTTTATGAGGGGATTATTATGTACACACATTGTATACTTCTTTTATCTCACCCACAATTATGTGAGAGAAGGCATATACACTCTATGTGGACAAAATCACCTATTGTTTTGTGTCTTTGTTGCAACTCTCTTTAATTCTTGTTTAATGACAATTAAAACATAAAGAATAGACTGTATGAGGCTATAAGTTGTACAAGTACAAATATTAGAAAACTCAATCGGCAAAATTTTACTTTCAACAAACTAACGCTGCCTTCCTAGGAAGAAACTTTTGCAATCTAAAGATTTCGGATCACAAGGATATGTGCTGCTGTGACAGCAATCACATTCTTATTCAGACAAAGACAAGTAGTACATTGACAGAGCAAGATTCAAGTAAAAGGTACCCGCATGAGCTGTTGAATAAAGAGAGTAACATCTTTTCCTGAAATGGGTATAGACTTAATGCTGCTCCCAATAACATAACCATCAGCCACCGGAACAACATGAGTAGCACCATCTCCAACATCGACTACAACCCCTGTCATCTCGCACTAAGAAAAGCTAATGTCATTCTAAAGGAAAAAGAAGAAAAAAGAACAGTACAGAAGATGAACGAAAGGCCTAATCATTTTGGCACAGAAAACACAAGGACATCTAGACTATTTTTCATGCATTCAGAAAATATTGATTCCGATAAACCATTTTCATAAGTATTCTTGAGCGCTAGAGCTGAATATCTAAGTTGATTCCCGATACAAGATCAACCAAACAAATAAGCCAACTGTTTATCTTTTCAATTATACCTAGAACCATGTAACAAAGCTATTTTTGTTAATTAGTAAAGGAGACAGAAAATATAATAAAAGTCAGAACTTTATTCTAATCATTTGAACCATATCAAAACAAACCTCTCCAGTTGCGCATGTCAATGTCACAATTTCAGATTAAAATACCAGAGATTGTCCTAGGTGAAGTCCACCATAGAACCGTAAGCCTTAAACAAAATTAACAAGCTTTAAACACACCCATTCCACAATTCATCAGATCACGAGAAGAATTAATCCTGGTTAGTTATAGAAGTTAAAATTAGGCAATCTGAAAATCATTAATGTTCTATATCAAGCAGTGAGCACAAGTCACTTAGATTCCATTTCAAGAAGGCATCAGTTACCGCTTCAGTTTTAATTGCCAAAGAGGGTTCACATCATAAATCTAAAGATCCAGAATACAGGCACCAAAGAGGTAACCTACACCCAATTAAGTTCAACAATCTCACATCGCATTTTATTGAATGACTGTTCCATATGCAATACCCAAAAAGAAAGAGCAGAGATCACTTGTACAGCAGAGTCTTATTAAAAGATTCAAATGCATCAAGAATATGGTGTTGAGCTCAAGGTGTTTCACTGCAAGCTCCAGTTTCCAACACAAATGCAAAGTAAAACCACACTCTTCAATGCATAAAGATATCATATCTAAAACTGCTTTGTTCTACTGGCCTCAACTACCATAACCATACTTCAGACAACCTTAGCGTAATCATTTCTCCAAGGGCCAACTTTACACTAAAGACAGTAAATAGTACTGTTATGCAGCCAACCCTCCGTCCATTACTGCTCAAGGATTCTCAAAGATCTATGCTGCTGAAGACCTACCAGTATATTCTACCCACAGGACGCCTCCATTTTTAAGTTTATAAAGGAGAATGGAACTACAAAGAAGTATGTTCTCGTTACTACAAACGAAAAACTCCAGATGCTGATTTCAGAAAATAGAGAATACAGAGATTTGCCTCTAGAAATGGCATGATTTGCACAAATGGATATAAATAAGGAAGCACTTCGCAGTTTCATTAGCATCATGAAATAAATCTTTCCAGGTGCTAATCACAGCGGAATTTCCAAGAAATTAGTCAAATATTTCAAAAATATTCCGTCGAGACATCTACATCTTCCTACTGCACCAACTGCATTGAATATAACATCTGTAGATCCTACAAATCTGCCGTTGATAAAGATCTATAAAGCAAAATACCTAGCTCATTAACAGCCGCAAACCTTACGACAACTCCAGTCTATACCAATTATATCTAAAAAGAATGTCTAAAGTCCAATGCAAACCTTGGAAGTGGTGTACCCAGCAGCAAGAGCAAGCACCGGCTGCACCGCAATGTAAAGCCCGGGGACATTGAAAGTCTCGAACATGATCTCACCCGTGTACTCCCGGCTCTCTGGAGCCGTGAGCGGGCTCTCCGTCAGCAGGAAGTAGTGGTCCTCGGGATCGCACCGCAGGTAATTGAAGATGCAGTGCTGCCAGAACCGCTCCATGGCGTCCCAATTCTCGACCTGCCCGTGCTTGATCGGGTAGGTGAGGTTGTAGACGCTGCTGGATCGGGATCGGGCGTGCGCCTCCTCCCCGATGTAGAAGTCGAGATCGGCCATGACCCCGGCGCTGTGCTGCGCCAGCCAATTGCTGCTCTTGGAAGAGCTCCGCGCCTGGTTCTGGAACGACTCGTTCACCGCGACCACCGTGGGGACTATGAAGCAGGGCTCCACGTTGCCGGCGAACCCCATCTTAGTGTACCTGCAGATCGAATTCCACGCCCCCAAAAAACAAATGAATTTTGAAACTAACCCAGTCGAGCTGAGGCGCTCCCGAACAAGAACGGCTCAAACGGCTAGCCGAAAGGAAGAAGGAAGAAAGGAGGAAGCACAGCCGAAACGGCAATCTCACCCGGTCCCGTTATCGATCACGACGGCGGGGCGGGAGGCGGCGGGGTCCATGGAGAGCGCGCGGGGAGGAGGGGCGGCGGCAGCGGCTGTGGCTGTGGCGACGGAGATGGAGATGGAGATGGAGATGGACCTGCGACTGAGATCCGGCGAGAGAGCGCGGGAGGCAAGGGATCATGTTCAGGCGATGCGCCTTAGAGGAGCGCCCGACGCCGCCGCCGCCGCCGTCGTCGTCCTCGCCGCCGTCGAGGGGGACGATGGTGAAAACGAGACGAGGCTCGGGGATTGCAAATAGCCAAATTCAAAACGGAGGGAGAGGCTTCCGGGGCAGCCCTCGTCGGCGGCGGCCGGGGATTGGGTGGAGAGGCCGGGGACGGCGTCAGGCGCGAGAAGTAGGAGGGGCAGTAGGTGAAGTGGAGGAGTCGTGCATCATTGGTTTGTTCACCGCCAAGAAAGAGAGAGAGAGAGAGAGAATCGATGCTTAACTTGGGAAGCAATCAAAATTCGAAGGAGAAGGACACGACGGCGAACGCCGACGGCGACAAGGAAACGGGCCAAAAAGGGACTGAGCAATCTGAAAATTTCTTTTTGCAGGACGGCGAAAAAGCGATGAATTATGGCGAGAACAGGAAGAAAATCGAGAGCTCGAGCTCGAGTCGACTCAGGCCCGCCCCGACGCCTTTTTCTCCGCTTGCTTTTGGGGGGAGCGGGATTCGCGAGTTGACTCGGTGCGGGTTGTAGTTAAGGGGGGGGTGGCCCTCCGGGCCGTCCGATGAGGAGACCGACGGTCATTGGATCCCACCAACTGGAGCGGGGCCCGCGCGACGTCGGAATCGATGACGCAGATGCAATGCGGAGGAGGGGGCTGCGAATTTTGCCTTGACGACTGGTTCGTGTCGTGTCGTGTCCGCGCCACCCAAGGTAAAGCATATGTCAGAATCGAGAATGGGCCGGATCGAATCGAACTGGCTGAATTTGGGAGGTTCCTAAAAGCCTAAAAGGTATTGATTCGTTCCCGATCCCCGATTCCATTAATGAAACTGATGATATAAAGAGAACCAGACTAATATATAGCAACAAGTTCGGTATTTTTTTGGGACAAAGATTTACATGGTGCATTACGTGTCTTTTTTTAGGAAAGATTTTTTTTTTTAGAGTGTGTTTGGGAATTATTTTACTCTCGAAAATAATTTTTGCTTATAAATAATTCTTTGTGATTTTACTCTCTAGATGAATTTGTGAGTATTTGAAGGTATTTGATCATTGTCCAATATTTTTATTTTAGGAATACGCGTATGGTACAACCCTTAAAAATTTTTTGTGACTTAATGTTTCTTGTATTTTCTTAATACTTTTATTATATTTTTCTCTTTTAATTTTCTAATCAATTTATTAAATAATTTTATTTTATTTTAAAATTTATTTGATTATTTTAAAAATTTATTATATTTTTATAATTTCTTTTAATTTTTATTAATTTCATTGTATAAATTATATTTTTAAATTAATTTATTATATAATTTTATCTTTTTACTATAATTTTATTATATTTTTGTGACCAACTAGATAAAGAAGAAGAAAAACAAAAGAAAAAGAAAAAGAGAAGAAAAAAAAAAACAAGATTTGGCTTGATTTTGGAGTTGTTCTTAGGAATAAAGAAATAATTTTTTTCTACTTTTTATTCTGTTTCAAATTTGTTCCCGAGAACCAAAAAGTGACCGCATGAATTTTTGTTCTTAGAAATCAAAAAATAAAATAAAATCAGACACTGTTTAATACGTTACTAAACAAACCCTTAGAATGTTGAAATTTGGAGGTGGAATGACCAAGTGACTAGTTCTATTGAATTGAATTGGACCAAACTAATTGGTCCCATCTAAGTTGAAAAAAATGCAACTTCAAGAAAAAGAAAAATTCATCGCATGATAGCAGCCCACAATCTTCCCTACCCTAGGTTGAAGAGCATCTTTACTATTTAAATCTTAAACTGATTTAGGAGTCGCCACTAATCATCTTTTTAGGCTATAGAAAAATTGAAATTCTAGTGTTAGCATAAAGTCAATTAATCATATGAGCCAACGGGTCTAAAAAAGCAAACATTTAGGTCAAAGGGTTCGGTTACACGTGTGGGGAAAATTACTAAAAGAATTTCCTAGTTTACATTTATATATAGTATTTTAGTTTTTCGGATTTTGAAAATATGAAAATTTTGCCGCCTACCTTCAAGTAATTGCCCAATTCATGACACAAACAACGACTAGACTCCATCATGCCATTTGTAGTTCTTTCCATTTCAACAAGTATCCAATCAATTCAGAGCAAGTCCCATAGAGGAATCCAATCCATATTGATTAGACATTCAAATGACATTCCAAATTCAATCCAAACAATATCCACAATGCCTATGGACCTCGTGGATATTCTGAATTCTAAGATGATATAGTGATCACAAATCTAGTCCAACATGTCAAAAAAAAAAAAAAAAAAAAGCGATTCTAAATCAAATGAGGGGAAGAATTCAAATTAACATGTAGATAGATAATCCACATCGTGTATAGCAATTTAGATTCAAAATTTTAAATAGCAGAGACAAAATCTAATCCAATTAAAAATAAAGTAAGAATGTTGCAAGAGATTTTTACCATTTATGTTCGTGAACTTTTAGGTTCATTTACACTAATATATCGTTCTATAAATATACACACACGCGCCATATAATGTAAATATGTGCGACTTTATTATTGTATTCACCAAAGAGTTGATAAAATATAACAAAATCCTTAAATTTCCAGTCATATTTTAGTTAGAAATCTAGATTTAGGGTTTACCCTAGTGGCCACCCTTCCAACATGGAAAGGGGAAGTGGGGAGTTCGAATCCCCACCTTCTCAAGGAGGGTTGGGATGGGGATGAATTAATTTCAAAAATGAATTTCAACTCTCACGCCCTACAAGAAGGCAAAGCAAAAATCTGAAAGTAAGCGTTAAACTAGAAATAGAGTAGAACCGATAAAAAAAAAAAAAAAAAAAAAAAAAAAAAAAAAAAAAAAGACAACCAAACGTAAGATAAATTTGCTAAAATAGATGAATCCCATCACGACAACACTCAATTTAGTATTAGGGTGCTATTTTATCATCTCATGCAATGTTTATTTGATTTTATGCAATTCAATAACGACAGAGCAATTAAAAACCAGCATGTAATTTCGAGGCAGCAAATGATTCAGAACGTCATATGAGTTGCCATGCGCTTTTGCGTGCTTATTCATGCATTTGGCCTAATTTTATCATAGCCCTACACAAATAATTACCATGTTATTCATCATCATCATATTGCAATCGACATTCAAAGACAAAACCAATCATATTCGGTCAGCGTGCGAGACATCTAACGTGCAAAGCACACAAGTTTATGTTTTTTAGTTCACGGCATGATTTCAATGTAAGATAGCAGAGCAGTTTCATCAAATCGAGTTTTGACTTTTTATTTTTTGGAAAAATAAATGTGAAAATAGACACATACGTGGAGCCCCCCGTTCACGGACCAACGGCCTCGGGAGACGACTCCTCGCAGTCTGTTCGCCCGATACCTTCAGGATGTGAATTATCGTCATAAGAAAGAAAACCAATAGAAGAAGGAGAAAACCCAAGCCGTTTCGATCCCGAATTCTCGTCCTAAACTGCAGTGAGTACTGACATGAATGTTAATCAGTTTAGCACTGTCAATAAGGCATCATCCTTCCATTTCATCACTGAGATAAACTACTCTATGCTTAATTTACAGAACACAATCTTCCATTCTAGCTTCATCCTAGGCATCCACTCTAAAGTAACAAAATTGTGACCCGCACAGACAGGCCTAGACTGTCCCTCTCAAATGGGAAGAGAAAATCCCCATATCATACAACTTAATAGATAGAGCATAACTACAGAAGGTGAAGAAAAGTTAATACAGCTCTCCACGAGAATTATGGTACCGTAATGCGTTAGCATCCTAAGCTCCACTTGCATTACTGTCTCGATTCACAAGATCATTTCCATGCTTTCTTCCCACGGAACTGTTTACCAGATCGCCCTTGTTTCCTCTTTTTGTCCTGGCGAGATCTTTGTACTTTCGCTCTCTTTGCAGCCATAGGCATAACCTTCCTGTGTTCCTTCTGCTTGTTGCTCGAACCACCCGTCTGTCCATCATAGTTAAATCCATGTCATTAAGGTTAAATTATGTGAAGTAGCATCAACTACTTGTCTTTGGGGGAAATGCATTATATTGCAAGTCAAAATATCATTTTGTTGATAAGAGCTGCCAGCTTCCAGGCAGATCGAATAAAATATCATACCTTCTTCTGCTTTATGGCAGCTCGAGCTTGGTACTTCCCTCTTTCCTCTCGTCCAGCCTTCACGAGTGCTAATCTTTCCTCTTTACTTAGCTTTTGTTTCACATGAGCCTGAATTCCATAGCACACCATGCTTAAGTAAATACTAAAGAGAGATACAGAAGCACTCCAAATGAAAAAGGACAAAGCAAATTAACAGAGTGATAGGAGACGAGAAACTTCATCCAAACAAGATTGCTGCGAGCATTTCACATGAATAATCTTTTCAAGACTATTGGGAGGAATTTTCGCATTTTGAATTCTATCACTTCAAGAAAACTTCATGGAGCAACTATCATCACGATGATAAGTGATGATGTATGCCATTGCTTCCACCGATTGCGACACAGCTTTTTTAAAGTGCAGACAGTAAACATGAGACCAAACAAAGTACCTCAAGTTTTGCAGGATCCACACGCTTGAAGCTTAGTTGATCAGAACTGGGAACCTTAAAAGCTGACTTCGTTTCCACACCCTTTCCCAACAACCCATGCTTGGTCAAAGCAGCTTTGGCTTCTTTCTTGGCCTGATAAATAACCCAAAGCTTCAGTATTTTCAAAATGAATCGACCTCACTACGTTTAGAAACAGTGAAAAATACTTCTTCAGAAACAATTGGTGCAACAACACATCGTAAGCAAATTTCAGTACCTTTAGTTGCTTGATACGTCGGAAGTCCTCATTAGAAAGAAAGCCATCAGCCGAATCAGATGGAGGCTGACTCAATTTTGTTTCAGCTAATTTCTTTAAGGCCCTAAGACTTGTTTCAGCAGCATTAATCTGTCCATCAAGATCAGAGAATTTCCTCTTTCTTGTCTCAGAGGATTTAACTCTGGATCCAGATTTTTCTTCACCACTATTAGTTGCTAAGACAGCATTACCTTCATCATGCACCTCTTCATTATCATCACCACAGTCTGCTTTTGCATCCTCATCATCATGCTTGTCCTCATCTTCATCTAACTCGTCACTGCTTACTTCATCCAAATCTTCAGCAGAAGAGTTATCTCCTTCATGCTCACTGTCACCTTCCAAAGATCCATCATCGTATTCGTCATCATCAGCGGATGCGTGGGTTTCTTCGTCGTCACTAGTAGCGTTCTCATCATCTGACCCACTGGATACAGAAATGTCAATGCCAACACTACCTCCATCGTCACTGTCTTCAGTGTCAATGTCCTCCTCATCACTACCAATGTTATCGTCATCCTCATCCTCATCATCATCACTATTCTGTAGCAGTTCAACACCAGGAACATCACTGGCAACACTGACTTCACCATAGGCCTTTGGTCGTGCCGTTGGGTTACTGGGGCGTCCTCGGTCTTTCTTTACCAGCATTGAGGGACAAAGCTGGGATATGTCAAAGCAGCAAATAAGTGAGACACCCTCTAAAACGGTACTTATAAAACACTGGAGAGAGAGAGAGAGAGAGAGAGAGAGAGAGAGAGAGAGAGAGAGAGTATACCTCTCTAAATAAAGAGATAAGAGACCGAGCAGCTGCTGATATTGCCTTCTCGTGTGATTTTTTATATAAAACAAGATCTTGCAACAAGTCTTCATTCATCAACTAGATGCCATAACAAATATGCCAGTCAGAAGATGGAATCAAAACTGACATGAGTAAGAAAATGGCTCAAAAGTCAAGACGAAAGAAAGGTACTGGGACAATCGAATATTAAATAACTTCCTCCTTGTTCACTTTTTGTGAAGTTGTGAGTGCACATTCTAAGTTCACCAGTAAAGGTGCAAATGAAAGCATCATCATAGAACCAAATAATGCAAAATCAATCTTATCAAGTCTTGAAGAAGAAAATGAATACAGGCAGAGGAAAAAGAGGTAGTCACCAGGGGCATGCGTAGACATATCTCCCTTACAACATTAATTCCAACTGCAATAGCCTGGAAAATGCAACCAAAAGATCAGAACCTTGCAAAATTCATCACATTATGAAGAGGCTAGTCCCAAAAAAGTACCTCAGGACGTGAACGATCGTGTACAAATTGATTTACTATTTGCTTAAATAGGGGTTCAACTGCATCGGGAGGCACCTACATAAAACAAAAGTACTTCAAGAAAACAGAATAATCGACAGGTAACAAAAGCCAGCAAACCAAGTGAATATATTGATTCAGCAATCAGGAGGAAAATGTTGAAGTAAACACAAAGAAAAAGACAGGGAAGGGGGAGGAAAAAGCAAGCCATCTACACTACCATATCATGACAGGCCTGAACTGCTGCTGCTAGCAAGGTTGTGACATCACGCTGGTGAGGCTGTAACACAAGTAGAAAATAGTGAAATCTCCAACACCTAACAAACAAGAAATGAGCCATGGAGTATTTTTCCAAGCACATACCTGAACATACTTTTGGAGAAAAGGATAAAAATTCAACAAAATCAAGTGGTGAAGGCCCACAGTTCGTGCAACTACTTTCAACATCATCATCTTAACCTGCAACATATCAGGGATACAATAGACACAAGCAAACGGTTAGGCTTCAAGCCAATATATAGGGATATTGCACAGAAGAAAAAACCTGAAATATTTTAGTGATAAAGTTAGAAATTGATCATAACAAAAGATTTCATTGGCAGCAGTTGTATTTTGGAGCTTAAAATGCTTACCTGAAAAAATCCATCTTGCCCAATGAAGATAGAAATTATACATACTAAATTCAGAGAAAAATCAAACCACCAAAAAAAAAAAAAAAAAAAAAAAAAGCTTTGCTGCTAAAACTTTTAGGGCAGTGAAGAAATTCCTAAAATTATAATGCTCATCTGAGAAATTCTTGCAGATAATTTCCGTGTTCCGACACCATGCAAGGAACCCAAACATCCTACAATTATGAAACTGATTTGGCACAAGATCTGTCTCACCCTCTTACTGGTTTTGTATGAAAACTTCTCATCAAAGTCTAATACCATATTCTTCAAATTGAAATTAAAAGATGAATTCATGCCAGCAAATCTCCTAATGTAGCCAGCTATAATGCAGTAAAACCTTAATTTATTGATTTAGAGAAAAAAAAATCATATTATGCTAAGAGAAGAAGAAGAAATGAAGAAACCTAATCAATCACAAGGAATACTTGTAAAGTTGCTATGGAAAGGCAAACTTCCAGATATGCAATTCGATATCTTCACTAAATAGATAGCAGTACAGACCTCAAAGCGTTCATTGCAAGTCTGAAGGCGTGAGAATAACTTTTCAGCGAACCCCTGAAGACAAGGTGAATGTGATAAGAATACCAGGATGAGCTAAGGTGCAGAAGCACAAAGACAAAGAAAATGGCAAACCTGGGCATCTTTCAGATGATTAAGGGGTGAATAATAATTTGAAGAGGTCTTTTCTGAAGACAATCGTTGTTGCCTTTTCATGCTTCGCATAGCTCGCTGCAGCTTTGCCTTCTTTTTCTTCTTGCTAGCAGCAGTACCTTTATGGTGTGCCTGAAAGTCAGTTCAAAATGTATACATTAAGAGTTTATCCAGTTTAACAATAGAAGCAATTAGTAAGTGCAACTCAACAGCTGCGAAAAGAGAACCTGCTCTGACATCATATTTACTCGATTAGACATTGGAACTCAAATTCCAACCGGCACTTTTATAATGTAATCTCTTAAAAGTTGGTAGCAATCGCATGTGCAAAAAACTTTCAAGCATGAACATAGGCAATGCAACATTAAATTCTTCGTTGAAAACTTTATCACCAGAGAATGCACGATATGACTATAAGTTTTTTCGAGAATCTACTGACCTTATAGGCAGCTTCCTTACTAACGATAACATGAGGACTTTGATGAGATAATTCATCATCACTGCTTGAAGCATCACTATCCAAATCATCTTCAATCTTCTCATAATCAAGAAGAAATGATAGAGTGGCGATCATGATCCTGATGGTATCAAAGATACATATGATTTCTCTGAAGGTGAAGACTACAGAAGATTAATGAGAGACAGGCAAGAGGACACTACCTTGATGCTGGATGAAAGCATGCCGTACATATGGCATTAGCTGTTCTGTCGTCAAACCATACCTTTCTTCTGTGAAGCTCACATAGCATAATTAGCGATTGCTTAGCTTTTGTCTCCTCCTCTTGCTACACAACAGGACAGTCGCAATTTAGTACAGGTAAGCATACCTTGACAAAGTCAAATTCCACAGGGTACAAGAAGATCAGAATTCCAAACCTGTAACAACGAAAACAACACATTCTGAAGCGAACGATTAGTGGCTTCATTCTTGTGCTTCTGATTCATTTTCCGAATGCTGTGAACCACATGTGAGAACGCCAATTTCCTCAAGGCTCTATCCCCCAGCGTCTGCAGCTCCATGAACAAAGCCAGAGTATCTCGTATATCGACCATCTAAGGAGATAAGGATCACATCAAATCATGTCCCCAAAGTCGAATCGGCATAATCAAAAGACTATAACTATAAAATGCTACTTCAGCTTCACTCAATCAAAGGAAAACCCTAAAATTTAGAAGAGCGTCAACTTTCCAAACATCGCACAATCGCAGTAGACAGAGGCTCACTACTAATTATCCATCTCCATCGATGAAAATTCTCCAGACGCATAAAGAAGCTGAATTGCGAACGTACATCCTAACAATATCATACGCAAACACGTAAAAAAACCTACATTCCGAGAAATAACAGCTCCTAGAAATTGACATATGCAACATCGACGAAGAAATGCCAAGTTCCCCACCGACATCAACCAAGACATACGAAATTAATTCCATATCAGGACCGACCTTCCGATTGACGAGCAAGATGAGCGCCTGAGTCACCGTGCACCTGAGACCGGAGGGCAGCGACCTCGCGGAAGAGCGGAGGAACTCGGCGAGCCGCGCCGGGAACTCGGCCAGCTGCTTGGGGTAGAACGGGGCCACGTGCGCCAGGAACGCGGCGCGGTCGCCGAGGTCCTTGGCGACGGCGGGGTCGGCGGCGACGCCGCTGATGGAGGCGAAGCTGAGGGCGGCCTGCTGCTCGAAGAGCTCGAGCGAGGACTCGAACTGGCTGCGGACGAGGCCGAGCTCCGTCACGTACCCCTCGGGGTCGCACTTCATCTTCGACTGGAGCGCCGCCAGGCTCAGCTTCTCGGAGCTCCGGCCGGACGCCGACAGGGCCTCCAGCGAGAGGCGGGCGGACGACATCGCCGGCGGCGCGAACGGAGGTGCCGACTGCCGAGGAGGGAGTCCTTCGAAAAACCCTAGAGCCGGAAAAACCCCAGCGGGGTGCGCTTGCATTTTCCTTATATGTTCCGTTAATTAATCTATTTTATTCGAAAAATTAAAAGTGATATTAATATTTTTCTTATCTTTTAATTTACGTGCAATACCATTCTTCAATACAATTCTGTCTGTTTCGCAAAGCACAAATTATTTAAAAAAATTATCTCTTAAATAATTGATCAATAAAAAATGTTTTTGTTTTTATCGTTTATTTATTTTTAAAATTAATTATACTAAAAAATATTTTTTTAAATTATTTATTTTTTATAAAATTAATAAACATTTAATACGTTGGCTTTTAGCTTTCTCCCTCACGAAAGGAGGGTTGAAAACCCTGGGCGTCGCGGGGCGACTATATCCTGGAAGCGTGTGTGTGGTGGGCACAAGCGCGTGTGTGGTGGCCGTGATTTACTCCCGGCATCCGACCGTGCAAGGTTCTTTGGGTTACCAAAAAAAAATATATATATTGATGATGATGATGATGATGATGATAATAAAAGTAGAACCAAAAGTAAGTGTTCTCATATATATATTTGCAGACACCATTTGTAATGACTGAATTTCTCCTCATCCATTCCGTCTTCTCCGAAGCGCACGAGATTGAAGGAGGAGCGATTTTCAGACATGAAGCTGCAGCAACGTCTACCTCTTCCTCTTCCCATCTCATGCGGCTTTCGCTCTTCCGCCCATCTTCCTCACACCCCTCAGGTCTCTCTCTCTCTCTCTCTCTCTCTCTCTGTGGGCAACTGCTTTCCAATGGGAGTTCCTCGCCTCTCCGTTGAACAAACGTAGCTGGTCGTGCGGATGATTTTGGCGGCGTAACGCTTCTAGGCTGTATTGGGTCGGCGCGTATCGATCAATCTGAGTCCGAGCGCTTCGCTCGACGTACAGTAGTAGTGAGTCTAGCGACTGGGTTGCGAAAAAGGAAGCAGCTTTCTGGGAAACGCTAGTCGGAAACTGGATCATTTCGGTGCTTTATATCTTTTCTCCGGTCTCGGCTCTTGAATTTTGAGTGTGTTCAGAAACTCCAACCTCGCCGCTAATTGTGGGTAGTAATTATATGTCTACATCGCTTCCGTTGTCGGGTTTTGCTCCGCTAGGAATTGCACCCTATCTTCAAATGTGATTGAACGAGTTGTTTGCTTCGATCGCCAGGGAATTGCTGAAGCCAAACTGGGTTGCGAAGAATTCGTTGCGAAACTCCTTGACCGGAGGTGGACGTTGCCCAGCCCGGATACTAGAATCCAGCAGATAGTGTCGGCTCCTAAGCGAATCGAAGACGAGGATGGGCCATTGAAGGATAAGTCCTGGTTTAACATTCCGAATCCATTTTTGGGTGATAAAATCACGGACAAGAGCAGTCCGGACTCTTCTTTCTATGTCATCAGGGACGACTTGCTCCATCCTCTAATCAATGGCAACAAGGCGAGGAAGCTGGACGCAGTGCTTCCTCTTCTGGAGGATCACTCGGTGACTGATGTGGTAAGACCTCATTTACACAACTAAAGATTCATGTTTCTGTTTTTTCCAGGTACTGTGTAGCTGAAAGCATCTTTGGAATAATAACCTATTTGATTCTATTCTTGGAGCATAAGATGGTCAATTTGTATCGTAACACGAATACACTCTGCAGAATTTTGACTAAAGTATCTACAAGTTATCAAGTCAGTTATTCACCATTTATTATGCTTTTGCTGCTAGCCTCGTGCAATTCATTTCCAGGATCGCAGGATCCCTCTAAATTAATCTTTGACTTGTCCATTCAGATTCAATCATTTGTTTGACCATGGAGTATGTCCATTCAATTCGCATGACATTCTGCTGGGACATTTTCTAGGTGACATGTGGAGGATGTCAAAGTGCACATGCAGCAGCTGTTGGTATTTTCCTTCTTCTGGAAATAATCACATTTATGTATTCTATGCAAAAAAAAAAAAAAAAATATATATATATATATATATATATATATATATATTTCACATCAATACTTGAATTAGACAAGCAAGGAGAAGTAGGGAGAAGAAAAACACATTGGACTAGCTACATCTGGAATTTCTTGACATTTTTGTGACATGAGTCCCTCACTTTCTGGATCTTCTAAATCTGTGTCGTAAGTCAACTCTTTTGAGACAGTAACAGTGGAAAACAAGTGAAATTAAAGGTAGAATCTTTGATGTTTCTGCAAAAATGGTCTATCATGAGTCATCATTTCTTAACGATGTGCAATGGCAGCTGTTTCATGTGCAGAACGAGGACTAAGATCACATTTGCTTCTAAGAGGAGAGCAGCCTGACATTTTGACTGGATATAACCTGATTTCAACAATGTATGGAAATGTCAAATATGTGCCCAGGTCTGTTTATGCCAATAGAGAAGAAACTCTAAAGACCCATGCAAGTTCAGTGGCAGGTGGAAATGGATGCGTTCTTTCACTGTCTGATATTCTTGAGGCTCCTTTGACCGAGCAAATTGTTAGCTCTTCCCATCCTATCTCAACTTCAATGGATGACCAGAGAAGTTTAAGAAACTTCTCAAGGAAGGTCATAATCATGAATGAAGGAGCAGGAGATTCTATAGCATTATTAGGTAACACCTTTGTGGGCATAGACCTTGTGTTTCTGTCGGCATGCTTACTGGGTCCACTAATGTGCTTATCCATTGACACAAGCGTACAATAATTTGTGTTATTGTTGGTAAGAGATGCATCTGGGTTGGATAGTAGTGGCATGCTTGGGGCTCCTGCATGCTGCAGTGATTCATTTAAAAGATATCGGAAGGTGGTTTTTAGGTGCGTAAAATATTTATATTGTTGACGTAAGTAGATATTAGTTTGATCAATGATTGCATCCTGATTTTTGTCAAGAAAATGAGCACCAATATGATCACTGTTTTCTTTGTGGGGCTTCAAACCATCATCCTGTCTTCTCTTTCTTTTGTAATTCAGATGATGATACTATTATATTTTCTCTTAGGCGTCATTCGCTTGGTACATCAGTTATCTCAAAGTCACTTGCTTGGAAAAGAGAAAGCCATGAAATTTGTTGTAGATGCTGGTACAGGGACTACGGCTGTTGGTCTAGGACTTGGAGCCATTTATTTTGGGTGTGTTTCATCCTGAGTTATTTGCCTATTCTTTTGATCAAGCTAACTATTATGATGATTGCATCAATTTTGAATTACTCAATTTAAACCACACTACTTGCACTTTGCCAAGTTGAGCCTCAATGAATGAGCTCAAGTGGTGACTTATACTCTCCTCTCCATCAGGCTCCCCTGGAAAATCACTGCTGTGATGCTGGCAGATACACTTGATAACTACAGAGAAAGGGAGAGAAGGTTGATCTCTGACTTCAAGAGGCATTTCAGATTTGATCTTGAGCACGCCTTACGTGAAATTGACAGGGGAGTGGTGCACTGGGTGGAGCGATATCATCCAAGAAAGTAAGTAAATCTCCCTCTATAACATTTCCATTGGTTGTAGCAGACGCGTTGCAATGAGACATATGGATAGTGCACATATTTCAATCCCCTATACCCCACCTTCATTTAGACATACTTGTGTACTCATAATGGTAAACAAGCTCATAATTTGCTTTGCCTATCAATTGATCATTCTGGGGTTTTTGCGTTTTTTTCAGTTCTGGATGTGGATGTTCTCGTCATGAATTCAGTGCCATAATGCTTTGATTGAACAGTTAATATAAACCTATCGTACAGCATGATGCAAAACTGGGAGTACTTGTTTAAATTAAATGCCTTTTAGCAATGGTTACTGCTTCATTAGGCAAAATAACTGCCTTTTTTTAATCAATATTCAATAGTTGTTGTCTTGTCAACTTTATAGACTGCATCGTTTAGTATAATATGGTAATTGACATTTAAATCAGCAGCCATGTATCCATTGACTTTCACTCCATTAGTCAACACCTTAGTTTGACCAATGTCAACATCATCTTCATGTTTTCAGAAGACACTACTGTTTGAAGAAGACACTTCTTTTTATTTTTTTGGTCGAATGGAAGACACTACTTTAGAAATAGCTTTTTTAAGAAATCTTCTTGTGACAATGTATTTGTATCTGCAAAGTCATATGCACATTATTCTTTCTGGCTAAACCATTTCTTAATCAACATTGGCGGATCATAAACTCAAACCATGTCAAAGCTATTCCTCACATACGGTGCTGATGGCCCATATCCAGATTTTGCTGTAAGACTTTCTTGGGCAAAAACTGATACTTTGCAGATCTTGATACTGTCTTCATAGATTCGGCAATGTAATTAAAGGTGAAGTAGAAGTATGCCAGGAGATTACCCGGCAAACTGGTATTCTCGTGGATCCAGTTTATACTTTGGCAGCTTGGGAGCTGGCAAGTTTGCTTAGCGAAAAGGAAGCAAGAGGTGACGCGGAGGTTGTGATGCTCCACACTGGTGGCACTCTCGGCATGTTTGGACTAGCACAAAGATATAAGTCCTATTTTCAGATGCTGAAAGATAGGTAGTTGAGCTGTTGAATAGTAAAACATGGGCTGTAATTGTGCAATTGTCCTCCCCAGTCTGGAAATCATTCTTCTCATGGAAAGGTGAAAGCTTGATGGCAAAGTGTCAATGCATACACTTCCATTCCTCAAACTTTTGCTTGAAATATTATTTTCTTTGTATGCGCTTCATTTTGCACATGTATACTTCCAGTGGCATTTTATGAAAGTTTCGACGAAATACGTCACTATTAATGTGAATAGGTCACGTCTAATGTGGTTAATAATAGAAATGAAAAGTATCATTGCTGCTGTTGAGCAGGCCTGATAAAAAGCAGGCAAAGCACATGCCTGACAAGCACATAAAATGAAGTGAGTATATGCTGCTTAAGTCTTGAAGAGGTAAAGAAAGAAGTGAGCATACAGAATCATTATTGGAGAATCCACTGTAACCCCTCTGGTGTATAGTTCATTGAATTAGCCATGGAAAGGTGAAAGCTTGATGGCAAAGTGTCAATGCATACACTTCGATTCCTCAAACTTTTGCTGGAAAAATTATCTTCTTTGTATGCGCTTCATTTTGCATGTGTATACTTCCAGTGGCATTTTATGAAAGTTTCGTCGAAATATCTCACTATTAATGTCAATAGGTCGGTTTAATGTGGTTAATAATAGAAATGAAAGGTATAATTGCTGCTGTTGAGCAGGCCTGATAAAAATCAGGCAACGCACTTGCCTGACAAGCACATAGAATGAAGTGAGCATATGCTGCTTAAGCCTTGAAGGGGAAAAAAGAAGAAGTGAGCATGCAGAATCATTATTGGAGAATCCACTGTAACCACTCTGGTGTATAGTCATTGAATCAGTCATGATTCATGGAAGCGAGCATACACCTTTTGGAGAATCCACCGACACAGGGTCTTGCTTTGTTATTGATAAAACTGCAAAGTCCGATGTATATTCGATCGAGTCTTGTCGTTCATGGAAGCAAAGTATACACGACTTTGCTCCCTGCGATCTATAAGGATGTTGAGTTTTTAAGATAGCAAGCATCTCCTGGCTTAGAAATTGGTGGGGTCGTTGCAGTTCATGTTTGGGAAGAGAGATGACAGGAGAGCACTGCATAGCCTTTCCCCGGACCCGAGTGACCGTTTTTCCTTATTCCCAGATTGGAGTTCGCACATCGACACAAATGCAGACCACGAAGATGAGCGAGTAACCTGAAGTTACTATGTATGAACCCTTTATTCAGCACGACGGATGCAAGAAATTCGGTTACGAAGAGTTGCAGATCAACACCACCGGTTTAAACAAGCCTCCTCGTGACCTCTTTCTTAAGGAAATCGTTTCTCGTTTCAACCAAAAGCAATGCTTCTCATTATTATAATAAGCGCAGTTGAAACTTGACATTCTTGATCACAGTGTTGCACGGTCTAACTTAGACCCATAAAGAAATTTTGTATAAAGAACTGGTGGGGGACCCGACATATAATTGAACTCTTAAAAAGCAACCTAGAACTCTACACCCAGCTAGAAAAATAAAATAAAATAAAATAAATTAGTGCCTCTTTCTTCAATTCCCAACATGCTTAAATTGCATTACGATTCGCCACAGTAACAGAGCTGAGGGGAAGCAGGACGTGCTGAGTCACACACCAAACGAGATTCAATTCGATTTTGCTTCTCATGGGTCGAACACCCACTATAAATATTTATATCATACATACACACTTAAATAATTGAAAAGATAGATGGTAAATACCCTTTTGACCCAGGAATTGAGGTAATAAAGTAACAACAAAAATGACAAATAGAATATAAAAAATAAATGAGTGGGCCTCCTGAGAACAAGGGGGAAGCAAATGGGGATGGTCCCAAATGGTTCTTGTGCTTGCAAAACACTAAAGAAAAAAGGAGGAAAGAAGAGTTGGCACATCCTTTTTGAACTTGTCTTATTAGGCATGAGAGAGACCTGAAGTGGCAAATGTACGAGTGCTTGGAGCCCAAAATGGAGGATGTGCTGGTTCAGAAAGGGGAGCGCCTCAAGTGTCTTTCCCTCTCTGCCATGTCTCTGGCTCATGTTGGTTTTGGTGGACATCTTCAAGTGACCAGACAAATATTCTCCTGTCCTAAAAGAGAATGGGAAAGGGAATGAATGGGGAGAGATGGTGAGAGCAAACAGTAAACAAAAACTACAGAGTCAGTACACTCTGTGGATGAGCACTAGAGAGTGAATGGGATGGGAAAGTGGTGGTCTGGGAACTTTTTTTAGGATCAGTGGAGGCTTTTTGCTTTTGTGACGTGCTTGTAACTGTTTCCTTGTTTTTTAGTCTTATTTGTTAGGTTCCAATGCTAATTGTTCGCAAAGTGTGGCGCGTTGAATTGGCCAAAAATGAATGTGCTTGGTAATGTCCTTGATCTGCATGTAAACCTTTTGGTGAAGTATCTGCTAACCTCATTTGCGATTCTATCAAACTGACTTTAGTGGACGGCTGGTGCCATATTATGCATTGGTGTGTCTGAAGAGGTGTCAATGAATGAATTTATACTCCTCCACATTATTATCCTACCAATTGAAATAACATTCAGTAAAAAGCTTAAATAAATGAGGCATAAGTCAACCGACTATATTAATTGCTTTAGGTCATGGAGAGACAACCAAGGCAGCTAACTCCATTTTTGAAATTTTTTCACGCGGATCATACACACGTTAGGAAATATCCAATTTAAGCCATTGCTACTCAGCATCCAATAACTCAAAATTAGTAAAAACCCATCTCACTTTCCATCCAATAACTGCTTTCTTATCGAAAGTGGACTTAGGGTAAAAGTAGGTGTGCTTTGGGTATGTTTCTCATTTTCTTTTTATTCTTTGCCAGGTGACAATGCTTTATTTGGTTAAGCAAGCATGACAAAGCCATTTGCATGCCATATAAATGTGAACATGCTTAGGAAAGAACAGCAGCAGAAAGGCTAGCTACAGTCAAGACCCTGCAGCTCCCGCAATGCAAAGGGAATAATGTCTAATCTTGTAGGAGCAATGTGCACACAAGCCTCCTTAAAAAGAGGGAGTGAAATGGGGCATGAGGAAAAGAAAACATCCCTTTCACCCACTTTTCGCAAGCCATGGAAAAGCGGGGGATATCTCTTATTCATATGCAATGACCCCTATTTGTATCGTGCGGAGCAAATGGGGGACACAGTGTATCAAAACCTAGGAGGTCTAGTCTACATAGAATAATTTTTTGGGGATATTGACCATATAAAGAATAATAACTTTTAGGGTTTGGGAAGAAACCTGACAAGCCAGGATTATTCAATGGATAGAAGACAAGTTTATTATGCCAAAGCCTCATGATGTTATCCCACTTTGTTCATTGATGATTATCCAACCAAAAGCACATAGCCAAAATTCCATGATTGTGTCTTACATCATGCGTCGACAAGGCGGCTTTTCATTAGTTTATCATGACAAGGGGGATTAACGCGATTCACTGCAGCTCGTGCGGTCTTAAAGGCGGCCTGCTTTTTTCATCCGAAGATTGGTACACTCGATGGATTGATAATGTTTCCGTGTGCATAGTTGATGTATTGTACATCGCATACTAAACAAAATCCGCTGTCGATATATCATTCAACTCCGTTGCCATCGAAATATGACTCCCTATCTTGAAAATCTAGATATTAGTTACCACATCTTGTCTGTAGTTTAATAGGTCATAAAAGGGTAGATTAAAGGCAAGAATGATAACAATTTTGTTCATGGTAACAATTTCCAGCCAGATTTTTACTTTTAGTCTCCAAACAAGTTTATGAACAAAATTTATATTGTCGGAATAAAATTCGTTTGGTAGACCTTATTAAATATCTCATTCTCATGCTTTTTTTTCAATCATTGTATGCCCCATTGTTTCGTCAGGTAAAATATCTTTAATCAATTGAATTGCAAACATCGATATGGAAATCACACACTGATGGGCGGTGAGGATGAACGATAATAAAAGCCTTTATTTTTGGCTCCGTTCGTTTCATGGAAAATAATTTCCGGGAAAACGTTTTCCGAATTTTCCGGTGTTCGTTTCATGAAAACGAATTCTTTGAGGGAAATGTTTTCCATCCAGGAAATGTTTTCCTCACTTAATCTTTCTTACCTCACACCTATACAAATCTTCACTTTCTCCTCTCATTTCTTCTTCCTTTTTTTTTTATTCGAATTATTTTTAGTTTTCTTTTACTTTTTTAATTTGAATTATTTTTAATTTCCTTTTTCTTTTCTTTTTTTCTTTTCCTTTTTTCTTTTCTTTTTCTTTTTTTTATTTGTTTCCTATCTTCTTCTTTGTTGGTTAGTCGTCGAACCATATGAACCTCAAACTCATCGATCTTAAACTCACGCTCGTCGATCCGGCAAACCTCGAGCTTGGCACTCGCGCTTATCAATTTGGTGAGTAGAAAATATTTTTCTTACCGAACACTGAAAAATATTTTCCGAAACACTTTCGGGTTTTAACCGAACACGAGAAAATATTGTCATTTTCCGGAAAATGACTTCTTGGATTCCGGAGATGGCCCATTTTCCGCGAAACGAACGGACCCTTTGTGTTTATTTTAGAAATAAAAAAAAAAGTAGAACATTTCTATTTTGAACCTATTTAAAAACTAAAAATTTATCTCGGAAATAGAAAAATAAAAGTGCATTAACTTTTTATTCCAAACTTGTTGCTCCTTGATTCAATCAAGAGCCAGTCTTCCTCCTTCATCATCGTCCGTCCTTGCATCTTGCATCTTGCATCTTGCATGGGTAGATGAGATTCAGTAATTAGCAGGACAAGACATGGGAAAGTGGCCGCCGTGGCAACCCGAGGAGACCAAGAAACTCCACGTCAAGTTCCGCCGCTTGAGGCTCGAGGGTCTCGACGCATTTGCGGAGCACGACGGCGGTGAGGCGAAGAAGGAGAAGAAGGAGGAGAAGGGGATCCTCCTCGAGGTCAAGTGGCGAGGACCCAAGCAAGGGCTCGTCCAGT
Organism: Eucalyptus erythrocorys; assembly: GCA_014182555.1. Classification (NCBI taxonomy): domain Eukaryota; kingdom Viridiplantae; phylum Streptophyta; class Magnoliopsida; order Myrtales; family Myrtaceae; genus Eucalyptus; species Eucalyptus erythrocorys. Next base: position 27,861,069 of record CM024604.1, read on the forward strand.
TCCCGCGGACGGCGACGCGCCACAAGCAGGTCACGACCCAGAGGCTCCTGAGCGGAGGCGCGGCGGTCAAGTGGGGCGAAGGGGAGCTGATTGAGGGCACGTGCAAATTCTGTTGGGAAAATATGGCTTTAAATTGGGTAGAACAATGAAGTCGTATTTTTATCCTACCAAAAAAAAAAAAAAAACAATGAAGTCGTATTTTTAAAGTAATCAAATCGGACTTTAAAACGTAATGTCACTTTTTTTTAGTATTTATTTGCCTCACAACGTTACTAATGGTTACCGATAAATTTCCTCAACGATAGAACAAAATTTCAAATGAGAATACTAGATAGCAATTCTAGTATTTATTCAGGGTCTCTCTATAAAACAATTAAAAAGATAGCTTTTTTTTTTTTCAAAAAGAAGGCTCACTCATATTCTTCTAAAAAGTGACACACACACACACACATATAAATATAACAATCTTAAAACATAAGCAACTTTTCGTGAAAAATTGCAAAAACGAACAAACATGTCCTTTCGAAAAACTGCCCAAATGAATAAAGACATCCATTTGGAAGAAGTTGAAAAAACGAACAAATGCAAAGAAGTTAAAAAAACAAATAAATGCAATCCTTCGGGAAAAGTTGCAAACTGAACGAGTATTTTTTCCAAATGTCGTCTTGAAAAGACACAAATAAAAATTTGGAATAATTAAAAAAATTATTGTTATTTTTTAATAAATAAAATTTCATAAAAAAATAAAAAATAAATAACAAAGGGGTTAGTGCTAATTAAATCGCGGGCACGCAAAATAACGCCAATTATTCGCGCACCCACATGTGAGTATAGTGGGATCTAGCCCACATCCAATCATTTATTTAGTTACATAAAAGAAACCCCACACTTATTAATTGGCCAACTTCCTCATACTTATCATATGTGAGACAAGAAAATATGCACTTAATTTATTTTTACAAATAAACTTTCAACAGCTTCGGCAGCTCTTCCGCCGCATGAGAAGTTTCCTTCAAAGTCTTATGCGTAAGTGTGAGTCAGGTAACGAGATTGCCTTCGCGTTTGTGCCGTTATTGCTGAGAATAAAAAAAATAAAATGATTATCATGCATTCCTTAAGTAATTCGTGATCCTCTTTCATGTATTTCGTATTGAAATGTGCATATATGAGGTTGTGTCGTGTGCGATGTTAGAGAAAGATGCAGAATTCGACAGCCTTGCCTCGAGATTCTCACTCTCCACAGAGATGACAGGATGAAGAAATCCTGAGCGCAGTGGGATGAGAACTGCCTGGAGCAAGCAAAGTCATTTCAAGAGGCTCAGAGCGCGAATGGCGAAATGCATAGAACTGGACACGACAGCTTTTCTCCAACACCATCGTATCTCGTGTGTCTGCACCGGGGAGTCCAAGAGGTTTTATCCATTGGAAAGCGATAGGTTGAGTTATGGTCTTTGAGAAAATACTTATAAAATGCCTCTACTTTTGAATTTGTCATTGCTATTTCCAAAATTCTCCTGCCAATATTCTTGCACATCCATACCCTAATCAACAAATCACAATCCCATCATCCGTCCCTCAACCATCATTGACAGTCACCACGGCAACTGGACTGCTTGATGTAGGAATGCATAAAGATTAAACTACAATTTCATTTAAAAGTTTAAATTTTTATAATAATTAACAGTAATCTCACAAAATATTTATCTAATATCAAAGTAGAAAGTCTTAAATTTAATTTTTTTTTCTAGACAACTTATCCGTCTCCCTTACAATATAGGCTTAGTCATAGGTCAAAGTCTAGTCTACTTTTGTGAGGAACTATTAGAATTTTTGAATATTAAACTCGACATTCATCTAATAACTTAAATTTTTAAAACTATTGACAGTGATGTTACAAAATTTTATATTCACTACTACATCTATTGCCAAGGCCAAGGTCCATTGCTCACGACACCATGAAACGCGGTGAAGTCCCACCACAGAGAGACAAAGAGCAAGATTGTCCATGCCCCTACTAGTTCTTCTCAAAAAAAAAAGATACTAAAAGTGGAATAATTCTCATATGCCACTCACTCGGGTGGCAAATTTTTTTATTAGATTCCTCAATTGACAAATCGGGAGAAAAAATTATCACTTCAAGTGCTCCTGGCTAAAATTTTACATGGCTTTTTTAATAAAATCTTTATTCATATGTGGTTTTTTTTATTAAAAATACAAGTCGATCGTGGACTATGAGATGGTTGATCTTAGCCAAAATGACGTCGCACTAAGTCCTCTCAAAAAATAGATTTCTCTCTGTCGTTGTCTTTCTCCTTAACTTTACGCTCACTCTTATTCATCATTTGAAATAGCTGGTCACCCTCGCTCGCTCACTTGCCGTCTCTCTCTCTCTCTCTCTCTCTCTCTCTCTCTCACTCACTCAGTTACTTACTCAACCACCATCCTCTCTCTATGGTTTGGTGGTTGGAGGGTAAAGTAGGGCCTGATGCTTGGAGGAAAGAAATTGGGGCTCCGTGCGAGAGTGAAAAACCTCACAATAGGGAAAAGATGAGTGTTTGTCCACGTTGAAACAAACCTCGATACTTGTTAAAATGAATTTAAGCTGCTTGTCCTGCTCTTGCCCTCCATTGCAAGGTTTGACTCTTAATTTTGGGGTTTCCAACTAGGGTTTGAAAAATTACTGGGGTTTACCCTAATGGTCACCCTTCCAACATGGAAGGGAGGTGGAGAATTCAAATCCCCACATTCTCAGGAGACTGAGGTGGAGACGAATTAGTTTCAGAAGTGGATTTCGATTTCCATACCTTGCAAGGAGACAGAGCAAAATTTAGGAGTAGACTAGAACCGATCAAAAAAAAGGGGGGGTTTGAAGAATTTGGGTAAATAGCTTGGTTTGTCCAAATTAGGGTTTATAATTGGGTTAAAACATGTAGACGATGTCGTTTAGAACTAAGTATGCTAATTAGGCACGTTGGTCGATGAAATTGATAAAATATTATCGCGTTGGATTTTCGTCATCCAAAATTGAAGTTGATGTTTAAGTTAAGTTATCATTTTTTTTTAAAAAAAAAAAAAAAAAAAAGGCACTTAAGTAATTTAATTAAAAATTTTAATATTAAAGTGAACATTATATAAAGGTTATTATATTTCTAATATCCTTTTCCCAGACCTTCTCTCTTTAGTCATCCTCAACTTCCCTCACACGCGCAAGAGTGCACCTCCATACCTAGGCAGCCTTGTTCTAAAGTTCTTCGTGACATTGCGACCTCATACGACAATTTGGATGTGTGGATGGTGTGAGACTAGGGTTCATTGAACCTTCACATACGGGAGGCTATTCTAGGCATTTTGATAGAGTTGAAGTAGCAAACTTGTAATTTTGAAAATAGAGGGATGTTCTTAGCATCAAAAGTGAAAACTTAGGGTTTTATTTTTTATTTTTTTGTTGGTATTTTCCCCATTAATTATCTTGATTTTGCGCCTCATGCAAATGATGGGAAGACAATAGAAAACAAAACTGCATGCTCACTTGAAATTTTCACAAATTCAACTTGGAATCATGTAAAAAGAAGGGAAGTCGAGCAAATAATAGACGGAGTAGGAATCAAAGACGGTCAAAATGAGGTAACATCGAATGACCATTCCTTTATAACAAATCTTTTTAAGTTGATTGCTTTGATACTATCTTAGATTGATCGGGTAACTTGAACTTTTAAAATTTAGAGTTATCATATGACGGGATGAATCATATATTCCTATATCATCTACCATGAAGAGGCAAAGCTAGGGTTACCATCGAAATTTTAGTACATAGCTCGCTCTTATGTACCATGAATTTCATGTTTTTTTAACATGAACGTTGTACCGATTGGACAATGGATGTGATATTTAGGTACCTAAAAACTATTCATTGTGTTTAACATATTAAAAAAATGAATTCCATTTCTTCCTTATTTTCAATGTTCACGAAAGAAATCACCAATGGAGTGATGAAGTTAATGGTGGGACCAAACTTTTTTTTTTTTTTTTTTTTTGCTATCAAATGTCCCATCATCAATGCCCTAATGCCATGAACTTGAAAATTTGAGGTACTTCTATCTCATTAAAAGTTCAAGTTACTCGATCAATTTAAGATAGTATCAAAGCAATTAACTTAAGAAGATTTGTTATAAGGAAATAGTCATTCAATGGAACCTCATTTTGACTATTTTTGATTCCTACTCCCTCTATTACTTGCTTGACTTCCCTTCTTTTTGCATGATTCCAAGTTGAATTTGTGAAAATTTCAAGTGAGTAGGTAGTTTTGTTTTCATATGACAAGATGAATCATATGTTCCTATATCATCTATCATGAATCAACAAAGATAGAGTTGCCATCGGAATTTTAGTGCATAGCTCGTTCTAATGTATCATGAATTTCATATTTTTTTGTAATGAACGTTGTACCGATTGGACAATGGATGTGATATTTAGGTACCTAAAAACTATTCATTATGTTTAATATATTAAAAAATGAATTCCATTTCTTCCACATTTTCAATGTTCACGAAAGAAATCACCAGTGGAGTGATGAAGTTAGTGGTGGGACCAAACCTTTTTTTTTTTTTTTGTTATCAAATGTCCCATCATCAATGCCCTAATGCCATGAACATGAAAATTTGAGGTACTTCTACCTCATTATGTCGTTTGGAGTTACATCACCCCCACAGTGGATCTCCTTCAATTTTTTTTTTTTGGTAAAGTCCTTCAAATTTATTTGATCTCTTCCCACTTAACAATTTAAATTTTTGCATTGGATTGTCTAACGTGATATCAAAACTAGACCTATTGCTCCTAATCCGATTTACATGTGCAGAGGTTATGGAAATATTATTCTATATCTATTGACAACGGCCCTTATATACTCATCAATATGGCAATTCCATTAAGATCTCTTCGTCAATTGAGAGAATAGTAAGGAAGGATGAGGTGACCCTTCCTAATGACCTTGAAGGCTAAGGACGCCCAGAGTAAAGGGGGTACTGTCCTAAAGGAGATGGACCAAATCCTTGACGCGTTCAAGGACATGATTTTGTTTTATTTTTTATCTCCATCGACTCACTTAACAATTTTTAAGTGTAAATCTCAAATCTTCCCTTGATATCAAGCACATCACTAAATACTTCTTTCGAGTAAACCAACTTAATTTATCGAATAAATGCAGAAGAATAAACGCATGATGATATGATTCAAACTCTCATGATAATTCAAATCGTCCATCTCGAGAGCTAAGACGGACAGAACGAGGATCAACGACGATCGAATCCCTCGAATTATAATATCACTTTCGAGGGGAATTCTGGGCAGCACGTGCTGCTTCGATAGGAGCCACGACCTCTCCCATAAAACCATGTCTACGGGGCGTGAGAGAGGAGGGACGCGAAGTGGTGGGAGACAAAGGCATGCACGAAGTACAAACTCGAAAGCATATAAATTACTGCGATTGAGGTGGTGTCGCGGTGGTGGCTTTGGAAATCTCGTATGCTGCGAAAAAAAAACATGTTCGGTACCTCAAAGACGATGCGAACTTCGGTGCACGTGTGCCGGTCATTTATGCTCGATCTATGCATTTGCATGGTCTCTCTCTCTCCCTCGGTTTTGACTATGATAACACCAGTCTCTCTCTCTCTCTCTCCCTCCCTCTCCCTTTGGCGGGAGCCGAGAAAAATGTCTATTGGAACCCGAGGAAAGGAGGGCTTTTGCTGCTTTATGCCCTTCCATTTCGAAAGATTGTGTCGGACACTTGGAGCCCAAGAAAAGGGTTTTGCTTTATGCCTTGTGAAGATCGGTGTGAACTAGCAGTGTCTTGAAAGAACTTGTTGAATACACTTGATAAGATGATGTTTGATGGTTTCAGATGATTGTCTAAAAAATCGTTGACCTATTATACAACGGCCAATTCGATTCTATATATTTCAATGGTGCCGGTTTTGTTATAAATTTTTTGATGATTTGCTAATTTAATCTTAAGCATTACCTAGTGTCAATTAAGTCCTAAGCTTTTTGAAAATTTGTCAATCTAGTCATAAACTTATTATTTAGATATTGGGTCAAGAGAGCTATATTAGCAAGTCATCGAAAGTTTATGACTAAATTAGCAAATCATCGAAATAAAAAAGAGAAAATTCATCGGTAGATTTTCATGAGATATTACTCTAAAAGCTAGCAAAAAATAATTAATAAAACACTTGGACTCTATTTGTTTCACATAAAGATGAATAATTTGAAAAATACTTTTCTAAAAATAATCATTTGTATCGCTTACAAAATTGAATAAACAAACATTATTTTCATTGTCTATAAAAAATTTTAGACAGTAAATTATCCTTGATAGTGAACTCATTTTTGTTGACTAATTTTTTTTCAATAATACAAGTAATCATTTTTAAGAAAATATTTTTTAAATTATCTACCTTCCATAAAACAAACATTTTAAAAAGTGATTGATTGTATCACTTGTAAAAATGAATGTATGAAAATTATTTGCATTGTTCACTAAAGTGCTTAGATGTAAATCATTGCTGTTAATATATCATTTTCTCCATTGATTAATTATTTCAATAGATAAAAACAATCAAATTTTAGGAATATATTTTTCATATCATTAATTTTTTGTGAAACATATAGAACCTTAATTCGCCAGCGATAAGTCATCATCAATAAAAGCACATAGTTTAATCGAAACAATACCAAACAATAAAATATCAGTGTCAAGTACATTCGAAATGTAGTAGCTGTCGATGAAAGAAAATGAAGAGATCAATGAAATGACAAGTTCATTTTATTTGTTTTTTATCATGGATAACTTGGAAAATGGATTTATTTATTTATCTTCCATTGGAAGGGCGATATTGAAAAAAAAAAAAAAAATTGGAGGAATGTGTAAAAAGGTGATTTCGAAAAACTTTCTTTTTTGGTTTCCTTTCTTTTCCGGGGGGCACCTGGGCGTTTTAGATCACACGACATTCTTGCGACGCCACGTGTATGGCCCACAACCCTCCTCAGCCAAAAATAACTTTTCGACTTCTAGTGCCATCTTGCCAGACGCAGGGGCATGACAGTAATTTCCTGCACGAAGCATGTAGATGGCCAAAAGGACCTTCTCAGCGCAACTTTGGCTTTCAAAAGGCAGCTGAAGTGAAAAAGGCAAAAAAGAAAATGATCATAAGCATGTTGAATTTTATTTGCTAAAAATGGCTTATATTGATAAAAGGGTTAATTCACAAAAAAAAAAAAAAAATTCAAATTGGTTACATGTGCCATATTTAACAAGAATAAAATATTTTTTTCTGTACAAAAAAGTCCTAAATCCTTGTACCCGTGCCACATTTATACCCAACTAAACTTAAATCCATACTATCATATGCCACATTTACTCTAATTTTGCCCTAAGATGTTAGTGGATTTGTCATAATCATATCAATTTGGAATTTTTTACTTCACAAAAATTAGTTTAGTATAAAATTGAGTTGACTATATTGTTGAAGATTCTTTATACCATTTGCTTTATTAATAGAAGCTTCTAGTGCACTTATCGATTAAAACTCTATTTTCCTCCGTCTCTTAATAGACAAAGCTCCCTCTATATTTATTACCAAAAAAAAAAAAAAGCTCCCTCTATATATAGCTATTATCAATAGATCATAGATATGAAAATCGCCCCATTTTTAGTTCATGGTCAGTTTAAAACCGCACACATCCAATACTTCATTTCAGATCATATATGGAAGGAAATATGTAACCCTCATTTGACGCGTCGAGTAATGGAACATCGGTTCATTAAGGGAAAAGAATCCGATCGCAATACTTTATTTTAAATGGAGTATCTTGAAAAAAAAAGGTAAAAACCATGTTCTTTGTTAGTAAGGAATAGGATCCATTGTACATAGAATCTGAGGCATGGCTTATGGCCCTTATTAAGGGAAATCTCAGGACACGATTTGGGCAAAAGCCATCTCATCCAGCTTTCTCCTTCTCGTTGCTGCTTCTTCTGCTCGCTTACCACTAAACTGTACCGCAACCTCGAAGCGACACTGCTTAGGTTAAAGAGCAAGAATCGGCAGAGAGAGAAAGAGAGAGAGAGAGAGGGAGAGGAAGGGGCGGAGCCACCGTCTCCGTCGCCTTCGTAATTTTTGCTCGGGAAAATCGCCGGAGCTCGAGGCATGGAATTAGACGGAGCGTCGGTCTTGTGAAAAGGCCGCCCCCTCCCCCCGGTCAAAGAGAGACCACCGGACGGTCCATGAGCCCGGTCGAGCTCCGACCCACCACCGCAACCGCCGACCGTCTTCGCTAGAAGCGCCGCCGCTCCATGATGGCTGAGACCGGCGTCGTCCGGTTCCACGGCAACCTGGACCCGGCGGCCCAGGAGTTCCGTCCGGCCAGAAACCCTAACCCTCCCTTCTTCGCGGCGCCGCCGCAGCAGCAACCGCCTCCGCCGCCGCCGCCGCCGGCGCAGCAGCTCTACTACCCGCCGCCGTACGAGGTCCAGGTCGTGCCCTTCCAGTACCACCACCACCACCCCCACCACCACCCCCACCCCGCCGCGCCGCCGCCGCCGCCCCCGCCCCATGCCGCCGCCTCCGTGGCCCCGCCGATGCCGCCGCCCTCCCCGACGGCGACGCGGGCGCTGGCGCTGTGCCCGGTGCCGGGGACGCGAGCGAGTCGTGGGTGCGGCGGGAATTGGAGGTGTTCGGGGACGTGCGGGCGGTGCAGATGGAGCGGGCCCGCCGCGACGGGGTGGTGACCGTCCACTTCTACGACCTGCGGCACGCGAAGCGCGCTGCGGGCCATCCGGGAGCAGCATATGCAGCGCCAGTGCCGCCTCCGGGACCACTACTACGGCGCGCTCCCCTCCCTACCCCCCGCCGCCGCCGCCGAGGACCCCCGCTGCCGCCCCGGCGCGCCGGCGGCGGGGAGCGGCCTCGTGGCGGGGCCCGGGGTGTGGGCCCAGTTCGTGATCCCGGCCGTCCACGCCATCCCGGATGGGCAGAACCAGGGCACCCTCGTGGTCTTCAATTTGGACCCGGACGTGTCGACGGCCAGCCTGAGGGAGGTCTTCGAGCCATTCGGTATCTCCCCCTTCCCCTCCGAAGCATGCCTTGACGGACGCGATTTCCTCTTTCGCTTCTTGGGTTCGGATCGAATCCGTCGGCTTTGCATGAAAATCTTTGCTTTGAGAAAGCGAGCGTTTTTCAGTTTTTTTTCTGGTGGGGCTTGCTTCAGATAGAGGGGTTTTCTTTCTTTATTTGCTCGGGGAAAGTGGGGCGTAAAAGCTGGATTTATCGAGCATTCTTTCTTCTCTCCCTTTTTCATCTCCATTGCGCCTGTTTCTCCTTCCCATTTGCATGCTCAGAAGCTCTTCTCGATGGTTTCCGCGCAGGTCCGGTGAAGGAGCTGCGGGAGACCCCGTTCAAGAAGCACCAGCGGTTCGTGGAATTCTATGACGTCCGGGACGCCGCCAAGGCGCTGGCCCAGATGAACGGCAAGGAGATCCACGGCAAGAACGTGGTCATCGAGTTCAGCCGCCCCGGTGGCTACAACCGCAAGTTCCTGCTAGACCCCACAGGCCCGCCGACCCCGACGACCCCGACCGCTTTCGTGCACAATTCGTCGTTCCTCTATACCTCCCCGGCGGCCGCCTACCATGCCAAGATTCCCAAGGATTCGCCGCCGCCCCCGCCCCCTCCTCCGCCTCTGACGTTGCCGCACCGCCTGGCTGCCGCTCCCCCCGGGCTGCGAATCCTGCAGCCCAACAAGCCTGCCAAGAAACTGCTGATGGGTCCCGGCGAAGCGAGCCCTACCGCGGAGAAAAGCTCGGGAGTCGAGGCACCGATGGACCGCTTGAGTTTGAGCGGCGGCGGCGATGCTCATGGAAGCGAGAGAGGAGAAGGAGAGTATTGTAACAAAGGGAGCGTCGTCAGCGCCAGGAAGAGTGGTGCCAAGAAGAAGCACGGCAATAGCATTAAGCAGCAAACGCAGCCGTGTCGGAGCAGCGGCAGCAGCAGCGGTAGCGGGAGGCCATGGAAGAGCAACAAGCAAGGCAGGCACAAGCTCGATTCCCGGTTCGTCATCAGCGAGGAGGACGGCGCGGTGGCAGAGGCGAGTTCCGGCGACTCCAGGACCACCGTCATGATCAAGAACATACCCAACAAGTACAGGTGAACAAGGGGGTCGCTCTCGCTCTCGTTCTCTTTCTCGCTTCATCATACTTGCCATTTTTGTGAATGGATTTCGTCTTCTTTCGTCTTCCTCTTATTTTATTATTAAAATCGGCAATTGTTTAATGTGGGGCGCAGTCAGAAGCTGCTGTTGAACATGCTGGACAACCACTGTATCCACTGCAACGAGCAGATTGGAGAAGACCACTGCGAGGACGACGACGACCGCCAGCCGCTGTCCGCATACGATTTCGTCTATCTCCCCATTGATTTCAAGTGATCATCTGAACATAAAGATTCCGCAAGAACACATTTGTTTCTTTCTTTTCTTCCTATTCTTGATTTCATTTGGGGTTTGAATTGCTGATGTCGGGATTGATCGAACTTTCGCGCATTTTGGACAGCAACAAGTGCAATGTGGGGTACGGGTTCGTGAACATGACGACGCCGCAGGCGGCGAGGCGGCTTTACAAGGCCTTCCACCTCCGCCACTGGGAGGTCTTCAACTCCAGGAAAATCTGCGAAGTCACCTATGCAAGAATCCAGGTATGGCAAAATAATTCAGGAACAAAAACTTTCTTTTTTACTGGTATTTCGTCTAGTCTAGACTCCAGTCCAATAGCAATTAGCATGGGGATTCAAGCGGGGCTCGAATGGCAAGAGAAACCTTCGCCTCTTTTAATGAATCCCGCGAAAGTGAAAAATGATGAAAAATGAGAATTTGGGTTTTGGGTGGGTTAAGGGTTTGGAGGCGCTGAAGGAGCACTTCAAGAACTCCAAGTTCCCGAGCGAGGCGGAGCACTACCTGCCGGTGGTGTTCTCGCCGCCGCGGGACGGGAGGCGGCTGACGGAGCCCCTCCCCGTGGCGGGCCACCACCATCACCACCACCAGCACCACCACCACCAGGCGGCACCGGCGGCACGAGGGGAACGACGACGACGACGACGACGACGAGGAGACGGACGGCGGAGACGAAAGGAGGGCGGGGACCGATGGGAATGACGTCTGCTGCAGCGAGGAAGGAGGGGAGGGGACGGGGTCGGGCGGCGGCGGCGGAGGCGGCGGGCGCAGAGGGAACAGCAGTCGAAGCTCAAACGACGGCGGCGATAGCGGTGATGATGATGGTGACAAAGAGAAGAATTGAATGCCGTGTCGCGTCCTTGCCCTTTGGTTCGGTATTCGCGCAGAAGAGAGAGAGAGAGGGGGGGAATGCGAAGCGTCACCGGCGCAGGGCGTGGGTGCACCGCCCAATGGGCGGCCGTCGAGCTCTGCGCCAATAGCCCTCCGTCGCACAGCTCCTCTTATCACTCTCTTCTGTTCTCTCTCTCTGTCTCTCTCTCTTCTTCTGTCTCTCTCTGGTTCTCCTGGTTTTTACTATGTGCATGGCTTTTTTGGTGTTTCTCTTTTTTGATTTTCTCTGTCTAATATGTGGTGACGTTCTTCTTTATTTCGTCATCTCTTCCTTTTTCTATTTCTTTTGTAGTTCTTTTTTGGGAGTAATTTTGACATTTTGATGGGTTTGAATTTATTCATTTGTTTGGAAATGTGAGATCGCATTTTGGGGGGAAAGACTCAAACTACCTTTTCCCTCTTTATTTTGGGGGCGTTTAAGATTGAAGTACATAATTAAGGACATGTTCAGAGAGGTGTTGTCGAACTCGAAATCGACCCCTGGATTCCTCGAGCTCAAGTAGAGCTTGAATGTGTTGTTAATCGCTAAAAACCTAATTAGAGCTCGAATTCGAAGATATTTCGCTATTGTTGCTTGTTGATTTGGAAGCTCTGTGCTTTTTTTATGGGGATGAGTAGGGACATGCAATGTTTCGATCTCTAAAGGTTTAAACTTTTGGAATAAACTTGTTAGGAATTGATGTGATCGACTGTTTAATGAAATTAGTATGTGATGGGATTTGGCTCAATTTGACGACTTGTTGGCCTAAAGTTATAATCATAGTGGCATTTTCCTCATTTGTAAATTATGACTAATTATATGAGTTCCCATGTTATGATATTAGATCGATCAATCAATTATCCCATATGAAAGAGATTTTAGGATGTTATAAATAATTTACATTATTTTTTAATAGTTTAAATTTTTAAAATATTGATCACTTAAAACTCATTTTCAAAAATAAAACTCATTTTCAAAAATAATAGAAAATTGAGTGGTGTTTATGACTTTTAATTGCCTTAGTGTTTGAGTTTAATAACTTAAAACTTTTAGAATTTTAATCATGTATATGATCACTTTTATAAATATCGATCCTGGCATTGACCATTAAGCGAGTAATGTAAAAGCTACAAGGATATATGCCTGATTAATAGAGTACATAGGTGTAATTTAATGCCCTTGATTTTTAGAGAAAAGATATACTTTTTTTTTTATATGCCTGATTAATAGAGTACATAGGTGTAATTTAATGCCCTTGATTTTTAGAGAAAAGATATACTTGTATTCTAGATAACTTGAGACACGTAATAGTCTCAAATTTTTATTTATGACCACCGTACTTTATTACGTTGCACAGTCAAATCATTAAAGGAAGATCGGAAATCCACGGAAAATAATGCACTCTAAATCTCTCGTGTACATTTTGCATTGACGTGGCACTGCGTTGGCACAGCATCAGTGGCATACCAATCCTTACTATAAAAATGAAAGGGGCCGAAACTTCTTCAAGATAACATTTTGAAAATATATATGTGTGTGGGGGTGTGTGATGGATCAACTAATTGCTTTCCCATTTGCCCCAACTGAAGGTCGTCAACCTTGGGTCGCAAGGAAGTGGCTAGGGCTCACGAACCCTAGTAGACGAGCCTTAGTCAAAGCATAATTCCTCCTCGCATTGACATGGTACCTTGACATGGTACTGATTTAGCACTGCTTCAATGCCGTAACAATCTTTACCTGAAAGAACCAAATGGGTGAAACTTCTTTAATATAACTTTTTGAATATATATACACACAGATACATATGTCTATGCGGCGGATCAACCAATTGTTTTCCCATGCTCCAGCATACGATCGTGAGCCTTGAGTCGTGAGGGTAGGGCTAGGGCTCATGAACCCTATCGGGCGACGGTGAGGGCTCGCCATCACCACAAGACAAGGGCCTTAGTGGAAGCATAATCCCTCCTCACTTGCATTGACGCGGCACTAAGTCGGCATTGCTTTAATGTTATATCAATCTTTACTGAAAAAAACCAAATGGGCAAAACTTCATTAACATAACTTTTCAAATATGTGTGTGTGTGGCGGATCAACAAATTGTTTTCCCATGGCCTAACAAAGGATTGTCAGCCTTGAGTCGTAAGGGTAGGGCTAGGGCTCATGAACCCTATTGAGCGATGGTGAGGGCTCGCCATCACCCCAAGACAAGGGCCTTAGTGGAAGCATAATTCCTCCTCACTTGTATTGACGTGGCACTAAGTCAGCATTGCTTCAATATCATACCAATCCTTACTAAAAAACATCAAATGGGCGAAACTTCCTTAATATAACTTTCTAAATATGTGTGTGTGTAGCGGATCAACGAATTGTTTTCCCATGGCTCCTTGAGTCATGAGGGTAGGGATAGGGCTCATGAACCCTATCGAGCGACAGTGAGGGCTCGCCATTACTACAAGACAAGGGCCTCAGTCAAAGCATAATCCCTCCTCCCCTCGCCACCCCCGGCCCCAACCCCTGGTCTCTTCCTCTCTATCTCAATTTTTCTTAAAATTTTCTTTGTCCGAATAATTTTGTTTGTACTAAACATCATTCGATAGTTGAAGCAATATGCTTGTCACATTTATCCCGCCATGTGATCTTCGGTGAAGTGCACAGGATGTCACATCGGACTTTTGTTTGAAAAAACCGGTCGAAAGTTAGTCGGAGTACATCAATTACGAAGAGATGTATAAGTTCAGCGCATTTGATTAATCGAAATATAGTTCAGTGGATTATTAAATGTAGCTTTCCTGTGATGAATGGTCACCTAGCTCGAAAAGCACAGATTGCAGAATAGTGACGGGGATGATGCGAAGTAAGGAGACATAGATAGGTACAGCCTAGTCACCTCTCTCATAAAGCACATGGAAAATTGACATCGACATGATGTGATTTTAAATTTATATTCATGAGTTCATCTCAAGTGTACTTTCATTTGTCTAACAAAATATGAGAAAAAAATGGTCAAAATTTTGTTTATTTCGCAAAAAATAAATTATTTAAAAATATTTTGATTATTTATATCATTCATAATATATTTACATAAATTATTATTGTAATGAAAATATTTTATTATTGACAAGTGATGTAAGTAATTATTTTTTAAAATTATTTTAATACATTTTATTTCACAAACAACGGAGCCTAAATGTGATGGGTTTTAAAAAATGACAAGGTATTATTTCATCATTTATGCAACTAAATTCATCTCATTTTCCCAAAAGAAATTGCTCTTCACTATCCAATAGGCTTTAAAAGTGGTGAACCCCCATATCCATTCATTTTTCTTCTTTTTTCTAATTTTTTGTATGTTGGGTCTAATTGCCATAGTTATGTATATTATCTTTTATAAAAAAATTAAGTAGGTATTACCATGCAAGAAATTTCCAAGAAGCTTAGTTCTTTTCCATGTCGTCGAGTAAATTTATAAATTGATTGTCAATTAAAAAATCCAAAAATGAGCAACTTTTTACCACGTCAAATATTTATGCTTTTTTTTTTTTTTTTTTTTTATTGTGCAAATGACTACCATTTTTTTTCTTTAGCAGTTGTCTTTTATATACATGTATAGTAGGTTATTGGATGACAAGAAGAAAAAAAAAAGCAGTTTTTATAGATTTTCCTAATTAAGATCATAATCATATTCTCCAGTACAAAAATTCAAAGGATGCAATTTAGTTTAATCAAACCTTTGGAAGAAGACATTATTAAAAAAAAAGGCAATTAAATTCAATTAATTTTGGATTAACAAATATTAATATTATCCATGGAGTGCTTATGAAAATGTATCAATGCGTCTCAATATGCAGCATAGGTTTTATGTCATTGTTTTTAGTGTATTTTTAGATGTTCTTATAATTTCTTACACGCTCTGTGTAAAAGTGCCTTATTGACAGTAAAAATAGTCATCAATTCTTAGATATAGAAAATAAAGAGATTTGATGTTTTTTCTCAAGATTAATCAAATAACAAATTCACCAAAAAGTGAACCTTTTAGTTAGAAGTGCCAGAAAAATTAATGAGTCGCTATAACAAAAATGGTGAAGAAGAGGTCTCTCTTTTATATTTAATTTTCTAAACAACAATAAGTTTAAGTCTGAAGATAATCCATAATAAAAACAAATGGCTGAATTAAGGAAAATTTCGCAAAAATAGAAACCATCAATGGCGATTTTGTCTACCTAGTGAACATTGGGCGCATAACAGTAAAAGCCTCACCCTTTCAAAAATATTCTAATTAGTTTATTTCGAGTACTTTTTAACTATAAAAAATAGCATTTTATATTAGAGTAAAATTGCGCACATTAAAATTTCCAGAAAATTGGTATAATTTGAGTTTCATTACTATGTGATACCAGATTATTTCAATGGTGGGTTTTTTTAATATAAATTGGATGCAATATCATCAAGTTTTGTGTATGTGAACATATTTGATATGTTACTTAGATACTGGATTAGAAAACAAACCTAAAATGGGTAAAAAAAGTACCCTTATCTTAGAACAACATAGAAATTTTTTGAATTCATATAAACCATTTAAATTAAATGGGTTAGTCGCAACTTCAATCTTGAATTATATTCACAGTGTAATTGGATCTCTAAGGCTTTTTATTATGCGATTGAGTCATTTATTTTTACCGATGTCTCGAAATTGTTTGTGTGGCACGCCACACAAGCAACACTATGGTTCCGATTTAGCTAACTACTTTAACATTGACTTTTTATGTGGCTCCATGTAAGGAAATAGAGAAATAAAAACATATATACCTATGTGGGGAGACAAAACTTTCTAAATGTTCCTTTCTTATTTATTCATGCTAAAGCACGTTCATATACTTTATAAACTGAATAATAGTGTTTTTTACCTCCATGATCAAATGGGTTTGGCTCAGTAGTTAAGAAACGGATTTGTGTGTAAATTTCAAGCACCACACTAATTTAATTTTCCGCATTATCAAGTGCAAACAATCCTATGGCGGCTTGTCCGGGTTTCAACTTGCGCCTTATCCGGTTCATGAGGTCGGCGGGGGTCTTCCGTAGGCCCGTTTTCGATGCACCAACGAGCGAGCTTTCCGTCGCCAAAAGAAACCGGGATCCCTGGAGCCAATGTCATGGCACCCTCCCCATTCAAAAATGCTGCTTCGAGAGAGAGAGAGAGAGAGAGAAAGAGAGGGGCTTGGAAACATTAGGAGTGGTCCAATCTCCTGGAAGTGGTCCTGCTGGCTGCTCTCGCGAGTCCCTTTGCGAAATCTTTGTTTCTAGTAAAAGGCGAACCAAGAGGAGAGCAGCGTTTTGTCTCGACTCCTGAATGCGCATAAGGTCAAATCAGGTCGTGTCAGCTAGAGAGAGAGAGAGAGAGAGAGAGAGATATTCAATGCCCATGTTAGAGAGAGAAAATGGAGATGGGAAGGGAACAGAACAGAACAGAACAGTGGGGGGAAGGGGAAGAAGGTCTCCCGCTCTCCCGCTGCTTTGGGCGCTTCGAAGGGAAAGCCGCGTCAGCATCGTCTCGACGCCAACCAACGGTACGAGGTTGGGGAGGCCTCTCCCCACCCCGACGGCGAGGATGGACGGTCGGGGTGGCGCGGTGGCCGCGGCGGGGGATCCTCCCCGGGCCCCACCAACGATCCGGGGGGGCGGCGTGGCGGGCATCGGGGAGGTCCACGTGTCGATACCCCAGGGCGTCGGGGAAAGAGCGGGGATGAGGGGATGGCAGGGGGAAGGGGAAGGGGAAGGGTCGCTGGACTGACAAGAAAGGACGTGGTGGTGTGTCCGTGGGGTTGATGAGTAATGAAAAAAGCTGGCTGGGCGGAACAGCTGTCGTGAGGCCAGGGACAGCCACGAGAATGATAATTTAATTATTAATTATAAATATTAAAAATAATTTTTTAAAATTTTTTAATAATTTATAATTATTTAATTTTTTTTATGAATTCTCACAATTGATTAAAAATTATCACTCTTATCACTTTCCATTTTTATCCATAATGGCAGAGACATATTAACATCGACTATATTTAAACATTAATTTGATGTGTACTATTATTTTTAAAATTTTAATTTATTTAATGTGATTTCTGAATTTTTGCTCAATGTATAATATCGTTTTCGAATTTCTCATTTATACAATGTGGTCTGTGAATTTTGATTTAGTATTTTAATGCCGTCCTTGAATTTTTAAATATTACTATATAGTTTAGGGATTATATCAAACATTTACTAATAAATCAAAGATCATATCGAATGAATTTAAAAATCTATAGATAATATTATATAATAGATCAAAGTTTATAAACTGTTTATATTATTATATCTAATAGTAATGTCTCAATCATTCGATGGTCTTTTCTACACTTAATAAATTTAATTTAACGATTAAGATTAAGAAAGTAATTAAATCATTAAGTCACAGAGTTAGAGAAGATTTAGATGATAAACTAAACTTTAATTCCCCTCATTATTCGTGAAGAAGACAAATGAAGATGACATTTACCCTCCGTTTTCCTCACCTCACCAAACCCCACCAAACCCCACCCCCGCCCCCAAAAAAAAAAAAAAAAAAAAAAACATAAAGGCATCCTGTATTAAAGTGACACGCGAATCTCAAACAATCAAATCAATACGAAATTTAATGCAAAAAAAAAAAAAGAAGCCAAATCTAAAGAGAAAACGATCATCTTCTACATGATGGAGTGAAATTCATGCTAATGTTTTACCTGAACAGCTTTCATTCTAAGTTGGTGACAAAAGTTAGAAATTCACATCTAACATACATTATCAAACCAGAAAATAAAGTGGAACCATTCTTGCAATTTTTTTTTAATTCTTCACACAAAATAAATTTTCATGACATGATGTAAAAATGTAATCGTGTTGGTAATAAATAAACTCATTCCGTTAATGTAAATAATTTCCCATTGAGGCGAACGAAAAGATAATGAGAGGGATGTGTGTATGGGTAAGCAACAAAAGGGACCCATCAAATCGAACCTAATCGGCTGATTTTAGACGATTTCCGGTTCCAAAAAATCAGAACTTTGCAATCATTGAATATTGGTTCAATGCCTGATTTCATATGTGGATCCATCCATTAAGACTGGATCGATATATATTATATACTAATTATTATTATTATAAAACACGAAACCCTAATTATTAATTACAAAACTAAAAGTGAAAACCCTAATTTCCTTTCTCTTCACTCACGCAGCCACGCCTCTCTCTCTCTCTCTCTCTCTCTCTGCCACCCTCTAAGCACCGCTCCTTCTCTTGTTAGGCCTCGGTTCCCCTCCAGTCCAACACGAAAGTAATCCATTTGGAGTGATGAGGAACTGCACTACGAGACAAAAATGACCCTGTCCCTCTGGTAGTCAAGCTTGTGAACTTGCAAAGAACAGGAAAAGAAATTATCACGACCGGAAGCCTGGACCCCTTTGGAAAACGGACCAAATCGGCCAATTCAATTCCTAGATGAGTCCAGGATTAGGTAGCTCAGTAATTTTCGGTATCCAACTCTTGAATCAATCACCTCTCGATATGTGAGCATTCAAGGACGTGGATAAAAAGTGAGATTACATCCAAGAGAGGAGCATGCATATCATAAATTTAATATGTGCAGATGTATTTATTTGAGTAAAATAATTGATTTCTCGAATTTTCATATGCTTAGTTTGTCGAAGATAATTGATCATGAAAAGTCATTTATGGTCATAAAAAACACGCATTTTAAAAGTTAAGACAACGAATCTCTACATAAGAAAAGGGGAAAATATATTATCTTCACGAAAGCATTTTCCTATATCTCAAGACCTCCTTCGCAAATAAATACACCCTAAGTTTAATCTGGTCCGCCGGATTTCACGGAACTTATTGGAATTCCAAATAAAATCCACCACCATCTTAAACCGTTTCAAATGAAAATCCAGAAAAACACCAACATGCCCACATAATGATTTTGCGCAGGCAGAGGAGATAGAGATGGAAGAGCAGCTGTAGCGACAGAGACATTAGCGTAGGTGGCCTAATACTATACTAGGCAGCAGGCAACGGATAGGCTCTCTTAGGCCTTCCTTCTTCTTTATCTCTCGTATGGATGGATGGACGAGGCATTTAAAGTTGCCTGTTACAAAGATTCAGCCAGGGTTCGTACGGACGGGCCGGTCAACAGACTCGACGCGACCGGCCAGATTACACACAGCGCATGCCCCTCTTTCTCTCCGGTCACCCGTGGGGCCCTAAGCGGTCAAAGGGATTCCTCCGTCCGGTCAAAGGCTCCACCCCCACCCCCCGGCGGGGCCCCCGACAGCGTGGCGCCACGCCAGCAGCCCCGTCTGACGTGGCCGCCATTGTACCATTACCCGAATCCGATGGATTTGACTCGAGATGTGATCTGAGATAGCTCCAGGAAATTTAATGCGTGAGAAAATTATGATGGAGGTGAATACGTCATTCACCGCCCCAACATGGACTTTCAATAGGCGACATTCGGTTGGCGGGGCCAATCTATCACATAGGACAACATTTGATCATACTTTTAATGGAGCTCGTGCTAGTTTGTAACGAGAATAATGACGCCTCACTTTTGTTTTTTTTCTTGTTTTTTAGATATTTTTCCAATAAGAGATACCCTATTTGGATATATCTCACCCTCTAGATTATTTCTTGATCATATTCGGATTTAAGCCAATTTTTATATTACCTCGATCACAGAAAAGGATATAAGTCATCACATCCAGAGATATATAAGGCTAATCAAAAGTAGAGTAAGATATATTTTTTTATCGGTTGTAAGATATGGAAAAGCTAGCAAAAGAGACTATGTGGCAAATAGCTAAGAGGGCTGGCAGAGACACTTGCCCTAATAAATCGAAGGGATAACTTCGTTAGAAATTCTAAAAATTATTACAAAAATGCAATTGAATTTAACATTATTAAAAAAGTACAATCAAGTTTTAAACTTGTCATGAAAAATGCAATCGAATCCTAAAATTTTCAAAATGTACAATCAATAAAAGGATTTGTTTTGAACATTTTGACAAATTTTATGACTTATTTATATTTTTTGAAAAGTTTTAGAACTTAATTATATTTTTATAATAAGTTTTAGAACTTTTAGTGAATTTATTCCTAAATTGGAAACACCTCCAAAATGTTTGGATGGTGCCCACATTTGAATTTCTCCCCCAAACAAAAAAAAAAGGGGGGGAAATCACGAAAAATTCAAAACTTTGCCCAAAGTGATGATTTACCTCCCACTTTTTTTTTTTTAACGTGAAAAATCATAAATTTTGCTAATCGTAACACATTTATCTCAAACTTTTTTTTGTAACACAAAAAATCCTGAACTTCCATCGTGTGACACATTTACCCTAAAATTATAGGGCATTTTGATCTTTTTACTTTTCAATTATTTTTTATTTTTTTCTTCTCTCTTCTCTCGCTAGTGGAAGGAAGCCGCCGTTTGGCGAGGGCTGTCCTCACCGGCATTGGGCGAGGGTCATCCTTGCTTGGGCTGGCTAGAGCCGCCCTCGCCGGCGTTGGGCGGCCCTCGATTGGGTCTAGTGAGGGCCTCCCTCGCACCCTTGCCCAAATCTGGTGAGAGCAGCCCTCGTTGGCATCTGGCAAGGGCACCCCTTGCTCGAGTTCGATGAGGGCATCCCTCGCCAGGCCCTCGTCGGCGTTGGGCAGAGGGGTGCTCTCGCTAGATCTAGCGAGGGTCGTCCTTGCCCATCGCCGGCAAGGGCCACCCTCGCCTGCATCAGGCGAGGGGTGCGCTCGCCATATCTGGTGAGGGCCATCCTTACCTAACGCCAGCAAGGGCGACCCTAGCTAGCTCAAGCGAGGGTGACCCTTGCCCGACGCTAGCGAGGGCAGCCCTTATCGGACATTAGCTTCCCTCTGCTTAGGCCATGACGGGGCGGCGGGGGAAGAAGAAGAAAAATTAAGATAAAAATGCCCTTAATGGGGGTAAATGTGTCACGATTTTAAAAGTTTGGGGTTTTTCACGTCAAAAAAAAATTTGGGTAAATTTATCACTTTTGGCAAAGTTTGGGATTTTTGATGGTTTTTTCCTTAAAAAAAAAAAACCTACAGTAATTTAACATAGAAAAATTTGTGAAATTTGTTTCGGCCAACTTAAATGCTAATGAATGGGTTTCAAAATATAGCACTATTTTTTGCCAACGAATTTATCTTCCTTTAAAATTGAAATTTAACTAAAGGGTTTTCATCACAAAAAACCTTAAAGCAATATACTTATAGCAAATTTACCTCGAATTAGTTTATTAACCATAAAAAGCCTCAAATTGATAACCTATGATAAATTTACCCTAAATTCATTTTTTCTATCAAAAACCTTAAATTAGTACACTTGTGGCATATTTATTCTCAATTAGTTTTAATTAAATTGGATTAATATCATAAAAATCACATATAAGTACAAACGAAGGGTAAAACCTCAAAATGGTGCACCCGTCACGTGCTACATATTATTCAATTCAACAATTTTAAAGTAAAATTGAACGGAAACAAGTAGATGATAAATTTATCACAAATATATTAATATGAGGTTTTTAATTTAGGATACATTTGTTATATGTGTACCAATGTATGATTTTTTGAAACATTAACCCTAAACTAAATACATGCTTAAAATATAAAGGACGTGCCTCCCTTCTTCTTATTAGATACAAAGATTTGCGAGTTGATCGAAAGTGGATGCAAATTTATGGTAATTGACTAACACTATAGCTCCATTTGTTTTGTCGGAAATGAATAAGTTGATAAATATTTTTTTTAGAAAGATTGTTTTTATAGCTTGAAATAATTAGTCATTGAAAATATTTTCATCATAGAAAATAATTTATATCTAAATATTTTCATAGACAATAAACTTCAAGCGATTATTTTCTAAAAAATAATTTCCAAACATTTCGTTTTACATGAAGCAAAACGCACTATGAATAATTAATGTATGATATTCGACCCGCATTCGTTTGAGCATTGTCTTGTTTGCCATCATCATCTAGCAAAGGGGACCTCGCGAGAGATAAACTATTTTATGGCTCTTGGGTCGAGTGTTCTTATTCGTTAATTGCATATATATTAATGTTATCGAGGACGAGACTATAAAATTGGATATATGACGTCAATTTAATACTTTAAGTGCTAATTTCTTTCTTTTATTATTACTTTTTTTAAAAAGGCGAGGGGAGAGACTAAGTATCTCCGTGACATGGGGGATTCGTTGTCCTTTTCCCGAGCGCACGGTCGTTGGTCGTTCCGAGGTCAATGTTTTTTTCGGTTTTGTTTTCGGGGTTTCGATTTTAGGCGTCGGTTGGCGCATTTTTGTCGTATTTCTCCGGATTATGTTTTTTTTTTCCTTTTCTTGGCTTTGACCGGGCGGTCAAAGATTGGGGGCCCACACCAGTGGAAACTCGTGTGCTCTTTTCGAGTGCATCAAGGCCACACGGTTGGCCACCTGGGACCATCTCCTCCCTTTAATATGAGGGAAAAAGTCATAACAAATTCCAAAGTTTATCCACAATAGTATATTTATCCTAAATTATTTTTTGTAATACAAAAAACTTCAACCTATCTTTACATATTTACTTCAAACTTTTTCACATGACATTAAAAATATTAAATTTTTATATATGTAACATATTTATCATATATATATTTTTTTTATATTACAAATTCTTGAAGTAAATGTGTCACACGGATAAAATTTTGGAGTTTTTTGGTATCACAAAATAAATTTGAGAGGTATATAGTTTAAGATAAATGTATTACACGAATATAAGTTTGAGATTTTTTGTGTTATAAAAAAGCTCAGGAGAAATGTATTACAATGGATAAAATTTGAGATTTTTGGTAACCTTTACCCTTAATATTATCTATTTATCCCCACCCGTGGGTAGTGCAAGTGGTATTCGCTCTTTCCTGTAATGTTGCAATTGAGAGTTCAAATCCCCTCGCTGTCAACACGATTAAAATGGGGGCCCTGGCAATGGATTGTTGGACCAGTCTCCTTCGAGATTTACGTTTAAATAGTGGCTTGCGACGACGTCCGACAGCATCAGAGGACAGTGTGACCTCAATTAGCGTAAGTGAAAGGGGCTCCAACGGTTCCTCGATCACAAAAAAAAAAAAATTGTCTACCTATCCATCTATCCATTTATCTATCTTTTCAATTTCCCCACCCCCTCTTCAAAAACAACCCTACAAAAAGGTAAGATCCCATTTCTTTTTGATATACCAAAGTGTAGAAATTATTAACACTGAAAACCAGCATGACCTACGTGTCATTTTGAGAGGGCTTTGGGACGGACCAATTGAGCATGAAAATTTAACGATTTGATTTTTTTCTTTTTCAATTTCGATCGCCCATATTTCTTAGAAAATCGAATGAACAAAAAATATTTTCATCATGCTTCACAAAAAATTAATGACTAGAAAACTATTTTCTTAAATGATTGCTTCCATCGCTTACAAAAATGAACGAACTCAAAATGTTTTCATCATTTGCAAAAATGTTTGATTACAAGTTTTTATTGGCAATGAAGAGATTTTTCATTGATTAACTATTTTAAGTGATGAATTGATTATTTTTTTAAGAAAATATTTTTTTGAAATATTCGCCTCCATGAAGCGAACCGAAGATTATAGGGCTTAAAGTTTGGAAAACATTTTTTATTGATTCTTTTGCTTTTCTTGTTCACTTGCTCTCCACTCCAGGGATGAAATGTCGAGTGTTGGCCCATTCTGTATCTGGGTGGGCCTGTAGAGCTAGGCCTGAGCAAGATGCAAGGCAACGCTGTGCGCAACGTGAAGATGGCGAGCTTTTTACAAAGAAGAGGAGGTAAGAGCATCTGAAAAAGATTCATGAAATCTCAATGCCATCGGTTGAAGAAACATGGTAAAACTGCTAGAGAATCATCTAAATTATCTCTAACTCATGCCTTTATTTAATTAGCTTAAATTTTTAGAATAGTTGATAGTGATTTCACAAAATCTCATACGATATTAGAGTAGAAGACCTTAAGTTCAAATCTTTCCAAGTCCCTATTTACCTTATTTATTATATATTTTCATGCTTTAGGTTTAGGTCAAAATCCAACTTATGCATGGGACGAAGTGTTAAGAGTAATTAATAATAAACCATGCCTTTATCCCAAAGAAGAGCAACCTAGAAGCATGAAGTGCCGGGATGAAGAAGATGATGACATTAGGGTTGATGTTTGAGCGAGGGTGGTTTGCTGGTGCTGTTGGAGAAGGACCTAATGGGGATAAGAAGCGTCCATGGCATAAACCGCACGAACCCTCTTTCTTGTCGATCCTGCGGTGCATTCTAACATAGCCTGTCGCGCTGCAGTTGGTGCCCCACGAGTTTCTTTATTCTCCAGTACTCTTTCCCCTCCCTCGTGCTTCTGTACCCTGCGTCTGCTACCCCATGATTCAGCTCCGTCCTGCATTTTCCGTGGAGCAACTCCCTGCACGCGCATGCAACTGTCTCTCTTGTCTTGTTCGCAGTCTCTTTCAAAGTTTGATCTAGGAGAGTAACCTCGGAATAGAATTGGAAGTCTCGACTGCCGGCGTCGATGGAGACCGCCATGGGTTGGTTGGCCATGACTCTCATCAGAGCCTCGTCGTCATTTTTCGGCACCTTTCCGTGCCCGTCCATCTTGACCCCAGGAGCATTCCTCTGTCATCTGAAATAGCCACCAGAGTACATATTGCATATTTCTAGATAAGATTCTTACATTTAATCTATGTAAATTGAACTTGGGATATAGTAGGTACCGAAACATTATAAAAAGACATGCTCGAATGACTAGATCAAATCAAGCAGCTTCTAAAACTTTATCACGTGCCATACTTTAACAGTATGTCACAATCGGAACCGATTGTGTAAGTTGTTCTGAAGAACATAGATGTAATGGAAATTGAAAAGGTAGCGGAGCTGTTACTGGGAGGCAAGTGACAGTGCATTCATCACTGCACATATTGCAAGAGAAATTGGACAACTTGCTTAACCGGTTTCTTTGTACTTATTCATTCTCTGTCATACGTAAGGCAAGCCCAACGCCATCAGTTCTCTTTACGTATTATTCTCTCTTTGCTTTACCGGATTGTTGTCACCCTTCATTTCTTTTTCCTGTTGTTACAAGTAAAATGATGTCTAACATGATTTTTATATAGCAGAATATAATCTTACCTACTCAATTCAGTAAAAAAATATGCCAGTTACACATGGTCAAATGACGAGAAAATCACTTTGATGTGGTCTAGTTCTAATTACTCTAAATAAGACCAAAAAGATGACCAACTTAATCAAGAAAAAAGATCTAGTAGAGTTTTAATTCACTCCTTAATTTGGTTAATTGTAATGCCTTACCCTACTTAAAACTAGTTGAAGTCCAAATCCTTAAAATAACAAAACTATTTACTTTAAACTTTTCTGCTATCATTTTTTTATGTTACTCAAGGCTATTTCTTTAAGTAATAATGACGCCATATTTACATAACTTAAATCAGAGATAAGTTCACCTCAAGTCATGATAGTCCAAGTTAATTTGAAAATCAAAATCATGATCATCTTGTGCCTAACCGAAAAATGAGATGTATTTAAAAGTTAAAAGTATATTGACTTTGTTTGATTAAATTTTTCACCTCGCTCTGTTTTTTTTTTGGGTACAACTCCACATGTCAGCGACCTTCAAATGACTAAACTAAATAAATATGTATTGTATTTTAGTTCAAACATTGCCACAAAGAGACTTTGTACTGTATAAATTGTCACTTGCTGGGTAATTCTTTGTAGTTTCATTAAATTAGGTAGAAAAAAAATACCTGCATGATTGCTAATTTGACTTTCTTTATATCTATGACAGGTTAAATTGTTTTCACGGGTACATTGCAAAAAAAAATTGAGTGTTACATTTAAGTATTTACCTATGGTTAAGAAAAAATTCACATGCAGTAATTAGACTTCCTTCTTATTGGTTTCATTTCCTTCTTGGAATAAAGCAATAGTGTCCAATATAGGTTGTGGTTGTCAAATGCATATCAGTGGCCTTCCGTGGTAAAAATGGCCTTGTCATTCACAAGAGATAATAATGCCAATAGCTTAGCAGCCCTGTATATATACCACTGAACCAATGAGCCCTTCGTGATATGTTAAGATAAGTGTTTCACCTTTTAGAGGTTCAGTTGGGGCATCTGGAGCTACTCTTACTTCATTTTTATAGTATAATAAACTACTTTTTAATTGTCATAAAGCATCGCATGAAACATATTTAAAAACATACAAATATTGGCGATTGACATCACGTCGAATTTTTTCTCAATTTACATAAATTAAAATGCATATATCTATTTTCTTTTTTATAGTTTTGATGGCAAGGTAAACAAAAGTAGCAGATGATTAAAAACTACACAAAACGTATTACTAAAATGCATATTAAAGAGAATATCTCAACGGGAATAGGGTCAACTTTTTCCTAGGCCTTTGTCTTCTTTTCAGAATGAAGGAAAAAAGCACTATACTTTTCAGACATCAGACGTCGCTCCTACTTCATCTGGGCTGGCGTTTGAACTTTTTACTCGTTGCATCTCTGCATGCTTTATCTTCTTTATCTGACTGTTCATGTATGGTGACGATTTTAGTTTTCTCTGAGAATGCCTTTCCGGTTTGACCTGCGAAAGTGTCTGATGAAATGCCATGAACTTTGTCTTTTCTTCCATCGTAACTGGAAAGTTCTTGGGAGGTCAGATTTGGATTGTTCTTTAACTAGAAACTAACCTTTCGCGTCCGACTTGGATTGTTCTTTAACTAGAAGCTAATCTTTCGCGCGTCCGACTTTGCCAAATTTATCTAGGGGGGCTATTGACGCAGCTTGTTCCCATAGAGTTTTGGGCCTCCAACTCATTTTCAAGGGGAAAATGACACGAAATAGTCTTTGAACTTCGGTCTAATGTGTAATGTGACATTCGAACTTTTAATTTGTTCAACTTTAACTCAATGTGTAATGTAATATCTCAACTTTTAATTTATTTAATGTGATTCATGAAATTTTAATATTGAAGGGACTTTGGGATCCCAAAATTTTTTGGACATGCTGAATCAAATTTACCCAATATCGGTTGAATGATAAGATTGATGAATTTCAAATAAAAACATATATTGAACAACTTTAGAAAAAGGCTGCAAAGCTAGTAATTCTAAACATAAATGTACGTGAAACTATTCGATTTCATCATACCCTTTCTTTGGTTTCGGATTCAGTGTTGGAAAGAAGTGAAGTAGCAAGTAAAATCTACTTTGACATTGTAACAAGTATCCTCAGTGTCTCTCCTCTAGGGCCATGAAATAAAGTTTTAAGCAGAAAATCATAGATTGAAAGTATTAGTTTAATGGGAACAGATTTTTTGCGAGAGAGAGAGAGAGAGAGAGAGAGAGAGAGAGAGAGAGAGAGAGAGAGAGAGAGAGAGAGAGAGAGAGAGAGAATTAATGAAGCTCTAAGCATTGTTGAAGTTTTGTGATGTCATGAGATAAGGTACAACTTGCAACGGTTTTTCTTGTTGAAAAAGAGAAATGTTTTTCCTGATTTAAAGTGCAAATGTTTTTCTTCTGGAACAAGGGAAATTATCAAAAAGTTATGAACCAATTATATTTATATCAATTTAGCTTTAAATATTTCAATTTAACTATTTTAATCCTAAGCATTTTAAAAATCTGCTAATGTAGTATATTTGGTCAATTTTGATAGGAAATCACTAATGCAAATGTTGGTAATGCTATATAGCAAGGTTGACATTGACGTGGACAATTTGTAATTTGTAATTTTTCTTCTATTTCATTTCATTTTATTTTTATTCTTTCTTTGTTGGTCTTCAAGCCTCAATAATAGTTGACAACTAGTGAGGGTTGCCCTTGCTAGGATTTGGTAGGGTGACCTTGCCAAATTCGAGCATGGCTCGACCTCGCCCTCGCCTAAGGTTGACGAGGGTGATCTTTGCCAGTCGTTGCCCATGGCTTGTCATCGACCGTCGTTAAGGCTCAGTGATCGATGGAGAAAAAATAAGGAAAAGAAAAAAAAAAGGGAAAAGGAAAATAAGATAAAAATATATAATTTAGAAAATATAATAAAAAATTATAAAAATTATTTACGTTAATTTTGGCAATGCCTTGTAAGATGGCTAACACTCTCTTTAACAAACTCCAGCCAAGATTGACTGTAAGGGCTACATTAGCAAATTTTCTAATGGTTTAAAACTAAAATGATCAAATCAAAAAATTTAAAACTGAATTGGCACAAGTGTAATAATTTAAGGACTTTTTGGGTCATTTCCCCCCATTTTCAATATTCCAAATTTTGGAAATTTTAGAAAATATTTTCATAGAAATTCTTTTCAAGGAAAGAAACACACAACAAATAATGTTTTTTTTTTTTTTTTTTTGGGGTCAACTAGGCAAAAGGCACACACTTGTAATTTTTTTTTTTTTTTGTGTCAAGAGGCATACAGATTTGTATGCTTACGCAAAACGATTAATATAATGAAAAATCTCAAATTGGTACACTTATGATAAATTTACTCTAAACAAATTTTTTTAATTACCAAAACCTTAAAATGGTACACCTATAATAAATTTACTCTTTATTAGTTTTCATTAAATTTTACAGTCAAATTATTGAATTCGATGACATATGATAGTTGACAATATACCAGTTTTGTTGTACCTTCCATTTGTCACATGTAGATCAATTTATCGTTTTTGGTGGTTGAAAATTAACGGAGAGTAAATTTATCACAAATGTAGTAGTGTGGGATTTTTAATAGTTAAAAATTAGTTTGCAGTAAATTTATTATAAATACATCATTTTGGAAATTTTCGTAATATTAACCCTAAGCAAAAATGGAAAAGATTCCAAGTTTTCCTTCTTGTGAAGAGGAGGAGCTCTTTCGAGAGAAGCCCTTCAGATGAGATCCATTTTGCGGGAGGACAGTCTTTGTCCAGTAATCCGGCCTATCTAAGGGAAATGCTATAACTATTGAGGAAGTGCGATATATGAAATATATCTATTAGATAATATGATAGTTGATTATCATCGAACGAAATGAATCCACATGCCCCAATCTTTGAAAAATTGATAGGAACGTGCCGTGCCATATGTGACAACTTTGTAAGATATTTTTAGGAGGACCCATCTGAATATCTGTGCTCCAAATTCATTCTATGCTCCCAAATACTCCAATTTGGATACAACCAAGGTGGTTGCCGAACTCCATTTGCTTTTTCTGCCGGATGGACCTTCAGTTTCATACGGACAAAACTACTAAAGATCAAACCGAATCATCAAGTATTGTGCACTTTCACAAAGATTCTTATTCCTTAAGCATGTCCGATATCCCTCGCTTTAGAATGGGTCAAATCAAGAAATGAGCTTTTCAAACGTTGAAAGATTAAACTGATGGAATGAGCAATGACAAGGAGGAATAAGCAAAACCGCCACCTGCTAGAACCAAAGAAACATAGATGCTGCCGGCTTAAATCGACGATGCATTGTCTGATTCGTACCAGTCTCGCGAGAGACGTGCGTTCACTGAGAGACAAATGCAGGGTGGCTGTTTTTCTAAAGAGTCCCGTTAGTAATATAAATTCAGTGAACATATGGAATCCTGATGCAGTATTGGACGGAAGCCGGCTTGTGCTAAATGTCGAAAGGGTGAACCGAAACACCTGAGCCTGAGGATTTTACCAGGGTTTTAGATAATGGGACGTGAAGGCGGTCTCTTCCGATATGTCAATGGCGTCGACAAGTTGTTGGTTTTGCTTGGAGTAGCAGGTAGCATAGGAGATGGGTTGATGACACCACTGACAATGCTCGTTCTAAGCGATGTCATCAACAAGTATGGAGGTGCTGGTCTTAACGGCACATTCGAGAAAGCGACAGTGGATGAGGTATGTTTCATTGAGTAAACAAGCTTGGTACCCTTCTCCAATCTTCTAATGGAGCTGCTTCGTGACAGCATTAAATCGCGTAAAATATATTCTGTGGTTCAAGCAAAGTTTGCAAAATGTCGACTTGTTACCGAGAGCAATCGGCTTAATGCAGCTAGAAGTTGCATCTTTGACATTTCGTGTGAGATTGGTTTATCAGATATGCATTTCAGTTGCTTATTACATGGACAATTCAAGCTTTTACTGACGATTCAGCTGCTTATTAAATGGACAGCACGCACTGAGACTATTCTATGTCGCAATTGGAGTTGGTGCGTCTGCTTTTATCGGTACGTGACTTACCTAAAACTTAAATCTTTGGTGAAGTATCTACAAATCGGTTTTGGCCAAATACGTAATGTTTAAAAATAGGGAATTGTATGCATCATCAGATCATGGCAATGTATGGGTGACGCAAATGTGATTTGTGACCGAGATGATGTTTTGACGCACATGTTTCCCTTTTTTTGACAGAGGGAATTTGTTGGACAAGGACCGCAGAAAGACAAACTTCTCGCATCCGAGTCGAGTACCTGAAATCAATCCTAAGACAGGAGGTTGGTTTTTTTGACAGGCAAGATGCTTCTTCTGCGACATTTCGAGTAGTGTCGACCATATCTTCCGATGCACATTTGATCCAAGATGTCATAGCCGAGAAAGTAATTCCGACTTCTATTGTGTATGCATGATCTCTGACTCTTCTCCTTATAGCATTGATCTCACTCACTTCCGAACTCTTTTTCAGATCCCAAACTGCCTGGTCAACCTCTCGGCTTTCGTTTTCACGTTTTTGATCGCCTTGAAACTTTCATGGCGACTAGCCCTTGCCGCTCTTCCATTTTCTCTCATGTTCGTGATACCTGGTATCGGATTTGGGAAGCTACTAATGAACCTGGGGATGGAAATCAAAGAGTCCTATGCCATTGCAGGCGGTATCGCTGAACAAGCGATCTCGTCCATCCGGACAGTGTATTCCTATGTTGGGGAGCGTCAGACACTACTTCGGTTCAGCCACGCGCTGCAGAGTACTCTGGAGCTTGGTATAAAGCAAGGGTTTGTGAAGGGCTTGATGTTAGGGAGCATGGGAATGATTTTCGTTGCTTGGGCATTCCAGGCTTGGGTCGGTAGCATTCTTGTCACTGAGAGAGGAGAAAAAGGTGGCCCCGTTTTTGTTGCCGGAATTTGCATCATCACAGGAGGAGTGTAAGTTTCTTCTCATCTGATTGTTAATCTTCTCAGGCTATGTGATGAGTTCAGCATTCTTTTCACGTTGCCACTCAATTCAGTTTATGTAGTAGAACTAGAACAGTAGAACTCAAGTAACTTACCAGGATGTGGTTGAACTGACGTGCAAGCAAGCAGTTATGCCATTCAAATGATGTTTTTGGTGCGTCAAAAGAAATATGGATGTCTGTGTAAATGAATGAAAAGTTTTGCAAATGAATGAACCTATCCATGCTTCGAAAACAGTTCGGTTTTTTTAATCTCACGAGTCACAACCGGTTGCTTGCAAAAACCCAGGTCATTCATGAACATGCTCCCCAATCTCTCTTCTATCACCGACGCCATAGATGCTGCAGGTCGAATCTTCAAAATGATCGATCAGATTCCTCATATCAACTCCAAAGAAAAGAAGGGAAAAGCTATAGCCAATTTTAGAGGAGAAATAGAATTTAGAGGAGTCGACTTCAGCTACCCATCGAGGCCGGATAGTCTAGTCCTAGATGGGTTTCATCTAAGAATACGAGCTGGCACGACGGTAGGTTTGGTTGGGGGCAGCGGTTCAGGCAAGTCCACTGTGATCTCTTTGTTGGAGCGGTTCTATGATCCGATCTGTGGAGACATTCTGCTTGACGGATACGACATAAAGAATCTGCAGCTCATGTGGTTGAGGTCCCAGATGGGTCTGGTTAATCAAGAGCCTGTTCTCTTTGCTACATCAATCAAGGAAAATATCGTTTTCGGCAAAGAAGGGGCATCGATGGAAGCTATCACAAAGGTGGCTAAGGCTGCAAATGCTCATGATTTCATTTCGAAATTGCCGGATGGATATGATACTCAGGTACCACAGAACTCTTGCCTTGTCATTTCCTCTCAAATTCTTTGTCTTGAGGAAGATAGATATTCTGGGAATATTAAGGAATCACCAGAGTTTTTCTTTGGGCTTTCAGGTTGGACAATTCGGTGTACAGTTGTCCGGTGGACAAAAGCAACGGATTGCAATCGCAAGAGCTCTCATCAGAGACCCGAAAATCCTTCTACTTGATGAGGCCACAAGTGCATTGGATGCGCAATCGGAAAGAATAGTACAGGAAGCCCTGGACAATGCCTTGGTCGGAAGGACGACGATCATAGTTGCTCATCGCCTCTCAACAATCCGTAGGGCCGATCTTATAGCAGTCATTCAATCGGGAAAGGTCGTAGAGTCGGGTTCTCATGATGATCTGATCAATATGAATAGTGGTGGAGGGGGCATCTACGGGAAGATGGTGCAGCTACAAGAAGTGGCAACCGAAAACGAAGCGCCTCCTAGTCCATTCTTTCAGACAGAGAATGCATATCATGGTACAAAAACGACATACCAAAGTCCCCGAACATCGAACCAGGCGAGGCCGAGCTGGCCAAATAGCCCCACCTCCATCTATAGCCCTGTGTTTTCCGTCAGTTTGCCACCCTCCTTCCAAATGGACTCATGGGATGATTTCAATGGTAGCGACTCGGCAAAACATCCTCATCCTCGGTCTTCTCACTGGCAGTTGCTCAAGATGAATGCGCCGGAGTGGAGACAAGCAATACTAGGATGTTTAGGGGCTGCTGGCTTCGGAGCAATTCAGGCAGTTCATGCTTATTGTTTGGGAACCATCGTCTCCGTTTACTTCTTGGGAGATAATGCCGCCATCAAGTCCCAAACCAGGATCTATTGCTTCATCTTCCTAGGCCTTGCGGTTCTCAGCCTAATAGCCAACGTTGTTCAGCATCACAACTTTGCTATCGTGGGCGAGAGGTTGACTAAGAGGGTGCGGGAACAGATGCTAGAGAAAGTCCTCACTTTTGAGATCGGTTGGTTCGATCGAGATGAGAACACGAGCGCAGCCATATGCGCACGGCTAGCAACTGACGCGCACTTTGTACGTTCCCTCATTGCCGACCGCGTGTCCTTATTAGTGCTAGTCATTGTCAGCGCCATGGTGGCCTTTGTGCTCGCATTGGTGATCTCCTGGCGAGTCGCGATTGTGATGATCGCTATGCAGCCTCTTATCATAGTTTCCTTCTACTCGAGGAGGGTGTTGATGAAGGGATTGTCCGAACGAGCTCGGAAAGCGCAGACTGAAGGATGCCAGCTGGCCAGCGAAGCCACCGTGAACCACAGGACTATTACTGCCTTTTCCGCTCAGCGTCGAATCCTCCATCTCTTTCAAGACACGCTCAAAGGTCCAAGAAGAGAAAGCATCAGGCAATCGTGGTTTTCGGGCATTGGCTTGTTCAGTTGCCAATTCCTGACGACTGCCGCCATAGCTTTGACGTATTGGTACGGCGGGAAGCTAATGATCCAAGGTTTGGTCACATCGAAGCACCTTTTCCAAGTTTTCTTCATATTAATGAGCATCGGCCATAAAATTGCGGATGCAGGAAGCATGACTACCGATCTGGCCAAAGGCTGTGATGCCGTCAGATTGGTGTTTGCAATCCTAGATCGGGAAAGCGAGATCGAGCCGCAAAACCCTGAAGGAATCACAATGAGAAGGCCGATGAGAGGCCATATAGAATTGAAGAACGTACGCTTCTCTTATCCAGCTAGGCCCGAGCTGATAATTTTCAAGGGTCTAAGCCTCAAAATCGAAGCCGGAAAAAGAATGGCGCTAGTTGGGCAGAGCGGGTCGGGCAAATCCACCATCATAGGATTGATCGAAAGATTTTACGACCCTCTGAGCGGACATGTACTAATAGATGGAGAGGACGTCAAGAGCTATAAGCTGAGAGAGCTGAGGTCTCACATAGCTCTAGTAAGTCAGGAACCCACTCTTTTCGCAGGAAGTATTCACGAGAACATTGTCTATGGCAACGAGGAAGCCACTGAGGTTGATGTCAAGAAGGCGGCTGCTCTTGCCAATGCTCATGAATTCATTACGTATAAACACTGTCCTATCTAGTATGACTCAAAAAGCATGACTATGTGGTGGTTTCTGATTTCTGAGAATCTGATTTTCTCATTTCAGTTCAATGAAGGACGGGTACAACACATACTGCGGGGCTAGAGGAGTGCAGCTATCTGGAGGGCAGAAGCAGAGGATCGCGCTTGCTCGAGCGATACTGAAAAACCCGGCGATCCTCCTGTTGGACGAGGCAACGAGCGCCCTCGACAGCGTCTTGGAGAATCTAGTCCAGGAATCATTGGAGAAGTTGATGGTTGGCCGAACATGTGTGGTTGTGGCTCACCGGCTGTCCACGATACAGGGCTCGGATTCGATAGCCGTGATCAAGGATGGGAGGGTCGTGGAACGAGGCTCGCATGGGGATTTAATTGCCACAGGGCGTCGAGGGGCTTATTACTCTCTGATAAAAGCACAGGGCAATTACTCCACATAGTGCGGTGAACGAAAGCATTGTGCAATAAGATGCTGTAAAATTGTATATCCTATAGTTTATACCTGACTTTTGAAGGGGAAATATTAGGATCTGAAGGCCTTATATCGAGCTAAGTTCTACGAACAAAAAGATCTCGTCCTTTTCAAAAGATTTTCTCCAAGAAAACCCGGACAGACGTTCATGTTTCTTCTTTGATTTCACAATCTAGACAATCAGTATGGTGCTTACTATGTTTAGATTCTGTAAGTTTAGTCTATAGATCCTCTTAAGAGCACTGAACAAGCTGATTGTTTCCCACATATTAACATTGTCCTGAAGCTATTTACTGAGGATCTAGTGCATGATCTCTTGTAAAGTTATATTCACGCATGTCCGGATGAACAAAATTAGAAGGACGCTATGAAAACAGCCGGGAGCTTTATGATTATCTTCCAAGTTTTACCGCACGGAACTTCTCCTCAAACCTGTCGCTCTGCATCACGATGGACTTGCCCTAGCGAAACTGATATGCAGGATCTTCCATTTGTAACAAATGCTTGCTGCCATGAAACAGCAAGTAATGGCTGCGGAAGTCATTGACTCCATGAAAAATGTTCTACGAAAACAGGCAAGATAATCACAACTCACAACCGCGCATAAAAGGATTGCCTTGGACTGATTCGGCGTATCACAATGTTTCAGCATTTGGTGCTTGGATACATCTGAGAGATCTGCCCAGAAATTGGTCAGTTAGCATCAATTTCATTGCCATTCACGAAGTCGGTGTCTATGAAATATTATATGCCACCAAACAATGAATACTACAACTGTAAAGTCGAGGCTTACATACAAAGGCACCGTGAAGGGGAGATTGCCAAGGAAGAGCCTGCTAATATGTCTAGTTGAACTCATTTTCACTCAAAAGTTTAAACGGATAAATTATGGATCAACTAGGATATATTAAGTGCTCTATATCATATTAATATTCTGATTTCTCTAACACAACTCACACGTACATCCTAACACAGTATAATACATATCATATCCTTGCATTACATTCTTCCTTTCTTCCATCAACTGAATATATGCAACAAAAGATTTTGATCATACATTAATTCTGCAATTACCATTCATTGGCTGCTCAATTGTTCTATGGTTGGCAATCACTTTGTCTCTACATGCTATTCCCGTGTATGGCACAAAGTAGTCAAAACCAAAAAATTGGTAAAGAAAGGGGACCATATGTCATTCATCACTGGCTGCACATTGGCTGGACCGGTTCCTTACGAAGCAACCTTAAAAGACCAAGAAAGGCGAATCTGAATAAAGTTCTCCAGTAAGTCCTCAGCTAGGGTATTGGCCGGCCCTTGTTTGAAATCTACGACCATCTTGGCCAAAGTCATTGTAGAACACGAGGCGGAGAAACCGCTCAAGTTCAAAGTTTACAAGACAAGGGAAATTAGAAAACCATAGCTGAGAAGATATAACCAAAAGTCCAAGAGAATCAGAAAACCCTGAGTAGGCCAATTTTGCAAATGAGCTTATCCTGCTAGTGTCAAATAACAAATGAACAATGTACTTCGATGGTGCTATCAACCTATTTGGTTCAGGCACTGGGCCATTTCTTATTGCTCAAGCTGACCAATATACTATAGCCGCTAAATTGGTATTTTCATTTACCAATAATATTATGGAATAGGAAGCTTGTATTCTTGATTTTCAAGTTGCCATTGACACTAAAGTTCAAAGATTACAAGACTTTGGCGTTTCAGCACTCATTATCCTTCGAACCGAAGGCGAATGGCAAATTCGAGATAATACCAACAAAATATTCTATATTATAATTGATATATATGATTAATTAATGTCATAAGTACATTTGTTATGAACAAATTAATTAGTGATATTATTGTTATAATATCTTGACAAACTATAAGGGCTGTGTTTTTTCCACTCATTATTTAGTTTAAACACTCCATTTTTTTGGTCTTATGACCATACTATTTCTTATGGAGCCTACCACTTCTATTACAACTCTACAAAAGTAATCTCTTTTTTTATTTAGTCAAATCTTTTTATTTTGTTTCTTCTTTTTTTCTCCTTGTGGGTACCACTTTCCTTTTTCTTTCTTTCCATGCCTATCTTAGTTCTCGGCTCTGGCAAATTGTCTCTCTTTTCTTTCTTACAGTCCTTCCTTATTTTCCACGCCTCCCTACTCCTCAAATCACATGGCATCAAGACAGGGTTGGCTTGCATTCACACTAAAAACTATTGCATTCACAAAGATAATGTAAACATATATTGGTGACCCCAACAAGCCCCACAAAAGGATCACCTCCATATTGTTGCAGTCCGCGGATCAATCACTTCGGGCTATCAAGTTCTCGAGACGGCCGTCCAACCACCACATCGTCAGCTTGTCTTGAGATAATGAGTTGGACATGTTTGGTGAGTTCTCAAGCCAAAACTATTACATCAACTATGTGGGTCCTCATCCCCCACTTTGCTAGACAACCAATTGATGAGGGACTCGACAGTGCAGAGCACATCCATGAATTCCAAACAAGACGCTTGGAGAGCGTACAAGAAATGCATCACTTTGGTAGAGTTGTAACAAAAGTGGTGGGCCCATAATAGATAGTATGGTCAAAAAAGAAAAAAGAAAAAAGAAAAAAGAAAGAGTGTCTAAGTCAAATGAGGAGTGAAAAAAGTGCGATCCAACTATAAGTATGAATTGCATGAATCATAATAATATCTGTGGTATATTATTAAGTGCTCAATTGAATTCTATATGTGATTAATCGAAATTCCGCGATGAAATATAACATTTGTAATAATATTATAGCTCTCCTCAGTTTCCTTGATTTATATTATTCATATTGAATTGGACAGTTTTCATATGGTAATGAATAGTTGATATTATTATCTTGATATTATAATTAATAAGTTATTAATATCTTTATTCTTTTCTTATTACAATGTAAATTAAACAAAAGCAATAGCAATTCGATACGAATCATACTATGTAATAGCTACAACAACTCCACATTACAGAAGTAATAACTATTTTAATACAGC
Organism: Eucalyptus erythrocorys; assembly: GCA_014182555.1. NCBI lineage: Eukaryota > Viridiplantae > Streptophyta > Magnoliopsida > Myrtales > Myrtaceae > Eucalyptus > Eucalyptus erythrocorys. Next base: position 27,899,126 of record CM024604.1, read on the forward strand.
TTATACTAAACGAGTGGCAAAGGAAGGAAAAAACCCGATCTTCGAAAATCCTTATTTATCCTGCGGATATATCATATTTTAGATCATTAAGAGTCTTGTCGTTTCACTTTGTAAATTAATCTCATGAATTGGTTTTGTAGCAAGATTTGTCGAATTGTGATATCTCATGTCGCTTAAATTCGAAATTTCAATATATTTCATGTTTTTTAAGATCTCTTCGCCTAATCATTTCAATTATCGAGACTGGACTTCTTATCAAGATGATATCTAAAAGGGAAAAAGTCACAAAAACTCTAAACCATCCTCCTCATGACATATTTACCAAAAATTTTTTATAATATAAAGAATTCCAAATTATGCCACTGTGGCATATTTTCCATGAACTTTTTCTTCTTGCACCTATGTGATGATATTTTGCAAGATGATTTTTTTCATCAAAATAAAGTTTTTTTTTTTTTTTTCAATTAAGCTACTCGAATATCATGTCAATACTATTTACTTTCGAGCATAGTTATAAACAAATTTATAATGGTTCTCATTGACAAGAATTTGACAGAGGGTTATTATTTGATATCACAGAAAAAAGTATAAGATAATGATGTTGTAGGACACATGATTTAAGATTTTTAAACGGCATTTATCCTGTTGAAAATGGGAAAAGAATTGCTTCCAACTTGCTGGCTAAAGGTGATGCGGACCCGTTTTCAAGATAACCCGAAATCGCCGGTGATGCGGACGGGATTCGTCTTCTTCATAACTCCTCCAGGGGACAGAAACGACAGGAAATGAAAGAAAAGACAAGTTGTTACTTAAATGGACAATAAGTGGATAAGACAATCATGTACCGACGTTTGCCAGGATGGAGAAACACCACCACGCCTTTTTCCTTTTCCTGCGCCAGCCATCTTATCACACGCTTTTTGGACCACCCCAAGTCGATCGCGAATTCAATTGATGTCTCCGTTAAATAATGTAGAAATCATGAATTATAGGCGCACCTCCCTTGATATCCAACCAATTTAGATTAATCGAGTGGGCTCACACATATGAAACACAATTGTTTCTTTTTGATTAATACTATCAAAAATCCTAAATTGATACATTATGATAAATTTATACCAAACTAATATTTTGACCACTAAAACTTTTAAATTGGTATATGTATAACTAATTTACTTTTTGTTAGTTTTCATTAAATTTTACTATCAAATTACCGAATTAGATAATAAGTGAAAGTTGACGGGTATATCAATTTGGGATTTTACCCTCTGTTTGTCATACACATCGATTTGTGATTTTTCGTGATATTAATTTGATTTAAAAAAATTAACGGAGAGTAAATTTATCATAAATATATAAATTTAAAGTCTTTAGTGATTAAAAATAAATTTAGATAAATTTATCATAAATATATCAATTTAAGATTTTTCGTTATATAATTATTTTTAAAATTATTTTCGTTTTTATTTCTTTGTCTTTCTTTTTGTGACATTTATCCCTGTTTTTTCTCGTCTTGATTTGTTGTTGCTAATGGAAAGACAAAGCCTAAAAGGGAATAATAACACCCGGTTTTCAGCATCATCCGTTCCGCCCCCAGCTTTGCGAATTAAAAAGCCCGGGTCGACTGGCACCAACTGGAGTGGGCCCTTCGGAGAAAAAGCGCACCTCTCTCTCTCTCTCTCTTCTCCGCACCTTCTTTGACATTACCGCGTTTCCATATCATCTCTTTTCGAATTTTGTAATGATTGAAGTTTTGCCAATATATCAATGCTTCCAAAAAAAGGAAAAAGAAAAAAAGAAAAATTGAAGCTCTACACCCTCGTCGGCCGCCGTTGGTGGGGCATTTCCGAGCAGCTTCAGGTCTCAAGAGGAGGCCCTCAGAGTCAAAATTCTATTTTTGGTAATGCAATTTTCAAAGTCTTTAGTACGAAATTGAGTTTTGAGAATACTCAAAAGTCGAGACTATTGTGCGCCAATTATGCGCAACCCAAAATCTCCACAACCAGTAACATGCGTGCACGGTGCGAATTGAAGGATCAACGCATCTGTTTTAGGATCCATTGTCTTTCTTGAAGCGGAAGCGAGAACACAATGTTCTTCGCGCAAATCCTTCTCCTCTATTACCCTCCAGGATCACGGCTCAATGAGGCGGCCCCACGATTAGCGTTAGAGTAACGCCTCTTAGGTGAGGATATATGAGATTAGGGCTAGAGGAGAGGAAGACTATTTATAGAGTTTCCGTGGTCCTCATTACGGGCCGGGCTCAACTCGGCCCACACTAGCCGAGTCATATTAGACTAATTAAGAAACCTTCTATCTCACCTAAGACCAAACCCCGTAAAACGGTAAACGTTAAACGGTAAATTACAATAACAAAGTCAATTAATTTAGTCCACAAATCAGGAAAACTCTAACAGAGACAAGTCGTACCCGACTTTCGACTTTGGAAATGCTATTTTTGGGCGCGCGTTCGCCTCTCCCCCTGCCTTTGCCGAGGGGCCACTCCACCCCTACCATTTCAGACGTGCCCAATGCCCACGAGCACCCTTAGGGCCTTAGCCTTTGACTTCACCCCGGGACTGCCTCAATTTCTTATCATTTTCTAAATCTTATCATGGTTGAGATTGTCAAATTGCCCGGATTTCAAAAAGATGAACAGAAGTTCTTCATCCTAGTAGCCCCTTTAGTAGATATTTGACTTGTTTGCTCCCTGAGAAAATCATTTACCACCTAACATTAGACGATTGACGATTAATCCTGGAGCCACCCTATTTTCACCCTCATTTTGATTAAGACATTACCTTTTTTCTTTCCAGTTAACTGAAAAATAACCCTTTTTTTTTCTCTCTGGGGTTTAATCCATCATATTTTTTTAACAAACTCAAGAGTTGAGTTCGAAGTTACATAGCTTTGCTCCAGCATCAAAGAAAAAAGAGTTGACTTACCAATTTATTATCCATGTGTCAAAGCAACTTTGTGGGCGTTCTTGCATGAACTGGTATATTTAGATCAAGTTCGAGTTCATACATAAAAATCATACAAAATTAATAGATTGGATGGTCCGATCGTTGACCCGAAAAGTGCTAAAAAACCCTCCTTCACCTAATCTTCTAAACCGCATCTTGCCTTATCTTTTTGACTACCATGTTCATACATATAAAACCATTAAGGGAGAGTACACGACATGATTTAAGATGATCACTAAAATTCAACAGCTGCTTGCCTAATTCAACGTCTCGTCAGGGAACGCACCGAGCCAGCCAACTCCAGATAACCTAGTTCGTCCTTTTGACAAACTTGGATGCACCGTCCGTCCTAGCAAATCGTGTCTCGCTTCTCTTTTCTATCCTTTTGTCATCTTACAAGACGTCACTTTTCTTGCCCTCTCTCTTCCCACTTGCTGGAATATGGTAATTATTGATAATCTTTTTTTTTTTTTAATCATCTTGGTACGACAATCTTAGGGTATTTTTGGTCTAATTTTGACGTGCTAGATTCTAACCCTACCTTTCCAATTAAATCAAAGGCACACCATACACCTCGTGATTGGGACTTACAAGAAATCACCAGGAGTGAGAATAGTTCCGAGATAGAACCCAGAACTTGATAATTGGATTGGTGAGAACATATTCAGGTCCGGATTTCAAGGTGTGTAAGGTAAATTTCAAGTTTAAAAAATTGAGAAACTTGTTTTAATGGGCAGAAATCAAATTCTAAGTTGGTAGAACTTGGAATAAATTTATATGTTTTTGTTGATCTATTTCTTCGAGCAATCCTATAATATTTCATGATGTTCGATGATGAATATATAATCTAGCTTGAGTTTTCATTTTATAATTGAGATTTTTATTTTATTAATATTTTATATATTTCGTGTGTTTGAATATAAGTTACGGTTAGTGAATTGTGACACAAGTGATGGTCATTAAATTTGATAATTTATTATAATCATTTAATTAATAATACAGAAGCTTTGCATCCTCGTCGGCCGCCATTCTCATGGCGTTTCCAAGCATCTTCAGGTCAAAATTCTATTTTTGGTAATGCAGTTTCAAGAGTCTCTAGTATAAAATTGAGTTTTGAATATACTCAAAGAGGTCAAGGCAGGTCCTACCAGGCTTTTGAGCTCCCAAAATGCTATTTCTAGGATTTCATGAATTTTTTTCTTCCAATATTGCCCCCACGAAACTATTTATATTCTCATGCGTACCCTCGCATCTTGTGCGTGTACACTCTCCCCTCCCCCTCGCCTTTGCCGAGTGGCCACTCGACCCCTAACATCTTCGACGTGCCCAACGGTGGATTCCACGGGGCGACCATCGCCATGGCCACGAGCGCCCTCGGCCTCTGACCCCACGCCGGGACCGTCGCATTTTCTCATCATTTTCTAAATCTCATCATGGTTGAAATTGTCAAATTGCCACGACTTCAAAAAGATGAACGGAAGCTCTCCATTCTTGTAGCCACTCTGATAGATATTTGACTTCTTTGTTTCGCAAGATAATCATTTACCACCTAACATTAGACGATTGACAATTAATCTTTAAGCGGCGCTATTTTTACTCCCCATTTTGGTCAAGACTCTTTTTCTTTTTACCAACTAACTTCTATTTTAACCAACATATTTTTCTTTTTGCTCAAAGAAGTTATACCTTAACGTGAGATCGAGGAAAAAAATTTATCCACTTACCAATTTATTATCCACGTGTTTGTGTGACTTCGTGGGTCTTCTCATGTAAAAATTGATATGTTTAGGTCAAAGTTTGAGTTGATATATGAAAATCAAACGAGATTAATGGATTAGATGGTCTGATCATTGATCCGAAAAGTGCTAAAAGCCCTCCTTGATCTGATCTTATAAATCCACATCTTGCCTTATTTTTTTTGACTGCCATGTTCATACATATATGAAACCATCAAGGGAGAGCATATGACATGACATAAGATGATCACTAAATTCAACATCCACAACGCCTCGTCCCGGAACGCACTGAGCCAACCAATTCCAGATGCCCCGGTTCGCCCTTTTGACAACCTCGGACGCATCGTCCCAGCAAATCGTGTCCCCCTTCCTCTTTTTCACCCTCCTATCATCTTCCAGTGCGTCGCTTTTCACGTCCTCTCCCACCCCAACTTGCTGGAATATGGTAATTATTGCTGTGCTGGAATATGGTAATCATTGCTGATCTCTTTTTCTTATCTTTTCTTGATACGACAATCTCGGGGGTATTCCTGGTCTAATTTTGACGTGCTAGACTCTAACCCTCTACCTTCCCAATTAAATCAAAGGCCGACCATTCATGTCGACATTAGGCTTCACAATGAGTCGCTCGGAATGAGTATGATTTCGGGATAAAATATAAAATCTAAGGATCAGGTTGATGAAAATATATTTGGATTTAGATTATAAGACAATATAAGGTAGGTTTCAAATTTCAAAAATTAAGAAATATATTTCGTGGATAGATTTCAAATTCTAGGTTGATAGAACCTGAAATAAATTTTTGTATTTTTTTTTATTTGTCTTCATGTAATCTTGCAATAATTCACAACGTTCGATAATGAAATTTCATGACCGAGACTTCTATTTGTTAATGTTTCATATTTTTCATACGTCTAAACATAAATTATGATTAATAAATTATAATAACAGGTGTAGTTGTTTAATTAATAATACAGATGGAACTTGTATAGATCCCTGAAATTGACTTTGAAACTTATAATAGGGTAGGTTCCGGGATTCAGAGAATGCACAATGAGTTATAGTTTTCAAAAAACGAGAAATCTATTTTAATAAGCAAGTTCTTAATTTCAGGTGGAATATGTACGGAAGCTGAAATTGTTCTAACCCTAGAAATCAGCCAAGTGAACTTCGAGACTTTGGTTGCTTGGGCGCAAGGGTATCGTTACCGCGTAGGGTACCTTCGTTTCCCTGCATGAGGCGGAGGGGAGGCACCGGGTTGCCAACGACGTCGTGGCGCTCGGAGGAAGGTGGGGTTCCGTCGGCGGCGTGCGGCGGGGCAAGTTATGGCAAGTAGCTACGCGTCCGGCGATGGTGGTGGTAACAGGGTGACGGGTTCGAAGAGAAAGAAGCTGCTCCAATGGTGGTTTTGCTCTTCTGGTTTTCAAATAGGAATAATTTTTATAAAGTGTAAATTTAAATCCAACGGCGGACAATAATGAGCAACACGTGCCCTCCACTTGACTAAGACTATAGTAACGGTGCCTCCATTCCCGGGTCGCTCGACTCACCACTACTTGGTTCTCCTCGTTCAATGCGCGAATGTAAATGCTTGCATTAAATATTTGTATGTTTTGTAAGATATTTTCTTGAAAACATCTTACTTATACCACTTATAAAAATAAATGATTGAAAAATAATTTCATCGTTTGCGTAAATGATTGGACATTCAATAATTAAAATATTTTTCGTCGATTAATAATTCAAATAATATAAATGGTTGTTTTTATGAAAATGACAAAGCATTCATAAGAATTAGTCGGGTACTTAAAAAAAAAATCTCGCAAATCCTATTGGACGTCAAGCGCGTTCAGGGTGTCTTGGGTCTCCAATCACATTTTCTACGAAAGAGAAATGTTCACCCTAGATGATAATAAATAAAGAAATAATGCAAGTTGCAAAAAATTTGTTTCTTTATGGTTGGTCATGTCTTGTCTATTAGTTAGATCAATATTGTGTCTTCAGTCACCCTCGTATTCTCTTTTCTATATATGTAACCCTTAGGCTCCTCTCTCTCCCTCGCCCCCTCCCTCATAACAAGGACGACAGCCATGAAGCTCCCATCGTGGCTCGCCACCTCCTCCTCCTCCTCCTCCTCCTCCTGCACCGCCACCGCCGCTGACGCCACCGTCCCGTCGTCCCTCGACCGGTCATCTAACAGCGGCACGAGCCCCTCCTCCGACTCTCTCGGTGGCGCCATGCCGTCGCCGTCGTCGTCCTCGTCCTCCTCGTCGAGCTCGAGCTCTCGCGCGACCAGCAGCAGCATCGAATCCAACCTCTCCCTCCAAACGCTACCCTCCGTCCCTTCCCTCCAAACCCTAACCGCCGATTCCCTGCACGTCTCCGTCTCTCACAACCTCCTCCACGCCCTCTCTCCTCCTTGCCTCCTCCCCGTCGCCTCCCTCGTCCTCCACGGCAAGCTCCTCTACGCCGCCTGCGGCCACGAGATCCACGTCTACGACGCCTCCAACGCCTCCGCCGGCGGCGAGATCTCCCACGTCGATGCTTTCAACGTCCGCGCCTCGTCCTCGGGCTCCGTCAAGTCGGTCGCGTTCTGCGGCGGCCGGGTCTTCACCGCGCACCAGGACTCGAAGATCCGCGTCTGGCAGGTTGGGGCGGCGGAGGGGCCGCACGGGCTGGTCGCGACCCTCCCCACCGTCGGCGACCGCCTCCGCCGCTTGATGCTCCCGAAGAACTACGTCACGGTGCGCCGCCACCGGAAGCAGCTCTGGATCGAGCACGCCGACGCCGTCTCCGCCCTCGCGGTGAACGACGGCGTCGTCTACTCCGTCTCCTGGGACAAGACCCTCAAGTCATGGCGCGGCGGCGGCAACAGCGGCTCCGACCTCCGGTGCCTGGAGTCTGTCCAGGCCCACCACGACGCCGTCAACGCCGTGGTGGTGGCCGCCGGCGGGACGGTCTACACCGGGTCGGCGGACGGGAGGATCCGGGTCTGGGCGAGGCCGGCGGGCGAGAAGCGGCACTCGCTGGTCGCGACGCTGGAGAAGCACAGGTCAGCGGTCAACGCGCTCGCGTTGACCGGCGACGGGTCGGTGCTGTTCTCCGGCGCGTGCGACCGCTCGATACTGGTGTGGGAGCGGGAGGACAGCGCCAACCACATGGCGGTGACGGGGGCCCTGAGGGGCCACGCCAAGGCCATCCTCTGCCTGACCACCGTCGCCGACCTGCTGCTGAGCGGCTCGGCGGACCGGACGGTGAGGATCTGGCGGCGGGGGGCGGACGGCAAGTACTGCTGCTTGGCCGTGCTGGAGGGCCACCGGAAGCCCGTGAAGTCGCTGGCCGCCGTCTCCGGCGGTGACGGCCTCGTCACCGTGTTCAGCGGAAGCCTGGACGGAGAAATTCGTGTGTGGCGGGTCTTGGTTTCGAGCGTCGACAAGGACCGGTCGGGATCGTGTTGAAATTGGAAATTCGTGGGGGAAGCGAGTAAATTTGGTTAAGATAGAAAAAAAGGAAAAACTAAGAAATTATGGTATAAGCTGTTTTTAAGGCTTTTTTGTGGTACCATCTTGTGAATATGTCTTCTTCTTCTTTTTTTCCCTATTTGAAGTAATTGATATAATTAGAGTTTGTATGCTCCATCAATTTCTTGATTATATTTATTGATATAATGGATTGAGTGAGCTTTTGTCTTCTGATATGAAATTTTGTTCTTTTTACTATTGTTTTCCTTTATGAGACAAACGTGACATGAATAACTATTGTTATTAATTGATCTCCATAAGCATTATCGACAATTATTAAACCTATTAAAATACATTTACAATGAGCCATCAATACTGCATCATCACTTGCGAAAAGAACATATATCATAAGTGAGGCTATCGATGTTACCGGAGCGAAATTTTCATCATCTATGTTTGTCCATTATCTCTTGGCACTAGATGCTACCTTCCCCCGATCCTATTGGTGTGACATAGCAATACTTTCCTAGAACTCGCGACATCATCTATACGTGAGAACATCTTATCCAACGGTGGAGGTGGTGAAAATGAAACACTGTTCACAATTAGGATAGCATGGCCTTTTTATTATACGGGTGGGTGTTGAAAACTAGGGTTAGTAGTTGTATGTCTGATGTTTTTCACTTGTACGTAATTGATATCACTAGAGTTTGTATGCTCGTCATTCTTCTTTCGATTTGACTTTAGCTTACTATATTTTCGATTTGTTTATACCTTTCCTCGAGGTCCCTGGAATTTTCCCCTTTATTTATTTATTTATTTATTTAAAGATGGCCAAAGTTCAAAAAGTAAATTATCTTTTGGGCCCAAAAGGTGGGAGAGCGATGGGAAGATCAATGGACGATCATGAAATAAATGCAAGTGGACCGCCAGTGTCGCTTGTCTTCAATTATATCTTTCTCCACTCCATCACGTCCTTTCCAAGATAAACTTCCTCTTTTTACATGCTCTTTAAAAATATAAAATATATTTATTTCGTGAAAAATAAATGAATTATTAATCTTACTTAAAAATAAATAATACATAATGAAAATATTTAAATATAAATTATTGTTGATGATGATTTTTTTATTTATTAGCGATTATTTTTTGAAAATTATTTTTTAAATAATTTTTTCGCAAAACGAACAGAATTATAGTCTAATTCTCAATACAATCTAGAGTTACTGCAATTCATTTGATCTCCTTAATTAAAGTAATTTGGCTGATCCTTGATAAATGAATTGATTGAAAATCTCATTTAATTACTAGTCTCAAGAACCCCATATGCGTTGAATGCCAACATAACCTCCACAAGATTCTTGCTAGGATTGTCAATAATCATGACATCACGCCGAAGAAAAGAATCTATTCCTTCGGATAATTGAAACATATGCAAATAAATTTGGTTTAGCTTACACTAGACCACACGTCTAATGTCTCCAGAAAGATCTCAAGTATAGTACACCAAACGTTATCTCTAAATCCCATTTGTTTTATGTAGAATAAATAAACATTAGCATTATGAAGTGCGGGCATATAAGCATTTTGTTGTAGCGACAATAGATACATTGCAAATCAAGGACTTTCTGCAAGCCTTTTTTTGTCCGGAAAAATCTCATAAACCCTAAATTTCCCCCCCGAGAAATACCCATATTTGAAACCTTTTCTCGTCTCATCAATCTCTAAACTTGTATCAATGACTTAAAACACATTTCGTCACCGAGCCGTGTTAAATATTATTTGACATGGCAGCATGCTTGGGCAATGCCAGCATTTTTATGTTACTACTACAAGCTCGAGGTATTGATGAGACGAAAATTTAGGGCATTGATGTGTTGCATACAAAAGTTTATGATTTTTGGTGGGATTATCCTTTTTTTTTTTTTTTTTTTTAAATAAATTTACACTATGAGGATAAAAGCACCAGACAAATTAAACGTGATCATCGTAAACTCAAGCATGTCATCAAGATATTATTCTTTTCTATAAAAAAGCTGAAAAATATGGATATCTATTTCCACTATATTGCAGCCTTTTTCCGTGCTCAGACTTTCCTCAAAATTTCTTATTCATCTCTCTTGTTCAATCCCGTAGGGCTGTAATTTGTATTCGACCAACAATAGCAGCCATCGTTCTCGATAACCTTTTAGATATTTCTACATTTGTCACAAGCACAAATATAACATTTCTAGCATGAGTTTTAGGAAAAAAAAATTTCTAGCATAAGGGGAAAAACTCCAAAAGAAGGTGAGAAAAGAGAAAACTAGCATAGTGAATGGCTAAAGTCAAAGTTCGTGCCCCGCTAGATCCAATCGTAGATTCGCATTATTATTGAATACATAGATCCATATTTAACTATTCTTTCCATTATTAAAATGAGGACATACGTTGCCGTGGATGTAACGAGGCGAAAATAACGGGACGATGCAGACAAATTCGAACTTTTTAAAAGCTTTTTGCTTATCTGGATAACTCATTTTTTTGGAGTTAATTAACCGCTTTGAACCGCCATTTAAATATATCTTAACCATCTAGGGATTACGCCTCAGAATAATAGTTTATTCTTTTGCATCGTGCGCTGTTTTGACCATTTTCATTTATTGATGCATGTAAATATTGACACAAGTCAATGGTTAAGATAGATTGAGAGATCCCTAAAAATATCAAGCGAAACAAGGGATTCAAATATATTAATCAATGATATGTATTCGTAATTTATGAACTTTACTATTGCTAGCGTAATTTTATTTTTGTAAAATTCAATTATGTTCTTTTAGCAGTTTTTCTTTACAAAATGCTTGAAATTTAGGATTACGAATTAGGATTAGGTTAATAGTGGTTCACCTCAACTCTGTAATATAGAGGGCTTGTACTCTTCTTTTGATGGTGTACATGATATCATACTTTTCTCTCTTCTACGACAAATTTTAAAATCGAGAAATTTAAGTGTTCGATAATGTCATCCCTTCCATAATTATTGTAATAAACCTAGCTCGTATCACAATTGGAAGAGTAGAGAACTATAAAAAGCCTCTTTTTTTTAAAAAAAAAATTTAACGTGTGAATCGTATTTATATGTGCATAGAAACTAATTAAATAATTTTTGAAGTGCCGTAAAAGAAAAACTCATGTACAAGATGACGAGAAAATATTCAGCGGTATGTTTCTCTGTCTTCCCCTTTTCTCTTTTGAATTTCTGTCTTTTTTTTCTCCTCTGATCTACTCTAGGAGTTTGTGTGTGAATAAATATTTTAAGCTGACCTTGTGTGAACGTGGAGATCAATTTGGCCATTCGTCTAGTTAGTAGTCTCTAAGGAGGATGTTCATAACATGGCTCAACAACCTCTTCAAGATAGGCCACTTTTCTCTCCTATTTAGATTTAGGTCAAGTTTTAAGAGTTTTATTCTCTTGAACTTGATCAAAATATGGATTCCGAAGCTCTTCACAAATATTTAATCTATGTTCTTTCAACAAGTTGATATTGGCGTCTCTACATGGCAATAATGATGCGGACGTTGAATGTAGACATGTATCCGTGGGAGATTTTAGTGTGTGCTCATTACTGAACTTGATGATTAGCCGTCGATGATTTACAGTATTAGATGCGTTCTTGAGAGATGAGAGTGTGCTTCTAGTTGCTAATTGTGCTTTGTAATTTGCTTTTTGGCTTATGCAATTTTTCCCAAGCTTGAAAACTTTCTATGTTCATATCGATTATTATTCTGATATATGAATGACATATTTCTTTCTATCCTAAAAAAAAAGAAGATATTGTGCGGAGTAAAATTTAATTAAAGATGAATTTGTTAGGGAATGGTGATTCGCTTTTTTTTTTTTTTTTTTTTTTTTTTTTTTTTTTTTTTTTTTTAACTTCAAATCGGGTTGAATTAAATACGTTGTAGGTACGAGTTGTTGAGTTATTAATGTAGGGTTATGATACCTGTCAAAATTAAATTCGAGGAAGTGTCACTTCCAAATTGACTTAGGGGCCTCTTCTTTTCGTTTTCCTTTTCGTTATTTATTATTAGACAACTCGAAAAATGGACCTGGAAATGCTAAGGGGCACTTGCATTTCTTGAAAATCTCCAGCCCCACGCTTCCGGAGAAATCATGTGAAGAGAGCAAGTGATCATGATTTGGTCGTGGTGGGCCGCTGAGGCTCAAGTTGGCAAGTTGAGCACACCAGTGAATGAGATCAAAGCCAGGCGGAGTCAACGTAAACCCCCAATTGACATTAAATAAAAATAAAAGTATACAATGGTATTTGCATGGACTCGATTATTTTGTAATTTCTCATCCGAGCAAATCTTCGGTCAGGAGATATTTTCGGTCCCCCCCTTGGAAAATTAAAAAAAGAAGATGTACGTGTGGTTTTCTTTTCTCCAACTACATCATCACTAAACACTCATATAATTGCAAAAGTAATAAAATAGTCTAACATTAATTGAAGCTTTCATCAGCTTTTTCGATATGATATGATGATACTCATGATTCATTCTTGCATAGGCTCCACGTATGACCATTGAACTCGAGTGTTTTTTCAATTAAGTCATTGCGGTGTTATTTTTCCAATTACTAAGCATACTAAAACTTTCATTTCTTCACAACTGATGTGTTTCGACCGAAACTCGATCGATGTTCCTATCTGATGCGACAAAATGCAATTAATATATCGCATCATATTGCCACATGGCCCTCCATTTTGTTCAGCCGGAAAGCTGAATGCATTCCGATCAAAATGCCTCGATCCCAAGAAGATGATCACCTAGTGCGTTGGATGATTCAAATCGAAATTTGGTTTCTGAATTTCAAAATCCAGTGAAGTTATTTTAAGGGCAACAGTAAGGAGTAGATGTATTGTCGCTCAATCGAGCACAATCATTCGATTTTATTTAAAAAGAAACATAAATATACTTGTGTTGGCGCCTCTCACAACTGAAAAAATCTAAGAAAATTGAGTGCTTGGAACGTCAAAGTGGATGCTGATTAATTTAACGCAATGGCATAAAATATCTGATCCACTTTTGTGAATTCGGATCTTGCCAAACAGCAATCTTTGTTCGGAAAATGTTAACGGGTGCCGGCCTCAAATTTTCCATTCGAAGTAAGTAGTACTCTGATGATGGTTTGCAGCTCGGTTGTCGTCCTCGAGCTTAGAAGTGGGCTACCGGCGATGTTGGCGGCGAGAGAATGAATGATCGAGATCTTTTCATGTATTGGATCGCCGTTGCATGGCGCAAATCCGACGGTGAATGGGACGATGATGAGGGTTGGGGACGGCACGCGGTAACGGTATCATTCAATCTCCTTCTAACCGGGACACCTTTTGTTTTCCTATTGTTCTAAACAATGTTTTTGTCAACAGACGTTACAATCTGCTGATCGAAGATTGCATTGGCATGAAGCTGGTCAAATTAGGATGACACAAGACAGCGTATGACGCTTTGAAACTGGAATTTCTTTTCTTTCCTTGCATGTCGAGGTTTCGTGTTCCTTGCACGAACGCCAATCGACAGTAGACTTGCACCAACATGGTGTTGTATAACCATTTCTCTCTCTCTCTCTCTCTCTCTCTCTCTCTCTCTCTCTCTCTCTCTCTCTCTCTCTCTCTCTCTCTCCCTATAAAATGGTTACGTGCTTCATGACAGATGATGGAGACAGAAGAAGACGATGGAGAATAGACAAACCCTTCGTCGCTGTCTTTCATAGTTTAATCGCGAGGCAACTTGCTTGGCTGATTCTGCATTGAGATATACAATTCGTTTTTATTTATAAATAATGGCACAATCCGTCCATATGCATTTAGATGCTTTGGACTCAAAGTCGGCAACTACAATAAGCGATGAACAAATGCTTAATTTGTATTTATATAAACCTAAGATAGAACAAAGACTATCTATGCTGACATGCATCGTGCCTTCTTAATGTCTCAATGAATCTCAGCCTCAAATATATTAAGTGATAAACTTTAGGTTGGCGAAGTTGCTTTAGCCCGCTCAAAATTGGGCCACTCCTTGTCATCTCTATACCAAATAGTGCTAGCAACCCCTTTGAGTATTAACATCAAATTTCATATTTGTTGTGGAAAAGTTTAGATTAAATCATAATTATTTTGGACCACCGATGAATAGAAGGTTCAAAGTTGACAAGCCCTTCATTGTAGCTCATCAAGATGCTAATAGTTAGAAAATCTCTCTATACAAAGTATATTCAAACTAGACAATGTAACACGAGCAACTTAGAGACTTGCTTGTGACTAAATCGAACTCATGAAGCGATGCAACATAGGCAATTCCTTCACCACTAGATTGACCCTCTAGTGGTATATTGATTTTATATCAAAGTGGAGGTTTGCCTCACTTATTAGCTTTTTTCCTGATTATCTCTATATTTAGTAATAGGAAGTCAAAAAATAAGAGTAGGTTTATATTACTGAACGACATTAAAACTACCTATAACCTCCACTTCAGAGACAACTACCGATTTCTTTATCATTCAAATTCTGATTAAGTGTAGCACTTGTCTTAACACTAGTTTTACATAAAAAGGAAGGAAATTCGTACTTTAGAAAAATCAAATTTATTTACCTTTGCAATCTGCAATTATTTCTTTTATTTTATCTAGATACTTTGACTACTTTTTCTTTTTTTAAAAAAATTACTTAAAGTAGGTTGAGCTGAAAAACGAAAACTATATATGCGGGCCGTGGTGTGTAGGCTTGGCCCGCCCCTGCCATATATATTGGAAGGACTTCGGCGCTGAACTAGCTACGCAAGTTTTGGCTAGATAGGTCTACTTGAAATAGAAAAGGACTTGCTCTGACGAAGTTGAAGGAGAGAGAGGGAGAGAGAGATCTTACAAATTACGAGTATAAGAACGGCCTTAACTTGTTCCCTTGCTAGCATATGCTGATCTAATTATTCTTTTTGTATCAAGACCGTTCCACTGGTAGCATTCGCCGACGTAATCATTTCTTTCGCCAGAGACTTGTTTCAATTGGTCTACATAGATAGACAATGGATCCTCCGCAAGTGAACTAAATTGGTCAAGTCCAATGAATCATCCATGCTACTCCAAGAAAAGAAGTGAAAAAGCAGACAAAAGTCTATTTCAGACTTCGAATTCTGCATATTCAGAATGCTCCAGAAAGAAAGAGTGAAAATATGCACCTGATCTGATGAAAGCACGAGCCATCATGTCGCTTGATTCTGTGGACTCGACGTGGTACTCTTGACTTGCACACCCAACATGGGCATTGTGTATACGGGCCGCTACTCGCATTATGATTCAAAAGCGAAGCTACGGCTTCACGTTACAACCACAAACGTTGTTTTGCACGTGAATCATCTGTCCAACCGCCAAACTTCCAAACCCTCACATCGTCAGCATCACGATCATGCGTGCATGTCATATACAGATCAGAAGTGACCGTAGAGGACGACCATTCGCAGTTCTCAATATGTTCTGTGGACCTTTCGTCGCTAGAACTTCCATTCTCATGTGGCAGCTGAGATCTGCAGCAGCATCAGCACGGACGTGGGTTTTTGCTTGTCATGGGTTTGACTCATGAAATAGGGTTTTGCCATTTGCCCACGTTTTTCTAGAAGATAAACACCACCCAAGGCCCACCACTTTGGAATTCCATAGATAACCGAATTCGTCACCGATGATCTCGTATTCAATCCACTCGCACCCACTACTCCAATCAAGTTGGCTATTCAATCCTGGCTTTTCAGGGATCAAAGCTTGTCCTTCTATGCCTCCAAATGCTGGGGCCAAGTGAATTGACTCTGGGTCCAAAGTCAACATTTATGATTGGATGAAAATTTATTACACTAAACCTCAAGTTGCCCCGAATAAAAAATTGAAACTCATAAAAGGGCTTAAAGAGAATCTCATATGAACTCAAGACATTTGGGTTCGATATTGGGTTAAAGAGAATCTTATATAATTGAAACGTTTATAATTCAATTGATAAATTACAAAAAGATTTATGACTAAATTAACAAATTTTCAAAAAAACATGTGAGCTCAATTAGTTTTCATCATGTAGGTATTTAGTATTCCTACATTTTCATTAATCATTTTCATTTATATTGAGAACTAGGACACTTAAATCATATGATTTTTGTGTACTTAGTTGCTTCAATTTACATAGTCTTATTTGCTGATTTATTTGTAATGAGCCAAATCCATATCCATAATGCAGGCACAGAGGAGAAACATTTTCCTAGTTCATTTTTCCAAAATATGACGAATTTAACGAAAGATTAATTCAACAATGACACCTAAAATTATAGAAATTACTTATTGACTTGAAAAAGGATAGATTCCATATATCCTCAAATGTGATGGTTGCATCAGATGCTAAAAACCAAATGGGGACATGATAAAAATATGTAACGATATATATATATATGTCGTATAATATATTTAGAATTTTTTGGAGAATTTTTCTCAACGACTCCAATCGGATCTGTCGTTGACATACGCCAACGTGAGTGTCCGTCCATAGATGGTGCCGAGTTGCCAAGCGGGGTTGCTGACTCACTTCAGAGCTATCCAGCCTTCTAAGCAATGCGATCATGATGGATGGAACTGCATGAACAGTGCTCTCCTTGTTACGCCACGAACATTGCGAGGAGTCCTTCTGTATCTTCTTGTTTCGGAAATACCACATATTTTTTTATCCCCAACGAAATGATGTCGTCCTCATCTAGACGTCTCCTACCCAATTCGCTCCACCCTTCATGTCGAAATACCCGCATAATTTTAGATGATCTGGTTTCATGAGACATATAAATAGATATTTAAATATATATACACCGGTCCATCAATTGTACTATTTACACCATCTTATTGGCCATCAAATTGAATGCGGATATTTCGACTGAAGGTGTACATTTTAAATTTCTACATCATTTATTAAATTTTATCATCTTTGTAATCTAGAACCACTCAAGTATACATGAGAAAGACAACCCCCCACTCAACAAGAAACAAGAACCAGGAAACTAGGGTTTAAAGGGAGTATTTCTTGCCACCTCGGTTTCTCCAACCGTGCGTAAACCAATGTTCCGCCCCAATTTCGCTTCCGAAATTAAGCCGCTCGAATCTTGATGACGCCTACCAAAGCTTATCCCTAATTAATTCCTCTTTTCACCTTCTTGATTCTTCCATTTTTCTTCTTCCAAATTTAGTTTTCGGGTCCCCAACTCCAACCTCTCCATTAATTTTCAGATCGGCAGTTCGTATTCTAAAAATAAGCGATCCATGCTGGCGAAGTGGTGCATTGAATAACATCAGACGATGACCGCACGAACGCACGTTTTCTCCGCGATAGAGCGGCTCCAATCCCATGCACGTCACGTATCTCTTTGGGACGTGACCGTTGCTTTCTTGGGCTACTTCGTATTCTCATGCATCGTCGAGAGGCTGAAGAACAAGAACGGCCCGATGTTGTGGCCGTTCCTCGGGATCATCCCGTCTGTCCCATTCCGCCAGGACGAGATCTACGACTGGGCGACGCGGGCCCTGACGAAGGCCGAGGGGCACGTTCCGGTACCGCGGCGTGGCCTTTGGTGGTGCCCGGGGGGTCATCACGGTCAACCCTGAGATAGGATGCCACCCATGAGAATTCCGTGTGAAGTTGTGAATTTTAGCTCTGTCGAAATTGGTTATGGAGGTCCTAAACATTGATAGTTGAGAATCCTTTAACCCGCACGTTTATCTTATTGGTGTGCCAATATATCTCGTAACCAATAGTCGGGAATCGACCGAGACATCAATATGGGAAAATAATTTGTGTTCTATAACGAATTTAATATGAAGTAGGTAGATTAGTGCTCTATAATCAACGTTACCTAGGTTATTTTGAGTTTGCTAAATTCAGTCAATGCACTAGTTAATTAGACCTACCTAAACTCAACCATCGATACAACTCAATTAATGAAGGATATCATCACTTTCAGATTAGCGTAGGAGAGTGGTTGGGATGACAGTACACTTTTTTACCACAAATCACCAAACATCGTTGCGGAGGATTAACCAAGATTATCAACATATTTAGGGAGTGTTAATCGCGAAGAGACTAATAGTTATCTTCCCATGTGAAGAACTGCTCTTGGAATGGTTCATCTACAATGCTTCGGCGAGGTCGCCGGCCCTTGACGGCCGGTCGCCAACGTTGTTGGCCCTTGACGATCGATCGGCGGCCCTTCGGACATGAGTTGATTGTCGGCGTCGCCAGCCCTCGACGGCCGGTAGTCGGCTATGGCCGAGGGCCACGGCCGGCCAAAGAAAAAAGAAGAACAAAAGAAGAAGAAGGAAAAAATAGGAGAGAGAAAAATTGTTTCCTGGAAGTGTTCTCAGGAATAAGAGACAATTGTTTTTTGTTTCTATTCCAAATTTGTTCCGGGAACCAAAAAAAATAGATTTTTTATTCCCGGAAACAAAAGTGTAAACAGATACATTTTTATTCTTTTTTGGTTCCCCGGAATAAAAGAACATAATTTTTTTTTTGGTAAAGTAACAGAAATTTTTGTTTCGGGTTATAGAAACAAAAGTAAACAAAAATCCCTAAAAGGGGCAATAAGTGAAATTCGTTAACTGTTCCACAAGTGCAACAACCGACTTTATCTTCTTTCTTTTCTTCTTTAAATTTTTTGAATAAATGTTTTCTTAAATTTTCGAAAATTTTGTAAGATGTTCAATTTGTATTTACTTTTGAGAAAAATATTCATATAATGGTAAAAAGAGTAAAATACTATCAAAGAATTTTACGTCGTCATTTAAGTAGAGTTATTAAATTATGGAAAAAAATTCTAAATAAGGGTTTGAAGTGTCATTATTTTCTCAAAGGTACTGAAAGGGCATTAGACTAATCTAGCATAACCATGTCCCCGGACCTATTGAATCTCTGGTTCGCAAAAATAAAATATTATCCCATACTTTATTTGGGCTTTTAACCAACCATAATTGGATAGTGGCGGCTCTAAATTGAGTATGGTTGCATGTTTAAATGAGTTAATTTCTTAATATCAAGTCGCGATTCATAGGACTTGGGAGGGTTCGTGCCAAGTCTTCGGACTTAGTAATCCATTAGCCTTCTTTAGGTAATTCATCCACCGAAAAAAAAGGTCGCAACAACTGCATATATGGTTGTGATATGAACTGTGCTGACCCATAGGACGAATCTAAGACGAGGTAAGTCTTTGTGGTTATATGATTGTGTGGTTAGGATGTCTCTAGGCGTATTACCCTCCTAATCAGGGTTTAGTGTGTGAACTCGCTGAGATTTATATCTCATCCCGTCGTGGGCTTTAACTTTCGAGGACCGTAGGATGGAGGACCTGAAGTAGGTCGGATAGGACAGCTTCTTTTGAGAGCTGGTCTATTGAAGTTTTGTGGGTGTAGATTTTTTTACTTGACTCAGTGTGTATTTAAAAGTATATTTTGTTTGAGAATCTATTGCCCTACTTTTCTATCCCGAGATGATTATTGTCAGGGGATTTGTTTTTTTGCTTTCGCATGTGAAATAAAATGAAAGGGTTAGTGACTCGTCCTGGGAAGTTGCAAATTTTATCGACCAATGAGGGATGAGCACGCACTCGAGGTTCGGGTTGTGACAAGCTATATGTCTAATTTAGAATGGGACAACCTCAATTCGCTAACTCCCACCAACTAGCGTATCCTTTAAAGATGTTCAAGGTCCACAAAAAGCAGGAGCCACCACATAGATTACACAATAGAACAAGAAGAAAATGTCAGAGATATGTTTTGCGCAAATTGATTTGATTGAAGATTCTTAAATCAATCCAAGGCTCAGATTGATATCAATTGATGATTCATAATGATTTCATATCTTCGTATTTTTTCCTTTTATTGTTTACATTTTGTAATATAAATATACGTAAAGAACAAATAACGAAATACGGTGAAGACAAAGAAATTCTTCAAAGTGCTCTTTCCTCCTCCTTCCTCCTTTTCTGTCAGAAAAGAATACCAAATAACATTTTATTCTCTTGCACAGTAAAATTAAGCAAATTTGGAGATTGTTATTTTCAGAGCCGGGTTCTGTCGACCAGCCTGAACCACTGACTCGCCGGATCGCAAGAGCTTTCACTGCTCAAGCACTTGCAGGCCTCGACCATCACGGTGTTGTGAGCGTTCACGTCCAAGCAAACGGTGCTCCCATCTTCGGCCTTGGACGACAGGTGCATCTTGGAGGCCGATATCATCTCCCACTTCGTGCCAGGTTCTGTTGGGCTCGTGCCCAGCCTCGCCGGCCTCCCTAGCCCGATGGCTCGCAAGTACAGAGGCAACCCCATGACCCGCAGCGCGTTCTGTGGCGTGTGACTCCACGGCTCCGAGTATATGCACGGACCCAAAACGAGCCGCGTCGGCCGTGTTCTCCTCAATATGCAGAGGCCAGTCAAGGGATGGAATATGACCTTGTGAGCGACTGTTTGTCGCCCTCCTGGTCCTGAAACAAAGTGAGATTTTCAGAAATTAGAACGGTTGGATAAGTTTTATTCCGTGAGGTAGCTGATATATGTCAGTTCTAGTTGAAATATTTCATACCTTGGAAAGGTAATTGAAGGACCGATATCCTACGTAAGTAGCTCGAGTTTCGAATGCCTGACCAATCGTAGTTGAACAATCCGTAGAACTCCTCCATCCCTACCACTCCTTGCCTCAAGTAGTAACTCCCTTGAAGGGCCCACAATGCAAAGTCCCAGTCAAATTCAGCGGCCATGGCCATGAAGCAATTCATGTACCTATTATCGTTCACATTGGTTCCTCGTTCATCGGCACCGAACTCGCTCACGAACAGAGGATGCCCTTGTCCCAGCAGGAATACAGACTGGCTCATTACCTCGTTTGACACTGCTTTGCACACATCGTTCGGGTTTCCGGATTGCCATGCCTCGCCGTCGGTGAACCCGTACCAGTGCATCTCGAACACCAGTTTCTTCGTGAAAGAGAGGCTGACCGGTCTGTTCTGGAGAAACGAAAGGACTGTGTCGTAATGGAGGCCGGAAAGGATCACGAGGACATCAGGGTTTGCCGCGTGCACGGTTTCCGCACCTTCTTGCATATACCTATACACAGCACCCACATCGAATCAAAACCGGTGCAGTACTAGCGGTTGTTATCGTACGTCTTGAGATGTATGAGCATATTGACTTCTTACCAACCAATGCCAATCAAATAGGTTTCTGAGAAAATCACTTCCAACTCGAACATATATAATAAAGAGAGATGGAACATACTTGTACCAATCATCGACATTTTGTCTGGGACCGCGAAGCTCGTTCCTCAAGCTCATGCCAATCACATTGCTAAAGCCGGTAGCCATGGTCGCCATCTTGTGCAAACCTTGCATCCAAACTTGTGGGTTGAAGTACGTATCACCGAAAAAGCCATTGCCGTCCTCTCCACTGCAGCACCAACCTGGCGTGGTTATGTGATTGTCGAGTATCACCATCACTTGGTTGTTTCTAAGGCTTGTCATCACGGACTGAGACAGGAGATTTCCAGAAAGGACATTCATCAATGCATAATGGTCTTGATAGTATTGAATGTAGTTACTAGTACCATGATAAAAATTCGACATTCCCTCCCCCGAATCCTAGAACTATTATATTACTTATGATATGACTTCACAAGCTCTAGCAACTATTACTCGTCTCGCATCATATTAAAAATTTCATATCCATAGAACGCAAATTAGGCAATGCGTTTGTCCTTAAAATTAGAAGAGACAAAAACTAATGTTACCTTGTAGGCTTCCATTAAAGGAAGATTAATAAGGGAAGGGTTGTTGGACGTAATGCCGGCTAGAGATTCAAACAATCCAAGGTTCTGGAACGATTGGGTCACTGTAAGAGAAGCGAGTGTCTCATTCATAGGCAACTCGAGTGCCCATGTGAGCCTCACGCAATTGAACCCCATCTCTCTAATCTTCCTGGCAATCGTGTCGGCCGGTAGCTTGCTCAGCCCCTCAGCCAGCAGCGGCTGGAGGTGTGCTGGCCAGTTCACACAAGCGAGCTTTACCCGTCTCCCATCACCGTCGACAATCCACCGGGAATCGCCATAAAGTTGCTGAGCGACCACAGGCTTGAGTTGAGCCATGGAAAAGAAGAGCACTGTCGAAATTAGGAGAAGAAAATGCAACTTCGGAAGCGTTCCCATGATGGGTCTTTGCTCTTTTTGAACCTTCCCTGCAAGGAAAAAGAAAGAGTGTATAATGTGAATGAAGTCAATTGAATGGTAAGGTGTGCTTATATAGAGGGTGTCATTCGTTCCCTTGGACGATAGTCATTAATGCAACATAAACCGTATAATACTAAATAGAGTCAACCCAAAAAGTCTTCAAGAATAGCAAACTCGGGTGTCGTTCTATATCTTGAAAGAGGATGCTCTAGTCATTTGGGACACTAACGAGTAACAGCTATCTAACATGGAGGAAAGGAAGTCAGGAAAACTTTGAAATGTGTTTGAAGGAGAGAAATCATAGGTTGGATGGAGTTTGATGGATGGTTTGTTTAGCTGTTTACTTCCAAATTTGCACATTTTTGGTTTAGAATATCAAATGTCTTTTTTTTTTCCTGAGTCTCGTTAATGAGTGCCTTCAAATCACTTATTATGTATGTTATTTAGAATAACTTAATTTTTAAAGTATTGATTGTGCATAACAAAAACAAAATTGGTGCATCGAAAACTACAAAATGTCCCCATGATAGTCGTTGATAGAATCTTTCTTCCTTTTGTAAGTGAGGAGTGGGCAAATGAGGGACAAATATTGGCAATTTAAGATACAAGAGTCCTGTGTTGGTGACATGATGTTCCATTTGAGGGATAAATATTTCCCAGAATTATGAGCTCGTTGTTGCAGCCCCACAGCAGTGCAATGCTAGGAAATGAATGTTAGATATATTAGGATGGGTGATCTTACTTCTATCTTAATCTAAACAAATCACATTCACGCCGGAAGTCTGAACGGGGGTGCGCCCAATCAAAATCATACTATTAGCGTTTCCTAATAAGTAACTTGCAAGAACGAAACTTGTGACACTCAAACCAACTCAAATATTTTGTACAGAAATTGTGGCTTCTGTTTCAATAAAAAAAGAATATATTGCACTCAGTATAAAGACCATGATTTGGAGTAGTTTAATAAAATATTTATATTTTGAATATTTTGAATTTTTCAAACTCTGGTGCACATCGTGTGATTTTACTCTGAAGATTGAAGACTGGTTGTGTGATTTTATGCCCTTTTCAATTGGTCAATGCCCTTTAGTGAATGCTCTTTGTTTATTAATTGCAATTCCGTCAACAGACAACCGTACCGAATTAATAGCTACGTCAATTGCGAGGCCATTAGCTTAGCTACACACAATAAATGTACTTGAAAAATTGAAAACACAAGCAGCCCCTTTCGTCCTATGGGGTAGTTGTACACTTCGAAGTTAAATTGATTTCATTGTGTTTAATGCATCTTAATTAACCGACAGCATCGTTTGGGGAGAAGTACACTATCAGTGCTATAAGTTGTGTACGGCGCTCACTTTGGTACCAAAAGTTTTCGTCGGATCACTTAAGTGCCAAATCAGAGGAAAAATGATCACTCTGGTGCCACTGTCGAAAAATTCCGATTAAAATGATTATGTGACTTTTGTATTTAAAAAAAAGTAAAATCGAGAAATCTTTTAAACGACGTCGTTTTGTCTCCTCTTTAAGAAAATGACGCCATTTTGCCGTCAGATGTGGATGGCTTCACAAAAATGACGCCACATAGCTCATTTTGGGATTGAAATTAGGATTTTCTTTTTCAATCCTTGCCGACCTAGCTTGCTCGGCCATCGTCGCTTGGCCAACATGCTTAGCCACTGTCGCTCGGTCACCATGCTCGGCCACCGTCGCTCGGCCTTCGTCGTAGTTGCTCGACTAGGTGAGCAAGGAGAGGCTAAGGTTGTTTCTCGGGCAAGAAGCAATGGGAAAATAGGAGGCAAGGACGGAGGAGGAGGAAGAAGGGGGGTCGAAGGTGCAAAGAGAGAGAAGATGAGGAGTGCGAGGGAAATGAGGAGGGTGCAGATGGAGATGGTGGATTGGGCTTTGCTCAGAGAGTGGCTAGTGCTGGTGTTGTTCTTCAGGGAAGAAGACGACGGCCATGGCTTCTCTCTCTCTCTCGATTTGGGGATTTGGGGTTTCGACTTGGGGGATACATGACCAAACGACGTCGTTTTGTGGTTTACATGTTGACTGTACTCTCCCCCGAGCCACATCAACATAAAAAATTAATCAAAAAATGCCACATCAGATTTCCAATCAAGCTGATCGAAGTTGGCACTAAAATGATTGTTTTTCAAACTTTTTGACACTTAAGTGACTTAACGGAAACTTTTGGTACCAAAGTGAGTACCGTACATAACTTATGTCACCGATAGTATACTTCTCCCACACTGTATGATTTCAAAGATGATTAATGTGTATTGTATATATAGGGAAGTATGATTAAGGATCATTAATTTGAAGGTGAACTTTGTAAAGTTAAGCAAATTGTATCAAACAAAAGGCCTTCAAATGCCAGTTCATACGATAAATAGAGTAAGAATACTTCTTGGATCACTTTGAAATCAGAAAAATACATATTTCACAAGGAGTGCTTGCATCTAGGAAATTTGGATTGGGGTTTTACGAAACATGTATAGGCTAGATAAATATAAATGCAATGGAAGCAAATGTAAAATTCTACTATATATGTATCTCCAAAGGTATTTTTCGTGCATTATAATAAAAAATTAGAATATCAAAGGGGGTTATACAGATTACCTCTTGAAGTGCACTTTAAACAACTTGAATAAGATGTTCTTCAGTTTGAGCCCCACAAACGTCGAACCTTTAGTTCAGACACTCACCAAGGCACTTCGAACGAAAAAGAGTGAATTGGTTATGGTGTGTGACATCCCTAGGTTTATCATTGAGCTGGGTAGTAAGACTTGCACTAACACATTAGTACTCCAAAGAGAATTGATTGTCCCGATCAATCTCTAGGTCTTACAAATCATGATTGACATCTAGCAATATGTCATGACTACCTAGACAGTGTGAATGCTTTAAAAACATAATGAAGCTGTTAGCTCGAGTTACAGTGTAATTCAATCCCTCTATCTTACTATGTCCTGATCGAACAAAGACCATGGAATATTTGTCAAGTCACTAATTCAATCATATGCACAAACCTCATTGATCTACGTTTTATAAGAGATATAAACAATTCATTCACTAACACATCAGTGAAGTTAACATTTAACTTCTTTTAGAAGCTAGTCTTTAACCTTTCAAAGAAATTATTGGCTACTTTTTCCAAACGCTTTCCAGAAGCCAGTCTTTAACTTCTCAAATAAGTTATTAACTACTTTATCCAGAAACTAAGTGAGCAAGAGAACAGCTCTCATGAGTGGGCTGTATTCAATCGAGTGAATTGGTTATGATGTGTGACATCCCTAGGTTCATCACTGAGCTGGTACTAAGACTTGCACTAACACATTAATACTCCAAAGAGAATTGATTGTCCCGATCACTCTCTAGGTTATACAAGCTATGATTGACATCTAGCAATATGTCATGACTACCAAAATAGTGTGAATGCTTTAAGAATATAATGAACCTGTCAACTCTAGTTACAGTGTAATTTAATCTCTCTGTCTTACCATGTCCCGATCGAATAAAGACCATGGAATATTTGTCAAGTTACCAATTCGATCATATGCACAAACCTAATTGAACTGCATTTTATACGAGATATAAACAATTCATTCTTGGTTACAACCCTGGTCGAGGATTTAGACTATATAGGATATCATTACTAAACCTTGCATGTAATGAGGAGACAGATTTCACGTTGCGCACACGTGTAACTTCGTATATGAACGAGTTATGACTATCAGGTACAAAAATGGATCAATGAGTCGTCAATATACGTACCTATGAACCATAGCCGTCTAACACACAAGTTAACACTGTGTCTTAGCTTTAAGGATTATTTACACAAGACTGGAGCATGAATGATTAGTCATTGACCCCGCTTAAAGCTTCTATGTTGCCAATTGTTCTATGTGTGTCACGTTTAATGAACTTGTCTGCTATAAGCATCTGTATTCTAACTTGAATCATAATACTCAATAACTCATGACTCCTCATTACCTTATTCATCAAATACTTAATGATGAAGCTAAGAACACACCGGTCTCAATAGGATCATTAATATCCACTCAGTGATCCATTGACCGGGAAAAATTACTTAAGGTTGGTTGAGCTGAAAAACGAAAACTATATATGCGGGCGTGGTGTGTAAGCTTGGCCCACCCCTGCCATATCTATTGGAAGGACTTCGGCGCTGAACTAGCTACGCAAGTTTTGGCTAGATAGGTCTACTTGAAATAGAAAAGGACTGCTCTGACGAAGTTGAAAGAGAGAGAGAGGGAGAGAGAGAGAGATCTTACAAATTACGAGTATGAGAACGGCCTTAACCTGTTCCCTTGCTAGCATATGCTGATCTACTTATTTCTTTTTTTATCAAGACCGTTCCCCTGGTAGCATTCGCCGATCTAATCATTTCTTTCGCCAGAGACTTGTTTCGATTGGTCTACATAGATAGACAATGGATCCTCCGCAAGTGAACTAAATTGGTCAAGTCCAATGAAGCATCCATGCTACTCCAAGAAAAGAAGTGAAAAAGCAGACAAAAGTTTATTTCAGACTTCGAATCCTGCATATTCAGAATGCTCCAGAAAGAAACAGGGAAAAAATGCACCTGATCTGATGAAAGCACAAGCCATTGCGTCAATTGATTTTGTGGACTCGACGTGGTACTCTAGACTTGCACACCCAATAAGGGCATTGTGTGTACGGGCCTCTACTCGCAATATGATTCAAAAGCCAAGCTACGGCTTCACGTTACAACCACAAACGTTGTTTTGCACGCGAATCATCTGTCCAACCGCCAATCTTCCAAACCCTCACATCGTCAGCATCAAGATCATGCGTGCATGTCATATACAGATCAGAAGTGACGGTAGAGGGCGACCATTCGCAGTTCTCAACATGTTCTGTGGACCTTTCGTTGCTTGAACTTCCATTCTCAAGTGCCAGCTGAGATCTGCAGCAGCATCAGCGACGGACGTGGGCTTTTTGCGTGTCATGGCTTTGACTCGTGAAATAGGGTTTTGCCATTTGCACACGTTTTTCAAGAAGATAAACATGAGCCAAGGCCCACCACGTTGGGATTCCATAGATAACCGAATTCGTCACGGATGATTTCGTATCCAATCCGCTCGCACCCATTACTCCAATCAAGTTGGCTATTCAATCCTGGCTTTTCAGGGATCGAAGCCGGTCCTTCTATGCCTCCAAATGCTGGGGCCAAGTGAATTGACTCTGGGTCCAAAGTCAACATTTATGATTGGATGACAATTTATTACACAAAACCTCAAGTTGCCCTGAATAAAAAATTGCAATTCGTAAAGGGCTTAAAGAGAATCTCATATAGAACTCAAGACATTTGGGTTTAATATTGGGTTAAAGAGAAGGGTCCGTTTGTTTAACGGAAAATGGACAATTTCTGAAAAATATTTTCCTAAAAGTCATTTTCCAGGAAAATGACAACGTTTTCTAGTGTTCGGATAAAACCTGAAAATATTTCAGAAAATATTTTTCGGTGTTCGATAAGGAAAATATTTTCTAAGACTTTACCACTTAGGCATGCATCACTTACTGACCTATAAATTCATCAAATATTAATTTGCCTTTAATGAATTTTCGTAAGTTCAAGTATATGATTAGGTAATTAAAAGTTCAAACACTTGATTGGAAAATGCGTTTTGAGGTAAAATTAAAATTCCGTTACATCTCGTTGCTGATAACTAATCGCATGTCTTTTATTGTCTTAAACCTAGGCTTTCTTCTTAGCGATGAAGGTACCGCCCAACTTGGAGCTTGCTCTCCCAGAGCCGATTGGTGTCGGCCAGCTTGAACCGCTGGCTTGCCAGATCGCAAGAGCTGTCGCCGCCCAAGAACTTGCAGGCCTCGACCACCGCGGTGTTGTTGGCACCCACGTCCAGGCAGACCGCGCTTCCGTCTTTGGCCTTGGACGACAAGTGCAACTCGCATGCCATTTCATGCCGGGGTCCGTCTGGCACGGGCCCTGGCACTCCCACCCAGGCTCACCGGCTTCCCCACCTCGCCAGCTTGCAAGTACAGATTCGACCCCATGATCCCCAGCCCACTCTGCGGCGTGTAAATCCACGGCTCGGAGAAGTTGTCATAGCTGAAAAATACCCTTAAGCATGATAATCAGGTACCACCTAACATTAGACGATTGACAATTAATCCTTAAGCGGCCCTCTTTTTACTCCCCATTTTGATAAAGACATTACCTTTTTTTATTTCCAGTTAACTGAAAAATACCCTTTTTGTTTTCTCTTCGGTTTAGTCCATCATATTTTTTAACAAACTCAAGAGTCGAGTTTGAAGAAGTTATCATAGCTTGCTCCAACATTAAAGAAAAAAGAGTTGACTTATCAATTATCCATGTGTCAAAGCAACTTTGTGGGCATTCTTGCGGGAACCGGTATATTTATATCAAGTTTGAGTTGATACATGAAAATCATACAAGATTAATCGGTTGGATGATCCGATCATTGACCCAAAAAGTGCTAAAAAAACCCTCCTTCACCTAATCTTCTAAACCACGTCTTGCCTTTATTTTTTTTACTACCATGTTCATACACAAAAAAACTAAGCGAGAGTACATAACATGATTTGAGATGATCACTAAAATTCAACAGCTGCTTGCCTAATTCAACGTCTCGTCGGGAACGCACCGAGCCAGCCGACTGCAGATGCCCTGGTCGTCCTTTTGACAACCTTGGATGCATTGTCATGTCTCGCTTCTCTTTTTTATCCTCCTGTCATCTTACAACGCGTTACTTTCACGACCTTTCTCTTCCCACTTGCCGGAATATGGTAATTACTGATAATCTCTTTTTCTTATTTTTATCTTGGTACGACAATCTTGGGATATTTTTGGTCTAATTTTGACGTGCTAGACTCTAACTCTACCTTCCCAATTAAATCAAAGGCACATCATACACGTCGGAATTGGGATTTACAAGAAATCACTAGGAGTGAGCATAATTCCAAGATAAAACCCAAAATTTGAGAATTGGATTGGTGAGAACTTGTCCAGGTCCAGGTTTTCACATATGTAAAATAAGTTTTAGATTTCAAAAATTGGGAAACTTATTTCAATGGGCAGATTTCAAATTCTAAATTGGTGAAACTTGGAATAAGTTTGT
This sequence comes from Eucalyptus erythrocorys, assembly GCA_014182555.1. Lineage (NCBI taxonomy): Eukaryota > Viridiplantae > Streptophyta > Magnoliopsida > Myrtales > Myrtaceae > Eucalyptus > Eucalyptus erythrocorys. Next base: position 27,928,697 of record CM024604.1, read on the forward strand.
GTTTTTCTTGATTTATATCTTCGTGCAATCCTGCGGTATTTCATGACACTTGATGGTGAATGTATAATCTAGAAACATTAGCTCGAGTTTTCATTTTACGATTGAGATTTATATTTTTTTAATATTTTATATATTTTGTGTGTCTAAATATGAGTAATGGTTAGTGAATTGTAGCACCAAGTGATAGTCATTAAATGTGATAATTCACTATAATCATTCAATTAATAATACAAAAGCTCTCATCCTCGTTGGCGTTGTTGGTGCGGCGTTTCCAAGCAGCTTCAGGTCAAAATTCTATTTTTGATAACATAATTTCAAGAGCCTTCAGTATAAAATTGAGTTTTGAAAATATTCAAAGGTCAAGGCAAATTTTACTGGGCTTTGAGCTTTTGAAATGCTATTTTTAGGATTTAATGAATTTTTTCTTCCAATGTTGCCCATACAAAACTATTTATATTCTCATTTGTACCCGCGCATCTTGTGTGTGTGCACTCTCCCCTCCCCCTCGCCTTTGCCGAGTGGCCACTTGACCCCTAACATCTTTGACGTGCCCAGTGCTGGACTCCACGGGGCGACCATCGCCATGCCCAGACCCCTCGGCCTCTGACTCCACGCCAGGACCGTCGCATTTTCTCATCATTTCTAAATCTCATCATGATTGAAATTGTCAAATTGCCACGACTTCAAAAAGATGAACGGAAGCTCTCCATTCTTGTAGCCACTCTGATAGATATTTGACTTGTTTGCTCCGATAGATAATCATTTACCACCCAACATTAGACAATTGACAACTAATCTTTAAGCGGCGCTATTTTTACTCCCCATTTTGATCAAGACTCTTTTTCTTTTTACCAACTAACTTCTATTTTAACCAACATATTTTTCTTTTTGCTCAAAGAAGTTATACCTTAACGTGAGATCGAGGAAAAAAATTTATCCACTTACCAATTTATTATCTATGTGTTCGTGTGACTTCGTGGGTCTTCTCATGTAAAAATTGATATGTTTAGGTCAAGTTAGAGTTGATACATGAAAATCAGACAAGATTAATGGACTAGATGGTCTGATCATTGATCCAAAAAGTGCTAAATAACCCTCCTTAATATAATCTTCTAAATCCGCATCTTACCTTATTTTTTTGACTGCCATGTCCATACATATATAAAACCATCAAGGTAGAGCATATGACATGACATAAGATGATAACTAAATTCAACATCCACAACGCCTCGTCCGGAACGCACTGAGCCAACCAATTCCAGATGCCTCGGTTCGTCCTTTTGACAACCTCGGACGCATTGTCCCCGCAAATCGTGTCCCCCTTCCTCTTTTTCATCCTTCTATCATATTCTAGCGTCACTTTTCACGTCCTCTTTCCCCCCCACTTTTTGGAATATGGTAATTATTGCTGGTCTCTTTTTCTTATCTTTTCTCGGTACCACAATCTCGGGGATATTTCTGGTCTAATTTTGACGTGCTAGACTCTAACTCTACCTTCCCAATTAAATCAAAGGCCGACCATTCATGTCGGCATTGGGGTTCACAATGAATCCCTTGGAATGAGTATGATTCCAAGATAAACTATAAAACTTGAAAATCGGACCAATGAGAATATATTTAGATTCAGATTCTAAGAAATGCAGGGTAGATTTTAAGTTTAAAAAATTGAGAAATCTATTTCATGGGTAGATTCAAAGTTCTACTAAAAATTTTTTGTGTTTATATATTTATATCTTTGCGCAATTTTGCAACATTCCATAGCACTCAATGATGAAATTTCATGACCAAGACTTTTGTTTGTTAATATTTCATATTTTTCATGTATTTAAACATAAATTATGATTGATAAATTTTAGCAACAAGTATAATTGTTCAATTAACAATACAGATTGAACTTGTATAGATCTTGAAATTGACTCTGAAACCTATAAGAGGGTAGGTTCCAGGATTCAGAGTATGTAGAGTGGGTTCTAGTTTCTAAAAAATGAGAAATCTGTTTCAATGAATAGGTTCTTGATTTCAAATGAAATATGTACAGAAGTTGAAACAATTAACCTTAGAATCATTAGGCCAAGTGAACTTTGAGATTTTGGTTGCTTGAGCGCAAGGGTATCGTTACCACGTATGGTACCTTCGTTTCCCTACATGTTGTCACAAAAGGAGATGAAGAAGAAAAGAATGTTGTCACAATAAAAGGAGATGAAGAACTATTGATAAATTGAACTGTTTTTCTTTTTTTTTTTTTTTTTTTGTGTTTTTTTTGGAATCATTTATCAATAGTTCGGGGGTGGAGGACTAAATCGACATTCTGAGCAAATTAAAAGTTCAGGGACTAAATCGGACATTCATCAATAGTTCAAGGACCATTTGTGAGAGAAAAAGTTGTATATCTCTATATTGCATTGTAATCTCTATACAAGGTTGTATTTAATTACAAATGAGGAATCAATAAAAAGGAAAGAAAATATTTTCTAATCTTTCTAATCCTAAAATAAACATGATTCCTTATCAACTTACAATTAATACAAATCTGCTAAATTATATCTTCCAACACTCCCCTCAAGCTGGTAGCATGTATATTTTCAAGACGCCTAGCTTGTTTAGAAGATATGCATGTTGTCTTTGACAAAGAGATTTAGTAAATACGTTCGCGGGTTGCTCTGTGGTTTTGATCCCTCTTGTCTCGATGATTCCTTCTTGAATCTTTTCTCGAGTGAAGTGACAACCGACCTCTATATGCTTTGTCCTCTCGTGTAATATAGGATTTGCCGTAAGTTTGAGTGCTGAATCATTGTCACAAAAAAATGTAGTCGGTCCTTTAACTTGTGCCCTGAGATCCAGAAGTAAACCCCTTAAGCAAACTATTTCACAAACAGTCTTGACCATAGATCGATATTCAGCTTTAGCAGAGGATAAGGACATAGTAGATTGCTTCTTTGTCTTCCATGAGAGTAATGATTCCCCAAATTTGATGCAGAAGCTAGTGATAGATCTCTTGCTCATAGGACATGTAGCATAATCTGCATCGCAATAGTCCATCATTTCCATGTTGCATTTTCGAGAAAGCAGTATCCCTAGACTTGGACATGTCTTCAAGTATCTTACATCTTCAAGGCTGCATTCATGTGAGATTGTTTTGGGCTATGCATGAATTGGCTAAGAGTCTGTACTGCATAGCAGATGTCTGGCCTAGTCATGGTGAGATATATAAGTTTCCTTATGAGTCTCTGATATCCCGACGGATCTTTTAACAATGGATCATCAGAAGAAGAAGATACGCCAGCATCATAGTCGACAGAAGTCAGCTTGGCATTCTGTTCGATAGGAATAATGGTAGGTTTGCAATCTGACAGTCCTATTTTTGATATAATCTCCATTATAAATTTCAATTGGCTGAGTGAGAGTCCCTATTCTGAACGAGCTATCTTAATTCCAAGAAAATACTTAGGCGAGCCTAAATCTTTAATATGAAAGGTGGAATGTAGATACTCTTTTAAGTTTTTTCACAACAGAATCATCATTTCCCATGATAAGTATGTCATCAATGTAAATCATCAAGTAAATAGATGACATACCTTTTGTCCAAGTGAATAAAGGATAGTCATACCTAGCGGCCATAAGTGCATTAGTAAACTTGGTGTACCATTGTGGAGAAGCTTGTTTCAATCCATAAAGAGATTTGTAGAGACGACATACCTTAGATGTCACGCCTCGAACCTCGAGCACGCCAACATCCAACCATGGTCATTCAAATGCGACATTCCCAAGTTAAGTCATTGACCCATTCAGTTTTTTAATGCACATGTGGAAGCATATTATAAAACCCCTGATAATAAAATACGGGATAGAAAAGCAGAAAGCAATTTCACAACAATACACTTTAATAAATCAACGGAGTTACAAATAAAGGCCCACAGCCAAAAGCCTACAAAAAACTGGCTCTTAAAAAGGAACCATCCTACGTCCTACAAGTTGGACACGTTCTCCAATCCTCCGTGCTGCAACTCCTCAAGGCCGACCCAAGCGATCTAGTCGCTCCGTCCACAAGGGACCTGAAAATGTTGGTCCACAACGGGGTGAGACATTGGCTCAGCAAGTTCAACCCCCTAAACCCCTATTAGAAAGAAAATACACCCCAGAGTGGTCTAGCCATAACATCAAGAGGACTTATCTCGCCTTAGTCCTTACCTGCAGGTTAGTACAATTTATATACATCAATCACGTACAATATAAGAACCCACAATTGTAACGCAATAACATCATCCAAATAATTCAATCACTCGGATCGTCTCAATGATCAATCGACTCAATCGATTACATGTCATTCTAGCAAATCAATCCCTGCATCCCAATCACGACCCTAGAGGTAGGCTTAACAATCGGTGGTAATCACGGCCCCACTCGGCACGACCTCAACAAGGTGGTAAATCACGGCCCCACGGGCACGACCTCAACGAGGTGGTAAATCACGGCCCCACGGGCATGACCTCTAATAGGTGGTTAATCACGGCCCCATTGGGCACGACCTCTAATAGGTGGTTAATCACGGCCAAATTCCCATCAATTTCAACATATAGGATTTTTGCAAAGAACCCATAATTATCGCAATCACACTCAATTCGCCACAACCAATCGTCAAATTTAAATTCTAAATGCACAGCGGCGATCGGCACACAATTCTGAACAACCGAGGCTAAAAATAAATTTTTCTGTTTTTTATTTATTAATAATATTTAATTAATTTCAGAATATTATATATTATTTTAATCCTCAAAATTTCGAAGCAATTAAATAATTCTAAATTAAAATCCAATTATGTCCAATCACAACTTAACATTAAATAATCCCCTTTTAACCTTAATTAAACACAATTTAACTTAAACCGATCTCTTAATCCAACTTATAATAAAATATACTAATCTATCCACCTAAACATGCTTAATTCAAACTAAACACACTTAGGGCATCATTAACACTCTAATCAAGGATTAGTGAGATAAACTCACCCAAACGACGAGCCGAATGGACCAAAATGACGAGGACGACAAGGGGATCGACTTTCTCCAAAGCGGACCAAGCATCCGAGGTCGGGAAGCTGGCCAAAACGGCCCATGAAGGGGCTGCCATACCCATTTTCGAAGCTGCTGGATTGGGGCCGAAGATGAGCAGATCCAGGCTGGTTGGGGTTGAGAATGGGTGGAGGAGAAACGGCGGCTCGTGTGGCTGCTCACAGCGGTGCTGGCGAGCTGCTCCGATGACGATGGACAGCTGCGGACGGCGAGGGGACAGCAGGCACGGGCTGGCACGAGCTGGGCGAAGCGGGGTGGAGGGCGAGGCGCGCACGGGGCGGTGCGCGGGGGTGCGGGCGACGCGCGGCGGCTGCGAGCTCCGGCGAACATGCGACGAGCTCGAGCTGGCGGAGGGCGGCGTCGGGCTGGCTGGTTCAGGTCGGTTCCTCCCCTTCTAAGTCCAAGAAATCCCAAGGTTGAAGAAGAAGTGGTGGGGCCCTCTACTTTTTGGAGACCAATTAGCACATGCCACTTGTCAAGCTCTCCTTCAATATGGCCCAACCACCATGACATCACATGATGTCATACTCCACTAATTCAAATCCTCCATAACTATCTTCAATGGGTCCATTTTATTTTTCCGTCGGGGTCCAAATCTTGTACATTTCGATTTCTTCAATTTTTCTTTCAATTCTCTTTTAATTGAATCCAATTAAAATCCACAAAATCAATCCAAGATCCTAATAAGATTTGTGACATATCCGAACTTCCAATTTCTGAATTCAATCTCAATTTTCATGGTTAATTTTGATCTATGCGATTCCAGCGCGTCCTAACCTACCGAGTAGCTTTCAGGGAAGTTTTCTTACATTCAACCTGAGAGTGATCAATCCCCAAGTCTGACGCGTTAAAATCCCTTAATTGTTTCGCCCAATAGGCTAGTTCTCTCATGAGTGGCCAACTCAAAGAGTCGAACTAAATGCACAGATGAAATGCCCGACTCAATCTGCTGAAAATAGAATTGGAAAATCGGGATGTCACATTAGACTCCCCTTGTCTTCGTAATCCTGGTGGAAGATCCATATAGATTTCTTCGTCCTGATCACCATGCAACAAGGCATTATGGACATCCATTTGATGCAATGGCTAGTCACGAAAAGCATTAACCGATAGAAAAGAACGAACTATGACATCCTTTGCTACTGGTGAAAAGTTTCGTGGTAGTCAAAACCTTCTCGTTGTGTAAAGCCTTTGGCCACCAACCGGGCCTTGTATCTTTCTACAGAACCATCTACTTTGTATTTAATTTTATATACCCACTTACATCTTATTGGTTTGCGATGAGTGGGCAATGGTACGACATCCCAAGTATGATTTTCTATTAAAGCACGTAATTCAGCCTCCATAGCCCTTTGCCAATGAGTATCATCTTTTGCCTCATTATAACTAGAGGGCTCGCGCTCTTAAAAAATACGGCTTATGCAACATAGATGTTCTAATGATAGCCTATCAAATGAAAGATAAGACAAGATAGGGTAACGAGTACCTGATGATCTTGAGGAACCACATTTATAATCCTTCGTCCAAGTTGGTGGATGAGTAACTCACCTAGAACACCGTGGTGGTTCATCTTGTATTATGGATGGTTCTTCAATAAGGCTTGCTTCTGAGGGAGTTGTCATCTGTGCTGGCTCTTCTATAGGAGAGTCTTCAATGGAATGACTTGTAGAGGGCTCGGTAGGCATTGGAGGCAACGCATTAGTTCGTCTTGGAGGAGGAGTCATAATAAATGTTCCTCCAGAAGATAAATCCTCTTCCAATAAGAAGTGCTTATTAGTTGTCTTCTCATCTTTAGATAGGGTGGTGAGTTCTTGAAAAGGAAAAATATCTTCATGAAAGACAGTATCCCTGCTCACAAAGAATTCTCCTGTGGAAGGTTCGTAAATCCGATATCCCTTTTTTAGGGTTAGATACCCCATGAATATGCATTGACAGGCACAATGTGCCATTTTATTCTTATGCCCTACCGTAGTCACATAACACAGACACCCAAAAACTTTGAGATGACTTAAATCCGGTTTCTTTCCATACAAGATCTCAAATGGTGTCTTCCTTTTTAGAATCCAAGATGGCATGCAATTAGATATGCTGCGGTGACCACACAGTCTCTCCAAAAGTTCTCAGGAATAGATGCTAGAAACTTAAGGGCACGTGCTACTTCTAAGAGGTGACAATGTTTTCTCTCAACAACTCCATTTTGTTGCGGTGTATAAGTGCATGATCTATCATGTAAGATTCCATTTAAGGAAAATAAGGACGCACATTCACCATTGAAGAACTCTCTTCCATTATCAGTTTGAATCCGACAGATTGTTTTTCCAAATTGAGTTTTGGATATGGAGAGAAAAGTCCTCAAATGAGAAAGGACTTGATTTTTGGATTGTATGAGAAATATCCATGTCGCACGGGAGAAATCATCTACGATTGTGAGGAAGAAACGAGAGCAATCATGATTCAAGGTATGATAGGGCCCCCAAATATCATCATGAATTAGTGAAAAAATATCATTTGCTCGGGAATTACCATTTTGGAAAGGAGCATGTGTTTGTTTTGCCATGGGGCAAATAAGGCACTAAGGACAAGGAAGGGATGCAGTATGACCCAATCTTTGATGATTAAGAAAATTCTTATCATTGGTAGTAGTATTACACAATGATTTATTGAATTCAATAGGAGGTAATCTAAAAGATTGTCGAAAATCTAGCCAAAAATATAGCCCGTGATCGACTCTACCTAAGCCCATCAGTTTGTCAGTCGAAAGGGCCTGAAAGGAACATTTATCAGAATGAAATAGGATGCGATAGGAATTTTCTTCACAAGCTCGAGAAACTGATATGAGGTTGAAATGAAAATCAGGGACATAAAGCACATTTTGAAGCGTAATAAGAGAACTAAGATTCATAGCGCCAGAAATGGTGACTTGAGTGATGTTTTTGTTTGGAAGTTGCACTGATATGGGAAAGGGTAACTTCTTAATATTGGAAAAGAAACCCTTATCACAGACTATGTGGTCACTAGCACCTGAATCAATAATCCATGCATTCTTCGAAATTGAGTTCATCAGACAATAGGATGTACTTGTGAATCTTCCAATCTTGTCAGAAGCATCCAATTTCCTTAATGATTCCATCAGCTCGTGATATTGTTCATGGGTAATTGATTTTCCCATTGGTTGGCCCAATACTTGAAAAATTGTTGAAAAATCTCCTCTTTCTTTTTCTCTTGATTTTCCATGTAATTTCGAGCAGTTTTCTATCATATGATGTGGGCGCTTATAATAATCACTATATAATTTACCTTTCCCTTTTGGCCCATTATTTTTTTGCAGCTGAAGAGGGCCTGGGCTGAAAAACTTGGGCCAGAGTTGGGCCATATGGGCCGTTCGACCCACTAAAGAAATTCCCGCGTGCGTCATTTGGCCCATGATAGTTCACTCCTCGTGGACGATCCGATCTAGCGAGATTGGTGCTTCGTGAGCCGTCGGATCCAGCTGCTCCCAGAAGCAAACGTGAGCCGTTTGATGTTTAATGAGATCGTGACCGTCTGCCGTTCTCTTGAAACTTCTAGGGTCTTCGTCGAGGAACCCTAGATGCACCTCTCTTCCTCTGCCCACGTTCCTTTGCGAAGAGCAAGGGTGACTCCTTGCCGCCAGCACCATTTCGTCTCCTCCCTTGTCGTGGTTCATCGTCCTTTGCTAACTCTCCTCCCGAATAGCAAGTTGATAGATGCGGTCAAGGCTCAGCATGGGCTCCATGGTCAAGATCTGGGAGTGGAACGACTGGTAAGTCTCATTCAAGATGAAGAGAAACCTTGTCGCCTTCTCCCTCTCCCACATGCTCTTGTATTGTTGCTGAATGTCGACGGGCCAGTTAAATTTCTCTTCGGCTGCTTCTAACCCGTTCCACAGAGCCAAAAGCTTGTTGTGTACGGTTGCGATAGTCATGTTCCCTTGTTTTAGATCTAAGATCCGTTGCGTTAGGTGAAATTTTTTTTACTTGATCTAGTTTTCGATACATCTCCTTAACGTTTTCCCACATTTTTTTCGAATCCTTTGTCGAGGGAAGTCCAGTTGCAATTTCAGGTGCGATGCAATTCCCGATCCATGTCTTGACTAATTGGTTGCATCTCTTCCAAAGCCGTGCCCTTCACTTGTCGGACGGAATTAGAAACTTTTCGTCAATGAAAACCTCATTATCCTTTGTTACCAGTGCTCGTCGAAATTCTCGTGACCAGCTTAAGTAATTGTCGGCACCGGTTAACTGTTGACTGATGATTTTTAGTTATGGTCCGTCACCGTTTATTGTGTAAAGGGTGTTGCCGAGTTCTCGTTGGCAACGAGGATTTGGTACGGGAAGAAACCGGGCACAAGATTCGGGTAGGGATTTGCACCCAGACCCAAATTGCTCAACCCTAACTCCGTGACTAGCATTGTGAATTCCCGGAGAGGGATTCGTTCTTGTGCTCGGTCCAGTTGACCTGCTCGTCTACTCCGAGCCGATGGTTGGGCCTTCCCCATTGTTGGTTGGTGGGCCTCATCGGCCTGTGCGTTGCTTTGGTAGCCCGGCAAAGATGTATTTGGGCAGGCCCATGATACCATGGATAAGGTATCCACTAGTAAGGATGGTTCGTATAGGGCTGCCCCAGATTAAACTGAGCCTGAAGTTGCTGCCATTGCACTTGTTGGGCTTGGGCCTGGACTTGGCTTTGCTGCTGGTCGGGTACAAGGATAATGACAGAGGACTCTTCGTTGCCCAAAGTTTGTGGCGTTGCTTCTTCGACGGGTTGATTGTCTGAAGGTGAGGTAAGATCTTGTGGCTTGGTCATGGTGAAAGAAATTTTTCTAAAAAGAATTGATTCATTCGGCAACTCTTCTTTCTAGATGAGAGCTCCTTATGAGGCAATCGGTGCGGAAGCAAAAAAAGGATCAGGTCAGAACGTAGGTGGCTCTGATACCATGTCACAAAAGGAGATGAAGAAAAAAAGAATTTTGGAATCGTAGGTGGTCTATAGAGAAAAAGTTGTATATCTCTATATTGCATTGTAATCTTTATACAAGGCTGTATTTAATTACAAGTGAGGAATCAATAAAAAGGAAAGAAAATATTTTCTAATATTTCTAATCATAAAATAAACATGATTCCCTATCAATTTATAATTGATACAAATTGGCTAAATCATATCTTCCAACACGTGATGGAGCGGAGGCATCACGTTGCCAACAACGTCGTGGCACTCGGAGAAAGGTCGGGTTTAGTCGGCGGCGTGTGGCGAGGCAAGTTGTGGTAAGCAGTGACGCGTCCAGCGATGGTGGTGGTAACAGGGTGACAGGTTCGAATAGAAAAAAGCTGCTCCAATGATGGTTTTGCTCTTTTGGTTTTCAAATAAGAATAATTTTTATAAAGTGTAAATTTAAATCCAATGGCCGACAACAATGAGCAACACGTGCCCTCCACTTGACTGAGACTATAGTAACGGTGCCTCCATTCCCGGGTCGCTCAACTTACCACTACTCGTTCTTCTCGTTCAATGCGCGAATTTAAATGCTTGTATTAAATATTTATATGTTTTGAAAAATATTTTCTTAAAAATTTTTTACTTATATTACTTACAAAAATAAATGATTGAAAAATAATTTCATCATCACGTAAATGACTAGACATTTAATAATAAAAACATTTTTTATTGATTAATAATTCAAATAATACAAATAGTTATTTTTACAAAAATGACTAAGCATTCATAAGAATTAGTCGGGCACTTAAAAAAAATCTCGCAAATCCTATTGGACGTCAAGCGCGTTTAGGATGTCTTTGGTCTCCAATCACACTTTCGACAAGAGAGAATTGTTCACCCTAGATAATAAATAAAGAAATAATGCAAGTTGCAAAAAAATTATTTCTTTATGGTTGATCATGTCTTGTCTATATAGTTAGATCAATATTGTGTCTTCAATCACCCTCACTCTTTTCTATTTATACAACCATTAGACTCCTCTCTCCCTCTCGCCCCCTCCCTCACAACAAAAGACGACCGCCATGAAGCTTCGGTCATGGCTTGCCACCAGCTCCTCCTCCTCCTGTAGCGCCACCGCCGTCGACGCCACCGTCCCATTGTCCCTCTACTGGTCATCTAACAGCGGCACAAGCCCCTCCTTCGACTCTCTCGGCGACGCCATGCCGTCATCGTCCTCGTCCTTGTCCTCCTCGTCGAGCTCAAGCTCTCGCGCAACCAGCAACAGTAGCAGCATCGAATTGAACCTCTCCCTTCAAACACTACCCTCCGTCCCTTCCCTCCAAACCCTAACCACCGACTCCCTCCACCTCTCCGTCTCTCACCACCTCCTCCACGCCCTCTCTCCTCCTTGCCTCCTCCCCGTTGCCTCCCCCGTCCTCCATGGCAAGCTCCTCTACACTGCCTGCGGCCATGAGATCCACGTCTACGATGTCTCCAATGCCTCCGCCGGTGGCAAGATCTCCCACGTTGATGCTTTCAATGTTCGTGCAATTAGAGAAATTAGGATCGGGGACTTAATTATACTAGTTAATCACTAGTACCCCTTTCGTACCTAATCTTTTGAGGTTTTTTGGATGTTTAAGGGATTTTCCTTACATTTTGTGGAGGAAAAACATTTTTTGGGTATTTTTCTCATTTTTTGGACATAAAAAGCATTTTTTTTATTTTTTGATCCTTTTTATGAAAATATAAATCATTTTGTTTCTTTTGACATTTTTGGCTTTTTTGGGAAAATACAGGGTATTTTTGATTTTTTTTTTTATTTTTTTGGAAAATAAATTATTTTTTATTATTTTATTTTATTTATTAAAATATTATTTTATATTATAATAATATAAAAACGAATCGGGTCAGATCCTCGGGTTGGGTCCAACCCGGGTCGTTCACTCAAGACTTGGACACGGGCCCGGCCCGGGATTTTTTCTTTTAAAAAAACTCTAGGCCCATAACAAAATTGGGCCCTTTCACGTAAAACAGGCCCAATTGACCAAGGCCCTCGAAAATACCCATCTTGACCCGCGCGACGAAACCCTAGGGCGACCGATTCACTCGCCCGACCCGGCTCGACGAAACCCCAGAGCACCGGGTCACGCACCCGACTTGCGCTCAACCTAGTTTTGCGACCCTCTCTTATTCCGTCTATCTACGGTGTTGATCGAAGGATTTTTGGGGGGGAATTGAGTGGTAGCTGGCGTCCGATGGTGGTGACGCAGCAATTGGCAGCCGGCCACTTGACTGGATCGATGACAGGACCTATGGCGGTGACGGGAGACGCGAGGGAGGCTCCAACTTGCTGAGACCGAGATTCGATGGTAGATGGGGTTCGAGAGAGAGGGTGTGACGACGATGGAGCGACAAGCGGCGGCAGTGGCTAACTGTTACCTATTCGCAGCAACGGTGTGACGAGGCAACAAAGGTGGTGGTGACAGGGGGCTATAGGTGCAGGCGACGACGGTAGATTAACGACGACGTCCCTTCAGCTTCTAGATCTGGTGCGGCTTGGGCAAATCGGTCGCGGCAACGGCGTCGGAACGGTGGCGGAGCAGCAGCTACATTGGTGACGGCAACGGCGAGTCTTCACCCTTCGAATCTGGCCCTTCGCCCTCCGATTCCTCTCTCGCTTAGCCTCCACACACTCGGATCTCTCCCCCTCTAGCTCGCTCGCCACCGGCCTCCCCTGAAGTCTCAGTGGGAGGTTGGCTGAGCTCACGACCCGATTGCCGCCTTGCTCTCTCTTTGAATTCCCCAAAGTCTCTCAGGGGATCTCTTCGAGCTTGCTGGCTTGTGTGTGTGCTTTGACGACGGAGGTGCTCCGCTATTTATAGGCGAGGAGGTCCGGTCGACGGAAGGGCTCGGTCGCCGGTCTTTGGCTTGCGACTAGACCCCCACGGCTGAACCGACGTCTCATCTCAGCATTAAAGGCGTGTATTGAAGGTGCATGTGCATCTTCCTCTCCTTTGGCGGCCTACCTCCGCTATTGTAGGCTATCCTCGAGCGTGTCGCTGGCCACCCCACGTGAGGTGCAAAGGCGAATAAGGAAGAAGACGGGAGGAAGAAGAAGAGAGGGGGGGCTGGGCCAAAATTGAAGACAAAGAGGGTTGGGCCTTGGGCCCGCGTGGAAAAGAAGAAGAGGGGAGGGGCTATTGGTTTCTGTTTTCTTCTTTTTTTTTTTTGTTTTTTCGCTGTTTTTTAGTTTTTGTTGTTTTTATTTTTTAGTTTTTATTATTTATTATCCAAAGAAAGGAAAATAATAAAAAGGTCTAATTAAAATTTAGGCGTTAATAGCTACGTCATGATGCGCCGCCACCGGAAGCAGCTTTGGATCGAGCATGCCGATGCCGTCTCCGCCCTCATGGCGAACAACTGCGTTGTCTACTCCGTCTCCTAGGAAAGACCCTCAAGTCATGGCGCGGCCGCGGCAACAGCGGCTCTGACCTCCGGTGCCTGGAGTCTATCCGGGCCCACCATGACACCGTTAACGCCATGGTGGTGGCCGCCAACGGGACAGTCTACACCGGGTCGGCGGATGGGAGGATCCAGGTCTGGGCGAAGCAGGCGGGCAAGAAGCGGCACTTGCTGGTGGTGACGCTGGAGAAGCACAGGTCAGTGGTCAACGCGCTCGCGTTGACCGGCGACGGGTCGGTGCTGTTCTCCTGTGCGTGCGATCGCTCGATACTAGTGTGGGAGCGGGAGGACAGCGCCAACCACATGGTGGTGATAGGGGCCCTGAGGGGCCACGCCAAGGCCATCCTCTGCCTGACCAGCGTCGCCGACCTGCTGCTGAGCGGGTCGGCGGACTGGACGGTGAGGATCTGGCGGCAGGGGGCAGACGACAGGTACTGCTGCTTGGCCGCGCTAGAGGGCCACCAGAACCCCGTGAAGTTTGGCTGCCGTCTCCAGCGGTAACGGCCTCCTCACTGTGTTCAGCGGAAGCCTGGACGGAGGGATTCGTGTGTGGCGGGTCTCGGTTCGAGCATCGACAAGGACCAGACGGGATTGTGTTGAAATTGGAAATTCATGGGGGAAAATAAAGCGAATAAATTTGGTTGAGATAGAAAAAAAAAAAAAAAACTAAGAAATCATGGTATAAGCTGTTTTTTAAGGCTTTTTTGTGGTACCATCTTCTGAATGTCTTCTTCTTTTTTCCCTATTTGAAGTAATTGATATAACTAGAGTTTGTATGCTTTATCAATTTCTTGATTATACTTATTGATATAATGGATTGAGGAAGCTTTTGTCTCCCAATTTGAAATTCTCTTCATTTTACTATTGTTTTCCTCACGAGACAAACGTCATGTGAATAACTACTATCATTAACTAATCTCCATAAGCATTATCAACAAATATCAAACCTATTACAATACATTCACAAAGAGCCATGGGTGCTGCATCACCACTTGCGAAAAGAGTATATGTCATAAGTGAGGCTATCGATGCTACTGGAATGAAATTTTTATCATCTATGTTTGTCCATTATCTCTTGGCACTAGATGCTACCTTCCCCTGATCCTATTGGTGCGACATAGCTATACTTTCCTAGAACTCACGACATCATCTATACGTGAGAACATCTTATACAACGGCGGAGGTGGTGAAAATGAAGCTTTGTTCACAATTAGGACAGCATGGCCTTTTTATTATATGGGTGGGTGTTGAAAACTGGGGTTAGTATTTGTATATCTGATCTTTTTTACTTGTCCGTAACCTTTCCTCGTCATTCTTCTTTCGATTTGACTTGAGCTTACTATATTTTCGATTTATTTATTCAAGGTCCCAGTAATTTCCTCCCCCACCACCCCCTTTTTTTTTTTTTTTTTTTTTTTTTTTTTTTAAATTTTAAAGATGGCCAAAGTTCAAAATGTAAATTATCTTTTGGGCCCAAAAGGTGGGAGAATGATGGGAAGATCGATGGATGATCATGAAATAAATGCAAGTGCACCGCCAGTGTCGTTTGTCTTCAATTATATCTTTCTCCACTCCGTCACGTCCTTCCCAAGAGAAACTTCCTCCCTTTTTATGCTCTTTAAAAAAATAAAATATATTTATTTTATAAAAAATGAATGAATCACTTATATTACTTATAAAATAAATAATATATAATGAAAATATTTAAATGTTAATTATTATTGATGATGAAAAGATTTTTTATTTACTTATTACTTCAAACAATATGAGCGGATATTTTTTTAAATTATTTTTTAAATAATTTATTTTTCACAAAACGAATAGAGTTATAGTTTAATTCTCAATACGATCTAGAGTTACCGCAATTCATTTGATCTCCTTAATTAAAGTAATTTGGCTGATCCTTGATAGATAAATTGATTGAAAATCTCATTTAATTACTAGTCTAAAGAACCCCATATGCGTTGAATGCTAACATAACCTCCGCAAAATTCTTGCTAGGATTGTCAATAATCATGACATCACGCCGAAGAAAAGAATCTATTCCTTCGGATAATTGAAACATATGCAAATAAATTTGGTTTAGGTTACACTAGACCACACGTCTACTCTCTCCAGAAAGATCTCAAAGTATAGTACACCAAACATTATCTCTAAAGCCCATTTGTTTTATGTAGAATAAATAAACATTAGCATTATGAAGTGCGGGCATAAGAGCTTTTTGTTGTAGCGACGATAGATACATTGCAAATCAAGGACTTTTTGCAAGCCTTTTTTTGCCCCCAAAAAATCTCATAAACCCTAAATTTTCCCCTTGAGAAATATCCATTTTTGAAACTTTTTCTCGTCTCATCAATCTCTAAACTTGTACCAATGACTAAAAATACATTTTGTCACGATCCGTGTTAAATATTATTTGACATAGCAGCATGATTGGGCAATGCCAGCATTTTTATGTTACTACTACAAGCTGGAGGTATTGATGAGATGAAAAAAATTTAGGGCGTTGATGTATTACATACAAAAGTTTATGATTTTTGGTGAGATTATCCTTTTTTTTTTTTTTAATTTACACTATGATGATAAAAGCACCTGGCAAATTAAATGTGATTGTCGTAAACTCAAGCATGTCATCAAGATATTATTCTTTTCTATAAAAAAAAAAGCTGAAAAATGTGGATATCTATTTCCACTATATTGTAACCTTTTTCCGTCCTCAGACTTTCCTCAAAATTCCTTATTCATCTCTCTTGTTCAATCCCGCAAGGCCGCAGCGTGTAATTTGTATTCGATCAACAATATCAGCATCGTTCTCGACAAACTTTTAGATATTTCTACATTTGTCACAGGCACAAATATAACATTTCTAGCCTAAATTTTAGGAAAAAAAAAGTTCTAGCATAAGGGGAAAAAAAGTACAAAAATAGCAGGATTTATTGCGAGCATTGGAAGATCTTGCTACGTGGGAATTCATGTGATCTATTTAAATAACACTCTAGCATTATTGAATAATATTAACCTGTTTGATATCTTAAATCAATATAATTTTGGCTTTGTTCGATATATATAATTTTACAAATTTGTAGGTGCAAAAACTCCAAAAGAAGGTGAGAAAAGAGAAAACTAGCATCGTGAATGGCTAAAGTCAAAGTTCGTGCCCCGCTAGATCCAATCGTAGATTCGCATTATTATTGAATACATAGATCCTTATTTAAATATTCTTTCAATTATTAAAATAAGGACATATGTTGCCGTGGATGTAACGAGGCGAAAGTAACGGGACGATGCAGACAAATTCGAACTTTTTCTAAGCTTTTTGCTTATCTAGATAACTCCTTTTTTAGGAGTTAATTAACCGGTATACCCGCCATTTAAATATATCTTAACCATCTAGGGATTAAGCCTCAAAATAATAGTTTATTCTTCTGCATCATGCGTTGCTTTGGGCCAGTTTGGTTCAACTTTGGGGAAATGAGAAGTATCTTTAGAAGAATGGACATTTGGTGAATGCTGAAGTGTTTGGTCACTCTTATTTTGATATTTGCATTTTGCAAAGTAGCTTTGAGGTGAAAAAGAAAAAGGAAAAGAAGAAAAGGAAAAATGAGGAGGAGATGTTGAAGCAAAGGGGAACGGTTGGGAGGCAGCTGGAGTTGGTGAGGGAGACGGCTGGTGGTTGTGGTGGAGGAGGCAATTGGTGGCTATGGTGGTGGGGAGGCAGTGGGTCGCGCGACCGCCGTCGAGTGGGTCGCGGCCTCAGGCGACGCCACTTGGGTCGCACGACCCACACACCGCCGTCCTATGGGTCATGCAACCCCAGGCGGCATCACCTGAGGGCGCGCGACACACAGGACGACAGTGCGTGGGTCGCGCAACCCAGCCGACATCGCCTGAGGCAGTGACCTAGGCGACGCCACTTGAGGCCACAACCTACGCGACGACAGTGCGTGGCGACGGCGGTGCGTGGGCGGTCAGATCTAGCCGGCTGAGCATCGCTCAGCCCGTCGTGTGTATCGCGCGACCCAGGCGATGCTGCCTGAGGCCACGACCCACGCGACGGCGGTGCGTGGGCGACCAGATCTGGCCGGTTGAGCTTCACTCTTGAAGCTTGAAGACCAACGAGGACGATGATGAGCAATAGTTTTTTAGGGTAAAACAAGAAAACACAATTGTCAGTGAGGGTAATATTAGAAGAAAAAAATCATTAAACCCCCTCTTCAGCATTCCACAACATTCCAAATGCTAGCATTTGGCCAAAGACACCACCAAATGCTGAACCAAACGCTTAAAATTTTTTTCAATGGGCTTTCAGAACTAAAAGTCCCTCGGGAATGCTAAACCAAATGGGGCCTTTGACCATTTTCAACCATTGATGCATGTAAATGTTGACACAAGTCGGTGGTTAAGATAAACTGAAACATCCATAAAAATATCAAGCGAAACAAGAGATTCATATATAGTAATCAATAATATGTAGTCATAATTTATGAACTCTACTATTGCTAGCGTAAATTTAGTTTTGTAAAAGTCAATTATGTTCTTTTAGCAGTTTTTCGTTAGAAAATGCTTGAAATTTAGGATTACGAATTAGGATTAGGTTAATTGTGGTTCACCTCAACTCTGTAATATAGAGGGCTTGTACTCTTCTTTTGATGGTGTACATGATATGATACTTTTTTCTCTTCTTCTGCAAATCTTAAAATTGAGAAATTTAAGTGTTCTATAATGTCATCCCTTCCATAATTATTGTAATAAACCTAGCTCGTATCACAATTGGAACAGTAGAGAACTATAAAAAGCCTCTTTTCTTAGAAAAAAATTTAACATGTGAATGCGTATTTATATGTGCACAGAAACTAATTAAACAATTTTTGAAGTGCCGTAAAAGAAAAACTCATGTACAAGATGATGGAAAGGGAGGGGTGGTCAGTAACAAAGGGACAATCGCGATTGCTCCCAGAATTATTTTGTACTTTTTTTATTACAGTCAAAAATGGCTCCCACGTATATCAGCTCTTGCAACTTCCCAAAAAGAAAATTTAAACGATTGCTCCTAGAATTATTTTGGCTTTTTACTTAACAAGTTTTCTAAAGTTATTATCAATAATTTTTTATTTTCTATTATTAATATCTTGGTTAATATATTTTCTCCTCTTCTATATTTTTCATTTTTTACAACAGTAAAGGATAAAAAGAGTTTTTTTTTTTTAAATACAAGATAAAAATGCACTTTTTACCTCTTAAATGTCGTATAGGGTACTTCCAAAAGATGGAAATACAATTGACCTGCGTATCTGTAGTCAAATATGAATGAAAATAATATTGTTATTAGATATATCGCGAAATTTGTAGTACTTCCATAAAATATTGTCGGAGAAAGCTTGTGGCCTCTCTTACAGATAAGATTAATACCATTAAAAATATTAAATTAGTGCCTCATAATATATTTATTCTAAATTAATTTTTATTTTATGAGGGTTTTTAAATTGGCATCTCTGACCCAAATCGACTCACCATTTGCAATATGTGATTTTATGTGGAGGGTGCCGCCTCTCTATAGCGCTGTCCTTGAGAGAGAGAGAGAGAGAGAGAGAGAGAGAGAGAGAGAGAGAGAGAGAGAGAGTCCTTTTTTTGTCTTCCGCTTTACTCTTTTGAAGTGCTCTGTCCTTCTTTTCTCCTCTGATCTACTCTAGGAGTTTGTGTGTAAATACATTTTTTAAGCTGACCTTGTGCGAACATGGAGATCAATTTGACCATTCGTCTAGTGGATAGTCACCAAGGAGGATGTTTATAATATGCCTTACGGCACGGTACCTAAACTAGGGAACTGTGATAGCCGATGGTTGGGTACTGTGCTGTAAGGTGCGTTATTACAGCTGTAGGTATTTCACCTATCCTCACTCACCCCAGGCGCGGAAGGCTATTATACCTGCTTACTCGGCTGTAGTCAAAAATGAAGTTTCTGACATGGTGTCTATCTTCACCACTGTGAGGCTCCAAAAATCTCTGTCTATCTTTATTTTCCCAATGGAGAAAGAATACGGAGGACAGCATGGGGTCTCACACGAGGGCGGTTCTCTCGCTTGTTTCCTCTTTGAGCCTTTTAAGGACCTACTCAAGTCTGGAGAGACCTTTCTTTGTCTTCCGCTTTTCTTTTTTGAAGTGCTCTATCCTTCTTTTCTCCTCTGATCTACTCTTGGAGTTTGTGTGAATAAATTTTTTAAGCTGATCTTGTGTAAACGTGGAGATCAATTTGGCCATTCGTCCAGTTGATAATCACTAAGGAGGATGTTTATAACATGGCTCAACATATTCAGGAATCTTCCTTTTGTATCGAGTCAAAAAGAAGAAGATCAATGATAAAGAGGACAAGCTATATGTCTAATTCAGAATGGGACTACCTCAATTCGCTAACTCCCACCAACTAGCGTATCCTTTAAAAATGTTCGAGGTCCACAAAAAGCAGGAGCCACCGCATAGATTACACAATAGAACAAGAAGAAAATGTTGGAGATATGTTTTGCGCAAATTGATTTAATTGAAGGTTCTTAAATCAATCAAAGGCTCAGATTGATATCAACTGATGATTCATAATGATTTCATATCTTCGTATTTTTTCCTTTTATTGTTTACATCTTGTAATATAAATATACGTAAAGAACAAATAACGAAATACGGTGAAGACAAAGAAATTCTTCAAAGTTCTTTTTCCTCCTCCTTTTTTGTTAGAAAATAATACCAAACAGCATTATATTCCTCTTGCACAGTAAAATTAACCAAATTTGGAAATTGTTATTTTCAGAGCCGGGTTCTGTCGACCAGCCTGAACCATTGGCTCGCCGGACAAGCACTTGCAGGCCTCGACCATCACGGCGTTGTGAGCGTTCACGTCCAAGCAAACGGTGCTCCCATTTTCGGCCTTGGACGACAGGTGCATCTCGGAGGCCGATATCATCTCCCACTTCGTGCCAGGTTCTGTTGGGCTC
Organism: Eucalyptus erythrocorys; assembly: GCA_014182555.1. Taxonomy (NCBI): domain Eukaryota; kingdom Viridiplantae; phylum Streptophyta; class Magnoliopsida; order Myrtales; family Myrtaceae; genus Eucalyptus; species Eucalyptus erythrocorys. Next base: position 27,949,167 of record CM024604.1, read on the forward strand.
GTGCCCAGCGTCGGCGGCCTCCCGAGCCCGACGGCTCGCAAGTACAGAGGCAACCCCATGATCCGCAGCGCGTTCTGTGGCGTGTGACTCCACGGCTCCGAGTATATGCATGGACCCAAAACGAGCCGCGTCGGCCGTGTTCTCCTCAATACGCAGAGGCCAGTCAAGGGGTGGAATATGACCTTGTGAGTGCCTGTTTGTCGCCCTCCTGGCCCTGAAACAGAAGAAGATTTTCAGAAAGTAGAACGATCGGAAAGATTTTATTCCCGGAGGTAGCTGAAATATGTGATCAGTTCTAGTTCAAATATTTCATACCTTGGAAAGGTAATTGAAGGACCGATAACCTACGTAAGTAGCTCGAGTTTTGAATGCCTGACCAATCGTGGTTGAACAATCCGTAGAACTCCTCCATCCCTTCCACTCCTTCCCTCAAGTAGTAACTCCCTTGAAGGGCCCACAATGCAAAGTCCCAGTCAAATTCAGCGGCCATGGCCATGAAGCAATTCATGTACCTATTATCGTTCACATTGGTTCCTCGTTCATCGGCACCGAACTCGCTCACGAACAGAGGATACCCTTGTCCCAGCAGGAATACGGACTGGCTCATTACCCTGTTCGACACTGCTTTGCACACATCGTTCGGGTTTCCGGATTGCCACGCCTCCCCGTCGGTGAACCCGTACCAGTGCATCTTGAACACCAGTTTCTTCGTGAAAGAGAGGTTGACCGGTCTGTTCTGGACAAACGAAAGGTTTGTGTCGAAATCGAAGCCGGAAAGGATGACAAGGACATCAGGGTTTGCCGCGTGCACCGTTTCCGCACCTTGTTGCATAGACCTATACACAGCACGCCCATCGAATCAAAACCGGTGCAGTATTAGCGGTTGTTATCGTACGTCGTGAGATGTATGAGCACATTGACTTCTTACCAACCAGTGCCAATCAAATAGGTTTCTGAGAAAATCACTTCCAACTCAAACATATATAATAAAGAGCGATGGAACATACTTGTACCAATCATCGACATTTTGTCTGGGACCGCGAAGCTCGTTCCTCAAGCTCATGCCAATCACATTGCTAAAGCCGGTAGCCATGGTCGCCATCTTGTGCAAACCTTGCATCCAAACTTGAGGGTCGAAGTACGTATCACCGAAAAAGCCGTTGCCGTCCTCTCCACTGCAGCACCAACCTGGCGTGGTTATGTGATTGTCGAGTATCACCATCACAAGGCTTGTCATCACGGACTGAGACAGGAGATTTCCGGAAAGGACATACATCAATACATAATGGTCTTGATAGTATTGAATGTAGTTACTAGTACCATGATAAAAATTCGACATTCCCTCCCCCGAATCCTAGAACTATTATATTACTTATGATATGACTTCACAAGCTCTAGCAACTATTACTCGTCTCGCATCATATTAAAAATTTCATATCCATAGGACGCAAATTGGGCAATGCGTTCGTCCTTAAAATTAGAAGAGACAAAAACTAATGTTACTGTTGTTAATCGGCGGCGCAGCGGAAGTGGATCGAACGTTTTGCAATTATGTTGGGAGCTATAGAAATCGATCGAAATAAAACGATGAACAGTAAAAAGACACCGGAAATTTACGTGGTTCGGTCCGAATATCGGAACCTACGTCCACGGGAAGAGCCAGTAAAAAACAATCCACTATAAATCGGAGAATTACAGGATTACAATCACTCAATGCACTCAAGTGTTTCCCAACCCTATTTTATATCCGGTATCCACGGTGTTTAACAACTCACACACAATGGACTCAACTCAGCACAAAAAGAAAGCTCTCTGAGCTCACGGCACTCTCTCTCTCTCTCTCGATCTTTTCTCTCGCTCTCTCGGCCGAGCTCCCTTTCTTTTCTCTCTCTCATCTTCGGACGTCTTCCTTTTATATATGGAGAAGAGCAGAGGACAAAACAAATGAAAGTAAATAGCCTCATTAAATGCGCCCACAAGACAAGTCCACAGTCGGCACCGAACGCCCACCTTATCCGTAGGTCTGCATGCAGATCGTGCATGCGCATGAGCATGCATTTAATGGGGCAGAAGAGAGTCAACAAACGTGTGCGTGAAATGAGCAGCCGTCTTCGAATTTCTTGTTCATGGAGAGAAGCTAACGTAGAAGAGTCTTCTTCATGTGGGGGTGGTGAATATTTTATTCAACAAAGATGCCTCCCTTCTTTCTTTAATAAAATAATAGAAGCCCACACAAGAGAAACCGTAGAAAGGGAATTCGGCGCCTACAATTGTTGACCAATCTTCATTCTTCTACAAGCATGCATGCACATGGCCATGTGCATGCATTTAATTACGTGGAAGAATTTGGACAATGAACCCTTCGGAAATCATGCTGTCGAAGCCACACGTGACTTTGTGGCTTTCATTTTTTCGGCTCCCATCATGCAGCTTTCGGTGGGTTCTTTCTTCTACGCATACGCATGGAGAGATCTGGTTAATGCTGGAACAAAATTCGAAGACATCACAAAGTCTCCCCTGCACTTTGTTTATTTGGCAAGACTTATGCGTATTTATTTAACGGGCTCAAACTCGAGACATAATTCAACAATTCTCCACCTTGGCTCGACGTTTGAAGCCTAGTGATTATTTTCCATGCTCGGCTCTTCCAACGCCCCGATGGGCGCTTATACTCTATAGACGCCAATCGAGCTCATACAGAGCTCGAGCTTTGCTGAAGGAACATGCTTCGTCATCATATCTGCTGGGTTCTCCGCTGTTGCTATTTTCTTCACAACAATTTTACCCTTCGCTATGACATCTCGGATGAAATGGTACCTAATGTCGATATGTTTTGTTCGCTCGTGATATATTGGATTATAAGCCAAATATATCGCACCTTGATTGTCACAATGTACGGTGACACTTTTCTGCTCTAGTCCAAGGTCCGAGAGCAAATCCCTTAGCCATATCGACTCCTTTGCAACAAAGGTTAGTGCCATGTACTCCGCCTCAGTCGAAGACAATGCAACATCGTCTTGCAAAGACGCTTTCCAACTTATTGCACCACCTGCTAGTGTGAACACGTACCCCGCTAACGATCTGCGGTCATCCAGGTTACCGGCATGATCCGAGTCCACGTATCCTGTGGTCTCGTTGCCATTGACGTTCCTTCGATACATAATGCCAACGTCTGCTGTCCCCTTTAGATATCTGAGGATCCATTTCACTGCTTCCCAATGAGCCTTACCTGGGTGCTTCATGTAACGGCTGACAACACTTACAGCCTGTGAAATGTCGGTCTAGTACATACCATGGCATACATAATACTACCAACTGCACTAGAATAAGGAACACGGGACATATGTTCCTCTTCCTCCTCAGTTTGCGGTGATAACTTGTCAGAAAGTTTAAAATGTGCGGCTAAAGGAGTACTTACAGATTTTGCTGACTGCATATTAAAACGTGCCACAATCTTCTCAATATATTTCTTTTGAGACAAATGCAACGTTCTCGCAGCCTCCCGTCACGCAAAATCTCCATACCCAATATTTTCTTAGCAGCACCTAATTCTTTCATTTCAAACTCAGCACTCAACCGCCGCTTCAACACATCAATATCGGACATATGTTTGGCTGCTATTAACATATCATCGACATATAATAGCAAATAAATCAAAGACCCATCCTCCAATCTCCTAAAATAAACACAACTGTCAAATTGACTTTTCGAATAGTCTTGACTAGTCATGAAAGCATCAAAACGCTTATACCATTGTCTAGGAGATTGTTTCAGTCCATATAAAGATTTCTTCAATAAGCAAACATGGTCTTCCTTACCCGGAATAGCAAATCCCTCGGCTGCTTCATGTAAATTTGTTCCTCCAATTCACCATGAAGAAATGCCGTTTTCACATCAAGCCGCTCCAGCTCAAGATCTGTGCAGCAACCAAGGCAAGTAATACACGAATAGAGGTATGCCTTACCACCGGAGAGAACACTTCATTGTAGTCGATGCCCTCTCATTGAGTATACCCCCTCGCAACAAGTCTCGCCTTGAACCTGGCTGCCTCTACACCGGGAATGCCTTCTTTCCATTTGTAGACCCATTTTCATCCAACAATTTTCTGACTTTTGGGTACTTTGACCAACTCCCATGTCTGGTTCCGATAGAGTGATTCTATTTCTTCACTCATAGCCTTTAGCCACTGTGATGACTCAGCACTATCCATCGCCTCAGAATAGGATGAAGGCTCATCCATCTCCACCTCATCACCTACAATTAATGCATAGGCAATATCGAATAACCATAACGTACCGGTGGTTTAATTTGCCTCCTTTGTCCCGCTTCGTGGCTATGTTGTGTTGTGGCTCGCCGGTTGTTCAATATCACCGTCTTCGGGAACTATGGCCTCATCTCGCAATCTCTTCCTCTCGTTACTCTCGAGGTCTTTGGAGACTTCGCCTGAATCTCCACCTCACTTCGACACCATGATCCGTTTGCTCGCTGGTTGAGCCTCAAGACTCTTCTTTTGAAGCATTGCAGCCTTGTCGAAGATTACGTCTCTGCTGATTAGAAAATCGGGTGATCTGGGATCAGTGCACCACAGCCGGTAGCCTTTCACCCCTTGTGCATAACCCAGAAATATGCACTTCTTCGCCCTCGGCTCAAGCTTACCATCTCTCGCATGAGCATACGCAGGACATCCAAATATTCGTAATCCGGAGTAATCAACAGGTTTCCCCGACCATACTTCCTCAGGAGTCTTCCACTCGATAGCAGATGATGGAGATCGACAACGGGTAACATGCCATATTTACGCTTCGGCCCAAAATTCCTTGCCCAGTCCTGCATGCGAAAGCATGCACCGAGCTCGCTCGAGTAGAGTTCTATTCTTCCGTTCTGCTACGCCATTCTGCTGTGGTGTCCCGGGAACTGTGCGGTGTCTCACAATCCCTTCCTTTTGGCAGAACTCGGTAAAATCCTTACCACAGAACTCCATGCCATTATCGGTTCTCAAGCATTTGATTTGCTTACTTGACTGCTTCTCAATCAATGCCTTAAAATTCTTGAATCAATCAAATACCTCGAATTTGTGCTTCAGGAAGTACACCCATACCTTCCTTGAGTAATCGTCGATGAATGTCAGCATATATCGGCACCTCCTTTGGATGGAACGGAGACGGTCCCCAAACATCGAATGAATGTATTCGGCGGTTGCTTAGTCGAATGTAGAGCTGTACCAAACTTAACACGACGCCGCTTCGAAGATGCGGTGCTCACACAGTCCAGCTTTCTGTCTTCGACCTTTCAAAGAACCCTTTCTCACTCAAAGCATTGTCATACCCGCCTCACTCATGTGTCCCAATCGCATGTGCCATAATTGAGTCAAATTTGAGTCTGACTCACCTGATGAAACTGCAGCAACTCCGGTCACGGTTTCTCCCAGTAAATGATAGAGAGAATCCACCTTCTTCCCTTTCATTACTGTCAGGGCACCTCGAGAGATCTTCAACACTCCACCTTCAGCTGTGTATTTGCACCCGAGGTCATCGAGTGTACCCAGAGAAATAAGGCTCTTCTGGAGCTTTGGTACGTGCCTTACGTCTGTCAACGTCCGTTCTACGCCATCGTGCATTCGGATCCGGACTGTTCCTATCCCGACAACCTTGCGGGCTGCATTATTCCCCAAAAGAACTCTACCACCATCTGCGGTCCGGTAGGTAGTGAACCAGTTCCTATGAGGAGTCATGTGATAGGAACATCCAGAATCTAGCACCCATTCATCTCCCGATGAACTCGTAGATACACATAGGACACCTCGGCATCCGGTACTCTCCTCGGCAACATTCGCCACACTTGCTTGTGGCATTTTGCCAACCGCCTTTATTTCTTAGCTTTGGACAATCTCTCCTTATGTGCCCCTCCTCGTGACATTCAAAGCACTTCACGCGACCTTTTGATTTTCTATGTCGCGACTTCGACCTGCTCTTGCTTTTGCTTCGTTCTTTGGGCCTCCGATACTGGTCTCTACCTCGAATCACCAGTCCACGCGCTACATCTTGCGCTAGACTGTCATCACGCAACTTTCTTTGCCACTCCTTTGAAAACGGGGCAGATTTTACCTCCTCCGAGGTAATCGTAGTACGCCCTCGTAACAAGGAGTCGCAAAGTGCTCCCATGACTCCGGTAGAGACGCCAACAGCATCATGCCTTGTTCTTCATCATCTAAAATCTTGCCAACATTCTTCAAGTCCATCATGAGTTTATTAAACTCATCTAGGTGGGATCTAATGGACGTACCTTCGGTGTATCGGAACTGGAACATTCTCTTCAGCATATATAAGCGATTGTTTAATCCCTTCGTGACATAGAGGGCCTGAAGTTTAGCCCATAACGCTGCGGCATCCTCCTCCTCGGCCACCTCTATTAGCACTTCATCCGATAAGTTCAACAGATGATGCTCATGGCCTTCTCCATTAGCTCGTCCTTTTCAGCATCTCGCATTGTTTCGGCAACCGAGCCTTGCCCTCCAATGCCTTGGCTAATCCTTGAGTTGTTAATAGCGCCTTCATCTTGACGCTCCACAACCCGAAGTTGTTCCTCCCGTTAAATTTCTCAATTTCTACTTTTGCTCCAGACATAATTGCAAAGCCAAAGCTCTGATACCAATTGTTGTTAATCGGCGGCGCAGCGGAAGCGGATCGAACGTTTTACAATTATGTCGGGAGCTATAGAAATCGATCGAAATAAAACGAGGAACAATAAAAGGACACCAGAAATTTACGTGGTTCGGTCCGAATATCGGAACCTACGTCCACGAGAAGAGCCAGCAAAAAACAATCCACTATAAATCGGAGAATTACAGGATTACAATCACTCAATGCACTCAAGTGTTTCCCAACCCTACTTTATACCCGATATCCACAGTGTTTAACAACTCACACACAATGGACTCAACTCAGCACAAAAAGAAAGCTCTCTGAGCTCACGGCACTCTCTCTCTCTCAATCTTTTCTCTCGCTCTCTCGGCCGAGCTCCCTTTCTTTTCTCTCTCTCATCTTCGGACGTCTTCCTTTTATATATGGAGAAGAGCAGAGGACAAAACAAATGAAAGTAAATAGCCTCATTAAATGCGCCCACAAGACAAGTCCGCAGTCGGCACCGAACGCCCACCTTATCCGTAGGTCTGCATGCAGATCGTGCATGCGCATGAGCACGCATTTAATGGGGCAGAAGAGAGTCAACAAACGTGTGCGTGAAATGAGCAGCCGTCTTCGAATTTCTTGTTCATGGAGAGAAGCTAACGTAGAAGAGTCTTCTTCATGTGGGGGTGGTGAATATTTTATTCAACAAAGATGCCTCCCTTCTTTCTTTAATAAAATAATAGTAGCCCACACAAGAGAAACCGTAGAAAGGGAATTCGGCGCCTACAATTGTTGACCAATCTTCATTCTTCTACAAGCATGCATGCACATGGCCATGTGCATGCATTTAATTACGTGGAAGAATTTGGACAATGAACCCTTCGGAAATCATGCTGTCAGAAGCCACACGTGACTTTTGTGGCTTTCATTTTTTCGGCTCCCATCATGCAGCTTTCGGTGGGTTCTTTCTTCTACGCATACGCATGGAGAGATCTGGTTAATGCTGGAACAAAATTCGAAGACATCACAAAGTCTCCCTGCACTTTGTTTATTTGGCAAGACTTATGCGTATTTATTTAACGGGCTCAAACTCGAGACATAATTCAACAGTTACCTTGTAGGCTTCCATTAAAGAAAGATTAACAAGGGAAGGGTTGTTGGACTTAATGCCGGCTAGAGATTCAAACAATCCGAGGTTCTGGAATGGTTGGGTCACTGTAAGAGAAGCGAGTGTCTCATTCATAGGCAACTCGAGTGCCCATGTAAGCCTCACGCAATTGAACCCCATCTCTCTAATCTTCCTAGCAATCGTGTCGGCCGGTAGCTTGCTCAGCCCCTCAGCCAGCAGCGGCTGGAGGTGCGCCGGCCAGTTCGCACAAGCGAGCTTTACCCGTCTCCCATCACCGTCGACAATCCACCGGGAATCGCCATAAAGTTGCTGAGCGACCACAGGCTTGAGTTGGGCCATGGAAAAGAAGAGCACTGTCGAAATTAGGAGAAGGAAATGCAACTTCGGAAGCGTTCCCATGATGGGTCTTTGCTCTTTTTGAACCTTCCCTGCAAGGAAAAAGAAAGAGTGTGTATAATGTGAATGAAGTCAATTGAATGGTAAGGTGTGCTTATATAGAGGGTGTCATTCGTTCCCTTGGACGATAGTCATTAATGCAACATAAACCGTATAATACTAAATAGAGTCGAGCCGAAAAGTCTTCAAGAATAGCAAATTCGGGTGTCGTTCTATATCTTGAAAGAGGATGCTCTATTCATTTGGGACACTAAAGAGTAACAGCTATCAAACATGGAGAAAAGGAAGTTAGGAAAACTTTGAAATGTGTTTGAAGGAGAGAAATAATAGGTTGGATGGAGTTTGATGGATGGTTTGGTTAGCTGTTTACTTCCAAATTTGCACATTTTTGGTTTAGAATATCAAATGTCTTTTTTTTTTCTAGACTCTCGTTAATGAGTGCCTTCAAATCACTTATTATTTATGTTATTTAGAATAATTTAATTTTTAAAGCATTGATTGTGCATAACAAGAACAAAATTGGTGCATCGAAAACTACAAAATATTCCTATGATTAGGGGTGAGCATGGGTGTGATTCTCCGGTTCCGATTTCTGGTTCCTTTTTTCTTGGAATCAGAAGAATCGGAACTGGTTAGGATTTTTTTTTTTTTTTAAAAAAAAAAAACCCTAGCACTCCCCCTCCCTTTCTCCCCCGCGTGATTTCCCCTTCCCCTTTCTTTTTCTTTTTCTCTTTCTTTTCTCCCATTTTTCCTCCTCACGTCACTTCCTCCCCCAACTTTTTCTTTTCTTCTCTTTCTCTTTCTCTTCTCTTTCCCCCTCTCTCTTGGCCGAAACCCCCCCTTCTTCTTCTTCTTCTTCTTCCTTCCTTCCTTCCTTCCTCTTGTTGGTTGCTGCTTCACCCACCACCACACTGCCGCCCCATGCCCTACTCACCACCACCTCTTGGCCATTGAACCACCACCACCCACCGCTTGTCCGACGAGCCGTCTTGTCGTTGAGCCCAACGAGCTGTTGTGTCGTTCGCGCCGCCCCTCACCGCCGTGAGCCACCACTGCCATCCCCAAGCCACCATCACCACCCCTTGCCGCTGCTCACTTGGCCGTCTAGGCCGTCATTGCTCCAAATTGCCACCGCATTCGCCAGAACCGAGCTCTTCCCCCTTTGGCCGTGGGTTGAGCTGCGATCGCCACCGTCTTCGCTACGCCGCTTGTGCTGCTATTGGTGTCGTGAGACTCGTGTCTTCGTTGCCGTCACACCGCCATCAGCGCGTGCTCGCCCTTGACTTATTGACTGTAGATTTATTCTCTTATTTTTGATATAGGGACTGTGGAAAACAAGTGTATTTGGATATGCATAGTCTTTTCTCGGGAAATTTGAATTAGGTTTACTTGACGTTAGTTCACCTTTGGCAGCACTGATAATCTTTGACCGATTTGTAGGTGGATTTGACACTACACAATGTGCACATGCTGCAGCTAGGTAAGACATCGCCATGTCTCATTAAGCTTTGTAGCTTTAGAAGGTTCCATTCATCTTAGAAGATAACATAATTGGGTTTTTGTGGACTTAGAGCCTATGATCGAGCTGCAATAAAATTCAGGGGGCTTGATGCAGACATAAATTTCAATTTGAGTGATTATGAGGATGATTTTAAACAGGTAAGATGTTTTGCATGATTTAAACTTCCGCCATTGCACCACGTTGGTTTCCATTCTAGATTGGCTTAGACTCTTTCTTGGTTGAGATTGGCAGATGAAAAATCTTTCAAGGGAAGAATTTGTACACATACTTCGTCGACAAAGCACTGGCTTTTCTAGGGGAAGTTTGAAATATCGAGGGATGACACTGCACAAGTGCGGGCATTGGAAGCTAGAACGAGTCAATTCCTTGGCAAAAAGTAAAAAACTAAAAGCCTTTTCCCTTTAAAACCTGTTCCCCTTTATAAAGATTTTCTGCCCGTGAACTGAGGCAAGCTTTTATGTTTATATACAAGCCAGTTAGCACTAAATGTTCTAGAAAGCGAACTTTGGAGAATTGTATCTAAGTATCTTGCAATGCATTTGTGCAGGTATATATACCTCAAGCTTATTTGATAGTGAAGTAGAGGTAGCAAGGTGTTATGAGCAACCTGTGATCACATAGAGAATTCAATTCTATGAGTACTCAGCCTTAATATGCTAGATCCCTCACTTATAACTTTTGCTTTTCTGAAATTAGGGCGTATGACAAGGCAGCTATCAAATGTAACAGAAGAGAGGCTGTGACCCACTTTGAACCTAGTATGTACGACGGAGAGATGATTGCAAAAGCCAGCAATGGAAATAGCATCTGTAATCACATTCTTCGTTGTAAATAAGAAGCTTTTGGCAAACTATTTCATTTTTATGAAAAGAAATACATCAGGTTTCTCCACAAGGTTGATGAAGTATTCTGATGCAATTGATGCAGATGGTGACCATGGTCTTGATCTCAATCTTGGGATATCAGCTTCTTCTAGGGGAATGGTGGAAACCTTAGAGCCCTTAGGCAACATGCGTTAGGGAAGTAGTTTAAGGGTAATACTAAGGAACATTATCTTGATTTTCTTTTTCTTTCGTTTATACTCTTTAGCTCCATATATTTAATGAGGAGGCTTAGATTCTACTTTGGACTTCCAATGGTATCCGTATCCACTAAAAATGCTTCTTAGGTAGGAAACTCTACTGCATCCTGGGATGATCCATCTGTTCAAGGTTTATCAATGACATCTGGACAACCTCCTCCTTGGACTAGTGCTTGAACTGATGTTTCTGGGATTTTATGCATCGATCTAAAGTTTTGGTTATGATATGGAGATATTCATGTACAAATATGCCAAGATGTCAAGTTGTACCAGAGAGATAAGTGATAAGAAGACAAGGAAAAAGCAATCGACAATTAAATTTTATGCATGCTATTCCCTATTTTATGTGCTGCTTCATGAATGAAGCTTCAATTAATTCATAACCTTGCGGGTATCAACCTAGAGTTTTCTGAACAGTGCATGATGATGCATGTTGTCGCGCTGTTCTAGTCTTGTGAGCCTAATTGTCAATTATTTGAAAAGAGCTTTTCAAATTTGAAAATATAAATAGATAAATAAATAAAAAAATAAAAATAAGAACCTATTGGAACTGGAACCGACCTTGAAACCTGTAATAGGGTAGGTTTCAGGTTCATGATTCTAATCGGTAGGTTTTAGGTTTCACATTTTTTGGAATTTGTACCCGAGGGTAGGTTCCAGGTTTCAGATAGAACTGAACCAGAATCGGGAACCGCTTACCCCTAGTCGTTGATGGAATCTTTCTTTCTTCTTTTTGTAAGTGAGGAGTGGGCGAATGAAGGACAAATATTGGCAATCTTTCTTTCTTCTTTTTGAAACTGGAATTTCTTTTCTTTCCTTGCATGTCGAGGTTTCGTGTTCTTTGCACGAAGGCCAATCGACAGTAGACATGCACGAACATGGTGTTGTATAACCATTTCTCTCTCTCTCTCTCTCTCTCTCTCTCTCTCTCTCTCTCTCTCTTCCTATAAAATGGTTACGTGCTTCATGACAGATGATGGAGACAGAAGAAGAGGATGGAGAATAGACGAACCCTTCGTCGCTGTCTTTCATAGTTTAATCGCGAGGCGACTTGCATGGCTGATTCGGCATTGAGATATACAATTCGTTTTTATTTGTAAATAAAGGCACAATCCGTCCATATGCATTTAGATGCTTTGTACTCAAAGTCGGCAACTACAATAAGCGCTAAACAAATGCTTAATTTGTATTTATATAAACCTAAGACAGAACGAAGACCATCTATGCTGACACGTATGGTGCCTTCTTAATGTCTCAATGAATCTCAACCTCAAATATATTGAGTGATAAACTTTAGGCTAGCGGAGTTGCTTTGGCCAGCTCAAAATTGGGACACACCTAATCATCTCTATACCGAATAGTGCTAGCAATGCCTTTGAATATTAACATAGAATTCCATATCCGCTGTGGAAAAGTTTGAATTAAGTTATAACTATTCTGTACCACCGATGAATAGAAGATTCAAAGTAGATAAGCCTGTCATTTCAGCCCATCAAGATGCTCATAATTAAAAAATTTCTCTATACAAAGTATATTCAAACTAGGCAATGTAACACAAGCAACTTAGAGGCTTGCTCACTGAATCGAACTCGTGAAGTGGTGCAACATAGGCAAATCCTTCACCACTAGGTTGACCATCTTAGTGGTATATTGATTTTATATCAAAGTGAAGGTTTGCCTCACTTATTAGCTTTTTTCCTAATAATCTCTATATTTAGTAATAGAAAGTCAAAAAATAAGAATAGGGTTATATTACCGAACGTCATTAAAACTACCTACAACCTCCACTTCAGAGACAACTACCGATTTCTTTATCATTCGAATTCCGATTAAGTGTAGCACTTGTCTTAACACTAGTTTTACATAAAACCGAAGGAAATTTGTACTTTAGAAAAATCAAATTTATTTACCTTTGCAATCTGCAATTATTTCTTTTATTTTATCTAGAAACTTTTACTACTTTTTTTTTTAAAAAAAATTACTTAAAATAGGTTGAGCTGAAAAACGAAAACTGTATATGCGGGCCGTGGTGTGTAAGCTTGGCCCACCCCTGCCATATCTATTGGAAGGACTTCGGCACTGAACTAGCTACGCAAGTTTTGGCTAGATAGGTCTACTTGAAATGGAAAAGGACTTGCTCTGACGAAGTTGAGAGAGAGAGAGAGAGATCTTACAAATTAACGAGTACAAGAAAGGCCTTAACCTGTTCCCTTGCTAGCATATGCTGATCTAATTATTTCTTTTTGTATCAACAGCGAACGGTCGGACTGGCCCTAACCCGTTCCCCTGCTAACATGCGCAGATCTAATTATTTCTTTTGCTAGAGAGTTGTTTTAATTGGTCTATATACATAGACAATGGATCCTCTGCAAGTGAACTAAATTGGTCAAGTCCAATGAAACATCCATGCTACTCCAAGAAAAGAAGCGAAAAAGCAGACAGAAGTCTATTTCAGACTTCGAATCTTTTTTTTTTTTTTCAGACTTCGAATCTTGCATATTCAGAATGCTCCCGAAAGAACAGTGAAAATATGCACCTGATCTAATGAAAGCACGAGCCATTGCGTTTGATTTTGTGGACTCGACGTGGTACTCTGGACTTGCACACCCAATAAGGGCATTGTGTATACGGGCCGCTGCTTGCAATATGATTCAAAAGCGAAGCTACGGCTTCACGTTACAACCACAAACGTTGTTTTGCACGCGAATCATCTGTCCAACTGCCAATCTTCCAAACCCTTACATCGTCAGCATCAAGATCATGCGTGCATGTCATATACAGATCAGAAGTGACGGTAGAGGGCGACCATTCGCAGTTCTCAACATGTTCTGTGGACCTTTAGTCGCTTAAACTTCCATTCTCAACTGCCAGCTGAGATCTCAGCAGCATCAGCGACGGACGTGGGCTTTTTGCTTGTCATGGCTTTGACTCATGAAATAGGGTTTTGCCATTTGCCCACGTTTTTATAGAAGATAAACTGTTGGAGATAGTATCGAAGATGTCAAAGACTCCGAGATCCAAACCTGCTGTCAATCCTAATCCTAATCAAGGATTGATTGAAAGAGTGATTTGTGGGATCTATTTAGCAAATAGGAAATACATTATTCATTGTATATTATTTCCCTTTTCACTTTCATTCTTTCTTACATTATAAATGTATACATTGTACTCTAATTGTAATCAATCAATACAGAACAAAATACCTTTCCTACATTTCTAGCCAACTTCTGTCATGGTATCAGAGCGTACGCTCCTAGCCTAGCTTCCGCACATTTGGAATTGCCATCGTTCTTTTCTGAGCTGTTGTCGCACGATCTTTACCTGCGAAGCAAATCAGCAGATCAATAGGAATTCCAGACGCATTCCATCATGACCAAGAACAACGAGAGTTCTTCAACAGAAGAGACACTGACCTCAGAACTGGTCGTTTCCTCTGGCGGAGAACAAACCCCTGTTCAGCAAACAGAAAACGCTCACTCTACAATCCCGGCTCCTACCTTGGATCAAGGTTCTGTACAAACTCAGTGGCCTCTGAATTTCGCTCCAGCAAATTGGTATCAAATGTGGACCCAATACCCAACTGGCCTTGCGCAATCTGCAGCGGGTTTAGGTGGAACGTCGGGACAATCGATCCCGGGTCAAGGACCCGGATATGTCCCGGGTCAAGGGACAAATCCCTACCCGGGACCCCAACCCGGATACACGATGCCGAGCCAAGAATTCGGATCTGTGCCGGGTCAGGGGACGAATTCCGGGAATCCCTACCCGACATTTCCTCTCGGTTACATGCCCTTCGTTTTCCCCATCGGCGGTGGCCGGCCTGAGCCCGGTGATCCTCTGTACACATCGCAGGCGGACGGACCAGAATTGCGCCTCATCAGCATCCAGCTTACCGGACCAGAAACTTACTCCACGTGGGCACGAAACCTCCGGCGGGCCCTTGTGACGAAAGACAAGGATGGCTTCCTTGACGGAGCCGTCCCCTTCCCGACTGATGAACGTCTCCAGCGCCTCTGGCGGAAGTGCAACCAGCTGGTTCGCACTTGGATCGGGAACACGCTCGCCCCCGAAGTTGCTGTTGGACTGCCGCCTACCGAGGATGCCAAACAGATCTGGGACAGCATCAAGGAGATGTATGGCCGGCTCGACCGAGCGTGGCTCTTCAACATAACCCAAAACCTGACCGAGTTGAAGCAGGGGAACCTTTCGGTTACCGCCTGCTTCAATCGTCTCTCATCCCTGTGGAATGAACTCGAATCGGCAAAAAAGCAATTAGAGGGATCCGAGAATACCCTAAAGCAATACAAAGAAATTAGGGAAAGAGAAAAAGCTACAAGATTTCTACTCATCCTCAACGAGTCTTACTCGGGGTTTCGGTCTCAGATTCTCGCCATGGAACCTCCACCGTCCCTCGGCCGAATATATCAGTTAGCTGTCCAGGAAGAGAATCAGCGACTTGGCTCCGCCGGCCACACTTGAACAGGAGAAAGTCTAAGCCTCGCTGCCTTTCCGACTGGTGGTGGCTCCGGGAAGATGGTGGTCGGGAATGATGGAGCCTCGATCGGAAGAGGCGGAACTCTCGAAGCCTCTGGACGAGTGGCTGCTGCGGCAAGGAAGAGTGAAGGGAACCCTAGCTATTTTGGCGTGGACGGACAGGATTACCGCAGGAGATCGGATGGCTGGAATTTGCTTGAGAAATCGGGCGGCTGGGATCTAAGCGGGGAATTGGACGGCTCTCGAATGCCCATCATCTCCGCTGGATCGGACGGTCCACATCAAGCCACGTCAGCCCCCGTTTATAGAGGATTTAATGGTCCACGAGGTGCCACGTCATCAGGGAGGGCAATGGGCAAAACGGTAAATTTAAAAATAAATACTGTGATTTTTGCAAACGCCCTCATCATACTATTGATACTTGCTAGAAATTGCATGGGAGACCCACTGGCAAAATAAAAAAGGAAAAAGAATCATCAGCTTATCAGGTATCCGCACAAAGGATTGACGGAGCACAACAGGCAATCACTCAGGATCAGTACCAGAATATTGTGAAAATTCTGAATCAACTGAAAATTGAAGACAAAAGTGCAGGATTTTCAGGTACTTTTCTTTACAAGGAAAATGATTTTCCAGTAAATACATGGATAATCGACTCGGGGGCTAGTGATCATATAATATGCGATGATCGTTTATTTTCTCATGTCGACAAAGGATCAAAATTCCCCTTGTCAGTGCGACTTCCAAATGGAAATGTCACCTATGTTGCAAAGATTGGAATTGTGCACCTTAGCCCAAATTTTGTTCTTCGAAATGTCCTATGCATTCCCATTTTTGAATTCAATCTAATCTCTGTTTCCAAAGTCTGCTTAGATAATTCTTGTCGTGCCATATTCAATTCCGACAATTGCTTCTTTCAGGACCATTTGACTGGGAAACTGATGGGCTTGGGTAGTGTTGCACAAGGATGTATTTTGGATTGATTCCCGGAGATTTAGAATCATTAAATAAAGGCATTTCTTGTAATGCTATTAGCCGAAATAAAAATCTCCTTTTTCATCAAAGATTGGGTCATAGTGCATGTTTTCCTCATTCTAAGTGTCCAATATGTCCTCTGGCTAAGCAATCTCGAATGTCCTTTCCAACAAGTACATCTCGAGCACATAGAGCTTTCTCCTTACTTCATATGGACATTTGGGGTGCTTATCACACTCCTCATCGTGATGGGTCCAAATTCTTTTTAACAATCGTTGATGATTACACACGGGGAACTTGGGTTTATCTTATGCAATCCAAAAGTCAAACATTCACTCATCTTTCCAATTTTATCTCTTTAATTGAGAATCAATTCGAGAAATCTGTGCAACGAATTCGTACAGATAATGGGCGAGAATTTTTCACTTCTGATTGCACAGAATTCCTATCTTCTCATGGGATAATTCATGAAAGTTCTTGCGTTTACACTCCACAACAAAATGGGATTGTTGAACGCAAGCATAGACATCTTTTGGAAGTAGCTCGTGTATTGAAATACCAAGCTTACATTCCTGAAGCTTTTTGGGGAGATTGTGTTGTCACAGCTGCTTATTTGATTAATTGCATGCCTAGCCGGATATTAGATGGAAAAGCCCCTTTTGAAATGCTACACAAGAAGCGACCGGAGAACAATCACCTCCGAGTGTTTGGCTGTTTGTGTTATGCAACAAATGTGGGTCCTTTGGATAAAATGGGCCCTCGTGCCACACAATGTGTATTCATGGGCTATCCTACAGCACAGAAAGAATATCATGTTATGGAGATTTCTACAGGGCTTTTTTTTTATAAGTAGGGATGTCACCTTTCATGAAGATGTCTTTCCATTCAAAGATATGATTTCTGCATCAACTTCATCAGAAAGCGACCGACCTTTTCTTTGTGAAGAAGATTTATCTATGCCTTCACAATATCTAATTGTTGCTCCAGAACCACGTGCAATTATTCCACAGGAAACAACAACTTCGAGGGACGGTTACAGAATTATCTCCAGAACTACATGAAGATTCTACAATCTTGACTCCCACCATGACTACATCTGAATCTTCTCCAGTGCCTGCAGAAATAGTGGCCGAGCCATCTCGACGCCCTAAACGGCAAACTCGCCCACCTACATGGACCAAGGATTATATTTGTTCTGCATCCCGTTATCCAGGTACTTGGTATCCCGTCTCTTCATATGTCTCCTTTACTAAGTTATCACCGGGACATATGTGCTGCATCGATCGTCTCTCGGAAGAACGGGAACCATCTTCATTCCATGAAGCTTCACGTGATCCCCGGTGGCAACATGCAATGGAATCCGAACTCAAAGCCTTGATGGAGAATCATACTTGGGATATTGTGCAGCTTCCTCCACATCGGAAACCAATCGGATGTAAATGGGTATATAAGATCAAATTTAAAGCAGACGGTTCAATTGAACGCTACAAAGCTCGACTAGTGGCTAAAGGATTCACCCAACGAGAAGGCTTCAATTACTATGAGACATTTTCTCCCGTTGCTAAAGAAGTTATTGTGCGTTCATTTTTTCCATTGCAGCCATTCGGGCGGTCTTTGCATCGGATGGACGTCCACAATGCTTTCCTTCATGGTGATCTTGACGAAGAGATTTATATGGAAGTTCCACAGGGATTACGCAGACAGGGGGAGTCTCGGGTATGTCGTCTACGTAAATCCCTATATGGGTTGAAACAAGCATCTAGGCAATGGTATGCCAAATTCACTGCTGCATTAACTAGTGCCGGATTTCATCATTCCAAGCACGACTATGCCCTATTCACATGGAATTCAAGTAATTCATCAATCTATCTATTGATATATGTTGATGATATACTTGTTATGGGAAACAACGACCTTCATGTTGCGAAATTCAAGGAATATTTGCATTCTACCTTTCATATAAAGGATTTGGGACCTCCCAAGTATTTCCTTGGTATTGAGATTGCACGATCCAAGAGAGGTATCAACCTTAGTCAAAGGAAGTTTATCCTAGAGATCATCTCTGAAGTAGGACTATCAGGATGCAAACCAGCCGTCATACCAATTGACAGAATACAAAGCTAACCTCTCATGAATATGACTTGACTTCTCCTTCACCTATTGAAGATTCTTTGCTCAAGGATCCATCTGGATACCAGCGACTTGTTGGAAAATTAATATATCTTACCATGACCAGGCCTGATATATGTTATGCGGTACAGACACTTAGTCAATTCATGCATAGTCCAAAGCAGTCACATATGAATGCGGCCTTGAAGGTTGTGAAATATTTGAAGGGATGTCCGGGGCTTGGAATATTTCTATCTCGTGATTGCAACATGAAGATAACAGCTTTCTGCGACACAGATTATGCTACTTGCCCAATGACTAGAAGATCTATTACTGGATTTTGCATTAAATTGGGAGAGTCGTTGATCTCATGGAAAACAAAGAAACAGTCAACTGTGTCATTATCATCAGCCGAATCAGAGTATCGAGCCATGGCAAAGACTACGTGTGAAGTGATCTGGAGACGAGGATTACTTTCAGATCTTGGATTGCGGATCAGTGGACCGACCTGCTTGTTTTGTGATAATGATGCTGCACTCAAATTGGCAGCAAATCCAGTTTTTCACGAAAGAACAAAACATATAGAGGTTGATTGTCACTTTACCCGAGATAAGATCAGAGAAGGGATTCTTGCCACCAAAGGAATTGGAACTATGGATCAACTAGCAGACATCTTCACTAAACCGCTATGTCAAAGACAACACAAATACTTATTGAGCAAGCTGGGTGTCCTTGATATATACAGGCTACCAGCTTGAGGGGGAGTGTTGGAGATAGTATCGAAGATGTCAAAGACTCCGAGATCCAAACCTGCTGTCAATCCTAATCCTAATCAAGGATTGATTGAAAGAGTGATTTGTGGGATCTATTTAGCAAATAGGAAATACATTATTCATTGTATATTATTTCCCTTTTCACTTTCATTCTTTCTTACATTATAAATGTATACATTGTACTCTAATTGTAATCAATCAATACAGAACAAAATACCTTTCCTACATTTCTAGCCAACTTCTGTCATAAACACCAGCCAAGGCCCACCACTTTGGAATTTCATAGATTACCGAATTTGTCACGGATGATTTCGTATTCAATCCACTCGCACCCACTACTCCAATCAAGTTGGCTATTCAATCCTGGCTTTTCAGGGATCAAAGCTTGTCCTGCTATGCCTCCAAATGCTGGGGCCAAGTGGATTGACTCTGGGTCTAAAGTCAGCATTTATGATTGGATGAAAATTCATTACACAAAACCTCAAGTTGCCCTGAATAAAAAATTGAAATTCGTAAAGGGCTTAAAGAGAATCTTATATAGTTGAAAGGTTTATAATTCGATTGCTAAATTACAAAAAGATTTATGACTAAATTAACAAATTTTCAAAAAGTTTAAGAATAAATTGATTGTCGTACAATATATTTAAAATTTTTTGGAGAATTTTTCTCAATGACTCCAATCGGAACTGTCGTTGACATACGTCAACGTGAGTGTCCGTCCGTAGATGGTGCCGAGTCGCCAAACGAGGTTGCTGACTCACTTCAGAGCTATCCAGCCTTCTAAGCAATGCGATCATGATGGATGGAACTGCATGAACAGTGCTCTCCTTGTTACGCCATGAACATTGCGAGGAGTCCTTCTGTATCTTCTTGTTTCGGAAATACCACATTTTTTTCCCCAACGAAATGATGTCGTCCTCATCTAGACGTCTCCTACCCAATTCGCTCCACACTTCATGTCAAAGTACACGCATAATTTTAGATGATCTGGTTACATGCGACATATAAATAGATATTTAAATATATATACACCGGTCGATCAATCGTACTATTTACACCATCTTATTGGCCATCAAATTGAATGCGGATATTTTGACTGAAGGTGTACATTTTAAATTTCTACATCATTTATTAAATTTTATCATCTTTGTAATCTAGAACCACTCAAGTATTCATGAGAAAGACAACCCCCCACTCAACAAGAAACAAGAACCAGGAAACTAGGGTTTAAAGGGAGTATTTCTTGCCACCTCGGTTTCTCCAACCGTGCGCAAACCAATGTTTCGCCCCAATTTCGCTTCCGAAATTAAGCCGCTTGAATCTTGATGACACCTACCAAAGCTTATCCCTAATTGCTTATCCCTAATTAAGTCCTCTTTTCACCTTCTTGATTCTTCCATTTTTCTTCTTCCAAATTTAGTTTTCGGGTCCCCATCTCCAACCTCTCCATTAATTTTCAGATCCGCAGTTACCGAAGCTTGAATTTTGATGGCACCTACCAAAGCTTATCCCCTAAGTAATTCCTCTTTTCACCTTCATTGACTCTTCCATTTTCTTCTTCCAAATTTAGTTTTTGGGGTCCCCAACTCCAACCTCTCCATTAATTTTCAGATCGGCAGTTCAAATTCTAAAAATAAGCGATCCACGCCGGCGAAGTGGCGCATCGGGTAACATCAGACGATGACCGCACGAACGCACGTTTTCTCCGCGATAGAGTGGCTCCAAGCCCATGCACGTCACGTATCTCTTTGGGACGTGACCGTTGCTTTCTTGGGCTACTTCGTATTTTCATGCATCGTCCAGAGGCTGACGACCAAGAATGGCCCGATGCTGTGGCCGTTCCTCGGAATCATCCCGTTTGTCCCATTCCGCCAGGACGAGATCTACGACTGGGCGACGTGGGCCCTGGCGAAGGCCGAGGGGCACGTTCCGGTACCGCGGCGTGGTCTTTGGTGGTGCCCGGGGGGTCATCAAGGTCAACCCTGAGATAGGATGCCACCCATGAGAATTCCGTGTGAAGTTGTGAATTTTAGCCCTGTCGAAATTGGTTATGGAGGTCCTAAACATTGATAGTTGAGAATCCTTCAACCCGCACGTTTATCTTATTGATGTGCCAATATATCTCGTAACTAATAGTTGGGAATCGACCGAGACATCAATATGGGAAAATAATTTGTGTTCTATTACAAATTTAACATAAAGTAGGTAGTGAGAAAGTGAGAATATGGATGATGAATCTCGAAAAACCAAAAGGAATAGAATCAGCTTCTAGGAATGCTCTTGTATATTCATCAGGAACTCGAATACTTGTACATTGTATCAACTACAGCAATATAGAAAAAACTCTATTTTACTTCTCTCTCTCTCTCTCTCTCTCTCTCTCTCTCTCTCTCTCTTCTGTATTTCTGTATTTTAGCGTACACGATATTGCTCAGCTCTTGAAAACTTACATTCACTCTTTTCTATCAATCTATTTATACTACAAAAGAGAGAACAACAACAACTTCTGTTTTATCAGTAACAAAAGAAACATAAGACACTCAGCTTAACTACCTGAGTAACAGAAAACAAAGCTCGTTGACTAATCCAGTTTGGTAATTCAGTATTCCTTCAGCTTGGCGATCCAAGTCAACTTCATCATATGTATTTGCACCATTGATTTTGATCAGCCTGCTTGGCGATCCATGTCTTTGCTTTGTTAATCATCAGGTGTCTCTTCAGCCAAAGGTTGAGATGCTACTATTCCCTTTATGCCTTTAACATCCCCCTCAAATTAGGAAGGGTGAAAATTGCCATTCCTAATTTGGTGCGAAGAGATATATGAGCTGAGCGAGAGAGGGATTTAGTGAAAATGTCAGCTAACTGAAGATAGCTTGGAATGTAAGAGACTTGAACAGAACTAGAGGACACTTTTTCTCTAACGAAGTGAAAATCAACTTCGATATGCTTGGTTCGAGCATGCAATATTGGATTTGCTGTAAGGGAGATGGCTGATCTGTTGTCACAGAGTAGAGATGTAGTTTCTGTAAGGGAAATACCAATATCACGTAATACAAAGTTGATCCAGGTTAGTTCAGTTGTTGTAGAAGCTAAGGCCCGATACTCTGCTTCAGTGGATGATCTTGAAACTGTGGATTGTTTCTTGGCTAACCAAGAAACCAAATTGGATCCAATAAAAGTACAGAAACTTGTAGTAGATCGTCGAGTGGTGGAACAGCCTGCCCAGTCAGCATTCGAGAAACCATAGAGTCGTGTTGAACTCCCGGAGTGGAGATAGAATCCCAGGTGAATAGTCCCTTTGACATATCAAAGGACTCTTTTGAGTTGGTGAAGGTCTGCCATTGTTGGATTTTGCATCTTTTGACAAAGAAGGTTTGTGGCAAAAGCTAAATTTGGCCGAGTGATTGTGAGGTATTGAAGACCACCTACCAGGCTTCTGTATTCAATAGGATCTGTCAGCTTAGTTGCAGTATTGGCTAGGAAAGCTGATCGAAGTGGCAATGGTGTTGAGATTGGTTTGCAATCTTCCATATGAGCTCTTTTAAGCAAATCAATAGCATATTTTGTTTGACATAAGAAGAGATTCTGTGAGGTACGTTTGGCTTCAATGCCTAAGAAGTAGTGAAGACATCCAAGGCCCTTCATACAAAACTGTAGACTGAGATTCTGAATTAATGTAGTCAAAAGTTGTGGTGAGCTACCTGTCAAGATGATGTCATCGACATATAGCAGCAGCAGCACTGTTTGTGACTTAGTATGAAGAACAAACAAAGAGGGATCAGCAGTACTACAGAAAAAACCAAATTCAAGAAGAAAGTTGCTGAACTTTTCGAACCAGGCTCTTGGAGCTTGTCGAAGACCATATAAGGACTTGTGAAGTAGACAGACATAGCTCGATTTTTGAGGATTTTTAAAACCTGATGGCTGTTCCATATGGACAGTTTCATTTAAGTCTCCATGAAGAAAGGCATTCTTCACATCAAGCTGGTGTATTGGCCACTGTTTGATCAAAGCTATGGATAATACTATTCGAATTGTGGCATGTTTCACAATAGGATCGAAAGTCTCAGTAAAATCAAGTCCTGCTTCTTGATGGAAGCCCTTGGCTACTAGTCGAGCCTTTAACCTGTCAAGAGTGCCATCAGGTGCCAATTTGGTCTTAAAGACCCACTTACGGCCTATAACATTCATCTGGCTTGTCCTTGGAACCAGTGTCCAGGTGTGATTTTTATACAGGGCACTCATTTCTTCTTGCATTGCATTATACCAGGCTTTATCAGCCAGTGCAGACTTAATAGATTTTGGTTCCATTGGAACTCGATATTCAGCCAGACAGGCATATTTTGGATTTGGCTTGATGATGCCTGATTTTAATTGAGTCTGCATGGGATGAGTGACAGGATTACTTTGAGAAGAAGACTGACCAGAATTATGTTGTTCTGGTTCAGGATTGATATGAGTAGATATTTCATTTGGTGAAGATGAAGAATCAGTAGAAATATTTGCACCTGTAACACCTAGGGAGATAGGCACCTGCTATGTTTTTGTAATAGGATTATGCTGCATAGGTGCTGATGAGGGATCTTGTGGCACTTGTCCATTATATAGATGATCATTATTCTAACCATCTATACTAGGATGATATTGGTTTTTACTTGTTGATTGATGAAGAACAGTACTCTTGTTTCTGATGTCAATAGTTGGAGGCTCGAAAAATTGAACTTCTCCAATCCATTGTTTATATAATGGTGTGTACTGTCCATATTCTTTGATCACTCTTTTTGTGAAAGGGAAGAGTGTTTCATCAAAGATCACATGCCTACTGATGTAGATGTGATTATCAGTAGGTACAAGACATCTATACCCCTCATGTAATTCACTGTATCCCAGAAATACACAGGTAAGGGATCGAGGATCAAATTTGTTCTTTGTGTATGGTCTTAAGCATGGATAGCATGCACAACCAAATACCCTCAATTGATCATATCTTGGCTGACTGTTATGCAACTTGTTGTAGGGTGTATCCATCTTCAATTTTGATGTAGGGAGAATATTTATAATGTAGGTTGCTGTGACAAAGGCATCCACCCAAAATTTCAAAGGAACCTTTGAATGATATAACATGGCTAATCCCAACTCTACAATATGTCAATGTTTTCTTTCTGAAACCCCATTTTGTTCAGGGGTATGTGGACAGGATAGCTGTTGTTTGATGCCACACTTCTGCAGATGACATTGGAATCTGTTACTTACAAATTCTCCTCCTCCATCACTTTGGAAGATTTTAATTTGATGGCTGTATTGCTTTTCAACTAATGACTGAAAGTGAACAAAGATATCATAGAACCCAGACTTTATTTTATGGGATACAGCCAACTATATCGTGAGAAACTATCAACAAAGATCACATAATATCTGAATTTCTGAAATGAATTGATTGGTGAGGGTCCCCAAATATCACAATGAATCTTTTCTAAGGGGAAATTCGATATAGAATCTGATAATGGGAAAGAAAGAGCTGTGCTTTTTGCTATTTCACAGCTGCTGCAAACATTCAAAGATGTTGTATTAAAATGAATCAGCCTCTGTTTTTGTAGGTGTTTTACTATTTGAGGGTTTGTATGAGCTAGCCTCTAGTGCCATATATCTTCATCCACAGTTTTGAGTGAAGAAAGCTGCTGTGGTCTGTGTATCAACTTGATAGAGGCCTCTAGTCTTCCTTCCGAGCTTGACTGATACTTTGGTATGGTTGTCCTTAACATAAACACCAGTTTTGTCAAAGATGAATGAGCAAGGATAATCATCTGTGAGCTTAGAAACTGAAAGAAGATTCTTCTTTATTTATGGTATTATTAGAACATCATTAAGGGGTAATGTATTCCCTTCTGTATTTAGACAAGTATTACCAATGTGTGTGACAGGCAAGCACAATCCATTTCCTATCATCACAGAATCAAACCCTTGGTATTTAAAGGAGGTATGAAGCATACCAGGATGAGCACTGATATGAGCTGTAGCACCAGTATTAGGGTACTATTCACTCCCTTTTGGATCTTCAATATGCATTGCTGTTAGTGCCACTGGTATATCTTTAGCTTGGTAAGAATTGTCAAAACGATACCAGCAATGAAGAGCATCATGCCTAGGTCGTTTACATATTTGACATTCCAATCTAGCAGTGCTTATGTCTTTATGATCCTGTAGAGTTTTACTCGAGTTTAATGAGAGAGGAGGATAGGTTTTTGTATTTTGGTACCTTTGAGAGTAGGTAGCATAGGGTCGAAACCCTTGATTTGCTACAGAGAAGGTATTCCTTTGTCTGAAATATTGATCCTCTTGTCTTTGAATTGGGATATTTGGTCTATAATTCTAATTTCTTTCAGCATAACCAAATCCTCTTCCTCTGTTACTCATAATTCTGCCACGACTATAACTTCGACCACCCCTATAACTTCCTCTTTGTGCTAAAAAACCATAAGTTTGAGAGGGATAGTCTCCATCAGTATTTCCTTTATGCTGTACCTGAGATTGTTTCTGCCCAAGATAGGCCATATTAGGATTAAACTGACTTTTGGAATAAGTCTTCATCCTTGACTCAAACCTTTCTAGTTGGGCAATAACCTCATCATAATCAGGTTGGGGCTTTAAGCAATATATGGTGGTTCGCAGGTTTTCATATTCAGGGCCTAAACCTTCCAAAATACCAAAAATTTTGGTTATTTCATCAACAGGTTTGCCTATTGCATTTAATTGATCACATATAGATTTTTATTCTCTGAGATAGATAGAGATAGTTTGATCAAGCTTTTGACAAGATTGCAATTTCCCTCTTAGTTCAAACTCCTTAGCAATTGACTTCTGTGTAAATATTTTCAAAAGTGTTTGCCAAACTTCAAAAGATGTTTCTAATCCAATTATTAGGCTAAGAATATTCTCAGTAATAGCCCCACTAATCCAAGAGGAAATCAGCTAATCAGTTCTTATCCATTCATTATAATCTGGATTAATAAGTTCTGATTCACAGCCTTTAACTTCACCTTGCAGCACACGAGATGGTGGAGGAATATCTCCATTAACAAAACCAAAAATTTCCTGGCTTTTCAGAAATCTCTGGATTTGAGCTTGCCATAAGAGAAAGTTGTCTTCGGCAAGCTTGATTGTGACAAAATTCGAGATGTTTACATGTATTGGAAATGGAAACTTTAGTGTTCTTATTGCCATTGATACAAACTCTCAACTTGAAGAAGATGATAACAGTATACTATAAGTTCTTATATGAATACCGTGATATTGCAGGTTGCTAATGCTTTAGATCCTCTAATTTGCTATAACAGTAGAGCTCTGATACCATGAGAAAGTGAGAATATGGATGATGAATCTCGAAAAACCAGAAGGAATAAAATCAGCTTCTAGGAATGCTCTTGTATATTCATCAAGAACTCGAATACTTGTACATTGTATCAACTACAACAATATAGAAGAAACTCTGTTTTACTTCCTCTGTTCTCTCTCTCTCTCTCTCTCTCTCTCTCTCTCTCTCTCTCTCTCTCTCTCTCTTCTTTATTTCTGTATTTTAGTGTACACGATATTGCTCAGCTCTTGAAAACTTACATTCACTCTTTTCTATCAATCTATTTATACTACAAAAAGAGAACAACAACAACTTCTGTTTTATCGGTAATAGAAGAAACGAGAAGACACTCAAACTTAACTAACCGAGTAACGAGAAAACAAAGCTCGTTGACTAGTCCAGTTTGGTAATTCAGTATTCCTTCAGCTTGGCGATCCAAGTCACCTTCATCATATGTATTCGCACCATTGATTTTGATCAGCCCGCTGGGCGATCCATGTCTTTGCTTTGTTGATCATCAGGTGTCTCTTCAGCCAAAGGTTGAGATGCTGCTATTCCCTTTATGCCTTTAATAGGTAGATTAGTGCTCTATAATCAACGTTACCTAGGTTATTTTGAGTTTCCTAAATTCAGTTGATGCACTAGTTAATTAGACCTACCTAAACTCAACCATCAATACGACTCAATTAATGAAGGATATCCTCACTTTTAGATTAGCATAGGAGAGCGGTTGAGATGACAGTACACTTTTCTACCACAAATCACCAAACATCGTAGCGGAGGATTAGACAAGATTAGCAACATATTTAAGGAGTGCTAATCGCGAAGAGACTCATAGTTATCTTCCCATGTGAAGATGTTACGCCCCGAACCTCGAGCGCGCCAAAGTCCCATCATGGTCATTTATATGCGACGTTCCCAGGTTAAGTCGCCGATCCAATCCTTTTTAAATTCGCATGCGGAAGCATACTATAAAACCCCTAACAATAAAATACGGGATAGCGCAGCAAGAAGTAAATTCACATCAATACACTTTTATAAAACAACGAAATTTACAAACATAGGTCTATAGCCAAAAGACTACAAAAGACCAGCCTTTAAACAGGAACCATCCTACGACCTACAATTTGAACATAAATTCCAATCCTTCAAACTTTACCTCTGTAACTCCACAAGACCAACCAGGCGAACTAGCCGCTTTGTCCACTAGGGACATGAAAATGTAATCTCAGCAAGTTCACCCCCTAAACCCTTATTAGAAGGAAATACGCCTAAGGGTGACCTAGCCACAACACACAGAGAACTTACCTCACCTCAATTCCTCCCTGCAGGTTAACACAATTCAAATCACTAAATCATGTGCAGTAATACGAACTTAAACAACCATAATGCAATAACTTTTAGATAACAAACAACCACAGGGGTCCTAATTATAAGACCGAATCAACGTGACATGTCTCATACCATGCAACACAATTTCATCATATAATCCGACACGTCAATAACACTCAGCATGCGTTCCAATTGTTATACACTGCCACACATGACCATAGCCTACTCGCAGTTCGGCTATCTACTGGCACATGGCTAGACATCGTCTCCCCACCTTGGAGAACGGCATCATCAGTACGTCGACGACAATTCCTAAAGGAGCATGGGCCCAGAATCGACTACGACCCGCATTCGTTGTAAGGGGCATCCCATATAGGGATAAATCCGGCTCAACAGCCCAAGACAACTTCTTTTTAATTATCATACAACAAATTCATATTCGGCCTATGCCACTTTGCATTTCACTCCAAAATTCCAATTAAAATAGTTGTCTCGGCCTCTTTTTTTCATATTAAAAATATTCAAGAAATTACTCACGTGTGTGAGAACGTCAAATTTCAATGTAGAAAATTCAATTTCTACATTTTCCAACCCCACTATTTAATATAGTAATTAAAATCCAATTTTGATGCCAAAACCCAACACGTGAGAATTTGTGAATAAAATCTCTATTTTTCACAATCAACATTCAATTTGCAATATCCAATCACCAAATTAAAAATTTAAATACATGGCAGCGATCAGCGCGAAATTCTGAGAAAATAAGGTCTCGACAAAATTTTCGGAATTTATTAAATAATTAATTTTATTCCGAAATTAATTAAATAATAATATTTTAATAATTTCGAATGATAATATATTATTATATTATTTAATAATTTCGAAATATTTAATAAATAAAAAATAAATTCCTTTAAGTCACATCAAGACTTATATTAATATAAACATCCACTTAGCCCTAAATTAAACACACTTTAAATTAATTAAACACCTTAATCTAATCTATACTTAAATAAATTAAACTAACCACCTAAATACACTTAACATAAACTAAGCACACCTGAAGCATCATTAACCCTCTAATCAAGATTTAGTGAGTTAAACTCACACGATTAACTCGCCGCTTAGACCAAAACGACGGGAACGACACCGGGACCAACTTTCCTCACGGCGGGCCAAGCATCTGCGGTCAGGAAGCTGGCCAGGAAGCTGGCCAAATCGGGTCAAAACCGGGCTGAGAAACCCATTTTTGCTTGTTGCTGGTTGAGGCCGACGAAGGGGAAAACGGTGGTTGGTTGAGGCGAGCAAGGGTGGCAAAGGCTAGGCGAAGCTTCGGCAGGTTGAGGTGGGGGCGCACAGTGGCTAGAGGTGGCCGAATCGCGGCCTGTGCTGGCCGAACAGCACCTTGGAGGAGAGAACGAGTAGGGACGGCAGCTGAGGGGAGCGAAGACGCGTGGGGTTGTGGCAAGGCGACGGCGTGTAGCGGTGGCCTTGCACTGGGACGATCGGCGACGGTGGCGACGCTGCTGGCTTCGCTGGTCGATCCCTGCTGCTGCCCGTGTCCGAAGAGGAGGAAAAAGAAGAAGATTGGGGGAATGCCGATGGAAGAGAGAAGAGGGAGGAGAGAGAGGAAGGAGGGGACAACTTTTCTCTTTCTTTTTCCCTTTTCTTTAATCCCCAATTGTGACCCACCATGACCTCACATGAGATCATCTTCCACTCACACCAAACTTCCACAACAATCCTCTAATGGGTCTAATTTCTTTTTCCACCAGGGTCCAATTTCTTGTACATCAATTTCTTCAATTTCCATTCAATTCTCTTCCAATTGAGATTAAAGTCCATAAATTTATCCAATAATCCTTATAAGGTTTGTGAGATCAATCTGATGCGATTTCAGCGCGTCCTAACCTACCGGATAGCTTTTAGGGAAATTTTCTTGCATCCGATCTAAGGGTAATTAGTCTCCAAGTCTGAAGCGTTAAAATCCCTTAATTACTTCGCCCAATAGGCTAGTTCCCTCATGAGTGACCAATTCAGCTAGACGTACTATATGCACAGATAAAATGCCCGACTCAATCGACTGAAAATAGAATTAGAAAAAATCAGGATGTCACAGAAGAACTGCTCTTGGAATGGTTCATCTACATATTATTGTAATGTTGTGAAGAAATTAAGTGTTAAAGAGAAAAATAAAATAAAATTTGCCAAAGAAAAAGGAAAAAAAATGGTAAAAGCAAGAAATTACCTACCCATTTTCCACTAAAATGGGCAATAAGTGAAATTCGTTAACTGTTTTGTAAGTGCAACAACCGACTTTAACTCCTTTCTTTTCTTTTTTAAAATTTTTGAATAAATGTTTTCTTAAATTATTGAAAATTTTGTAAGATGTTCATTTTGTATTTACTTTTGAGAAAAATATTCATATAAGTCAGAGAATTTCACGTCGTCATTTAAGTAGAGTTATTAAATTATGGAAAAAATTCTAAATAATGGTTTGAAGTGTCATTATTTTTTCAAATAAGGATATGAAGGGGATATTATTTTAAATAAGGATTTAAAGTTCCCTTATTTTCTTAAATAAGAGTTTAAAGTGGCTATGTAAGTTTCAACTAAATGACCTAACTTTAAAATTGGTCAATGACATTTTCGTCCTTTTTTTTTTTTTAAAATTTTTTCTTTCTCTTTTTTTTTTTCCTTTTTTCTTTCTTTTTTCGTTTTTCTAGTTTTATTCTTTCTTCTTCGCTAGTGGCTAGCCACCAATGTGCTTGGAGAGGACTGGACCAGGGTTGCCCTCCTCCAATCTAGCGAGGGATGGTCACCCCTCGGGTGAAGCCATCTATCACGCCCCGAACCTCGAGCACACGCACGTCCCACTGTGATCAATCAAATCTGCGACGTTCCCAGGTACTTGTCGCTAACCCATTCATTTATTATGCACATGCGGAAGCGTATTACAAAACCCCTGACAATAGAATACAGGATAGCACAGCAGGAAGTAAATTCATATCAATATACTTTCATAAAACAACGAAGTTTACAAACAGAGGTCTACGGCCAAAAGTCTACAAAAGACTGGCCCTTAAACAGGAACCATCCTACGACTTACAAGTCAAACACAAATTCCAATCCTTCAAACTTCAACTCTGCAACTCCACAAGGCCAACCAGACGAATTGGTCATTCCGTCCATTAGGGACCTGAAAATGTAAGCCCACAACGTTGTGCGACATTGTCTCAGCAAGTTCATCCCCTAAACCTCTATTAGAAAGAAAATACACCCTAGGGTGGCCTAGCCACATCACACAGAGAACTTACCTTGCCTCAGTTCTTCCCTGCAGGTTAGTACAATTCAAATCACTCAATCATGTGCAATAATATGAACTTAAACAACCGGAACGCAATAACTTTCAGATAACCAACAACCACAGGGGTCCTGATTATAAGACCGAATCATTATAACATGTCTCATACCATGCCACATAATTTTATCCCATAATCCGACACATCAACAACACTCAGCAAGCGTTCCACTTGTTATACACTGCCACACATGGGCATAGCCTACTCGCAGTTCGACTATCTACTGGCATTTAGCCAGGCATTGCCTCCTCACCTTGGAGCGCGGCTTCGTCACTACGTCGACGGCATTCCTGAAGGAGCATGGGGTCAAAATCTACTGCGACCCGCATCCGTTGTAAGAGGCATCCCATATAGGGGCAAATCCAACTCAACAACCCAGGACAAATTCCTATGAATTATCACACAATAAATTCATACTCAACCCAGGATACTTTGCATTTCACTCAATAATCCCAATTAAAATAGTAATCCCGGCCTCTTTTCTTCATATTAAAAATATTTGAGAAATTACTCACGTGTGTGAGGACACGTTAATTTCAATTCAGAAAACTCAATTTCTACCTTTTTCAACCCCACTATTTAATATAATAATTAAAATTAAATTTCGATGCCGAAACCCGACGCATGGGAATTTCTAAATAAAATCCATACTTTTCACATTCAACACTCAATTTGCAATGTCCAATTACCAAATTCAAAATCTGAATACACAAGCGGGGATCGGCGTGGAATTTCGAGAAAATAAAGTCTCGACAAAATTTTTAGAATTTATTAAATAATTAATTTTATTTTGAAATTAATTAATTAATAATATTTTAATAATTTCGAATAATAATATATTATTATATTATTTAATAATTTCGAAATATTTAATAAATCAAAAATAAATTCATTTAAGTCACATCAAGACTTATATTAATTTAAACATCCACTTAGCCCTAAATTAAACACATTTTAAATTAATTAAACACCTTAATCTAATCTATACTTAAATAAATTAAACTAACCACCTAATAACACTTAACATAGACTAAGCACACCCTAAACATCATTAACCCTCTAATCAAGATTTAGTGAGCTAAACTCACTCGATTAACTCACCGCTTGGACCAAAACGACTGGGACGACGTCGAGATCAACTTTCCTCAAGGCCGACTAAGCATTCGGGGTCGGGAAGCTGGCCAAAACAGGCCTTAACCAAGCTGAAATACCCATTTTTGCTTGTTGCTGGTTGAGGCCAAGAAGGGGTGAATCCAAGCTGGTTGGGGACGAACAAGGGCGGCAAGGGCTAGGCGGAGCTCCGGTCGGCTGAGGCGGGGGCACGCGGCAACTCATAGCGGTGAAGATGAGCTCCGCGACTCCTGGACCATGCGAATCGAGACAGATGGGGACGGCTGGGCTGGAGGCTCGACGTCACGACGTGAGCTGGACGGCTGGCCAGCGTGGGCAATGTCGAACGACGGCGAGAGTGGACGGCTCCGGCGAAGGATGGGCGAGCAGCGAAGGGGGGCGTTGGCTACTGGTTTCGATTCGAGCTCCCTGGTTCGCACCTCCCTCCCTTCCTCCACGATTCCAAGGTTGAAGATGGTGGGAGATGGGACATCCCCACCTTTTTGAGAATTAATCCCCTCCCTCCACTTGTCAAATTCTTCTTTACTTGGCCCACCCACCATGACATCACATGGTGTCACTCTCCACTAACTTCAAACCCTCCACAACCTTAATTTAATAGGTTCAATTTCAATTTCCGCCATGGCATGAATCTTCCAAAACCTTGTCCATCAAAGTCTTCAATTTCCATTCAATTCTCTTCCAATTGAGCCCAATCGAAGTCAATAAATTTATCCAATGATCCTAATAAGATTTGTGACACAACAGGACTTCTAATTTCTGAATTCAATCTCAATTTTCACAGTTAATTTCAATTTGGTGCAATTTCAGCGCGTTCTAACCTACCATGTAGCTTTCAAGAAAATTTTCTTATACCCGACCTGAGGTTAATCAGTCCCCAAGCCCGATGCGTTAAATTCCCTTAACCACTTCACCCGATAGATTAGTTCCCTCGTGAGTGGCCAACTCAGAGAGACGAATTATATGCACAAATGAAATGCCCGGCTCAATTGACTGAAAATAGAATTGGAAAATCGCAATGTCATACCATCCTTACTAGCCATAGGGGAGGCCAACCCTTGCCAAATCTAGGCGAGGGTCGCCTCACCTGCAGTCAGCAAGGGCTTGGGCGAGGTGACCCTTTCCAGTGATAGGCAAGGGTCGCTTGACCCTTGCCAATGCTTGTCGAAAAAAAAAAAAAAAAAAAAAAAGAGAGAAAAGAGAAAAAAAAAAAGAAAAGAAAAAGAAAAAGTATATAAAATTAAAATTTTCTTTTGATGAAAAATTTCCTTGATTGGTTGGAATATTTAGTTAGCCAAGAATCGACGAGGTTAGGCTCTTTTTTAAAACTGTTATAGCCACTTTAGGCCCTTAGGCTCTGTTTGGCAACATGCCAAATGGTGCTAGATTCTGATTTTTTGTTCCCGGAATCAATTTGGAAACAGAATCGTGTTTGGTAAAATTTTTGTTCTTGAGAACAAATTTGTTCCCGGGAACAGAGTGGGAGTGGAATTAATTTGAGAATCAAAAACCAACTCTTCTTCTTCTTCCCTTTGGCCATCTCGCGACCATCGCTCGCCGCCGC
This sequence comes from Eucalyptus erythrocorys, assembly GCA_014182555.1. Lineage (NCBI taxonomy): Eukaryota > Viridiplantae > Streptophyta > Magnoliopsida > Myrtales > Myrtaceae > Eucalyptus > Eucalyptus erythrocorys. The sequence goes on from CM024604.1 coordinate 27,983,012, forward strand.
CCGCCGCCGTCCGCCGGTCTAGCGAGCTCGCCAAGGCTCGCTAGGGCGAGCTTGACGGAGGCTCGCTAGGCCGGGGTGAGCTCCATCGAGCTCACCGAAGGCAAGCCCAGCCACGGCGAGGCTCGGCCTCACCGGTGGCTAGGCGGGCCTGTCGGGGTAGGGCTAGGCAAGGCCCGCCTAGCCCCGGTGAGGCTTGCCCAGCCTCGCCGGCGGCCAGGCAGGCCTTGCCGGGGCTAGGCAAGCCTCGTGACACTCAGCTCTAGTGAGGCTTGCCTGGCCACTGGTGAGGCTCGCCCAGCCCCGCAGGTGGCCAGGTAGGCCTCGCCCAACCGCAGCCTTGTTGAGGGCCAACGACGCTCCGGTGAGGTCGCCGGCCAAAAGAAGAAGAATAGGAGAAAAAGGAAAAAAAAAAAAAAAAGAAGAAAAGAAGAAAAGAAAAAGAAAAAGAAAAAAATGAAAGATGAAAAGAAAAAATGAAGAAAGTAAAAAAAATTATTTAAAAATTAAAAGAAATTGATTTGGTACAGAATCAACAAGCACGGTACCAAACACAATTCTATTCCAGAATCAGAAATTTTGGATTACCAAACGCGTTCTTTTACTCAAAATCAGTTCCCGGGAACAGAATAAAAAATAATCATTTTTGGTCAAAATCAGTTCGAGAACAGAATCGTTACCAAACGCGTCCTTATTTGACACAACATCCACTTCAAGTGGACCGTTAGTTGGATTTTCCCTTAAATTATTGGTCTTCTGTTCCATGTTCCGTTCCACACAAGCAAAACCCCATTTCTGAAATTTGCTTTTTGAAAGCAGAAATCCAGCACAAATGTTGCTCATTCAAAGGATTTACTATAAACACCGCCGGCATAGAATCGGGCACTCTTAGGCACATATATTTTACGAAAAATGAATGATTTACAAAATAATTTCCTAGGAAGCTGATCGTTTGTATTGCTTACAAAATTGTTATACCGCTCATTCATTTGCACCTAAAATTGCCAGAATTAAGAGAAGTTCAAAGCAAACTTTTGTGCCACAATAAGTAGAAAACGGTAAATCCTGGCAAACTAAGAGCTCCTAGAAGGGAAAAATAAAAGAAAAGAGGAAAAATGATCACCGTCTCGTCCATGTTGAACGCGTCATGTTTACCAACTCGAACCACTGGCTCGCCGGGTCGCAGGTAGCATCTTCTTTCAAGCATTTGCAAGGACTCGCGATGACGGTCTTAGTACTAAAATCTATGTCCAAGCAAACGGTGACATTACTACCAACGATGTTGGATGAAAAATGCATTTTGGAATCCGAAATGGTCTTCCATCTAGACCCGTGGTCCGCGCAATTTGTGCTGAGCTTCACCGGCTTCTCCAGCCGATCCGCTTGAATACACAAATCCGTTCCTCTCATCCGGACCGTGTGGCAGTGCGTGTGGGTCCAAGCTTCGGACCCGTTGCACGCGCCCAGCTGCAGCTGTTCCTGCTCTCGTTTCCTTTGGATGCAGAGACCCGTGAGCGGATGAAAAAGAATTCCGCGCGTAGGACTTGATGAAGTTGCACCTGCAATGTCATGGACACAAGAAAGATAGAAGACGTGATTTACGACATGATCGAAGTGTTGATTAGTCGAGTTCCATTTGAAGAGGGACTCGTGTTTGATTCGGTCTCTCGATTTTCAGTAGATATCGTCACTAAGAAAATCTTAAGTTTTGATGATTGAACCATAAAAAAAAAAAAAAAGGACGAACAAAATTAGGAGCGTGTAGTATTATTAGACCTTGAAAAGGGGCTTGAAGGGCAGAGATCCTTTGCAAGAAGCTGGCATTTCTAGGCCCGGAGAAGTCCTTGTTCAGCACCCCGAACGTCTCGTCCATCCCTACGATCCCTTTTCTCAAGTAGTAGCTCCCCACAATCGTCCACAAGGCCCAATCGAAGTCGAGCTTGGCCGCGACTCCGAAGAAGCAGTTGAAGTACCGGTCATCGTTCACGTTTTGTCCACTCAGTTCTCCTCCAAATTCGCTCACGAAGAGCGGCATCCCTGGTTTAGTATGAACCCCGCCTTGCTCATCACCTTGTCCATCGCGTCCTTGCACCGCTCGTTGGCATTGCCGTCCTCCCAGACTGTCCCGCTTGAGGATGCGTACCAATGCAGCTCGAAAACTAGCTTTCTGGTGAAGCTCACCTTCATCGGTACGTGGCCAAGGAACCATAGGTCGGTGTCGCAATAGAGGCCGGAGGCTATGACGAGCACGTGCAGATTCGCCGAATGCACTGCTTCAGCTCCTCTCTCCATGTACCTGGAGTTCATTTCAGGACCGAAATCCAACGTCAAACCGGACGATCATATTAGGTTGAATACTTCCCAGCGATCCAAAACCCTAACATAATTATTCGATGTAGTTTATCAACTTGTCCCTTAAATATCTTATGTTTTGCCTCATTTTGGGACGTTCAACATGTGTTCCTTCAATTGAATAATGACCTACTGTAATAGCAACAGAGTCAGTTCAGAAGAAAAAAAATTTTCGCACTGAAGCTAAATCCACAACTTTTCTGACAAATTTACATGGAGTACCTGAGCCAGTCTCGCAGATTTTCTTTAGGACCTCGGAGCTCGTTCCTCAAGCTCATACCGACCACGTTACTGACGCGGCGGAACATTGTGGCCATCCGAGTGAGGCCCTTGATCCAAAGGTTCGGGTCGAAGTACTGGTCACCAAAGAACCCGTTACCGTCACGGTTGCTGCAACACCAACCGGGCTTGCTAATGTGATTGTCTAGTATGACCATTACATTGTTGTCTCCGAGGCTTGTAACAACCGCCTGTAGCATGCAGATTCATCTAACTCACTGACTGGTGTCAATCTATGATGATGAATTGCGAAAATGCAAAGTACAAATCGTACCCGGAAAGCAGCGAGAACAGAAACATCCAGAAGAGACGGATTGTTCTGTCGAATGCCTCCGATATAATCAACCAACCCGAGATTCCGGAACGAATTTTTCACCGACATCGAACCCAGCGAGTCGTTGGTGACCATGAAGAGCGGCCACGTGAGCCTGACGCAGTTGAATCCCATCGAGGCAATCTGCTTCGAGATCCAGTCAACGGGTTTCTTGTCGAGCCCTTCCGCGACCATGGGCTCGAGGTGTGACGCCCAGTTGACGCACGCCAGCTTCACCCTACGCCCGTGCTTATCGACGATCCACCTCGAGTCGGTGTGAAGGCGCCACGAGGCCTTCGCGGGCTCGGCGTGTGGGGAGGCCACTAGAGCCCAGAGGGCGATGAAACACAAGTAGGAGGGACGTCGTCTCATGGCGATGGCGAGTTTTCTCTATCGGATGATTGCTTTCTAACTAGCGAGGATTCAAGGGAAGAGAGCGAACCAAGAGCAGGCGACGGAGCTGAAGTAGTGCATGAAACCGAGCGGGGTTGTCTTGAAAACGTGCTCTGAAACTGTTCAGATATCCGCTTGCCGCTGCTGATTTTCGAACACGATAGAGACATCGGTAAGAACTGTACTGCCTCAAGAACCACAACACCCGAGAAGGGACTGCGTCAAGGGTTGGAAAAATCGGATCGAAGGTCGGAACGGAAGAAAACGAGCCAAGTCTCGAACGACCTTCGCGGAAACAAAAGTCAATGTCGGTTTCGCACGCAAGAACGACGAAATCAAAAGTCGCCGACTGCCGTGGATTGACATTTTTCCTAAACATAGACAGGTCAAGGTCGCACAGAGCACGTTTCGCGCCTCGAAACCACACCGCATAGTTACTCCGAAAAGAAATCCTTAATGTTGGATGCTTATGTTGTCCATGTAAATTTTGTTAAGCACCAGAAATATCCGTGCCTCACTCGATAGGAAAAATTACCAAATTAATCTTAAATTTATTGTACAAATACTAATTCAATTCTTAACTTTTTAATTTTGACAATATAGTTCTTTCAACCATTTGCCGTTGGAAATTGCTAACGTGGCATTTGGAATCGCCGATTGTCCTATGTGGCATGCTGATTTGGACAATTTTATTCGAAAATGTTGTCTAACAAGAATCGTCGTATTAGCAATGGCGGCAATTGGCTAGAATAATTATATTAGAATTTCGTGTGAATGTTTAGGATGATAATAACAAAATTAAAAAATTTAGAATTGAATTATTGCCCGTATAATGGAATAAAATAGAATTGTTAATTTTCACTTGCTCAAGCCTGAGATTATATGTGTTATATCTGCCGAAATATTTAACTTTGTACCGTTGACTTGGTGGGGGAGAAAACGAGCATTTTTCTTGTATAGAATTTTATCTATAGTCTCCGTCCATTTGCTCCTTTTTGTGTATAGAGAATTAGGGGTGATTTCTTCAAAATCATCTTTCAATTCAGCATATTTTAGCTTTGTTTTGTACACAGTTCTTTTTTTTTTCTTTTCTTTTCAAAACTATTAAATGTCTATCCTTTGTTTTGACAAGACTTGATGGATATCTCATCATCCACAATGATATATCACGAAGAAAATTGTTGGATATCTTGAGAAAATATGGAACATGCAATTGTAACTTTAGATGAATTCGTGGCATTTCTTATATCTAGAATCCCATTGATTTAATTTCAGAGTAGGATTACTCACATTTTTTCTTCTTTTGCTTATAAAAATTTCATTACCTGTAGTTTGTTAACATTTTATGCATTGGGAAAACTGTGCCAAAGTCCTAAACGCTTGGCCCAATGCTCAATAAATATCTAAGGCTGCATTTAACAGTAAGGATAATATTTGCATTTAGTGCCTACTCAAGACCAAATAAAATTTGATATAAGAAATATATAGACCGAATAAAATTATTCCATGAGAAAGATGGGATGAAGGTGAATAGGATTTTTAACATCCAAAATATGAATGTTATTTTTCTCAAATAACAAACTTCTTAAATTAACAAAACTAAAAGTATACTTCAACATAAATAATATTTGAAATCTAATATAATAAATTCAAAATAAGAAAAAAAGTTAGTTATTTTAATTGAATCTTTTAATTCGAAATTAATTCTATTTTATAATATAAATTCAATATACATATATAACAATATATAATAAAATTTTATTAGAGAATGGTGGAAGGGGAAGATAGGAAAAGATTAATTAAAAAAGGAAAACAAAAAAAAAAAAAGCAAATAAAAATAAAGTAGGCAATAGTGTCACGAGAGATTTTTACCATTTTTATTTGTAATTTTTTTTCATTTATACTAATATGCTTTTTATACCAAACAATATATATGATTTGAATATATTAGATTTTATTACTACAATCATCAAACGGTTGATAGGATATATCTTTATTTATTTATTTATTTATTTATTTTATTTCCTAGTTCACCTTACGGTTGTAAGATCAATCCACCAGTGAGGCCCCCCGCTTAAGTCATGGAACTACTTTAGGAGTTGTGGCAGACTCTGAGAGTCGAACCCCTGACTTGGCAGTTAGGAGGCCGGGCCTCAACCAGCGCAACTATGCATGGGTGGGTTTATATCACATCTTATTTACTCCTGTCCTAATAAAAAAATCTTTGCAATCAAGTCTTAAACATTTTTATTGGTTGCAATCTTATTCTTGTCACAAGTTATTAGCCATATTTGCTAACATGCCACATTGGAGATCCAACATGGCATTTTTGATGTGGTGTTGACATGGCGCACATAAGAGAAAAGCCAAAATAGAAAAACAAAACCCAAATCGTGTAAATTTTCTAAATCAAATACCTCCGGTGCCAATTCCTGCCGGTTCAAGTTGACATGGCTGTTGAATCATGCCGAAGTATGACGTGGGGAAAACTTTTGCCTTCATGACAAGCCACGGCAGAAAACGACCGGTAATGCGATACTTCCCTCCGTGGGCAAGCAATCGTGAAAAGCTTTGCCTCCTTTCATCGACAAGCCACCACGGAATGTTTTTTTCTTTTCCTATGTAATCCACTAACATTGTCCAACGGCCACACCAGTCCGGATGATTGGATTAATTGGTGCTGGAAAAACATGATTAGAAAATTTACTTAAGTTCAAGGATTTGCTTAAGTAAATTAAATCTTCAAGGACTTGATTGATATGGTGCCAAGTTTAGTAGAATTTCATCTTAGTGCATCCACTCGAGCAAGGGCTCGCGCGCCATCTCTTTGGTTAGCGAGGGCTACCAAGCCCTCACTTGGCCACTACAAGGGCTGGCTAGGTCAAGGCTTGGCAGCCCTAGCCAGAGGACAAGAATGCCCAAGCCCAATATTGATGAGGGTTGCCAGCCCTCACTCCAAAAATAAAGTAAAGAAGAGGAAAAAGAAAATCATAAAAGATTCAAGTTATTAAAAAATGTCTATGCCAATGTCGGTCATGCCATGGAGGACAGCCGGCATCCATGTCAGTTGGGCCACAATTGGCTTGATAGATTCAATTGTCAAACGTAAATGAGTTTATGACTCAACTGACATAATTAAAATGTTTAAGATTGAATTGATAAAAGTATAATAAATTTAAGGACCGCCTTAGTAATATTTCGGGACTTATTGTGTGCTTTCCTCCTCCTTCCTCTTCCATTTCTGTCAGAAAAGAATACCAAGCAGCATTTAATTCCTCTTGCACAGTAGAATTAACCAAATTTGGAAATTGTTATTTTCAGAGCCGGGTTCTGTCGACCAGCCTGAACCACTGGCTCGCCGGATCGCAAGAGCTTTCACGGTTCAAGCACTTGCAGGCCTCGACCATCACCGTGTTGTTAGCGTTCACGTCCAAGCAAACGGTGCTCCCATCTTCGGCCATGGACGACAGGTGCATCTCGGAGGCCGATATCATCTCCCACTTCGTGCCAGGTTCTGTTGGGCTCGTGCCCAGCATCGGCGGCCTCCCTAGCCCGACGGCTCGCAAGTACAGAGGCCACCCCGCCATGACCCACAGCGCGTCCTGTGGCGTGTGACTCCACTGCTCCGAGTGTATGCACGGACCCAAAACGAGCTGCGTCGGCCGTGTTCTCCTCAATATGCAGAGGCCAGTCAAGGGGTGGAATATGACCTTGTGAGCGACTGTTTGTCGCCCTCCTGGCCCTGAAACAGAAGAAGATTTTCAGAAAGTAGAACGATCGGAAAGATTTTATTCCCGGAGGTAGCTGAAATATGTGATCAGTTCTAATTGAAATATTTCATACCTTGGAAAGGTAATTGAAGGACCGATAACCTACGTAAGTAGCTCGAGTTTCGAATGCCTGACCAATCGTAGTTGAACAATCCGTAGAACTCCTCCGTCCCTACCACTCCTTCCCTCAAGTAGTAACTCCCTTGAAGGGTCCACAATGCAAAGTCCCAGTCAAATTCAGCGGCCATGGCCATGAAGCAATTCATGTACCTATTATCGTTCACATTGGTTCCTCGTTCATCGGCACCGAACTCGCTCACGAACAGAGGATACCCTTGTCCCAGCAGGAATACGGACTGACTCCTTACCTTGTTCGACACTGCTTTGCACACATCGTTCGGGTTTCCGGATTGCCACGCCTCCCCGTCGGTGAACCCGTACCAGTGCATCTCGAACACCAGTTTCTTCGTGAAAGAGAGGTTGACCTGTCTGTTCTGAAGAAACGAAAGGACTGCGTCGTACTGGAGGCCGGAAAGGATGACGAGGACATCAGGGTTTGCCGCGTGCACGGTTTCCGCACCTTGTTGTATATACCTATACACAGCATGCCCATCGAATCAAAACCGGTGCGGTATTAGCGGTTGTTATCGTACGTCTTGAGATGTATGAGCACATTGACTTCTTACCAACCAATGCCAATCAAATAGGTTTCTGAGAAAATCACTTCCAACTCGAACATATATAATAAAGAGCGATGGAACATACTTGTACCAATCATCGACATTTTGTCTGGGACCGCGAAGCTCGTTCCTCAAGCTCATGCCAATCACATTGCTAAAGCCCGTAGCCATGGTCGCCATCTTGTGCAAACCTTGCATCCAAACTTGTGGGTCGAAGTACGTATCACCGAAAAAGCCGTTGCCGTCATCTTCACTGCAGCACCAACCTGGCGTGGTTATGTGATTATCGAGTATCACCATCACTTGGTTGTTTCTAAGGCTTGTCATCACGGACTGAGACGAGATTTCCAGAAAGGACATACATTAATAAGTAATGGTCTTGATAGTATTGAATGTAGTTACTAGTACCATGATAAAAATTTGACATTCCCTCCCCTGAATCCTAGAATTATTATATTACTTATGATATGACTTCACAGCGCAAGCAACTATTACTCGTCTCACATCGTATTAAAAATTTCATATCCATAGGACGCAAAACGGGCAATGCGTTTGTCCTTATAATTAAAAGAGACAAAAACTAAAGTTACCTTGTAGGCTTCCATTACAGCAAGATCAATAAGGGAAGGGTTGTTGGACTTAATGCCGGCTAGAGAGTCCAACAATCCGAGGTTCTGGAATGATTGGGTCACTGTAAGAGAAGCGAGTGTCTCATTCATAGGCAACTCGAGTGCCCATGTGAGCCTCACGCAATTGAACCCCATCTCTCTAATCTTCCTGGCAATCGTGTCGGCCGGTAGCTTGCTCAGCCCCTCAGCCAGCAGCGGCTGGTGGTGCGCCGGCCAGTTCACGCAAGCGAGCTTTACCCGTCCCCCATCACCGTCAACAATCCACCGGGAATCGGCATAAAGTTGCTGAGCGACCACAGGCTTGAGTTGGGCCATGGAAAAGAAGAGCACTGTCGAAATTAGGAGAAGGAAATGCAACTTCGGAAGCGTTCCCATGGTGGGTCCTTTGCTCTTTTTGAACCTTCCTTGAGAGGAAAAAGAAAGAGAGTGTTTATAATGTGAATGAAGTCAATTGAATGGTAAGTTGTGCTTATATAGAGGATATTTGGATTTGGTACATCAAGATATGATTTGATAGATCTATCTTATCCATAGAAATGGATCACGTGCTCTGGAATTAAAGAAAGACATTGAAAAAAAAAAAGGCTCGGGTTGTGACTTTGAATAAACCTCTCTCTGTGAAGGAACCAAATATCAATTTATTCCTCTTCAATATCTTAGGAACAAGAAAATGGAATCAGAAATATCGACAGATTCTTGTGGGTCATTCGTTCCCTTGGACGATAGTCATTAATGCAACATAAACCGTATAATACTAAATAGAGTCGAGCCAAAAAGTCTTCAAGTATAGCAAACTTGGGTGTCGTTCTATATCTTGAAAGAGGATGCTCTATTCATTTGGGACACAAACGAGTAACAGCTATCAAACATGGAGGAAAGGAAGTTAGGAAAACTTTGAAATGTGTTTGAAGGAGAGAAATCATAGGGTGCGATGGAGTTTTTTTTTTTTTTTTTTTGGTCAGTGGGATGCAGTTTGATGGATGGTTTGGTTAGTTGTTTACTACGAAATTTGCACATTTTTGGTTTAGAATATCAAATGTCTTTTTTTTTTTCCTGAATCTTGTTAATGAGTGCCTTCAAATCACTTATTATGTATGTTATTTAGAATAACTTAATTTTTAAAGCATTGATTGTGCATAACAAGAACAAAATTGGTGCATCAAAAACTAAAAAATGTCCCTATGACAGTCGTTGATAGAATTTCATTTTGTAAGTGAGGAGTGGGCGAATGAAGGGCAAATATTGGCAATTTAAGATACAAGAGTCCTGTGTTGGTGACATGATGTTCCATTTGAGGGATAAATATTTCCCAGAATTATGAGCTCGTTGTTGCAGCCCCACAACAGTGCAATGCTAGGAAATAAATGTTAGATATATTAGGATGGGTGATCTTAGTTCTATCTTAATCTAAACAAATCACATCCTCGCCGGAAGTCTGAACGGGGATGCGCCCAATCAAAATCATACTAATCATACTATTAGCACTTCCTAATAAGTAAGTTGCAAGAATGAAACTTGTGACCCTCAAACTAAACTCAAATATTTTGTACAGAAATTGTGGCTTCTGTTTCAATAAAAAAAAAAAAAAAGAATATATTGCACTCAGTATAAAGACCATGATTTTCAGTAGTTTAATAAAATATTCATATTTTAAATATTTTGAAATTTTCAAACTCTGGTGCACATCGTGTGATTTTACTCTGAAGATTGAAGACTGGTTGTGTGATTTTATGCCTTTTTCAATTGCTCAATGCCCTTAAGTGAATACTCTTTGTTTATTAATTGCAATTTCATTAGCAGTAGACAACCTGATGTAGAACAACATGCGATGTCTTTATGGAAATATTGGAGCGTCATAAGAGCAAGTGATCTCACAAATCAAACAGGATTGCGTAATCTTCAAGATTACAAATGGGTTACAAAATTTGATTTACGCGCTTTCCTTGATTTTCAAGATGTCACAGATTTTAGACACATTTTGCAGGTTTTCTAGTTGTGTTTTGATCATTTTCCCTTTTATCAATATATTTTCCCTAATTTTGCTATTCGATTTCAATTATTTGGTTATTTTCTAAATAGCGAAGATATTGTAATCAATAAACATTGTCTTTTGGAATCCTTGCCAAGCATAACTTCCTTTGTGTCACAACTATATCTAATTAATAGCTACATCAATTGCGAAGCCATTAGCTTAACTACACACAATAATTGTCCTTGAAAAATTGAAAACACAAGCAGCCCCTTTCTTCCTATGGGGGTAGTTGTACACTTTGAAGTTAAATTGATTTCACTGTGTTTAATGCATCTCAATTAACCGACAGCATCATATGATTTCAAGGATGATTAAAGTGTATTGTACATATAGGGAAGTATGATTAAGGATCATTAATCTGAAGGTGAACTCTGTAAAGTTAAGCAAATCATATCAAACAAAAGGCCTATAAACGCCAGTTCATACGATAAACAGAGTAAGAATACTAGAAGAGTCCACTTGACCACGCATGATAGAATTCAATGTTTTGTGTGCAGTTCGACATTACATCGTCGAGATAATGCATAGCTTTTATTCATAGGTCCATGGTCTAGACTCGGATCCATCGACTTCGAAAATGTCGATTGCTTTATGATGATTAGATTGCGACATTTTGTTTCCATCTACATTGCGTCTCTAGAGCTTAAATGAGCTCGGTTTTTTGAATGTGTGCAAATTAGGAGAAGAAAGTGGGATGAGTGGCCATGAGAAGGAGATGGTAAAATATGAATGAGTGATTATCACCTTTGTGCCTTACCTTCCACAAGAGCCATTTTGAGAAATTATTGGGCTTGGAATAGGCAACACACGAGAATTTATGTATCCAGAACTGATAAAAGCATAACCAATATCAGTTTTTTTTTCAGGAGTAACAACGTTGCAAATTCACAAACTTAGGTGCAACTTTTAAATCATGATTTAATATTATCATTCCATCAATTGTCACGTGTAAATGCTAAAGTGAGCAACTTGCAATCAGTTTGCTCAAAAATCAAAATCGTTTCTTTTCTTTCTTGTCCAATAGAATCTTCAAAATGTTCCGCTGGTTACCTAGTCCGTTGCATCGACCAAATTTGCTGACGTGGTGGAGTTAACGAGTTAAAAATTTGAACACCTGTTCTTTTTTTCGCCCTCTTTCATACAAAGATTGGCTCAAGTTGAAGAAGAAAAAGATGAAACCAATGAAACTAAATTGAACTATAACCCTTATTGAGCAAAACTGAAAAAAGAACAAGAATCCTTACTAAGCAGAATTGAAGAAGATCCCTGATAAGTAAAATTGCAATTTAGCCAGAAAAGAAAAGGGAAGCAAATGAAGCTCAACTTCTTCTGGCAAAAAGAAAGAAAAACAGACTCAACTTCAGGTGAAGAAAACCAGATTCGAGCGATCGAACCATCATGCGACCACCACTCGTGGCCGTGAGTTCCACATACGCACCAGCGGGACTAGTAACTTGAGCACAATCCTCTCTGCTCTCCCGTCCGGTTTTCACCGAGCAATCTTCTAAGCTACTGCTCGAAACTTGTATCAAGGTGAAGAAGCTATGCAGAGGTTTCCCACGGGATACGGGAGAAAGAAACTTGCATGCAAGACACTGGACATCGGCTCTTGAAGCCAAGACTGATGGTCGATCGGGCTTGAGGAAAGATGGGACGTGTTATTCAAGGCATTGCTAATGAAAATCGCATGAAGGAAGGCTTGCTAGCAGCATCCGGACGAATTGTGGGTAAGCCGTTTGGTGGCCAAACCTGGTATGAATCGAAGACTGTCGGAAGCAGCGCAAACCAAACAGGGAGACTATCCCACTTTGGCAGACAAGCCATCTGATCCCTCCTTCCCACCCGAATTGCAGAAGTAGCAAGTGCATCAAACTATGCTTTATATGGAGAAAAATCATAAGTACATGCGGCGAAACATTAGATCTCTCTCGACAGCAGAACAGAGCTTAGAGAAACAGAGTTTAGTATTTGGAAATGGACTTGAGAATGCACCAAACAGGGGAGGAAAAAAAATGAAAGAATGACGGACCGGCATCTTCATATTTACATCTGCCTGGCACGACAAATCCCCTACACAGGCGTTCTCAATCGCCCAAGCATTAACTTGAAGATAATCAAAACCTAACAGCCCTTTGACGAACCTAGGTAAATAAACTGACGGTTCAAAATTTCTTCCCCTACTGAGAAATGATCAGCAGTCCCTTTTCTCAATGAGGATGGGCCGCTGCCTTCCCTTAGGGGCACGTACTTGGACTAGAAAGTCTTGGCAACGTTGGTGAAGCTACCAAGCGCGCGTCAATAGAGCTTTATCCTGGTGTGAATAGAACTCCGGCAAATGGGGCATAGTTCAAGGCCATCACCGCACTCGCAACACGTCTGCACGATCAAGGAAATGACGGTGATCATGTAAACTACTAACCATGCCCAATCGATGCCTGATAGGGCCGAGATGGAATCACAAGGGAATCAAAAGGGGTTCCACTAAACTACCTGGTGACCGCAGCCGAAAGCCATGTCCTTTGGATTAGTAAAACAAATTGGACAAGCCTGCAAAAGAAGAAGAGAGAAGGAACGACCATCATTTCATTTAGAGTCGACAAGTGAAAGCAAAGCAAAGCATTATATACTTACGTTCCATTGCCAGTTATTTACTAGAGATGACTACATGTTCCGATTTACCAAAAGCATTCATGATTATCTTTGATGTAAACGAATTCAAATAAGGGGAAAAGCTTGCTTACATGATTTTCATTCCGATAGCTGGAAGTAGGCACACTCGGGTGCGGGTATAGCCGCCATAAGTAGTGTCGGCACCCGAGGTTTGAATATAGCTGCTGTAAGTAGTGTCGGCTGAAACTGCTTGAGCGGTAGTATGTCTTTGAGCTGCTCACCGGAGGTGTAACATAAGCAGGTGGAGGAACAGGTATTCTCTCTGGAGCGTCCCGTGTTTGGTGCCTGTCGTGCCAAAGCCCAAAATGGAAAGGGTAAATAAAAGCTCGCGCAGCAAAAAGAAGAACATCACATACAAAGATATAAATAGAAGTGAAACACATGGACTGAAAAAAAAAAAAAAAAAAAAAAAAAAAAGGGTACCCTAGTAAGCCCTAGGTCAAGGGTCGCCTTGTACCGAGAAGGTATCTCCATCAAGGCCGCTAAGGCAAACTCGTCTGCTTTCTCCGTGGATCCACATTCTTAGACATGATCTCGGTGAAGTTGACAAACTAGCAATACATCAAGAAGGGTTTTTTCCCATGATAAGTATGAGTTGAATGTGCAGCAATAGCTTGAACAGCGCAGATATAAAAAGCTACTTCACGATCAATGTCTCTACCTGGAAGTTATCGAAGGCACGCGTAGGAATGTTGTCATCGAATTCCCTCATCATATCCCACGGGCCATCTCCAACCCCGACTAGAATTATAGATAAAGGGAACTCACCTGCAGAGGATCGGCAAGCACATGCGCATTACGTTCCGTGGAGTCAATAAGAAGAGCGGATCAACGTATCTGAAATTAAGGACAAGCTTAAGAGCTAGGAATTTTCCTGTTTACCTTGCTCTAGCTATTGCATCAACAGTCATTTGCTCTTGTGGACTGAGATGCCCATTCTGCGTGTCAACACTTCTTGTCACCTAGACAACCATGCATAAACATTAGCCGAACACAAGCAAGAAATCTTTAGGAATCTTAAGCGTTGAAAAGCCTAAGCAAAAGTATCTTTGTCACTTGAATTAACATGATATATTTCTTAATAAACAGACAATAAAAGGATCGACGGCCATATAAGATAACCAAGCCAATCCATCCTTCTGTCTAACATGATGTGGCTCAATTTGATCGAACCACTAAGGTAGTATGCGGGCCCGACTCAGATTTTTTGCCTTTTTTCCCGAAGCCGGGCATTTCGAGCGTCCGCGTGCCTCCTCAAGCCCCCTCACCCTCAAAGATGCCCGGCGACGGCGTGGTTCTGGACTCGATCTGAGCCGAAGCCTCTTCGAGCGTCTGCGTGCCTCCTCGAGCCCCCTCACCCTCGCGAAAATCTTCCCCCTCGACGCCGCCAACCTCGGATCTCGTCTTCAGGAACCCTAGGGCTTGTCCTCGGCCCCCTATCTTTTTTGAACGAAGTCTCTCAGTTGGGAGGTTTCGAGGATCTACAGTCCAAGATCTTCACCGCCCCTCTCTCTCTCTTTCTCTCTCTCTCTCTCTGGCCACCTCTGCTTCTCGCCGTGCCCTCGATGCCAAAGGTGGCCCCCTCTATTTATAGGCGAAGGGGGGGCCGGTTGGCGAAGCTCAACCCGCCGGTTAGACCGCCGTCCCATCGGCCACAGCTTCCCCTCCGGTCACGTCCCGTCGGCGCCACTGCTTCTCTGCACTCCGTATGCCGGCGTCTGCTCTTCCTTCTCTGGCGTCGCACCCCCCACGCGCGTGCGCTGCAAGCGCGCAATGAAGGAGATGACCCGGTTAGGCCGGGCTGGGGCGGATACGGGCCTCGTGGGCCAAAAAGGAGGGCAGTTTTTTCGTTTTTTTCCGGTTTCTTGTCCGCTTTTTCGGTTTCTTTTTTTCGTTTTTTTTTTCAGTTTTTTCAGTTTTTCTTTGTTTATTTATTATCCGAAATAAAATGAAAATAAAAATAAAAAGTAAAGCCTAATTAATTAAAAGTAAAATTTAGGCGTCAACAAATCAAGTCTTAAACATTTTTATTGGTTGCAATCTGATTCTTGTCAAAAGTTATTTGCTAACATGCCACACTGGAGATCCAACATGGCATTTTTTTAAAAAAAATGGTTTTTAGCTTATGTAGCATTGATGTGGTGTTGACATGGCGCACATAAGAGAAAAGCTAAAATAAAAAAACAAAACCCAAATCGCGTAAATTTTCTAAATCAAATACCTCCGGTGCCAATTCCTGCCGGTTCAAGTTGACATGGCTGTTGAATCATGCCGAAGTATGACGTGGGGAAAACTTTTGCTTTCATGACAAGCCACGGCAGAAAATGACCGGTAATGCGAGATACTTCCCTCCATGGGCAAGCAATCGTGAAACGCTTTGCCTCCTTTCATTGACAAGGCACCGCGGAATGTTTTTTTTTTTCCTATGTAATCCACTAACATTGTCCGACGGCCACACCAGTCCTGATGATTGGATTAATTGGTGCTGGATAAACATGATTAGAAAATTTATGTAAGTTCAAGGATTTGCTTAAGTAAATTAAATCTTCAAGGACTTGATTGATATAGTGCCAAGTTAAGTAGAATTTCATCTCAGTGCATCCATTCGGGAAGGGCTCGCGCGCCCTCTCTTTGGTTAGCGAGGGCTACCAACCCCTCACTTGGCCACTACTAGGGCTCGCTAGGTCAAGGCTTGGCAGCCCTAGCCAGAGGACAAGAATGCCCTCGCCCAATATCGGTGAGGGTTGCCAGCCCTCCCTCCAAAAATAAAGTAAAGAAGAGGAAAAACAAAAATAGTAAAAGATTCAAGTTATTAAAAAATGTCTATGCCAATGTCAGTCATATCATAGAGGACAGTCGGTGTCCATGTCAGTTGGGCCACAATTGGCCTGATAGATTCAATTGTCAAACGTAAATGAGTTTATGACTCAACTGACATAATTAAAATATTTAAGATTGAATTGGAAAAAGTATAATAAATTTAAGGGCTCCCTTAGTAATGTTTTGGGACTTATTGTGTGATTTTAAGCTTCCTCTTAGCAATAAAGGTATGATGCTTTTGCTGTGCTTTCCTCCTCCTTCCTCTTCCATTTCTGTGAGAAAAGAATACCAAGCAGCATTTAATTCCTCTTCCACAGTAGAATTAACCAAATTTGGAAATTGTTATTTTCAGAGCCGGGTTCTGTCGACCAGCCTGAACCACTGGCTCGCCGGATCGCAAGAGCTTTCACTGCTCAAGCACTTGCAGGCCTCGACCATCACGGTGCCGTTAGCGTTCACGTCCAAGCAAACGGTGCTCCCATCTTCGGCCATGGACGACAGGTGCATCTCGGAGGCCGATATCATCTCCCACTTCGTGCCAGGTTCTGTTGGGCTCGTGCCCAGCCTTGCCGGCCTCCCTAGCCCGACGGCTCGCAAGCACATAGGCAACCCCATGACCCCCAACGCGTTCTGTGGCGTGTGACTCCACGGCTCCGAGTATATGCACGGACCCAAAACGAGCCGCATCGGCCGTGTTCTCCTCAATATGCAGAGGCCAGTCAAGGGGTGGAATATGACCTTGTGAGCGACTGTTTGTCGCCCTCCTGGCCCTGAAACAAAGGGAGATTTTCAGAAATTAGAACGGTTGGATAAGTTTTATTCCGTGAGGTAGCTGATATATGTCAGTTCTAGTTGAAATATTTCATACCTTGGAAAGGTAATTGAAGGACCGATAACCTACGTAAGTAGCTCGAGTTTCGAATGCCTGATCAATCGTGGTTGAACAATCCGTAGAACTCCTCCGTCCCTACCACTCCTTCCCTCAAGTAGTAACTCCCTTGAAGGGCCCACAATGCAAAGTCCCAGTCAAATTCAGCGGCCATGGCCATGAAGCAATTCATGTACCTATTATCATTCACATTGGTTCCTCGTTCATCGGCACCGAACTCGCTCACGAACAGAGGATACCCTTGTCCCAGCAGGAATACGGACTGGCTCATTACCCTGTTCGACACTGCTTTGCACACATCGTTCGGGTTTCCAGATTGCCACGCCTCCCCGTCGGTGAACCCGTACCAGTGCATCTCGAACACCAGTTTCTTCGTGAAAGAGAGGTTGACCGGTCTGTTCTGGAGAAACGAAAGGTTTGCGTCGAAATCGAAGCCGGAAAGGATGACGAGGACATCAGGGTTTGCCGCGTGCACCGTTTCCGCACCTTGTTGCATATACCTATACACAGCACGCCCATCGAATCAAAACCGGTGCAGTATTAGCGGTTGTTATCGTACGTCGTGAGATGTATGAGCACATTGACTTCTTACCAACCAGTGCCAATCAAATAGGTTTCGAGAAAATCACTTCCAACTCAAACATATATAATAAAGAGCGATGGAACATACTTGTACCAATCATCGACATTTTGTCTGGGACCACGAAGCTCGTTCCTCAAGCTCATGCCAATCACATTGCTAAAGCCGGTAGCCATGGTCGCCATCTTGTGCAAACCTTGCATCCAAACTTGAGGGTCGAAGTACGTATCACCGAAAAAGCCGTTGCCATCCTCTTTACTGCAGCACCAACCTGGCGTGGTTATGTGATTATCGAGTATCACCATCACTTGGTTGTTTCTGAGGCTTGTCATCACAGACTGAGACAAGAAATTTCCGGAAAGGACATACATTAATACATAATGGTCTTGATAGTATTGAATGTAGTTACTAGTACCATGATAAAAATTCGACATTCCCTCCCCCGAATCCTAGAATTATTATATTACTTATGATACGACTTCACAAGCGCTAGCAGCTATTACTCGTCTCGCATCATATTAAAAATTTCATATCCATAGGACGCAAAACGGGCAATGCGTTTGTCCTTATAATTAGAAGAGACAAAAACTAATGTTACCTTGTAGGCTTCCATTACAGGAAGATTAATAAGGGAAGGGTTGTTGGACTTAATGCCGGCTAGAGATCCAAACAGTCCGAGGTTTTGGAACGATTGGGTCACTGTAAGAGAAGCGAGTGTCTCATTTATAGGCAACTCGAGTGCCCATGTGAGCCTCACGCAATTGAACCCCATTTCTCTAATCTTCCTGGCAATCGTGTCGGCCGGTAGCTTGCTCAGCCCCTCAGCCAGCAGCAGCTGGAGGTGCGCCGGCCAGTTCACGCAAGCGAGCTTTACCCGTCTCCCATCACCGTCAACAATCCACCGGGAATCGGCATAAAGTTGCTGAGCGACCACAGGCTTGAGTTGGGCCATGGAAAAGAAGAGCACTGTCGAAATTAGGAGAAGGAAATGCAACTTCGGAAGCGTTCCCATGGTGGGTCCCTTGCTCTTTTTGAACCTTCCTTGAGAGGAAAAAGAAAGAGAGTGTTTATAATGTGAATGAAGTCAATTGAATGGTAAGTTGTGCTTATACAGAGGATATTTGGATTTGGTACATCAAGATATGATTTGATAGATCTATCTTATGTTGGACGCAAGTTGCGCAACCCCAAAATCTCCATAACTAGAACAAGAACACACATCCAAAGAGTAAAAGATTAACGCACCTGGGATTTATGGTTCTTGAAGCGGAAGCGGAAGCAGAAAGACAGTGTTCCTTGCGCAAATCCTTCTCCTCTATTGCCCTCCGTATCACTGGCTCAATGAGGTGGCTCCTTAGGTGAGGATATGTGAGAATTAGGGTTAGAGGAGAGACTTGAGCACTATTTATAGAGTTTTCAGCCAGTCCCCCTCATTACGGGCCAGGCTCAACTCGGCCCACATTAGCCAGCCCCATATTAGACTAATTAAGAAATCTTCTATCTCAGCTTAAACCAAACCCCGTAAAATGATAAACGTTAAATGATAAATAACAACGTCAATTAATTTAGTCCATATTAAGAAAAACTCTTACATTCTCCCACTTGGACTATATTAATTGAATTTCTACAGTTTGACGTAATTGTAGAGGATAGCTTCTCTCAGACTATTAAGGATAATAGTATGATAGAAAATCGCTGTGTTTTTGTCTTTGCCTATATAGATAATTGTGGTACAAACAATTGTGGAATTGCCTATACCATAGACTAAACTTGATGAGGTTCAAAGTACTATTCTTGATATAGTTTATGATGAAATTTTCCTCTCAAGTATAGAATGAAGTGATTGTAGATTTACTCAGGAGATTTGTTAGGGAAAGACAATAAGTTATTTCATTAGACTATATAGTCTATTTTTTGCGAAGTGATTGCGACTTGGCTCAAACATCAAGCCAAGGTGGAGATTGTTAAAATATGTCTCGAGTTTGAGGTCAATGTGAAATTTCGAATTTTCCGAATTGGATATGTTGCGGACGTTTGAAATCGAGCAAAGAAGATCCGTAAATCAAATCCTCAAAATTTGAATCTGCGTTGGAGAGTCTGATTGCTTAAATAGGAAAGTCCAACTTTCACTAGGACTTGGATTTTGTTTAAATTATATAGAGATATATTTTGGATAAAATCGTTTAAGATAGGAAACTGAATCCTATGAGAAGCTGGCTTAATGAGAAATAGTAAAAGTCGTGAAATTTTTGTTGCTCATGTATACTCATTTACTTGCTAGTAACCTTTGAATGATGGATGTGATAAGAATCTGGGACCAAACTGATTGTACTAATTTACACATCTGCTGAATGTGGATAATGTATGTCAGTTAAGTCATTGCGCATTATACTAAAGAAAATCATCTGGTCACTGGTTAATATCCATCAACAGAGCTTTATCCTGGTGTGCATAGAACTCCGGCAAATGGGGCACAGTTCAAGGCCGTCACCGCACTCGCAAGACGTCTGCACGATCACGGAAATGACGGTGATCATGTAAACTACTAACCATGCCCAACCGATGCCTAATAGGGCCGAGATGGAATCACAAGGGAATCAAAAGGGGTTCCACTAAACTACCTGGTGACCGCAGCCGAAAGCCATGTTCTTTGGATTAGTAAAACAAATTGGACAAGCCTGCAAAAGAGGAAGAGAGAAGGAACGACCATCATTTCATTTAGAGTCGACAAGTGAAAGCAAAGCAAAGCATTATATACTTACGTTCCATTGCTAGTTATTTACTAGAGATGGCTACATGTTTTGATTTACCAAAAGCATTCACGATTATCTTTGATGTGAATGAATTCAAATAAGGGGAAAAGTTTGCTTACATGATTTTCATTCCGATAGCTAGAAGTAGGCACACTCGGGGTCTGGGTATAGCCGCCATAAGTAGTGTCGGCACCCGGGGTCTGGGAGAAAGCAGAGAGAGTTTGCCTTGGCGGCCTTGATGGAGATACCTTCTCAGTACAAGGCGACCCTTGACCCGGGCTTACTAGGGTACCCATTTTTTTTGTTTTCGGTCCATGTGTTTCACTTCTATTTATATCTTTGTATGTGATGTTCTTCTTTTTGCTGTGCGAGCTTTTATTTACCTTCCCTTTTTGGGCTTTGGCACGACAGGCACTAAACACGGGACGCTCCAGAGAGAATACCTATTCCTCCACCTGTTTATGTTACACCTCCAGTGAGCAGCTCGAAGACATACTACTGCTCAAGCAGTTTTCAGGTAGACACTACTTACGGCAGCTATATTCAGACCCCGGGTGCCTTGAACTGTGCCCCATTTGCCGGAGTTCTGTTCACACTAGGATAAAGCTCTATTGACACGCGCTTGGTAGCTTCACCAATGTTGCCAAGACTTTCTAGTCCAAGTACGTGCCCCTAAGGGAAGGCAAATGACCAATCCTCATTGAGAAAAGGGACTCCGATCATTTCTCGTAGGGGGAAGAAATTTTGAACCGTCAGTTTATTTACCTAGGTTCGTCAAAGGGCTGTTAGGTTTTGATTATCTTCAAGTTAATGCTTGGGCGATTGAGAACGCCTGCGTAGGGGATTTAGTCGTGCAAGGCAGATGTAAATATGAAGATGCCGGTCCGTCATTCTTTCATTTTTTTCCTCCCCTGTTTGGCGCATTCTCGGTGTCCATTTCTAAATACTAAACTCGTTTCTCTTAGCTGCATTCCGCTGTCGAGAGAGATCTAATGTTTCGCCGCATGTACTTATGATTTTTCTCCATATAAAGCCTAGTTTGATGCACTTGCCACTTCGCATTCGCGTGGGAAGGAGGGATCGATGGCGTGTGTGCCAAAGTGGGATGGTCTCCCCGTTTGGTTTGAGCTGTTTCCGACAGTCTTCGATTCATACCAGGTTGGGCCACCAAACGGCTTACCCACAATTCGTCCGGATGCTGCTAGCAAGTCATCCTTCATGCGATTTTCATTAGCAATGCCTTGAATAACACGTCCCATCTTTCCTCAAGCCCAATCGACCATCGGTCTTGGCTTCGAGAGCTCTGTGTCCAAGTGTCTTGCATGCAAGTTTCTTTCTCCCGTATCCCGTGGGAAACCTCTCGCTAGCTTCTTCACCTTGATACAAGTTTTGAGCAAAGTAGCTTAGAAGATTGCTCGGTGAAAACCAGACGGGAGAGCGAGAGAGGATTGTGCTCAAGTTACTAGTCCCGCTGGTGCGTATGTGGAACTCACGGCCACGAGTGGTGGTCGCATGGTGGTTCGATCGCGCAAATCTGGTTTTCTTCACCTGAAGTTGAATATGTTTTTTCTTTCTTTTTTGCCCGAAGAAGTTGAGCTTCATTTGCTTCCTTTTTTTTTTTTTTTGCCTAAATTGCAATTTTACTTATCAGGGATCTTCTTCAATTCTGCTTCGTAAGGATTCTTGTTCTTTTTTCAAGTTTGCTCAATCAGGGTTCAAGTTCAATTTAGTTTCATTGGTTTCATCTTTTTCTTCTTCAAACTCAAGCCAATGTTTGTATGAAAAGGGCGAAAAAAAAGAACAGTCTTCAAATTTTTGACTCGTTAACTCCACCACGTCGCAAATTTGGTCGATGCAACGGACTAGGTAACCATAGGAACATTTTGAAGATTCTATTGGACAAGAAAGAAAAGAAACGATTTTGATTTTTGAGCAAACCGATTGCAAGTTGCTCACTTTAGCATTTACACGTGACAATTGATGGAATGATAATATTAAATCATGATTTAAAAGTTGCACCTAAGTTTGTGAATTTCCAATTTTGTTACTCCTAAAAAAAAAAAAAATTTATATTGGTTATGCTTTTATCAGTTCCGGATACATAAATTCTCGTGTGTTGCCTATTCCAAACCCAATAATTTCCCAAAACGGCTCTTGTGGAAGGTAAGGCACAAAGGTGATCATCACTCATTCATATTTTACCATCTCCCTCTCATGGCCACTCATCCCACTTTCTTCTCCTAATTTGCACACATTCAAAAAACCGAGCTCATTTAAGCTCTAGAGACGCAATGTAGATGGAAACAAAATGTCTCAATCTAATAATCATAAAGCAATCAACATTTTTGAAGTCGATGGATCCAAGTCTAGACCATGGAGTTATGAAGAAAAGCTATGCATTATCTCGACGATATAATGTCGAACTGCACACAAAACATCGAAATCCAATGTACATTCTCAAGTGGACTCTTCTAGTATTCTTACTCTGTTTATTGTATGAACGGCATTTGAAGGCCTTTTGTTTGATATGATTTGCTTAACTTTACGAGTTCACCTTCGATTAATGATCCGATAGATCTATCTTATGTTGGATGCAAATTGCGCAACCCCAAGATCTCCATAACTAGAACAAGAACACACATCCAAAGAGTAAAAGATTAACGCACCTGGGATCCATGGTTCTCCAAGCGGAAGCGGAAGCGTAAAACACAAAGTGTTCCTTGCGCAAATCCTTCCCCTATATTACCCTCCGTATCACGGCTCAATGAGGCGGCCCTCACGATTAGCGTTAGAATAACGCCCTTAGGTGAGGATATGTGAGAATTAGGTTAGAGGAGAGACTTGAGCACTATTTATAAAGTTTCCAGTGGGCCCCCTCATTACGGGCCAGTTCAACTCGGCCCACACTAGCCAGCCCCATATTAGACTAATTAAGAAATCTTCTATCTCACCTTAAACCAAACCCCGTAAAACGATAAACGTTAAACGGTAAATAACAACGTCAATTAATTTAGTCCATATTAAGGAAAACTCTTACATTCTCCCACTTGGACTATATTAATTGAGTTTCTACAGTTTGACGTAATTGTAGAGGATAGCTTCTCTCAGACTATTAAGGATAATAGTACGATGGAAAATCGTTGTGTTTTTGTCTTTGCTTATATAGATAATTGTGGTACAGACAATTGTGGAATCTCCTGTTCCATAGACTAAACTTGATGAGGTTCAAAGTACTATTTTTGATATAGTTTATGATGAAATTTTCCTCTCAAGTATCGAATGAAGTGATTGTAGATTTACTCAAGAGATTTGTTAGGAAAAGACAATAAGTTATTCCATTAGACTATATAGTCTATTTTTTGCGAAGTGATTACAACTTGGCTCAAACATCAAGCCAAGGTGGAGATTGTTAAAATATGTCTCAAGTTTGAGTCCAATGTGAAATTTCAAATATTCCGAATTGGATATGTTGCGGACGTTTGAAATCGAGCAAAGAAGATCGTAGATCAAATCCTCAAAATTTGAATCTGCGTTGGAGAGTCTAACTGCTAAAATAGGAAAGTCTAACTTTCACCAAGACTTGGATTTTGTTTAAAATATATAGAGATATGTTTTGGATAAAATCGTTTAAGATAGGAAACTAAATCCTATGAGAAGCGGCTTAATGAGATAGTAATTGAACTATATCTTGAGATAATGAGAAACAGTAAAAGTCATGAAACTTTTGTTGCTCATGTATACTCCTTTACATGCTAGTAACCTTTGAACGATAGATGTCATAAGAATCTGTGACCAAACTGATTGTACTAATTTACACATCTGCTGAATGTGGATAATGCATGTCAATTAAGTCATTGCGCATTGTACTAAAGAAAATCATCTGGTCACCGGTTAATATCCATCAAATTGAATATTTATATGGTTAAGGAGTATGGCGATATTTATGCAGAGCAATAGTATCTACTGTTATAGTTTAGATATTTGGTTCTGTGATTTGACTCAATTTATAGGCCACTGGTTGAAGTAATGATATTTGTTACCTAAAATTTATTAAGAAATCAGCTGTTGTCCTTGGAGTCATGTTTTGCCTTATGAAACTCATGAGCTATAATGGATTAGTGTCGCTTCTCGATTTGGTGTACCATGTATTGCTATTGATGTTAATTTGTGATAGATCCTCTAGATCAACGTTGTTTTTTATGTTGTTCTAGTAATCTATAATTTTGCTGCACAAGAGAAGTTTCTTGTGTTGCTGTGATCGGTGATCTTATTAGAATCTGTCTTTCAGGTTCTTTATATATACATATATATATATATATATATATATATATATGCATGTTTAATTTTATTAATGAATAAGGCAATGTAATTAACATAATATGTGATTGCAGTGATATGTGCCCCTATCACTAAAGTTGAAATCACATATATATGGTGTATGTGAGATGTAGATTTTATATCCCCGGTATGAGAGAGTTTCAAGGATTCAATTGAGTAGTGACTCGCCAAAGTGGCACGCTTGATTGGGTTTGAAAAATTTCGGTCTAGTATCTTTGATTGGGATGCCTCCCGATCTAATGCATGATCATACTCCCAAAGGATGTGATTGTGTATTAGTTCATGGAGGGATACATGATGGTGTGGTGGAGGAGTGGATCGATCCTAGTGATTCATATGCCCAAAGGTGATGAATTCGCAAGATTAGAATATATTCTCATGCCACTATCATGTGTGAGTGTACAACCGTACGTCATTCATTCTCGCCCAAAAGCCGATTATATAATTACGCCCGTAACTCTCCTGGATGTGTGCTTGTACGTCAAGTTACATAGTGCTCACATTGCTTGTTTTTCGTCATCTTTCCGTAATTAATAACTCCACTATTATTAAGGTTTTTACGCTTCAAATTTTAAGTTGTGGGCATATGATTTGTGTTGACACCGAAAAATAGAAAAAATAAAAAAAAAATTGAAAAAAAAAATTGAAAATTGAATTGAATTTGAAAATTGGAATTAAAAAATTTAAAAAAAATTGAAAAAAAAAAGAAGAAAAGCCCGAAAAATGAAAGAAAAACAAACGAGCGGAAAATAAAAAGAAAAAGAAAAAAATGGAAAATGACGAAAAAATCAGAAAAAAATGGAAAATTGAAAAGAAGGGAAATATAAAATGAAAAAATCGAATTGATGAAATAAAAACGGAAAAAAATAAAAAATAAAAAAAAATGCAAAAATATAAATAGAAAAGTTTAGGGTTTTCGAAAGGGGGCTCTCGATCGGTCTTCTCTCTCTCTTTTCTCTCTCTCTCCCTCTCTCCCTCCGTCGATCCCATTTCCTCCTTGGAGAAAACCCTAAATCGCTCCATTTTTTTTTTCCAAATCCGCACGAGAGGAACCCTAGATCGAGGAGGAGGCTCTCAATCGGTTGATCTCTCTCTCGCTCTCTTAGATCTTTCTCTCTGATCCACGACCTCAAACGGAGATCGAAGGCCTTGGATCGGAGGATTTTGGCGCTCGCGGCAGTAATCAACAGCGTCAGTAGCCTGAGGCAGAGAGGAAATCGCTCAACGACTCAAGCGGGTGCATCGTTTCCACCAGATCTGGCTTCCTGAGTGCCAGATCTGGTCTGATCCGGAGACAGCGACGGAAGTGAGTGATTGGATCGAGATTCAAGTCTCTCGAAGCCCTAGGAGGTGACCGTGGTTGGATTCGAGGTGTGGAGGTTCAGATCTGACATCAATCAGCAACGACGATGATGCCAGCAGATTTGGATTCATCAGATCTAGTCCCTTGATCACCGGATCTGGTTCTTTGCTCATCGGATCCTACTTGTTCCAAGACCGACTGCCGAAGACTTGCTCCAGATCTAATTCCATAAAATGGTGAATCCTTCGTCTATCTTCTTCGATCTATTAGGGTTTCGGCCCTAGAGATTTACTTTTCTTTCGTTTGCTCTCTTACTTGAGCATTTTTTTGTTCGGTTTATCTCGGCCAAAATCACGCGATTGCTCCCGACGAGGATCGGTCTGAGGCACTCATAGTAAAATCGCGCTTACTGAGGCTCGCTGTTCTAGTGATTGCTTTGAAGCAAGCTATATTGCGTCGGTATTGTTTGTCGCTGTCATTCCAGGTATGATCATTCCTAAGTTTCGACATTAAATTTCAATATTAGGATGATATTACTCTTTTGAGCATCGCACATGGCAGAAGAAATTTCAAATTAGATGTTTAATTTCCCTAGTTCAAACCTCATTAACCGAAATGTTTAGCCTCTGTTTTGGTGAAATCCCTAAAATAGATACATGTATGTTGTAATTCTGTCTGACAGTGGTAATCTCCACTCAATCCGTAGCTCAAGTCTTGGCTCACAAATGTATGGTGTTTGTCGGTTTTTTCAAGTGAGGTTGATCGTCTTTGGCTATTAGTCGTATATTGTTTGCATTAATATCGTCGATCTCAGCTCGCATTTTCCCATATTGATTAAACAGGATTCTTAGAAGAAAAGCTTTGCTGCAGTCTTAGGTTTAGAATCTGAACTCTGAATGTGTCTGTTCTGTCTGACTTGGCTCTTTTGTCGAATTTCTATGAACTTTTATGATACGATTCATATGTTGATGGCCCACAATGAAATTTGTCGTTCGCGTCTAGGTTTAGGTCATATAAAATTTTCATAAAAATTTGAGATGATTTAGTTGGTACGAACACCATTCAAAGAGACGTACTGGTTTCTGGAATTTTAATTTCCAGTTTGACTTTCACGTACTCTCTGATCTTTACAAAATTCCGTGTTTATAATCTCATGATGCTTCCTCCATGAAAAATGTTCATCACATCTATATCTGCATTGACAAGATTTTTCAGAAAATAAAAAGTTCATTTGCTATTTTTAGCCATCCTCATAAAGTCGTAGTAATATTCTGGAATTTTGGTTCACAGTCAGACCTTTTGTGCAAATGACTTGATATGAGCTGGTTGTTATGGTTTTCTGTGTTTGATGTCTTCATGAGAGTTGAAGACGACTCGAAGACCTTTCCAACGAGCTATAGAATGCGCCAATCGGACTTTATTTGATGTGATTTTTACCTGTCCAAAATCTGGTTCAGAATCTGTCAATCTGCAATTTTCTGTTAATTGGATGACTGATCTGTGTAAATGGCTTGCTATCAGCTTGTAAATGTAGTTTTATGTGTTCACTCATCTGTTAAACATGAAAATTTTAGTTTACAACTTGAGATCTGTGTTGTTAGAGCTGAAAATTGTAATGCTCATTTGAATCCAGCACCTTATTATTTTTGCAAAAAGCTGATCGTTCTGAAATGATTTTGTTGGTTCTATTCACTGATTTTGTTCTCTCTTTAGAGACTTCTTTTATTGATATCTTGCAATGGGAAGTTGATGTAGACCATTGAAAGCTTGTTGTGGGTGAAAATCATAAGCATTCCATTCTGAATTTACTTTAGATTTGTTGAAACCTCTTCAATGCTTGCTGGTCTTTCCTTGCTATTTTACTGGTTTTGGCCTACTGTTGTTTTGGCTGTTTTTATATTGCTGTCTTGCTACTTTTACACTGTTGTTTTGTTGTCTTCCTGTCACCATGTTGCTGTTTTGCTGTTATCAGTTCATTGTTTTGCTGTTTTGCTGTTACTATGCTGATTGTTCTTATGATTTTTGCCCTATTGTTTGCTGTCCCATTGTTTCCGCTTCACCATGTTGCTGGTTTTTGCTGTTCATGACCATTTTGGTGTCAATTTAGTCCCAAAATTGGTCTTAGTTTAGGTTATGTTTGCATGCAATTCTCATACAACAATTTAAACCACGTCTGGTGAATGTCGTTGCTTTGCTATTTTGTTGATTTTACCGACTCTTGTGTTGATATTCCATTGATTCTGTTTTGATAATATTGTGATCTAATTTTACTGTTTTGTCTTTTTAGGTATATTACCATAGTTAAATGATTTACCTTTTGTCCTTATGCATTTAGTGTTTCTTTTTTAGTTTAGATCTAGACTAGGATTTTGAAAACAATGAATATGAAGATGGAGGAAAGGTCGATGTCCGTTCCGACCGGTATTATGTAATTTTCCGATATATGTTTCGGGATTATTCGTGTTGTATAAAACCCGACGAGTTGCGGGTATTTTCTTTTTCTTTTACTTTTCCTTTACTATTTCTCCTTTATATTTTAGGATTGCATGATTAGATTTACCGCTTTATCCCGATTGCTTATTTTCTCGTCTTTCAATTGTGCTTCTTATTGATTGTTTTCTTTCTTTTAAAAAAATAAGATAAAAAAAAAAAACACAACATACCATTAGGTACCGAAAGGGCGTTAATAGAAATATTAACGTAATTCGGTGTCCCCGAGCTTAGATCTCGGGGGTTGCGTAGGAATCGAGGGAATCTCCCAACCTTCGATTAGGTTTCTAGCCGACCTCCAAGAATAAGCTAGTGGCGGCTCCTGTTTTGCTTAGGTGGTTAGATATTTCAATTGTATAAATTTTTTGTCATGCTTAACGTTAGCTTGGGAGAGCTCGGGATTGCATGTTAAAAGTTAGGTGCGACAATTTGTTGCTTGAGAAAAGAACAATAGAATTTGCTTACTGTCCATGAAGCGTTCCATTCTAAAACACTTGAAATGTGGTTTGCCTACTAACTGCACTGCTAAGAGATGATGGAAGCCTTAGTGGCTTGTAATTATGTCTTGTCTAATATCGAATTAGGACACATCTGCAAAGATTGCGTTTAAGTTCTAATGACATATACATCTGGTATATAGTTAAAAGGTTATTTCCAAAAGTTTTTTATTTAGGGAAAATAACCAATATAAAGAAGAAAACAGTTTGAATTAGTCTTAAAATGTTGTCAGGCTTAATAGTGGCCGTGAGTATTTTGGCAAGTATGACAATGCGAAATAACTTAAAGGGTCATTTGTCAAATACTTGGTAAATTATGGGGTGGTAACTTAATTACTATACCTGTAAATCCTGACAAAAGATTTGGCCGAAAGGCATAATTGCACCATAATATATATGGTGGTGAGTATGATTAGTAAGACTCATTTATTCGGTCTTTTATGGGATGGTATTTTGAAAAACAACCTTTTCACACATAAATGTTGTTTCTTATCCTCAATTAAGTATGTGTTTAGATGCCATGAAAGGCGATATACAATCTATGAAACATGTTTGAAAACTTACTGACTTGTCTAAAGATCACAAGTTCTTTAGTTGCAAATTGGCTTACAAAACTAAAAGGATTTCAAAGAAAGATTGTGGAGTTTAAAGCTAAACTTGTAGTTAAAGTTTTCACTCTAAAAGAGGGGTGGATAGTTAATAGTGAAGAAATAATTATTTCTTTAAAAGATTCTTTCAGAGTGAATGTGGCATTAATAGTTTATTTATTTTTATATTGAGTTACGCCAAATAGATACAAAATCTATATAGTGCAACTGAAGGATTTTGCAACAGATTTAAGTAAACTTGTGTGTAGATTAAAAAGTCTTATTAATAGTTTTATGTAAGTTTTCAGACAATATTAATAAAGTTTCATAGTGCTGTTATTTTGTTTAATTAGGAATAAAGTTATTCAATATACTGCAAGGTCAGTGGGAGGAAATTTATTTTTATCATATTCTATGTACATGATATTTTATTTACAAGTAGTGACCTTGAGGCTTTTTTTTTTTTTTTAATATTCTTTGCACTAAGGTCTGTAAGGATTGTTCTTGCCATATATATTGGATTTTATTAGATTTTCTCAGAGGACATTTATTGATCGTATTTTGGAAATATTCAATATACGTCATTGCAAGTCAAGAATTACTCCTGTTGTTAAGGGTGATGAAGCTAATCCATTACATTGTCCTTATTTAGATATTGAGAAAATCTAGTTAAATTATGTACCTTGTGTTAGTGCACTTAAAAGTATAATATATGCTTGATTTTGCACTAGATTAAATATCGTCTTTGCGACGGGACTTCTAGGCAGATATAAATTGAATCCAGGACGCGATCACTGGGTTGCTGCCAAGAAGGTTTTAAGGTACTTTGAACGGACAAGAGATTAAATGTTAATTTACAGACAAGTTTAATTCTTGCAGTTAATAGAGTATTCATATGTTAACTTTGCTGGCTGTTAGGATGATACAATATCAATAACAAGATACATATTTATGTTAGCATGAAGTGTAGCGCAGTAAATAAAGTTATATGTCTACTATGTAAGTACAGTTTGTAACTTTCTTTTAGGCTGTTACTTGAGCTATTATGCTTCGGAACCTTATGAATGAGTTGATCGTTTTGACTTTATGAATAGACTCATATGGTTGTATTGAGATAATAAATTTGTTGTATTTTTATTAATAACAAATGTCTCAAGGGGTCTAAATATATGGCGGTCAAATATTTTTGACCATAAAGAAACGGTACAGAAATGTGACTTATAATATAACATATTTTCACAGATGATGTGGTTACAGATCTACTAGCTAAAGGCCTACGCCCATATGTATTTGAGTGACATGTCATTAGCATGGGCCTAGGAGTATCTTCAGATACTGTTGTTTAGTGGGAGCTATTTTGGCTTTATTCTGATAAAGTTCACATATGTGGTTCGTTACATTTAGTAACGGTTTGATATGTATCAACTTTTGCATTCAATAAAATGTTTTGAATGTGTTGTTATCATTTTGAATACATATTGATAAGGTCTCAAGGTATTGCTTAAATCTTGAGTGAAGGCTAGGGGCATCCGGTTATTAGTCTTGTGCATATGTCATGTGATACATAAAGAAAGGTTAACCATAAGGACAAGACATATGTGGGTTCATTGGAACCATTATGTCATTCTCTTGTGGCACAAGCTTTTGTGTCGCTTAAGGTGAGAGAATGGTGACCGACAAATGGGATCTCATGAGAGATGTTAGCCATTTGCCACACTACCATATCAATCCATATCAATAAAGTTGAAAGCGATTGCAACCATGGAAGGCTCTGTGTGTATACACGATTCCGCCATGATTTGGTGTTGAAGACTTTATAGGATAAGATTGACTATTAATAATTATCTGGACCAATGTGCACACATATAATACAATTTCAATTAATATAGTCCACATTAAGGAAAACTCTTACATCTTATCCATAGAAAAGGATCACGTGTTCTGGAATTAAAGAAAGATATTGAAAAAAAAAAAGGCTTGTGTTGTGACTTTGAATAAACCTTTCTCTGTGAAGGAACCAAATATCAATTTATTCATTTTCAATATCCTAGGAACAAGAAAATGGAATCAGAAATATCATAGGGTGGGATGGTGTTTTTTTTTTTTTTTTTTTTGGTCAGTGGGATGGAGTTTGATGGATGGTTTGGTTAGCTGTTTACTACCAAATTTGCACATTTTTGGTTTAGAATATCAAATGTCTTTTTTTTTTTTTTTCCTGAATCTTGTTAATGAGTGCCTTCAAATCACTTATTATGTATGTTATTTAGAATAACTTAATTTTTAAAACATTGACTGTGCATAACAAGAACAAAATTGGTGCATCAAAAACTACAAAATGTCCCTATGACAGTCGTTGATAGAATTTCATTTTGTAAGTGAGGAGTGGGCGAATGAAGGGCAAATATTGGCAATTTAAGATACAAGAGTCCTGTGTTGGTGACATGATGTTCCATTTGAGGGATAAATATTTCCCAGAATTATGAGCTCGTTGTTGCAGCCCCACAACAGTGCAATGCTAGGAAATAAATGTTAGATATATTAGGATGGGTGATCTTAGTTCTATCTTAATCTAAACAAATCACATCCTCGCCGGAAGTCCGAACGGGGATGCGCCCAATCAAAATCATACTAATCATACTATTAGCATTTCCTAATAAGTAAGTTGCAAGAATGAAACTTGTGACCCTCAAACTAAACTCAAATATTTTGTACAGAAATTGTGGCTTTTGTTTCAAAAAAAAAAAAAAAAAGAATATATTGCACTCAGTATAAAGACCATGATTTTGAGTAGTTTAATAAAATATTAATATTTTAAATATTTTGAAATTTTCAAACTCTGGTGCACATCGTGTGATTTTACTCTGAAGATTGAAGACTGGTTGTGTGATTTTATGCCCTTTTCAATTGCTCAATACCCTTAAGTGAATACTCTTTGTTTATTAATTGCAATTTCGTTAGCAGTAGACAACCTGATTTAGAACAACATGCAATGTCTTTATGGAAATATTGGAGCGTCATAAGAGTCTCACAAATCAAAGAGGACTGCGTAATCTTCAATATTACAAATGGGTTACAAAATTTGATTGACGCGTTTTTCTTGATTTCCAAGATGTCACAGATTTTAGACACGTTTTGCAGGTTTTCTAGTTGTGTTTTGATAATTTTCCCTTTTATCAAAATCTTTTCTCTAATTTTGTTATTTGATTTCAGTTATTTGGTTATTTTCTAGATAGTGACCTCCCTATAAATAGGCGCTTAAGATATTGTAATCAATAAATGCTATCTTTTGGAATCCTTTCCAAGCATAATTTTGTGTCACAACTGTATCTAATTAATAGCTACGTCAATTGCGAAGCCATTAGCTTTACTACACACAATAATTGTCCTTGAAAAATTGAAAACACAAGCAGGCCTCTTCGTCCTATGGGGTAGTTGTACACTTTGAAGTTAAATTGATTTCACTGTGTTTAATGCTTCTTAATTAACCGAGAGCATCGTATGACTTCAAGGATGATTAAAGTGCATTGTATATATAGGGAAGTATGATTAAGGATCATTAATCTGAAGGTGAACTCTGTAAAGTTAAGCAAATCATATCAAACAAAAGGCCTTCAAACGCCAGTTCATACAATAAACAGAGTAAGAATACTAGAAGAGTCCACTTGACAACGCACGATAGATTTCGATGTTTTGTGTGCAGTTCGACATTATATCGTCGAGATAATGCATAGCTTTTCTTCATAACTCCATGGTCTAGACTCGGATCCATTTGTTGAAGATCACCGCCTCTCTCTCTCCTATAGTTCTCCATATCTCTCTCCTCCATATTTCTCTCTCTAGATTTCTCTAGATCTCTCCCTTCTCCAGAATGTTCTAGAAAAATCCATCAAGAAAAGCTGCACCACTTCTAGACTTCTCCAAAGAAATCTAGTTGTGAGGCTATAATAAAATAATAATAATACTTCTAGAATAGTGTAGAAAGCTAGGAGAGTCACCAACTTTCCATCCTATAAATAGGAGCAACTTGCTCCTCATTTGTATGTCCAACTAAGAGTGTGTGAGTAAGAAGTCCAAGAGGGTGTGTGGGTGTGTGGGTGTGTGTGGGGGTCTTGAGAGTGTTGAGTAGAGTGTGCTATGTATGCACGTGAGTGAGAGAAATTGTGTAGAGTTGTCTGAGTATTGTATGCGGTGTGAGAAAATATTGTAATAGTGAAAGTCACATTTTGTGAGTTATGTTGAAGATCACCGCCTCTCTCTCTCCTAGAGTTCTCCATATCTCTCTCTCTCTCTCTCTCTCTCTCTCTCTCTCTCTCTCTCTCTAGATTTCTCTAGATCTCTCCCTTCCCGAGGGAGAACTCGAAGAAGCAACTAACAATGCCAACAAGCACTCATGAAAAGAAACTGCAAGAGATGCAGGAGATGATAAAGAAATTGAAAGTTGAGAAGGCAAAGATGGAGAATATGTTGAAAAAGAGGGATGAGATCATAAGGCAGAAGGATCAAGAGCTCAAGGCAAAAGAAAGGGAGCTAGAGAAGTTCCGATGTGAGTTCAAGAAGCCGCAAAAGCTTCAGGACCTCAAGCCCACTATAACGGTCCGAATTAATCATATTGGAAGAGACAACGAACAAATGAAGGAGAAAAAGAAAGGTTTCTTTGAGAAAAGGAGGCCATCCACACCTTACACCCCATGTGGCAAGAATCGGTGGAATAAGATCAAGGAGAAGAAATTTTATGAGAAAAAGGATCAAGAGGTCTACACTAAAGTGCTTCGGATGGGATTGAATCGGTTGAAGCATGAAATGAAAGTCACAAATGAGAGGGTTGATCGGATGAGTTACAATCTCAAAATTCTTAGAGGAAATATGTCGAATACGAGGACCGAATTGAGGGAGAAGAAGGAAAAGAAGACTAAAGGGCAGAATGAATTGGCATTGCGAAAATTCAAGGATCACAAAACTCAATGGAAAGTCGCAGCAAGAGAAGCAATTGAAGATGGAGCCATAGAGCCATCCACGTATGAGGAAGCTTCGCAATATGCTGAATGGAGGAAGACAGTTGAAGAGTCCAAAAGCAATATCAGCACGGCTACTATATTGAGAGAGTAGTCGGTGAGGGGGAGTGTTGAAGATCACCGCCTCTCTTTCTCCTATAGTTCTCCATATCTCTCTCCTCCATATTTCTCTCTCTAGATTTCTCTAGATCTCTCCCTTCTCCAGAATGTTCTAGAAAAATCCATCAAGAAAAGCTGCACCACTTCTAGACTTCTCCAAAGAAATCTAGTTGTGAGGCTATAATAAAATAATAATAATAATACTTCTAGAATAGTGTAGAAAGTTAGGAGAGTCACCAACTTTCCATCCTATAAATAGGAGCAACTTGCTCCTCATTTGTATGTCCAACTAAGAGTGTGTGAGTAAGAAGTCCAAGAGGGTGTGTGGGTGTGTGGGTGTGTGTGGGGGTCTTGAGAGTGTTGAGTAGAGTGTGCTATGTATGCACGTGAGTGAGAGAAATTGTGTAAAGTTGTCTGAGTATTGTATGCGGTGTGAGAAAATATTGTAATAGTGAAAGTCATATTTTGTGAGTTATATTTGTACCACGTTTCCACAAAGTTTAACACCATCGACTTCGAAAATGTTGATTGCTTTATGACGATTAGATTGCGACATTTTGTTTCCATCTACATTGCATCTCTACAGCTTAAATGAGCTCGGTTTTTTGAATGTGTGCAAATTAGGAGAAGAAAGTGGGATGAGTGGCCATGAGAGGGAGATGGTAAAATATGAATGAGTGATTATCACCTTTGTGCCTTACCTTCCACGAGCAATTTTGGGAAATTATTGGGTTTGGAATAGGCAACGCACGATAATTTATGTATCCAGAACTGACAAAAGCATAACCGATATGAAATTTTTTTCAGGAGTAACAACATTGGAAATTAGGTGCAACTTTTAAATCATGATTTAATATTATCATTCCATCAATTGTCACGTGTAAATGCTAGAGTGAGCAACTTGCAATCAATTTGCTCGAAAATCAAGATCGTTTCTTTTCTTTCTTGTACAATAGTCTTCAAAGTGTTCCGCTGGTTATCTAGTTCGTTGCATCGACCAAATTTGCTGACGTGGTGGAGTTAACGAGTTAAAAATTTGAAGACCTGTTCTTTTTTTCGCCCTTTTTCATACAAAGATTGGCTCAAGTTGAAGAAGAAAAAGATGAAACCAATGAAACTAAATTGAACTAGAACCCCGACGAAGCAAAACTGAAAAAAGAACAAGAATCCTTACAGAGCAGAATTGAAGAAGATCCCCGATAAGTAAAATTGCAATTTAGCCAGAAAAAAGAAAAAAAGGGAAGCAAATGAAGCTCAACTTCTTCGGGCAAAAAGAAAGAAAAAACAGATTCAACTTCAGGTGAAGAAACTTGCATGCAAGACACTGGAAACCGGCTCTCGAAGCCAAGACTGATGGTCGATTGGGCTTGAGGAAAGATGGGACGTGTTATTCAAGGCATTGCTAATGAAAATCGCCTGAAGGATGGCTTGCTAGCAGCATCCGGACGAATTGTGGGTAAGCTGTTTGGTGGCCAAACCTGGTATGAATCGAAGACTGTCGGAAGCCGCTCAAACCAAACGGGAGACTATCCCACTTTGGCAGACTCGCCATCTGATCCCTCCTTCCCACGCGAATTGCAGAAGTGGCACGTGCATCAAACTAGGCTTTATGTGGAGAAAAATCATAAGTACATGCGGCGAAACATTAGATCTCTCTCGACAGCAGAACAGAGCTTAGAGAAACAGAGTTTAGTATTTGGAAATCGACGATAATGCGCCAAACGGGCGAGGAAAAAAATGAAAGAATGACGGACCAGCATCTACATATTTACATCCGCCTCGCACGACTAAATCCCCTATGCAGGCTTTCTCAATCGCCCAAGCATTAACTTCAAGATAATCAAAACCTAACAGCCCTTTGACAAACCTAAGTAAATAAACTGATGGTTCAAAATTTCTTCCCCCTACTGAGAAATGATCAGCAGTCCCTTTTCTCAATGAGGATGGGCCGCTGCCTTCCCTTAGGGGCACGTTCTTGGGACTAGAAAGTCTTAGCAACATTGGTGAAGCTACCAAACGTGCGTCAATAGAGCTTTATCCTGGTGTGAATAGAACTCCGGCACAGTTCAAGGCCGTCACCACACTCGCAACACGTCTGCACAATCAAGGAAATGACGGTGATCATGTAAACTACTAACCATGCCCAATCGATGCCTGATAGGGCCGAGATGGAATCACAAGGGAATCAAAAGGGGTTCCACTAAACTACCTGGTGACCGCAGCCAAAAGCCATGTCCTTTGGATTAGTAAAACAAATTGGACAAGCCTGCAAAAGAAGAAGAGAGAAGGAACGACCATCATTTCATTTAGAGTCGACAAGTGAAAGCAAAGCAAAGCATTATATACTTACGTTCCATTGCCAGTTATTTACTAGAGATGACTACATGTTCGGATTTACCAAAAGCATTCACAATTATCTTTGATGTAAATGAATTCAAATAAGGGGAAAAGCTTGCTTACATGATTTTCATTCCGATAGCTGGAAGTACGCACACTCGGGGTCTGGGTATAGCCGCCATAAGTAGCGTCGGCACCCGGGGTCTGAATATAGCTGTCGTAAGTAGTGTTGACACACAGAATGGGCATCTCAGTCCACAAGAGCAAATGACTGTTGATGCAATAGTTAGAGCAAGGTAAACGGGGGAAAAGTCCTAGCTCTTAAGCTTGTCCTCGATTTCGAGATACGTTGGTCCGCTCTTCTTATTGACTCTGGAACATGCGCATGTGCTTGCTGATCCTCGGCAGTGAGTTCCCTTTATCTATAATTCTAGTCGGGGTTGGAGATGGCCCGTGGGATATGATGAGGGAATTCGATGACAACATTCATGGGAAAAAAACCTTCTTGATGTATTGCTAGTTTGTCAACTTCACCGAGATCATGTCTAAGAATGTGGATCCACGGAGAAAGAAGACAAAGTTTGCCTTAGCGGCCTTGATGGAGATACCTTCTCAATACAAGGCGACCCTTGACCCAGGCTTACTAGGGTACCCTTTTTTTTTTTTTTTCAGTCCATGTGTTTCACTTTTATTTATATCTTTGTATGTGATGTTCTTCTTTTTGCTGCGCGAGCTTTTATTTACCCTTTCCATTTTGGGCTTTTGGCACGACGGGCGCCAAACATGGGACGCTCCGGAGAGAATACTGTTCCTCCACCTGCTTATGTTACACCTCCGGTGGCAGCTCAAAGACATACTACCGCTCAAGCGGTTTTCAGCCGGACACTACTTACGGGGCTATATTCAAACCTCGGGTGCCGAGCACTACTTATGGCGGCTATACCCAGACCCCAAGTGTGCCTACTTCCAGCTATCAGAATGAAAATCATGTAAGCAAGCGTGTCGGCACCCGGGGTCTGAATATAGCTGCCATAAGTAGTGTCGGCACCGAGGTTTGAATATAACCGCCGTAAGTAGTGTCCGGCTGAAAACCGCTTGAGCGGTAGTATGTCTTTGAGCTGCTCACCGGAGGTGTAACATAAGCAGGTGGAGGAACAGTATTCTCTCCTGGAGCGCCCCATGTTTGGCGCCCGTCGTGCCAAAGCCCAAAATGGAAAGGGTAAATAAAAGCTCGCGCAGCAAAAAGAAGAACATCACGTACAAAGATATAAATAAAAGTGAAACACATGGACTGAAAAAAAAAAAAAAAAGGTTACCCTAGTAAGCCCAGGTCAAGGGTCGCCTTTGTACCGAGAAGGTATCTCCATCAAGGCCGCTAAGGCAAACTCGTCTTCTTTCTCCGTGGATCCACATTCTTAGACATGATCTCGGTGAAGTTGACAAACTAGCAATACATCAAGAAGGTTTTTTCCCATGAATGTTGTCATCGAATTCCTCATCATATCCCACGGGCCATCTCCAACCCCGACTAGAATTAT
Organism: Eucalyptus erythrocorys; assembly: GCA_014182555.1. Taxonomy (NCBI): domain Eukaryota; kingdom Viridiplantae; phylum Streptophyta; class Magnoliopsida; order Myrtales; family Myrtaceae; genus Eucalyptus; species Eucalyptus erythrocorys. The sequence continues at coordinate 28,021,370 of CM024604.1, forward strand.
AGATAAAGGGAACTCACCGCCGAGGATCAAAGCAAGCACATGCGCACATGCCCAGAGTCAATAAGAAGAGCGGACCAACGTATCTGAAATCGAGGACAAGCTTAAGAGCTAGGACTTTTCCTGTTTACCTTGCTCTAACTATTGCATCAACAGTCATTTGCTCTTGTGGACTGAGATGCCCATTCTGCGTGTCAACACTTCTTGTCACCTAGACAACCATGCATAAACATTAGCCGAACACAAGCAAGAAATCTTTAGGAATCTTAAGCATTGAAAAGCCTAAGCAGTATGATGTCACTTGAATTCACATGATATATTTCTTAATAAACAGACAATAAAAGGATCGACGGCCATATAAGATAACCAAGCCAATCCTTCCTTCTGTCTAACATGATGTGGCTCAATTTGATCGAACTACTAAAGCAGTATGCGGGCCCGACTCAGATTTTTTGCCTTTTTTCTTTTCTTTTTTTTGGGGTTTTACTGAAATGGCGTCGTGGCCGGGCATTTGGGGACACCCGGCCCAGCCCGACGACCCGGCTCCACGACCCGGCTTCCTGCGAAAACCCTACCCGAATCCGACCCGCACCACTACCTGACTTTCCGCCGCCTTCGCAATTTGCATAATCCCTATCCGTTCCCGATCCAGGTCCGACCCGACAACCCGGGGTCGTGACTCGGAAAATCGGGAACCCTAGGGTTTCCTCAATTGCGGCGACGACGACGGTGATGACAACAGCGACGACGGTGATGGCTGGCGACAGTTTTTTACCTCTTTTTTGAATGGAGACAACGACGGCAACAGCGGGGGCTGCTTTACGATGGCGAAGGCCACGGCAAACGACGACAGTGACGGCGTGGGTCTGGACTCGATCTGAGCCGGAGCCTCCTCGAGCGTTTGCGTGCCTCCTCAAGCCCCCTCACCCTCAAATCTTCCCCCCTCGACGCCGGCCGACCTCAGATCTCGTGTTGCTCGTCCTCGGCCACCCTATCCGAAGTCTCTCAGTTGGGAGGTTTCAAGGATCTGCAGTCCAAGATCTTCACCGCCCCTCTCTCTCTTTCGCTCTCTCTCTCTCTGGCCACCTCTGCTTCTCGCCGTGCCCTCAATGCCGATGGTGGCCCCCTCTATTTATAGGCGAAGGGGGGGCCGGTTGGCGAAGCTCAACCCGCCGGTTGGACCGCCGTCCCATCGGCCACAGCTTCCCCTCCGGTCACGTCCCGTCGGCGCCACTACTTCTCTGCACTTCGTACGCCGGCGTCTGCTCTTCCTTCCCCGGCATCGCGCCCCCACGTGCGTGCGCTGCAAGCGTGCAAGGAAGGAGATGACCCGGTTGGGTCGGGCTGGCGCGGATACGGGCCTCGCGGGCCAAAAAGGAGGGGGCAGTTTTTTCGTTTTTTTTTTCGGTTTCTTGTCCGTTTTTCGGTTTCTTTTTTTTGTTTTTTTTTTTTCGGTTTTTCTGTTTTTCTTTGTTTTTTTATTATCCGAAATAAAATAAAAAGTAAAACCTAATTAATTAAAAGTAAAATTTAGGCGTCAACAAATCAAGTCTTAAACATTTTTATTGGTTGCAATCAGATTCTTGTCACAAGTTATTTGCTAACATGCCACACTGGAGATCCAACATGGCCTTTTTTAAAAAAAATGGTTTTTAGCTTATGTAGCATTGATGTGGTGTTGACATGGCGCACATAAGAGAAAAGCCAAAATAAAATAACAAAACCCAAATCGCATAAATTTTCTGAATCAAATACCTCCGGTGCCAATTCCTGCCGGTTCAAGTTGACATGGCTGTTGAATCATGCCAAAGTATGACGTGGGGAAAACTTTTGCTTTCATGACAAGCCACGGCAGAAAACGACCGGTAATGCGAGATACTTCCCTCCATGGGCAAGCAATCGTGAAACGCTTTGCCTCCTTTCATTGACAAGGCACCGCGGAATGTTTTTTTTTTTTTTTTCCTATGTAATCCACTAACATTGTCCGACGGCCGGCCACACCCGATGATTGGATTAATTGGTGCTGGAAAAACATGATTAGAAAATTTACGTAAGTTCAAGGATTTGCTTAAGTAAATTAAATCTTCAAGGACTTGATTGATATAGTGCCAAGTTAAGTAGAATTTCATCTCAGTGCATCCATTCGGGAAGGGCTCGCGCCCCCTCTCTTTGGTTAGCAAGGGCTACCAACCCCTCACTTGGCCACTACTAGGCCTAGCTAGGTCAAGGCTTGGCAGCCTTAGCCAGAGGACAAGAATGCCCTCGCCCAATATCGATGAGGGTTGCCAGCCCTCCCTCCAAAAATAAAGTAAAGAAGAGGAAAAAGAAAATCGTAAAAGATTCAAATTATTAAAAAATGTCTATGCCAATGTCAGTCATATCATAGAGGACAGTCGGTGTGCGCATGGTAACGTTTCTACTTCTCCCAATTTCTGTTTTTGTTCCCCGGAATAAAAAAGAGCAGAAATCCGTTTGGTAACGTCAAGTTGTTTTTATTTCCTGAAGGGAACAAAAAGTTAGCAGGGAATAGTTTTGGAACAAAAACCGTAAGTAAAAAAAGTTGCTTCGGTTCGGGAACAAGTTTAAGAAATAACTGAAAATTTTTTTTTATTCTTCTCTTGCACACGGCCCATTGACCACCGTTGACCGCCACTCGCCGCCGCAGCCGCCGCCGCCGGCCGACCGCCGCCGCCGCCGGGCCGGCCGGCCGGCCGCCGCCCACCGCCGCATGTCGCCGCGCCGACCGCCGCCGGCCGATGGGCGTGCGGCCGGCGGCGGAGGCGGTCGGCTGGCTGCGACATGCGGCGGCGGCGACGGTCGGCCGGCGGCGGCGGCGGCGTCCGGCGCGATCGGCCAACAAAAATAAAAAACAAATAAATATAAAAAAGAAACTTTTTTTACCAAACGCATTTCTATTCTTTTTCTATTTCTAGAGTATAAATTTTTCTGTAGTTACCAAACGGGTTTTTACCCGAGAAATTGTCCCAGAATAGAAATAGAAAATAAGCATTTCTCAAAAAAACTACTCCCCACCCCGAAGCGTTGCCATGCGCACCCTCGGTGTCCATGTCGGTTGGGCCACAATTGGCCCGATAGATTCAATTGTCAAACGTAAATGAGTTTATGACTCAACCGACATAATTAAAATGTTTAAGTTTGAATTGGAAAAAATATAATAAATGTAAGGGCTCCCTTAGTAATGTTTTGTGACTTATTGTGGGATTTTAAGCTTCCTCTTAGCAATAAAGGTATGATGCTTTTGCTGTGCTTTCCTCCTCCTTCCTCTTCCATTTCGTGAGAAAAGAATACCAAGCAACATTTAATTCCTCTTGCACAGTAGAATTAACCAAATTTGGAAATTGTTATTTTGAGCCGGGTTCGTCGACCGGCTGAACCAGCGGCTCGCCGGATCGCAAGAGCTTTCCTTTGCTCAAGCACTTGCAGGCCTCGACCATCACGGTGCCGTTAGCGTTCACGTCCAAGCAAACGGTGCTCCCATCTTCGGCCATGGACGACGGGTGCATCTCGGAGGCCGATATCATCTCCCACTTCGTGCCAGGTGCATTGGGCTCGTGCCCGGCCTTGCCGGCCTCCCTAGCCCGACGGCTCGCAAGCACATAGGCAACCCCATGACCCCCAACGCGTTCGTGGCGTGTGACTCCACGGCTCCGAGTATATGCACGGACCCAAACGAGCCGCATCGGCCGTGTTCTCCCTCAATATGCGAGAGGCCGGTCAAGGGGTGGAATATGACCTTGTGAGCGACCGTTTGTCGCCCTCCCGGCCCCGAAACAAAGGGAGATTTTCAGAAATTAGAACGGTTGGATAAGTTTTATTCCGTGAGGTAGCTGATATATGTCGTTCTAGTTGAAATATTTCATACCTTGGAAAGGTAATTGAAGGACCGATAACCTACGTAAGTAGCTCGAGTTTCGAATGCCTGACCAATCGTGGTTGAACAATCCGTAGAACTCCTCCGTCCCTACCACTCCTTCCCTCAAGTAGTAACTCCCTTGAAGGGCCCACAATGCAAAGTCCAGTCAAATTCAGCGGCCATGGCCATGAAGCAATTCATGTACCTATTATCGTTCACATTGGTTCCTCGTTCATCGGCACCGAACTCGCTCACGAACGAGAGGATACCCTTGTCCCAGCGGGGAATACGGACTGGCTCATTACCCCGTTCGACACTTTGCTTTGCACACATCGTTCGGGTTTCCAGTTGCCACGCCTCCCCGTCGGTGAACCCGTGCAGTGCATCTCGAACACCGGTTTCTTCGTGAAAGAGAGGTTGACCGGTCTGTTCGGAGAAACGAAAGGTTTGCGTCGAAATCGAAGCCGGAAAGGATGACGAGGACATCGGGGTTTGCCGCGTGCACCGTTTCCGCACCTTGTTGCATATACCTATACACAGCACGCCCATCGAATCAAAACCGGTGCAGTATTAGCGGTTGTTATCGTACGTCGTGAGATGTATGAGCACATTGACTTCTTACCAACCAGTGCCAATCAAATAGGTTTCGAGAAAATCACTTCCAACTCAAACATATATAATAAAGAGCGATGGAACATACTTGTACCAATCATCGACATTTTGTGCTGGGACCACGAAGCTCGTTCCTCAAGCTCATGCCAATCACATTGCTAAAGCCGGTAGCCATGGTCGCCATCTTGTGCAAACCTTGCATCCAAACTTGAGGGTCGAAGTACGTATCACCGAAAAAAGCCGTTGCCATCCTCCTTCTTTAACGCAGCACCAACTTTGGCGTGGTTATGTGATTATCGAGTATCACCATCACTTGGTTGTTTCGAGGCTTGTCATCACAGACTGAGACAAGAAATTTCCGGAATGGACATACATTAATACATAATGGTCTTGATAGTATTGAATGTAGTTACTAGTACCATGATAAAAATTCGACATTCCCTCCCCCGAATCCTAGAATTATTATATTACTTATGATATGACTTCACAAGCGCTAGCAACTATTACCCGTCTCGCATCATATTAAAAATTTCATATCCATAGGACGCAAAACGGGCAATGCGTTTGTCCTTATAATTAGAAGAGACAAAAACTAATGATACCTTGTAGGCTTCCATTACAGGAAGATTAATAAGGGAAGGGTTGTTGGACTTGATGCCGGCTAGAGATTCAAACAATCCGAGGTTCTGGAACGATTGGGTCACTGTAAGAGAAGCGAGTGTCTCATTTATAGGCAACTCGAGTGCCCATGTGAGCCTCACGCAATTGAACCCCATTTCTCTAATCTTCCCGGCAATCGTGTCGGCCGGTAGCTTGCTCGGCCCCTCGGCCCGGCAGCGGCTGGAGGTGCGCCGGCCGTTCACGCAAGCGAGCTTTACCCGTCCCCCATCACCGTCAACAATCCACCGGGAATCGGCATAAAGTTGCTGAGCGACCACAGGCTTGAGTTGGGCCATGGAAAAGAAGAGCACTGTTGAAATTAGGAGAAGGAAATGCAACTTGGGAAGCGTTCCCATGATGGGTCCTTTGCTCTTTTTGAACCTTCCTTGCAAGGAAAAAGAAAGAGAGTGTTTATAATGTGAATGAAGTCAATTGAATGGTAAGTTGTTCTTATATAGAGGATATTTGGATTTGGTACATCAAGATATGATTTGATAGATCTATCTTATGTTGGACGCAAATTGCGCAACCAAGATCTCCATAACTAGAACAAGAGCACACATCCAAAGAGTAAAAGATTAACGCACCTGGGATTTATGGTTCTTGAAGCAAAAGCGGAAGTAGAAAGACAGTGTTCCTTGCGCAAATCCTTCTCCTCTATTGCCCTCTGTATCACTGGCTCAATGAGGCGGCCCCTTAGGTGAGGATATGTGAGAATTAGGGTTAGAGGAGAGACTTGAGCACTATTTATAGAGTTTTCAGCCAGTCCCCCTCATTACGGGCCAGGCTCAACTCGGCCCACACTAGCCGGCCCCATATTAGACTAATTAAGAAATCTTCTATCTCACCTTAAACCAAACCCCGTAAAACGATAAACGTTAAACGGTAAATAACAACGTCAATTAATTTAGTCCGTATTAAGGGAAACTCTTACATTCTCCCACTTGGACTATATTAATTGAATTTCTATAGTTTGACGTAATTGTAGAGGATAGCTTCTCTTAGACTATTAAGGATAATAGTACGATGGAAAATCGCCGTGTTTTTGTCTTTGCCTATATAGATAATTGTGGTACAAACAATTGTAGAATCGTCTATACCATAGACTAAACTTGATGAGGTTCAAAGTACTATTCTTGATATAGTTTATGATGAAATTTTCCTCTCAAGTATAAAATGAAGTGGTTGTAGATTTACTCAGGAGATTTGTTAGGGAAAGAAAATAAATTATTTCATTAGACTATATAGTCTATTTTTTGCGAAGTGACTGTGACATGGCTCAAACATCAAGCCAAGGTGGAGATTGTTAAAATATGTCTCGAGTTTGAGGCCAATGTGAAATTTCGAATATTCCGAATTGGATATGTTGCGGACATTTGAAATCAAGCAAAGAAGATCCGTAGATCAAATCCTCAAAATTTGAATTTGCGTTGGAGAGTCTAATCGCTAAAATAGGAAAGTCCAACTTTCACTAGCACTTGGATTTTGTTTAAATTATATAGAGATATATTTTGGATAAAATCGTTTAAGATAGGAAACTGAATCCTATGAGAAGCTGGCTTAATGAGATAGTAATTGAACTATCTCTTGAGATAATGAGAAATAGTAGAAGTTGTGAAATTTTTGTTGCTCATGTATACTCCTTTACTTGCTAGTAACCTTTGAATGATGGATGTTATAAGAATCTGTGACCAAACTGATTGTACTAATTTACACATCTGCTGAATGTGGATAATGCATGTCAGTTAAGTCATTGCGCATTATACTAAAGAAAATTATCTGGTCACTGGTTAATATCCATCAACAGAGTTTTATCCTGGTGTGAATAGAACTCTGGCAAATGGGGCACAATTCAAGGCCATCACCGCACTCGCAAGACGTCTGCACAATCAAGGAAATGACGGTGATCATGTAAACTACTAACCATGCCCAACCGATGCCTGATAGGGCCGAGATGGAATCACAAGGGAATCAAAAGGGGTTCCACTAAACTACCTGGTGACCGCAGCCGAAAGCCATGTCCTTTGGATTAGTAAAACAAATTGGACAAGCCTGCAAAAGAGGAAGAGAGAAGGAACGACCATCATTTCATTTAGAGTCGACAAGTGAAAGCAAAGCAAAGCATTATATACTTACGTTCCATTGCCAGTTATTTACTAAAGATGACTACATGTTCTGATTTACCAAAAGCATTCACGATTATCTTTGATGTAAACGAATTCAAATAAGGGGAAAAGCTTGCTTACATGATTTTCGTTCCGATAGCTAGAAGTAGGCACACTCGGGGTCTGGGTATAGCCGCCATAAGTAGTGTCGGCACCTGGGGTCTGGGAGAAAGCAGACAGAGTTTTCCTTAGCGGACTTGATGGAGATACCTTCTCAGTACAAGGCGACCCTTGACCCGGGCTTACTAGGGTACCCTTTTTTTTTTTTTTTTTTTTTTCGGTCCATGTGTTTCACTTCTATTTATATCTTTGTATGCGATGTTCTTCTTTTTGCTGCGCGAGCTTTTATTTACCCTTTCCTTTTTGGGCTTTGGCACGACAGGCACTAAACACGGGACTCTCCAAAGAGAATACCTGTTTCTCCACCTGTTTATGTTACACCTCCAGTGAGCAGGTCGAAGACATATTACCGCTCAAGCAGTTTCCAGCCAGACAATACCTATGGCAGCTACATTCAGACCCCGGGTGCCTTGAACTGTGCCCCATTTGCCCGAGTTCTATTCACACCAGGATAAAGCTCCATTGACGCGCGCTTGGTAGGTTCACCAATGTTGCCAAGACTTTCTAGTCCAAGTACGTGCCCCTAAGGGAAGGCAGCGGCCCATCCTCATTGAGAAAAGGGACTGCTGATCATTTCTCAGTAGGGGGAAGAAATTTTGAACCGTCAGTTTATTTACCTAGGTTCGTCAAAGGGCTGTTAGGTTTTGATTATCGTCAAGTTAATGCTTGGGCGATTGAGAACGCCTACCTAGGGGATTTAGTCGTGCAAGGCAGATGTAAATATGAAGATGCCGGTCTGTCATTCTTTCATTTTTTTCCTCCCCTATTTGGCGCATTCTCAGGTCCATTTCCAAGTACTAAACTCTATTTCTCTTAGCTCTGTTCTGCTGTCGAGAGAGATCTAATGTTTCGCCGCATGTACTTATGATTTTTCTCCATATAAAGCCTAGTTTGATGCACTTGCCACTTCTGCAATTCGCGTGGGAAGGAGGGATCAGATGGCGTGTGTGCCAAAGTGGGATAGTCTCCCCGTTTGGTTTGAGCTGTTTCCGACAGTCTTCGATTCATACCAGGTTTGGCCACCAAACGGCTTACCCACAATTCGTCCGGATGCTGCTAGCAAGCCATCCTTCATGCGATTTTCATTAGCAATGCCTTGAATAACACGTCCCATCTTTCCTCAAGCCTAATCGACCATCGAGTCTTGGCTTCGAGCCGGTGTCTAGTGTCTTGCATGCGAGTTTCTTTCTCCCGTATCCCGTGGGAAACCTCTGCATAGCTTCTTCACCTTGATACAAGTTTCGAGCGGTAGCTTAGAAGATTGCTCGGTGAAAACCGGACGGGAGAGCAGAGAGGATTGTGCTCAAGTTACTAGTCCCGCTGGTGCGTATGTGGAACTCACGGCCACGAGTGGTGGTCGCATGGTGGTTCCATCGCGCGAATCTGGTTTTCTTCACCTGAAGTTGAATATGTTTTTTCTTTCTTTTTTGCCCGAAGAAGTTGAGCTTGATTTGCTTCCCTTTTTTTTTCTGGCTAAATTGTAATTTTACTTATCAGGGATCTTCTTCAATTCTGCTTAGTAAGGATTCTTGTTCTTTTTTCAGGTTTGCTCAATCAGGGTTCAAGTTCAATTTAGTTTCATTGGTTTCATCTTTTTCTTCTTCAAACTCGAGCCAATCTTTGTATGAAAAAGGGCGAAAAAAGAACAGGTCTTCAAATTTTTGACTCGTTAACTCCACCACGTCAGCAAATTTGGTCGATGCAACGAACTAGGTAACCATAGGAACATTTTGAAGATTCTATTGGACAAGAAAGAAAAGAAACGATTTTGATTTTTGAGCAAACTGATTGCAAGTTGCTCACTTTAGCATTTACACGTGACAATTGATGGAATGATAATATTAAATCATGATTTAAAAGTTGCACCTAAGTTTGTGAATTTCCAATTTGGTTACTCCTGAAAAAAAAATTCATATTGGTTATGCTTTTATCAGTTCCGGAATACATAAATTCTCGTGTGTTGCCTATTCCAAACCCAATAATTTCCCAAAATGGCTCTTGTGGAAGGTAAGGCACAAAGGTGATCATCACTCATTCATATTTACCATCTCCCTCTCATGGCCACTCATCCCACTTTCTTCTCCTAATTTGCACACATTCAAAAAACCAAGCTCATTTAAGCTCTAGAGACGCAATGTAGATGGAAACAAAATGTCGCAATCTAGTCATCAAAAAGCAATCAACATTTTTGAAGTCGATGGATCCGAGTCTAGACCATGGAGTTATGAAGAAAAGCTATGCATTATCTCGACGATATAATGTCGAATTGCACACAAAACATCGAAATCTATCGTGCGTTGTCAAGTGGACTCTTCTAGTATTGTCACTCTGTTTATTGTATGAACTGGCGTTTGAAGGCCTTTTGTTTGATATGATTTGCTTAACTTTACAGAGTTCACCTTCAGATTAATGATCTGATAGATCTATCTTATGTTGGATGCAAATTGCGCAACCCCAAGATCTCCATAACTAGAACAAGAACACACATCCAAAGAGTAAAAGATTAATACACCTGGGATCCATGGTTCTTGAAGCGGAAGCGGAAGCAGAAACACAGTGTTCCTTGCACAAATCCTTCTCCTCTATTTCCCTCCGTATCACTGGCTCAATGAGGCGGCCCCTCACGATTAGCGTTAGAATAACGCCCCTTAGGTGAGGATATGTGAGAATTAGGGTTAGAGGAGAGACTTGAGCACTATTTATAAAGTTTACAGCCAGTCCCCCTCATTACGGGCCAGGCTCAACTCGGCCCACACTAGCCAGCCCCATATTAGACTAATTAAGAAATATTCTATCTCACCTTAAACCAAATCCCGTAAAAAGATAAACGTTAAACGGTAAATAACAACGTCAATTAATTTAGTCCATATTAAGGGAAACTCTTACATTCTCCCACTTGGACTATATTAATTGATTTTCTACAATTTGACGTAATTGTAGAGGATAGCATCTCTCAAACTATTAAGGATAATAGTACGATGGAAAATCGCCGTGTTTTTGTCTTTGCCTATATAGATAATTGTGGTACAGACAATTGTGAAATCTCCTGTACCGTAGACTAAACTTGATGAGGTTCAAAGTACTATTTTTGATATAGTTTATGATGAAATTTTCCTCTAAAGTATAGAATGAAGTGATTGTAGATTTACTCAGGAGATTTGTTAGGAAAAGACAATAAGTTATTCCATTAGACTATATAGTCTATTTTTTGCGAAGTGATTGCAACTTGGCTCAAACATCAAGCCAAGGTGGAGATTGTTGAAATATGTCTCGAGTTTGAGTCCAATGTGAAATTTCAAATATTCCGAATTGGATATGTTGCGGACGTTTGAAATCGAGCAAAGAAGATCGTAGATCAAATCCTCAAAATTTAAATCTGCGTTGGAGAGTCTGACTGCTAAAATAGGAAAGTCTAACTTTCACTAAGACTTGGATTTTGTTTAAAATATATAGAGATATGTTTTGGATAAAATCATTTAAGATAGGAAACTAAATCCTATGAGAAGCTGGCTTAATGAGATAGTAATTGAACTATATCTTGAGATGATGAGAAATAGTAAAAGTCATGAAACTTTTGTTGCTCATGTATACTCCTTTACATGCTAGTAACCTTTGAATGATGGATGTCATAAGAATCTATGACCAAACTGATTGTACTAATTTAAACATCTGCTGGATGTGGATAATGCATGTCAATTAAGTCATTGCGCATTGTACTAAAGAAAATCATCTGGTTACCGGTTAATATCCATCAAATTGAATATTTATATGGTTAAGGAGTATGGCGATATTTATGCAGAGCAATAGTATCTACTGTTATAGTTTAGATATTTGGTTCTGTAATTTGACTCAATTTATAGGCCACTGGTTGAAGTAATGATATTTGTTACCTAAAATTTATTAAGAAATCAGCTGTTGGCCTTGGAGTCATGTTTTGCCTTATGAAACTCATGAGCTATAATGGATTAGCTGTCAGGCTTCTCGATTTGGTGTACCATGTATTGCTATTGATGTTAATTTGTGATAGATTCTCTAGATCAACATTGTTTTTTATGTTGTTCTAGTAATCTGTAATTTTGGTGCATAAGAGAAGTTTCTTGTGTTGTTGTGATCGGTGATCTCATTAGAATCATCTTTCGGGTTCTCTTTATATATATATATATATATATATATATATATATATATATATATGCATGTTTAATTTTATTAATGAATAAGGCAATGTAATTAACATAATATGTGATTGCAGTGATATGTGCCCCTATCACTAAAGTTGAAATCACATATATATGGTGTATGTGAGATGTAGATTTTATATCCCTGGTATGAGAGAGTTTCAAGGATTCAATTGAGTAGTGACCGCCAAAGTGGCACGCTTGATTGGGTTTGAGAAATTTCGGTCTCGTATGCTGATTGGGATGTCTCCTTATCTAATGCATGATCATACTCCCAAAGGATGTGATTATGTATTAGTTCATGGAGGGATACATGATGGTGTGGTGGAGGAATGACTGATCCTAGTGATTCATATGCCCAAAGGTGATGAATTCGCGAAGATTAGAATATATTCTCATAGCCACTATCATGTGGGGAGTGTACAACCGCATGTTATTTATTCTGCCCAAAGGTGATTATATAATTATGCGTGTAACTCTCTGGATGTGTACTTGTACGTCAAGTTACATAGTGCTCACATTGCTTGTTTTTCAGTCACCTTTCTGTAATTAATAACTCCACTATTATTAAGGTTTTTACTGCTTCAAATTTTAAGTTATGGGCATATGATTTGTTGCTTAAGAAAAGAACAATAGAATTTGCTTACTGTCCATGAAGCGTTCCATTCTGGAACACTTGAAATGTGGTTTGCCTACTAACTGCACTGCTAAGAGATAATGGAAGCCTTAGTGGCTTGTAATTATGTCTTGTCTAATATCGAATTAGGACACATCTGCAAAGATTGCGTTTAAGTTCTAATGACATATACATCTGGTATATGGTTAAAAGGTTGTTTCCAAAAGTTTTTTATTTAGGGAAAATAACCGATATGAAGAAGAAAACAGTTTCAATTAGTCTTAAAAGGTTGTCAGGCTTAATAGTGGCCGTGAGTATTTTGGCAAGTATGACAATGCGAAATAACTTAAAGGGTCATTTGTCAAATACTTGGTAAATTATGGGGTGGTAACTTAATTACTATACCTGTAAATCGACAAAAGATTTGGCGAAAGGCATAATTGCACCATAATATATATGGTGGTGAGTATGATTAGTAAGACTGAATTATTCGGTCTTTTATGGGATGGTATTTTGAAAAACAACATTTTCACACATAAATGTTGTTTCTTATCCTCAATTAAGTATGTGTTTAGATGCCATAAAAGGCGATATACAATCTATGAAACATGTTTGGAAACTTATTGACTTGTCTAAAGATCACAAGTTCTTTAGTTGCAAATTGGCTTACAAAACTAAAAGGATTTCAAAGAAAGATTGTGGAGTTTAAAGCTAAACTTGTAGTTAAAGTTTTCACTCTAAAAGAGGGGTGGATAGTTAATAGTGAAGAAATAATTATTTCTTTAAAAGATTCTTTCAGAGTGAATGTGGCATTAATAGTTTATTTATTTTTATATGGAGTTACGCCAAATAGATACAAAATCTATATAGTGCAACTGAAGGATTTTGCAACAGATTTAAATAAACTTGTGTGTAGACTGAAAAGTCTTATTAATAGTTTTATGTAAGTTTTCAGACAATATTAATAAGGTTTCATAGTGCTGTTATTTTGTTCAATTGGGAACAAAGTTATTCAATATACTACAAGGTCAGTGGAAGGAAATTTATTTTTCTCATATTATATGTACATGATATTTTGTTTACAAGTAGTGACTTTGAGGCTTTTTTTTTAATATTCTTTGGACTAAGGTCCGTAAGGATTGTTCTTGCCATATATATTGGATTTTATTAGATTTTCTCAGAGGACATTTACTGATCGTATTTTGGAAATATTCAATATACGTCATTGCAAGTCAGGAATTACTCATGTTGTTAAGAGTGATGGAGCTAATCCATTACATTGTCCTTATTTAGATATTGAGAAAATCTAGTTAAATTGTGTACCTTGTGTTAGTGCACTTAAAAGTATAATATATGCTTGATTTTGCACTAGATTAAATATCATCTTTGCGATGAGACTTCTAGGCAGATATAAATTGAATCCAGGACGCGATCACTGGGTTGCTACCAAGAAGGTTTTAAGGTACTTTGAACGTACAAGAGATTATATGTTAATTTACAGACAAGTTTAATTCTTGCAGTTAATAGGGTATTCATATGTTAACTTTGCTGTCTGTTAGGATGATACAATATCAATAACAAGATACATATTTATGTTAGCATGAAATGCAGTGCAGTAAATAAAGTTCTATGTCTACTATGTAAGTAGAGTTTGTAACTTTCTTTTAGGCTGTTACTTGAGCTATTATGCTTCGGAACCTTATAAAGGAGTTGACCGTTTTGACTTTAGGGATAGACTCATATGGTTGTATTGAGACAATAAATTTGTTGTATTTTGACTTTATGGAGCCGCGGCCGTCCCCCCCGGTCGAGCCCTCGTCGGCCGGCCTCCCGCGGCCTATAAATAGGCCCCCTCCCCCTTCGATTTCAAGACATAGAGCGACGGCAAGGAAAGAGAAGGAAGCTCGCGAGCCTTAGGAACCCCGCTGAGAGACTTCAGAGGGGGGCCGAGGTCTCGAGCTCCAATCTCGACCTCGCCGGAGCAGAGAGAGAGAGAGAGAGAGAGAGAGAGAGAGAGAGAGAGAGAGAGAGGAGGGGTGCTCAGGAGGGGGAGTCATGGACAGATCTCACTGTCGCTACCGCTGGGCCATCGTGCAGGTAGTCGCCGTCGTCGCCGTGCCCATTTCTCTCCAGCCGTTCGTCGCCGCTGCCATCCATCATCGCCGTCGTCATCCTCACCGTCGCCGCTGGCTGCCCCCTCCGAACCCTCGATTTGGGAACCCTAGGGTTCTAGTGTCGAGTCATGATCCGGGTCGCGGGTCGGACCGGACCGAGAACCGGATAGGGTTCCACGAATAAAAGGGGGAGTTGGAGGCCGGGTCGTCATCGGGTCGGATTTGGATCGGGGAGGCCCGTATACGGCGTCGTTTCGCGTTGTGTAGGGCAATGAAGACCGCGACGTCGTTTCGCGGACTTGGAGGCCGGGTCGTTGTCGGGTCGGGTCCGGGTAGAGCCGCCGGAGAAACGGCGCCGTATCGCCTGATTACGAACCGAGTTTAGGAGCGGGTTGAACGCGTGACTCGCGAGTTGCGCACAACCCGTCCTCTCCACGGCGTCGTTTCACGAGGGGTCGAACGGCGTCGTTTCGTGCATCGCTACGGCGTCGTTTCGCGCTGAATGGGAGCCGGGTCGCCCGAACAGGTCGTCGGGCCGGGTTGGGCATCCACACCCGGCACGACGCCGTTTTGGCTTCTCGCCCGCGTTTTGGGTTGATCCGGGCGGATCCGACCCGAGTCGGTTTTTAAAGTATTTTTATTTCAAAAAAACAAAAAATAATATTTTATTTTCAAAATATATCAAAAATCATTTTAAAATTTCAAAAAAATCAGAAAAATGTTTTAAAAATATTTTATTTTCCAAAAAAATCAAAAATCAAAACCAAAATTATTTATTTCCAAAAATGTTTAGAAAAACCAAAAATTATTATTTTCCAAAATATCCAAAAATATTAAAATATATTAATATTTTCCAAAAAAATCAAATATTGTCAAAAAACCCCAAAAATGCCAAATTTCCTAAAAAGCCCAAAATTTTCATAAAAATGCCAAACAGACTTGTATTTTTCTAAAAATACCCCAAAAATCAAAAATCCCTTTTATGTCAAAAAATGAGAAAAACACCCAAAAATGTGATTTTTCCAAAAATGCATGGAAAACCCCCAAACATCAAAAAACCTCGAGTTTAAACAAGATTAGGTACCGAAAGGGCATTAGTGATTAACTAGTATAATCAAGTCCCCAATCCTAATTTCTGGATTTGCGCAAGAGCGAGTATTTTCCCGATACTTCGCTTGGGTTTCTAATCAACCTACCCCAAATTGATTAGTGGTGACTCTGTTTTATAAATTGATTTACAAATTAAATATTTTAAAGTCGTGAATTGGCGGACTTGGGAGAGTCCAGGCTTTAATTAAATCCAACCGAGCCATTAGTCTCCTTAGGCGCTCGTACCCGATTCGGCCAAGCGCCCCCGAAAAAAAAGGGGTCGCAACAGCTTGGCGACTCCACTGGGGATCGAACCCAAAATTTCTGGGTTTTTTGGGGGTGCCCGGCCGGATCGGGTCTCGAGCGCCTAAGGAGGCTAATGGCTCGGCTGGATTTAATTAAAGCTTGGACTCTCCCAAGTCTACGCCAATTCATGACTTTAAAATATTTGGCTTGTAAATTGATTTTTAAAACGGAGTCGCCACTAATCAATTTGGGTAGGTTGATTAGAAACCCAAGCGAAGTATTGGGAGAAATACTCGCTCTGCGCAACTGAGAAATTAGGATCGGGACTTGATTACACTAGTTAATCACTAATGCCTTTTCGGTACCTAATCTTGTTTAAACTCTAAGGTTTTTGGATGTTTGGGGATTTTCCATGCATTTTGGAAAAATAACATTTTTGGGTATTTTTCTCATTTTTGGACATAAAAGGATTTTTTTGATTTTTGGGGTATTTTGGAAAAATACAAGTCTTTTTGAAGATTTTGGGCTTTTTAGGAAATTTGGCAATTTTTGGGATTTTTTGATATTTTTTGGATTTTTGGAAAATAAAAAAATTTTGATTTCCTTTGATTTTTGGAAAATAAAATATTTTGTATTTTAATTATTTTTTGAAAATATTATTTTTATTTTTATTTTTATTTTTGAAAAATAAAACATTTTTAAAATATTTTTCTAATTTTTTTGGAATTTAAAATGATTTAAAATTATTTTTGATTTATTAAAATATTATAAAAGCGGCTCGGAGTCGGATCCGCCTGGGCCGACCCAAAACGCGGCCAAGACCCGCGTTTTGGGGCAGGGTACCAAACGGCGTCGTGGCCGGGTTTGGATGCCCGACCCGGCCCGAGGACCCGCTTCGGCGACCCGGCTCCCGCTTTACACGAAACGACGGCGTTTCTGCTTCCTCGTGAAACGGTATCGTGGCTGTCCGAACTGGAGACCCGAGTCTCAGAGCAAAACCCTACCCGGACCGGGCCTGGCTCTCGACCTGGCTTCCCGTGGAGCGCGAAACGACGTCGTGGCGGCGTATGAAATGGTGTCGTTTCGCTTCTTGTGAAATGGCGCCGTGGAGGGGTCGGGCCGTGCGCAACCCGCGAATCACGTCCGACCCGCTCCATGACCCGGTTCGCATGTCGGCAAAACGGCACCGTTTCCTTGGTGGCTTTACTCAAATCCGATCCGACCTAGCCTAACGACGACCCGGCGACCCGTCTCACGACTCGACTCCCGTTTGAAACGATGCCGTGTCTGGGTCCTGCGCGGATGCCCGACCCGGATCTGCCCCGAGCCGTGACCCGACTCATTGCCATCCCAATCTTTGGAACCCTACCCGGTTCCGAAACCCGGATCCGGGTTTTTGACTCGGAAATTGCAAACCTCAGCGTCGAAGGGGGGAAGGAACGGTGGATCGACGGCGACGGCGTCAATGGCGACGACGGCTACAGCGATCAACGAGGAGTTTTTTACCTTCGATGGCGACGGCGGAGGTCACGGCAAACGACCACGGCGACGGTGTGGGTTTGGTCGACGCCGAAGCCTCCTCGAACCACTCTCACCCTCGAATCTCCTTCCCTCGACACCGGCCGACCTCAAATCTAGTGCCGCTCGTCCTCGGCCCCCCTATTTGAAGTCTCTCAGTTGGGAGGATTCGAAGATCTGCAGCCCAAGATCTTTGCCGCCCCTCTCTCTCTCTCTGGCTCTGTTTCTCGCCCTCTGTGTTCGTCGTCGTCGGGGCCCCCTTATTTATAGGCGGGGGGATGGCCGGTCGGGGAGGGTTCGGCCGACGGTTGGACCGCTGTCCCGTCGGCCGCTGTTCCCCCTTCCGGTCACGTCCCTTCGGTGGCCTTGTTTCCCTGTGCTTCGTACGCCGGTGACTGTTCCTCTTCTTCTAGCGTCGCGTCCTTGCGCACGTGTGTTGCAACCTCGCAGTGAGGGAGACGACGTAGCTGGTGCCGGATGAGGCGCGAGTGGGCCCCGCGGGTTTTTTTTTGTTTTTTTCCTCTTCTTCTTTTTTGGCGATTTTTTATCCGCTTTTCATTTTTTTTTTGTTTATTCATTTAGCCAAAATTAAAGAAAATAAAGCTTAATAAAATAAAATAAAAATAAAAATAAAACCTAGGTAAAATTGAGGCGTCAACAGCTGCCCCTCTTTGAAGGTGAGCTCGTAGAGGTTGCATTCAAAGACAAACTGATGCCTTAATTTTACCCAGCATGTGCAGCAGGTTATGCTTTATTTAGGATATATTATTCTACGCGGCAAAAGAGTAACATAACATTACCTATATTAAGGCTACCTGTAGTTACTTATCGAGAGAGAGTGAGATAGGGTGTGAACCCCGGGTTTTGGCAAGTATCAAGGCGTCATCTTACCTGGTGATATGAGGAGGCTGCTTTTCCAGGACTCGAATCATCCTTCGGTCGCCCTGTTAAAACGATGGATAATTTGTCTAGGACCCGAACTTTTCTTCGATCACCTTGACGGGCGATTGCTCCCCTAGGACCTAAACCATTCTTTGATCGTCTGTTGGGGCAATCAGAGGATTGTCTCGGACCCGAACCATTCTTCGATCGCCTTGACGGGAGATGCGCTAACCTTTCTCAGGGCATCTCATTTGGGGGTGTCTGATTTGTATCGAGAACACCAGTTGGTACATGACCTTTCTCAGGAGATGCGCGGACCTTTCTCAGGGCATCTGTTTTGGGGGGTGTTTGAATCTTGTCAGGGACATCAGTTGAAACCCGACCTTTCTCGAGGGATGCACCGACCTTTCTCAGGGCATCTGTTCTGGGGGTGTTTGACTTCTATCAGGGACACCAGTTACAACCTGACCTTTCTCGGGGGATGCGCCGACCTTTCTCAGGGCATCTGTTTGATGATATCTGGACATTCACAAACACATTAAGGAGTACATGGATATTCGCGAGTACTAACCTGACGGATTTTTGGGCCTTGGCAGGCGTCATAAGCATTGAAAGGGTACTCGGATGATCACAAGTACGAGCTTTTAGGGATACTTGGATGTTCACAAGTATTGAAGGGGTTTTTTGATAATTTGAAAATATGGAGAGCATACCTTGGGTATTTGTGAAGATCTCTTGCTTTCTGGAAATAGGGAATATCGAGGACGTACCTGAGATATTCGTGAAGGTCTCCCGCCTTCTGGTAATTAGGAATATCGAGGACGTACCTCGCATATTCGTGAAAGTTTCTTATCTCTTGGGAATTGGGAATGCCGAGGACATGCCTCGTGTATTCATGAAGGTCTCTCACCTTCTGGTAATTGGGAACATCGAGGACGTACCTCGCACATTCGTGAAGGTTTCTTATCTCTTGGGAATTGGGAATGCCGAGGGCATGCCTCGTGTATTCATGAAGGTCTCTCATCTCCTGGTAATTGGAAATACCGGGGACGTACCTTGGCTTTTTGTGAAGGCATTCTGCCTTCTGGGGATTGGGAATACCTGAGGACGTACCTTGGGTATCCGTGAAGGCCTCGCGCCTTCTGGATTTTGGGAATACCGAGGGCGCACCTTGGATATCTGTGAAGGCTTCCCGCCTTCTGGGAATTGGGAACGTCGAGGACGTACCTTGACTATTTGTGAAGGCCTCTCGCCTCCTAGGACTTGGGAATGCCGAGGACGTATCTCGGCTATTCGTGAAGGCCTCCCGCCTTCTAGATGTTGGGAATACCTAAGAACGTACCTTGGGTATTCGTGAAGGCCTCCCGCTTTCTGAGATTTGGGGATGCCAAAAGTGTACCTGAGATACTTATGGAGGTTTCCCACTTTCTTGTAATTAAGATGTGGCGCGAGGCTTACCTGGATGGCTATAGGTACACAGATGTACAAAGTAGAGGAATATTTGGATGGACGCAGATATTTGACAATATGATCAGGGACCACTCAACTGGCCCAAGTGTAAGAAAACATACCTGGGTAATTGCAGGCGCATGATGTGGGGGAATGCTTGAGAGATTGCTAGCATCCAATGTCATGATTTTGAGGACAACTCCAGCAGCTCCAATGTCACAGAAATGGGGTATTCGAACAGTGGTCGATATTTTCAAATGAGAGGATACTTGGGTAGTCACAAGCATCTAAACTTTAACGACAGCATGAATAGGTCGAGTGTATAACAAAGAAGGTACTTGAATAGTGGTCAATACTTGGAAACAGGGGTAAGCTTGGGCAACTGCAGATATCAATACCTGAGGGACAAATCAAGCTGAGCACGGGTACCTAGACAGTGGTAGGTACTTAAAGATAAAGGGATATTTGGTCAGTTACCAATGTCGATACCCTGGGAATAACTCGCACAAGCTGAGTGCCAAAGAAAGGGAGTACTCGGTGAGTGAGGGGTACTCAAATATAAAGCTCCGGGAACAAGGATTGGGATATGCTTTCCTGGCGATATCTCTAATCTATAGTAGTGTACTTATCATTTGTACAATATGCAGACATGCAATGACTGTATATGCTGTAAATTTGTAATTTAAAGTGTGATTTACACATGATGACCTTGTCAGTTCTGCATCATTTGAATTCCATTGGAGAAGATTTTGAAAGACAACTTTTGCTTAGAACGCAAATGTCTTGAGCATGCCAGATGAGGGACTTTCAGTCTGAAAGGACTTTCCACTCACTCTCATGGGAAAGGTTGTTTTATCCTAACCATTGATGCAGGATTTATAAGGACCACGCTACCTCACTGTCACCATGTTAGCAAGGGTCCGAATATTCTCGCAAATGATACGACTTTACCAATGTGAGAGGTCTTTTTTGGAGTTGTGATGGCTTCATCAAAGGGGGACCAGATAAGGTCATGACTTTGTAGGAAAGATGTTGCATGGTTATCTTCGGGTGTTGCAAGTCAAGGATCCTGCGAAAAGAGATGGAATAATCTTGCTCGTACTTCTTTGAGCGATGCTTATAAACATATGAAATCCTACGTTAATTGAAGTGCCCCTAGTTTGAAGAGACTTTTTACAATAGGGTGCCATGTAGGCTTGACTCATGTGTGAAAGGGTGAGAGCTGGTGATTGCCTTGACATTTGCCACCAGTCTTTCTTCTCACGATCCGATGAAGGTTTCCATAGACCTCAACAGCAACTTCTCTTGGGAATACAAATGGCTGCTTTTTCATTTGGGGCATCGGCCTTGCTTTTACCAGGCACACTACTTTTTTATGCTCCCATTTTCTTTCAATTTTTCACTCATGGGCATTGACCTTGCTTTTACCAGGTACACTGCTTTTTTATGCCCCAGGTTCTTTTGTTCTTGTTCCTTTGAGGAATTGGTCTTGACAGGCTCAAGCAAATGTCTTTAATAGACTTATTGAGTCTTCGGCTTTTGCTGGCTCTTCTGATTATGCTGAGTGGCAGCTTCTGCTCTGCCTCCATGTGAGGGTGGCTTCACAGACTCAATTGAGTTTGTACAATGGATACAAATGCATGAGGAAAGAAAGGCTCTTCATGACTCTAGGGCACTTAAATTAACGCGAGTGTTCATATGCAAATAAAGACACTCAAAGATTGATGCAAGTGCAAGCAAGAGAATTTCTATCCCTTTCCTCACCTTGTGATGCTGACTTGCCTTTGGCTTGCCCCAGTGTGGGGTGATTCTTTGACGGGGGGAAGGATGGAGATTTGGCCAATGTATGGGGCTCAATATGGGTGATGGAATGCCTCCCACTGTTTCGGTTATCGTACCATTTGCGAGAGAACTCTTTACCCTGTAGTCATGGAATTTTCTGTACTCATCTCATGAGTGTGTAGATGGGGGACTGTGTATGGGATACGGCTTGCCTGTCATCATCCTGACGCGCCTCATCCAGCATGCTTAATTAATCTTGTATTCTTCACTTAGCAGTCTGTCCTTAATAGATTCAAAGATTTGGACAGACAAAGTCATCATGCACAATTCACATGAAAAAGAGGCATACAACATATGATATGAAAGAGCTTTGTGTTTTCTAAAATAAATGAATGGCTTTTTACTCAAGAAAAAACTATTAACAGCTTCAAGAGTGTTTAATTAGTGAAATGGTATTCACAAATGTGTTAAAATTTGAACATCAAAAGAGGTTATTTACAAAGGGTTGTTTACAGATGGGTGTCAATAAATTGCTCCTATTAGTTAGGGCTATGACACATGCATGGTCAGCTGGGGACCGGGGATCTAATCAGGAATTCCTATTCTTGCTTTTTGCATAAGAGAAGCTGTGGAAGTGGCTCAAATAATGGGGCCCAGATTGTAAGCGACTTGAGGCTTGAAGGACTTCTGTCATTTGCTTTGGTGATACTTGAGATGTCAAAAGGTTTATCAGAGTCTAACAAGACTTTCGTTGATTTATTTTCCGTATCTTGGACGGTCAGGCGATCCTGTAAAAGGCAAGAGAGAGTGTGTTAGTCACGAATCTCTTTTTGGAAGTCAAATAATTGGAATTGGTACAACATTACTCTTCACTGGTTTGCAGATGATTAGGTGGACGAGGGGACATGAATTCTGGTGTTCCCCACGTCAGGTTAATTATTCTCCTTAATCGGCTCGTGGATGACACATCCCTTTACAGAAAGTCGAGTGTATTTGATGCAAGCCATTTCCATACACTAGCTTAGCTAGTGTTAATTTATCAAATCTAACCTTTGAGTTTGGTTCTTGAGTCGTAAAGTTTCCTGTCAAATAGGAAAACACATCAAAAATGGGTTCAGATAGTGGAGGTATTGGAAACGATACCAAATTACCCTTCCCTAGAGCTTGTCTGTGTTAGCTCTTAAGGATGCTTGAATGTTTGAGGATGGCCTATTTATCTCGGCACGGTTCGGTGTTTCCTCCCGTTGGCCTTCCTCGTATGCGGGACTGCCGGTCGCCTTCCTTCTGTGGAATTTTTCCTTTGTCTTTGGTTTTTGTGAGAGCATGTGTCTGGAACAAGAAGTAAGGCTTCTAGATTTTAAGCTATCGACTGGGACCAAAAGGTCTTTCTAACTGGAGTAGCTCCTGAATGATGCCTCTTTTGTGCCAAGCCAAGCAAATTTGACATGGATTATTCTCACGCATTTGCCTGGGTAATGTCGATTTGCTCGAGTTATGTCATTGAGTTTATTACTCAATTTTCGTCACTTCCCTAAATGCTGGATGATTAACAAAACGCACATTTCTCATGATGGTGTGAATACATCAATCATATATGAAAGGTGCATAGGCATTTTCATTATGATAGAGAAGTATTTGGCAATGCCAGACAGTGAACATCTTTCAGGGATAGTACTTTTTTACAGCGTCGGAATTCACTGGCTTAGAAAATTCTTGCCCATCCATTTTGGTTAAGATCAAGGCTCCTCCGGGGAGTATCTTCTTTATTACATAGGGACCCTTGTAATTTGGGGCGAACTTGCCTCCGGGCTCTGGAAAGATCGGCAGCGTCTTCCTCAAGACTAGCTCGTTTACCTCAAAGTGTCTGGGCCGCACCTTTTGATTAAATGATCAAGCTACCTTCTGTTGATAACACTGATCGTGACAGAGAGCTTTCAGTCGCTTTTCATCAATCATGTTCAGCTGCTCGAGCCTTTGTTGTGTCCATTCCTCCTTAGATAAACCAGCTTGGGATAAAACTCGTAGGGAAGGGATTTCTACTTCCACGAGGCAAAAGCGCCTCCATACCATAGACTAGGGAAAAAGGGCTTGCCCCAGTAGAAGTATGGATTGAGGTCTGGTATGCTGTCAATGGAAGGGTAACCTCTCATGCCAGTTGAAGTAATTTTCAGCTGTCTTGGCTAGGATCTTCTTGATGTTCTTGTTGGCGGCCTCTACAGCTCCATTCATTTGTGGCCGATAAGGTGATGAGTTCAAATGCTGAATCTTGAACTTAGAAAATAGCTGATCGATCAGCTTGTTATTCAGGTTTGTCCCATTATCGGTGATGATGGAATCTAGCACACCGTAACGGGCGATTATGTCACGCTTGATGAACTTCATAACATTTCGTGCAGTCACGCTAGCATAAGATGTGGCTTCAATCCATTTTGAAAAGTAGTCAATTGCCACCAAGATGAACCGATGTCCGTTC
Source organism: Eucalyptus erythrocorys (assembly GCA_014182555.1). Taxonomy (NCBI): domain Eukaryota; kingdom Viridiplantae; phylum Streptophyta; class Magnoliopsida; order Myrtales; family Myrtaceae; genus Eucalyptus; species Eucalyptus erythrocorys. The sequence goes on from CM024604.1 coordinate 28,045,142, forward strand.
GACGCTTTTGGGTTAATCGGGCCAATTACATCGATCCCCCACATTGAGAATGGCCATGGCTCAGATAATTGATGTAGTTCAGTTGGAGGGATATTTATCTTGTCCCCGTGAATCTGACAACGATGACAACTTCGCACATGCTGAGCACAGTCATTCTCTAAGAGGAGCCAGTAATAACCCAGTCTCATTATCTTTTTGGCCAACATACGTCCATTCATGTTAGGCCCACATACTCCCCCATGTACTTCTTGCATTATTTGTGTGGCTTCGGCTGCATCCACGCATCTTAGCAGGACTAAGTCATACAATCTCTTGTACAGATTTTCACCGCTGACGAAAAACCTTGAGGCCATTTTCATTAGGTGTTTTCGATCAGAGGGAGTGCTTTGCTCAGGGAATTCTTGCTTTCGGATGTATCTCATGATATGGTGATACCAGGGCTTCCCATCGGGCTCCTCGGTTATGGCCATGCAGTAGGCTTGTCTTGTCAAGACTTTGATCCTTAAAGGCTCCATTTCTAATCCTTTCGTTGCTTGCAACATAGACGACAGCATTGCTAGCGCATCAGTGAACTGGTTATGGACTCTAGGAAGGTATTCAAATGAGATGTCTTGGAATTTTTCTGCCAACTTTTCTAAGTAACCATGATAAGGCACAAGCTTGGAGTCTTTCGTCTTCCATTCGCCTACCGTCTGGCAGATTATCAAAGTAGAATCATCGAAAACTTTTAACTTGGTCACCCCCATTTCAATAGCCTCTTGCAAGCCGAGGATGCATGCCTCATACTCGGCTATATTGTTGGTGCATGGAAATACCAATTTCGAAGCCACGGGATAATGCTGTCCACTTGGGGCTATCAAGACTGCCCCGGTGCCGGAACCTGATAAGTTCACGGCCCCGTCGAAGAACATGGTCCATTTGTCTTCTTCTAATGCGGAAATTCGATCGTCTAGGGGATCATCTCCACATACTTCTTTAGGACAGTCTGCTAGCATATCGGCAATCACTCGCCCTTTAACTGATTTCTGCGGCAACACTTGAATGTCGAATTTCGAGATCGGGATTTGCCATTTGGCTAATTTTCCTACCAATCTTTGGACGGCGAGCGAGATACTTGATCGGATCGCTTTCGGTCATGAGGAAAGTTTGGTAATGCAAGGTATATTGTCGGAGTCTGTGTAATACCCATACCAATGCGGCGCACGTTTTCTCTGATCTGGAGTAATTTTGTTCCGACATGGTGAACTTTTTACTCAAAAAGTAGATGGCTCGTTCCTTCTGATCATGGGGCTCCTTTTGTGCGAGCATGGCACCTAAGGATTCGTTGTTGATGGTAAGGTAGAGAATTAAAGGCTGCTCCAGGACTAGAGGTACCAGGATTGGGGGTTTCATCAAGTACTGTTTCAGGTCTTCAAATGCCAAATCATCATCCCATTTGATTTGCGCATCTTTCCTGAGAAGCTTAAAGAAAGGTTTTGCAGTTTCAGAAAGTTGGGAAATGAATCGTGCAATGTAGTTTAATCTTCCCAGGAGACTCCGGACTTCTTTTACAGTTGAGGGAGGAGGCATTTCAAATATCGCCTTGGTTTTTGATGGATCTACTTCTATTCCTTTGCAGCTCACAATGAATCCAAGTAATTTGCCAGAAGTTGCCCCAAACACGCATTTTGCTAGATTGAGGCGCAAATTGAACTGGCGAAGTCGCTCAAATAGCTTCTCCAAGGTCTTCACATGGTCTTCTCCATGTCTGGTTTTAGCGATCATGTCATCGACATATACTTCAATTTCTTTGTGCATCATATCGTGGAAAAGGGTGACCATGGCATGTTGGTAAGTTGCTCCAGCATTTTTCAGGCCAAAAGGCATGACCTTATAATGAAAAGTTCCCCATGGGGTAATGAATGCCGTTTTTCCTTGTCCTCCTCCTTCATCCTTATTTGGTTATATCCCGAGAATCCATCCATAAAGGAGAAGAGCCTGAATCCTGCAGTGCTGTCTACAAGAACGTCTATGTGGGGTAACGGGAAATCGTCCTTCGGGCTTGCTTTGTTCAAGTCACGATAGTCGACACAAACACGCATTCGACCATCCTTCTTCTTCACTGGTACAATGTTTGCTACCCAGCTAGGGTATTGCAAGACTTCGAGGAAACCCACTTGGAGTAGCTTCTTTACTTCTTCTTCAATCTTCTTCGACAATTCTGGCTTGGTCCTTCTCAGCCGTTGCTTCTTGGGAGTTATGTCAGGGTTAGTTGGCAAGCTATGCTCCACGATCGTCGGGTCAAGGCCTGGCATATCTGCGTATGACCATGCGAACACGTCTTGATACTTCTTTAAAAGAGCAATCAAGTCTGCAGTTTCCTCTTCAGAAAGGTTGGCGTGCAGTTTCCTCTTCAGAAAGGTTGGTGCCAATCTTTATCTCTCTTGGATCCTTTGTGGTGCTTAAATTGACAATGACGGTGTCTTCAATAGTAGGGGGTCTTGTTTCTTCATGCCGTTCCCAATTCTATTGGATTTCATCGGAATTATTAAAGTCATCATCTGAGCTATCAGAATGGCTATCCATGATGTTGGTTTGGACCGTTCCCATTCCCTCACCTTCCGCTAGATTACTCCTGTGTCATAGAAGAGATAGGCTAAGGGAATAGATAAGGTTAGTAGCATGCATGCTTCTTTCTCTCTTTTTTTTTTTTTTTTTTTTTTTGAAAATGATGAATTGTTCTTTTGAAAATTTAGGACAAGGAAACACGAGGAGATCCGGGCCTCAGATTTCTTCTTTTATTTGACCGCTGGTTATCATCAACGGGCTGATTTGGAGTGTCTCCTCATGCCCTCAAAATGTTTTCAACTTTATTTATTAGTAGACGGATTTACAGAGTGATTTCAGAAAAGGCTCCCTGGATGGAACTAATGTTGAAAATGAAACTAGACAGGCTTAAAAGGAATATGTACAGACTCCCACGTAGGGGAGTATGCAGAGAATAAAAAGGATTCTACTCGAGCGGGCCTGCGCCCATTTCCCTTGACGGTCCTTCGCTGATGGCGCCCACGAAGAAGTCTTCATACCAGCTGCCAGCTACGTTTCCCTGTGACTTCGCAGACTCTAGATCATCCAAGCCTTCCCATCCATCAAGGACGATGCGGGGATGGTGATCATAGAAACTTTGGGGGGTTGAATAATTGACATAGTAGTCGAATTTACCACTCGGTTGGCCCAAAGTGTCCATGATCACCTCCCCTTTACGTGCTTTCTCAACATGCTCGGGGAACATGGTGCGAGTGCTGGGTACCACAAGGAGGTGATCATTGCCAAAACACAGCCACGGAGAGCGGAACGTGAATACCCCGGCATCCAGAAGGTCTTGAACTTTGTCTCTTAGGACCGTGCAGTCATCCAGTGAGTGCCCTAATTCTCCAGAATGATAATCGCATTGCTCGGATGGATCGTAATCGAGGAAATACTCAGGTGTAGGATGACTCAGCTCCTTGGTGATTAATCCTTGCTCTAGGAGGATGGGGAAAATGATAGCCATTGACTTAGGAAGAGGTGAATATGGCCGTGCGTCCTTTGAGGACTGAGACAGCTGATCTTCTTGCCAGCTCGCATCAATAGGGTTTTCTTCCTTTGCTACTAGGTCTTCATTATAACTAGAGCGAGGTGCACGGGTGGCTTGAGCGAGATCCTCCATCAAATGGTGCATTGTTTCTCGTAATTCGTCAATCTGGTGTTGGAGCTGGATAAATGAGAAATTATCATCCGTTCCCTCCAACTATTCTTCTTCGATGGCGCCTATGAAAATGTCTTCGAACATGGTGGTCATATCATCCGCCTCTACTTTCTCTACCAGAGAGGGCCAAGCCGTGCCTTCTTGGATTGTGGGCAAGTTCGAGCCTTCGCGTTTGAACCATTTTGAGGTGCTAATCATTTCTTCTTCTTCATGCATCATCCTGGCTGGGCCCGGGAAAGTTTCCTCGAGACGGGGATATTCAAAGCTGACTTTTTTCTTTGCTTTTCTATTTGGGGAATACCCTAGGTCGATGGTGTAAGGCCTCCTCACGGCTTCAATAGGTTGTCGGATGCCCTGTCCTTCTCTACCAAGCCCTTGTCCTAGAATGAAACCGTGGCCAACCATGATTATACCCATCATTATAGCCATACTTGACACCTTGGGGACGAGGGGCGAAGTCCCCCGAGCTTTGTGTACCGTAAACACGAGTTTGAATGATTGATAGCTAGCTTCATCTTTGTCGCTAGGTTCTATATAAGGGATAGCTATCTCGTGATAGATGCGGTGGTCTTCTTCTCCTCGGACGGTGATCAATTTTCCTCCTATCACGAATTTCACACTTTGGTGGAGGCTCAAAGGTACTGCCCCTACGACATGGATCCATGGGCGCCCTAAAAGGAAATTGAACTCAGTGGAGATATCCATTACTTGGAACAAGATTTTGAATATGGTCGGGCCAATCTGGACGTCAAGCTCAATCTCCCTCACTGTTTCTTTCTTTGTTCCATCAAACGCTCGAACGGAGGTTTTGGGCACCTGGATTCGCAACCTCTCTATCTTAAGGTGGCAGAGTGTCGCTAATGGGCATATGTTCAGAGCAGATCCATTATCAATCAATACTCGAGCCACGTGAGACGTGTTACACTTGACTGATATATAGAGGCCTTTGGTGTGCCCTCTACCTTCCTCAAGGATTTCTTCATCAGAGAACGACATTTGATCCTTTAGAAGGATGGTGCTGACAAACTCTTCGAGTTTGTCATGGTCGATTGTTTCAGGGACATGTACTTCGCTCAATACCTTCATGAGGGATTTCTGGTGTTTCATGGATGTCTGGAGCAATTCCAACAAAGAGATCTGTTGTGGCATCCTCAATTTTTGACAACCCTTGAAGATGCAATGATTATGGCCGATCAAATTTGTGGAATTTTAGATATTTGACTATTGAGCTACAATTGGACTATCTTGATGGACATGGTAGCTATAGATATATGACTAAGTTGGTGTTTGTAATTCAATGTATATGAGTGTACATATAACCTACGGCTAAGGATTAAACTTTGGGAGATTAAGGCATGATTGGAATTGGACTTAATTGGGCTTAATGAAGAGATTTTTGGGCCGGCCAAGTGATCCAGCCAAGGCCAACCCATGAAGCATCGTCCACGTATGCAAGGGGGGGAGAGAAAGCCGGCTGAGGTGGCGCCGAGCTGTCCCTTTTGCTGCCACATGTCACCATGCATGAAGGAGCAGGCATTAGGCTTGATGATGGCTTAATTGAGGTATAAAAGGGGGAGTTACGGTCCATTGAACCCCTTTGGTCGACAAAAGAGAGAGAGAAAGCGAAGGAGAAGAAGAAAGGAAGAGGAAGTCTTCGTCCGAGAGAAATCCAAGCTGTGCCATGAGAATTCTCCACCGTTTCTACCAAATTAAAAGGCAATAAACGGTCTCTCATCTACCTATGTGTGCTGTGATGGTTTGTGATGGTTGGATTTGTGGATTTGGTGGTCGGTTATTGGAGATTTTGAGAAAAACTTCAAGTGTGTACAACCGGGTGGAAGAGTGTTCTTGTGCGCCAGTGTTTTGCATGCGTCCATAGATGCCTTTAGGGTTAAAATCTGACTTTGAACCCTTCATAGAAGTTGTATAACACACCTTGAGCTACAACATAGTCAAATTTGAGGGGATTTGAGTGAGATTAGAGGGGTGAAACCTAATTTCTTTGGAACCGGGTGCATGTTGAACTCGTTAGTTGACCTTTGGTGTTTGTGAGCTTCTGATCATGTGTTTTGTTTTGGAATTTGTACTCAACTTCTTCTTGTGAATTGTAAAGGACATCTTGATGTATAACATACTGAAAATTGAGTTGATTTCATTCGGTACAACCTAGTGAATTGTGTGTTTCTTTACGGACTTGGATTCTGGAGTTGCATCGATGTGAGGTCAGTAGGTTGTTAAGCTTGTAAGACGACTTTTACTTGAGAATTCTACTTCGACTCCTAAAGAGAAGTTGTAGGAAACATGTTCAACAACAACATATCCAAAAATGAGAGAAAAATAAAGGGGTTAAGTTGTTCAATTGAGGTGGTTTTGTCGATAGTGCATCCTGTATAGTTTGAAATCTAGAGAAGAGGTTTGTAATTTTTGTATTGCATTTTGTGGGACGAATTGATGATGATTTCTTCATGAGAAATGATTTTTAAACTCTTGGTTAAGACATACCAAAATTTGGTAATTTTTGAAGGTGATTTGATACCCTAAACTAGTGGATCTTGTGAGTAGTGTAAACTGGAATTTTCAATACTTCAACCTGCTTTGGCCAAGCCTATGTGTTCTTATGTAAACATTGTTTGAGTTTGGTTTTTCAATGAAAGTGACATTTCTAGGTCTTATTGTCAATATGGTGAATAGACATTGTCTTTGAGAGTCAATGGAGTGGTACATTGGGATCATATTCTACCACTATACAAACTGTTTAGTATTGAAACTCGTTGAATTGATATAGCCGATTGCACTTCTTGGTGCCATGATATTCAAAGCATGCTATCTTCATGAATCATATGATGTATTGCTTTAGTCATTGTGTGTGTGTGCCTTGAAATGTTTGGAAAGAGCAATTGAGGCTCAATTGGGATAATTTTTCAAACTTGTGCATGGTGAATTGCTGGGAATTAGTTGGATGAAGCATGTTGAGTGAAATTCATGCCATATGAGTGGAGACACATGGTATTGTTTGTTGTTATGCTTGTGAACATCATATAACACGTTATGAATCATGCATATGAAAGAGATAATTGTATGATATGTGTTGATTATGCCCCGGGAGTGTCGGATGCCCGGCTAGGGAGTGAAAATGCCGGATGCCCAAGTAGCCCCGTGAGCGTAAATCTAGATGGCCTCGGAGTTGAGTTGCCGGAGCGTTGGGGGTGCCGGAAGCACGGATGGTGTGTGCCGTGGTTACCTCATGATGCTAGTTGAGGTGCGAGATGCCCGGCCAGGGAGTGTAAATGCCGGAAGCACGGATGGTGGGTACCGTGAATCCCTCATGATGCCAGGTTTGGATGTGAGATGCCCGGAATGTGGGGTGGCCGGAAGCCGGGTGGTGTGTACCAGAATTTGAAATTGAAATTGCATGAATTTGATATGTTTGCATGAGCATGGTTATTATGTGAAAGGTATGCACGATATTATTGAGATGTGTATGCATGAATTGAGTTGATCATGTAAGAGGTGCACATGATGTGAGAAGTTGGCAATTGTACTTACTGAATTATATGATGTGCTCATATGTATGCAAGGTGCCGATGTGCAAAGAGTACATACGATGAGATAAGTATGTATGTGCATGAACAATGGCTGAATTGTGGAGTGTGCACATGATGAGTTATGTGAACGTGAGAAATGCTTGTCTTGTGAGTGTACTTGTTTGATGGATGCATGATCAAGCAAGAATGTTAAAACATGGATGACTGAAAGCATATGGCTGAGTTGTTCACTTGTGGTAATTACATGCTGATTTAATGCTATTTGATTGTTATGTGATTATATGATGTGTTTGGTTGTCTTGTATGGGTAGTCATAGAGATCACATTTCTGCTGAGTGGTTGTACTCACCCCTTTTGGGGACTAACATTTCAGATTAATCATGTCGCTGCCTCCGGTTGCACCTGGCGCATTCTATGGTATACCTTCCGACTTGGATGTGAGGATGCTACACCTGGACAGCCCTACCATCCCCGGGTTATCTTATTTTAGAGTGAACGTGCGGGTCAAGTTTGATGTGGGCCTGGAGAGCGGCCCAGTATATCAGGAGTTCGTATCTGTCTACACCTGTCGAGACGGAGTGATGATGGGGATGATGCCGCCGCCGTCGCCCCCTGGAGCGCCTGGCTGGAGTTAGAGTGCGAGCTTAGACTGGGGAGGTTGGTGGGTTTTTGACAGGACCGGTTTAGAGGGATGGATAGCTTGTGTATAGGTTTTCTTTGATGAGGGGTAATGATTTTGAGGGTTGCTTTTCGTGGTAGTTTTTGATGTATCATTTACCCCGAAAAGATCAAAGAAGATCCATCCTTTTATAATGTAAATAAAAGAACCGGCTCCTATTATCTTATATCTTTTAAATTGTGTGCATTGGCCCGTGTTGTTTGGGAGAGTCGTAACTTCCGCTTTTGCTATTCATTTTGCGCTGGGACCATCTTATAAAAAAAAAAAAAAAAAAAAAAAGAGAGAGCCCAAGAATTGGTAGCTCTCAAAGGACTGCGCAAGGAGGATTGTAATAGCCTCAAGAGGGTTTTGGGGTGTGACATTTGTGCTGGTGATTTTTGCAATTGTTCCACCACGTTATATTCACTAGCCTTAACCACGGCTAAAAATTCCTTGGCTTCTTCGTCAGTAACGGGCTTGGCAGAGTGTGTGTTTGCTTGAGCATAAGTCCATCCAGATCTTGTGACTAAACCCACATCAAGGTCATAAGACCATGGTACAGCATTATTGCACTCATATTCATAAGGCCGAGGTATTTCAATGACTATGGCTGCCCCTGCTATTGATGCTTCGATTTTTTCTTCAACTACGTCTTCGGGTGGGGCGGAACCCTTTTTCTCTTTTTCTATCTTTAGCGCGGCATATTCCTCATCCCTAGTTGATGAGGACTTGTGATATAGTGGAAACTGTGCTAGTGTGGCCAACGTGCCTAACTACTCCGGCTTCTATCATCCTTGATACCCTTTCTTCTATTGTCGCAAAAGGTAGTATTTTGTCACCTGGATAATACCCGGTTTCGACTAGCCCTCGATAAATGTCAATAATGTGCGCACTGGTGTTTTTGATTTGGCGAGCTTTAGAATCGAATATTGCATTTACTTTGTTAGCATGATCAGGGAGCGGATTGCTCTGGACATTTGGCTTCATAGTCTGGAACGAAAAGGCTTTGGTATCCAGCAAGTTCTGGATCCGATGCTTAAGGGTGAAACAATCATCAGTTGAATGGCCTACTTCCCCCATGTGATAGTCGCATTTTTTTGATGGGTCATAGCTGGAAAAGCTTTCGACATTGGGTCGTCTTGGCTCAGTCGAGAAGAGATTCTTATTCCGGAGGATGGCCAAAACCTGGGATGGAGATCCGGGGAGCGGAGTGAATTGTCTTCGGTTGTTGTAGCGCTGGGGCTAACGGCTATTGGTTTGACGCTGACTTGTGCTTGTCTGAGCGACTGGGGGACGACCGATGTCTGCGGTATAGGTGGCATTGACATCAATCAGGGGATCTTTATTTTTTCTTCGAACTGAATCTTTTGCCAACAGGTGCGGGCTCAGTGAACCAGCCATCCCTTAATCCTATCTCTATCTGCTCTCCCACTGGAATGAGTTGATTGAATGATTCGGCAACCGTAGTCACCATTCTGTTGCGGTATGCGTAGGGGAGGGTTTTGACAAACATTTTCCTTAATTCAAAGTCAGTTGGCTCGGGACTGATCTGGGCGACGAGATTCCTCCACCTGATGGCGTACTCTTTGAAAGATTCTTGCTTTTTCTTTTCTGTGCGGTCGAGATCTTCACGAGAGGGGGTAATGTCCATTATGAATTTGTACTGCTTGAGGAATGCCTCACTTGCTTCACTCCATGTCTCAACGAGGTTTATGTTTTTCTTAATGTACCATCTCAAGGCGGGACCTGCCAGGCTGGATTGGAACGACTGGATCATTGGGGGCACATTACTAACATATTGGGTCATTCGAATCAAATACATTTGTAAATGAGCTCTTGGGCACGTCGTGCCATCGTACTTCTCAAATTCAGGCATTTTAAATTTTTCAGGCATTTTGACTTTGGAGTAGATAGAGAGGTCCGTCGGAGTAGGATCCTATAGGCCCTGCAGCTATTTCAGCCTCTCTTCGAGCTTCTTGAGACGCTTGTCATGCTCAATTTTAGATGAAACGCCGGGTTTTGCTTTCTCCACTATGATTTGGTGCATGTCGTCTTCCAATTCGGGCATGTTATCGTCGGTATTTCTCCCTTGGTTTCCTTGAGTGGATGACTGGGGCAATACCACTTCAATTGAGGCCGGGGTAGGAGTTAGTTTGCCTTGGATGGAATCTATTTGTTTTGAGAGTTGTTGAAGTACATTGAAGACTTGCTTCATTTCATTTTCCACAACCTCAACACGGCTTGGTACGTTCTCTTCAGCCATTCTAGCCTTTGGATTTGGCAAATATGGCTATGTTGTGACTACCTGTTTATGCAAGAAATGGGCAAAGTGTAAGTAAAGGAGACACAGAGAACACTGGCTCATGGCAAGGATCGAGTCATTCTTATTTATTAACAAGAGATTTGTACAATATCAAAAGAGCCTTTTACACAAGTCAGAACGACTCTAGATATTCACATCAAAAGCCACGACGCTCATTTTTATATGCGATGGGAAGTCTCGATCCTGCGGCGTCGCTTGTTTCCTTGAGGTGGTTTTGATAAGTGTCTCTTGCTGGTCTCTGAACTTTCTTCAGGAAGCTTGATCCTTTCCTGCTTGATAATCTTCTTACTTACGTCTGGGATTTCCGGCTGCAAATTCTTGGGAACCTCGTGATTGAGGATGTAAAAGGTGGATGCATGATGGGCTTTTTCCTGCCCCTTCAGTCTCCTGGGCACGATAATCCTCTTCGGCTGGCATCTATCCCATGTGTTTTGAATCATGTTGATTTCCTCTGAGTAATCACAACCTGTGGGGGCAAAAGAAATCTGAAGCCGTTCTGGCCTGAGTGGTGGTGAGACTTCTTGAAGGGCTCTATACTGGCAGGCCACCCTATATGGGTAGTATGAGGTAGCTCCAGAGAGGCCCAGCAGTGGGATGGGATTGTAATAATCAAGCGCAAAACATGCCTTGTTCGCAGTGAACCACTTAGCTCGCCATATAAATGTCTCCGGGACCGGGTTTTTTAATAAGTCAATCCACCGAGAATACTCCTCATCAGGGGAATATTTCTCCAAACTTTGGAATTTTTGCAACGAGTGTCTGTACTCATTAATTTCAAATATTTGCATGTGGTGCCCAAACCCTTTGACATGGGAAAAGAACCATATTTGTAAAATTTCGGGAGCGGCCCTCATGATCTTTTCTTTTTTGGCTTTAAAATGATTAAGGGATAAAAATGTTTCGGCTAAAACCATGTTTACATATCCTGCACCAAAAATGATCCGATTTACTATCCCCGTAATTGAAGGATTTATGGCATTCTTTCTATAGGGGAAGATAATAAATCCAAAGAATGCCAAAAGGAAGATTTTAGCTTTTTGAGACACTGATTATTCTTCAAAGCATTCGGTTAAGGATGATAGTGGGAAAGCATTGCTGTTGGCTTTGACAATTTCTCTCACTGATTTATTTTTTAAAAAACGTGATAGACTCGACTATAGGGTCGATGTCGGTTAGGGGCTTAGCGAGCTCCGCTCCCGGGGACATTCCTATGGCGAGACCGTATTCCTCCAGAGTGGGAGTTAGTTCAAATTTGCCGAACACGAAGGTAGATGTTTCCGGACACCAGAAATATGGTAGGGCTTGCATGACTCCGGAATGGATACTGATTTGGAGCAACGGGAGGAGATGACCAATCCTTATCTTGACATGCTCTTGACCAAGCGGCTCTAACTGATTCCACCATCTGAGGAGTTCTTCCTTTGGGGCAGGGATGAATTTGATGTCGATTCTTCCCATCGCATTTAAAAATGGGGGCTATACAACCTGACCCTATTTTTCCATGAGCCAGAAAGGACGGAATAAAATTAAATAAATTGCCTTGCTTTGAAATAAATACGGCAAGCACGAGGCATACAAATGGGACGTGTAGCTCGATTTCTAACTTAGAAGGTTTGTTGAAATTAAAAGGGCATCTGCTGGTCGCAGTCTCACATTAGCAGCGTACCCTCTTAACCTCGGCTAAGAAATTCGGGGAAAAGAAAGGCAACCTCTACATGGCAGTCTCGCTTTCAAGGCCGTATCTTTCTTAACACCATCCTAAAAATCCTATGGCGGCCTAGGTCCGGCGGCCGGGTTGTGTGTGCCATTTGTAGTGTTTAAAACAATAAAGCATGGCACAGCAGTTTATAATCACAAGACAATTTAATTTAAGCAAGCTCAAAATAAACTTATAAGCAATTGACCTGTAAAAAGAAAAAAACCTAAGTCAGTAAATAATTTAAACAAGATAAATATGGCCTAAGTCCTCAAAGTCCCCAGCGGAGTCGCCAAGCTGTCGCGACCCCCTTTTTTTTTAGGGCACCCGGCCGGATCGGGTCTCGAGCGCCTAAGGAGGCTAATGGCTCGGCTGGATTTAATTAAAGCTTGGACTCTCCCAAGTCCACCAATTCACGACTTTAAAACATTTGGCTTGTAAATTGATTTTTTAAAACGGAGTCGCCACTAATCAATTTGGGGTAGGTTGATTAAAAACCCAAGCGAAGTATCGAGAGAAATACTAGCTCCTACGCAACCAGAGAAATTAGGATCGGGGACTTGATTACACTAGTTAATCACTAATGCCCTTTCGGTACCTAATCCTGTTTAAACTCTAAAGTTTTTTGGATGTTTGGGGATTTTCCATGCATTTTTGGAAAAATCACATTTTTTGGGTGTTTTTCTCATTTTTGGACATAAAAGGATTTTTGGATTTTTTGGGGTATTTTTGGAAAAAAATACAAGTCTTTTTGAAGATTTTGGGCTTTTTAGGAAATTTGGCAATTTTTGGGATTTTTTGATATTTTTGGATTTTTGGAAAATAAAAAAATTTTTGATTTCCTTTGATTTTTGGAAAATAAAATATTTTTGTATTTAAGTATTTTTCGAAAATATTATTTTTTTTATTTTTATTTTTATTTTTTTGAAAAATAAAACATTTTTAAAATATTTTTCTGATTTTTTTGGAATTTAAAATGATTTAAAATTATTTTTGATTTATTAAAATATTATAAAAAAAAGCGGATCCATGGGTCGGATCCGCCCCGGGCCGACCCGAAACGCGGCCAAGACCCGCGTTTTGGGGCGGGGTACCAAACGGCGTCGTGGTCGGGTTTGGATGCCCAACCCGACCCAACGACCCGCTTCGGCGACCCGGCTCCCGCTTTACACAAAACGACAGCGTTTCTGCTTCCTCGTGAAACGGCGTCGTGGCTATCCGAACCGGAGACCCGGGTCTCGGGCGAAACCCTACCTAGACCCGGCCCGGCTCTCGACCCGGCTTCCCGTGGAGTGTGAAACGACGTCGTGGCGGCGTATGAAACGGTGTCGTTTTGCTTCTTGTGAAACGGCGCCATGGAGGGGTCGGGCCGTGCGCAACCCGCGGGTCACGTCCAACCCGCTCCATAACCCGGTTCCATGTCGGCAAAACGGCGCCGTTTCCTTGGCGGCCTTACTCGAATCCGATTCCGACCCGGCCTAACGACGACCCGGCCGACCCGTCTCACGACCCGGCTCCCGCTTGAAACGATGCCGTGTCTGGGTCCTGCACGGATGCCCGACCCGGATCCACCCCGAGCCATGACCCGACTCGTTGCCATCCAAATCTTTGGAACCCTACCCGGTTCCGAAACCCGGATCTGGGTTTTTGACCCGGAAATCGCAAACCTCGGCGTCCAAGGGGGGAAGGAACGGTGGATCGGCGGCGACGGCGTCAATGGCGACGACGGCTATAGCGATCGGCGAGGGGTTTTTTACCTTTGATGGCAATGGCAGAGGCTACTTTGCGACGGCGGAGGTCACGGCAAACGACCACGGCAAACGACCACAGCGACGATGTGGGTTTGGTTGACGCCGAAGCCTCCTCGAACCACTCTCACCCTCGAATCTCCTTCCCTCGACGCCGACTGACCTCAGATCTAGTGCCGCTCGTCCTCGGCCCCCCTATCTGAAGTCTCTCGATTGGGAGGATTCGAAGATCTGCAGCCCAAGATCTTTGCCGCCCCTCTCTCTCTCTCTCTAGCTCTGTTTCTCGCCCTCTGTGTTCGTCGTCGTTGGGGCCCCCCCTATTTATAGGCGGGGGGATGGCCGGTCGGCGAGGGTTCGGCCGACGGTTGGACCGCTGTCCCGTCGGCCGCTATTCCCCCTTCCGGTCACGTCCCTTCGGTGGCCCTGTTTCCCTGCGTTTCGTACGCCGGCGACTGTTCCTCTTCTTCTGGCGTCGCGTCCTTGTGCGCATGTGTTGCAACCGCGCGGTGAGGGAGATGACGCAGCTGGTGCCGACTGAGGCGCGAGTGGGCCCCACGGGGTTTTTTTTGTTTTTTTCCTCTTCTTCTTTTTTGGCGATTTTTTATCCGCTTTTCATTTTTTTTGTTTATTCATTTAGCCAAAATAAAGAAAATAAAGCTTAATAAAATAAAATAAAAATTAAATAAAACCTAGGTAAAATTGAGGCGTCAACAATGGCGGTCAAATATTTTTGACCATAAAGAAACGGTACAGAAATGTGACTTATAATATAACATATTTTCACAGATGATGTGGTTACAGATCTACTAACTAAAGGCCTACGCCCATATGTATTTAAGTGACATGTCATTAGCATGGGCCTAGGAGTATCTTCGGATACTGTTGTTTAGTGAGAGCTATTTTGGTTTTATTCTGATAAAGTTCACATATGTGGTTCGTTACATTTAGTAACGGTTTGATATGTATCAACTTTTGCATTCAATAAAATATTTTGAATGTGTTGTTATCATGTTGAATACATATTGATAAAGTCTCAAGGTATTGCTTAAATCTTGAGTGAAGGCTAGGGGCATCCGGTTATTAACCTTGTGCATTTGTCTTGTGATACATAAAGAAAGGTTAACCATAAGGACAAGACATATGTGGGTTCATTGGAACCATAATGTCATTCTCTTGTGGCACAAGCTTTTGTGTCGCCTAAGGTAAGAAAATGGTGACTGACAAATGAGATCTCTCTATGAGAGATGTTAGCCATTTGCCACACTACCATATTGAATCCATATCAATAAAGTTGAAAGCACTTGCAACCATAGAAGGCTCTGTGTGTATACATGCAGTTACCGCCATGATTTGGTGTTGAAGACTTTATAGGATAGGATTGACTATTAATAATTATCTCTGGACCAATGTGCACACATAAAATACAATTTCAATTAATATAATCCCCATTAAGGAAAACTCTTACATCTTATCCATAGAAATGGATCACGTGTTCTGGAATTAAAGAAAGATATTGAAAAAGAAAAAATGCTCGTGTTGTGACTTTGAATAAACCTTTCTCTGTGAAGGAACCAAATATCAATTTATTCCTCTTCAATATCCTAGGAAGAAGAAAATGGAATCAGAAATATCATAGGGTGGGATGGAGTTTTTTTTTTTTTTTTTTTTTTTTTTTGGGTCAGTGGGATGGAGTTTGATGGATGGTTTGGTTAGCTGTTTACTACCAAATTTGCACATTTTTGGTTTAGAATATCAAATGTCTTTTTTTTTTTTTTTTTTCCTGAATCTTGTTAATGAGTGCCTTCAAATCACTTATTATGTATGTTATTTAGAATAACTTAATTTTTAAAACATTGATTGTGCATAACAAGAACAAAATTGGTGCATCGAGAACTACAAAATGTGCCTATGATAGTCGTTGATAGAATCTTTCTTTCTTCATTTCGTAAGTGAGGAGTGGGCGAATGAAGGGCAAATATTGGCAATTTAAGATACAAGAGTCCTGTGTTGGTGACATGATGTTCCATTTGAGGGATAAATATGTCCCAGAATTATGAGCTCGTTGTTGCAGCCCCACAACATTGCAATGCTAGGAAATAAATGTTAGATATATTAGGATGGGTGATCTTAGTTCTATCTTAATCTAAACAAATCACATCCTCGCCGGAAGTCTGAACGGGGATGCGCGCAATCAAAATCATACTAATCATACTATTAGCATTTCCTAATAAGTAAGTTGCAAGAATGAAACTTGTGACCCTCAAACTAAACTCAAATATTTTGTACAGAAATTGTGGCTTCTGTTTCAATAAAAAAAGAATATATTGCACTCAGTATAAAGACCATGATTTTGAGTAGTTTAATAAAATATTAATATTTTAAATATTTTGAAATTTTCAAACTCTGGTGCACATCGTGTAGTTTTACTCTGAAGATTGAAGACTGGTTGTGTGATTTTATGCCTTTTTCAATTGCTCAATGCCCTTAAGTGAATACTCTTTGTTTATTAATTGCAATTTCATTAGCAGTAGACAACCTGATGTAGAACAACATGCAATGTCTTTATGGAAATATTGGAGCGTCATAAGAGCAAGTGGTCTCACAAATCAAAGAGGATTGCGTAATCTTCAAGATTACAAATGGGTTACAAAATTTGATTTACGCGCTTTCCTTGATTTTCAAGATGTCATAGATTTTAGGCACGTTTTGCAGGTTTTCTAGTTGTGTTTTGATAATTTTTCCCTTTTATCAAAATCTTTTCCCTAATTTTGCTATTCAATTTTAATTATTTGATTATTTTCTAGATAGCGACCTCCCTATAGATAGGCGCTTAAGATATTGTTATCAATAAACACTGTTTTTTGGAATCCTTTCCAAGCATAACTTCCTTTGTGTCACAACTATATCTAATTAATAGCTACGTCAATTGCAAAGCCATTAGCTTAACTACACACAATAATTGTCCTTGAAAATTTGAAAACACAAGCAGCCCCTTTCGTCCTATGGGGGTAGTTGTACACTTTGAAGTTAAATTGATTTCACTGTGTTTAATGCATCTTAATTAACCGACAGCATCATATGATTTCTAGGATGATTAAAGTGTATTGTATATATAGGGAAGTATGATTAAGGATCATTAATCTGAAGGTGAACTCTGTAAAGTTAAGCAAATCATATCAAACAAAAGGCCTTCAAACGCCAGTTCATACAATAAACAGAGTAAGAATACTAAAAGAGTCCACAACGCACGATAGATTTCGATGTATTGTGTGCAGTTCGACATTATATCGTCGAGATAATGCATAGCTTTTCTTCATAACTCCATGGTCTAGACTCGGATCCATGACTTCGAAAATGTCGATTGCTTTATGATGATTAGATTGCGATATTTTGTTTCCATCTACATTGCGTCTCTAGAGCTTAAATGAGCTCGGTTTTTTGAATGTGTGCAAATTAGGAGAAGAAAGTGGGATGAGTGGCCATGAGAGGGAGATGGTAAAATATGAATGAGTGATGATCACCTTTGTGCCTTACCTTCCACAAGAGCCATTTTGGGAAATTATTGGGCTTGGAATAGGCAACACACGAGAATTTATGTATCCAGAACTGATAAAAGCATAACCAATATCAATTTTTTTTTTTCAGGAGTAACGAAATTGGAAATTCACAAACTTAGGTGCAACTTTTAAATCATGATTTAATATTATCATTCCATCAATTGTCACGTGTAAATGCTAAAGTGAGCAACTTGCAATCAGTTTGCTCAAAAATCAAAATCGTTTCTTTTCTTTCTTGTCCAATAGAATCTTCAAAATGTTCCGCTGGTTACCTAGTTCGTTGCATCGACCAAATTTGCTGACCTGGTGGAGTTAACGAGTTAAAAATTTGAAGACCTGTTCTTTTTTTCGCCCTTTTTCATACAAAGATTGGCTCAAGTTTAAGAAGAAAAAGATGAAACCAATGAAACTAAATTGAACTTGAACCCTGATTGAGCAAACCTGAAAAAAGAACAAGAATCCTTACTAAGCAGAATTGAAGAAGATCCCTGATAAGTAAAATTGCAATTTAGCCAGAAAAGAAAAGGGAAGCAAATGAAGCTCAACTTCTTCGGGCAAAAAAGAAAGAAAAAACAGATTCAACTTCAGGTGAAGAAAACCAGATTCGCGCGATCGAACCATCATGTGACCACCACTCGTGGCCGTGAGTTCCACATACGCACCAGCGGGACTAGTAACTTGAGCACAATCCTCTCTGCTCTCCCGTCTGGTTTTCACCGAGCAATCTTCTAAGCTACTGCTCGAAACTTGTATCAAGGTGAAGAAGCTATGCAGAGGTTTCCCACGGGATACGGGAGAAAGAAACTCGCATGCAAGACACTGGACACCGGCTCTCGAAGCCAAGACTGATGGTCGATTGGGCTTGAGGAAAGACGGGACGTGTTATTCAAGGCATTGCTAATGAAAATCGCATGAAGGATGGCTTGCTAGCAACATCCGGACGAATTGTGGGTAAGCTGTTTGGTGGCCAAACCTGGTATGAATCGAAGACTGTTGGAAGCAGCCCAAACCAAACAGGGAGACTATCCCCCTTCGGCACACACGCCATCTGATCACTCCTTCCCACCCGAATTGCAGAAGTAGCGAGTGCATCAAACTAGGCTTTATATGGAGAAAAATCATAAGTACATGCAGCGAAACATTAGATCTCTCTCAACAGCAGAACAGAGCTAAGAGAAACAGAGTTTAGTATTTGGAAATGGACCTGAGAATGCGCCAAACAGGGGAGGAAAAAAATGAAAGAATGACGGACCAGCATCTTCATATTTACATCTGCCTCGCACGACTAAATCCCCTACGCAGGCATTCTCAATCGCCCAAGCATTAACTTGAAGATAATCAAAACCTAACAGCCCTTTGATGAACCTAGGTAAATAAACTGACGGTTCAAAATTTCTTCCCCCTACTGAGAAATGATCAGCAGTCCCTTCTCTCAATGAGGATGGGCCGCTGCCTTCCCTTAGGGGCACGTACTTGGACTAGAAAGTCTTGGCAGCGTTGGTGAAGCTACCAAGCGTGCGTCAATAGAGCTTTATCCTGGTGTGAATAGAACTCCGGCAAATGGGGCACAGTTCAAGGCCATCACCGCACTCACAACACGTCTGCACGATCAAGGAAATGACGGTGATCATGTAAACTACTAACCATGCCCAATCAATGCCTGATAGGGCCGAGATGGAATCACAAGGGAATCAAAAGGGGTTCCACTAAACTACCTGGTGACCGCAGCCAAAAGCCATGTCCTTTGGATTAGTAAAACAAATTGGACAAGCCTGCAAAAGAAGAAGAGAGAAGGAACAACCATCATTTCATTTAGAGTCGACAAGTGAAAGCAAAACAAAGCATTATATACTTACGTTCCATTGCCAGTTATTTACTAGAGATGACAACATGTTCCGATTTACCAAAAGCATTCACGATTATCTTTGATGTAAACGAATTCAAATAAGGGGAAAAGCTTGCTTACATGATTTTCATTCCGATAGCTGGAAGTAGGCACACTCGGGGTCTGGGTATAGCCGCCATAAGTAGTGTCGGCACCCGGGGTCTGAATATAGCTGCCGTAAGTAGTGTCTGGCTGAAAACTGCTTGAGCGGTAGTATGTCTTTGAGCTGCTCACCGGAGGTGTAACATAAGCAGGTGGAGGAACAGGTATTCTCTCTGGAGCGTCCCGTGTTTGGCGCCTGTCATGCCAAAGCCCAAAATGGAAAGGGTAAATAAAAGCTCGCGCAGCAAAAAGAAGAACATCACATACAAAGATATAAATAAAAGTGAAACACATGGACTGAAAAAAAAAAAAAAAAAAAAAAAAGGGTACCCTAGTAAGCCCAGGTCAAGGGTCGCCTTGTACTGAGAAGGTATCTCCATCAAGGCTGCTAAGGCAAACTCTGTCTGCTTTCTCCGTGGATCCACATTCTTAGACATGATCTCGGTGAAGTTGACAAACTAGCAATACATCAAGAAGGTTTTTTTCCCATGATAAGTATGAGTTGAATGTGCAGCAATAGCTTGAACAGCGCAGATATTAAAAGCTACTTCACGATCAATGTCTCTACCTGGAAGTTATCGAAGGCACGCGCAGGAATGTTGTCATCGAATTCCCTCATCATATCCCATGGGCCATCTCCAACCCCGACTAGAATTATAGATAAAGGGAACTCACTGCAGAGGATCAGCAAGCACATGCGCATTACGTTCCAGAGAGTCAATAAGAAGAGCGGATCAACGTATCTGAAATCAAGGACAAGCTTAAGAGCTAGGACTTTTCCTGTTTACCTTGCTCTAACTATTGCATCAACAGTCATTTGCTCTTGTGGACTGAGATGCCCATTCTGCGTGTCAACACTTCTTGTCACCTAGACAACCATGCATAAACATTAGCCGAACACAAGCAAAAAATCTTTAGGAATCTTAAGCGTTGAAAAGCCTAAGCAGTATGCTGTCACTTGAATTCACATGATATATTTCTTAATAAACAGACAATAAAAGGATCAACAGCCATATAAGATAACCAAGCCAGTCCTTCCTTCTGTCTAACATGATGTGGCTCAATTTGATCGAACCACAAAAAGCAGACGTTTGTGTTAAGCCCTTACCTGTCCATCGGCGATTATCAGCAAGACATGGTATTGCCCGCCGCTTTGCTGGACAATTGTCATGGCCATCTCGATGACGGGTGCAAAAGATGTGGGTCCTAAAGCAAGAACAGAAATAGAAAGCCATGAGAAAACTGGAGATCAATTGACCAATATATAAACGTATATCGGTTCTGTCATGGTAAACCAAGGAGCACCTGCAAGCTTAAGCTGGGGAACAATTTCTCTATACCGTGCCAGAACCTCTTCGAATCCATTGCAGAATCTATCATCTGGATAGAAACTGAATACGTCTTGATCGTGTGTCGATGCTGCAAGCATGGCAAGCTAAGTAAGCGCCGAAACATATTCAAGTACACACAGGAAAAACTAAGCACAAGCCCAGAAAAAAAAAAATACCATCTCCAAATCCATAGCAGGGGATCAAGTTGTCCTCATCAAAAACAGATAGTGTCTGTCCAATGATCGATATTGCCTGTTCATAGGGGTTTCTACCATCTCCAATATGGTGCAAGCTCCGCCGTTTGAACGACCTGGCACCTGATGTTCGAAAGAAGGGTGTTAGCCCACCAGACTCGAAACCGATTAAAAATTTCAATTGGAATAAGTGGGAAAAAAGACCTGTCCACTCATTGCTCTTCGTGAAATCAATACCGACGATCAGATTAGAGGACTCGAGGCCAGCTTCAGCGAGGGCAGCAGTAACCTGTGATTGAACCATGATCAAATTAACATCACAACATCAGAGACTTGTAAAGCAAGGCATAGCTTGCACACGGAGTAATAAAGATTAACCAGCAGTCCAAATATCAGGCCTGAATGCTGCCACATGGATAATCCGCAAATATGAACCCCCGAATCCTCCCCACACAAAATATTAGCAAAAACATTGATGGCTGCAGTATAGTTAGCAAGAAACCTCTCATCCCATCCCGAGTTTGCAATCTCAAGTTCCTGGCAGAATATGGAAGCAACCCACTAGCCCGTAACTTAAGGGCCTCCCTAGCAAAAAGATCTCGGAAAATATGACCTCTCTCGAAGATTTCTCTGCTATGGCCTTTTTCGTTGCTAATCAAAGTTCTCAGTTTCGTAAACTGCAAGCGGCATGCTTCCTAACACCAATTTCATCGTGAATTATATGCAGATTTTTAATTATTTACGATAGTTGGGACCGAAAATAAACTGAATTTCAATGGCCAGTCTAGAAGCACCAAAGAGAACATTCACCCAAAAAAAAAAAAAAAACTTTAACACTTCACTCGACAATACAACGAGCACAGAAAACTTGTGCGCAGACCTCCACGAAAAGCAGAGCCCCAAAAGACACGCACAAAAAACCCAGTTCAAACGAGAGAGACGGAGAGAATGCGGTCTGATTTAGACTCTAACCTCGTCCAAGGAGCGATAATTATCGGCGATCCTCGAATACTTCCGGTCCAGCCTTTTCTTCATCGGCTGCGGAGTCTGCGAACCATAGCCACCACCGTACGAAGGCGCTGGAGACGGCGCATAACGATGCTGAGGCGTGTAATACGGGCTCGGCTGAGCGTACGGCGGCGGCGCCTGGGAATGCCCGTATTGGCACCACCCGGAGCTCGCCGACCCCCCGTAGTCACCGTAGTCCCTCCTCGCCTTCGACCCTTTGCTTCCCATCTCTACTTTTGTCCTTGCTCAAAACTTGACAACAGCGACGGCTCTATATATTGCCGCTTCTGATGCCAACCGAACGAGAAACGTCCAAGAAACTGACCTGAGGAATCTGGGGAGCAAGAAAGTTCTAATTTTGAATACAGAATACGAAGATTCAAAAGGCTCCCCTACCCAGAAACTTTTAAGGGGAGAAAACAGAGAGAGAGACACACACACCCCCACACACAGCTCTATATATCACTGCTTCTGAATCCGATCGAACAAGAAACGTCCAAGAAACTGACCTGAGAAATCTGGGGAGCAAGAAAGTTTTAATTTTGAATACGGAATACGAAGATTCAAAAGGGTAAACTACCCAGAAACTTTAAGAGAGAAGACGGGGTGGACGAAAAATTCGATGAAAACGTGTATCGAGTTTGAAGCTATTGAATGCAAAAGGAAAATTGACCTAGCAAAGGAGCGAACCGAAATAACTGCGGCCTCGGGGAGGACCGAGACCAGTTCAAAGATCGATGATAAGGACGACTGGCACCGACGCCGGGAGATCGTGGACGAAGACGAAGAAGAGTAAACGGAAACCGGCCGCTCCGTTCGAGTTCCCGAAAAACGGAGACTTGGCGAATGTCAGGAGGGCAGAGAGAGAGAGACAGGCAGGGACAGGGACAGGGACAGAGAGAGACAGAGGGACACGCAAGTGTGGGAAAATTCAAGATCCGGCAGATTCAAGAAAAAGGACGAAAGAAGCAGAGAGAATTCCGCACGTAACATGTTATAGCTAAGCCTAAGGAAGCGTTTGGCTCTACAGGGTCTCGAAAGTCAACTCCTGCTCCACCGAGTCTTCGCCCCTAATACAACCCGATTTCGAAAAAAAAAAAAAAAAGGATTTTCCTTATCGAACAAGTGGCGTTTGAATTGCAAAGAGGAGCTTAGATGATGATGATGATGAGGAGGAGGAGGAGGAGGATCATCATCATGGCCAGAGTCGCTGAAATCCACAGCGCTCTCTCTCTCTCTCTCTCTCTGTGGAGTTAATGCATGGTTTGTTTATTGGGTTTTCCCCCCGCCCCTCGAACGATGATGAACCTAAAACCAGGCGCCAATAATCATTATCTTCTTGGTTTAATAATCCATCCCCCAAAAAAATTATTTTATATTATAGGATTTGAATGAAGTATGAAGACAGCTTATCTATACCTATCCAGAAGCATGCCACTAATTAATTTAAAAGGATTAAAGTAACTACACCGCCTATTCATGTGTATCTCAAGCATTCTCAAATTGGGTAACGAGAATTTCGATTCATCTTCTAAGTTGCTTGAATTGCAATTTTTAATTCCGTTATCGAATTTCATCGGATTGCCTATGAACGCATTCCGTATCATCTAATGGTATACTATTTTGTCATGACTCTAGATAACTATGGAAGAAGATAATCATTCAATCATGGGTATTTGCTTATGAATTTTATTCGACAAGACGCTCCCTATTTGATGTGAGATTTTCATTGATATGGATAGTTGCCTTGTAGGAATTATATTCTATATAAATCAATAGTGATAAAAGTAGTTTATACAATAAATACACGAGCGGGATTTCTAGATTTAGCCTGATTGATTATATGCTTTAAAAATAAAAATGCAAATTTCTTTTTCTATGTAACCTCCACAAATAGTAACTTTCACGTTGCCATGTGTTTAAAAAGTATCTAATATTCATGTGAGTGTGTGATTAGATTTTTTTCAAACTCATATATAGTTTCGAGAACTTTGACAGTAAGATAGTGCAAATGCTGTGGTTGGACAAATGACATATCCTTTGGAGCTGAATACATTCTTTTGTTCATAGATCTATGGCTTGGCACTGAAAAAAAAAAAAAAATCTTGTCAAATAATGAAATATTTTCTCGAAGAAGAAGACGCGTCTAGTACAATAGCAATGATGGCCCAGTTGACTTGTCCTTTCAAAGAGAGGGGAGAAAGATTCAACGGGGATCTTGAATCATATTTTGACAATAAAAGCAATGTAAGTTCCATTTATTCGGTGAAAAATAAATAATTTAGAAAATAATTTCTTAAATATAATCACTCCAGATAATTAATCAATGAACTATATTTTCATTATTGAAAAATAATTAATGTTTATTCATTTTCATAGATGACAAAAATATTGCATTTTCATTCATTTTTTATGTAAATGATATAATGAACCATTTTTAAAAAAATATTTTCTAAATTACTTATTTTTTGCCAGACAAACAAATGTCAAGGTAGATACATATTCCCATGTATTGTTTTCGAGGAAGATGTTGTCGAAGGAAAGAAAAAAGGGCAATGTTGTCGAGGAAGATTATGCAATACACCAAAACAAGAATCTAAGGAAAGAAAAAAGGGCAATGTTGTCAAGGAAGATGATTTCCGCGTCAGAGGGCAGTGACATATCAGGCAGTCATTTACTGAAGGGAACAGAGACTTTTGAGTCTTTAATGTGATTGTCCCCTGCTCAATGGAAGTTTCCAAATGTAGATGTAACGTTTGAAAGAAAGGAAAAACCGAGTCTTTGATATATAGAAGATGGGCGGTGGTCACCAAGAAAATAAGTTGGTCAAAAGTCTTTTCAATTATAAATTACTTAAAATAGAATAATAATCTAAGAGGGTGAGATTCCAAAAGTGATCTCTCCCTTGATGATAGTTGTAGGTAATATGCACAGCCTACGTACCCTTTTTGACCCCCATTCTCAAATATAATCCCTACAATTTTAGGCTTAATTTCGTAAAGAGACCTTTAATAAATTTAATGTTAATTTTATGACAGATTTTTCTATAAAATATTGCAAACTTTTATCTAATCCAAAATCTATCTACGCATCCCAAAATTATTATCGATTTCTTCAAGGTTATCAACATCAAAAAATTGTAACTATTTGACATGAATGTAAAGTTTAGATGAAGATGCCTCTAATTTTGACAATTTTAGTAAAATTAATAATGATTTTTGGATATCTAAATATATTCGTGATTAGAATAAAAGTTGAGGTTCTTTTTAGATAGAAGAAAGTTTCGGATAAAATTAGAGTCTAATTTAAAGATATGGTTCTTTTGGGGTATTAAACAAAAAGGCTTCTATCTTCAATCACTAAACATCGACAAAAAGGTCAGATTTCGGGTGTTATCTCGTCTCTGTCAGACGAAAAGTTGCGTCCCTTCGACAACATTAATGCTCATTCGTGCCAGCCGGGTTGCTTTGTTTCTGGGTACGACAAACAGAGCGGTTGGCGTGTGGAATTTGGAGGTGTAAACGCGGCTTTTTATATTTGTCCTCGGCACCCAGTGCAAGGATGTAACGTGTATCAAACAAGCAAAGATTTAAGGATATTTCGGTTGGGTGTGGAAGGGATTCCTATCTCCATCGTCCTTGTCACATCATGCATGACTGACTATGCATCTAGACAGATGACCGGACAAGGTTTAATGAATAAATAATTAGAGCAAAAGAGAAATTTGATCATGCATGTCAATTGACCTGGTGCTCGAACTTGCCCCTCAAGCATGGCCAAAGAAAGAGGTCTTCCTCTAGGCATGATATTTGGTTATGATTTGTGCATGGAATATTGCAAATTCGGTCGTGAATCTGTTACAAAGACTTAAATTTAGTTTGAAACCTTTTTGGTGCATCGAAGTAGCCTTAAATCTTTGAGTGAAAATGCAACTTTTATAAAGAGTCAACTACTTCGTATGAGTTGAAGGAAAGAAAGAAAAGAAAGGTAAGGGGAAAAAAAGATTTGGTGGTAGTCTAATAACACCATCACCGATTCACCTTAGCACATAGAATGGTTGCCAATAAATGGCCTATCATTTAGAAACTTCATGTGAGGTTTGCTCAACAGGCTGATTTAATTACAACTCAAAGATTTAAAATTAAATTGATTTCATTAAAAAGTTTATGATTGAATTTAAATCCATAAAATAAGTTTAGGGTTAAGAATGCATCCTTGATTTGTTTGGTATGTTAGGTTTTGAAATCTTAGGTGGCTTATCAAAAAAAAAAATTTATGTACTCCCAACCTCTATTGACCCATTTTACATAAACCATCAAATTACATGATATCGTGATGATGAGCGCATCAAATAAAACATGAGTCTAGCTAGTTTATGATTAAAATTATTTTGTTATTGTTGAAGTATCGTATGTTCACTCGACACCATAATAAAATGGGCATATGCACATTTAATGCATTTAGATTTCATTAGAGGAGCCTTTCTTTTTGAATGAAAATGATGTAGAACAACATGCAAATTCCTTTTATGGAAACATTGAAATGTCATAAAGTGGATGGTCCTATAAATCAAAGAGGATTGCGTGATCTTCGAGATTATAAATGTATTACAATATTTAATTCAGGCGCTTCCCTTAATTTGTTATTAGATTTTAGATTTTCTAATTATGTTTTGATCACTTTCCCTTTTATCAATATTTTTCCTTAATTTTTTATTAGATTTCAGCTATTTGATTATTTTCTAGATGGTAACCTCCTTATAAATAGGTGCCTAAGATATTGCAATCCACACTTCTTTATTCAAAATAAACACTATTGTTTGGAATTATTTCCGAGCGTAACTTTCTCTACGTCAGAAAATTTAATAGTTTCATAATTTAACAAACTTTTGCACATTTGATGCATTTAATTTTCATGAGAGGAGCCTCTTTTGTTGAATTATAATTCAAGAATTTTGTAATTGAAAATAGGTTGATTTGTTTACATAACACTTGTAGAAAAAGATAATTTAAACTCAAAAGAAAAAAATTCAAAATTTAAATATAAATAAAAATAACTAATTATAATTTTTATACGTAGTACACTTGATTGCAGCAAGAGGAATATTCAAAATTTTGAAATGTGTCATGATTCATAATATATATAGTAAAGTTTACTTAAATATAGTAAAGTTTACTTAGATATAGTACCAATTATTATTTGTATACCAGTTGAATGTGTAAAGATATAAATTTGTAATTCAAACAATATATTGAAAAACATTTTATTTTTATGAAGAATATGAAACATGGGTAAGAGCATTAATTATATATGTATAAACTTGATCATCCTCATTAAATAGGTTAGTTAATTGTGAATTCTAAAGTCTATCAAAGTATTATCTAGTTCTTTACAAGGATCCAAATCTATTCTAATCTAATCTAATCTAATATGATATTATGTGTATGAACTTGACTTCTCCTCAATTAATTACGTGTTCTAAAATCTATGTGTGCTACCATCTGTTTCTCTTACAGATATCCAAATCTAATATGTTATAATTATAAAGTACACTCCCAACATTAAATTATCCGTTTCCAAAATAGCTTGCCTGAATTCCGAGGGGACCCGTGCAGGCTCAAGCAACACGGAATGTAAATAATATTAAATATGCTACAAAGTACAGAAAATGTTTTTTTTTTTTTTTTTTACGACAAAAAAAAAAACACCCAAAAGCTCTTACTGCATGAAAATTAATTAGACATCAGATGAGTGCGAAGTTCGTGAGGAGGGTCCGATATTCTATTATTTACTCCATCCATGTTCAAACATCAAATGAATGTCCCTGCGCACTCCGCTTTTGACTTTTGCACATCTTCAATCATCATCATGGTTACGTGTTGATACATTCTAAAGGGTTTTGCATAAAATTCCCAATACCATTTAATTTATCGTCTTAAGTACGTTTGGTAGGTTTAAATAATCATTTATATCATTTATAAAAATAAATAAATAAAAAATATATTATCATTCATAAAAATATTTAGATTTGAATTGCTATTGGTAATGATAACATTTTTATCGACAAATTATTTTAAGTGATTTTTAAGAAAATAATTTTCAAATTATTTATTTTTCGCGAAATAAACAAAATAAAGAAAATATTTGAAATAGTGCTAACTGTGCAACTTAGTAATTGATTGGACATTTACCTAGAAAAAAGACCAAATTTTTTTATGCTACACGTAAGGTAACTTAAAAAAAAAAAAAACTAAAAGCCATTTGAAACCAAATTTTTTATGCTGGACACAGGTTGTTTTGCCAAACTTTCCACAAGCTCTCAATGGACTCCAAAGTGACGTATTGAATAAATCCACGTTCACACTTGCGATTTCATGTGCTGGCCACTCTCCTATCTTACCCAGAAACAAACACCAAACTGGCATAAATAGATGTTTATGTGAGCAACTTTTCCTCTGGGGGGTCAGTGAAAACATCAGGGTTGGACCTTTTGTTTATTGAATGAATTATACTCTAATCACGCCGAGGTCTCTAGGTTCCTCGAGGGTTGAAAGGTAGCTTGCTTTTCTTTGACAAGAAAAGGAGTAAAAAAGATGTTTTGAGAGAGAGAGAGAGAGAGAGAGAGAGAGATGAAAGAGTGCTGAGAGAGACAGAGAGAGAGATGAAAGAGTGCTAATTTAAGAGTTGTCAATCTTCATGATTTATTGAGGGATATGAAAGAGTTCTTTCATCTCCAATCCACTTTTTTCTATATATATGTATAAGGAAGACAGAGATATGATCTCCATCCTGATTTTTTATAAACTCTTGATGATGTGTAAGCTGAGCAAAGGAGTGGGGGGGTTCTCGCTCTGTGTTCAAATCGGAGAGATTAGGCTTGTTTAGGGGAAAATCCATATAGTGTCTTGATGAAAAACATTCTAAGTGTACTAACATATGCAATTGAGTGTGTAGAAGACGTCGCCTCTACATACAAAGTCTCATCTGTGATCGTTGTTAGCAAGAGGACGTCTAGAGTGTTGAACGACCTTTGCTATATAGGAGGTGAACAAGCTATTGGACATGAGTTTTATTGATGATTGGATGAACCTTACTAAGTTATAGAACAAGGAATATGTCAATGTCTGGAAGGACCTCGTGGATGTTAACTAGAATATATGTAATTGTTAATAGGGTCGGGATAGACTAATAGAAGGTGAATGAACTGGAGGACATGAAGACACCAATAAACTTGGATGGACCAATAAAGCTTGGATGGGTTAGGGAAAGGAATTAAGCCTGGGATCAAGGCCTGCTTTGATGCCGGTTGAGGTTCAGCCTTTAACTTTATGGTTATGGGTTCTTCACGAAAAGAAGCAACAACTTTCGCATGGGGGCCTACAGTTGCCTTTATCTGTATGTGATGCATGAAAAGGGACTAACTTTCACAGAGGAGACATTTCGACTCAAATTTTCATCTAGGATGCATTTTCCACTCAAACTTTCAAAGACCTCGTGAAAAGGCACAGACTTTTATGCGAGAGACAACTTTGGCCAGCATTGGAATTTCTATCAAAGTGTGCAAACGTGGCATATGAGGTGATGAAGGGATATTGACATGGCAAGTTGAGTGCCACTGTGCCATGTTAGTCGAGTGGCTTCAATAAAGAATAAAATGGATGTTGTCTTTCGCGTGTGATAGAAAAAACATAGTTTTCAACTAAATTGAGGATAACTTGGAGTCGTATGAAAAGATATTATTCTCACAAAAAAAAAAAAAAAAAACGATGTTGTTTTGAGCTAATTAATGGAATTTCAAATGGAAGGGAGGGAGGTAGCACACGCTGCAAATTAGGGTTTAGGGTTAGTGTTCTTCACAAAATAAGATTGTAGGTGGGAAATTGGGGTACATTTGATGAATGTGCACTTGTGAAAAATCCCAAGCTCCAACTCGAGTATCTCATTCTCTTTCCCAATCAATCTATTTTTAAGCCCAAACATTCGAGTCAGAAAATACAACGTTCCGATTTATTATGAAAGCAATATTTGATGACATGGCATTTGTCATTCGCTACGTCAATGTTCCTTTTCCATTAAAGAGGTGGCTAAAATGGTCTCTCAGGTAATATTACAATTTATGTACTCATGAAAGTTCGAGCCACATTTGCCCCCAAGGTGAAAATTAGGTCATTCTATGACGGTTGAAAGTTTGAACCAAATTTGTCCATTAAGGGCGCGCGTGATTGCGCGCTATTTCTGTTCCAGAAATTGTTTTTTTTTTTTATTTCAGAAACAATTCTGGAATAGAAATCCGTTTTAAAATTATTCCACTTTTCTATTTCGAAATAGATTTTGGTTCAGAAATTTTCCATTAAAGAAGTGGCTAAAAAAAAAATGGTCTCTTAGGTAATATTATAATTTATGTACTCATGAAAGTTCGAGCCACATTTGCCCCCAAGGTGAAAAAATTAGGTCATTCTATTTTTAAAGTGAAACGGTTTGAAAGTTTGAACCAAATTTGTCCATTAAGTGAAACCTAGCGCCTTTTTCTATATAAAACTCCCTTTAGTTAGTAGTCAATGATCGCCTCTAGATTAAGTTGGGATGAAATCGGATTGAATTGGGCAAAATAAGCTAAAAAGACCATGAAAGTATATCCTTTTGAATTATATAAGTCGGGCCTAGCATGTTATTGGAACTTGAACCTAATCGAGTTGGGGGGACTAGCTCAAGCCCAATCAGGCCTCTAGATGAGCTTTGGGTGGATCGGATTCAATTCCCTAGAACATCATTTCCAAAAGTCCCTGAGGCCTCCTCCCAACCATTTGTTGGATCAGACTATTAAATCTCAACCTATGATGGGATAAAATCAAACTGTCCATCAATATAAACTTCAGTACACTAGCCATCACACAATCATTATTTCTAAAATTTCTTAATTCTACACACAGCACAATTCAGTGTTTCTCACAAGAAATTTCCAATCTTGCCATGAGCACATGGTGAAATTCGCTCGAATTGCCAATTTATCTAGCAATTTGAAACCCTAGGTCTTTAGAGGCAGTCACACTGAGTGTGTTGATGTAACTTTTGTCCAAAATTGAAAATCGTCATCCACATTTATTTTTTGTAAAATTGGTAATGTGATTTTTAAAATGGTTCATTGTTTGTCCCTAGGTTGTCCCAGTGGCAGAATTCGTTGATAAGAACTTAACCACATCATAAAGTTGTAAACTAAGTTTTTCATCTCAGGCAACCCCCTCTCTCCCTTCCTCTAGACGTCCCGATTTTGTAATATACCTGATATAATACAAAGTTGCAAACTGTTAGAACATATGTGGAATGAGAAACTCCTCACAAGAGACTAGCACAAGATGAACGAAAGAGTTTCTTTGAGAAATACACAAACCGTGCGACGGTTTCCTCAAGTTCCACGCACCGTAATAAAACAATTGCAGTGACTTCTAAAGCCACGTGATCCGATTTTTGTGGGTTGGGTTCCGGATCGACGGGTCAGAGAATGATCGCTCGCTTGCTCCGAGGCTCGACAGAAGGGTAGCAACTCCCTGCGCAACTTGTCTTTTACATCTACACTCTTTACGCCGACCCGGATCTTCATCTTTTGTTCGTTCCGCAAACTAATGAGCAGAAACTTCATGAGTTCCAACTCTAGCTCAGTGCCATTGATATTGCCCATCGACAAAACTTGTACTCGTTCCAGGCAACAAGAGTGGTAGTCTTTCCAGAAGTCAGCCATTGTCCTGATCCAGGTAGTCTATCAAAGAGCGTGCTTGCAATGGGACGGATGCGACTTCCCGTTCTTGCTTTGGGTGGCGTAGCTCGTTGCAGAAGTCCCCTTTTATTAATCCATTTCTGAAGTCCCCTTTTATTAATCCATTTCTTTAGTCTTTAGGAAGATTGATCCATTTTTGAAGTCCCCTTTTATTAATCAATTTCTTTAGTATTTAGGGAGCTTGACTTTATTAAAAAATAAGCCTTGCACAGGGGCCTTTTTTGACTGAGCCATATCTTGCGGGGTGGGACTGAGAGAAAGAAAGGGTGGAGGACAATCATGCATGGTACTTCTCAACCGTGTTTCTGAGGAACAGTTGAATGAACGACTCATAAATGCTGCTGGGTCAAACGAGCCAATAACTCAAACGTGTTCGTAAGAATCACAACGTTACCTTACCTTCATCATGATACGGACTCCAAGTTCTCATGGCAGAGCGCGAGGACATTTATCGTCAACATCACGATGGGAATGGAAACCAGATCTGATCGAGATTGGCAGAGAGATTGATTTGTCTCTTCCTTCACATATTATGATCCCGGAATTATAATATCTTTTTTCTTTGGCTAAAAATGATTACAATACCGTTTGTTCATTGCGTAATCCAATCACTACAAAGTACAAATTAGCTTTATTTTTCATCATATTCAATGATTAAAAGCATCAAGGTAACACAGTAGTCACCGAAAATCAAATCAAATTATATTATATCAACCATGCATTCCAATACTTGATATAATGGAAGCATCACTTTTCAAATACTTAGTTATCTTTCTTTAAATGATGAAAAATTTTGCTCAGTAGAAAAGGTTACTCAATTTGTTTTGTTTTATTATGATATGTTGTAGAATACAACTTATGAAGTAAATTCCACATACACTACATTGATAGAGTTTAGTTCATCATGTCTGTTGCAATGTGGGGAAGATCACACCAATAATAAGGTCTTTTTATCACACTTTTGAAAGAAAGAAGAAGAAGCTAAATCAGTCCACTAATCTCGGTAATCATACTCACCACAAACTCATCTTTTTCAACTGAGGAGAGCTTCTCGTCAGGCACATACCAGTGAAAATCTGCTCCTTACTTTTAAAGTCTATGCAAGTGGAGAGGTATTTAAGATTAACAAGTGCATGAGACAGTGTGTGGGGAACATTTCCCAATGCCAAAATCTGCACAAATAAGCCAAAATCAAATGTCAAAGACAAAAAAGGAAAAAAGTGTCAATAGATTCCCACGATTTAGAAGTCGAAAGACATATTTTCATCCAAGAAAAATAGTAAAAAAAATCCTAACAAATTTCATAATCTATGTGCTTAAAATGTACCTTCAATGAGTAATTTTTGACATCGAGAATATGAATATCATGAATATTTGTGCAAATTGCTCGAGTTGGCATTGCCGGATCCCCGGTGGAAATCTACCATGACCTACTTCAAACGGTTCACAGCAGCGAAGGCGACATCGAGAAAGCCTCCTCCAATGTCAAGCGACTCAAGCTTGCGAGCTGCTTCGAGGTTAACTCGTGTTATTTCCTTTAAATCCTTCAAAGTCAAAACATCTTAGCCGCGGACAACGACAAACCAGAACCTCTGGTCCGCAAGGGGACAGCTCAACACGGTGAAGATACAAAGTATACAAGTTCTTGAATCCTTCGAACGAAGATGTGATTTTCACCGAGCATCCGTAGAGTTTCAAAACGGTGAAGTCCTGGCAATTGAAGAAGTAGATGGGAATCTTGTAGATGGGTGTAGAGTGCAATCTGTCTGATGAAGACTCACGACAGATGAAGAATCCAGCGGTCAATGTCGCGCGTGGCGAAAAATCCCTTGTGGTCGAGCACGAACGCCTGTATTGGGCCAGAATGAAGCAAGAGGACCACGTCAACTATCTTCACCAAGTTCTGGGAAGGGAGTCCCGGAACATCGGTACTGATACACTGGTCATCAAACGCGAGCTGTGGAAGCGGGGAACATTGGTACCGCCACTGTCTCGACAAAATACTAGTCCTCTCTGCCTCCTCGATAGGCAACCGCGATAGGATTTTGTCGGTTATATGCCCCGGTAACTGGCTGATCCGGTCCGACGCTTGCGTCATTCTCTTCTCCAACAATGGGCGACGCGGGAGAAACGGGTGAACTCGAGCAAGTAGAAAGAACACTAAAGAGAATACAAAGTTGAAAATCGGAAATATATAAACTGATAAGGAAATCTAACCTAGTGAATCTCAAATATTTTTGTGGATAACGACTCAGAACCGAAACAAATCATCTTTAAATTAAAAAAGATTAGGGAACAAATAAAAATTGAAATCTTCGAAAATGTTCTTTCCTCATCAAATAGCATCGAATCAAAGTTTCTTTCTTTTCGGGCAACTGGAATTCCCTAAAATCTGCGGTATGGCAACAATCGAGATTTTAGATCACGAGGATCATGTACCGTCCAATTTAAAATATCTAATAAGAAAATCTAACGTACTAAATCTAGAATATCTGAATGGATAACAACTCAAAATCCAAACGCATCAACTAATATCCTAATATAATTTCTAAATATAAAAGTTAAGGAAACAAATAAAATTGTGATCTTTGAAAATGTATGTTCCGCATGTCAAATAGTGTGAGAAATCAATTTTTCTCTCTTTCGGCCATCAACTGGAATTCCCTAAAATGCCTGTTGGGGAGGAGGGGAGGGGGAGTTGTAAGATTTGTCCATTCCAGTTGACCTTTTTTTTATAGTCTGACTTAAGATTTTTGAAAATTTGACCATATCTGAAAGGTCAGAGTATATCTAAGCTAAGTAGTTGAGTTGAGAGGAAACAAAGAAAACTAGTCTATGCTCTGAGCGTTCATCTTCTTATTGTTTTTATGTGTAGAAGTTCTATAAATCATATTATATATCTCTGTAGAATTCTAATTGTTTGTAATCAGAAAAGAGAGTGTTAAGTGTAGTGAGTATTGATTGTTATACAAGTAGAAAGAAGTATCTTCAGAAGTAAATCTCAAGGATTACGTAATGAATTCCAACCTTGATTTGAGCTGTCTGAGCTTTGGTGGAATAGGCTAAGTGAATAAGCCAACCACTGTTAGTATGCTTCACATTTCTTCTATTTCTTAAGATCCTTTATATTTTCTCGACAACTGTTTCTATATACGGACGTTTGTTTCACAAAATCTGTGCACGTTCCACAGACTATCCAGCACTTCATGCGAAAAAGGTCAAGTTTCCTTTGGACAACAAATTTATCCTTTAAGTTGTTTGTAACTAATCCATTTATCCATACGTAGATGTATGAATTACTCTACATCTTATTTTGCTTTTGGAAAATTTGGTAAGATAAACGTTGTAGTCTATTT
This sequence comes from Eucalyptus erythrocorys, assembly GCA_014182555.1. NCBI lineage: Eukaryota > Viridiplantae > Streptophyta > Magnoliopsida > Myrtales > Myrtaceae > Eucalyptus > Eucalyptus erythrocorys. Next base: position 28,080,044 of record CM024604.1, read on the forward strand.
TAAAGTTCCACATTCAAGTGAAGCTCATAATCCTATTCATTTTCACACTTTTTTTTCATAATACTAGCCATACAGTCAATATAACTCCAATATTTTAGTGATGATGATGCATGCTCATTTTTCTGTCTTTGGTAGGAAATTGATAAAAAAAAATTGTTATTAAATTTCAATTAATACCGAGCAAATTTTTGTTTCTTCTTAGGACGCTTAAATTCTTAAATTTCGGTGCTTAAGCTTTTGGCACTTACTTCTGAGTTTTATAAAACAAACCATAGGTAAATTTTTAACTCAATTGAGCCTATCAAGTAGATGCTGGTTAAGATTGTTAAACAAGCTGAATATCATTAAAATTTTCAGTTTTCGACACTTGATTAGATGTAACCATTTGTCATTTGTTGTGTTTATGGTGGATTGGAACAGAAACTTGGGCCTTGAGTGGTATTTGGGCTTGCAACCCAGTGCAGCGAGGAAGGATCCTTCACAGGCATCATACATGTAACTTGTCCCATGTGCGAAGAGAAACGCAAGTATGAAGCAAAATTGGTAAACACTATGCAATTAAATGTGTCATTTGGACCCGCTCTGGTCAAATGGGTTGAAAGAGCACTTTTTGGAAAATATATGAGAAAAGACTACCTTAGTTATGGAGCCTGATTCGATCCAAATATTTGATGATGGACGAGTCAGGGAAACGAATTAAGCTTGGGATCAAGGCCAACGTTGATGCCAGCTGAGGTTCAACCTTTAACTATGTGATCTATTGTTACCCTAATATGTATGTGACGCATGAAAAGGGACCAACTTTCACTGGGAGACAAATTGGACCTAAACTTTCATTAGGGATACAATTCTAACTCAAACTTTCAAGAATCGCGTGAAAAGCCACAAACTTTAATGTGAAGGACAATTTTGACCACCATTGGAAATCTCTATCAAAATGTGTAGACGTGGCATGTGAGGTGACAAAGGGATACTGGCATGGCAAAGTGAGCCATGTCGATTGAGTGGCTTTCAGAAACAATTAAAAGGGCGGTGTCTTTCGCATATGATAGAAAGCAACATTGTTTCCAACCGAATTGAGGATAACTTGCAGCCGTACAAAATGATATTATTCTCACTAAACAAAGTAAGATGATGCCATTTTGAGTCAACTAATGGTGTTTCAAATGAGAGGAGGGAGGGAGCACAAGCTATGTGAATTAGGATTTAGGGTTAGTGTTCTTCACAAAATAAGATTGTAAGTGGGAAATTGGGACACAATTGGTGAATGTGCACCAACTTTGTTTTAAATACCCAAACCCCAGTTCCTATATCCCCCTCTCTTTCTCACTCAATCTAATTTTTTTTTTTTTGGTCAAACGGAAGCAATTTTATTTATATCATAACATATCTAGCAGCTCCCAAGAGTGGGGCGTCATTACATAATAAGGCCCAAAAGGCTTGAGGTGGAGAAGAAAGCCAATTGGGTGATAAGGTTTGTTTTCTTTGCTCACATGCGGCCCAATCTGCAACAGCATTTATGGTTCTTCGGCAGGAAAGAAGGCCCACAAGAGGTAATTACTGCAAAAGTTCCTTGCACTCAGTCCACATAGCATGTGCTTCCCAGTCAAAGTTTTCTGTGTACTTGAGGGACCTAACCAAACATCAACAGTCGGACTCCCCCAAAACCACGCCCATCTACTTCTGCTTTATGTACTTCAAAGCTTCTAATAGAACTAGAGTTTCCAGCTGAAAGATTGAAGTTGCTCGAATTGATTTGGTGAAGCCGTCCACAAGGCAACCCGAGAAATCTCGGACGATGCAGGCGATAGCTCCTTCTGTCGACCCCTCACAGATTGACCCATCAACGTTGATCTTCAAGGTCCCTACTGCCAAAGCTATCCAAGATTGAGTTGTCTCGATTTCCTCTACTTTTTCTACTTGAGGATGCATAAAGCCCCATTTTTTGTAGCTATCTCGTTGAAATCGGGCCAGATCTACAACTTTGCAGGCCATCGGTTTACTACCCTGAAAGATATAGTTGTTTCGCTCCTTCCATATTTGCCATAGTATGTTTGATATCATTTCCAAGGAGGGTGAGTGAGTGGCTTTCCTTATAAAGAGTGCCAACCACGCATCAATCTAGGTAACTTCGTGTGAACTCACTTGTAGTTTGACATCCGGGTGGCTCCATGCGGTTTAGGGGCAAAGAGGGAAGATATGCTCAGTCGTTTCCATCCTTTCTCGGCAAAGGTCACATACAAGATGAGGTAATATGTCTTTTCCATAAATTCCCCTTGGATGGAATGGCATTTTGACACACATTCTAGATAAATATCTTCACTTTAGGGCTGGTCCACATATTCCATATAGCATTCCATAATTCTCTCGGTATTTGGTAGTAAAAAGAAGGGTATTCTATTGCTGGCCCCTTAATTAGTCCTCTCTTTAGCCATTTATCTGTTTTGATATTGACTTTGTGTCCATTTCCAATTGACCATCTCACTAAATCCGCTATAGCCTCCCTTCCTACAATTAGACTTCGCCATCCCCATGAAGACTTAGTTCCCTTATCAGCATGCCAAAAGTCTTTTCGATAGAAATAGAGCCCTTTTAATAGTTTGCTTCACAATGCTTCCGGATTCTTAACCAACCTCCAAGCTTGTTTACCCAGGAGGGCCTTGTTTATAGTAAGTAGGTCCCTAAAACCCATTCCTCCTCTATCTTTCCTGAATTTTATGATTTCTTATCTCTTCCAATGCATACCAACTCTTGTTTCACTGTTTTTCCACCATAAGTTAGCAATTTTCTTCTCTATAACTTTACAAACTGATACTGAGATTTTAAACTAACATGGCATATTGAGGTAACGCATGTACCGCTAATTTCGAAGAATTACCTTGCTTGCTTTAGATATAATTTGTTCCTTTCGGCCTTCCAATTTCATATTTACCCTACTCAAAATCTATGCAAACAACTGTCTTTTTTAGGGTCCCCAATTAGAGGGGATCCCAAGGTATTTGCCTGTTCGATCGAGCTCTGGAACCCTCAACTCTCTTGCCATGTTATCCCTTAATATTTGGGGGCATTCTTTGCTAAAAAAGATACCTAACTTGTTTAGGTTTACTGCTTGTCTTGAGGCATAACAATACTGATTCAAAACAGCCACAATATTTTGACAATCCTGTATAAACCCATCGAGAAAGAATATAGAGTCATCTGCAAATAAGTTACAAGTCAAGGTGGGGCAGAACCTGTTCAACTTGATTCCTTTTATACTCACATCATGTAGAGCTTTTCTCATCAAAGAAGACAAGCAGTTTGCTACCGAAATGAAGAGATAGGGTGATAATGGGTCTCCTTGTTGAATGCCTCTGGTAGGGTTGAAATAAGTAAGATGTTCTCCATTGAATTTGACGTTGAAAGTAACTGTAGTAACACATTGCATGATCCAGTTGATCCATTTTGTGCAAAACCCCATTTTCAGCAAACATCCTTCTAGGAAATCTCATTCTATTCTATCATAGGCTTTCTGCATGTCTAATTTCAGCACCGCTTGGAAATGTTTTGTCCTTTTCTCCATTCTCAATTGGTGTAGCACCTCCTGCACAATATATATGTTATCTTGAATCTATCTTCCACTAATGAAGGCACTTTGTTTCCCTGAAATCAGCATTAGTAGCCATCTTTTAAGTCTATTCACCAAAATCTTCGATATGATCTCATAAGCAAAATTGCAAAGGCTAATGGGGCAATATTGGTCAAGCTTTTTTGGATGGGGTGTCTTCGGAATAAGGGTTATATGGGTTCTATTTAAGGCTGTATCTAATACTCCCAACTAAAGAAAACCCCTAACTTCTTCAAAAATACCCCTACTGATTATATTCCAGTGGTGTTGATAGAAAATTCCACTTAAACCATCCGAACCAGGAGCTTTTTGTGCACCAAGTTGAAAAATAGCAACATGAACTTCTTCCAAGGTTACTTCCGCCACTAGACATTCATTTATATCATTTCCAACTAATATTGGGCATTTATCCAATACTGGTTGACAATTTTTAGGCCCTACTGAAGTGTATAAATCTTTGAAGAATGAGATGGTGAGGTTCTAAAGTTGCTACTTATCCCTTATCCAAAGCTCAGATGAATTCTTTAGCATAGTAATTCTATTTTTTTTTTTTGTCTCCTTTGAATAGTTGCTGCGTGGAAATATTTTGTGTTTTAAAATCCTCATCTAGCCAATTTACTCTGGATTTTGAGCCCCAAAACATCTCCTCTCTCCTCAATAAAGTTTCAATTTCTTCTTAAGAACCTCATCCTACTAGAGCCTTGAGTTAAGCTTACACTATTCATTAGGGATTGAAGCTCTTGCTTGAGGGCTTTTATATGAAGATGGCTGTTTGGGAATTTCTATTTACTCCAGTCTTTTTATGCGTGAATTATAGCTTGTAGTTTATCTCTTAAGCCTGCTTCATGAAGAGTATGAGATTGCCACGATTGTTTTATTATTTCTCTCCATTCTGCATCTTCAGTCCAAAAAGCCTCAAAGTGAAATTCTTTGCTTTTTTTTACATATTCAACACTGCTCACGAGTAGGAGAGGGCTATGGTCTAACCCGACAATTAGGAGAGCGTACGCTTCTGCTACCGGGAACATGAGCCTCCAATCTAAAGAATATAACACCTTATCTAGCTTCTCCTTAACCAGGTCAACCCCTTCTCTATTATTTGACCAGCTAAAAGCACACCCTTTGCAGTCTATTTCCATTAATGAACAATCATTTAAACAACTTTGGAAAGTCTGCATTCTATAATTTTAAGCCAGTCTAGTCCCCACCTCCCAATGATAAAACACTTCATTAAAATCCCTCAAACAGACCCATGGTAAGCCATTAGAGATACTAATCTGTCTCATTTTATCCCATAAAAGTAATCTTTCCCGAAAGAGATTTGGAGCATGCACACAAGTGACCCGCATTTTGTTTCAGCTATCATAATCTTCACATATCAAGTTTATCATTTCCTGGGAGGCTAATTCCATAAATACTTCAACTTCTTCATTCCACATAACCACTAGACCCCTCCTGCAAGTCCTATTGGGTTCACCACAAAGTTGTGTTTAAACTTCAATTGTCTTTTAATGCGAGAAATCACATATTCTTGATTTTTTTGTCTCCATTAACAGGATCAAATCAGGCCTTTCATGAGCCGCAATGGCTCTCAAGTTTTAAACTGTCGGTGGTGTGCCCAACCCCTAACAATTCCAACAGATGATCCTCATTTGTAAACCGGTGGCTTATTAGGGCTAGCCACCAGAGCCCATCTCATAGTACCCTCCGAAAAACTAATGGGAGCTTCCTGTAGTTTTTCTTCATTAAAATCTGACAACTCTAAAGGAATTGAGTTATACAGGGTGTACCTCTTTAATTTCTTTGCCAGTGAACTTTTTAATACTCTGCTTCCTTTTTTTGACCCCTCTTTTTTTGGCCAGGACGATGGTTTATCAGCAGGCAATAGTTGTTGTTCTGACTCTTCAATACTCATTATGCCTTTACCCTTTCCCTAGTGATGTTCCTCTTGGTGATCAGGTATAGTAATATCAGCTTGTGCCCTGTTTGTTGGTTGAGTTGTTGCTGTGTATGTTGTTGCTATTTGCTCTCTAGTGAATACGACTATTTGCGTGCGTTGAGCTAGAGTGTTAATGACTACTTGTTCCTCCTCCTTTTCGTCCACTCTATCACCATAAAAAAAAAAATACGCCAAAAGGGGCTGGTCTCGTTAGCCTCTACTTTTAACCAATGCCCAAACTTGTTCATACTCTTTTCTTCATATTTAGCTTCATCAAAGGGCACTTCTACACAATTCGTCGCAAAATGCCCAATTTTTCTGTAAGAATAGCAAAAGCGAGGTAACCTCTCATACTTGAAATCCAGCCATACTTTCCCATCTCCTAGATTATATAATGTTCCAGGACTTAAAGGTGTATCAAGGTCGAGAACTACCCGTGCTCTGCCCACCTTTTGAAAGGCCACTCCCCTCTTTTCCACCTTTTCTTCCTTCACACAGCCTAGGATTTGAGCTATATGGGATACGACCTCCTCAAAACACCATTCAATAGGGAGTCCCTGAACTTGAACCCAAAAAGCATAGTTGTTAAACTTATGACATTGCGCAAGTTTATTAGGTTCCCATGGTTTGAGAATCAATAAATTGCTTGCAAAAGACTATGGGCTATTCGCTAACACTCGTTCTTTGTCCATATCAAAATCAAAGGTAAAGGAAAGTATACCCGATTTGTGTTGCACAAAGGTTACCGAATCTACCTTCCAAGTTCTCTTCATAGTGGTAAGAAAAGCTTGAAAATTGATATTTCCTCCTGAATACAGTTTGTCAAACACTGTACGATTGCATTCATCTAGGATTTCCTCAGAGATCACTCTATCACGTGGAAGGGCATCCACCTTTGTCCTTAGATTACCCAATCTTTTGCACACGACAGCCAGGCGATGAATACTTGTCTACTTCCCCAAATTCTTCCATTAGCCTCAACAGAGGATAAAAATTGCTAGACATGAGTAGATCGCGGGGGCAAAAAAAGATAGCACAATGGAACACTAGTATCCGACTTCTTTCATCCAGTCAAATTGAAAGATATCTAGACCCATACTATTTACAACGAGAATAGGACCCATAAGAAATCCATTGAGAAGATGGCGACATCTGAACCTTTTGTGTGGACGAGTCATTGAATCAGACCGAAAATGGATGACGAGCCAACACTTATCGAAGCAGATGAAAAGGGGATGACAAAAATTTTCCACATCATGAAACGCATCAAGTAGGAGGGGTAAAAGGTGGGGAGGGGGGTTTCGTGGGTTTTCATTTTTCAAAAAACTATAAAGGGGCTGGTAGGGTTTTAGGGTTTACGAGAAGGCAAAGGAAAGTTAGGGTTTTTTGGGGGAAAAGCTACCATCATAGTTAGAGAGGAGCTCTGAGTACAGAGAGATTTTTCAACATCTAGCAGTTGATGTTTGCTAGAGAAAAGAGGGGGGGGCACTCAATCTAATTTAAAGCCCCAACATTCAGCTAGAAAAAGACGTCGTTTTGATTGGTTATGGAAGCAATATTTGATGACATGGCACTCGTCATTCGCCAAGTCAGTGCTCGTTTTCCATTTAAATAGTGGCTAAAATGGTCCCCCAAGTATACATTTTATGTGTTCTTGAAAGATGGAGCCACATCTATTTCCAAGGTAAAAGTTAGTGCATTCTATGACACTTGAAAGTTAGAACCAAATTCATCTATCAAGTGAAACTTGGTGCCTTTTTTTCCGTAGAAAAACCCCTCTAGTTAGTAGCCAATGATCATCTCTAGATTAAGTCGAGATGAAATCGATTTGAATTGGACATAATTAGCTAAAAAAAGGGAGAAGTACACTATTAGTGCCATAAATTGTGTACGGCGCTCACTTTGGTGCCAAAAGTTTCAATCGTATCACTTAAGTGCCAAATTTGAGGAAAAACAATCACTTTGGTGCCATTGACGAAAGATTCTGACCAAAATGATAACGTGACTCTTATATTTAAAAAAAAAAAAATCGACATGGCTTGAGAAATGACGTCATTTTCCGTCCTCCTTAAGAAAACGATGTCGTTTTGCCGTCCTAAGTGGATGGTCTCACAAAAACGACGCCACACTACTCATTTTGGGATTTTTTTTTTTTTAATTATTTGGAGATTGAAATTAGGGTTTCGATCCTTGTCAGCCGCCAACCTAGCTCGCTTGGCCGCCATCGCTCGGCCGTCAACCTAGCTCACTCAGCCGACGTCGCTTGGCGACATGAGGTTCGCACTTGAGCGAGATCACGGCCTTCAACTTTGCCGCCGAGTGGCCAAGTCGAGGTCAGGGTTGGGCTCGGAACCATGGCCGCCGAGCGCAGGGGCCGTCAAGGACGGCGACCGGCCCACCACCGGCAGAGGCAGAGGTGAGGGATGTGGGCGGTTGAAGAGGGAGGAGGAGGGAAAACCATTGACGCTAGCGAAGGTGCGGATGCTAGGGTCGTCGGGGGTGGGGGAGCAGAAGACGTTGGAGTAGCCGTAGATGTCGGGGCCGACCCAGTTGGCGGTGAAGTTGTTGAGCTCAGAGGGGATGGCCTGCTTCAGGGCCTGGAGGGCGACGTAGGCGTTATGGAGGCACGAGTTCTCGAAGGAGGCGGAGGGGTTGACGGTGACTTGCTCGCCGCGGTCGCCAAACTCATCGAGGCAGTGGAGGAGGTGGTGGTGCTTGGCGGCACCATGGGCAATAGCGGAGAGGATGGCAAGGGACGAGAAGAGAACAAAGGGGGTGGCAGTGGTCGAGATTATCCAGCACATTTAGGGTTTAGGGTTTTGAATTGGGGGAGAGACACCAAACAACGTCGTTTTTGTGGTTTACATGCTGATTGTACTCTCCAGTGAGCCATATCAACGTAAAAAATTAATAAAAAAGTGCCACGTCGGATTTCCAATTAGTCTGATTGGAGTTGGCACCAAAATGATCATTTTTCAAACTTTTTTATACTTAAGTGATCCGACGAAAACTTTTGGCACCAAAGTGAGCGCCATACATAACTTATGGCACTAATAGTGTACTTCTCCCGCTAAAAAAACCATGCCAGTATATCCTTTTGAACTATATAGGTCGGGCCTTATGTGTTGTTGAAGTTTTAACCTAATTGAGTTGGGGGCTTGGCTCAGGCCCAATTGGGCCTTCGAATGAGCTTTGGGCAAATTAGATTTGATTCCCATAGTTCCAAAAGTCCCTAGGGCCTCCTCCCACCTATTAGTTTGATCATACTACTAAACCTAACCTATGACATGACAAAATCAAACGGTCTGTCCAATAAACTTCAATACATTAGCCATCACACGATTATTTTTTTTTTCTATTTCTTAATTCCACACAACACATAAATGAATATGATCATTTGTTAGGCTTGTTTCTTCCTTCTTCACGACACCATTCAACATCTCTCGCAAGAAATTTTAAATTCTGTTGTGAGCATGTGATGAAATTCACTCGAATCGCTAATTTATTTCACAGTTCAAAAGACTAGGTCTTCGGAGAGATTTGCATTGATCGAGTTGAGTAATTATTGTCTGAAATGAAAAATTGTCTATCCACATTTATTTTTCCAAAATTGTTCATATGCTTATTAAAATGGTCCATTATTTGTCCGTAGGCTACGCCGGTGGCAGAAATTTTTAGAAATGGATGGTCGAGAATCGTCAAGACCTGTGAATGCTAATGCTATCAAGAAGTATTATCCATGAATAAAGGAAAGGCATTCGAGCCACTTTTGATTGAATGTGAGCCATTTTAGGATGTTTGCATCATGCATCACATGCATACATATTGCACCTGCATGTTTGTTCATCTTGTAGGTATCTTTGATGAAGGTCCTACCTGTTCGTGAGAAGTTCATCTCAGAAAAGCAAAAAAAAAATGGGAAGGGAAATCTCATTTTTCTTTAGAACTTAGAAGTGGCCTTGTTCCTTAGAATGCCGAAAGAGTCATTTAGAATTCTAGAAGTACAGCTAGAACTCTAGAGGTGAACTCCTGTTCTGAATAAAGTCTGTTCTCTCCACAAATTTTATTCTACCTTGTCTTCAAAAATCTCCTCAGTGGAGTCGCCAAAGCTGTCGCACCTAACCCTAACAGGATCCCGAGCCCTCCCAAGCTCACGTTATACGCGACAAAATTTTATATGATTTAATCATCTAACAACCTAAGCGATATATGAGTCGCCACTAGCTTTATTTTTGGGGGTCAGCTAGAAAACCCAATCGAGGGTTGGGAGAATTCCCTCGATTCCTACGCAACCAGACATCTAAGCTCGGGGACTTGGGTTACATTAATATTTCTATTAACGCCCTTTTGGTACCTGCATGGCATGTTGTGTTTTATCCTATTTCTAAGAAAAAATGAAAACAATCAATGAAAACACAATTAAAAGACAGAAAGTAAACAATCAAGAGAAAGCAGTAAATCTAATCATGCAATCCTAAAAATATGAAAGAGAGCACAATAAAGGAAAAGTAAAAGAAAAAAAGAAGACCCGCAACTTGTAGGGTTTTATACAGCACAAAGAACCCGAGACATATGTCAGGAAAATTTACATAATAACGGTCGGAATGGACATCGACCTCCATCGTCTTCATGCTTTCTCTATCTTCAACATCCTAATCTAAATCTAAACTAAGAAAATTGAAACTAGGTACATAAAGGTAAAAACAAGCATCACTAATGACAACAAAGTTATCATGGCAAGAACCCATGTACAATTGGGTTTTAAGTAAAACATGCATCATATTCTAAAAGACCAAAGAAAACATGTACATGCATCAACAACATCATCTATCGCCAAAAATTGGGCATTTAATATAGGCACAATGAACACACATTCAATGGTTATCTCATCTTAAAAATTCTATTGTAAACAAATCAACATATGAGGAACAAATTTCATAAGAAGATTTCAAGATTCTCAACTCATGAATTTCTAAAAAAATCTAGAACATGAACAAGCCCATCAGGAATAGAACATAGTAATATGTAATACGAGCATTCTACAATATATCAAGAAAGGGACCGAAACTATCCAGACATGCTCACATGTTGACATATCAGCAGAACTTCATCAAATGAACACATTACAAAGCGCATATTCTTGTATCATATAAGGAGGTGAATAAAACCAGCAAATCTGCATATATATTTTTTTGACAACTCGAATTCGAAAACAATTTTTTCATGACCATTATATGCATTGCATTCATTTATATGCATATATACTAACCATTCTTCGATTGCATCTCAAGCATGGCATTTCACATCATGATAGTCATTTGCATGGCTCAGATTCGCATTCAAAAGATTGTGGCGAACCTGATTGTTCCGACTGAGAGAATGAAGATGATACTCAAGTTATTGAAAAGGAATGGCTCGGACATGAAGAATCCAAACCTCATACCACCGAACAACCAATCACTGTTAATTTGGGAGATTCAAATAACTCTAAAGAAACCAAGATTGGGGCATGTCTCTCAAATGAATGCCAACAGATTAATTGGGCTTTTGAGAGAGTACCAAGATATTTTTGCTTAGTCATATGCCTATATGCTGGGGCAACACCATTCTCATTGGTTTATGGGATGGAAATTGTATTACCCGTGGAAGTGGAAATTCCTTCACTGAGGGTACTTTCTCAAATCAAGCTCTCTGAAGGTGAATGGGTTCAACAAAGATTTGAACAACTTAATATGATTCATGAAAAGCGGCTAAAAGCCTTATGTCATGGACAAAGCTATCAGAAGAGAGTAGCTAAATCGTTCAACCACAAAGTTAGGCCAAGACATTTCGAGATTGATGATCTTGTTTTGAGAAAGGTCTTGCCTATCATTCTAGATCCTCGTGGGAAGTTTACTCCAAATTATGAAGGTCCTTATATTGTGAAGAAAGTGCTACCTGGTGGGGCATTGATTCTTGTAGAAATGGATGGTTGAGAATTGTCAAGACCTGTAAATGCTAATGCTATCAAGAAGTATTATCCATGAATAAAGGAAAGGCATTCGAGCCACTTTTGATTGAATCTGAGCCATTTTGATCTTCAAGTTGTCGAATATATAAGTAGAAAATAGCCCGTCGATCCCGTTCGCCCATACAATCAGGATCTTGAGTTTCCAAAATTAGATCCTTCCAAAACTTGCTTGATCTTCAACGGATAAAATCCAAAGAATAAATCCTTCAAGCTCACAAACATAGCCAGAGATTATTCAAGGATAAGTTAGGGAAGATAATATCCGAAACTTGATTTCCTTATCCAAAAGAATAACCTGCTGACAGCCTGGCAAAATCGCAAAAACTGGGTCTGACTATCTTCAGACTTTGATTGGGTCTGGAAATCTTCAGACCGTAACTCTGGGTCTGGTAACTTTCAAACGGAAACACTTGGGTCTTGAACTCTTCAAACTTAACCGACGGAGTCTTGGATTCTTCAGATTTAACTGACGATTATGTTTTATTAGCTTCAAAACTTAAGGGATTTTTCTTCAACATCCTTACTTATATATTGTGTTTATCTTCTTTTTTCATGTGATGGCATAGGTAATATGGAGGGGGTGAAAGTAGCATGTATAGTGATTAAGTAGCAACAAGTGAATTGGTTGAACTAGATTTTGATGATTTTGATATTGATATACTGATAGCATGGTTGTGCATTGTTGCGGTGTATATGTTTATGCACACTAGAGAATCTATTAGGGATAGCATATTGTCAAGACTTGGATGAGGGAGGTTTTTCAAGGACATTTAGATTGAATATATGAAACTTTTAGAATGGAGAGACATGTCTTTCTCAACCTTTGTGATTTGATGAAGGCAAGAAGCTGGCTAGAAGATAGTCAATATATAAAGGTAGATAAACAAATTGGGATCTTCTTATTTATGATTTGTTACAAAAACTCGAACAGAAATTTATGCGAGAAATTCCAACGTTCGGGAACAAACTATCAGCAAATACTTCACTATAGTGTTGAAAGTAGTTCTCAAACTTGCAAAAGAGATTATCATACCACATTCCTTTGATATTGTCCCAAATGAAATTGTTATGGATCCCAACCATAAACTTTATTTCAAGGTAGGATTTTCATACATTCATTTACAACATCATTTCATTTTGTTGTTAATTTTATATAATACTAGTCTTTAATAAAACGACAAGGTTGTGTGGACACTATTGATGGTACTCATGTTCATGCTTCTATACTTGTGTCGAAGCAAATCCCATTTAAAAGCAGAAAAGGAATTACCACTCAAAATGTGATGTGTGTATATTCGTTTGATATGAAATTTACTTTTGTGTATGCTGGTTGGGAAGGATCTACCAACGATTGCCGGGTGCCATCAGCAACACTCGAGACTCCTCTCTTTACATTTTCTCGACCACCACTAGGTATTTACTTGTTCTGGAAATATAAATTTTCTTTAAGATTGTATTGCATTTACAAATCACGACTAATATGTGAATATATTGTTATAGGCAAATACTATGTTGTAGATTTTGGTTATGCATCAACTCCGAAATTCTTAACTCCTTTTAAAGGTGAACGGTATCATCTAAATGATTATAGGGGTAGAGCAAGACAACTAAGAACGGCAAGAGAATTGTTCAACTATAGGCATTCTTCACTAAGTAATGTCATTGAGAAATCATTTGCGGCATTAAAGAATCGCTTCTTTATTTTGAGATATATGCCTGCATTTGCAATTCAAAAGCAAGCACATATTGTAATTACATATTGTGCTATCCATAATTAAATCTGTGATCAAGATAGGAGGAATAAAAACTTTTTCTTATATGGAAATCCAGAGTACCCATTTGGAGCTACACAATATGAAATTATAGGCGATACATCGACCGAGGAGGAAATTGAGATGATGATGCTTAGAAAAAGTATTGCCAAAAAAAATGGCAAGGGATCATAATATGCCAAAGATTCCATGAGATCATGTTTTTAACTTTTGTAATGTATTTCTATTATTTTTTTTTGGTAATGTATTTCTATTATTTTGCATTTGAAGATTTTCAATCTTTGCTTTTGTAATGTGATGTTGTATTTAATGATTCCTATTTCAATTCTTGTAATGTGATGTTGTACTTGAGGATTTCCCTTATTTGTAGTGGTCCTTTATGACAAGCTCCATCACACTTCGTAAAATTTGCCAATTTCGTAAAATTTGCCACAAATTACCCAATACACTTCTTTGTGTTTCTTTCTAAAACGATTGCTCAATATCGTAGATCATGGCGGTGATCAACGTGACACACTAGCATGAAAGGGATTGGAATATTTGCATGAGAATGTTCAACCTTCTATAATTCATAGGGATTTTAGGTCTACCAATGTGCTTATTTTTTAAAAATTCAAAGCCAAAGTTTAGGCACCTGAAATGGTTGCCCGCCTTCATTCTACTAGATTTTTGGGAATCTTCGGCTATCATGCTCAAGAGTATTGCATCTGGATCTCTTTTTTTTTTTTTTATTGTATGAAGACTATTGATAAGTATATTGTTTGACTATAATTGCCTATCTAGGTGGATGCTAAAAAATTTTGTGTGAAAATTTAGAAAATTCAATATAACAACTCTTACTTTGTATTTGGGTTCATAAGCAAAGAAAATTTGTAAGAATGGACATCTCGCTTGCTCCAAAAGGAAAATTTTGTTTTAAGAAATAGAAATTTTATATTGTTATCAAATGAATTTATATTTCTGAAACAAAAAATTTGTATTGTTACCAAACACATTTTTTACTCAGAAACTCGTCCAGAAATAGAAATAAATTTCTAGATATAATGGTCATCATTTGCACTCTAAATGTCTCCACCCCAACTGCTTTGAGAAAGTGTGGAATTGAACTCTCCACCTCTCCCTTCCCATGTGGGAAGGGGGAAGGGTAGTCGCTAAGGCATCCATAGTGATTTTTTTATGAAGACTTGATTACATCAAAAAGTTGTAAATGTTGGATGCAAAACGCGCAACCCTAAGATCTCCATAACCAGAACAAGAACACAAACCATTGAGTAGAAAGATTAACGAATCTAATTTGGAATCCATCGTTCTTGAAGTAGAAGCGGAAAATCAATATTCCATGCACAAGTCCTTCTCCTCTATTACCCTCCGTATCACTAGCTTAATGAGACAGCTCCCTCACTTTTAACGCTAAGTTAACGCTCCTTATATGAGGATACATGTGAAAATTGATTAGGGTTAGATGAGACGCTTGAGTACTAATTATAGAGTTTCCAATCAGGCTCTCTCATTACAGACCAGGCTCAACTCGGCCTACACTAGCTAGCCCCATATTAGACTAATTAAAAAACCTTCTATCTTACCTTAGACCAACCTTGTAAAAACAATAACCGTAAAACGGTAAATTACAATATTAATTAATGTGGTCCATATTAGGAAGACTCTTACATTCTTCCACTTGGGCTATATTAATTGAAATTGTATTGTATGTGCGCACATTGGTCTAGAGATAATTCTTAGTAGTTAGTCATATCCTATAAAGTCTCAAACACCGAATCATGACAGTAACTACATGTATACACACAGAGCCTTCTATGGTTACAAGTGCTTTCAACTTTATTAATATGGATTCAATAAGGTAGTGTGGCAAATGGATAACATCTCTCATAGAGAGATCCCATTTGTTAGTCACCATTCTCTTACCTTAAGTGTCACAAAAAAAACTTGTGCCACTAGAGAATGTCTTCATGGTTCCAATGAACCAACATATGTCTTGTCTTTACGGTTAACCTTTCTTTATGTATAACAAGACATATACACAAGGCTGATAATCGAATGTCCCTAGCCTTCACTCAAGGTTTATACAATACCTTGAGACTTTATCAATATGTATTCAATATAATAATAACACATTCAAAAATATTTTATTGAATACAAAAGTTGATATTTATCAAACCGTTACTAAGTGTAATGAACATAGATATGAACTTTATTAGAGCAAAACCAAAACAGCTCTCACTAAATAACAACATCTCATGATGCTCTTAAACTCATATTAGTGATATGTCATTCAAGAATAAAAGAATAAAGTCCTTTAATTAGTGGATCTACAACCACATCATCTGTGGAAATATACTATATTATAATGTCACATCTCTTACCATTTCTTTATGTTCAAAAAATTTGACTGCCATATATTTAGACCCCTTGAGACCTCTGTTGTTAATAATACTATAAACTTATCGTCTCAATACAACCGTATGGGTCTATCCATAAAGTTAAAAATGGTCAACTCCTTAATGAGGTACCGGAGCCTAATAGCCCAAGTAACAACCTAAAAGAATGTTACAAACTCTGCTTACATAATAGAAGATGATATAAAACTTTATTTACTACACTTCCTGCTAACGTAAATATGTATTCTATTATTGATCTCATGTCATCTTAACAGTCAGCAAATTTTTTCATGTAAATACTCTACTAGCTGCAAAAATTGAACATGTCTTTAAATTAGCATATAATATCTCGTCCTCTTTAAGTATCTTAAAACCTTCTTAGCAGTAACCTAATGATTGCGTCTTGGATTTGACTAATATTTGCCTAAAAATTCCGTCGCAAAGACGATATTTAATCTAGTGCAAATTTGAGCATACATTATACTTTTAAGTGCACTGACACAAGATACACCATTTAACTAGATTTTCTCAATATCTAAATAAGGACAATGTAATGGATTTAGTCCATCACCCTTAACAACAGGAGCAATTCCTAACTTGTAATGATGTATATATAATATTTCCAAAATACGATCAACAAATGTCCTCTAAGATAAATCTAATAAAATATGGCGAGAACAATCTTTACAAACCTTAGTGCAAAGAACAAGAGATGCCTCAAGGTTACTACTTGTAAAAGAAATATTATGTACAAAGAGTATGAGAAAAATAAATTTCCTTCCACTGACCTCACGGTATATATCTATTGAATTACTTTATTTCTAATTGAATGAAATAACAACATTATGAAACTTTAATAATATTATTTGGAAACTTGCTTAAGACCATGAATAATACTTTTCAGTCTACACACAAGTTTACCTAAAACATGTGTTGCAAAATCCTTCGATAGCACTATGTAGATTTTGTATATATTTTGCGTAACTCCATATCAAAAAGAGCTATTAATGCCATGTTCACTCTTAAAGAATCTCTAAAAGATACTAGAAAGAAATAATTATTTCTTCATTATAAATTATCCACCCATCTTTCAAAGTGAAAACTTTATCATCTTTTATGACATCTAATCACATACTTGATTGAGAAAAAGAAATGACATTTATATATATATGTCGCTAAATCAACCATGTAGTGGATATTATAATCATACTCTCACAAATTGACTCTGTAGTCTGATGGTATAATTGATCGTCTTTCCCTAACAAATCTCCTGAATAAATTTACAACAACTTCATTCTGCACTTGACAGGTTTAAAAAATTTCATTATAAACTATATCAAAAATAATACCTTGAACCTCAATAAGTTTAGTCCATGGTACAAGAGATTTCACAATTATCTATATAAGTAAAGACAAGAACACAGTAACCTCCATCATATTATTATCCTTAATCGTCTTAGAGCAGCTATCTTCTACAACTATGTCGAACACTAGAAACTTTACTATCTATGATTCCATAATACTTGTACCTTCATTGAGGCCATAAAATCGATATCCCTTTGAATAATCTGGGTAAAATACAAAATAATTCTAAGTGGATTTGAATTTCAATGCATTTAATATTGGATTATATAAAACTCACTTTTGCATGACACCACTATATTTTAATATGATTCAAGTTAAAATAATGTCCAATCCATAATTCAAAAGAAGTTTAGGGAACAACTTTGGTAAGAAACACATTTTGTATGTGAAAAGGTTGCTTTCAAAATATCAGCCCACAGTAGACCAAATAAATTAGTCTTACTCATCACCATGTTAATTATAGTGCAATTATGCCTTTCAGCTAATTCTTTTTGTCAGAATTTTCAGGAATAGTAAATTAAGTTACCACTCCAAAATTTACCAAGTATTTGATAAATGAGCCTTTAAGCTATTCCGCATGATCATACTTACCAAAATACTTACAATTACTATTAAGCCCGACAACCTTTAAGACTAATTCTAATCAATTTATTCTTTACATCAGTCATTTTACTTCCACAATAATTAATAGAAGTCTTTAAATAACCACTAAGAGTAGATAGAATATCAATATTGTCAACTTTTCTACTCTTCCTTCAGACATAAAACTTTTGGAAACAACATTTTCAACCTTATATGAGATGTATATATCATTAGGACTTGAACACAATTTTTGCAGATGTGTCTTAATTTTGATATTAGACAATACATAATTTCAAACTGCTAAGACTTCCATCATCTTTTAGCAGTGTAGTCAGTTGGTAAACCACTTTTCAAGTGTTTTTTTTTTTTTTTTTTTTTTTTTTTTGTAACAGGTAAGTATAAATAAAAGCTTTGGACAAAAGTACAACAACCGGCACCAAAAGCTTACACTCTATAGCAAAAGCCTAAGAGTGGAAGGGAGCCGAGGAAAAGCCAAATGGCAAATACAAAAAAGACACAACACAGCCGGACTACCAACCTACGCTACCAAACCTCCAAGGAAATCTGGGAAGCCAAGAGAGGGAAGTGCACCGGGCTGGACAACGAAGGGAACACGACACGCTGAGGCACAACAAGGAGCAACAAAAAGCTACTGAACACAATCAAGATTGAGTGAAGATGGCTGGGTCAAAGCCCCATCCTCTTTGCAACCGCCGATTCCTCGGATTGTCAGGAACATCCTTATAGGTAGATGCTTTGTCCTTAACCAACTTCATCAATTGGTTCTTCATAGCCGAAACATCTAGAGATTCCCCACGGAAGATCATAGCATTCCTTTTCTTCCAAATTAAGTAACATAAAGCTCCAAAGGAATACCGGGTGAGATTTTGAAAGAAGTCCTTGCCTCGGAGGAACTTCATCGCCCAATCCAGGTTTTCAGCCCAAGTACCATTTCTCCATGGTAAGTTGCACCTGGTAGCCCAAAAATACACAAAGGTAGAAGAGAAGTTGCATTGAAAATATAAATGGTCGGTCGAATCCGGCTGTGCATTACAGAAAATGCAATCAGAGTAGTCAATTCTTCCACATGAAAGAAGGAACGATTGAGTAGGCAAACGCTTCTTGGTAATAAGCCAAAGAAGAAACTGAAACCGAGGAGCAATATCCTTATCCCACAGGAAAGAAAACCACGAAACTTTTGCTTTTGGAGATCTGATGAAGTTCTAGGTTGACGCCACCGAAAAGGAGCCAGAGGACTCCTGGCGCCATACAAACCGATCAGGACCAGCCGAGAGAGGAGGGAAGGAGAACCCAAGATCCTCAAGCCGTGCCTTACATGCCCTGCCAGCATAAGCATATAAGGAAGCCACCATCACCCCTTTAGAAATATCAGGGTCCGATAAGAAGTTCTCCGGCACCTGCAAATGGAGAGGTCCAGAAGGAAGCCAATTATCAAACCACACTGAGATGGAGCGGCCATTGCCTACCTCCCACATAAAGGATTGCCTGAACCAACCCCGAATTTGAAGAAGTTTTTTCCACGCCCACGCACAGAACGATGGTTAGGGGGCGACCCATAAATTATGCTTTCTTAAAAAGTTGGAGTGGATCCAACGGCACCACAAAGATTCTTTATCCGTGAATAATATCCAGATAACATAGAGGCTCTATTACAATCTTTAATGGATCGTATTCCTAGCCCTCCTTCATCTTTGGGCAAACACACATCCACCCATGACACTTTCGCACCTCCCACACCCAAGGAAGTGCCTTTCCATAGGAATCTCCGAAGGACACTTTTAATGCCCGCAATTACCGAATCTAGTAATGTAAAAACGCTAGCCCAAAAAGACTGAATTGCATGAAGAAGCGGCCTTATCAAGCGAAGCCCGCCCGCGAAAGAAAGGAATCTATGTGACCAGGAACAAACTCGAGCAAAGTGATGCGGTCTATCAACCGGGTGCAATCAGCCTTACTCAATCTCTTTGAGATAATAGGAACCCCAAGATAACGAATAGGTAGTTTCCCTTCCTGAAAACCAAAGGCTAGAAGAATTCTATGGTGCAGAGAATTATCGCCTCCCGACAGGAATATATCACTTTTGCTCTTGTTGGGAGTGAGACCACTCCAAGAGGAAAAAATGTCTAGGCTTCTTTTGAGAATGACAGCCGACTTCCAATCCGCTTGACAGAAGAGAAACACATTGTCTGCAAAGAATAAATGAGTAAGCTTCTGAGACTTGCATCTCCAAAAGAATTTTAACTCCTTGGTCGAAGTCCTACAACTCAAGATTCCCGAAAAGATTTCCATAACCAATGTGAATAAATATGGTGACATTGGGTCGCCTTGCCTTAGGCCTTTACCTCCCGGAAAAAAGCCATGAAGCTCTCCATTTAAAGAAATAGAAAACCTGGGTGTGTGAACACAAGCCATGATCCGTGCAATAATCCACTGGGGAAATCGAAAAGCAACAAGAGTAAGCTCAAGGAAGTCCCAATCAATAGTATCATAAGCTTTCCGGAAATCCACCTTAACTGCACACTTTGGAAGATAAGGTTCAAGGTGAAACCCTGCAAACAACTCCTAGGCAAGCAAAATATTGTCTCTAATCCTTCTTCCTTTTACAAAAGCAGTTTGAGAATGATTGACAATATTCTGGAGCACTGGCGCAATTCTATTGGCCAAAATTTTTGTAATAAGCTTATAAATCGTATTACAACACGCTATCAGTCTAAAGTCATTTACTTCAGTAGCATTTGGCAACTTAGGAACAAGAGCCAAGATAGTCGCATTGACTTCCTTAAGCAAATGGCCAGAGGTGAAAAAGTCTAGAACTGCCTCCGTAACTAAAGACCCAACCAACGGCCAGTTACTCTTAAAAAATTCCACCGTAAAACCATCAAGTCCAGGGGTCTTCCCCTTCGCAAGCGAAAACAAGGTGTCCTTAACTTCCTGGGCAGAAACCGTTGAAGCAATGGAGCTTACCTGGCTATTAGACAAAGGATTTCAAACAAGAGAAGTCAACTCATGAAGCTCTGGCTTAGCCAAGTTTACCTACGAAGCAAGAAGATCCAAGAAGAACGAAACAAACACATTAGGAACCAAATTAGGATCCGAAACCACTGTACCAGCAAGGTCCTTCACCGTAAGAATCCGGTTACTAATATACCGAGCTTTAACATAATTATGGAAGAACTTTGTATTCCGATCTCCATCCTTTAACCATCTGATTCTGGACTTCTGTTTAAAGAAGGACTCCTCTTTACCACGCAAGTCCATAAAAATACGCCGCTGACTCCTTTCAAGTTCACCGAGATGACAATTTTCAAGATCGTCTTGCAAGATCAGCTGAGTCGCTCGTAAAGCTTCCCTCGCTTCAAGGGTACGCCGAGAAATATCTGAGAATGCTTCCATATTTAAAGCTTTCAAGCGGGATTTAATCAATTTAAGCTTGGAAACAAGCCTAAACATGGGAACACCTATTACATGAGTTTCCCACGCCTGCTGAACCGTGGAACGGTAGTCCGGATGTTCCTCCCAAAAGTCAAAATATTTAAACGGCTTCCTTCTTGAGCACGGGTTAATAACCCTGACCACCATAGGAGTGTGGTCAGAGATTCCCGGGTTTAAGAATGACGTCTCTGAATAGGAAAGCTCCATTCTCCATTTAGAATTGACTAGAACTCTATCTATTTTCCGCATTTTCCTGGAAGAACCTACTGAAGTCGACCAAGAAAACCGAAATCCCGAGTATCTTAGATCCTCAAGTTCCGTTTGATCCAAGCAATGCTTAAAGTCATCAAAACAAGGGATCCAAGCATTTGAGCCGCCAATCCGGTCTGAGGGGTCCTTGATTGCATTGAAGTCTCCAGCTACAATCCAAGCCGAATCTTAGAAAAGATCGTCACAATAGATAAGGTCAGACCAGAGAGTCCTCCGCCGAACAAAAGTATGCTCACCGTAAATAGCCGAAACACAGCAATTAAGGTTCTGCGTCAACTCTTTCAACAACCCATGAATAGCTTGGTCATTTGAAGAAATCAACTCAAAACTAATAATAGTAGGATCCCATCCAATCCAAATCCTACTGCGCGGAGTAGAATCATAATTCGCAATCCATCTCCATCCTCTCATCAGATTGGAAGATAAAGATTCAAAAAGAGACTCCGGAATTTTAGTTTCAAAAAGCTCAATGAGACACAGTTTATTCATCAAAACAAACTTCCTAATCTCCGCCCTTCTGACGGGATTCATCATACCTCTGATATTCCAAAGTCCAAAAAACATATCCAACGAAGAAGGACTTACCTCCGCTTGAAGGATTTGCGGCCTGTCTTAGCCGCGTTCGATTCAACAACGGATGTGGAACCTGGCGGGTCAGGCAACAAAAGCATAAGCTGATCCTAGATAGAATGAGACCCAGCCTGTTCCGAATGACCACTCTTGGAAATATGCTTAGAAGAACAACCACCATCTTCTGAAGAAGAAACCAAGTTACTAATATCATCCTCCTGTTCCCCAACAAGCTTCATAGAATCCTGATTGGGAAAGCTAGGGCCAGCTGATGAAGCAGGAACCTTAGGAGGCTTTTGCTGTCTCTCCGCAGGCTGGGATTCCTTCAGCTTAAGGAATTGACCATCCTCCGAAGGGGGTGTCAGTTCAAACGAGGCAGACGAAGCCTGGGGCTTCTGCTTCTTTTTCCTACTTTTGGGCTGCTTCCACCCAGAATCAAGGAGAGCAGGATCATCTTCAGGTGCTTTGACCTGAACCGTGATAGAAGAGGAGAGTCCTGCAGAATCTTTCTATCCTTCCTCTATTGCCTTGGCCTTCAACTTCGCATCAGCAGGAACAAGGGTTGTCAGAGGCACATCCTCAGATCCCCCCAACTAATCCTGGACACACGGAGATGAAGCGGTTGGGATATGTAAATCATTCAAAGACTTCTGAAAACCATCTTCCTTTGATGGAGCTGCAGCAACATGTTCACTAACAGGTCTAGCAGACTCAGTGGTAACAGCAACAACACGATTAGCAGCGGGCCTAGCGGGTCTGTTAGCAGCTATACAATTGTGGCCGAAGATACCACAGCCAGCACAGGCGGTAGGTTTCCATTCAAACTCCACCCCAATCTCATATTTAATACCCCTGTGCTTCGTCTCAATCACTTTACAATCCGGCAATTTAGCAGTAATTTCAATACAAACCCTGGCAAAAGAAAGGCTATCCGCTTGTTCAGTCCTTTTATACACATACAAAGGCTTACCCAGCACACTAGCCACTTTCCCAATAAAGTGTGCTGACCAGCAGGAAAACGGAATGTTGGACAGTCTAACCCACACAGGGACCAATCGGTGCGCCTCTTTCCTCAATTCCAGGCCAGGAGTCCATTGCTACAGTACAAGAGGAACTCTAGCCACAGTCATACGTCCTCCTTCGAGAACATTTCGACGAAATTCTCTATCCGAAATTCGAAACATGAACGGACCTTTCCCATTAGAAAGGACTTTAGCAAGGTTTGGACCCCAAGCTTTTTTCATTGCTTCCTCCACAACCCTGAAGGGCATCCTACGACCAATGAAGTAGCCCATAAGACATTCATACATCTTAGGATCCATAGCTTCAAGATCCTCATCAGTGATTTCAATAACAGGACGGTTATTCACAAGATTCGGGGGTGTGTACACCAAGTCATAACCTTTGGCAACAGTCCTCGCCACCGCCACCCAAGATTTCGACGGGTTGTTGGAAGCCCCCTACCCTTCGGGATAGCAGAACGAGATCTTGCTCGCTGGCCTGCACGAAAACCAGCATCGCAAGAAACTCTTACATTCGAAACAGCAGGAACAGTGGACGAACTCGGATTTCCACCCTGGACATCCATCACCAACGGCTCCTTATTCAAATTCAGTCGTCCCCCAAGGGAACTAGTCCCTTCAATACTATTTCGGGTCGCCAATGACTCCTCATCCATCTCCGCTTCCAGATCGCGACAACAGCAGAAAGCGGGAAAAAACCCTAACTAAAAAACCGCCATGCGAACCGTAGAATGGAGACGTACCAGGGGCCGTTGAAGGGGGTTTTGAAGAGTGGCAGGAGGCGCCACTTTCCCCCAAAGATGAGCTCCAACCGTCGGTCAATGCTCCAGGAATCAGCTGCACGAGATTTAGTAGAAACAGTGACTCGGTCGCCCTAGGACAGAGGAGATGTGAAGTCCTCAAAACAAAGCAGGGACGTCCTCCAGAAACCAGCCTCTTCACCCACCCGAGAAGAATCATTGCTGATGCGGGATCTGCACCAGACGCACGAATTGCGCAGCAAGGGGAAACGAGGAAACTTGAAGAGCAGCTCAGCCCAAGCAAGGATCTTCGGAGGGAAGGAAGAGAATGCAGAGGAGAGACTCTCCTCCGAAAATCAAGCCAAACCAACCAGCAGAAGTCCCAGGTTGAGCAAAAAACCAGAAAAAACCACAGAAGAATCTAGAGAACGCCCAACAAAGCTAGGGTGGAGGATATCTCCGAATCTAGAAAATCTTCTTCGAATCCCTTCAGTGAGAATTTAGAAGAGGTAGAGAAGCACCATCCCTCCAAATTTCAGCTCAATCCGAGGTCTACAACTCCGGGAAGCTGCATCTGAAAATGCTGATGAACAGTCACTCGGGAAACTGCAGTTGAGAGAACCCGCATGAACAGTCGGTGTTGTACTGTCTCTTCTTGGGATTCTTTTCAAGTGTTCCTGAATGAAACGCTTCATAAACAGTAAGCAAATTCTATTGCTATTTTCGCAAGCAACAAATCATATGTCTACAATTTAAAATTTGAAGTAGTAAAAACCTCAATAATAATGGAGTTATATAATTAAAAAAAAAATGTGACTGAAAAACAAGTAATGTATATAATTAGCATCATGTGAGCACTGTGTAGCTTGACGTACAAATATACATCCAGAGAGTCACACATATAATCATATAATCACCTTTGGGCAGAATACATGGCATGCAATTGTACACTCCCCACATGATAGTGGTTATGAGAATATATTCCAATCTTTGTGAATTTATCACCTTTGGGCATATAAACTACTAGGATCAATTACTCCTCCACCACACCATCATGTATCTCTTCATAAACTAATACACAATCACCTCCTTTGGAAGTATGACTACACATTTGACCAGGAGACATCACAATCAATATACGAGACCGATATTTCTCAAACCCAATCAAATGTGTCACTTTGGCAGTCACAACTCAATTAAATCTTTGAAACTCTCTCATACCATGGGTATAAACTTTACTTCTCATATATATATATCATATACATGTGATTTTAACTTTAGTGATAAGGACAATAAATCACTAAAATCACATATTATGCTAATTACATTACTTTATTCATTAATAATAGCGTTATTAATTAATAAAAATTAAACTTTATATATTATCAATGAATCACACTTTTATAACATTTATGTGCAACATGCTCGTAACCCAACACCTATATTTCCAAAATCATAGAAAAATACAAGAAAAATACACAAAAATACACTCAAAATACACGTATTTAGGGTTTTGTATGTATTTTCACATCCATAAAATCATTAAACATATAAAATAAATACATCACAAGATAGAGGATGATCATACAAACCTAACGCCGCCAACCATGCGCCGATCCAACCCTCCACGCGCCCGCACGTGCCGCCTAAGTGGGTGGCGCGTGGAGCTCACGAGCAAACAAAATTGACCGGTCAAAACCAGTCCCACCGATAGTCCGACCGGCCCCGACTCGACCACCTGGTTCGACCGAGGCCCGGTTCCATCGTTGACCGAATCAGGTCGGGTCGGGTCAATGGTCAACGGGTCGGGTCAAGGTCAATGGTCGAGTCGGGTGGGGTTGGGTCCGGATTGCTGACATCACTGTGACGTCAGCATCCGCGCATGCGAGCAGCGCCCCGCGCATGGCTACACGTGAGGGCACATGACCGCGCATGGGGCGCGTCTCCAATGCCCTAGCGACGCGTGGCTGCACGTGGGGGCGCGTGAGGCCTCCCCCAGTGACGCGCCGCCCACGGTCTTGCTCATCTTGACAAGCCCAGTCCAAATTTGTGATTTAATTTTATTTTTATTGAACGAAAAATCACGAAATTCACAAAATTAGGGCAAAAATTCTATGCGTTCGAGTTATGGGATTATGGTTGATTTGATATCACATTTTGGATGCAAAATGTGCAGCCCAAGATCTCCATAACCAGAAAAATAATGCAACAATTGAGTAGAAAGATTAACGCACCTAATTTGGAATCCATTCTTATTGAAGCGGAAACGGAAAACCGATATTCCACGCACAAGTCTTTCAACTCTATTGCTCTCTGTATCACTGACTCAATGAGACAGCCCCCTCACCTTTAACGCTAGATTAACACTCCTTATGTGAGGATAAATGTGAGAATTGATTAGGGTTAAAGGAGAAACTTGAGTATTATTTATAGAGTTTCCAATGGATCCTCTCGCTACAAGATGAGGCTCAACTCGGCCCACATTAGCCAAGCCCCATATCGACTAATTAAGAAATCTTCTATCTCACCTTAGATCAACTCCGTAAAAACGATAATCGTAAACGATAAATTACAATATCAATTAATTTAGTTCACAGTAGGAAAACTCTTACGGTAAACTAACTTTTTCTTTACTCTCTCCCTCCATCTTGACGTTCCGATTTTCTAATTCGTTTTATATTCCTAATGCAACACATGCTTGCCCTCCAGCTTGGCATTTCGGCCCGCACGTAAGCAATTTGAGCAAATCATAACTTGACACGTGTGTTGCCACATCTAACTCATCATTCCAGCCGACCAAAATAACAAAAGGGACTAACCGTGGACTATTTAAAAAAAAACTATAGAGGCCGTTATGCAGAAAAGCAAAATAGACGGTGGCATTTTCGAAAATGTAATGCAGAGAAGTCTTCAAATGAAGGAAACAAAACTACTTCTCATGGTTCATCTTTCTCTCCAAATTCATTTTTTAAATTTGTGAATGCGAAAGATGTAGTACATGAATACTTTCCGACCCAACCCAGAATAAAATCTCTGAATAACGTTACTCAGTGCGAAGACTCATACAATGAAGGTCCCTGCAAATGCCAGGGGGCCTATCAGGGCGCCCATTTTGCTTCCAAATGATGATGAAAGTTGCAAACCGCTAAAAAAAACATGTAGAATGAGAAACTCCTTCCAAGAGACAAACTCAAGATGAACGAAAGAGTATTATCATTTCTCTGAATAATGCACGAACTATATAACGATTGCAGGGACCGGTAATTCCCATGTGTGATCCGATTTTCATGGGTTGGCTTCTGGGCAGGGGTCAAAGAATGATCACCTGCGCTTGCGCTGAGACCCGCTGGAACTGCAGCAACTCCCTGAGCAACTTGCCCTCTGCAATCCCCACGCTAGGCTGGATCGCCATCTTTTGCAGGTTCGGCAAACTAGTAAGTAGAAACTTCATGAATTCCAGTTCTGGTTCCATGCCAAAAATATTTCTCATTGATACGACTTGTACTTGTTTCAGGCGACACGAGCGGCAGAGGAAGTTCCAAAATCCGGCCATTGGCTCTCTTGTAGTCGGTTGATTCTTGGGATCCTGCGTCTTTAACGATCAAAGAGCAACTTTAATATAAAGATGCGTAGAGAGTGAGCTTAATCTGGTGATTTGAACAAGATTGGCTGAAAGCCTGATTTGTCTCTTCCCTTTATGAATTATGATCCCTAGATTACGATTTCTTTTCTTTTTCTTTTTTTGGCTAAAACAGGACGGACGTTCATTCCGAAAATGCATAATTTAATCACTATAAAGTATAGATTAGCCCCCCCTTTTCATCAAATTCAATGATTAAAAGCTAGTAATCACCGAATATCAAATCGAATCAAATTATATCAGACATATATTTTAAAACTTGATCCAAAAAAGCATCACTCTTCTGATACCCATTTATCTTTCTTTAGAAAAAAATTCTCTAGATAGAAAAGGATACTCAATTTGTTTCATTATGACATGTTATAAAAATACTTAGTAACTAAAATCCATATCTTTGTCCAAAAAAAAAAAGTAAAATCCATATCTATTGAAAAAAAAAAAAAAAAAAAAAAGGCGAGACAAATCACACCAATTAATAAATAAGACTTGTGATAATAGTTTAAAAAAAATTCTAAATTTCATACTCACCTGAAACTCTACTTTTTTCAATTGAGGAGAGCTTATGATCAGCCGTATAACACTCCAAATCTGCTTCGCACTAGTGAAGTCTATGCATGCGGAGAGCTGCTTCAAATGAGCAAGTGCAGGAGGCAATAATGTCCGTTGAAGATCCCAATACTGTACAAGTAAGCCAAAAACAGTTGTCAATAGATTCCCGACTTAGAGATAGACTTATTTTCATCCGAAAGTAATAATCAATAAGCTCCTAACAAATTTCAGAATCTATAAGCACCTTCAATGAGTAGTTCTCGAGCTTGAGAATCTGAATATTGTGAACATTTCGGAAGAATTTGTGGAAATCGCTTGAGTTAGCATTGCCTAGTGCTTGTCTGTTTTCAATAATATCATCAAAACCTATCGTGATGGACCTCAAACGGTTTGTAACACCGAAAGTGACGTCCTGAAAAGCACCTCCTACATCGAGCACCATGAGGTTGCGAGCTGCTTCAAGGTTAAGTCGCGTAATCCCCTCTAAATTCTTCAAAAACAAATGAGTTAGCAGGGGACAGCGAAATATGAGAGCCTCAAGTTCGTAGGTAGACAACTCAACTCGTTGGAGATACAAAGTGTCCAAGTTCTTGAATCCTTCAAAGGAAATTGGAATTTTTATTGAACATCCGTGGAGCAGCAAACGGAATCAAGTGCTGGCAATTGAAGAAGAAAGTGGGAATCTTGTATTTCTCCCTGGTGAAGACATTGAGACCAATCTGTTTGACAGGGACTTTGGATAGATGAAGCATCCAGTGGTCGATGTCGCGGATGTCGGAAAATTTCGTGTGAGCGAGAATGAACGACTGTATTGGGCCACTATGAAGCATAAGGACCCTGTCGATTATCTTCGCCAGGTTTTGCGAAGGTTGTCCATGAACATTGCTCCCGGTACATTGGTCATCAAACCTGAGGTGTGGAAGAGAGCGCCATTTGTACCTCCACTTTTTCGACAAAATACTAGTCCTCCCAGCCTCCTTTATTGGCAAGCGCCACAGGATTTCGTCCACTATATGCCCTGGCAACAGGCTGATCCTGTCCGACTCTTGCGCCATTCTCTTCTCCATCTGCAATGCTCAGGAATTTCAGGCAACGGCGATGCGGTAGAAACGGGTAAAATCCAAGCAAATAGAAAGAACGCTAAAGAAATTTCTAAAGTTAAAACGGGACATGTATGAACTAATGAGGAAATCTAACCTAGTGAATCTTATGTATTTTATGGATAACTACTCAAAACTGAAAGAAGCCATCTTTAAAATAGCAAGATAAGGGAACGTATAAAAATTGAAATCTTCGACAATGCTTTCTTCTTATTTGGATTTCTAAGCTAGGACTAGACATGATATAAAATACAAGGATTTTGCTATCTTTTATTGATTGTTTCATGATTGCAGCAATAAAATCGGATATATTCATATTATATCATGTACATTATTTGGTATACGGCATATTAGTATAAATGAACCCAAAAAATATCTCATGACACTATTGTTTGCCTTATTTTTACTTTCTTTTTTTTTTTTAATTTTATTCCTCTCCTTTTTCATTAATTTCTTTTTTATTTCTTTATTCCCCTTCCATCATTATAAATAGTAAACAAGTACCTAAAATACTAAAATGCCTAAAATATGTAATTAATATATTTATATTCATAAATTGAAATTATATTATAAAATAGAATTAAATTCAAATACATAAATAAAATAAGATTAAATTAATATAACTAAACAGTTATTTTTTATTTTGAATATTTATATTAGAATTTAAATATTATTTACATTGAATATAATTTTAATATTGTTAATTTAAGAAATTTGTTATTCGAGATAAATAATTTTCCTATTATAGACGATAGAAAGTCTATCCACCTTTATTCCACTTCTTATATGGGATAATTTTATAAGATTGTTGACACCTAAATTTTCACTACCCATTTAGTCATTGCATAACATAGAGTGTTAGGTGCATTTAGTTTTTAATTTGCATTTATGTTGCCAAGGTGGTGGATGGATTCGAATTTATATTTTTGAGCTTTAGTTCGGCAGGCCGAGCTAAGCCCACGAAAAGAGAAAATACCCAAGCCCGTCGTTATTTTTAATTAATTAATTATCTTGGGGAAAATTAAGATTTAATGCGATATTACGATGATTTTGGAAATTAAGAAAATCGTATTGTAATCTTATCCTTATCAATAGAGGGTGAAATCAGTTGAGAATATTTAATGGATGAATAGAATAAAATATTTTTTGATCAAGAGGTTATCGATAATCTTTTCGTCCGATGAAATATTGATAAAAGATTGAATTTTGTTTTGGCCTATAAAAAGAGAGCGTACGGCTTCGTGCCAAGGGGATTGGTTCACAAAAAAATTCACAAAAGGGGCTGGAATTCGTTCACGAGAGAAAAAGGCAGAGTGAAAGTGACGTGAAGAGAAGGCCGTCTGTGGGGTCTTCGAGGGAGAGAGAGAGAGTGAGAGAGAGAAAAGGTTTCTCGGTCAAAGTAAAAGAAGAAGCAGTGAAAAGAAGAAGCAATGTCAGTGACGTGAGGTGAGAGGGAATAAAAAAAAGAAGAAAAAAAAGTAAAAGTGAAAAGGGACTATTCATCGTCTCTTTCGTTGAAGCTCGCCCGACGGTCCTCCGTACACGGCACCGGTGCCATCGCCGCCGCGTCCGAGAACCAGCCGCGCCGACTCCCGATTCCGGCGACTTTTGCCGCCGAATTGCCGGCCTCCAGCCCGACGCCCGCTCTTCCGCCATCGTCGCGCCGCACCCGCTACCCAGCCGCGCCTCTCCATTCGACATCACTGCAGATCGCGACGCCGGTAGATCCACAGCCTGCCCCGCGACAGCCCGCGGCTTCCGTTTTGCCCCCGGTGATCCGACGATTCCTGCTGACCCCTGCCGCACTCGCGCCCAAGTCCCGCGCTACCCGATCTGCCACGCCGCACACCGCACTGCTCGGAGCCCGATCTACTGCACCGAAGAGCTGATCTCGCCCCCTGACTTGCTGCTGACCCGCGACGCCAGCAGATTCAGCCCACCGTCGCGCCGCCACTGCACCGCTCGCCACCGCCTCGCCCAACTGAACGCCGAGTCGACGCCCCTGCAGCACCCCTGTTCGCGAGGCCGCCGTTGATTCTCCTCCTCGCCGCTCGCCTGCTGTTGGTTTCCTCTCGCCGGAGCTCCGACTGCCACGACCAGCCACCTCCGGTGACCCACCACTAAGCAAGTCGCGTTTTGGGTAGAAAAGGAGAAAGGAAAAAAAACAGGAAAAAGGAAAAAAAAGAAGAAAAGGAAAAGGAATTAGGTAGTTTTATTTTCTTTTTTTCTATTTATTTTATTTCATTTATTTCTCTTAAGTTTAGTTGCTATTGTGTAAATTTGAAGTGATCTCATTGCGTGAATTTTGTAGGCATTATCCACAGGATCTTCCCTAAAATTATTGTAATTACTAATTTGACCCGTAAGATATCAGGCCATTTTTTAATTATATTAATTTTTGGGGGTTTGTTGACAGTATTTTAATTGCAATCAATATAGTTATTAATTTGATCCGTAAGACTTCGGATCAGATTTTTAATTATTTTGAATATCTTTGTCGTGATAATCGGGGTTAGAATAATCGCTAATTTGACTTTGTGAGACAACAGGTTATTTTTTTTCGATTATTTTAATCCTTTACTTGTTGAATATCCCTGATTTGTTTAGATTTTAATGTTTAGGCGATAATTGTTTGTTTTGGAAAATCACTACGAAAATCAAAAAAATATCTAAATTAGGATTCAATTTGTTTTGGAATATTTTTATCTTATACATCTAGAATAGGGATTTTATCCAGGTTGTTAGTTTTTATTTGGGTTGTATGTTTAATCATATATAAATTTTAATTTTGAAATTAAATAAAAAATAACAAAAAATCATCATGTATATAAAATTAGGGCATCATTTGCACGTCATTGCACATTAGAATAAAATTGCATATTTCATTTTAAGTTTAGATTGACTTAGATAGACTGCACCTTAGGTTAGTGATTGCTAAGTTAAGATAATATCTTGGTTTAAATTAGGGTTTAGCATAACCTAATCCTTAATATAAATTAAATAGAATCTTAATCTAGCTCGATAATTTTCACATTTTTCTAATTTCAAATTTCATGAAAAAATCCAAAAATGTCTTAGGATAAGTTATTTCCATAAGTTGCAATTTTTTTTTAAAAAAAAAAGGGAAAAAAATAAAAAGTGTCATGAACATGTCATTTAGGAATAGAAACATCAAATGCATGTCATTTAGTTTTTAGGCCCATTTAATTAGAAATTGCCCGTCAATAGAATTAGATAATGTAGATTGCATTTAATTTCTTTATGATTTAATCTATTCATGTCATATAGGTTAGATCATTTTGCCATGTCATGTAGCTTAGGTCACATTGCCATGTCATGTAACTTAGGTCACGTTGCCATGTCATATTAGATTATTAGTATGCATTACATATAGACTAAGTTCCCATTAAACAAAGTGAAAACAAAATTTGCTTGTTAATTAGAAATCATATTTAGGATTGATGATGTGAATTCTGGTTTAACATCGCAGTGCTATTGTTGCTTTGAAGCTATTTTTTTAATTGCTTTAATTTGAATGTTATTTTCGTTGATTGTGCACCCGCATGGTCACCATTTGCATGTTAGTCAGCTTAGCTTAAAATAAATCCAAGTTGCCTCCCAAAATATTTTTTTGAAAAACTTATGGTACCGAAAGGGCATTAGGGTAGTCTAATGTAATGAAGTCCCCGTACCCTTAGTCTCTGGTTCGTAGGAGTAAAATAATTCTCCCGTTATTTTACTTAGGTGTCTAATCAACCTACCAAAAAATGATTAGTGGCGACTCCTAAATAAAATTCATTTGCATGTTAAATATTTTCACGAATTGGTATGGGCCTGAGAGAGCCCGAGCTAAGTTAGAAACTTAGTAATCCATTAACTTAATTTTAGGTGGTGCACTGAAAAATTAGGTCGTGACAAAGATCCATATTCTTTTCATATCCGACTTTATCCCATCTTTATGAGCATCAATACAAGATAGAAATTTTTTTTATCCCAATCTGAATTTTATCTAGATTATCAAACGTAACCTGAAATTTGCAGCAACAATTGAGATTCTAGACTATGACTATCATGTACCGTCCAATTTGAAGTATCTGATAAGAAAATCTAACCTACTAAATCTAAAATATCTAAATGGATAATTAAAATTGAAACATATCAACTAATATCCTAAAATAATTTCTAAGATAAAACAGATAAGGAAATAAACAAAATTGTTATCTTTGAAGATGTATACTCCGCAGTCCGCATGTCAAATATTGTGAGACATCAATTTTTCTCTCTTTCGGCCATCGATTGGAATTTCCCTAAAAATGCATGTTGACTTACTAAAGAATCAGCGTCATGATTGCCCGGGATGCATGTTCACCCCAAAATCTCAATCCAAGGGTCTAAATTTTGCGAGTGCACATGCACGGAGTCCATTACTTCGTGCGCTAAAAAACCCTTCACTACTACTTTCTAACTTTCTTGCCCATGACCCGAGATGTTAAGAGTCCATGTATATTAGCTTTGCATAAATACCATGTAAACTTCGGCTCCAATCATAAAAAGTGGGGAAAAAAGAAAACGTAAAGATATGCTGCCTTGATTACCGATGGAATTGTTGAAGTGAATGTACTATTCTTGCTTAACGATTTCAACTCACCTCTGCAACAAACTGCGTTTCTTTAACCTGAGAGAGATCTTGTCGAACCCAGGATTGAACAATAAAATAGACGGAACAAAGAAAATAAATTGGACATTAGATTTACGTGATTTGATCATAAAGACCTACATCCACGGGGAAAGCAGCCACGATTTCACTACGGATTAAGCGATATAACGTGGATTACACACTCAAGTCATTCAAAGTTTTTCCCAAGCCCTAACTACACCTAATAACGCACACAATCTTTAACCTCGAAAATAATCTTTCAATCTCATGAAGAAATTATATACGCAAATCTTACCACAAGATTTAATTGACTACAAACACAAATTTTTCTTGGTGTAATTGTACGAACGAAACCAACGAGATAACCCACGTCAAAAACTCACTTGAAAATGGTGCTTCAAGAAGCCTTCACATCAACAACGGAGGAACACCAAGCCCTCACGCAGTGCTTCAAGACCTCTTCGTGATCAACTCATCTCCCCACGGCCACAAGTCTCTGTATGTGTTTATATATATAAGTGAGGGCCTTATTCTTCTTTTGCCGACATCTTATAGGATTCTATTTCCTACCTTGCCTAACACACGTTAATCCCAATCAATGTGCAGGTCAAAGTCAACACTATACTTTCCCTTTTGGTTTCCGGGAATTGATATACGGGAATTGATTTCCGCAATCTACAAATCCTGGACTTTTATTGGACTTATCATATCGGCAACTTAGAGTCCAAATATTCACTTTGGAACTCAACACCAAATAGGAAATCTTGTGCACGTCCACAAATATTAAGCTTTCATATTTTTCCTTTAATTTATCTTGGATGGGATTTGATTCACGGGGTCAAACTCGAGAGATAAACAGTGTGATCTTGAAGAACACAAGGAGAGCAGAAGAGCAGTTTGGCTTTACAACACCAAAAAACAAAACAAAAGGAGCCGAGAGTCAATCAGGTCTTTTGACCCTCTCGACGACTCAAAACTCCTCTTCCTAGAAACGTGTAAAAGCGGGTGCTCAACCCTTTTCTCAGCTCTATTGCCTTTTGAAATGCGTTACAATCAGTTGGGTGAATGGAGAACTTTTGAAATAGTGCAGACGGTTTTCATGTTCGAGAGAAAAACCCGAAAAAAGGAAAGGCATCGCGATTGACATTATCTCTAAAGAAATTTTTCCTATCGTGTTTGCTTAGTCACATCAAACTCAAGCGGCATTACGCTTCAATAAGATTATTGTATCTCTCAGAAAAGCAGTTGACGTGATACCACGTGCTACCTAAAATACCCAATTGACACAAGGATTCTTGTAAAATATCGGTGTACTGTTTTGTTTACACAGGCAATTTCACATGTCTCAAGTGTAATTTGAAATTTATCTGTGATGCGAATAATATTGTTGGTATCTCTTTAAAATTTTGGAGCTTATATCTTGCCATCAAGTTTCGTCAGAGTTATAGTTGTCTAGATTAGGAATTTGATTATATTTTTGTCCGTTTGAATTGATCTTCTAAGTAATTTTGTAGTCTAAATTAGGATTTCTGAAAATTTGACTGTATCTGACCAGATACCAGCAACGATGCATCGACACGGACACGCGACACGACACGACACGCCGACACGTCATTTTTCAAAAGTAGAGAATTCCGACACGTTTCGACACGTTATATATTAAATAAATAAATTTATATATAAATACATAAATAACTAAATAATAATAATAAAAAGAGCATAGAACATGAATAGAAAGCAACTAATTCAGATTGCTCTCTCCCCCCAACTATTTAATCACGTTTTCCTTTGCATACAACAAATGTGTATGCCAACGCATTCGACACAAAATTAGGACAAAAAGAAAGACCCCAGGACACAAGCATCTATTCAATTTTTTGTTTTTGATAGAACATGAATGTCCTTCAGCAATAGGCATGACTGGTTAGAAATGAAGCCTCGGTACAAATAGATGAAAAGCTAAAACTCATAACAAGAACAGGGATGAAAGCAAAAATAATTCAAAGCAAATAGAAAGATGTAAAAAATTCAATAACTTGGATGTACTAAAAAAATAAACATGTTATTATCAATTGCTATAAGGTTTCTTAGTTAAAGTTAACTAAGAAAAATTGGTACCAACCGGAAGCACGTTATGAGAAGCAACTAGAACGATGCACCAGCAATGACCAGCAGCAAATAATGGAGATGGTGTAGCAGACTAGCAGCAGCAGCAAGTTGCTATAAACAGCAGTAATACAGCAGCCACCAGCAGAAAACAGCAGCCAACAGCAGCAATACAACAGCAAACGACAGCAGGTACGTCAAACGGCAGCAATATGGCGGCGAACGGCAGCAATGCGGCAGCAAACAGCAGCAATACTGCAGCGAGCAGCAGTAATATGGCAGCAAACAGCAGCAACTTGCTATCCATCATCAATTCCCGACCATCACACATACACGACCAAAGCCATTATGAGTATTCACAATACAAAAGTGGAAAGGAAATAAAAGTAGAGAGAAATCATAGCAAAACCGAATATACAAATAACAATTTGGAATTTCCCATTGCAACAACAATCATGCACCAAACCAAAGAGAAAAACTTGATCCCCACTGCCCACCAACCCCAAAGAGAAAAACCACATTACACCCCCCCCTTTTCGTATACCATCATCCTACCTCCCAAGAAAGAAAAGAACATGATAAATAAAGACAAAAGAACAAAAGGAAAGAAACAGAGACAAAAGAATAGAGGAAAGACAGGAACTAAACGAGGCCTCGATTTGAAGATTAGCTAAACAAGATGACCATTAGCATCCTTCTTGCACCAGACCCCAAAAGGCCCAAAACAAAAAAAGTCTCTCGGAGGACTGAGCTCAGAGAGACAGAGAGAGCAGCATCCACGGCATTCATCTTGCTCTTCAAACCCTGAGCAAATAGACACTGAGCTCGGGACCACCATTGCAATCTGGATTCATCATGTAAAAGGCCTCGCAATCTCTTGACCCTACGATCCTCTCGAACTTGGCCATCATGTACATCATCTCACCCTCATCATCATCCATCAATTAATCGACCCAAATCCCCCTTTCCCCGAACTAAATCTAGGGTTTGCAAAAAAATCCCAAATCGCTTATAAAGAAATTCAAGATGCTGAATCGAAAAAGAAAACGAAATAACACAACTTGCTAACCTGAGATGAGCAAAAAGATGAAATCCCAGACAAGAGAAGCAACACGGTAGGCAGGGGCGACGAAGGCAGGAGCGACGAAGGCGGGGTCAGAGCCTAGGCGGCTGTGGCGACGGGTGGGGCTGAGGTGCGGGGGCTACGGCGAGTCGCGACTGGTGGGGTGGGGCGTGCGGCCGGCGAAGCAACACCGGCGAGAGAATGACAGCGAAAGAAGAGATGGCAAGAGCGTCGAGACTCGAGAGGTGCGTGCGTGCGAATGAGAACTGATAAGAGCCCATAATGCAAAAGGTATTGAAGCTTTTATTTTTTTTAATTATTTTCAGATATTTATATTTAGACCCCAAAAGTATTGAAAATTTATAAAACTAACCCGTGCGTGTCGGAGTCACGTGTCGGATTTTCCGACTCGCGTGTCGGAGTGTGTCGGAGACAGTTGACCGCGTGTCGGATTTTCTGACACTCGTTGACCGCGTGTCGGAGCGTGTCGGACACGGGTCGGAGTGTCGGACACGACACGAAGGGTCCCGGAGAGTGTCGGTGCTTCGTTGGATACCAGAATCTCGTTGAGATTCAATTAGAGGATACAATTGGAAATAGTAATTATCCATATTCTTTTGAAAAAAAAAAATCCAACCGGAGTAAGAGAGTTGAGGGGAAAAAGGCTAGTCTATACTCCAAGCATTCATCTTCTTATTGTTCTTATGTGCAGAAGTCGGTGTAAATCATATCGTATGTCTTTGTAGAATTCTAACTGTTTGTAATCAGAAAAAAAGTGTTAAGTGTAGTGAGAATTGTTTGTATTTTTACAAAGAGTTACAAGTAGAAAGAAGTATCATAAGACATTGTAACATCTCAAGGATCACATAATGAAATTCCACCCTTGATTTGAGCTGCTATAGTTAGGAAAGTGGAATAGGCCAAGTCTATAAGCCAACCACCGTTACTATGCTTCTTATCTCTTTTACCCCTTAAGATCCTTTATATTATGTTGGTAAGTGATTCTGTATACGCATGATTGTTTCACAAAATCAATGCACGTTCCACACACTATCCAACACTTCCATGCGAAAAAGGTCAAGTTTCTTTGGACAACAAATTCATCCTTTGAGTTGTTTGTCCCTAATCCATTTAACAATACGCAGATTTATGAGCTACTCCGCATCTTATTTCGCTTTTGGAGAAATTGGTGACCTAAACGTTGTGGTCCATTTTACAATTCCACAATCAAGGGAAGCTTACAATCCTATTCATATTTTCACTTTTTTTTTTTTTTCATAATACTAGCCATGCTGTCAATATATCTCCAACATCTTGGCGATGATAATGCATGCTCTTTTTCTATCTTTGGTAGGAAATTGAAAAAAATTTAGTTATTAAGTTTCAATTATCACCGAGCAACTTTTTGTTTCTTCTTAGGACGCTTAAAAGAATCGGTAGTTAAACTTCTGCCCTTAAACTTGCAGCACTTAATTTTTAAGTTTTATCAAACAAATCCTAAATTGATTTTGAACTTAATTGAGTCTATCAAGTAGATGCAAATTAAGATTGTCAAAAAAGCTCAACCTCATTAAATTTTGAATTTTCAGTTTTCGACACGTAAATAGATGTAACCATTAGTCATTTCTTGTGTTTGTGGTGGTTAGGGACAGAAACTTGAGCCTTGAGTGGTATTTGGTCTTACAACCCAGTTCAACGAGAAAGGATCTTTCACAGGCACTACACATGGAACTTGTCACACGTGCAAAAAGAAACGCAACTATGAAGCAAGATTGCTAAACAGTATTGATCAAATGTGTCATTTGCATCTGCTCTGGTCAAATGGGTTCAGAGAGCACTTTTTGGCAAATATGAGAAGAGACTACCTTAGTTATGGGGCCTCATTCGATCCAAATATTTGATGATGGACGGGTTGGGGAAACAAATTAAGTTTGGGATCGAGGCTCGGATTGATGTCGATTGAGGTTCAGACATTTAACTATGTGGTCTATCGTTACCCTAATTTATAGGTGACACATGAAAAGGCACCAACTTTCACTGGTGAGACAAATTGAACCCAAATTTTCATCGAGGATATAATTTCAACACCAACGTTCAAGGGCCTCATGAGACGGCACAAATTTTTATGGAAGGGAAAATTTTTCCCACCATTGGAGAATTTCTATTAAAACGTGTAGATGTGGCATATGAGGTGACAAGGGGTACTGACATAGCAAGGTGAGTCAGGTCAATTGACGAAGGACAGCGTCTTTTGCATATGAAAGAAAACAACATCGTTTCCCACTGAATTGAGGATGAACCAGAGTCGTTGAAATGACATTATAGTCACTAAACAAAGTAACAAGACGTCGTTTTGAGCCAATTAATGGAGTTTCAAATGAGAGGAGGGAGGGAACACGGGCTACGCGAATTAGGGTTTGGGGTTAGTTTTCTTCACAAAATGGAAGTGTAGGTGAGAAATTGGGATACATTTGGTGAATGTGCACTTTATGAAAAACCCCCACCCCAATTTGGATATCCCCCCATTTCTCATTGACATCCAACTCAAAAAAGACCTCATTTCGATTGGTTATGAAAGCAATATATGTTGACATGACACTTGTCATTTGACAAGTCAATGCTCGTGTTATTTAAGCAATGGCTAAAATGGTCTCCTAGGTAAAAGTTAATACAATTTATGTGCTCTCGAAAGTTTGAGCCACATTTGTCCCCTAAGTAAAAGTTAGTGCATTCTATGACACTTGAAATTTAGAATCAAATTCCCCCACCAAGTGAAAGCCAGTGCTTTTTTTTGGGTAGAAAAACCCATCTAGTTAGTAGCCCATTATCATCTCCAGATTAAATAGGGATGAAATCGAATTGAATTGGACAAAATTAGCTAAAAAGATTATGCAAGTATATCCTAATGAACTATATAGTGTTGGGCCTAACATGTTGTCGAAGTCTGAACCAAATTGAGTTGGGAGATTGCCTCAAGCCCAACTAGGCCTCCAAACGAGCTTTGGGCGGATCAAATTCGATTCCCTAAAACATCATTTGCCATAGTTCCAAAAGTCCCCAAGGC
Source organism: Eucalyptus erythrocorys (assembly GCA_014182555.1). Lineage (NCBI taxonomy): Eukaryota > Viridiplantae > Streptophyta > Magnoliopsida > Myrtales > Myrtaceae > Eucalyptus > Eucalyptus erythrocorys. Next base: position 28,119,949 of record CM024604.1, read on the forward strand.
CTCCTCCCACTTATCCATTGGATTAGACTACGAAATCCCAACCTATGATGTGGCGAAATTAGACGGTCTGTTCATATAACTTCAATACACTAGCCATCTCATGATCATTATTTTTTCTATATCTTAATTCGACACCACACATAGATGAGTATGACCATTTGGTAGCCTTGCTTCTTCCTTCTTCACAGCACTATTCATCGTCTCTCATAAATAAAAATAAATAAATAAAAAAAATTCAATCCCACTGTGGGCATACAGTGAAATTCACTCAAATTGCTAGTTTATCTCGCAATTCGGAACCGTAGGTCTTCGAAGGGAGTCACCCTGATTGCATTGAGTATTTTTTATTAGAAATTAAAAATTGGTCATCCACATTTTTTTTTCAAAATTATTCACATGCTTTTTCAAATGGTTCATTGTTTGTCCTTAGGTTGTGCTAGTGACATAATCTTTTCGGTAAGGATTATCTTTTCTTTTTTTTATCGATCATACTTTACTCCTATTCTAATTTTCATTCTCAAATTTTTGTCCTATCTTCTCTCAAATTTTTGTCCTATCTCTTTGCAGTGCATGAGAGTCGAAATCCACACCCGTTCCCACCCCAAGAATTTGAATCCCTTACCTCCTCCTTCTCATGTGGGAAAGATGGCCACTGAAATAAACCCCGGTAATTTGCTAAGAACCTAATTACACCGCAAAGTTGCAAACTTTTTTTCTTCTTTTATTGAATGTGACCCCCTCTCTACCTCCGTCCTGGCGTCCCGAATTTATAATTCCTTCTATATTCCTGGAGCAACAGATCTCCTTCTCCAGCTCATCATTTCAGCCAGCACATAAGAAATTTGAACGAATCATAACTCGACATGTGTCTTCGCACATCCAACTCATCATTCCAGCCGACCAAAATAACAAAAGCGGCTAACAGTGGACTATTCAAAATAACTAGAGGCCGTTGTGCAGGAAAGTAGCATTTATCTTCCAATAAGTAATGGAGTGAAGTCTTATAAAATCAAAAGACTACTTTTCATGGCCCATCTTTATCCCCAATTTCTTTCTTTCTTTCTTTCTTTCTTTCTTTTTTTAAATTTGAGAATGTGAAAAATGTAGTACATGGATACGTTCTGGCCCAACCCAGAAGAAAATCTATGAAGACTCATACGATGAAGGTCCCCGCAAAATGCCAGGGGGCCGGCCATAAGCAAAGCAACCATTTTGCTTCCAAATGATAATGAAAGTTGCAAACCGTTATTTGAAAAAACAAGTAATATATATGTGAAAAGAACTCCTTACAAGAGACTAACTCAAGATGAACGAAAGAGTATCCTCATTTCTCTGGGTGACACAAATTGTGTGACGATTGCAGGGACTGTTAACAACACGAATTGTAACGCAATTTTCGTGGGTTGGTTCCCAAATCGGGCTTGAGAATGATCACCTCCGCTTGTGCCGAGACTCGCCGGAACCGCACCAACTCCCTGAGCAACTTGCCTTCTACCATCCTGTCGTTAGGCCGGATCATCATTTTTTGTAGGTTCAGCAAACTAGTAAGCAAAAACTTAATGAATTCCAGCTCTGGCTCAGTGCCAAAAATATTTCTCATTGATACGACTTGTAATTGTTCCAGGCAGCACGATTGGTGGTGGTGGTGGTCCTTCCAAAAGTCGGCCATTGTCGCGATCCCTGGAGTCTGCTGTTTCTTGGGACTATTCTGTGTCTATAATGATCAAAGAGCAACTTTAATAGAGAGTCGTGTAGGGAGGGAACTTAATTTGGTCATTTGATCATTTGATCATTAAGAACAGATCATCAAATTCAATGATTAAAAGCATAACATTGTAATCACCAAAAATCAAATTGAATCAAATTATATCCAACATATACTCTAAAAAAGTTTGATGGAAGTAAAAATCGTTATGATACCCATTTATCTTTCTTTAGACGATGAAATAATTCTCCAGATAAAAATGATATTCAATTTATTTCGTTATGATATGTTATAGAATACAACTTAGTAAGTGAGTACAATGAAGATTGGTTGTTGCTGAGTAATAAAAAAAAAAATGTGGGAAAAGACTTGTGACAATAGTTTCAAAAAAACAAAATCTAAATTACTCACCTGAAACACTGCATTTCTCAATTGAGGACAACTTCTGATCAAGCACATAACAATCAAAATCTGCTCTTTACTATTGAAGTCTATGCATGTGGAGAGGTAGTTCAGATGAACAAGTGCACGAGGGAGTGTCGTCGGTGGAACACTTTCAAGAGCCCAGTACTGCAAGCCAAAATCAAGTGTATTTAGAAATAGAAAGGCATATTTTCATCCCAAAAGTAAGTAGTCAAAAAAGTCCTAACAAATTTCAGGACGCGCTTAAAATGTACCTTCAATGAGTAATTCTCGATCTTGAGAATCTGAATATTGGGAACATCTCGGAAGAATTTGTGCAAATTGCTTGAGTTGGCATTGTCGGATCCCTGTCCCCTTGTAATAATATCATCCAATCCTACCGTGACCGACTTCAAATGGTTCCCAACACCGAATGCGACGTCCACAAAAGCTCCTCCAACGTCAAGTGACTCGAGATTGTGAGCTGCTTCGACACTAACTCACGTGATCCCCTCTAGATTTTTCAAAGTCAAATGTTTCAAAAGGGGGCAGCGAGATATCAGAAACTCAATTCCATTGGGAGGCAGCTTAACACGCTGAAGATACAAAGTGTCCAAGTTCTTGAAACCTTCAAACGAGGATGGGATAATCGCCGAACATCCGTAGAGCTTCAAACGAGTCAAGTCCCGACAATTGAAAAAGCAGCCGGGAAGCTTGTATTTCTGCGGGGTATAGATGCAGAGTTCGATCCGTTTGATGGAGACTTCGGACAGATGAAGAATCCAGTGGTCAATGTCACGGATGGCCGAAAATCCCTTGTGAGAAAGCACGAACGTCTGTATCGGGCCAGTATGAAGCAAGAGGACCCTGTCAATTATCTTCACCAGGTTTTGCAAAGGTTCTCCATAGACAACCGGGTTTTGCAAAGGTGGTCCATAGAAATTCTTCCTGGTACATTGATCATCAAACACGAGATGTGGAAGAGAGCGCCACTTTTTTTTTTTTTTTTTTTTTTTTTTTTGACGAAAGAGAGCGCCACTTGTGCCTCCACTTTCTCGACAAAACACTAGTCCTCCCAGCCTGCTTAATTGGCAAGCGCGACAGGATTTCTTCCGCTATGCGCCTCGGTAACTCGCTGATCCTGTCCGACTCTTGGGTCATTCTCTTCTCCATCTGCAATACTGCGGAACTCCCTGACAATGGCGACGCAGCAGAAACGGGGAGACACGAGCAAATGGAAAGAACCTAGAGAAATTCGAATTTGGAAATGGGAAAAGATAGAAAACTAACCTGGTAGATCTTAAATATCCATATGAGTAACTACTCAAAACCGCAAGAAATCATCTTCAAAGTAGAAAGATAAGGGAAAAAATGAAATTTGAAATTTTCCAAAATATTCTCTCCGGATCAGAATCAATTTTTTTTTTTTTTTTTTGGCCAACTGAAATTCCGTAAAATCCGTGGTGGTACGGCAGCAATCGAGATTCTAGATATTGAATATCACGTACAGTCCATTTTGAAGTATCCAATAAGAAATTCTAACCTACTAAATCTGAAATATCAAAATGGACAACAACTCAAAATCGCATATTACCTAATTCCAAACATACTTTCTAAAATAAAAAAGATAACGAAATAAATAAAGATTGTATGATCTTTGAAAATGTATGCTGCTCGGCATGTCAAATAGTGTGAGAAATCATTGTTTCTCTCTTGCGGCCATCAATTGGAATTCCCTAAAATGCACGTTGACTTACTAAAGAACTCACAGAGAGCAGAAGAGTAGTTTGGCTTTATACTAAAGTGAACATAGTATATAATTTATGGCACTTTTTTTTTTTTTTTTTTTGGTAAAAATATAATTTATGGCACTTTTAATCTCTTTCTTTCCGAAAAAGGACGAGCCAATCAAGTATTTTTTTACCCTCCCAACAACTCCATAAGACATTGCTGCTTAGGAATGTCTCAAAGTGCGTGTTCAACCCTTTTCTCAGCTCTATCTCTAAAGAAATTTGCCTATCGCCTAGTCACTTCAAGCTTAAGAGGCATTTCAAGCTTCAATAGATTATTGCCGCAGTTAATGTGGTACCACATGGCACCTAAAATACCCACTTGAAAAAGGCTTCTTATATTGTATGCAATCCACATAAATATAAAAATTCAATTTATTTTCAGATTTCAAGCAAACACTAGAGAATATTATTTTTTTTTCTTGAAAATATCTAGGAAACAAACAAAGTCTTAATTTTAAAAAAATGATAAAAGTTGTCCACTAAATTTGAATTACATGAAATTATTTTAGCAATATAATTTTTAAAAAATCATAAGAAATAAGATTTTCAAGATTTGTTGTATTGGTCAGGTCGGGTTGGGTATGAGTGAAGAAATTTACATTACAATAAATGGGTTAGAAACGAGCTAAACGGACAATTTGCATTAGACCATTTATGACTTGATTCAATCAACCCACCCATCCATTTTCTCTATTTAATGTTTACTTTCATCTTGAAGAAAAGACTCTATCTTAGGCATCACTTGCAAAGGTTTCCCAGGATTATGTCCTTCTCGTCTTCTAACTCCTCCGAGGATTCCACGGTATGCCATCCTAATGCCCTATTCTTCCAATAAGCGTTCTAATGCCAATATCAAACTAGAAACTTCATATTTGTATAGGTGGTTATAATGCATAAGATTTCATTTGCTCTCTTTTATAATATCATAAATACCAAAGCTTTTTTCGTGATATTTGAAAATATATATCTCATTAGGGAAAATGTCACAATTAGTTCCTGCAGTTTTATGTAATGTTCAATTTCGTCCTTATATTTTTTATTGGCTCAATTTGGTCCCTAAACTATTAAGAAATGTTCAGTTTAGTCCTTTCGTTACTTTTTTTTTTGTCTTCTTCTTCTCCTTCTCTCTTCCCTCCATCGGCGCCAGCAGAGGGAAGCCGGCGTTCGAAGAGGGAGGCCCTCGCCCGACACCAACAAGGGCCGCCCTTGCCTATGTCAGGCGAGGGCCACCCCTGCTGGCATCGAGCGAGGGGTGCCCTCGCCCAACGCAGGCGAGGACCGCCCTCACCGGCCCACGAGAGGGACCTTGACGCCTCCCCCTGCCGCGGCTCGTCGTGCCCCACCGCACAAGGCCACAAGATGAGGACGCCAACCGCATGGCTCCTCCACCAAGTCTGTACTTCCTCAGCCTCCTTCTTCTCTTCTCACCGCAACTCCAGTGACGCCAACACCCAATCCCCCTGCACCCGCTTCAAACCTCGGCCTCCCTCCGTCGGCACCACCATGATCCCCTCCGGCCTCTACGCCAAGCCTTGCGCTCCCCTATGGCGCGACCTGTGAACCCAGCAATTTAGCGAGGGCGGCCCTCACTGGACACCGACTTCCTTCCACCATAGCCGGCAGAGGGAAGAAAGAAGAAGAAGAAAAAAAAAAGATAAAAATATTTAAAAGATGAAAAGATCAAAATGCCCCCATTCCGTTAAGTTTAACTAATGGAAAGTTAACGGAAGGACGAAATTGATCAATTTTCAAATAGTCAGGGATTAGATCGGATATTTATCGATAATTGAAGGACTAAATTGAGCCAATCAAAAGTACAAGGACGAAATTGAACATTATATAAAACTTCAGGGACTAATTGTGCCATTTTCCCATCTCATTATTGCATTTGTTTGAACAGTCACAATAGGGCCCATTATTATGCAAGTCTATCCAGGATTCGACGTCAATGGGAATGGACTTGAATGTAGGGCGAGCTATAGTGATGCAATTGGGGACCAATATACCCTAATTACACCAAAATTTGCCACTTTACGTTGTTTAGTAAATTTGATCCACCACCTACTGACATCAACTAAGTTTTTAGAAAACAACTATCATGAAAAGTCAATTTCTCCTTTATAGAAATTACCAAGACTCCTGATCAAAGCTTTCACCCATCATACAATACAAATGTTATCAATAAGTAATTGTTAATCCCACGTGTAGGTCTTTCGTATTATGGATTGACTTTGGGCAGGTTAGAGAAACGATTAAGTCCTTGATCAAGGCTTGCGTTGACGCCGATTGAGGCTCTGCTTTTAACTTCTTGACTACGGGTTCTTCACAAAAAGAGGCACCGACTTTCGCCTGGAAGGTCTATAGTTACTCTAATTTTAATGTGACGCATGAAAAGGGATCAACTTTCAGTGGGGAGACAATTTTGACCGAAACTTCAATCGGGGGATACAATTATGACTCAAACTTTCAAGGGCCTCATGAAAAGGCACAAGCTTTTGTCCGAGGGACAATTTTGACCACCCCTGATATTTCCATCAAAAAGTGTGCACGTGGCAAATGAGGTGACGAATAAAAATTGATATGGCAAGGCGAATGCCATGTCGGATGAGTGGCTTCCATTAACAATCAAAAGAACACCGTCTTTTATATATGACAGAAAACAACATTGTTTCTAAGTAAATTGAGGATAACCCAGAGTCGCATGAAATGATGTTATTCCCAATAAACAAAGTAAACCATTGGGAAAAAAAAGAAAGTAAAACGATGTATTTTTTAACCAATTAATGGAGTTTCAAATGAGAGGGAGGAAGGGAACGCAAGCTAAGCAAGACCTTAAAAGGCTTTGACAATCCGGAAAGACGGATTCAGAGCAAACAGAGGGACAACCTCCCTAGGGTGGGAGTCCCTATCGGACCTCGGGTACAGCCTGGAGGTGGGCTGGAAAAATGTTTGCCCCCCACTGTCAGACCGGTCACTTCCCTTTACGGGAAAGGCTAACACGTCTGATCCCCGTGAAGCCTTTCCTCGCTTTAAACGCAGCGAGCCGGGTTCAGGAAGATGATGGCGCCAGGGGAAACTCTGTGTGAACTTCACGAGGATCAGACATATCAGCCTTTCCGGTAAAGGGAAGTGACCGGTCTGACAGTGGGGGGCAAACATTTTTTCCAGCCCACCCCCAAGCTATACTCGAGATCCGATAGGGACTCCCACCCTAGGGAGGTTGTCCCTCCGTTTGCTTGGGATCCGTCTTTCCAGATTGTCAAAGCCTTTTAAGGTCTTGCTTAGGACCAACAAAGCAAACCATTGGGAAAAAAAAGAAAGTAAAACGATGTATTTTTTAACCAATTAATGGAGTTTCAAATGAGAGGGAGGAAGGGAACGCAAGCTAAGCAAATTAGGTTTAGGGTTAGTGTTCTTGACAAAATAAGATTGAAGGTGGAAAATTGGGGTACATTTGGTGAACATGCACTAACCTTGTGAAAAATCCCAAACCCCAATTTGCGTATCCCCCTCTCTTTCTTATTCAATCTGATTTTTAAGCCCTAACATTCGGCTTAGAGAAGACATTGTTTCCATTAATTATGGAAGCCATATTTGTGACATTCGGAATTTTCACCTTCAATAATGATGTTTTGGATGATTTTCCACAACTAGATTGCCAAGAGTGAGGTGTTAAGATTAAATTGATAGATTGCAATGTGTACGATAGTGGATAATTTACTCGCCGCCATATTATTTGTAGAAAAGGGCCAATATGTTCTAAAATTCGTATTTGATAATATTCAAGATTCAAATTTATAGAATTAAGATTTTTCCTAATTTTTAATATCTTTCATTAACGATTTTGGTGGATTAAAAACATATTTAGATGCACCAATGTTGAGAATAAAATGTTCAGAATGAATATAGATTTCCTAAATTCCTATTTCTCTTCATTTGACACGCTATTTCTCTTTTCTTTAACAAAAATTTTAGGCCCATGCTTTATTTTGAGACATTGAAACTAGTAGCTTTGACATCATTCATGATATCATCAATTTTCACTTTAGTTCATTAATGTATTGGTGATTCATGCACATATTTGGCAAAATGAAAGGGGCTCATCTTCATATCCATCAAGATATTTTCTTGTGACGAATTTCACTGGGCCATTTGTGTTCTAGCTAGCCTCATAGGGGTTACTTGAAGCACATTCATTGGAACGCTTAGCATTTTAACCCCAAGCTCATTATAACTTTAACCATGGTCAATACCTTTCACCTCTTATAACTTTTTGGCCATGTAGAGGGATCCTTGAAAATACTCGAGATCCAAGGATAAAAATACTTACTCTAACTAACTACTTTCTCCAATCTTCTGTTTTCAAAACTGACGAGTAGAAAAGGAGGTCCCACACTTGAAATATCAAGATTCTATCTAGTTTGAACATGGCAAATCATGATTTTACACTACTTTCTAACAACATATTTTGTCGTTTTAAAATCAAATTCTGTTAGTTTCAGCTGTGTTTATTCCGTTGAAGGTGACTTAAATTCTGATTTGAAGTCATCTTCAAGATAAGTGGAAACCTTAGGCTATAAGTTGACTTGATCCATTTAGTGCTTTTATCTTGGTCAGTTATTTTGTGTGGTCTTGGCATGCAATAATAGTGTGAATGTGTTGTGATTGTTGGATTTATCTTGTTGATTTCATTCATACTTAAAATGTATTCGATCGATTTTCTAAGGTGTGGTGACATGTTGAAGTGAAAATGATGAATTTGAACTTGTATATGTTATATCTGTAACTTCAAACTCAATCATTGTTGGCAATATTCACCTCATATTTGTTGGTCATTTTCATTTGACTTCTTTAGACTCAATTCAGGGGCATTTTCATTTGTTTGTTTAGATCTTTGTTCAAACTTAATTCCTGAGTATATTCATTTGTATGTTTAATTCACATTCAGACTAACTTCCCGAGTATATTTATTTAGTAGTTCCAACTCACTGTTCAAAATTATTACCCACTATTTATATTCATCTGTTGAGTATCATCACTTACTATCCATACTCACCTTCAGACTTACTAATCGAGTATCACCATTTGCTATTTAAACTCACCTATCAAGTATCACCATTTACAATTTAGATTCACCTTTGAATACTTATTATCCAAATTCACCTTCCGATTCACCTATAGAGTTCCATCAATCCACCCGTTGACTATTATTACTATGTCCATGTAATCATTTATGGCTTGCATAAGAAATGCATAGAAGTAAGCATGTCATCATCATCACTTAGACATGTAATCATGAGAAATAGGAGGTAATGATAAGTATGAAAAGATATAATGTATGAAATGTGGATAATGTAAATGAGTGTTGAATGTGTAATTGATGCATAGGAAATTATGTGATATTATACGGTATGCATAATACCATATGAATAAATTTGTAAAATCTTATGATTTGTAAATAGCGTCACCCATATAATGGGAGTGACAATGCTCTGTGTGTTGTGAGATGCCTTACTGTATGATATGAATGCCTTGCATGTCTCGGGATACCTTGAGAGTTAAAATACCCTATAGGTTAGGATGCCCTAGAAAGTGTATCGAAATGCATCATGAGTCAAGATGCCCTACTATGTGATCTAAATGCCCCGCATGAGTCGAGATACCTTACGAGTTGATATGTCCTATAGGTCGAGATGCCTTGGAGGGTATATCGGGATGCCTCACTAGTCGAGATGCCCTATCGTGTGATCTAGATGTCTTGAGTGTCAAGATGTCCCAAGAGAGCTCAAGAAAAGAAGTAATAATGAATGTAATACATAATCATGTGTGTGCATACATTCACATGTTGTCCCATCAATGGTAACCATATATCATAAAATATCATGCCATCTGCTTGCATTTGAACGGATGATCTTGTGTAATATTGATCTTAGTCAAGAATAGATATTCCAAGTGAATAATGATGAGACACTAGGTGATAGTGGTGCATCATGAAATAACACACCATCCTCTTGCTCTTGAGTGAATTGATGTTTTGAGGTTAATGCTTTCCATTGGTATATCGTGTTAGTTAAGAAGGAACACTTGCTTTGCATTTGCGATACACAATTATCCTATGTGACTCTAAACTCATATTGCTTTGTATCATTTCAAGTATTAAGGCCATCTCCTACCTTAGATCTAGAGATTTCATTTATTGGGTGTTGGCTCATCTCTTATTTTTCAATTTGTAGGGTAGTCCACTGGACATAATTGTGGAGGGGACGAGATAATGTTAGAGACCATCAACCCCTAAATTACATGGTGGCTCTATTTTGGGATGGTACAAGAGTAGTGGTGCTAGTCAACCCGACCCTTCTCAAGACTATGTTTTTTGTTGTGATAATAATTACGAGTGTTTGTATAAAGAAAAGGCATTTGTTTTAATTCATGCGACTTTCTTACATGATATGTTGTGAATATCTTGTAGTACTCGCATACGCTATTAATAGAAAGAAAATCTTATTATAAATGACACTTGTAGCACATAACATACGTGGAGTGTCACAGTATTCGATGACATGGCACTCGTCATTTGCCAAGTTAGTGTTCATTTTCCATCTGAGAAGTGGCTAAAATTGTCTCCTTAGTAAAGGTAGTACTTTCATGTGCTCTTGAAAGTTAGAGCCACATTTGTCCTCAAGGTAAAAGTTGGTCGGCCACATTTGAAAGTTTGAACCAAATCCATCCATCAAGTGAAGATCGGTGCCTTTTTACGTGAAAAAATCCCCTCTTGTTAGCAGCCAATGATCACCTCTAGATCAAGTCGGGCGACATCAAATTGAATCGGACAAAAGGCAGCTAAAAAGACCATGCAAGTATATCATTTCGAACTACATAGATCGGGCCTAACGTGTCGCCAAAGTCCGAACCTGATCAAGTTGGGCGGGCTGGCCCGAGCCCAACCGGGCCTCCGACGTGGCTTTGGGGGGCGGATTCGGATCCGGATCAGATCCGTTCCCCCGTAACATCATTTGACACACTTCCGAAAGTCAACCCGGATCCTAAAAATGTCCCCGGGGCCTCCCCCCCACCCCCATCCGTCGGATCGGAATACTAAATCCCAACCCATGACGTGGCGAGATCGTACAGCGTGTCCATATGAACTTACAATGCAACAGCCCTCACACGATAATCATGCTTTGTCAATTTCTTTAATCTGCAGGAAACGTAGATGACCGGTTGGTGTAGCCTTTGCTTCTTCCCTTGCTTCACGGCGCGATTCATCGTCTCTCGCCGGCGCGATTCATCGTCTCTCGCCCAAAGAAATCTCCGATCGCCGTCGTGAACGCGCGGCGGAATCCGCTTGCGAACCGCTAATTTATCTCTCGTAATCCGAAGCCCCTAGGTCGTCGGCGGCACCCGCGCCGATCGCGTCGACGGTCGTCGGCCGTCGGTCGTCGCTTTTCGTGGTGTGAGATTGACCCGATTGAGTAGCTTCTTCTTCTTCTTCTTCTTCTTCTTCTTCTTCTTCTTATTCTTTTGTGGAATTCGCCGGCCCTGGTTCCGCGATGGCGAGCGCCGACGAGGAGGACGCCGCCTCCGATGCCGTCCTCAGCGACGTGGAGGAGGACGATCCGGTGCCGATCGCCATCAGCGAGCCCCCGCCGCCGGAGGACGTGTCGGTGGAGCGGTTCCGCGAGGTCCTGGCGGAGCTCGATCGCGAGAGGCAGGCGCGGGCGGCGACGGAGAAGTCGAAGTCCGAATTGCAGGGCCAGTTCAACCGGCTGAAGGCGCTCGCGCACGAGGCGATTAAGAAGCGGGACGAGTGGGGGAGGCAGAGGGACGACGCCCTGCGCGAGAAGGAAGAGGTCTCGAAGGCCAAGGAGGCGGCCGATGCGGAGCTGGTCGAGGCCAATCGGGTGAAGGATGAGGCCTTGAGTCAGAAGGACGATGTGGCGAAGCAATTGGATGAAGCGCTCAAAGTGAAGGATGGTCTGCGGTCGGAGATCGAGAGCTCGGCGCATATGCTTGTGACGGGCATCGAGAAGATATCGGCGAAAGTCAGCCACTTCAAGAACTTCGCTGCCGGAGGATTGCCGAGGTCGCACAAGTACTCGGGATTGCCTGCAGTGGCGTATGGAGTGATTAAGAGGACTAATGAGATAGTTGAGGAGCTCCTTAGACAGGTCGATACGACAGCGAAATCCAGGAATGAAGCGAGAGAACAGATGGAGCAGAGGAATTATGAGATTGCCATTGAGGTTTCACAGCTTGAAGCGGCAATTAGTGGCTTGAGGGAAGAGGTTGCCAAGAAAAGTAATGCCGTGGATAGTTTGCAGAGAGCGTTGAACGAGAAGGATGCGAAGGTTGCGGACTCCGAAAGGGAGATGTCAGAGAAAGTAAGTTCGCTGGAAAAGGAGAATTTGGAGTTAAGAGATTTAGTAGTTGAATTTGATGATAAGTTGAAGAGCTTGGAATCGAGGATTGAGGGCCAGAGGCCATTGCTGATCGAACAATTGGATCAGGTGTCGAAGATTCACGAGAGAACTTGTAATGTGATCAGGATTGTAGATGCCCGTGATTCCGAACAATCCGACTTGGCGGAGTCATTATTTTTACCACAAGATACCGATGTGGAAGAAAGCATACATGCCTCACTGGCAGGAATGAAATCAATTCATGATCTAATTGGGATTGTTATTTCAAAGACGAAGGATTTGGTGGAGGAGAAGAATCGCAAAGTGAAGGGTCTGAATGAAACAGTTGACAGATTGGTGAAGGAGAAAGAGCAGATTGGGTCACTGCTGAGAAGCGCTTTGTCAAAGAGGATGTCATTAGACTCATCTTCTAGAACCAGCGACTTGTTTCAGGCCGCAGAAAATGGTTTGAGAAAGGCAGGGATAGATTTCAAATTTAGCAAACACACGGGGGATAAAAAAGTTGTAGGCCTTGGTGGTCATGAAGGGGAAGAGATGGAGACAGAGGAGGATGAAATATACAATTTGGTCAGAATCTATTCATCTTATGGACAAATTATTGTTATGGTGGCATTGTATCTTTTAATTGACTAAAAAATTTTTGCAATGGACAATACAGGCTGGTGCTTTGGAAAATATTGTTAAGGAGTCCCAGCTTGAGATAGTGGAACTTCGACATTCTGTGGAGGAACTAAGGTATATTTGTTTACCAAACCTCACGGTTGTGCAGGCAGTGCAGTCTTACCTAGAGTACTTAATTTGATCATGAGTTATGCTGGTTCCTGTGCATATTTAGTTCAGTCCTTAAGTTTTGGGTCTCTGTGCTATTGTTGTTCTTCCTGTTCATTTAGCTTTCTAGGTAGGTCAGATACATGAGGGAGCAGGAGATAGACTTGCAGGAGAGGTGTTTTTTTTTTTCACACAAGGTACTAATCAGGTGCTATTCTCTTTTGTCTATTGCTTCGCTGGATGAAGGGCAGAGTCAAATATACTTAAAGAGCATATTGAGACACAGGCAAAGGAGCTCAATCTTCGAAAGCATCAGATTGAGGAACTCGAAGAGAAGGAGAGAGTGGCAAATGAAAGTGTGAGCTATTTACTTTTACTTTGAGGCGCTACTTGTGTATTCTGTCTTTTGGGGTCCAGTACCATTACCTAGCTTCTCATTCTTGTCTAAGGCAATATTATTAGTAAAATGGTACTTTATTGAATTATAACTGAATAACTTTTGTCCATAGATTGAAGGGCTTATGATGGATATTGCTACTGCTGAAGAAGAAATTGCTAGATGGAAAGTTGCAGCAGAGCAGGAAGCTGATGCTGGAAAATCTGTTGAGAAGGAGTTTACTGTCGAGGTTTGCTTTCTACATTGATCATATGTTTCTTGTGAATTCAAGTGGTCGGTGTTTAATAGGTATATTATGTGCTCTCTCATATCAACCTAGTTAAATGTTTCCAACCGGAAGATAAGAGTACTTGTACAGGACAGTAGCCAAGCCAATATAGTATGCTAGCTATAATTAGTGGTGCCAGGGTCTTAAAATCAAGGTCTATGGGTTGATGGAACTCAATAATGTTCTTGCGTGTGATCAAGATTGGTGGCCTGAGATTAGTATTTTCATGGATTAAATTTCAGAGAGGTGGATGCTGAATTTCTTGAAGCCTGGAACTCCTTATGTTATAGCAAAGCCACTTGTATAGATGGAGAGTAGTGCGTAAATCTGCCAAATTGTTGCCACTGACCTGGGTGTCTTTGTATTTGCTGCTAGTTTTTACTGTTGAAGCATTATATTTTGCCCAGGGGTATAGGACTAAGTACTGTAAGGCTGCAGCATGAAGGCTTTCACTGAGAAAATTAGTCAACCTTTTTACCCCCTTAAATAATAGCCAAGTATACCAAATTTCCATATTTGACAATTCTCCATTGTTCTCTTATTCTTAACGTACTATTAAGTTGTGAGTACAAGCAATACATCTTTGTTAACAAGAATTTTAGTCACAATCACATTGTTTGAATATGTTCTGCAGTTGAGCATTGTGGTTTTTAAACACTGGAGGACTGACTTAAAGTCCAAGGGTTAAGGTGTAGAGGAAGTACCATGGATCATCAGGAAAGTTTACATAGTATACTAAGCTTGTTAACTTGCTAAACTCAAAAGAAGAGCACTAAATTTCCCAGGAATTTCTCAGGGCAAGTAACAGCTCCTCAGCATGGGCTGCTACTATGTGAGTTGATTAACCATGGATGGTGCTCCTTTTCAGAGTAGTGAGCACAGTGGATGTTTCTTGCATTCCTTTCGTGTAGTTTAGGTTCCAGGATCTTCTGTAAACAAAAGAAGCATTAGTGCTTCTTGGCTTTTGGCAGTGTTGTCATAAAATGAGAGATGATGGTTATTTGTGAGAGTTAACTTTTAAGGGAAAGACTGGAAGGATGAGGGGTGTGCATGCTACTGTCATTGATGGAATAAAGATAAATTGGATGAAACACTCGAGTCAATACAGGTAGGGCAGGGGAATGGTAGTCTCTAATACTAAGGGAAAAAAGCACAGTATCAGAGATCTCCACTCACTAATGCCAATTGAAGTTAATTCTATTAAATACTCCTGAACCTTAGAAATGCTGGTAGAACTTTCTACTCTGTGATTATCAGAAAATCTGCATTAAAAGTGGGGGCCTGCATATAGCAAGGGCCAATAGCAAATTGTTTGCTATCCTTTTTGGCTGACTTTAAAAAAATCATCTATACCTCTTGAAGACAGGCCAGCTGAGTGAATTCACATCTTTTCACACTATCGTTTTCAAGTTAAAGATCCTGAGGAGACTTTCTAAATCTGCTGAATATAGTAGCTCTAATTGATTTGGGAACTGGGGGAAAATTTAGCCTCAAAATGTTTGATGACGATGCACCAAGCTTTCTGTTACTTCCTGTTATTACAAGTTAAATTTCTTGTTCGCTGATATAACAGACTGAGTTTATATGCATGCAGTTGTCTGCTCTCAAGCAAGAACTTGAAGAGGCAAAGCAGGCCATGTTGGAGTCTGAGAAAAAGCTAAAATTCAAAGAAGAGACGGCAGCAGCTGCCATGGCAGCGAGAGATGCAGCTGAGAAATCACTTAGGTTGGCAGATCTGAGGGCGTCAAGACTAAGAGACAGAGTAGAGGAATTGACCCGTCAGCTTGAAGAGTCCGACCTGCAGGGAGATGCAAGGAGGAACCGCAGTGGACCGAGATATGTATGTTGGCCTTGGCAGTGGCTTGGGTTGGACTTTGTGGGTGTTCAAAGATCTGAGACACCGCAACAAAACTCTAATGAGATGGAGCTTTCCGAACCCTTCTTATAGTACAATTTGAAACTAAGGTTATTGTGATCTCACGAAGCCGTGGTTTCAAGTGACGAATTTTTTAGCGACACTGGTGCCAGCCCGGCGCGCTCCCCCCGTAAGGATCAATTCTTCCAATTGAATTTTAGCTAAGACGGACGACGAAATGAAACCATGGGTGGTGCGATTTGCTGTCAAATGTAACGCTACATTTTTCATCTTTTGCTTACTTGTAAATTCAAATACAGATTAGAGGGATTGTTTGTTTTTTCCTCGTCCGGACTTTGGGTCATGGGATTGGATTTACTGTAATCGGTGATGGTCTGCGCAGGTAATGGGACCGGAAGATGCTTTTCCTTTCGACCAGATGGGTTTACCTTTACCTCAACCTCAGAACACTCGTTACGTGAAGCTCTAGTTGGACCTTTGATGGCCCCTCCCGTGGCTCAAGTACACATGAAAACGTAAATGTCGATGAGCCAGCAAAAAGTCAAAAGTGAAGATTGAGTGCAGATTTGCAATCCCAACGCATAAGCCCTTTCTTCGGACCATTTTTTTAGTCTACAACTCTCATCAAGAGGGATAACTTAACACTTGCGAGTCCTAATACTAGTTTAGCTTTCTAATCCACAAGATCCATTTGAAGTGACAAGTGGAGAACATACTTATGTCCCCTAAAAGCAATTTATCACATTTTTCAAGATATATTCCTATCCTTCGAGTAACTTTAGGCCTTGAGAGAAGTTCACAAGAATATGACAAGAGAGTGAAGATTTTGAGAGGAAAATTCACATCGATTTTACTCGAATTCTTCCTCGCCTTTTATAATCTCGATAATACATCATGGAAATAATTTTTTTTTATATAAGTAGACATTTATAAAGTAGCACTAATACAATAAAGTGAAAAATCCCTACAAGTTATCACAAAGCATAAAGTAGACGTGTCTTCTGGATAAGATTTGTCACACGTCTCTCCAAAATCCCAAGGATTTTGAGAGAAATCCACTTACTCTCGTTGATATCCCCAGGATCTTGAGAGAAATCCATCTACTCTCGTTGATTACGCTTGTATTGTTCTAGAGCCAGGTACATTGCATCCGAGGTAACCCCATTCGCTTAGAAATAATCCCATGACATTTTTTTGGTTCTTTTCGGCAGATTCTTTTCAAAAAAAAAAATGTCCGGACCGTATCCTTCACTAATTTCTCGAGAATTACATCCGAAAGAACCTGCACAATTTTGCTATAGGACATGGTACAACTTATCTGGTTTGCTGATCCTCTAGTGAACATTTTGCATTCTCTACGGAAAAAAAATAATGGCATGGACTTCAGACTTTGGGGCTACAGATTTTAGCTCCGTAGAAGAGGATAAGAGAGCGTGTACTTATTAATTCACTTTTATGGTCCCTTCGTTCAAATGTCTTCATCTAAAGACAAGGAAAAGGATCGGGAAGCTGTTGAAATCACCCATTGAAGAACTCCCATCATATTCGTCATGAATAGACTCCATTGTACTTACGTTACAAGGACAAAAGAAGCATAATATTGATAGATAAAATCACGGCAAAGATGGCAAAATCTTAATGCAAAATGGCAGTAGTTGAAAGATGATGTAAACATAACCATATTCGATGTTATCAGTACAAATACTTAGATACTTGTAGCTCAACACCAGAAGAGTACGAGGATGCAGAGCTCAATCCCCCTGCTAATGTGCTTTACCAAGCAAGATCATATTCAATAAAAGCATCTACACAACAAACACTAACAGTAAAAATTGCTCCGCGATGGAATTCCATTACTAGGCAGCGAGAAAATCTTCTTCCAACTCCAGCTCTGAATCAGCTCTCAGATGGCTAAGTCTCAGATTCTGGTAGAACAGAAAAATTCAGAAACAACATGAGAGAGAGGTGGAAGGCTTGAACTGAACTCACCACAGATGCAAAGATCTCAAGTTTCAATGCCTGCTTCAGTGTTCCCCCCTATCATTCTCTGACCTCCTCCCACTGGACCTGGAACCATCATATCTATCACCTCTCTTGGAGACAGCCACTTTACTGTCTGTCTGATAGTCTCTATATCCTCGCTGCTCATCCTCTCTCCGAGTGTTCTTCTGTTCCCCATAATATTTTCTGTTCCTTTCATCATTATCTCCAGAAGCTACATTTTCTCGCCCTTCCTCCTCCCTTGCATCATATCTCCTACTTTTAGAAGGACGCTCATCTCTACCATGCCTTGCAGAATAATTATCCTCTTCATCTCTCATGTGCTTTCTTCCACCACGCTCTCTCTCATCTCTGTCATGCCATCTCTCTTCACGTGCCCTCTCATCTCTCTCAGGCCATCTCTCTTCACGTGCCCTCTCATCTCTCTCACGCCATCTCTCTTCAAGTTCCCTCTCATCTCTGCCATGCCGCTTTTCTTCATGATCCCTTTCATCTCTGTCATGCCTTCTTCCTTCACGATCCCTATTATCTCTGTCACGCCCTCTTCGTTCACGCTCCGTTTCATCTCTATCACGCCGCCTTTCTTCTCTTTCCTCCCTTTCATCTCTGTCACACCATCTTCCTACACGATCCCTTTCATCTCTGTCACGCCCTCTTCCTTCACGCTCCCTTTCATCTCTTTCATCTCTGTCATGCCGCCTTTCTTCTCTTTCCTCCCTTTCATCTCTACCGCGCCATCTTTCTTCTTTTCCCTCGTAGTCATCATTGCCTTTCCTCCCACTCACCTGTAACTGCTCCTCTTTTTCATAACTTCGACCTCCCACGTCATTCCAATCTTCATGCCTTCCTCCAGATCTACGAGATTGAGAGTAATCAACAAAATGACCTCTCTCGTCTTTATATGTTCTCGTCTTCACTTCAGACTCAGATCTTTTATCCTTCCTATGTTCCAAGCCGTGCTCTCCCTCTCTCAAAATGTCCCGAGATTTTGATTCTTGCAGGTCATCCCTGGTGTTACCATCCAGACTATTGCCCTTCTTTCTTTTGTCAGTCTTATCCCATGATTCAGTGGGAGTTTCCTTCCTTGATCTATCATCACTTCTATCTCCAGATCTCAACCCCTTTCCTTCTCGATTAGGCACATTGCCAGCCATGTTCTTAACATCATAATGTATACTCTTGCGAGTATTATCATGTCTGCGACCATCAGTGCTGCTGCCAGAGTCAGTGTCACTGCTACTCCCACCAGAATCATCACTGATACTGTCATCTGCTGAAGAAACTGGTGCTCTATCGACTGCCTTTTGTGTTCTTGTTATTCTACCACTTCTCCCACCCAAAGTGCCATCAGAGTCCCCATCATCAGAGTCATGTCTCCGACCCCGAGCTGTATCTAATTTCTTCTCTCTCCCAGAATCTGAATCATCATCAGTATCATTCCTCCTCTGCTTCCTCACTGTATCAATTTTTTTATGCCTTCCCACACTGACTACATCAGATTCACTATCACTGTCTTCATCATGCCTCCTGCCACCTTTCCTTCTTCTGTCATTACCCAATTTTCCAGAATTCTCAGAATCGGAACCACTTCTACGATCAATATCAGACTCATCCTCACTGTCCTCATCTTCGCCAGTTCTGATATGATGCTCACCCTTCTTTGATTGATGCTTTGAAAAGCCCTCATCAGAAGTATCATCCTCGCTCGACTCATACTTCTTCTGAGATTTCTTATTTTTCCGAGATTCCAGTTTGGACCGACTCTTGCCAACATCATCACTGTCGGAAGAATAGTCAGATTCATCCGAATTGTACTTCCTACGTCTCTTGCTCCTTTGTTTCTTGTGCTTCCTATCAACAGTTTCTACCTCAGAATCATTTTCTGAGTCACTTCTCCGGCTATGTTTGCGATGCTTCTTCTCAGTTGCTCTTGTCTGTTTACTAATATCATCTGAATCAGAAGAATCATCATGTCTCCTTTTTCTGCCATTGTCTTTCTTATGCTTCATATCTCTAGCACTATTTCTCTTATCATCTTTTTCAACTTTCAATTTTTCTTCCACCTGTTTTTTCGAACTGTAATCTCTATCTAGGAAAGCGTGTTCAGGTCTCTCTTGCTGCAAAATCTTCTGCCCTCCTTTAGGTTCATCATCAATTTCCTCAGAATTTTGCTTAGTCAACCCTATACCCAAAGCAGCTCTGAAAGTTTCCATCTGCTTCTCTTTTCTTGCAGCAATTTGGTGTGTTTGTGTATCAGAAACCCTGATCAAGCCATATGATTATACCAGAAGTTAGTTGTTGCAATGCGAAAAAAGGTAAATTACAAAGCCTGCTTGCCAATTAGACGACAAAAGAATTAGCAATTCTCTGAACTAGAGTAATATAATGTGGGAAAAAAAGTCCTGAAGATAGCCTATACAGTGATCAATTGAGAAGTCCCTTGATAAGCAGTCCAAGAAATATCTTAAGAATCAAAACAATAACCCCACGACACAGGAGAGTTCTATTTAAGCAAGTGCTTTCCCCCTTCTCTAGAGAACAAGGGGCATAACTAGTTACTCAAGCAAGGTGATAAGCTTGCCCAGAAATGAGTTAACAGTGCAGCCTTTTAGCTACAGTACAGGCAAGCTCACTTCCTTGAAAGTAAGACCTTATGTTGAAAAATATCAAATATATGGATTGTATCTAGACCAGCCTGTCACCTGCAAATGAGTACAGATAAGACGAGACACTCATACAATAAATGATGTTTGACTGCACAAGGACATGTGAAATCATGCAGGTACAGCAACATTCCTGGTTATTCAAAATTAAAGATTGATCAATATGATGTACATTAAACGATCTTCCTGCATGCAACTTTGCCCTAAGACGGTGCAAAGAGAGAGGGACCTCTCGCTGGTTTTTGGAATTCAACATCAGGAAACTTTTTCACACCAACCGACACCGACTCATCCCTAAAGAATGATCATCCTCCACATGAGTACCCACTGTTTGCAACTTACGCTTTCAAAAAGTCAATTCGCATCCACACACGCATGCACGTGGACCCGCAACCCCACACACACACACACACAAATAGAGAGAACACCTACTTCTTTTCAGCAGCCATAATGGCAGTAGGCCCTCCACTAGCTTCAGAAGCAGCAGCAGCTTCTAGAGTCCTCCTGGCCTCTTGCAGCTTCTCCGTAATCTCGGCTTCAGTGTACCCTTGATCGGTCAGCTTGTCCTCGAGCACGACAAGCTTAAGCTCTATCTGGCGCTTGCGATCATGCTCGAGAATGTCCTTGTTGGGCTTCTTGGAGACACCAGCTGTGCCCTGATCTCCCTCGAACCCCCTGGTGGTTTCAGCAACCCTCCCAGTCTTCGTCTTCACGAAGAACTTGTTGGTCTGGATGTACCCATTCGTCCCGGACCCTCTAGGGGTCTGTAACCCTATTCCGTTATACATCCCTCACTTGAAATTCCTACCTAGTAATCCATAAGGAAAACCATCAGAGAGAGAGAACCTTAAAGAGCCAAAAATACAGTAAAGGTCAATGACAATTCTATCTTCAATCCCATGTCAAAAAACAATTAGAAGCCCCATATCAAAGCAGGAGCCTTTCTTTTAGGGCAGGCAATTCCTCACACCGCACAACAAGATAGACTCAAAATCGACACGGAGCTAGCATGTTCGGGATGAGATTTAAAATTATCATGATCCGTAATTTAAGATTTTCAAGGACGGCATGCGTGGAAATCAAGCTTAAAGAGCGGTTTATGATCTTCATTTCAAACAAGAGGAACCCCAGCCCGCTCAATCATTCATCAGATCATACCCTAACTGCTCAGCAGCTCCGCCTCACTCGCCGGCCTCTCGCGAGATTTTAAACAGCAGCCGCCGCAGCAGTCGCGGCGGCTTCCGCGACCGCCCGTTGCGGCGTCGCCACCGCTATTCCCCCGTCTCGCGACAGACGAAAAAAATAAAAAGAACGCACATGCAACCGACGAATCAGACACACTTTCGCAAGAACCGAAGGCCTACCTCCTCCTCCAAAAACCTCGCCTCGGATGCGGACGATGTAGAAGGTGCCGAGGAACAGAACCGCCTCGCTGGCCGTCGGCGGCGGCGGCGGCGGCGGCGGACTCCGGTGGCTCGTCGCCCTCGAAATCGGTGGATCTACTGGTTCGCCCCCCGATCGCCTCTCTGCCTTTTCCGGATTTCTGCTTTTCCCGGTTTTGTTTTGACCTAGGGTGGCTGATTTTTATCTGGTCAGGTTTGGAGATTCTTTTCGGTGGTGGGCTTTTGGGCTCAACGTCTTATAGTTGGGCTTTGATGGGCTTCTAATTTTGTGTAAAATGGGCTTTCAGCTTTGATGGGCTCAATACCTATATATATTTTTAATGGGAAAACGATATAAATAGCCCCGAATTTTAACCTGACAAATAATGCCATTCATAAACTTTTAATTTATTTGTATGGTCCTTAAACTATTAGCAAATGTTCAGTAAAGGCTTTTCATTTATTCGATGACGTGAATCATCGTATGTTGAATTGAATTTTTTAGAAACAACGAGTCAACATATTCATCGACTTTGGAAAAAGGGAGAAAAAACAAGTAGGGATGCTGATATTTTTATCGTTATTTGAAAGTGTGAATTATTATATCATAATTTGAGATTAATATCTTACTTGAATGATCTACACGTGATTTTTTTCTATCCACTGTTCAAACTTAGCGAATTGGAAGCCACATCTAAATGTTATGTTCATTTGATTCAACGGAATGACAGCATTAAACAATTTAATACATTCAGAGATTCGATTAAACATTTATCAATAGTTCGGAAATCACATAACGTATTTAACGAATTGGAAGCCATGTTTGTATAGTGCATTAATTTGGTTTAGTGTAGAAGGACAATATTAAATGACTTGATATAATCTAGAGGCTTAATTGGACATATATCAAGAGTTATGAAATCATATTAAACATATTAAAAGTTCGAAAACGATGCACCACTTGTGTCATTAGCACACTATGAATATTTCTTACTACTTAAGGGATAATTATAACATAAAATACATCTCATTACACTAAGTAATTAAATTGCCCAGAAAAAATGTATTTCGTTCAATTTAAATATCACGAATTAGATACCTTATCGGTTGTTTAATTTTTTTTTTGCTTTAATTTTAATATAAAGATTCCTAATGTACAATCACAGGCTGTGAAGAAATTATTATTATTATTATTTTCTGGGAACATGCCACGTTTTTTTAGTCCTCCATTTAATTTCGCCAGGCACGGGCGTTATCGCATCCCCCGTTCCTTTTATTCCATCATTCACGGGACACGATGACGTCATTTAATCACGCGAGATGACAAATCAGCAGCCCCTTTTCTTCCTCGGCATATTCCGAACTGGGCCCCCCCGTTCCGTCCGAATGATGCTAACCAGACCCTAACCCCAGGTACGCTCCCCCACGGCAACCCGGTCCCTTAACCATGGTTAGATGAGGAGATTCAGCCCGAGCCCGACGGACGAGATCCGCTCTCCAGGGACCCGATCCGACGGTCGCCGAGCTCGCGCAAGGAACAGGGGCTCAAAATCCGCTCCGCTTCTGCAGGACTCGATCTGTGTTCAAGGGAGGGGACGGAGGGTGGGTTCGCTGCTGCTCCTGATGATGATGATGATGATGATGGTGATGATCGATTGAATTGGAGGCGATTTGGGGAAGCCGGGATTGTTAGATGGAAATGGACTACGTGTCCGAATTCCCCCACATTCACTCGGATCGGCGTCCCAGGAAGAGGCCGAGGTTAGCTTGGGAGCCTCTTCCGAAGGTACAAGGATTGGTTTTTTTCTTGGAGAATTTTAGCTGCTGGCTTGGTGGGTTTTGTTCGTTACTGTGTTTTTTTAAATGGGTTTTGAGGAATTTAGCTGGTGGAGTTTCGATGCGGCGGTGGAAATGAATTTCGAGTTCTTCGGTGTCGTTGGGGGATTCGTCTTTCTCTTGGGGGGTTTTTTTGGGATGTTTGAATATTTGGTTTTCTGTGGGTAGACCTGAATCTTGCTGGGCGTGGATGTTTTGGCCTTTGCGTGAGGTTGATAGCGTTTTCTGCGTAGAAGGTTCGTGGTGGAATTGTGGGTTGGGATTCTAATAAATTTCGCGTCTGAAAGTCTGAATCTTGTCATGGTAAAGTGAGTTTTGTGGAGTCGGAGATATATTGCGGAGGGATCTGGAGTTTGATTGGAATTTTACCTTGAAAAGTGTAGTTCATTGTATGGAGGAGTTGAATTCATCATCTTGGTTAAGAATTTCTGAACGTGTGTTTGTGTAGGTGTGCATTTATGTATAAATTACTGATATATGCAGATTTGCAGTGGGATAATTGAAGGCTTGGTCTTTGGTTCGTTAAGTTTGTAGCTTTGTGGAATAGATTTGATTGGAATAGTGGAAGATAGGAATATTTGGCTGGTCAAGAGATGACTTACGTTTTTGTATGTCTCACTGATTGTATATTTTTTCTGTTGTCGGTATTTGATGGTGCAATATGTTGACGGGTTATGTTTTTTGGGAAGGGTGGGTTTACGGTGTCATGTTTGTTTAGTGTGAGTGAATGGATCGCTGTGTGTAGGCTCAGTCAGGAGTTTTTTGTGGGCAAGAGCTTGGGAATGTGACAAGCTATGGACCTCCCAGAGTACTCCAGGACCATGCTAGTCTTTTTGTGAGGGGATTGGATCAAAAGGGCTCTCCCCCATGGCGAGATGATGACAAGGATGGGCATTACATGTTTGCAGTTGGAGATAATTTAACTTCTCGCTGTAATTACACTCAAACTGGGGTTTCCTCCTTCTCATATCGAATATATATCAGCTTGATAGTCAATTGAATGTTCCTTTTCATTTTCTAACTGTCATTTCTATACATCACACTAAATTTATCAAATTTTTTCTTAGGGGAAAAACCATTGTCCTCTGAAATCCCAATATTTAGAAATTGACAGACTTTTTGTCCCTTTTTCTCCTTTTTATTTGTCACACCTTCACACTTAAAAGGGAAGTTCGACTGGAAACACGTCCTTCGATGTAGCAAAGACAACACATCTTCCTTCTGCACTCTCACCCTAAGCTGAACCCCCTTCATCTCTCGTCTATTTCAGTGTGCAATTAAAAAGTTTCGTTCTTTCATCTTGTTCTTTCTTTTGTCTTTTCTTATTTTCTGTCTCAAGTTGTATATCGATTATGGTTTCTATACAATATATTGTATTTGCAATACTGAATGCTCTCTTGTCCCTGCAATTGCAGATAAAATAAACCGGAAAGTTGGGGAAGGTTAGTTGTTGCATTTGGATTAGGTCCTTTTGCATCAGTGATTTATGTTCTAATGGACCTTCTTTGGATGCAGGCACTTTTGGACAGGTTCTGGAGTGCTGGGATAGAGAAGCTAAGGAAATGGTTGCCATAAAAGTTGTGCGAAGCATTAAAAAGTATCGTGAAGCTGCAATGATAGAAATAGACGTGCTCCAGTTGCTTGGGAGATATGACAGAACAGGCAGCCGGTGAATGCATCGTACCTCATATGTTATCTTGCTTTATTGTTTATTCTGCTTTTGGTTGAGATAAAAGAAATGTGGCTGTTCATTCTTTGCAGTTGTGTTCAAATAAGGGACTCATTTGACTATCGCAACCATATCTGCATTGTAAGTAGTTTATTTTAATTAGATGAGTAGAGTTATCTATGTGCTATGGGGCGAAAACTTTACAACTGATTGAATGGTCTTCACAGGTGTTTGAAATGCTTGGACCAAGCTTGTTTGATTTTCTTCGGAAAAACAGTTATCGCCCATTTCCAGTTGATCTTGTCCGGGAACTTGGCAGACAGCTTTTGGAGTGTGTAGCATGTCTGTGGTTGTTACTTATTTAGTCTCTATTGTCATTGTTGGAGCTTCCACCTTTGTTGCAAGATTTAGCTGCACAAACTATCTTTTTCGTTAGGGGTCTTTGAATCTGTCTTTGTTATTCTCATATATAGGCCTGTTTGGCTTTGGTTGGAATAGAATTCCGTTTCAAGGGAAACATCTGCCAAAGTTGCTTATTCTGGTTGGTTGTAAATGTTGCAGTTATGCACGACATGCGCCTCATTCACACAGATTTAAAGCCTGAGAACATACTATTTGTATCGGCAGACTATATGAAAGTACCTGACTACAAGGTATGTCTCCCTTTATTAGCTTTGGGCTTTTTTAGTTCCTTATGCTAGATTGTGTGCGATCTTCCCTTTTGCCCTTCCGTTTTGGGCTCAAATTGCATCTCATCTGCTATGCAGGCGACTTCTCGATCACCAAAAGAAGGAAATTACTATAAGAGGTTGCCAAAGTCAAGTGCTATTAAGGTCATTGATTTTGGAAGCACAGCTTACGGGCATAGAAGTCACAACTATATTGTATCAACGAGGCACTACCGAGCACCAGAAGTTATTCTTGGTAACAGCGGTTCTGTGGTGTCATCGCCTGGTTAATTTTGTCCGTGAGGGCGATTCCTATTGGTATAAGACAGCTATGTAAGCTTATAACATTTTTGCAGGGCTTGGATGGAGTTATCCATGTGATATATGGAGTGTTGGCTGTATCCTGGTGGAACTGTGCTCGGTATGCAGTACTTGTAAACTCTATTCTTGGGAATTTCAGTTTGTAAGAGGGAAATAAATTCTGATGTCGGAGGCAATTGTTGACAGGGGGAGGCTTTGTTTCAGACTCATGAAAATCTAGAGCACTTGGCCATGATGGAGAGGGTTTTAGGACCATTGCCTCAGCATATATTGAAAAGAGCAGAGTGCGTGCATTTTCCATATTCTTTTTCATGACTGTAAAAGAGAATCGTCAGTGTTCTTTCTCACCAGTTTCTCTTCTGATGGTATTATTTGGTTAGTCGACATGCTGAGAAGTATGTTAAAAGGGGAAGACTGGACTGGCCAGAAGGGGCAACATCCCGGGACAGCATTAGAGCTGTTCTAAAATTACCTCGTCTTCAGGTGGGTATCACTGTATTGGCTAAAAATAGGTAGTCCCCTTCTCATATATTCAGGTGCATTTGCCATTTGAACTCTGCCATGTGCCATTTAATACAATCTGGTTTGGCCTATGTTTTTCTGTGCCGAGATGGTACAATTTGGACGAGGTCCTATTCAACACAGCTAGTAGTTGACATTTTTACTGTGGGAGCATTGTTCTCAATTTCGACTTCATTAACCTACTGGTCTATTTATTCACTTGTTCTCTTTTCAATCTTTTTACTTGGCAGAACCTAATAATGCAGCACGTGGATCACTCTGCTGGGGATTTAATTGACCTCGTGCAGGGTCTTCTTAGGTATGAACCATCTGAAAGGCTAACCGCCCATGAAGCCCTCAGACATCCCTTCTTTTCAAGAGATCATTGCAGGAGGTTTTAGTAAAATATGGTTTGCTCCGCTCTGCTGGCAATCTGATGTACTGCTGGAGCATTATGTCATTCTATTCACTCCACGGATTAGAGAGATCGATTTGGTTCTTGAATTGCTGTTGGAAGTGAAATATGAAGAAGCAGATTTTAAAAAGAAACGAGAAAGAGAAAAAAAGTAGGAAGAATATTCCACCCATCACCCAGAGCCTCTTAATTGAGCTGTTGTAGATAACCCCATTGTCAAGTGAAAGCTTTATCCTTGTCCAAGATTGCAAGTTTTGTATCTTTACAATATGTTGTATCGATTCTTTCTTGTCCCTTACACTTTTTCGACAATGAGCTTTGCCTCAATGCACTGCTCATAAGAAACTTAGGATCATCGGTTCCATAAATGAAAGCAGAGCTGCATTACTAGAGAACCAATTTGGAAATGAGATCAGAGAAGGCAGTTCAGCTGGAGATGTTGTAAATTTGGGAGTAAAATAAATGTTTGTTTCATGATCATTAAGCTCTTGATACCGGTACGGCTTCTGTGTTTAGTTCTGCAGGTTTAAGTAACGTTTCTATTGAAAGCTCAACGAGTGACGCATGTTGTATTCAGAAATCTTAAGCTTGCGTGAGTATTACCGGGAAAACCTGAAAGCAGCGTCCTTTCTTTGGACAAGAGAGGGCACTGGAGGCCCATGGACGAATGGAAATTGGCGTGAAAATCATGTGTTAGATGTCAACAGATGCATGAAAACTTGGCAAAAGAAAACAAAAGCATTTCTCAGTGCCGAGGCAAACGAAACAAACAACAAAATGTCGACCATGTGCGGAAACAAACACGAATCTGACAATGATGAATACTTCAAAATGTCCGATCGCTCAACGCTTTGTCTGGCAATGGCTTTGTTTAAGAACCCCTGTAGGAGGTCCAGTGAGAGTGATGGTGCAATGGGTGTACAGCCAGTAGGAGTATCTCAGAAAGCTCCCAAATTTCGATCTGACCCGAACCACCCCCCTGAGTTGAAACCCCAGCAACGCATTGCTCTCAAGCTGCTTCTTGAGCTTCTCGCTGTCTCTCGACGGAAGCCTCACCTGGCTACTGA
Source organism: Eucalyptus erythrocorys (assembly GCA_014182555.1). Taxonomy (NCBI): domain Eukaryota; kingdom Viridiplantae; phylum Streptophyta; class Magnoliopsida; order Myrtales; family Myrtaceae; genus Eucalyptus; species Eucalyptus erythrocorys. Next base: position 28,148,101 of record CM024604.1, read on the forward strand.
TCATGTGAACACTCTTGAGCTGGGACTCCTGCCTCGTAGTCGAGAAAGGGTCGATGTATTGTGTTGCAATCGGGTTGCCCCCGTAGTAAAGATCGAGGATCACATAGCTGAAGTCGTTTCTGACCTTCCTGTTTGGATTCGTGAAGTTGGCGAGCAAGGTCATGTCAGCATTCAAGAGGGTGTCCATGTCGAGGTATGCTGCATTGAGGGTGGCGCTAGAGATTTCGAACTTTGGCAGATGAGGGCGGAAGACGAGGTATATGATGAGGACTATGAGGCCCCCGACGATAATGACGACCCAGAAGATCGCACAAAAGGCGGCAAGAAACCATGTCAGGAACTGGGTTTTATGCGCCGGAGGGAACATGAGGTTTCGCTGGTCAGGCTGATCGGATGGTGGTGGCTGCCGAGGTTCTCGAGGGGGTGGAGAAGATTCTTCCGGGCGGGGGGTATGTAATGGTCGATATGATTCATCTCGTGGCACCGGAGAGCTTTGAGCACTAGGTGCTGGTTGCGCTCTATCAACTACCTGAACTCTGGGGCGAGTCTTCTTTGGACGCGGTGGTGGCGGCGCCGGAGAACTCGGTGGCTGAGGAAGTCCGCCTTGGGGGCGTGGGTGGATTGGGTAGGGCTCGTGGAAAGTCGGGGCTCGCTGAACAGGGGGTCCGGGTTGCCCTGGTGCTCGTGCCGGCGGAAGTGCAAACGGAGCTTCCGGGGATGGTTGCTCGTCAGGTTGGTCAGGAGGAGGCGATCCAGGCTGCTGCCGCCGAAAATAAGGGTTGGGTTCAGGGTTGGATTCTTGAGGCCGGGATAGTTGAGGCCGGCGGTAGGACATGGCTGGTGTGGACAGGGAGGAAGGGTATGAGGATTAGGTGCTGAAGTCATGGGGAAGAAGGGATGATTTGATAGTAGTAAGTTCAAAAGAGGAGGAGGAGGATTCATGGAAAGGCAAGGAATCAAAGCATAAGCTGAGTGAGAAGGGGAGGCAAGTAATCTTCCATGGGTGCTATTCACTCTTTCCTCCAAAGCGCTGTACTGGTGAGGGGCCCCAATGTTGAGCATTAAACTCAATTACACGGGGCTAAGATGGCCTGCACAACAGGAAAAAGTACATCGCAAGTGACGAAATTTGACATGGGTGGACAGACGAGTACCAAAATTTTCAAAAGGTACACTTAAGTGTCACTTTTCTAAAAAATTGGATACTTAAATGCTAATTCTGGCAAGACTAGCTGGAAATCCGACGTAATATTATTTTAAGAATAAACGTTTCTGACACTCAGTCAATACATGTCGAAAGATCTGATATTTGATCAACTTTTTCGATACTCTTCAACACTCAAGTCAGGATTCTAATATGCAAGTTATATGTGATTTTGACACACAAGATCAATTTGAAAATTTTTCAATGATTTTTTAAAATAAAATTATAATAAAATTAACAAATGGAAAAATAAGAATAATCTGTATTCTCATTTTCCTTTGACTCTCACTTCTCGTGATACACAATTTACCCTCAAGTTTTTTTTTTCTTTTCTTCTGACATGTCCGACATGCGAGTTAAGAGCATAAACTGCTTTTAATTTTTTTTAAAATTATGGATTATTGAAATGGAGTTGAATCATATTAAAAAATGATGGATATATTTAATGTAAATTCATTCTAGATCATTTATTATTATTTATTTATTTGTGAATTTGAATTAAATTATAAAAATAATTTATTATGTATATATAAAAATATACATTTAATATACGTATCACGGCGTGTTGAAATTCTCTATTTTTGAGAAATGATATGTCGACGTGTCGTGTCGTGTCACGCATTGATACTACTTAACCAGTCACCACCTTGGTAATCTGCCGCAAGGCATTGGTGCTGCACCAGCAACTTAACCTCAGTGACAACAGCGATCGGCGAGCGACCGTGAATGAACGGCGAGCGATGACAGAGCCTCAGTGAGAAGGGCGACCAAGAATGAAGAATTGAGCGTGAGAAGGATGGCGAGCATGAGACCATGCTTGATTCAATACACTAAACTGACGTCATTCGTTAACCACGCCAAAATAACATTAGTTAGCGTTCCTCCTATCCATGCAGATGATGTGATGTCGTTCGCTTATCCATATGAATAATTATTTTTAAAAGAATTGTCACATCACTAAAATACTCACTGAAAAATTGCACGTCAACAGTTTGACCAAAAATTCTTACCCTTGGCACTTAAGCATTTCTTCTCTGATTTCGACACTTAAAATACGTTTAATAACAATTCTGTTTCTAATATTAATTTTTTATTAGAAATAGTTTTTTTTTTTTAATTCTCTTCTCGGAAACAATTTCTAAGTTAAAGAACACGTTTTGTACATGTCTAAAATTTATATTCTTGGAATAGAAATGCATTCGGAAAGATTCTTAAATTCTTTTATTTTTTTATTTTTTTATTTTTTATTTTTTATTTTTCTTTTTCTCTTCTTCTTCCTCCTTCGTAGTCGGTCGCGTACCACCACCATGATTGACGACCAACTGTGCGAGATTCAGCAAGCTTGCCGGGCGATCATCAGCCTCGTCGGCAAGGCCATCGGCAAGGCTCAACCTCGCCATGATTCGGTGTCGCTGGGGGCTAGCAACACTCCGACAAGATCGCCAGTCCTCATCTAGCCGGTCACTAGCCATAGCCGAGGCCGGCGACCAGCCAAAAAGAAGAAGAAGAAATGGGAAGAGAAGAAGAGAAAAGAGAAGAAAAGTGGAGAAGAGAAAAAAATAAGAACTGATTCTAAAGATTGTTCTTGAAAATAATAAACAACTTTTTTCTACTTCTTAATTCCGTTTCAAATCTATTCGAACAAAAAGAACAGAAATAATTGTTCCCTGGAAGGTTACCTAATAGGGTCTAAGTGTACTTTTTGGAATTAAAACTTAAATATCCATCCGTGCCAAATTTTAACACTTGGGATGTCCGGAGCTCCTTTTTTCCCCTCATGTCTAGAAGCAAACGCGCGCGAGAGAGAGAGAGAGAGAGAGAGAGAGAGAGTGGAACCGAATAACCTAGACGAATATCACACAACTAGGTCCTGCTAACTGGGGAATGCGGATTAAATTGGTAAAGAAACTGACTACCGACGTCATTGGTACTGTTGAGTGAAATGCGCAAAGAGAAATTTCAAATCATCAAAGGATTTCTAGCATCTCATAAACACCAGCGTTTCTTTACATGTATGCTAAGCACGACGACATGGCTAGTCCGTGTTGTTTACCCAATTTTTTCTGCGGACTTAAATCGATAGCAGCCAGCAGAAAGGAAAAGGTTTAGGAAGAACAAGAAAGTACTATAAGAGACCGGCAGTATACTGTGTGCGATCTAAGTGTAGAACAGTGATAAAAACCTTCGAGCATCCCATGTGACCTTAGCAGCAATAAAAAAGTAGCAAGATCACCAGAAATTGCTCTCCTTACCTCGGAATAACTATTCTAAATCCCGACATTGTTACCACTTCTTGTGGACCAATAACAGGTGCTGAGCAAAAAGAATCAACTCCTTCAGGTTCGTACAAAGGATTTGATGCTCTGTCCTTTATTTTTTTTATTTTTCTGGGCTAATGCAAGAGAGTGCATGATGTCCGCACCGTCACGTGTTCATCAGATACCCTTGAAGAGGGCATCCTGAGTCTCCTTCTCCAACTCTACGCATCATCAGCTTCAAGCAACTTCAGCTTGGCCTTTCAATTCCTATCAAACCAGCAGCCATCAGCATATTCGGGATTTTTGTGACTTTCCTTGCAACATCAGTTGTGAGCTCCACTTGGTCCAACCATCAAAAGTGCCCTGGCTGCCTTCGGGGTTCTAATGAACTGGGAAAGGTTTAGAAATGATGCAATCTATCTATCTCATAAGACCTTTGCATATCAATTGAATTTTTTCCTTTTCTCGATATATGTCCCGAAGCACGTAAATCATCTCCTTCTTCCCTCTTTCTTCATTTTCTAAACATGTAAAGGGAAAGTCCTCAGAAACTTCAATGGTCTGCTTACTTTATGTCAGCCATCCACTTCTTTCCATCAGCTTCAAATTGTCTTCCAATTATTTCATCTGGAAAGCTTCGGGTCCATCTCCTACAAATGATAACAACCCGTCCAGATGCTCTAAAGTAGCTAAGGCAGCCTCATGGAATTATTACTCCTTTAGGCACATTATGCCAATAGGATAACAGAAAGGACTCAACATCTAATCTGCTTCGGAGAACTAGCACAGTAATTCTGCAGTTGTTCGTGTAGCATCCTTTTCTATCATAATTAACAACTGAAAAGTTGGTCCAGACCCCCCCATAACTCAAGGTTGTCTCTGAAAGGAAGAACAACAAAAAAATTCTTCCTGAAACAAGCCAGCATCCAATTTTTCAAGCCACCGCTGTAAAGCATATAACTCTGGAAGCAAGCAAAAGAAATGCTTCAGGTAGGTCATCTGACAAATCAATAGTGAGCCTCAGACCTTCTTGGGTTGCCCACTTAAGAGTGGCATCATCTGCTCGCTTGCACCTGACAAGATGTTCGATTATAAGAGATGATGCACTCTTGCACATGTGTATCAACTTTTAAGTGTCATCTAGATATGTGGAAGAGTAAATAGCAAAGATCTAGTGATTCACTTACCACCTCGAATCCACTTTATTCTGAACAATAGCCACTTATGTCTGAGCAGACAACTCATGAGTAAAGCTGTTCACCATATATGTAGCAAGAGTTCCATCTACTGCATGATTAGGTTAGGAATTAGTTTAACCTTTGGGGACAATGTTATGCAGAATGACATGACAACTCAAGCAAGTCCGATCATATAAGTACTACAATTGCGGAATATTTCTTAATGAATGGCTCTATTTTCATAAAATCATATCTAAAGAAAACTCACAGCTTAAAGCCTCAAACCCGGGGGTTATCTCAGCTTGTAACAACATAATTGTTACAAAAAAGGCTGGAAACCAAAATCTAGCCAAAATCATGTCCTCATCCAGGCTTTGTAGAAAGAGAAAAGGAAATACAGCAGCTTTTAAACCTGAAAAGATCAAAAATCATATTAAGTCATGCTCAAAGTAAAGAGTAGCCAAATGCCATTATAGTAGTTCAATTTCAGTTACAATTGTCACCTGGTAGCATGCGATTACGTATGTCCCTAGCCATCTTACATTGGAATGGAGAGGGGATCGTAGAATAATCAATTCAAATTAGAATGACAACTTAAATTAAGATTCTGTGGCACCATGTAGGTCATAGAAGATGCTCCATAAATCAAAGCTAGGCCTGTGCTCAGGTTTCGTGGTCTAGACGCACGAAGACCAGGTCCTATTTCCCAAGCATTACAAGATGCAAAAAGAGAACAATGAAAATGGCATGTCCAGGAAACCAATATTCTAGCTTTTACCCATTCTCTAAAAAGAGAATTGTCCGTTTGACATACACAATGGTAATATTAGTATTTGAGAAAGATAATTTAGCCCAGAATGACCTTGGTAGGCTGTATATTTCACGTCATCTAACAAAAATCTGAATGAAAAAGTCAAATGGCTAGCTACAAAGACATAGCTAATGAACTTTGGAGGTATTCCAGGGCTTTGCTTGCAGCAACTCTACAATTTGTGGAAATAAAATTATTATACCAGTAATAACAGTCTATCAACTGAAACAGTCTCTACCAAAACCAAGAATGCATAATGATGCAAAAGCACCGGAGATTTTGAAAATAGAGGAGAAGGATGCATGCTATCATGAACCTTTTATCCTGCAGAATCTACTGAATGGATTGCACTGATGAGCGTCTCAGAAATAGAGCTGTCAAGTGTAAATCCTTTCTCCATCATTTCATCCCATACTTTACAAGCAACGGAGAGCTTCTTTTCACGAATGAGTCCACTAATAATCAACTTATAAGTTACTTCATCAGCATGGCATCCCCTAGCTTGCATTTGCTCATACACATGCATTGCTTCGTTTACTCTAGTAGACTTGCAAAGTCCATTGATAATAGCATTGTACAAAACCACATCTGGCCAAATTCCTTTCTCCACCATGTCATTGAATATGTTCTGAGCTATGGTAACTTTACCGGACTTACAGAAGTGATCAATAATAGTAGTATACAAAATTCGATCAGGAAATATATTCATCCCTGACATCTTGTCGAGAAGTTCTTTTGCAATATCAGAACTGCCATCTCTAAGGAAAGCATTGATAAGAATCGTGAATGTAACAACATCTGGTGCAATTCCCTTCCCACACATTTCTTCAAATAGCTTGTAAGCCCTTCGAGTCCGACGATCCTCAGAGAATGCTGCCATTAGTGTATTATATGACACAACATCACATAACCCTTTTACTTGCATCTCGTGCACCATCAGCCTGTAAGCACGATCGGGCTGCTTTGCTTTACAAAGGCCCTTCAAAAATTGATTATAACTATAAATGTCAGGTCGCAATCCATCCCTCTCCATCCTCTTCATCAACTTCTCTCCCTCCTCCAACATAAGCTTGTCGCAACAATAATTCAACAAGATATTATACGTAACCAAATCGGGTTTGCATCCGTTCCTCGCCATAAAGGATTTAATCGCCACCGCCTTGTCAATCTTACCGGCTTTACAAAACCCGCTTATTAGCGCGTTATAAATTAAACAAGTGAACTCGGCTCGACCGCCCTTCATCACATCAATTATAAGGTCATAAGCCAACTCAACCTTCCCGCCGACACAGAGCCCGACGACGAGCGCCGTGCACGCGATTCTATCCGGGATGAATCCCTGACCGATCATACGATGCCACATTTCGACCGCGGCATCGAACCTCCCGGCTTTGCACAACCCGTCGATGAGAATAGTGTAAGTCACGACATCAGGCTCCCTCCCCAGCTCCACCATCCTGTCCAGCACCTCCACGGCCAGCTCCACGCGACCCTCGTCGCACAGGAGATTCAGATAGATGTTGCTGGCCCAGATGTCGAGCACGCGCCCGAGCTTGTCCATGTCGGGAAGGAGCTCGTCGACGAGGGCGAGGTTGCGGGCCCGGCAGAGGCCGGAGACGAGGCGGGAGTAGGTGAAGGAGGTGAGGGAGAAGCCGCGGAGGGCCATCTGGCGGTAGTAATGGTCGGCGACGTCGAAGCGGGCGCGGCGGACGAGGGCGCCGACGAGGCGGTTGTAGTCGACGGAGAAGACGCGGCAGTCGGAGCGGGACATTTCGTCGAACACCTGGAGGGCGCGGTCGACGAGGCCGGCCTTGACGTAGTTGGAAATGCGGGCGCGGTATATCAGGCGGGTCGCCCCCAGCCGACGGCACATGTCAGAGGGGGCGCATTATCTGCGGCGGCGCGTGGCGGCTCGGCGCCCGCTAGAGAGAGAGAGAGAGAGTCTAGAGAGAGAGGGGGAGGGAGGGAGGGAGAGGTGCCCGTTGAGGAGGAAGGGGAGAGCGTGTCTGAAAGAGAAAGTGGCGGATGGATTTGGGTCCGAGGGCGGCCCAAGATGAGGAGGGGATGTGGGGGCGTTTGGGGGATGGGCTCGCGGCTTGGTTGGGCCTTCTTCGATCCAGCTTATGAAGGCCCACCAAACTTCTCTCTCTCTCTCTCTCTCTCTCTCTCCGTATTTTCCCTCGTCCCAAATTGAAATATTTTCCCATTACGTCCTCTATTTATAATTTTTAAAAGACTCAAGGGCGTGAGCGCAAGACCAGTCCACCAGGAGAAGGCTCAGTTGATCATTATGAATGTTATGACGAATTGGATTGGGAAATCCATTGGCAAAAAGAAGGAGATTCAAAAATTGGTACGGTCTAAGGGTGAATGGTTCCAAATTCCGTACAAATTCTACCTAGAATTCATAACCTGTCATCTAGAATAGATTCTTTATTTTTTGGAACTTACTTTGTCACAAGTTCAAGGATTGGTTCTAAGTTTACCCAAAATTTGCTTCTACTATTAATTGAATGATTATAATGAATTATTATATATAATAACCACCATTTACTGCTACAATTTATTGACCACAATTTATATATAGACATACAAAGAAGATGAAATATTGACAAAGTATGAAGTCCTAGTCATAAAATGAAAGTTCGGACTAGATTGGACGCTATGAAATACTGCATGATCGCATAAAGACATATACCAAGCAAAACACAAAATTTTGTTTTAGGTTTCAGATTTTAAGTCCACCTATCAAGGATTTAGAATTTACTTGTCAAAACAAATTCCTTAATTTTTTTTGGAATTTGAAACTTACCATATATATCTTAAAATCTAGAATCAGACAAATTCTTATCGGTCCAGTTTTTCGATTCTATCCTGTAACCATACTCACTTCTAGTATAGTCAAATAAATCTCATGAACCGGTTAAGTACTGGCCGTGGACTTATACTGTTGGCACTAAGTCGAAGCAACTTCTGCAGCAGTTGATGAGGAGGTGACATTCGGTTCTTAGAATGAAAATCGAATGAAGTCCATATGTGCAACGTGCTAAATTATGGATGGAGAGAAAACACAACCTTATTTTTTTTATTTTCATTTCTTTGTCCTGCGCGTTGCAGCCTTGTTTTGAAATCGTTAAATTGTCATATCTTTTGTGTCCGACATTTTTGGAGAGCATCTTTTCTTTGGGTTTTTGTCGATAAATTATCTCAAGACACTCGAAAAGTAGGCTAAAGGGAATATAAACATTTTTTTAAAAGCATGACAAAAAAAAAAAAAACTAATTGCTTCCAAAATAAGATTTGCAAATTGCAAAATACATATTAAGGATCCATCGGGGCACCAAACTTGGTTTCCGCCGTTGGCGTTGTACCGACGTGGACATTTTGCATTGGGGATTAAAGGGAAAAATACACTTGTAGGTGATTCCATTTGATGATTTTTATGTTGTTTTGAAGAAGAGATAGGTATTAGAGGTGTCCAAATTCTCTTCTTTTGAATGAATAACATAGTTGGAGGTTGAGACATGTGTTCTATACAATTTTTGTTATCGAGTGCTTTCGAGATATTTGTACCATAATTTTGTTTAGAATAATTCATTTTTCGAGGTAATGATTATGCATAATATGAGGATAATCAGTTCCGTTGAAAATTGTAAAGTTTCCTTAAGTTATTGCTTCGTAAGTGTCTTGGGACACTTGTCAGCAAAATTCAATATGTTAGGGAATTTTACAAATTAAACATTCGGCAAATGGAAAGTTTGTTTGTTTGGTGCAACTTTCCTTTCTTTAAATTATCTTTTAAAATTTTAAAGCATGCAAATATTACCTTGCGGAATTATCTATAATATATATTATACATATATAGTTCAATTTTTTTTTTTAAACTTAAGCAAGTTCTAGTGTTTATGAAACAATGTATGTAGATTTATACCATCATCAAAGTCAATATTAAAATACATAGCAAATAAAGATCCTAGTGTTTAAAAAGGGGCTCCTTCCTCTTGATTTGCCTCATGCGATACAAACGCCCTCTCTCTAGATTCTCTTTAAACTCGGAGCGAGCGAGCAAGGTTGAGTTTCGATACTCAAGTAGGCGAGTTGAGTGGAGCATTAAGCATTGCATGGTAGTGATCTCCAAGTGTTGGGCCATGTCAAATGATATTGAAGCGATATTATACGTGCATACTAAGTTTTAATAAGGATGTCAAGTTTCGAGATGGCTAACTTGAAGGATAGGTTTGAGCAAGGGACACTATCGAATCTTTTCCTTTTCTCCAACAACTACAAATTCGTGCCGATCAATTAGCATTGTCTAACTCATGTCCCATGGAACCAGCCCCAAGTCAGATCAATTCAGATCGATTCTAGTTCAAGTTTCGGGTACTTGCTCTGGCGTTCGGAATTCCATCCAAAGAACGATCTTGGGAGGCAGGCAAAGGATACGACTAGTGAGGATGTATAATCGGGCCAGCAACATCTCCGGCAAACGGAGGAGGATCGCGAGGGAGGCAAAGGGTCCAAGCTCAGGACACCGGACAACAGGCAAGTCCGATGTCCCTGAAGATAAAAGAGAGAAGGACGAATTAACTCATTCCCATTTCTAAGTAAGAAGAAGGGGCTGAAACGTAGGGTTTAGAGACTCTTCTCCGCTTAAATGACCAAACCGAATAACATCATGGCAAAGGGCCTTAAACAAGGCATGACAAATGCGGCCACGATTCGACATTTGATTCAACATTTAATCGCGAAGACAACTCAGCAGAACTCCAATCAAACGAGAGACTCATCATTCTAATCTCTAATGACACTTGGGTTGGTATAAAGAGAGGGAATGAAGTTAAAAGGAAATGGCAGATGGAGCGAGATGGGACATGTTTTCGTGTCCCCGCACGTTGAAACACGAAAGAAAGTGGGGAGAAACACACACAACGGAGTCATGCATCCAATTTGTCCCCTAAAACAAGTGCTGCAGAAACCAAACTAGAGGACACTTGGAAATGATCATTACTAAGTATAAACCAAACATGACCCAAAGTAGAGGTCAAGAAGACATTTTGCCAGTTCAAAACTACAGCATTGTGCTTATATACAGAATTCCAAAACTAACATAAATTACAAGAGGTCACGCTCCGAAGCAGATTGAAAGGATTTTCCTTACACTAGTCAATCTTTTGCGGTGCTAATAGCATTACCCCGATAAAGATTAGCGAGCCCTTGCACACAAAACTGGACTCACAATGGCACACTAAAGCTTGACGTCACGTACGGCGATTTCGATAATTTGTGAAAATTGACGGAAACTGGCAAGGGGGAAATTGATGGTTCACACTCCATTTTGAGCTCTCAAAAGGGCCATTGTCGGACCTAAAGCACTTCCTCTCAAGGCCTTAAATGACCAGGAACTTCTGCCTGAACTCTGTTTCATCGTCCAATTATCTTGCTGAGACAACTGTGCCTTCTTTGCACTCAAAGCCTCGCTGATTTCTTCCCACACATCTACCTTTTCATTTGCTGAAAAGCCAATATAATAAACACATAAGAATATAGAGATGTGTGAGTTTTAAAGGAATTATGTCAACAGAATGGAGAGAATATATACCTTTTGTGGGACCAGGCGTTGCTTCACCAATATTGTCAGTTGAACCATTTGATTTGGCATTTTGATCTCCTGCAGCGACTTCCACTCCTCCAGCACCAGAACCTTGTTCTACTGAATTCGATTTTCCATACTTGACAATTCGGACATCAATAAGTGATGAAAAATCAACCTGCAAAGGACTTCTCTCATCATGCCGTATTAAGTACAATAGTACAAAAGTTGAGGAATATGTCAGTTGAACGCTCCAACGCATCATCAGAAACATTATTTGATGGTGAGACATTGAACATAAGAGATTCATATTGCAAAGCTGAAAATACTGGTCTTTCTATAACTATAATGTAAATAGATTGTTTAGACAATTAAAAAATTGCCAAACAAAACTCATCACAGGCTATAAAGATAATTGCTTAGCCAAACAAGCTATAAAAATGATTTAGTCCATCAACTTGGAAGCAATTTCACCAGTTTGGTAACTTTATACAGGATATAGGGAAGCTGCCACTTTCAGTACCTCCAGGGAGCCATCCTCTTTATACAGGGACTTGTCTATATTCTCCAAGTCAAGTGCATATTCTCCCACAGGGACTAACAAGATTTTATTAGATCGCTGATGGTACGATGATATTTTCCCAACCTGCAGAACCAACGAGACAGAAGAAATATGTATGGACTCAACCCGCGTTCAAGACCCCACGTTTCATGTTAAAATAATTATCAATAGAGAAATCAGAAGTTTTACCCTGAATGAAGTAAGTTCAGGGCACCAGGAGGAAGATAGCTCAATTACACGATATGCCACGATATCACCTTCCTGCAATATAGAATGACATATCACTTTTCCTAACGACATCATGATGAAACAGCAGGAACTTCCACAGTGATGTTGAGACAGTATGGAACACAAGAAAATTTCAACTAGTAAACTGAAGCTTGAAAAGATATGTTAACACTTGCACAATATCTTTTTTTTTTGGTCTGACACTTCCAGAATATCTAATAGCTATTAAAACCACCACACATCTTTCACACATACTGTGTGATCTTGGCATTCATACAAAGCAAAAATTGAACAAATATATAAACCTGAGGCGACAACCCATAAGGTGGCAGTTTATCAAAGTCCCCAAGATCAGTTAAAGGCAACTCTGCTACAACATTTGTCACTAGGGAAGATTCTTGGTTGAGATTTTTATTATCGGTCCGCTGCCAGGATCCTGCTTTCTCTTTGCCCCATTTTTGTCCTTTCTTCTTGCTTGTGATCCCATTCCATTCAAAAGTCTGCAACTATCATGAAACAATAATACTTGCATTGATGAGTGCAGGAAAAAGGTGAGCGATGCAAGGTAAAAGCCAAAAAAATACACAGGTGTAAATGAACATCAAAAGCTGTAGATCAAGCTCAATGCAGCCAGCAATCAAAATATGTGCATATCCTAAAGCTCAATTATCAAGACAATCCCAAAACTAGATTCAAGAAACACTCCATAGGACAAAGAATCAAGCATGTGTTTGTACACCTCTTGTTCGGTAATTATAATCAGACATTCACAAGGATTTGTGTAGCACGCTCCATAGAATTTTTAGGCAATGAGTAACATAATGAATACTTGCATTACATGTTGGTAAATCATAAAATCATTGGTTGCCCCAAATGAGAAAGGAAAGGATGAAACAACACAAGTAAATGAGCTATGCATCATTGCTTGAGAAAGTTTGAACCATAGAGCTTATTAATAAAACAAAAATAGTAAATAGCGAAGCTTTTGACAACAATAGGTATGACCAATGTCTTCATACATGAAGATATGAATCACAAGCAGCCTTGTCTAACTGCTCCAAAAAAAGTAAGCAGACCGGATTGCACTTCAAATAAAAAACATATCTAACACATTCGCCTCCCTCCAAAAACAATTCATATACTACCATTTATCAACAAAAGACCTCTAAAATTGAACAAAGCATGCTACCATCTCCATTAAGAAACAAAAATTAATGTAACGCAAGAATGATAAGCAAATGCTTACCAGTGAAACTTGACTTTTCTGAACATCCTGATCTACATCTGCAGAGGTTTATAAATCAGCATGGAAATCGAACATATTCCTCAACAAACGAACAAGCATATGGTTATGGCCATTGACCTATACCTTCTTCCAGAGGCTCAAAGCGAATATGCCCAGGCCTAATTACCACAGGAACCATGTCCTCATTTGTATTATTTTCATAAACATGATTTAGTGGCTGGTGTTCTTGGGTGAAGGTTTGACTTTGATGCTGCTGTTCATGTTCTTTAGAGAACTCACTCTCCTTTTTATCAGGCAGCTGCCGATATTTTTTTCCAAGTGATTGCTTTTTATTAGGCAGCTGCCGATATTCATTTTTTTCCACCTGCAAAATGAAAATGAATGCAATCTTCAAAAGAAATGGCAAGGAGAAAGGAGGGGAAGGGATTTTGACACCAAAAGCAACTACAAAGGGACATTAGCACAAGGCCCCTAGTCTACCCTTCACAGTTTAGAGCATAAGCAAACTATGGGGCACGATGGTTTAATCATTTCTGACGGTTGAACACGACCAGAACAAATTACAAAGCCTTGCAGCGTCACATCACCTCTTTCTGTCCAATTTGGCGCATTTCCCTCAGCCACTTTCGCTTTGCTTTTTTACGGCGAGCACTTCGACTTGGTAACTTGCAAAAGGCAAAACCATCACAGCACAATGACTTATTGGGAATATCAGCAAAATCATATTTGCAACCAATGAAAGTTTTGACAGGATAAAACCTTTAAAATCTTGACATCAAGGATGTAGCTGCTTACCACAGCTCTCATGCATCATATCAACAAATACAGATGATCGATTGATAATCTCAACTCTCAAGGTAATGGTCAAATTTCAATACCATACCATGCATCATATCAACAAATACAGATGATCGATTGATAATCTCAACTCTCAAGGTAACGGTCAAATTTCAATACCATACCATCATACTTATCATCCAAGACAAAGCACGCAAAATTTGTGATGCCTTCATTGCCTACCATCTTGCATTAGCCTTCCTCTCAGAAATTGCATCAAATTACCATATACAGGCTATAATAGGACCACACCCACCATAAAAGTTCGTCCTAACATCAGCTATACAGAACTTTTGGCATTCAATACATCCATATCTATGTTCCACTCAAGTTGAAGTGCTTTATTAGGCAGGTAACCAAGGGTTCAGCTATAAGTACAGCATGAATATTATTAAAGGAACATAAAGATCACTTCAACCAAAAGCATGATGTGATGGCATGCAATAGTTGAGTTACTGATGCAGATACGTTAAGAGAGTGCACTATATAATGACACAATATGTTTAAATATATAATTGAGAAAAGCTGAATCAAAGAAATAATCACTTACCTTTGGTTTAGAAGGTGTGTCAGTTGCGCCTTCACTTCCTTCATCATTTTCCTGTTGCTGACTGCAACAGAGGGAAAGAGAACACAGTGCGTTTCATCAGCAAGAAGATGAGCGTGAGATAACTTCTAAATAAGCAACAGCCTCCTTTTAATGGAAACAGCTCCGCATGCTACCTCTGCAAGCATGCATAAAAGATAAAGGTTAGCTAACAATACTCACCTTTTAGCAGCTGGAGTAATTGTTACTTCATTTTCATTGGGTATCGACTTGTCTGGTTTAGCCTGTCCAGAGGAGGACTTGCTGTCATCAATGGTGGCTCCATCATTTTGCAGTATTTCCTTCTCAACAAAAGTATCATCTATGACACTACTGGGGACTTTTGGGCACTCCACACCAGACAATTTACTTTTCTTCCTTCTGTAAAATGCAACAAAACAACAGTTGAATACCCAACGAGTGATCCTACGATCCCAAATGTACTATATGAACAGGAATCCCACAGAAGCGAGGAGGATGAAGAAGAACTCAAGTTCCACATGTCACTAGATATACTAAAATCCACATGAAATAGAATATTAAGAATGACAAATACTCAAAAAAGAAGAGAAAAAACGATGAATAATTGCAGGTGTATTTATCCTTGCAGGTACTCTCTAATCACGCTGTAACGATTGCGGTCACTAGCTATGCGGTTGGTGGAGATTTTCACCTTAACACTAGCCACCGATATTTTCTTTTATCAGCGCTTGCAGCAGAAAGGAAGAAAGTTATGCATTCACAAGATGCCTACTGAAAAAGGAAGAACTAATTAAAGTTTTCAGACATTAACTAGGCTGTACAAATTTCCCAACCTTGTGCCAGATTCTAGTGAATGTCAGCCCATGATCATACAATAAAGCGGCATCCCATAAGCATGAGGCTTCTTTTATAGCAGTACTTGCAGAAGATCAGACATACGCAATTATACACATAAAGCTGTGAAGGGCTTTGTAACTTGGAAGGTAGGTTAGAATGCAACCATCAAATCCCAACTGCCAAGTTAACAGGCACCTCCAACCAAAATTTAAGAGGGGAAAAATTCAACCTTCAGAGCTTTTCCGTTCCATGTAAGTAATGGCTTCTGATTAAGGGGGGACGCAAGTTTTCTCTCTCTTTTTTTTTCCTAGTTAAGTGTATTGTAACTTGATAATGATACCATTCAACCTGCATTAATTCAATAGCCACTTACTACAATGATGGATACTTCTTAGTATATCCTACCCTTCACTGCACAAATGCACCACAAAATACTAATTACTTGCAAGTAAAAGTCTGTACCTTTACTGGATGCAGAAAAAAATTATATGACATAAAGTACACATTTTTCAAAAGAATTCCAGTACATGGGATTTAAAACATACTTGGAGCCCCCAAGCTTTTTTGACGCCTTCCTCTTCTTGGAGACCACATTATTATTGGACGTATCTTCCTCATTCAAACTACCATGTGACTGTCCACATTCATCATCTTCAGATTCACTTTCATAACCCCCGGCCTCCTTCTCAAACTCTTCATTCGCGAGAAGCTTTAAACCTGTCTGCACGGGCTGCTTCTCTACAAACTCTATCTCTTCCAAGGCATCCTCCACGTCATGCAGCTTAATGGTGTCTCTTGAAGTACCCTGTTTCTTTTTCACTCTGCAGCAAAGAAACACAGAGTTAACCAGCTCTTCCTCAGAATGATCGGAAAAATTTGGTATCCAGCGGAGGCGTATCATTTACTAACCCAACAATGTCCTTGTCCTTGAGTATAGAAGTTGACTCAAAGGGCGGTAGAACATAACCATCCATCTAAAACGAACCAGACGACATGTCAGGAAATTTTAGAAAATACAGTAATGCTGCACAACGGCAATAGTCAGTGAGCAATGAATCATCACAATCAGTGCAATGCGGAACTGAAATCTTCCACCTAAACACCCAATCACATTCCTTCAATTAGCATTAACAAAGGGGGGAAAAAAGGACACTTTTTTCTTCATTACTCGCAATCTTGCAGCGAAAAGACGAAGGAAAGCTCGAATCTTGAACCTCGTCGACAAGCACAAAACGCAACTAAGCAAACACAGTCGATCAAGAATCACTGTCCGACAGAATGCACGCGGCGGAGATCAGGAAAAAAAAAAAAAAAAAACCCAAAAGAACCGCACCGACAGGACGAGGCCGTTAGGGCAGGAGTCCCAGAGGTCGAAAGCGTTGACGACATGGGTGGCGAGGTCCGCGATTGTGTTGTGGTGCGGCTGCAGCAGGACCCAGCTCCGCTTCAGCCCTTCCTTCCTCTGCGGCTTGCTCAGGATGCGGCGGTCGTCGAACCACAGCCGCACCCGCACGCCGTCCATCGCGCGCGCGCGGCGCAGGGCGGGAGAATCGACGGCGACGGCTGAAGGGAGTTCTTTTCAGCGGGCGGCCATTTTTCCGAAGCGCTTAAACCCTCGTCGCCGTTCGCCGTTGCGGGGAGGGGAGGGGGGTTTGGGGTGTCTTCTGGAAGTCCGAACCGGTCCATTTTGTCCCGACAGCACCGCCCCGTAAAGCCGGGCCGGCCGGTCCGAACGGTTCGACCCGGAAGCCGACCGATTCACGGTTCGGAATCGGTTTTCCTCTTCCAGTTCTGGCCAGCTCAACCGGTTTAGCGGCATATCGTCCGGTTCAATCATTGGCACCAATTTGACGGCCCTTAGTAGGGGCGTGCAAAAGAACCGGGATCCACCGGGACCGCCCGGAACCAGACCGGAACCACCTGGAAACGGTGGTTCTTGAGGGAACTAGTTCGATTCTTAGTTCCAATTTATGGGAATTGGTGGAAGCCGGTCCAATTCCCGGTTCCCGATTCCATGGACGAATCCGTCCATCTGCCCATTTGGACCGGACCGGACCGATTAAGTGGGCAAAACTCAAAAGGCCGAGCAAAAGAAAACGTCTAGAAGTTAAAAAGTTTAAAGTGGGCAAAACTCAAAATGCTAGCACGCGAAGAAGTAGGAGGTCTAGGGTTCACGAGGATAGCAGCTCTGTCCATCCCTTTCTTTATTCGGCTCCTCGTCCCACTCGTCAACACTTACGTTGCCAACTTGTTGGGAAAAGGTGTTGGTTGACTGCTTAATTGGTTTGTTGAGACTCTTTTGACTATGTTTATAATCAATTTGGCTTCTTTGCATATTGTCATCTCATAAGTTACAGTGATCTCGTGTTTTTAGTTCTCTTTTCCCTGACCATAAATGTTTAATAGTGTTTTGCTCTTGAGAAAAAGGAGAAAAGTTGCATTTATCACTTTGATATCAGTTGCACTGTTGGTGTGTACTTATCTGGGTTTGTCCATGGATTTTGGCTTTTGACTATGTAGTTATGGCTTCACAAGTTGGTGAGGTGCTGAAAGAGCCCTGGGCACCAAACTATATGCGTACAAACATTTACCATTTATGTTGAAGTAGATGTGGCTCTAGTTGAAGACAAAGTAAGGGAGGCTTGGTGTAGACGATTTAGTCATGTTGAGTGAGGGCCTTTGCATGCTCGACTGGAGATGTGATTAGAATAGGAAGACATGCGCTGGAAGGTATTAGGGAATACCTGAAAAGACATGGAGATAGAATACCTAGACTTATGAAGAGCTTGATACAGGTTGACCACAAGTGATAATATTATTATTGTGAAACAGGTTCTATGGATCCACCTGGGAACCAAACCAGACCGCCGCCGGTCCGATTCCTGATAGATCCATGCAACAAACGGGTAGATCTCAATTTCAATTTTTCGAAATTGGTCTTTAGCGGGCAGTTCCCAGTTCTAGGTTGGGAATCACCCACTCGAACCATGCACACCCTTGACCCTTAGGCTCTATTTATTTGGCGAAAGGTAAATAATTAAAATATATATTTTCTAAAACCGATTGCTTGTACGTTTGAAATAATTAATTAATGAAATGTATTTTTATTATTGATAATAATTTATATTTAAATATTTTCGTAGATAATGAAAAACATTTTTCATCCTTTTGCTTTTGTAAATGATACACAAAATTGTTTTAAAAAAATTCAAATCCTATATTTTTGTAAAATAAATAAAGTCTCAATCGTAATTGATTGCTAATACTATTTAAACGGTAATTATAATCAAACACTGTACTTTGAATTCAAATATTTAAGTTAAACATCTTCTTCTCTTTTTTTCATTCATGACTTTTGACTAAATTTAGTGTTCATAATTGATGTGAAGATTCTTATTTATTGAATGTAATTCTTTTCTAAATATTCACTTATGATATGATATATCCCTTAGTATATCCATGTTATTTTTTTATTTTAAATTTAGTATGCTTACTTGGAGTCAAGGTTAAAGCCAATGCTTTTCATGGAAGGAGGCAATGTAGGAAGAGCGTTAAGTAATGGCTCTCTCAATCCAGCTAAATCGATTTATGTAGATCTTTTTCAATTGACATTGCGACGACAAATTTTCAACAAATAAAAAAGTAAATTGCAATGGGTCAATTGATCGAATTTCATCTCTCATCGTAAGACAAATTTTCAACAAATAAAAAAGTAAATTGCAATGGGTTAATTGATCGAATTTCATCTCTCATCGTAAAGGCTCCAAGTTCGAGCTCAACTCGAGGCAAAGTATTACATTTTATAATGATAAGTTTGGAACCAAGGCCCGCGTGTTTATTGATTAACTGAGTACTCAATGTTCAAACTTTCGTCAAAATCGAGTTCCAAATGTCCACGAAAGAAAATTGAGCTAACTCGTCATTACCCATGCTTTGCATGGGTTTTTATCTTTCGCGACATTTTTTTCCTTTCATATTCTGACATGTTCAAATTTACATATGAAAAAAAAAAAAATGCTATAATGTGGAGCTGAGTTAAATTTACTATGCATATGTATTTAGTTATTTTAAGGGATAAGTGCATTAGAAGTCCTAAAACTTATCTTGAAAATGCAATTCTGTCTTAAAACTTTCAAAAGGTGCAATTAAATCCTAAAACTTATCACGAAAATTCAATTAAGTCCTAAAACTTTCAAAATATTCAATAAAGTCCTAAAACGTGTCTCAAAAGTGCAATCGAGTCCTCAAACTTTTAAAAAGTGCAATTAATGGAATGATTTAGATTGAATCATTTTGATAAATTTTAGGATTTGATTGTACTTTTTGAAAGTTTTAGAATTTAATTACACTTTGTGATAAGTTTTAGAATTAAACTGCACTTTTTAAAAATTTTATGACTTAATTGCATTTTCATAACAAATTTTAAGATTTCTAATATACTTATTCTCTATTTTAAAGTATATCTGTCTATCACGTAATTGTTGTATGTAGTCAATTTTACAGCATATTGAAAATATAGTAAATAGTTAGATATCGAAGTTGATATTAAGATTTTAAATGTTTTCGCTCGCATTATTCATTCTTCTTAGCGAATTTCTTAAAATTGCATTTTTGCAGTGGATGTAAGTATTCCCATTACAAAAAAAAAAAATTAACGTGTGTTTGCCAAACTTAACAAGGGGTGACGCCGTGTCAACTGCTAGGCATTGACCCCTCCATCTATTGACACGCCCCCACTTTCCATGTGTGATTTCTCATTTCTCTTTTTTGTATTTCAGATCGAAGTCAACCCAGCAGACACCGACGCGCATGCAGGCTGTAATTTCATTATCCTCAAACTCTTTTTTTTTTTTTTTAATAATTTATGTATCTGGCGTTTTGGCGTATTTGTTAAACATCTACATAAAGGAAATATATTTTCGTCGAAGTATTTTTTTTCTTATGAAGCATACAACTGTCAAAATGGTCAAAGGCCCATTATTTATCTTATATTTATTGTATTAGGTTATAAATGGGTCACCTCAAAGGGGAAATATATGTCAAAAATAAATTGTAAAATGCTAAAATAAATGGGTCTAAGTAGATTTGAGATAGACTCGATTTCAACCCACGTAGTCTCAGGCTAAATGGTTACCTGATAAACTTTAAGTTAATTACAAACAAGTCATTTTTTATTTTATTTTTATTTTTATTTTATCTAATTCTCCTTTTTCTTTTTCCTCTCCTCTCCCTTTATTTGCTTACCGATTTGGTGAGATTGAACCATTGCCAACCTTTGGCCAAGTGGAGCCTCGCTTGAGCCGATCATCTACTGCCACTGTAGCGAGTGGTCGAGCAAAGAAGAAGGCAAAGTTAAAAGGGAAAATAAAATAATTAAAAAATCAATTTTTAATTAAAATAAAATATAATAAAAGACTATAATCACCTCTAGTCTCTTTTATTTTATTTTTTTTTGGTTTTATATTTTTGGTTTTATTTACTTACATATTCATATTTTGTTATTTTACCTTTTTTAATTAGATATGAAATTTTATCCAAGTAGCACATAACATAAAAGAGCTGAGTTGGTATTTATTTTCTCAATCAGGATGGATTAAGTATGAATGAGTTTTACTAATACAAGTTAAGTTTGGGTCAAATTGGGTCTGCGTCGTCGAAATTATACTACATGAAAATGAGGGATCACTTTTCGGACCCGACTCAACTTTATCATTGGACAAAAAAAAAAACTTTATCATTGGACGTTTCTAGTTAATTATGATCAATAAATTGCAAATCAAGATTATTCTTCACAAGATTTTTTTTTCTTCTTTCGTCCCGCTTACAATTTCGCCCTTAGGGGCGCAAATCCACGAGAGCTGGATCTGCTAAATTGTGCTTTTCTTTCTCTCTCTCTCTCTCTCTCTCTCTCACTCGTCACGTGGACTCTGCACAAGCCTCGTCTCTCCTCCAACTCTCAACAAAACCGCCCCCGTCCGATCACATCGCCTATCGGCCCCGCACGCCAACCGCCGACGAAGATGTCCTTCAGCCCGAAGCGCGCCATGGCGGAGCTCCGGCACTCGAGCTCCCTCGGCAGCCGGGCCGCCTCCTCCCCGATGAAGCGCGACGGCGACTCCTCCTCCCCGCTCGTCCCCGACTCCCGCCCCCTCGTCGACGATGACGACGACGGCGGCGGCGGCGGCAACGGCGGCCGCCATTCCTCCCGGGACCGCGACCGCCCGCTTTTGTCGTACCTCCCCCACTCCCTCTGCCCGCCGCACTTCTCCGACGACCCTAGGGTTCCCCCGCACGGTTCCAGGATCTCGATCTTCCTGCTTCTCGTCGTCGCCCTCGTCGGGCTGATCTCGATCTTCTCCATCGTGCATCGCCTCGTGAGTGGATTTCATCGCCTTCGCTACCTCTTAAACTGCTGAGTCGCTAGTGCTCGTGTAAACAAACACTGAATTTGGTGGCCGATCGCGATTGGAGTTAGTTGAAATGACCCGGTCTTTCCAATGAGCTGGGAAATGCTGCTGAATGTTGCTCTTGTGTCTTTACATTGCGAAGAATATGGAAATGCCGCGACTCTTCGCCTAGGTTTTGAGTGGCTTTGGCGTCCGGGCTTCATTTTTGCAATAGGTCTTTTTAGTGGAAGTATCTCGTTCATTTGCACTTCTGTAGATTCGCAATGTAAGTCCTAGCCGGAAGATTTCGCGAGGCCTCAGGTGTATGAGATCACATTGTGGTTCTTCATGGTAGTTTATTGATAACATTGTCTAAGTTAATGAGTACTTCTTGAATTGAAGGCCACATGTAGTTGTCAGCTGCAGTCGTAGATGATTCTTATACCGGCACCGTACTAATTTCCTCCTTTAACACCTCGCAGAATGCCCCATACCTGTGCCAGAAAGATGGCATTGTTCTTCGTTGCCCTCATGTAAGTTGTTGGAGGATCTTGTTTGAGCTTTCTCCATTTCCGCTGGCTCTATTGCTGCGACAATGGCTGTTGCTAAATAATCTGCTTTCTCGTGTTAGGTCAAGGAGTCTCCTTCGCTTTGGGAAAATCCATCCTCTGCAACCACATCGTGGAAGCCCTGTGCTGAGCGTCGTGGTGATGGTATATCGGGTATGTAGCCTACTAAGCCTAGGCTTTTATCGATGCTTCATCACTCTTTGTATATGAAGTTATGTCATTATTACTCATTTGTCCTTTCATGTCTATAACCAAAGAAAAATTGACAAAAGTTGTAGTTTAAAAAGAATTAAAGAAACTGGTTTAGCTATTCTTGAAACAAATGTCAGTAAGCATGGATGTCTATTAATTAGGGATATCTGGAAAAACAATACTCCCTTTGTGGCCGTTTAGATGGTTTCTGATCTGGAAAGATCAGCTTGATTGCCTTTTTTGCATCTGAAAACTTATCTGTTTTGCTTTGTCATGTTTGTGCGGGATGTTGTTTCTTTCCTTCACAGTTTCAAGATCTCTAACTGACTTATGGGAAGTTCCTTCCCACGAGCCAGCTATGATGTATAAGAACATCCAGTTATAGCGACATCATTAGGTCATTAGATGCACCTTGTAGGTAGGTGATGAAGAATGTTTCGTACAATTGCTGTGGACAGAAGCTACACTTACAAAGTGATAATTGTCTTGAAAGCTTTTAAGTTTAATTCTGTATGTGAATGGAATGATCGTGCCATTTAAAAATTTTCCTGCACTTTTTAGCATCATAAAGTGATGCAGAATTCTTTCCTTTTATACTCTGTGCAGATGTCCCTTCTGAGAATGAAACAAATGGCTACATATTCATCCATGCCGAGGGTGGTTTAAATCAACAAAGAATTGCGGTATATTTTTGCTCCATCAATTTCTTAATCTGACTGAGAGAACTCAGCTTGTTGGCATATTTTCCATAATTATCCATGCCTCTGCACCAAGTGTATGTTTCAGGCAATAATTTTCACTCCAGGAAAATAGATTCATGGCTCTTTGCTTGTGAATGTTTTTGCTGATATGCAATTGTAGTAAATCCTTATGTTCATTGTACTTTGCAGTATTTAGGTCTGAACAAGGTTTTAGGTTTTGGCATATTTGCTAGTTGAGTGCATAAACCAAGTTTGTGCTCCACAAAGTTGGTGACTGTTGTGAAGCTCTCGTTTGAAGGAATCGCCTCCTAAGTGAAATTTAGTGGTCTCTGAGGTTCAGTATGCTTAGGATCTGCTTAGAAGATACCTCAGCTTTATATACTTTATCTCTTATTTTGAATTTCGAAGTAGAATCATTTTAGGGAAGTGGAACTTGCACATGGAACAATAAGATGACCGATTGGTAGTTACCACTCACTTGTTCTACTTTTCCTGTTAAGGAAAACTGAAAATAGATTCAGGTGACGCCAGCATATGGTCACCCTCATGGGTTTGATCTATTTTGTGTAGAAGGAAACGCCAAGTCGTTATTAAGACACTTTAATTACATCATACTTTTCCTTATTTTTTTCCTTAAGCTTTGAATAGATGCTTTGATGGACCGTTCTTTCATAGATTTTCAAATGTTTGCAGTATTATGTTGATATCGACCCAGATAAATTTGGATTTCTTGCTTTACATGTTAATACTACTAGGACACTCATAATCCTCCTTAGTTGTTTTCTTCTTCTATTGGGGATCCTTTTGTCAGAAATGCCTATTTTAAAGCGCGAGGCATAAGAATCTATGCAGAAAGAATCTATAAATGGTGCCCCTGTACTTTGTGGAAAAGTTGAATAGACGTTTTGGGCTTCTTGATTGCCACAGTTCCCATTGAGTTTTGACCTATTATTCAATTCTTGTTGGCACAGCATTCAGCATGGAGAATTCGCATTGTTTAGACAAATATTCACTAGGAAAAATATTACATTTGTTTGATGTGCTGTTTGTCATTGCTCATCAAGAATATACTGGATGTTAATTTAATCTCTTGATCTAGATCTGACTTAATGCGAATCTATCTTATTCATATTTCTATATGCAGATATGCAATGCTGTTGCTGTTGCTAAAATTTTGAATGCTACTCTTATTTTACCAGTATTAAAGCAGGATCAGATCTGGAAAGATCAAACGTAAGATGTCTGGACTATGCACTCATATCTTCTCCTCTTTCACCTTTTCCTGTTCTTCTTATTAAACTAAACTGCAACAACTTCACTGCATGACAAGGTTTGCTTTAGGCTTTTCTGATACGACATGGACCTTATCATTTAGGGGAAGTCATTGAATTATGCTATGCATTGTCTCCTACCGACTTTTGAAATTGTTTCTACAAAATAGCATTTCTCTAGTCATCTAGTTAATCTAAGTTACCGTATGTTATTGGCCTGCCTCCAGGCTTTGGCTCTACTAGGAAATCTTCTCCAGATAAAGCTTCAGATAGTTGATCAGTGGACATGGTTTGACTCCCCCAACGTAGAGTTATCCATATATTTTCTTAGTCATGCATCATTGACCAGTTACATCATTAGTCAATCGCATATTTTTAGATAGGATGACATCTTGTGAAGAAATTTGAATGACAACAAAGAAGATGAAGTTATGGAGGAACTTTTATTTGCTTTAATTGGTATCTTGGAACTTCTTGCATGCTTTTCAATTGATCTTCCTGTATTCATGCAGGAAATTTGAGGATATTTTTGATGTGGATCATTTCATTGATTATCTGAAAGACGATGTTCGGATTGTGCGCGATATCCCTGAGTGGTTTACTGATAAGTCAGAGCTGTTTACAAGCATCAGGTCTGATGAGACTATGTTTTGCTGCTTCCGAATCATTCCTGCCAATTACAACTTGCTTTCCACTAATTTAAAGAAGTATTGCCAAGAAATAGGCTTTGCTATATATCAAGTAGACTTTTAGGGGTCAAAAGAACAAAATGCCGATCTGATATTATCTTGGTGAAGAAAGCATATTGTATATAGGTGATAAAAATTGTATGTGGAGGTGCATGTTGGTTGCTTTTTGTCTACAGGACATGGACGCACGGACATACACATTGCACATATGGAGACTACTTTATGGTTGTTTCCAGATTTCATTGTAAAAGAGGTTGCTTTTGTTGCAAAGTTGGCAGTTGACTGATCATAGATTCTGAAAATTATGCCTTTGGTTTTTTTCCCCAGTTTGCTAAGCAAGTCAATAAAAACGTGGCTGTGTAGTATTTTATACTGCTATGAATGCATGTGCTGACTCTTTTTATTTAGTCTTACAGTTGTTAAGTACTTGAGTAGCATAGTTTATGATGTGAATAGAGTGGTAGTCCAGCAGCATGTCCTTAATTTGGATATCAGTTTATGAGGAAGAAGTAAGTGCTATATCATTTTGGTTTTCCTCTGGCTGATGGTTTCTGAGACCATATATTTTGATGTGATGAATAGTACTAGATAGAATGTATTGGTAATGAGATGAAAAATATTGATGGCCATATCAAGCATGTTGGACACTGATTGATTTATCCTTTGGAAAACACATTACTTTATAAACCAAGACAATGAAAAGCCGTCTTATGGAAAGTTGTGAATCATTGAGTTAACTAGAGCATATCTGTGGCCTGTTTCTGGCAATACCAATGGAAAGCTGTGTTTTGCAACTTGTGTTCAATTTGCAAGTATTATGACATGGTTGATGGTTTACTTTGAGTTGCATCTGGTATTAATGTCGTGAACATTTGTTTGTCTCGTAGACGGACTGTGAAGAATATTCCAAAATATGCACCTGCACAATTTTACATTGACAACGTTCTACCTCGCATCAAGGAGAAAAAGATCATGGCGCTTAAACCTTTTGTCGATCGTCTTGGGTAAGTGAGTCATTTATATCTATATAAATTGAATTTCTCTCACTCTGAGGTCCTCATGCAAAGGTTAAGTCCTTTCTTATCATTGATCCCTTCTTGATTAGGTATGATAATGTTCCCCAAGAAATCAACAGACTTAGGTGCAGGGTGAATTACCATGCTCTGAAATTTCTACCTGAAATTGAAGACATGTCGAATTCACTGGCATCAAGGATGAGAAACCGCACTGGCAGTCAGAATCCTTACATGTATGCAACTGCATCCCCTAATGGCTGTTAAATCATTTAATTGTGTTCTAATACCTCTTGGACCTGACTGTTTTTTGAAACAGGGCGCTTCATCTTAGGTTTGAGAAAGGGATGGTTGGTTTATCTTTTTGCGATTTTGTGGGGACAAGGGAGGAGAAAGCTAAAATGGCTGAATACAGAAAAAAAGAATGGCCTCGGCGGTATAAAGTGAGTTAGGGGGAAAAAGTTTTGGCTCTTATGTTAAATGGAAATTAAAAGGAACGTGCACTCCATCACTTTGTTGGGTTGCTTTTGCCTGCAGAATGGTTCTCATCTATGGCAGCTGGCCCTGCAGAAGAGGAAGGAAGGCCGATGTCCTCTTGAGCCAGGGGAAGTTGCTGTGATTCTGCGAGCAATGGGTTATCCCAAGGAAACTCAAATTTATGTTGCCTCTGGGCAGGTGTATGGTGGTCAGAATCGATTGGCACCGCTGAGGAACATGTTCCCCAATCTGGTGAGACCTTTATTTTTTCGTACTGTACCATTTAGATTCTCTAATTAAGCTGGTGAGCCGCCAGGAAAATTAGATAGTATTTCATTTTGACTTGCTAGTTTCTATTAAATCTTGCAAGGAGCGGTGGGAAACTCACGTTAATCTTCTTTCCAGCATGAATAATATTCCTTGTTTATCATTCTATTATTTTGTCATTTTCTGGTGTAGTTGCAATTTAGCTATCGAATACTGCTATTTTGGTTTTGGCACATCCAGATTAAGTTATTACATATATTATAAAGGTAGACAGAGGCCTGAGGGCTGGAAATGTTTACTTTTGAAGTATGCCCAAGGATGCTTAAGTAGTAGTGGATGATATTGTGGCTTCAAATTGAGCGTAGGCTATGAGTGGCAAAGGGTTAACAATCAAAGGATATTTATTTCTTATGCAGTTTCTTCGATGGTTGCTTCCTTTCGTCACTTATTTGGACTATCAAGCAAAACCTTTTTGCATGAAATTGTTTCTAGAAAATGCAAGTACAATCTTATGCATACTGAAATGTATGAAAATTGCAAGGACGATCAGATGAGAGTATAGTGTTTTCGATTTGGAATTGTCTTTTTATCTCTGATAGAAAAAGGCAACATCTGAATCTCTCCGACGTTTCATGGAAGATTCGTTTAAGATTGCCACTGGGGCTCTTTGCTTGGTAATATTTATATCTTATCCATGCTGAGATGCACACCTAGAAGCTTCAAAAGTCTATAATGAGCATGTATAAGCATCAAGTCTGGTACTTTGAAACCCTCACTCATATCACAATAAATTACAGGTGACAAAGGAGGAGCTGGCGACGAAGGAGGAGCTTGATGGTTTTAGAAAGCATGTGACAAGCTTGGCAGCCCTTGATTTTCTGGTATGCATGAAGTCCGATGTTTTTGTGATGACCCATGGAGGCAATTTTGCTAAATTGATAATTGGGGCACGGAGGTACATGGGCCACCGGCTTAAATCAATAAAACCTGATAAGGGCCTCATGTCTAAATCTTTTGGCGATCCCTACATGGGTTGGGCGACATTTGTTGAGGATGTTGTTGTGACCCACCAGACAAGGACTGGATTGCCTGAGGAGACATTTCCTAACTACGATATATGGGAGAATCCTCTGACTCCTTGCATGTGTAGGGCTTAAAACAAGTCAGAATCTTCTTGT
The DNA here is from genome assembly GCA_014182555.1 of Eucalyptus erythrocorys. Lineage (NCBI taxonomy): Eukaryota > Viridiplantae > Streptophyta > Magnoliopsida > Myrtales > Myrtaceae > Eucalyptus > Eucalyptus erythrocorys. Next base: position 28,176,163 of record CM024604.1, read on the forward strand.
GATCTAGCCTGGCAGAGCGTTCTTTTTAGGTGTGCACTAAAAGCGGGACGGAAAACTCCATTCATCGTGCAAGATGTGAAGAGATTGTGCCATGAGTCCGACACGTTTGTGAGTTGGCGAAAAAGGTTGCGTCTTGGATTTGAGTTAATTTGTTCGAGTAACTGACCTGCAGGACTCGGGTCTCCACATTATTGCTGAGGGTCTCGTACATCACGGCCTTTGCTCATGACGTGGTGCAGAGACTCAGTATCAGCAATCGAATGGTTTTAAAGTTTTAGCATTTACGTTCTAGGTTAGCGGATCATGTGAGGTGATCTCCTGTAAAGCAACTTTGAGATAAGCAAGAGAGCAATTTTTTGGTTTTTTAGTTTTTTTTGTGTTGACAGAACAGAGCTGACCGTGCCAATGATGTAGGATGAGCTCGACGGCAGCTTCCTGCTCATTCTTTCGTTCGGACTCGGGAATCAATCGACCGATTGAGGAGTCATGAGGTTACTTACACTCGTTATAGTAATGAAATACAGTCTCTCCCTCTCTCTCTCTCTCTCAAATAGTAGTTAAACCCCATTTTGTTGCGCGTATTAATTTGGTTTTAGTAACGGTAAAGGGTTTATCTTATTGGTTGACGTTTGAAGCAACTTCTTTGTGCTAGCCAGCGACATGACTTGGAAAGGTCAGAAATACCAAGCCCTGAAAAAGCTACAAGCCGCAATGTAAAAGTGCATCCATCACAAAAAGTGACGCCTCCCAATAAATAAAAAAGAAAATCTCAAATAAGAATTCAAAGTATCATCATTTTTTAAAAATAAAACTTGAAGTGAAGGGCAGTATGACAGGTCCAATCAACGGTGCTTGAAAGTAGAGGTGTCAATGGCTCGATTCGATTTGATTTGATTTTTTTGAAAAATCGAATCGAATCGAATCGTTAAAAAAATCTACTAAACCGAATCGGAATCGAACCGAACCGAATATAAATCAAACCGAAATTTCTGTTCTGTTCGATTTTCGATTTTTAACTTTTGGTTTTCGATTTTTTTCTTTTTTTCGTTTTTTCAAGAATCATCACCACCCAAGAAGCAAGAATCTCCAGATTTCTTTTCATTTCGCCCTGCTGGGATCCAAAAGATGAGTGTTCTTGGGTACCTAGATGCGTTCGACGCACCGGAGCTTCAGGTGTGGAACAACGCCGCCTTCGACAACGGCGAGTCCGAAGACTCCGCCGCCGCCGCTGCTGCCCGGCGTCTTGGTCGTCCGTCAACCCCGTCTTCGTGAAGCTCTCCGACTCACTCGAGTCCGACGACTTCGGCAAGGAAAAAAGAGCCCCGAGTGCGCCAATTCCCAGATTTCCCTCAAATCCTCCGTTCCTTCCAAGATCCAGTGGAAGCAGGGCGTGCTGGAGCCCCTGTCGGCCAAAGCCATAGATCGAGAAGGCAATGGCAGGACTAGAGATGCGGAGATTGAGGAGGTAGAGAAGGAGATCACGTTCCTGTTGTCGAGGCTCGAGGGGCTTCGCCTCGAGAAGGCTAAAGCCGGGGACGAGAAGAAGCCCCGCGGGAGAATCGTCTTGGCCAAGTTCAAGGAGCCGAAGCAAGTGGTGGGGATCGGAAGAGATCCGGATGCCGCGAAGAGGATCGAGGAGACTCTGCTGTCGAGCGCGAAGCCGAAATTGAATCGGAGAGGGCTCAGTTTGGGGCCGGTGGAGATCGCTTCAAGCGTCGGCAAATCACGTCCCTCGATCAAGGGAGAGATCACTCTCGGTTTGTCGATACAGAACCGGAGGAAATCGTGCTTCTGGAAGCTGGAGGAGATCAACGAATTGAAAGTCACGAAGGAGAGGAGGACAGATTTTATCGGTTTGTGTGGTTCGGTTTGATTCGGTTAATCGATAAAAACTGAATCAATAAAAAAATATCGGTTTTTAATGAGAACCGAACCAAAAACCGAATCGAACCAAAAAAATCGAATTTTCCGGTTCAGTTCGGCTTTCGATTCGGTTTCCGACACCCTACTTGGAAGAGGAGTGGTTAAAGATAAAGAAGAAAAGGCAAAAAGCGTGATGAAGAATAGAATGCCCATCACTAACAAAAGCCAAAGAGCTCTGGTCTTACATATATTCACATTCACACGTAATCTCCAGTTTGAACTGAGAGTAGACGAATCGCGAGTTTTGTGCAGGGGTCTGCATCGGTGATCTCAGCTGTTGCCTCATATAAATCCTGAACAGGATTTAGCCAGCATCATAAAAGATGAGCAAAGGAGAAAAATAAAGTTGTAATCATCTCCAACAGTGAGATCTAAAATAAGCAAGTCGAGCCGACTCTTCCTTTGATACGCCGACAATATTCCTTCCATTGTTTTCTGTTCATTTCCTTTTTTCAAAGTTAAAGCCGCATCCTGTTTCCAAATTGGGATCCATTCACAATCTCATAAGCACTCCAAGCGCCTTCAGGTCCTGCATGTCTTAGTTATTAACTTCTAATTAAATTGCTAGATTAACTCTGGTCAACGAAAATAGGTCAGATAGTAGGGATGCGTGCCATTGGTGCATGGAGTATCTTAATTTTCTCAAATCGCTAGCACTTTTCAATTTTAAGTATTTTATTTTCGTCGAATTAAACCCCTCTTATTTTTTTCAAAAATTTAAGTCTATGTCCCCTAAGTTGACCCAATTTCTTTATTTAAAAAAAAAAAAAAACACATCTACTTCTGAATTTATAGATTTTGTTGTATTTTTTTTTCTTCGGGCAAAGCGTGTGCTTTTTTCCTTGAAGAAAGAAAAAAATAATTTTCCTATAAAATGCGTCTTATCTAAGGAATGGGGTTTGCTATATTTTCCCTGGTAAGATACGATTCCTATGGTTTTCCTTTATTTTTTATTTATTTAATGCTAGCATGACTCCTATTTTCCCTGGTAAGATACTTTTTAGCGATAGTCGATATCATCCCATTCGAAAAGTAAAGGTGGTAGAGGATATGTCCAAACGCTATATTTAGAAAGTTTAAAGATAACTATTTTTGGTTCAAATGAAAATTATACATCAAATCAAACAAACAAGTAGACGCCTTTCCACTTCTCTAATCAAAGGCAATAGATACCCTTCTCAGTTTCTCCCTATGGTCCATATTTCTCTCTTTTCAAATTTCTCTTTATTGTTGATCAGGCCTAATCCAGAACGTTAGGGACTAGATTTGCATTGCATCGAATCTCTGCTGTGGTTTGGTATTCTGGTTGTCCGCCACCTGAATTTCTGAATTAGTGTCCGATTTGCTTTGATGCAATTAATTTGCACATTTGCGGCGGAGGAATGAAGCTACTACATTGAGGTTGGATGATGTTCTGAATTGTCTTAACACTGCCCATCGTGTGATGCTTTAAGATAACAAGTTGTCAAATGTCGGAAGAGTAGTTGTGAGGCCTCTTGTTTGTTGTAAGCCTTGGCTTTTGTTCCTTCTTCATCAGGAAAGATGAGAACCTGCAAGACAATGAAAAAGAGAAAAAAGTGAATGACAAGAGAAGTCTCCCTCCCTCCCTCCCTCCCTCCCTCTCTCTCTCTCTCTAGTCTACCATCTCCAGATTTTGCTTGACAGTGGGAGGTTTCATGACGATGCTTGATTGAGAAGAGAGGTTAAAGATAAAGAAGAAAGGTTAAAGCGTGATAAAGAGTAGAATGTACATCCCACGAGTTTCTCGCGAATCCTCCTCCTTACCAACCTCAGTTGAGTCCTGTCGCTTTTAACTCCTTTATAACTACGCATTGCTTGACAATCGGTTGCATGAAGCAAGACGTCCATTCGTATCGGTTCGTCAAAAGATTTCAAAGGGATTATCGACTCTCTGCCCTTAATGGTAACCTTTTCTATTATTATGTTCTCTGGTTTGCATATTTGTTCAATCTTTGTTGCCTTACTGTAATACTCGCGCTGACTAAAACATTTCCTTACAAGATCTGGTGAGAGAGTGAGGATCAAATGGGAATTACGAAAATTCTTGCAGAAGCTCAGAATCTATGGATGAAACTCAATCTCCGAGGGGCGATCCTTACGAGCCTATCTCTGCAAGTCTTTCTCATCTTTTTTGCACCCATGCGAAAGAGGTGGTCAAACAGGTGGTTCAGGACTCTCATGTGGTTAGCTTACTTGGTTGCCGACTCGGTCGCTATCTATGCCTTCGGACTCCTTGCCAAAGCCCAAATCAATGGTTGTACTTCAGACTCTAGGGTCGATGCATATGCTGACCTTTTGGCATTTTGGGCTCCATTCCTTCTGCTACACCTCGGAGGACCAGACACAATCACTGCTTTCGCGCTCGAGGATAATGAGCTGTGGGGTAGGCACTTGCTTAATCTCTTATTTCAGCTAGGCACTGCATGCTATGTGTTTTACCAATCCCTCCCCAGTAACAAGCTAATTGTCCCGACCATCTTCATGTTTATTGGAGGAACCATAAAATATATAGAAAGAACATGTGCACTGTATCTTGCACGCTTCAGTAAATTTCGTGGTTCCTTGCTCCCGTCTCTTGATGCTATCCGGGATAGCGATGCTCTAATAAACATGATTTTGGAGCACAATATCAAATCCCGAGATGTTGGAGAGCAACATAAAACCGATTTGGGCGACAGAGAAGTGATAAAAGCCGCATCTTTTTACTTCACAACCTTCAAAGGCCTCCTTGTGGAACTCCCCTTCAGCCTCAGTCAAATGAACAGAAGCTGGGAATTTTTCGAAAGCACAACCGCGAAGGATGCTTTTCGGGTCATTGAGGCTGAGCTCAACTTCTTTTATGATGTTCTTTATACTAAGGTTGCCATGGTTCAGTGTCCAACAGGGTACCTTTTCCGAGCTATCTCAGTTGGCTCCGTCGTTACTGCTTTTGCACTTTTCTATGTCTTGAACAAGCGTGGTTTTCACGAACATGATATAAAGATTACGTACACCTTGCTCCTTGGAGCTGTGGGCCTGGAATTTGTAGCTCTTAGTATGCTCATTTGCTCTGACATGACGTTCGCAAAAATAGGGACATCTGAGAGACACGGTAGCATCTTCATTAGGTTCCTCCATATATTCAAATCCGAAAGCTCACCGTTCGCATTGCATATACTACATGCTAGGTGGTCTAGATCAATCTTCCAGTATAATTTGATATCTCGGCTGAGTAGGTGGCCAAAATGGATTGAGAAACTCCTTGATCTCATCTCTCTGTGGGAATTTTTTGATGACTTGAAGCCTGGACGGCGAGTACCATACACTGAAAAATTAGGTGAACTGATTTTTGGTGGTTTGAAACGGAAGGCGTTTAGTGTAGATAACTTGGAACGCACGTTGGAGATATGTGCTGCTCGGGGTGAATGGGCTCTGAAGAATTCCGAAACAAAGCAAGATTGCACAAACTTGCTTCCATTCGTCCGCACTGTTGATTATGATGAGAGCCTTTTACTGTGGCACGTTGCCACCGAGCTCTGTTACAATATGGATACTGATTTTAACACTAATCGTGTAAATAGTAAGGTCTTGTCAGATTATATGCTTTATCTTATTATCAAACAACCTGATATGATGTTTGCAAACGCTGGGTTCGGTGAAATAAGGTTCCAATACACTTGTGATGAGCTGGACAAGTTCCTTAGAGGAAATTTCCCTGATGGGAGCAAAATGAACATAACGAAGGAAGGTGCGTGTAGAAGTCTCCTAGAAGTGGAGCCACCTCCTAAGGGTAGAGAGAAAGTCAGTTCTGTGCTTTCTAATGCATGTTTTCTCGCTAGAGAATTGCTGAGTATTGAAAAGAAAGACAGGTGGAAGATCATGAGCGAAGTGTGGGTGGAATTGCTGGGGTATGCGGCGGTTCATTGCCGACCATCCGCACATGCTCAACAACTAAGTAAAGGAGGAGAACTTGTCACCTTGGTTTGGTTATTAATGGCACAACTTGGCTTCTATCAACATCTCAGAGCAATCGAGTCTCCTTCCATAGGAGGTCAGAGTTTGATCGCGTTGGACACTCCTACTCTGGGCATTCCATACTTCCCCAAGAAAAGGCGTAGGTATTTTTAGAGGGCTCATTGCCTTATAAACTAACCTAGTACTCCCCTCCTAAGCGATGTGGGATATGAGATATACATCGTATTTTTTAAAAATAGTTTGAGTAAGTTGCCGAGTCGGCAAAGGATGAGGCTTCTACCCGCAAATTCCATTGAAAATCTAATGCTGGGGGATCTCACCTTTTTTTAAACCGTTGTTTCGCTTCTTCTTCTTGTACTAAGCGTACTGATTGGCTCAGTCCTTCCCTTTAAACTCCTGTTCAATTTCAATAATATTGATAATTCGGATGTTTGGGCAGTTTGAGTTGTTAAGTTCTCAGGTTAGATTTTTCTTCTTTTGTCTTTTCTTTGGCAGTGCACTGATCATTCTAGTGCTATGTAATATCCACGGTTTGAAATGAGCATTATGTCAAATCAAGCCCTGTTTAATAGCGGTTGTTTTTATCGCTCCACGAGTGACAAAACTCCTACTGCAAAAATGACAGGAAAAAAAGAGGAAAGAATTCGGAAATGAGGAGGAAGCGTCCAACACCACGTGGCGCAAACCCACCACGCTTGCCCCCCCCCCCCCCCCCCCTCTCTCTCTCTCTCTCTCCTCTCCATCTCTTTCTCTTTCTTCTGCGACTTTGCAGCCTGCATCCCTCGATACATTGTTCCCGTCGGGGGGAGTCTTCGTCCATCGCTGTATTTCTTCCTCTTCCCAGTTTTCCTTTCTTCAGGCCAACATTCCTCTCCTTTAATTTGTTATATTCCTCAATCAGTGCTGTAGTGTTAGGGTTGCTGCATTAATTGGATCCCGGTCACTCTCTGTCTCTCCCCCACTCCGCGAATTAAGTCCGAGTACGCTGATTTACGATTTGAATCACAAGTTTAATATTGTACCATCAATAGCAAGTCACATTTTTAAGTAAGAAATTGGTGAATGTCAGTCACCTAGTCTGATAAACATTCTTCATATAAATGATCATACCGAAATAAATGTGTCCGTGGCTGTTTAAGACTGGTCTACCGTAAACCACAAGGAAGCCAAACTAAATTGATTGATTCTTTTTTACTCCCCAGCCAAAACCAAACTCATGAACCTTGGTTTGATTTTGGCCGGATTATGCTTTTCTTCAACACCCCAAGGTAATGTTTTTCTCGTACAACTAAGCTGAATATACCATAGGAGTAAGATATTGCGAAAAACACAAGAATGAGTAATAAAATAAACGGAAAAAGAAAATAAACTAGACATTAGATTTATGTTGTTTGGTCAATGTGATCTACCCCAAAAAAAGAGCAACACTTTATCTTAAAGAAGGATCCAAAGTGGTTATTTAGAGTGCGTATATTTGTGTTTCTATTCAAAAATTGTTCTAGGAAACAAAAATAGAAAAAAGTATTTCTACTCCGAGGAATAATTTTTGAATAGAAGAACGCGTTTGGTAAATTTGTTCCAGAAATAAAAAAGAACGAAACACGTTTGTTTAAACTTGTATAATTTTTTTATTTCTTTTAATTTTTAATATTTTTATTTTATTTTTCCTATTTTCTTTCTTATTTTTCCTATTTTATTTTTTTTTTTTTTTTTTTCTTCTTATGGTTGGTCGCCGGCTCCCGGTGAGGCTCGGCCTCGCCTTGGTTGGACGAGCTCGGCCTCATCAAATCTAGGTGAGCTCGAGCTCACCCAGCCAAGGCGAGGTTGAGCGTCGCCAGCCGGCGTGAGGTTGGCCTCACTTAACCATCGGCGAGGCTTGGTGTCGCCGGGCCACCGCCAAGTTGGCGCTCGCCTAGCTAAGGTGAGGCCGAGCCTCGCCAGAGGCTAGTGACGCTCGGCCTCGCCGGGGCCCGGCGACGCTCTGGCGAGGTCGCCGGCCCTCGACGGCATTGCGGCCCTAGATGGTCGGTCGCCGGCCATAGCCGAGGCCGGCCATGACGCTCTGGCGAGGTCGCCGGCCCTCGACGGCCTTGCGGCCCTAGATGGTCGGTCGCCGGCCATAGCCGAGGCCGAGGCCGGCCATGGCCAAGGCCGGCGACCGGCCAAAGAAAAAAAAAAAAGAAAAGAAGAAGAAAAAAAAAAGAAAAAGAGAGGAGAGAGAAAATTTGTCCTTAAAAATTGTTACAGAAATAAGAAACACGTTTTTCTTGTTTTTTGTTTATGTTCTAAATGTGTTATCGGGAACAAAAAAATAGATTTTGAATAAAAATGCAAATAAATGCGTTTCTGTTCTTTTATTGTTCTCTAGAACAAAAAAACAAGAATTTTGTTTATAGACAAAAAAAAGAAACAAAAACAAACACTACCTTTGTCTCAAAGAATGACCTTACTCATCGGCCGATGAATACATGCATATCTGATGCATATTCCAATGGCTTGATTAGGGTATTTTTGTCCATTTATTTTTTTTCAATTTTGGGTTGCCCTGTTCAATGTCTCCCTTGTTCACTTCTTGCCCAGATTGAGAACATTGGACTTGGGGAAAGGCCGGTGAGCCCCAACTGCTGTAAGGGTCGCCGAGGGCTCAACCTATCACCGGCAACGAGCGAGGGCTCGATGCCCATCGTTGACAGTAGGCGAGGGCTATTGAGCCCTTGCTGGCTGTGGGAGAGGGGGCTGTCCAAATCAAGGCCCTATAAGGAGGTCTTCTAGGGCAAAAGGGTTCTCTATATCGTGCGGTTTGTTGTAGTTTTGAGGCTGTGGGGGGCGGGGAACAGGCTTCGCCAATTTGGCAAATTGTGATTTTCGGGCAATGCGAATTGGAGCCCTTGCCTATTCTACGAAATACTGTGGGAGAAATCGCTGGATTTGGTGCGAGGGCCGAGGCTTTCTTTTTTTTGGTAATCCGTTCGTTTTCTTTTTTCAGTACAATCAGAGCGGATTTTGTTTTTGGAAGTTTGTTGTGTTGGAAGTTTTGGATCTCGGAGGATTGCGAGGAGATCAGGTGGTGAATTTCCTGAATCGAGCAAGTCATTTAGTGGGATGCATTTTCACGCTTAGCGGATTAGGGATTGGGCAGGGGCTCTAATGGCGTTCTCGGATCTTGCATTGAGGTATATTGAGCAGCGGCAAGGTGGAGGGCGTTCCTTGTTGGCTGCCGGCTGCTCGGAGATTGGCAATTCGCACATGCAAGACGGGGGGAAGGTTGGATGGTGATCTCGATATGTGCAGAGTGGATGGGAGTGACATCAAGAGCAATTTGAGGGAGCCGAAGAGGAGAGGGAGCTGGGAGATGGGGTTGAAGGTGTTTGGGGAGGGCCAGGTGGAGAAGCTGTAGAACACAGTGTTGCCGCACTCCTTGCGGTCGTGGAGAAGTTGTCGATCTGGGAGTGGTGGTGGGAGGAAGGGATGAAGAAGGTGATGTGAGTGTCCTAGTCATAGTCATGGCAGAAGACAAGGTTGTCGGTGGAGTGGCGGGCAAAGGCGGGGGAGGTCGCCCCTTGCCGGCCCTAGGCGAGGGCTTGCCCACCTCACAAGCCACTGATAAGGGCTGGCGAGGGCTTGCAAGCCCTCGCCGGTAGCCAGCGAGGGCTCGACGGCCCTCGCCGGCCGCGGCCGAGGCCACCCTCGCCAGATCTGGCGAGGGTCAGCTTGCAAGCCCTCTTCCATGGCTGGTGAGGGCTTGGCCGCCCTCGCTTACTGGTGGCAATGGGCGTCCAATCCTCGTTGGCTCTCACCAACAGCCGGCACTCGTCGGCCCTTCCCAAGTTCGATGTTCTTGAGAAGAAGATGAACATGGGACGAAGAAGATAACAAACAAGTGCCACCATTGACCCAAAAAAAAAATAATAATAAAGAATAAGACAAACGAAAATTAAAAAAAAATATTAGTACAAAAATGCCCTTGATCAGGCCACTGAAATATGCATAAGAGATGCATCTATCTACTGACCAATGAATGAGGTCATTTTTTAAGACTAAGGGTGCGTTTGGATGGGCATTTAGAAAGCCCATTCAGCCCCCAAAACCCCTTCAGCCAAAAAATAGTTGTTTGGTAACCAATCTCAAAGAGCTTTCAAATGAAAGTCGGGCCTTGGGAATCTTTGAAAGCTGGTAGGGACCAGTCTTGGGCTTTCAAAGCATTCCACCAAATACGAAAATATTTTTCTCTTCCTAAACTACCCTCATTAATCTTTCATATTTCCGTTATTGTCCTTATATTTATTTATTTTTTTTTTTTTTTTTTAAATTCAGCCAAACCCTTCGCCGGACCGGCGAAGGGCTGCGGCTGCCGACGAGCCAGATCTGGCGCCGGCGGCTGTCGGCCGAGGTCGCCCGGCCCGACCTCCGGCGAGGGTCGCGTGACCTAGCCGAGGGCCGCCGGAGGTCGCCCGACCTCGGGCGACCCTCGGCGAGGGTCACTCGACCCGGGGGCTGCGCGACCCGGGCGCCGCCCGGGTCTCGCGGCCCAGGCGGGTCGCGCCGCGAGACCCGGGCGGCGGTCGCTGGGTCGCGTGGCCCCGGGTCGAGCGACCCCGGTCGCCCGAGGTCGGGCGACCTTCGGCGAGGGTCGCGCGACCCGCCCGAGGGCCGCCGGAGGTCGCCCGACCTCGGGCGACCCTCGGCGAGGGTCGCTCGACCTAGGGGCTGCGCGACCCGGGCGATCGTCGCCCTGGGTCTCGCGGCCGTGGCGGCCCTCACACAGGTCTCGCGAGGGTCGCATGACCCGATGCGGTCGCGCGACCCTCGCGAGACCCGTGGCGGCGGTCGCCCGGGTCGCGCGGCCCCGGGTCGAGTGACCTTGGTCGCCGAGGTCGGGCGACCTCCGACGAGGGTTGCGCGACCCACCGAGGGCTGTCGGATGTCGCCCGACCTCGAGCTGCCCTCGGGCTGGGTCGCGCGACCCTCGCCGGAGGTCGCCCGACCTCGAGCGACCTCGGCCGACGTCCGCCGGCGCGGATCGGCTCGCCGGGGCCCTGCCCTTCGCCGGTCCGGCAAAGGGTTTGGCTGAATTTTCAAAAAAAAAAAAAAAAAAAAAAAAAAAAAAATATATATATATATATATATATATATATATATATTATACCCATCAAAGCCCATTGCGAAAGTTTTGTTTACCAAACGCACATTCAACTCAAAGTCCATTTGCAAAAATTTTTATCAAACACATTGCATTTTCCCCAAATAGCTTTGGGCTTTCAAAGCATTGTGCATTGGACTCAAAACCCATTGCAAATCTTTGAACCAAACGCACCCTAAATGACGACTTTGGGTCTTTATTTGAGACATACTCCACTCTAAGTTCTCTTTTGAAAAAAGTAAGACACTTTGAGTTCTTATTTTGGATTTTTCTAAAGTGCAATCAAAGTCAAATTCAATTTGATTTGCGGAGAATGGTGATGTGATTTATTTGAGTCATTCCTCTCTCTCACGTGGCAGAAAGGTTTAAGTGAAAAACGTCCGCGTCAGCAAAACGACGTCGCGTGGGACAAGACCGACGTCTCTCCCTCTTCCAAAGTCGTCTTCTCTCCCTCTTCAACCCCGCTGACGACGTCTCCTCCCTCTTCCTCTCTCTAAATCCAAGTTCCTCTGAATCCGAACCCTGGTCAGCGTCTCCGCGCCACGACGGCGACGGTGACGGGGACCATCTCCAAGTCTCTTTCCTCCTCGTGCAGGTACCACTCTCTGCATCTGCGCTGTTCGACCGCGGCTTTCTGAACCTTTCAATGTGACCGAAATGCAGTGGCTTTTTGACCTGTTCAATGGGACCTAAACATACGCTTTGCATTGTTATCACAGTTTGAGCTTGACTGGAGTTTATTCGGGTTACCTTCTTCCAGCAATACTGGAATTCACTCCACATTTTGCTTCTACTTATTAATTGATCCATCAATGAAGACCAATCTAATGATGTAGTAGTCCGGTTCGCAAATGATTTTTCACTCTGGTGGTCATAACAAGATGCAGAAGCAACTGAGAAGATATCGAAAAGAGAAATGGAATTTTGGTATCTCATAATGTAATTTGCAACTACTGGCTTTGCGCGTTTTAATAATTCGGGATTTTCATGGCAATCCCGTGATTTCTTTTGCTTGCAGCTTCTTTTTTTATTATTGTTAATGCCGCCGGGGAACATGAGAGATAAATCAATAATTTGTCTTTTGATTCTTTCCAGGTTGAATATATTCCCTTCTCGACATCGTCATTAAGCATTTTTCGCCCATCTCCCACGGGCTCTGCTTGTTTTGCATGCTCCAGTGGTAGGAACAAGTTAAAACATTGCTGCTTTATATGGTAAAATGCTCGGGAAAGTGGCATGTGCATCTTTTGTTCTCATTGCTAAGTAACTTCTGTTTGTCTGTTCATCCAGCGCATATGGACCGGATCTAGGCCAATGCTCAGGCCGATGTATGTACATCTAGTGCTTCTACTTGTTCTCTATTTGTGTATATTGCTTCATCTGACAATATGTTTCACCCGACGAATCTGTTTAAAGATATTGGTTATGTACTTACGTCAGGTTCTTGTAAAACGATCATAGTATAGGTAATATACTTCTATTAGGTTCCTATAAGGTATAGATAAAGAAATGAGATGTTCATGAGCATACACAGTCAACAGGCTTTGCAGACTTGGAGATAGTCCCAATTCCTTTTATTGCCGAATGCACTTTGCAATCGAGTAACTTGTCTCTATTGTTCTGTTTTGAGGGTTCTGCTTGCATTCTTAATATGATGATCAGAAGAATGAGGTGCCGACATCTGAATCAAGTGGCGTTACTCCTAATGAGGTTGAGTCAGAGCTAACCTGCCATTGTGGTGTTCAATCACCAATTCCTTTTATGGAGGTGTTCTCCTATTGGAGTCACGGTGTGCTTAATGTTGTTCCCTATGGGCACTCCATGTGCAAGAGGAAAGAGTGCGCTCTCCCTGAGGAGTTAGGAGGAGGAGGCAAATTTTGGGAGCGCAACGGTGACAACGATGATAAGGACTACGAGGAGTAGGTGGAGGACGAGGAGGAACATGAAGGCTGGGAAAGCGGTCAAAAAGAAGTGATAGAAATCATTCAAGTTAGGATCTTAGAACTCAACACCTTAACCCTTCCTCCCCATCTCCTCTGGTTGGGATCTTGGAACTCAACATCCTGAAGTAACTTGAGTTCATAACCCTTTACTACAGTTGCACGGAATGTACTTCAATGAGACGGGTGAATACAATGATCTTCTTGAAGTACGTTCCCTGCACTGTTGTAAAGGATTACGGACTCAAGTTACTTCAGGACATAATAGAGTTCCAAGATCCCAATAGAGGACATGGAGAGGAAGAGTTAAGGTGTTGAGATTCCCATATCCTAGCCTGAATGATTTCCACTACCTTTTTTTTTGACCGATTCCCCCAGCCTTGTTCTCCTCCTCCTAAAGTTTGATCTAAGCAAGCTTAGAGAATCTTAGTGAATGCAGCATCACTTCGAACTAAAACCGTGCTCTCGGAAACCATGCGCTTAAACACATTTTCATGGACAAGTATTTAGTAGAATATTGATGACTTCCAAGACAGATTGCAAGGCAAGTCTACTTTCGAAAGCCTCAGAGTACCCTGTCATTTTGTTTGATCACGACATTCGATCAGGAGCATTACAATAGAACAAAATAATCGAAACACAACATGAACCAAAAACTTCATTCGGGTCTTTAACTCGATCTGAAAACATGGTTACGAAGGAGAAAAAGCAGAGCAGAGCGAGGTCTGAACCAGGGAAGCTAAAAAAATAGGAAGGAGGGCTCTCAGTTTCACTCTAGACACCGTCTTCTCCGTCCTGTTTCGGGAGTGGTCGTTCTTTGTTGTCGTTGGCAATTCTCTGTATCTCTCATCCTTTGACGGTGAGGTAAGAGCGATTTGAGGGTTTTCTTAATTCCAGTTCTGGGACTTTTCTGATGGCGGTTCTGGTTTCTCCTGTGATTTGGGCTCGTTGGTTGTGGTGAGTTTGTCATGAACAATGCACTAATCCCTACGCTGGCTCCAACGTTTTGAACACAGGATGATCTGATCCTTGGTCCATTGTAGAACAGACCGATGCCAAAATTAAGGAACAATCAAACTGTAATATCTACAGCTTGGCACTGCACGGTAAAGAAGGTACCGTCAATCTTAGTAAAACCTTCAGCCATGCTCCTAATTTTCTTGATATTCACCTGTCGGACTAAGAGGTGGTGGATTCTGATCTCTTGAAGTCATCTTTGCCAGTTTACAGCGAACCAAATGTGGAAGAAGTTTCTGTGCTTCTGTTAACGGTATGAAGATTGAGATTCTGGACGGGAAAAGCTTCGGAGAAGTGCAATGTGAACTTCACTAGTGAATTCGCGCTCGATATTGTTCACAGCTGCAAGTTTTGCAGCGAAACAGAGTTGCGCTTCTTTGACAGGTTGGGAGCTGAGATGGTTACAGTCGTAGCTTGGAGACGTACGAGAACATGGCCATGAAGATTGCCAACGGGTGCTAAGGAAGGGTTGCTCGATGACACCGCGTACATGAACGATCATGATCATATGCCAATATGGCAGGACAAGCCTGATGGAGATCGATCGCTCTTAAGTATCTTCAAGGAGAGGAAGGCGAGTGCGAGCGAGAGAGGAAGTGCGTACAAGTTCTTGATCATCTCTCTCCGCGGGAGAAAAGGTAGAAAGCTGGGTGAGGCCGGGAAGTTGCTTGGAGGAGACGATGAAATCCGAGTACGTCCCGGATAGAATCTATCTGGGTTACTCACGTTAAAGTAACAAGTCGTTAGATGTAGGAAATGTGTAAGTTTCCGGCGTAAAATCGGTTTTTCCACCGCCTTGAGTTACTCTCTCCGCATTAGAGCGCTTTGCCGAGCGTAAGTTGGAAGAGGCATTAAAAATGTGAATGATGCCGGAATGGAGCGAGACATGCTGAATAAGTACGTCTACCGGAGTTTCTCCTAGTGCTTATGTCTATACATCGGTGGTGGTGCATTGAGGGAAGCATGATTGAGCCCGCTTGGTCCAAAAGAAGTTACATGTAGCTAAACAAAGGAAATCAACGACATAATTACCCCTATGCTTTTCTTTTTGGCGTACATAAAGAGTTCGCACAAAAGTTCGGGCTGGAGATATGAGCTAATTTCGAGTCTACACCTAGAGTGACATTTTAGTAGAGGATCCTCGGGGGCCTGATAATTAAGATTATGCATGATGGTAGTCGTTATGCTTTCCGCAGAAATGATATTGATAAATATGATTGCGCTGCCGCCGCCACCCCGGTTGGAGGTAATGCCTCCAACCGGGCCTTAATCATTTCCCTGTACCTGCCTAGATAATGCTAGGAGACCGGCATCGTGGGGATCATAGGTGGGATCTGTTCCTCACTATGGAGGTTTGCGGAGAGCCCATGGGAGAAAGGGTTTTTCGGGCCCTTTCTCATTCCCTAGCCCAACACGGGGTCTCTCACCCCTGGCAGGTTCTTCCTGCCGTTGGACTTGGCCTTTTAACCTCTTGCCCAGGAGGACGCATAAAATAATAGAGAGGACCCAACAAATTTTCTTGAGATTTCTCCTTTTATCCCCTACTGTTTCTTGTTTTCACTCATCTTTTATCTAGCTCACATATTTTGATTGTGGGAAAAGTGTCAAAAAAGTCATAAAATCTATTGTATTGGTGTAAATTAAGTATTAAACCTTAGTTGGAATGACTGAATTGGCACTAAATCAAATGTTCACGACTAAATTAGTATAAATGTAATAGATTTATGACGGTTTTGATACTTTTCCCGTTTGATTGTTGAAGGGTTCGAGAATCACTAAAAATGCTGGTCTGAAGCTGCAGTCTAAGATCGGAAATTGGACGACAATTCCATAATCTGAAGCAAACGGAATACTCCCAAATGCACAGTATCCTTCTTAATTCATTCTTCTAATACGAGTGGAATACTAATTACCTTGGCATGCCATGAGTAGATTCCTCAATACCCACCAAGAAAAAGGAATCGACAACAAACTTCTAGTTCTGAATCGAAAATTCCCAACAAATTAATACAGACAAATCTATTACGAGACAACTGTTAAAACCGAATCAATTTTAGGGCCAGTTCAGAACTTATCCAAAATGTTTGCATTTTTTTTTTTTGGTCGAAAGTAGAAGTAGTATTATAACAACGGAAGCTTACAACCAGACGCTAAGGCGTCCGCATACAACAAATCAAGGAAAAGATAAGGCGGGAATATGTTCCAATCTCAGGCCGAAGTTTGAAGATGCTGGGGCTTAGCAGCCTAGTCGGCCACAACGTTGGCCTCTCGCTTACAGAACTGAACAATCAGATTAGGGAAAGAAGAAAGCAAAGCAATGGCCTTGGCTAGCAGAGCCCGAGTCTCCCACGGCGGCGAAGCCACACCCGTGACGGCATCACGACGGTGCTACAGTCTGATTCAAGCACGATTTGTGCACGATGGATTCCCTGGTGCAACAAGTGCTGGAGTGCAGAAGTGAGGGCCTGGAACTCAGCCTGCAGAGCAAATCCAGCCAGAAATCGAGTAGAGTAAATATCGGTGAGTCTACCTTGATGATCTCTGCAAATTGATGCCTTAGATCCTTCTGTATTGCCAGGCTGAAAAGTTGCATCAACGTTACATTTCAAAGTACCGATATCAGGCGGTTTCCAAATCTGTGGTGGGATCGGTTGTGCCTTTGCATTTCTGGAATGGGTAGGAATAGTGAGCTAATAAAGGCGTCTTTGTGTTAATGCAGATTTGACCACCACTGTTGGATCCAGGTGATGCCCACGAAAGATGAAATCATTCCTCATGCGCCAGATCTGCCAGAGAACAGAAGCCATAAGTTCCATCGCAGGTGAGTTCTTCGCAGATACAACCCTCTCTATTAACCATTCTTCAAACCGATGAATTGTGGTAGGCTGTACTTGGATGTTAATCTGTGGATGTGTCCAGATTTCTGTTGTCCACAAACAGAATAAAAATAAGTGCTCAATAGTTTCTGGAGTGTGTTGTTTACAATGCTGGCATAAAGGGTCTGGAGTGATATGTCGCTGAAATAGGTTGCCTCTAGAGGCGATTGCATTATGACAGAGTGACCACAGGAAAATTCGAAGTTTAGGTTCGGTGCGCATGCCCCAAATGTTTTTCCATAGGATCCTAGGATGCTGATATGATGTGGATGCTGTATGAGTATTGTGGTTGTCTTTGAGATTTGTTAAAGCATGGTAGTTACTCTTCATTAAGTATTGGCTATCTATTGTGGCTGTCCACAAAAGCTTATCATTAGTAAAAGAAGGCCTAATTGGAATGGTTAGAACTTCTTCAACAATCTAATCATCAAGAGAGTTATGGAGAAGAGATCTTTTCCATTTGTTGTGGATTGGATCAATGAAATCAGCCACTAGATTGGGTTTGTCTCTTGTGGCCGGTCCACCAAGAATGCCTCTTGGTAGCCATGGATCCTCGCGGATTCTAATGTTGCATCCATTACCAACCGACCATCGAACACGGGGTAAGATTGCATCCCAGCCCAAGAGAATACTCTGCCATCCCCAGGATGGTTGAGGGCCCTTGTGCGTCGATCTAAAATCAGTGGAATGATAATAGAAACCGTTAAAAAGCCGACACCAAAGAGCTTCAGGTTGCTGTAGTAAACGCCATGCTTGCTTTCCAAGCATGGCCTTGTTAAATTCAATGAGCTTGCAAAATCCTAAACCACCATTGTCCTTACTACGCTGTAAAACCTCCCATTTCTTCCAATGTATCCCTGCTCTATTCTGATCATTCCTCCACTAGAACCGAGCAATGACTCTTTTCTATAGTGCGACACAGAGAAACAACAGCTTGAAGATCGACATGGTGTAGTGAGGAAGTGCCTGGACGACCGATTTAAGAATAATTTCCTTACCTCCCTTAGAGATAAACTTTTCTTTCCATCCTTCCAACTTTGTCTATACTTTTCCCAAAATCCAAGAGAACATTTCCTATTTAGAACGGCCCCAGTCAGACGGTATCCCCAAGTATTTTCCATACCTTTCGAGCATTGGTACTCTGAACTCTGTAGACATATTGTGCTGCAGAGTAATAGGACAATTCTTGCTAAAAATGAGACCTAACTTGTTGCGGTTCAAGGCTTGTCCCGAGCCTAGACAATACTGATTTAAAATATTAGCAAGGTTCTCGCATTCCCAAATGTTAGCCTCCAGGAAATAGATGGCATCGTCAGCAAAAAATAAATATGACAGGGTAGGACACCATCTATTTAACCTGAGACCCTTAAGATGCCCCATGTTTACTGCTTGAGTAATCAAAGTTGATAAAACATTCGCCAAGAGTATAAAAATGTATGGAGAAAGAGGGTCACCTTGTCTTAGACTGCGGGTTGGATGGATAAGGGGAAGTAGTTCACCGTTAAATTTGACACGATATGATGTGGTAGTAATACACTGTAGTACCCACTGTACCTACCGTGGATGGAATCCCATTTTGAGAAGATAGTCGTTAAGGAAATCCCATTCTAGTTTGTCGTAAGCCTTTTGCATGTCGGTCTTGAGGATGACATTAAATTTTCTCTTTCGCCATTGGGTCTTGAATTGATGAAGAACTTCTTGAACGATTAAAATGTTGTCTTGAATTTGTCGTTCACTTACAAAAGCTGACTATTCCATGGAAATCATATTAGGTACCCAAGGTTTGAGTCAGTTAGCTATTACCTTGGAGATGACTTTATAAGCAAAGTTGCAGAGGTTAATTGTTTGTATTGATCAAGTCTCTCAGGGTGAGGCATTTTAGGAATCATAGCAATAATGGTTTGGTTCAGAACGGGAGGCATCCTGCCTGACTGAAAAAAGTTATGAACAAGGAGAAGGAGGTCCTCCTTAATTACCGCCCAATGAGGCTGACAAAAAAGCCATTAAAACCGTCAGGGCCAGGAGCTTAGTCGTTCCCAGCTGAAAAGTAGCTAAACGGACCTCCTCTAAAGTAACTCTACGTAACAGTTGGTCATTCACGTCGTTGGTTACTACCTGTGGACATTGATCTAGAATAGGGCCATAAGGCCGATATCCTACCGTCGTGTATAACCCAGAAAAGAAAGTGGATGTCATAGCTTTCAAAGTGTGAGGATCACGAATCCATTGCTGGTTGTCATCCTGCAACATGGCAATGTGATTTCGCTGCCTTCGTTGAAGAGCAATAGCGTGTAATTGGGTCTTCCAAAACTTACAATTAAATCACGAAATTTTGTGTACTTCTAAGGAAACGTTGATGAACAACTTTTGTGTACTTCTAAAGGAAAGTTGATGAACAATTTTTGAGTTTTGAAAATTTGCAAAGACTTCAACTTCATCAAAATTGCAAAAACATGTTTGGACGATTACAGATAATGTGGGCGCGAGACGAATCGGCACACTTATCAGATCCTTTGAACATTCTAACATGCTTTGATTTCAATGAAATTGGTGTCGACAGAAAGCCTGAAATGTCAGCTCAAACTTTTGTGAAGAACTCATTTTGAAATTCAAAACACAAAATTTTATAAAAATCGAAGAATATACAAAATTCTTGCTAGAAAACTGATTTTCAAAGGTTAACCCAAAAAGATTTGGCCATGATGGTACCAACGAAACGATCTTCATTTTTTAATGAAAATGTTAGGTGAGATAGATCTGATGTGACAAACAACTTCCATAACAACATCATCTCAAAATTCGAATAAAAAAATCCTTAAAAATAAAAAAGCCACTGATTAGCTAATGGCTAGGATTTGATCTCTAAGAGCGAAATATACGCGTTAATGATTAAGTAATTATATGATTGGCTAAAATTTGATCACATGGATTGCTGAGTTGTATTATTCAATGGCTAAGATGATAGGATTAATGGATGGCCAAGATTTGGTCTCTCTTGAATTGATGACTAAACAAGGGCATTTTGGTAATTTTGATGCATGAGAGAGGGATGGCCACTGGCCAAGGCATGGCTGGTTAGGAGTGGCTACCGGCTGCTGATATTTGGCCAGAAAACAACCTGATCAACATGGTCAAAACTGGGTTGAACTAGTTGGATTGGTTTGAACTGAGTTGACTAGGTTAAACTGGTTTAATCTTAATCCTAATTTTGTTCTTATTTTCTTATTTTTGTCCAATTAAATTGAAATTAAAATTACTCTATGTGAATTGGACGCAATCGAATGCAATGGAATTACCTCAGGCTGATTAATTGTACATGATATGCTTAAATTCATTGAATTTTTATCATAACAATGTCGCGAGCTAGACTCATGTTTGTAATTGTACTTCAATTGACCAAATTGAAGTTCAATTACTTCAATTTGACCCAACTTTAGAATGGGCCAAGTCGAATTGGCTTGATTGGACCACGTTAGGTCAATTTCGTAACTTTCAGGTGGGCCCAATTCATCAAATAGGAATGTTCCCATGTGAATTTGCCAAAATTGATATCGAATTTGGATTGCCACTAAGAAATGAGCTCACTAAGGAAATAATTGCTCAAATCATGAAGGATCCATCAGGACCTTTGATTAGGGCTAAAATTGGAAATTCTTGTCCCAAATAAAAAATTTCAAAAATGGTTTGACAATTGGATGTGGAATGACCTCAAGATCAAATGGCGTGAAGAAAAGTTAAATTGAAAAATGACCAGAAGCTAGTAATTTTATTTTTGATTGATTTTGAAACTAAATTTGCAAAAATTGGAAAACTAGATTCTTAGTTGATTTTTATGAAATTTTTGATGCCAAAGTCAAATCAAAATTAAAATAAGATGATTTGAGGGTTTTGAAGATTTTCAATCTTTCTGGTCAAACCGTTGACTAAAAATCAATCTTTTAGTGATTAATCACTAAAATGCAAATTCATCTGTCAAACTTCGATTTTTTTTTTTTTTTTGAAAATTTTCAATGCAAAAGTGAAATTGAGATTATTTGGGAACTTTCTCAAAAAGTAAAATTTTGATTTGGGATTAACTTCTTGATCAAAGGGTTGATAAAAAAGTCAACTTTTTGACTTTATGAGACTTTAATGAAAATAACAAGGAAATGATGCACAAGTAAAGGACCAATGAAAAAGAAATGAAAATGACACTTATTTATTTATTTATTTAAAAAAAGGGCTCCTTCGCAATCGAAAACCCTAATATTAAGTTTTTATCTTTAATAACGTGTCGATTAAAAATCAAGTGTCAACAATAGCAAATGAGTCCGGGGATGATATCTAACCACGAAAAGAATATATCATCCAAGGACAATTCTGAGGTTGAGGCTTCCTCATGCTTCCTCATTTCTAAGTCTTGGAAATGAAAAAAAAAGTTTTGTCATTTTGAAACCTTTTTTTTTTTTTTTTTTTAATATAAACATGCATGGCTATAACCATGTTTGTTTCTTTGATTTATCGACTTCATGTTTTAGGGATAATCCTATGTCATGCAAGGATGTGGGAATGGTCCAACCAGACGTCTTAAAGACCCATGGCAGTGGTTTTGATGATTCAAGTGATGATTCTACTAGAATTTCAACAGAGTTGGAAGCCACACAAAGAGTCTTGATTGCTTACTTTAAGGAGTATCAAGATGTGTTCGCCTAGACTTATGCCGACATGCCAAGCCTTGATCCACTAATCATGGAGCACGGCTTACCAACTAATTTCAACATGTCTCCCATAAAACAAAGAATGGGGAGAACTAAGCCAAAATTGTCAAAGAAGATTAAGGAGGAGGTAATGAAGCTTCTAAAGGCGAGATTCATTGAAGTCTCCTAATATCCCCATTGGGTAGCGAATATTATGTTGATAACAACAAAAGACGGAGGAGCTCAAGTATGTGTCAACTATTGTGACATGAAGGGAGCCAGTCCAAAGGACAATTTTTCGTTACTACACATAGACATTCTCATGGATAAAATTGTTGGGTTTGAATTGTTCTCCTTCATATATGGATTTTCTAGGTACAATCAAATAATGAGGATGACATTCACCATCCCATGGGGACCTTTCACTATAGAGTCATGCCTTTCGGTCTGAAGAACGCCGGCAAAATATTAGCTTGCCATGGTCACACTCTTCCATGAGATGATGTATAAGGATATTGAATTATATGTTGACCACATGATCGCCAAAACCTGACATGGAGAGGACCATGTGGAGACCTTGAAGAAGTTACTCGACTGACTTCATGAATTCAAATCCTGCCTAGATTCTACAAAGTGTGTGTTTGGGGCGACTTCCGGTAAATTGCTTAGGTTCATTGTGAGTTGTAGAGGGATGAAGGTAGACTGGTTGAAAACTAAGGCAATATGTCAACTACAACCTCTATCAACTCTAAAGGGATTTCAAAGTCTCTTGAGGAGATCAACCTACATTGCTTGATTCATTTCTCAACTTTTCGAGACGGCGAAGCCTTTCTTTAAATTTCTCAAGGATGCAAATCAAGTGGAATGACGATTGCCAAGTGGCATATGAAAAAGTTGAAGCAGTATCTAATGAACCCTTTAGTTTTGGTTTCTCCAATCCCGGCACATCCTTTAATTCTCTACCTCACAATTAACAATGAGTCTTTAGGTGCAATGCTTGCTCAGAAAGGACCCGATGATGGAAAGAATCGAGTGATCTACTAGTTGAGTAATAAATTTACTACCTCAGGGCTAAATTACCCTGAATCAGAAGAGACATGTGCCACATTGTTGTCAGTATTACATAGGCTTCACCAATGTACTTTGCATCACCAAATGTTCCTTGTGATCGAAAATGACCTCATCAGGTATCTACTTGATCGATTGGCTTTGGTAGGGAAGTTGGCCAAATGGCAAATTCTAATTTCAGAGTTCAGCATTCAAATGATACCACAAAAGGTAGTGAAAGGCCAAGCGGTTGTTGATATGTTGGTAGAAAATCCCGAGGAGGCTTGTGAAGACAATTTCTCGAATGATTTCATTTTATATGTAAAAAAAGACACATGGACCATATTCTTCAATGGAGCCATAAACTTTTTTGGTTCTGGCACTGGGGCTGTCTTGATATCTCTAAACGGATATCATTATCCTATTACTACAAAGTTAAGTGTTCCCTTGCACTAATAGCTTAGTCGAGTATGAAGCGTGTATCCTCGGTTTGCAAGCCGTGATCGCAATGGGAATAGCTTAGTTTAATGTGTTCGGTGACTTTGCATTGATTATTCTTCAAGTAGTAGGCGAATGGAAGATGAGGGATGCTAAGCTCGTGCCTTATCACGATTACTTAGTGGAATTAGTCGAAGAATTTTATGAATTCTCATTTGAGTATGAATTCTCATTTGAGTACCTGTCTAGGTCTCATTGTAAATTCGCTAACGCATTGGCAACACTGTCATCCATGTTGCAAGTCACTAGTGGATTAGAAGTGGAACCCCTAAAGATTGAAGTCTTGGCAAAATCGACTTACTACATGGCTACAGTTGAATAACCTGACGAAAAACCATGGTATTACAGTATCGTAAACTACATTCAGAAACAAGGATTCTCCAAAGGGAGCACTCTTGCTAATCAGAAGTACATAATAAAAATGGCCTCAAAGTTCTTTATTAGTGGTGAGAATCTATACAAGAGGTCTTATGAGTCAATTCTATTTAGATGTGTAGACATGACTAAAGCTACATAGATAATGCAAGAAGTGCATAAACGAGTGTGCAATCCACATATGAATGGATATATGTTGGTGTCGCGCTTAACCCTAATAGAATCATGAGCTCTCCCAAGCTCATGTTATACGTGACAAAATTTTTATATGATTTAATTGTCTAACCTAAGCAATATATGAGTCGCCACTAGCCTTATTTTTGAGGGTCAGCTAGAAAACCCAATCGAGGGTTGGGAGAATTCCCTCGATTCCTACGCAACCAGATATCTAAGCTCAGGGACTTGGGTTACGTTAAATATTTCTATTAACGCCCTTCCGGTACCTAAACAATATGTTGCATTTTGTTCTATTATATCCATACATGGTATATTGCTTTCAATCTATTCTATTTATAACAATCAATGAAATCACAATTAAAAGACAGGAAAGTAAACAATCAAGATACAATAAACCTAATCATGCAATTCCTAAAAAAATAAAGAGAGCATCAAAAAGGAAAAATGACAGAAAGAGAAAAGACCCGCAACTCGTCGGGTTTTATACAACGCAAAAGACCTGAGACATATGTCGGGAGAAAGAACATTACATTATAATGGTCGGAATGGACATCAACCTCCACCGTCTTCTCATCATATGCCTTCTCTTTCTTTAGAGTCCTAGTCTAAATCTAAACTAATAAATTTGAAACTAGGTACATATAAAAAAAAAAAAAAAAAACAAACATCACAAATGAGAACAAAGTAATCAAGGTAAGAATCCATGTATAATTGGCTCTATGTAAAGCACAAGACATCAGGTACATCAAGAAAACTATTTTCATGAATAGAGTTCCCTAAGATGGGTTATATATAAATTCAAGAACACGCAACACCATATCAGAAATAAAACAAGACAGAAGAGAATATGGCAAATCAGAAAATGAGGCATGGTAAGTTCACTTGTTAAACCACTTAACCAATGCATGAAAATTATGGAACTTGAACATAACGTAAGCGCTAAATGCGAGGAACAAGTTTGATTAAAACATTTAACCCTAAATCTACATGCAAAAGATCACACAAATTCATTAACATTGATATGTGACTTACTATTAATGGGGCGAAATGTATTAGATTCAGCACATTGATTATTCATTTCAAAATAAAAAGCAGCTAATTATAGAAAAACAGCATGCATTTTCAGATTCAACGTACATGTTTTTTTAGAAATTCAAAAGCAAAGACATATCAATTGACTACCATAGTATACCTAGGAACAAAACAACAAAATTGAACTACCAAAATAGAATTAATAGAACAACAAAACAGAACCAGAATGACCTACAATAAAACCAATCGAAACAACAAAGCAAAACCAGCAAAATCAGTAAGTCAAAACCAGCTTCAAGCTGGAATCAAATGCCCACCCAATCATAGGATATCAAGACACAGTCAGCATCTGGTACATGTAAATTCATAACTACTACAATTGTAAAACTTCCAAAAAAAACAACCAGAAGCGATCCCGATATCATTGAAGCATTTGAACAGAACACAAAAGGCAGCTTACATCAAGAGTTATGGTCATTAAAAACTACGGCCAAAGAATTTATATCAGGAAAAAAAAAATCAGATGCAAAGGGGCCAATGACTTTTTCTAGTTATTTACATATATCACATAGAGAGCCATGTACGCTAACTAAAAGAAAATGCACCTGTGGAGTGTCATGACCATCATGTTGTCATTCAATATAAGCAGCACGCCATATTATGTGCAAAACAAGCAATTCAAGAAAGCATAAAACAGACCCTATTCAACATTCACGACAATGTTAAGAAGACATATTGGAACACATGTGATAAAGTGACTGTTGACACGTAAATTTTTGGGGTTAATTTTTGCTAAAAAATAAAAAAATTCAAACAGATCACATGGCATATAGTTTAGGTAGATTTCATTTTGTTATATTTTTGATTATTATAGATTTAGGTAATATGCATTGGGAGATACATTTTTTGCGCAAAAGGGGAATTTCTTTTGATCGAATATACAAAAGGGAATATTGCGCAAGGTGTATATTTTAATGACATATTTAGGGGTATCGTGTGCAAACAAAAAAGGAAAATATATATGTCGCAACGATACATTTTTCAGACCTATAAATACATCATGCGGAAGGTAAAAAAGGGAGGCCACACATTGATACATACGGCCGTACAAAAGGGGGGGTACACACACATTGAATATATGGTCATATTGTGGGGTTTTTTTCTCTCGATTCGAAGAAAAAATTCAGGCGAGAAAGAGAAAATTTTCCATCGTTTCTTTAGGGTTTGAGGAGAAAAAGTCAAGGTTTTTGGCTTTTGTTGAAAAAAGAAAAAGTGCAGCAAAAGAGAGAGAGCAGAGAGAAGACGTGAGAAAGGACGTGAGGCGACGTGTGAGGGGGGAAAAAAGGAAAAGAAAAAAGAAATAAAAAAGGCAAAATTGCTGTTCATCTTCCTCGTTACTCCTCTCCGCATCACAGTCGCTCAAGGTCTCCGCCGCACCGACGGCCGTGCGGCAATCGCTGCTCGTTCGCGAGTTCTGAGCACCGAGGCCCGAGCCGCTCCACCATCGCCGCCGCCGCCTGACGCCAGAAGCCGCGACGACCCGAGCAACGCCCCTACTCTGTTCGTGATTTGCCCAGTGGAGTGCCCGACGTCTCCGCCTCGCTCTGCGACGATTCAGAATACACGGCCACAATAGAGAGAAAAGAGGGAGAGAAGAAGCTCTCTCGGCCAACCCTTGGCGGAGACGCTAGTCTTGGCGTGCCACGACACCACCATTGCGCCCTCATCATCGACAACACTACTGCATCGCCCTCTTTCAGCCATGAGCCAACCACTCCTATGATGATGGAGCTGCCCACACCAAGCCGCTGCTGTTCGTGATCTGCCATCAAGTCATCGCCATCTGGGACCAACGAGCTCAGTGAACCGTTAAGAAGTCGAGTACAATGATGCTGCACTAGCCCTCTGACGATGAAGCTGCCGAACGTCGTTTGCTGATCGAGAGTTCCAGCCCAACTCCCACTACAAAATACGAAGCAAAGGACGTCCGTGAAGGAGCACATGGGCATCCACGCGTCACACCCAAGTCCAGGTTTCTTCACGGGGGGGCAATACACTATTTTGAGAAGAAAAGTCAACACCGAGAGTCCAAGCAATGAAAATCAAAAGGCTTGAGTTTTGATCAAGGAAAGTAGGATTTTCTTTTGCTGAATTTTCGAGAGAAAGGCCATCATTAATGGTTACTGCCAAATTACTTGCCGCACGTGTCTGCTCCGATTCTCATCGCGCACGACATGGCCAGACACCCTTTTCCTAGTGCCGGATCTCGTCTTCTCTTTGCTTCACGAAGGCGTCGCTAATAAATTTTTTTTATTAGTCCAGCGTCTTTTGGCATTCTTGTAGGTCTCGCGGAGCCGTGCCCAGTGTTTTCCATAAACACTGCACCGCCGTGACGTTTCTTGCTGTCACCGAGTTGCTGCCACCTTTGCTGAGACTACACCGAGTTGAGCAACAGCAGCCATCCTTGCCATGTCTTGTGCCAAATCGAGACCCATCTGCTGTGCCGAGCCTCACCCACGAGCTATTCCCGGTCATCTGTCAAGTCGATTCCGTCAAGCTCAAATGTGGCAATAACTCTTGCAACATTAGGTAATTATTTTGTTCAAACTTGATTTCGGTATTTTATTGCCTAATATATGTCTATTAATATCTAATGTTCATATTCATGGGCGATAGAAATAACTTTCAATTAGGGTTTATTTCCTAATTCGCAACCGCATATAATTTTTTTATTCCATCTATAAGGCTTTAGATGGAATAATTAATCTACGAGGAATAAAATTGATATTTTGATCTTTAAGGCTTAAGATCAATTTATCGATTTTATTAGCGAAATAACCAAGTTGAGTAGATATCGTTTCCAAATTTGAAAAATGGATATGGTATCTTTGATGACTCTGAATGGCTCGGTACTTGTCTCATCTTGATTGATTTATTTATCTTGAAATATGTATGAGTTAGTTTAGCTTCATATTAGAATATCGCATGCTTTAGGGTTATCTTGCATATTTAGAATAGAGATTTTATTTTGAATTTTTAAAAATAAAATCCAAAAAAATGCATTCATTTAGGATGTTAGTTTTAAATTTGAATTACACGTTTAATTATTTGACAATTTTAATTTCGAATTTCATAAAAAAATTAGAATCAAGGCACTCATTGCACGTCATTGCATAGATTGCATTCTTTTAGGAAAAGGAAAAAATATCATGTGCATGTCATTTAGGATTAGGTTCATACAATGCACGTCATATAGAATTAGGCTCATTTAATTAGAAATTGCTCGTCCTTAGAATTAGGTCATCTTGTTAATTTAGATTTGCATATTTAGTTATTGCATGTTCATTAAGAAAACACAAAAATTTATTCATGTCACATAGTTTAGATCATTTTGTCATGTCATGTAACTTAGGTCATGTTGCCATGTCATATTTGATTATCAGTATGCATTGCATATAGATTAAGTTCCCATTAAATAAAGTGAAAACAAAAAAGAGAAATTGCGTGTTAATTATAAATCATATCTAGGACTGATGATGTGAATTCTGATCTAACGATGCAGATGCTTTCGTTGCTACAAGGTAAGTCCCTTAACTTTATTCATTATTTTATTGGGTGTTGAATTGGTGGACTGCGCACCCACATGATCACCTCACATGTTAGGGAGATAAATTAAAATCAATTCAAGCTGCCTGCTAAACATTTTTTTCAAAATAAAAGAAAAGGTACCGAAAGGGCGTTAGATAAATCTAGCGTAAGCAAGTCCCCGTATCTAGAATCTCTGGTTCGTAGGAGTAAAGTAAATCTCCCATTACTTTACTTAGGTTTCTAATCGACCTACCAAAAATTGATTAGTGGCGACTCCTATTTAAAAAATAATTGCATGTTAAGAATTTGAACCTAAGTCGCGAATTGGTATGGGCTTGGAAGAGCCCGAGTTAAGTCTAGGTTTAACAATCCATTAGCCAAACCCTAGGTGATCTCACCCGAAAATTTGGTCGCGACAGTTTGGCGACTCCGCTAGGGACTTGTGTTAAAACACTTAGTGGACTTAGGCCAATTTTTCTTTTCTTTTGAAAAATGTTTGTGTTAGGCAGCAAGGATCCCACGTATGTCCCTAACATTTAAGGTGTTAAATGTTTTTGCAGATTGGGAGGTATAAGGGGAGTAGTCTTTGCTAACCCTTGTCTTGCAGGATGGAGTTGGGGATGTATGTTTTAAATTCAAATTATTGAAGTGTTGTTTGATTTAAACTGTTGTGCATGCTTTGCATTTAACACTACACTATTGCACACACAACCTACCGCCGGACCTGGGCCGCACTAGGATATTTAGGATGGTATTGAGTTGGATACAACTTCGACCGCGAGGCCGCGTAGTAGAGGTTGCCCAACTCAATCCCGAAAGTTTCTTTCTTGGTGTCAAGATTGTTTACCTCTGCCCGCGAGGCTGCGTCGCATTGGGGTATCATTCTTGACTGAGCCGGAGTTAGGAGGACTTGACTTAGTATGCGAGGCTGCAACTAGTCATCCCACTCTGCTAACTTCACTTTGTTAAGCTTGTCTAGAGTAGAAATCGAACCTCACATCTCATGCGCTTGTCTATGTGATTGCCATTGATTTTCCTTGGTGAAGTAAGTCTTCTATCCCTATACCTTGCAATTTATTTTGGTCGGTCCATGACAATTTACGATAGTCGTTTGATCTAATTCCTTTGTCAATCAAAAAAAGAAATGAGGAAATTGCCATAAAATGAATCATTTTGGAAAATAAAAAAAACTTTGGAAAATTTGTTTTCAACTCGTGCATAGGAAATTTGATCTTGCTAGGGTGTTTATTTTTCTAGCTCTCTTTAGAGATTCCCTTCCTGTAAGAACTTTTCATGAAAAAAAAAAATGAAAAAAAAAAGTTGATAGATCATTGTCATGGACTGACTTTCTATTTACACCTCATACTTATATGTTCCCGTTCTTTTCCATTAGGTGATTATGGAGCGATCCCGCTCACCCATCCGTTCATGATCAAGAGCTAAAATGACGGATCAAAAAGAGTTAATCTCGTCAAGCAAAAGTGCTGCAATCTATCTTCGATGAGAAATTGTGACTCTAAGAAGAGAGCCAAGAAGACTTTTTTGAACCGTCTCATTTTCTTAAGATAGATGAATTTGATGGCACCATGAAAGGACTAGTCCAGAGGGGAAAATATCTGACCTGAAGGGTTCACACCATAAGACTAAGGAGGGTGAAGAATTCAAGCACGCATGATTCATGGTCTTAAGTAGATCGCTTCCTCATTTATTAGGGGCATGTTTAGTTGCACCTTCCCCTGTGTGGGAATTTCTATTGCTTTTAGATATTGGTTTCAATTTCTTCTGTTTGCTTCAATGCTTGAACATCATATTCCAATAAATGTAATTCGATTGATGGATATCAATAAAATTACAAGTTTTGTTTTGAGGACATGATGGGGTATACCAAACTAGCCCGGTGACGATATCCAACAATGAAAAGAAAACATCATCCATGGAGAAATTCTGAGGACTGGGCTTCTTCATGCTCCCCCCTAAAAAAAAAAAAATCATTTTTAGACCCATTTCCAAAAGCATGCATTAGGTTACCCTTGTCTATTTTTCTAACTCATTTACTTCATGTCTCAGAGTATAACAAAGAGGTGTTTGAAAATAACGCGTCAATTTCCAGTGATAGTGGACCCGTTGATTTGGGAACATACATCCGAGGAAAAATAGACGTGGGGGCAAAGGACTATTTCCTAGCTGATCTTGATGACATTTTCCAAGAGTGAAGAAGACTTTAAACGTTACCTATCCTCTTCCTTGTCTTGAGAGATTTCCTTGCACATTAATAGGAAACTGAGGGCAAGTCAGAAGAAGATCATCTAAATTCCAAAGTGTGATGTGTGGCACATCTCTTTACAATTTGTGTGTGATGTCATTTCCATGAGAAAATGATAGAACAAGTCAAAAGAGAATCATCCGTCTTGGATGAAATGGATACATGTGAATTCTGATCTAACGATGCAGATGCTTTCGTTGCTACAAGGTAAGTCCCTTAACCTTATTCATTATTTTATTGGGTGTTGAATTGGTGGACTGCGCACCCGCATGATCACCTCACATGTTAGGGAGATAAATTAAAATCAATTCAAGTTCTCGCTAAACATTTTTTTCAAAATAAAAGAAAAGGTACCGAAAGGGCGTTAGATAAATCTAGCGTAAGCAAGTCCCCGTATCTAGAATCTCTGGTTCGTAGGAGTAAAGTAAATCTCCCATTACTTTACTTGGGTTTCTAATCGACCCACCAAAAATTGATTAGTGACGACTCCTAGTTAAAAAATAATTTCATGTTAAGAATTTGAACCTAAGTCGCGAATTGGTATGGGCTTGGAAGAGCCCGAGTTAAGTCTAGGTTTAACAATCCATTAGCCAAACCCTAGGTGATCTCACTCGAAAATTTGGTCGCGACATTGACCAACATAGCAAGATCATTTGTCCCTACATACTCAAATAGACAATAGGGATCATTCACAAAAGAAGCTACTTTCGTCTAATTTGCCATGCTTATGATAAACTGACTTTTTGAGCTAATGACAGTCATTGCCCTGATGAAAGCATCAAAACTAAGGGGATTTCCGAATATCTCACAGGGAGTTGGCCAGTTTTAAAACATTAAGCATCCAAACATTTCTATAGGTAACTCATCAAAAACAGGAATGAAATGTATCTTAGTCATGACATGATTCCGAATTTGAAACCAGAAATTGATCTGAAATTGTCAAATACGAATCATATATATAAATCACTGAACAGTACAGAATCAAATGAGACCTCCAACCATAGTAAGTTTGAGTTAGATTGCAGACGCCAAAAATCAACTGATTGTCACCTTAAGGAAATATCAACAAATCAACCATAGGACAGTACAGAATCAAATGAGACCTCCAACCACAGTAAGTTTGAGTTAGATTGCAGACGCCAAGGATATAATAATCCTGAGTCGATACCAAAATTCGAGTAAATCAGTTATCAGTAGTAGACACAATGGATAAACAGAAAAGGGGTGATCCTCGCGTAGAAACAAATATTTCATGCAGCATCGTCGATGAATGATTGTGTGTGGTGTGCAGGTGACGTTTCAGCGACTTTTTTACAGCAAATTTTCCTCCTTATTATTCCATGTACCAGAGCTAAATCATGACAGCAAACCAGAAATCCACAAATGACTGGGATGGCATAGACAGCTCACACAGACTGAGCGAGGATCACCGCTGATAGAATAGAAGGCATATTCTAGCACGACTCTTGTTGGGACAAAATCAAAGCAGACATTGATCTAGTTCAAGAATTTCATCAAACAGGTGCTAGACATTTCGGCCAAAAGGTTTGGATGCAGAAAAAAAAAATGTCCTATTTAGACTTATCACAGAGGCTCGCACATCACTGGATTTCATGCAGGTGTAATCAAGCATTCGGTCCCTTACTTGATCGAGCCAGAAACGAAGAGCAGCTGTCGTTGTGGGGTTTCGGATTTTTATCCTTAAAAAGGAACCGAAAACTCCCAAACTTGATGCGATTCCAAATCCTGGTACCTCGAGCTCTGGAAGGATGCGGTTTGCAACGAGCGCGTCAGATCCGACCAAGAGCGATCCTCAGAGAGAGCGATCGAAAGGGAAAAAGAATGTCTCAGCCGAGATAGACAATCTGTTAAACTTGATCCAGAGAGATTCAGATCTGGCGTCGATCGGTCTTCTAGGGTTTCAGGGGGGAAAGATCACGTTCTGAGCCACCACGAGGAGATTGCCGATCCAGTGAGCCCGATCCAAAGGGAGGATCGGTTAAGCGTCGTCTTCGCCACAGCTGTCGCCAATCCTCGTCTGTCGGCTTCGAATCGAGTTAGATTCGGCGAGCAAAACTGCTAGCGTCGTCTCTGATGTCGCTGATCCTCACCGTAGCCTCCGATCGAGAGAGATCCCTCTTGTGACTGAGATCCTTTGCCCAAAAACCAGATCTGAGAAGGAGAAGAAAACTCGCGAGCGTCAATCAAGCTCCAGATCTTCGATCGTCCGTCACCACCCTAGGGTTTCCCACGCTCCACAGCTGGCCTCACCGACGACGCAGGAAGAATCGGTCGACATCGATTGCCGGCGTGGACGCTCCGGTTCAATCTTCACGGCGGAGATCGAGGAAACATACCGTGAGCCAGCCCGAAAACCTTCTTCGATCTAGGGTTTTTTTGGGAGGAAGGAGGAACGAGAGAGAGAGAGAGAGAGAGAGAGAGAGAGATCCCCCGAAGAGAGAGAAAGTCCAGCCCCTTTTATATTTTCCATTTTTTATTATTTTTTTATTTTCCGCTTCTCTCTCTTTTTTTCGTTCGTTTTTTATTTTCCATTTTTTTCTTTTTTTCTCTCTTTTTTTTTTTTTTTCGTTTTCCTTGTTTCTAAATTTTTTTTTTTTTTTATCTTTTCATTTCAAACAATTTTTATTTATTCATTTTTATTTAAAATGCCGACAAAAATTTCGGGTGTCAACAATTGGCCAAGAAAATAACAAGGCTGGGCTATTCTGGCTTCCCTTAAAGAACAATTGTGTCCAACATGTCTGGAGTTGTCACTATTGTCAAATTCATAAAGATAGGATAAACATCCCTTCGAATGAATTGGATTAGTTGTCCAAGCCATGACCATTCTCAACATAGGGCATCAACCTAATTGATCTGATTAACCCTAAGGTGTCAAATATACATAAATTTATCATGGTCGTAATTGCTTACTTCTCAAAGTGGATTGAAGCCAAGTCATACACAAATGTCACTTGGGTTGCTAATTGTTATTTCAATACTGCATACTTGCATGATCACTTCACATGTTCGTGGATAAGTTTAACATTAATTTGGACTACCTAAATGAACAAGACTATGTACCGAAAGAGCACTAATTGATCAATTAGTGTAACCAAAATCCCGACTCTAGATTTTCTGGTTACATAGGAAGTGAGTTATACTCCCGTGCCTCACTTGATTTCTAGCTGACCCAAACAAGTTAGTGGTGACTCTCCATTAGAAAATCATTCTAGCATCAATTGAAGCTAAAATTAAATATCCAAACATCATGCGGGGTATGGGTTTGAAAGAGCTCGCACCTAATCAAAGGCCGTAGGCCTGCCTTTTAGGCAATACACCTATACTTATGTCTTTTCCCCTCCAGACGAAAAATGTAGGTCACAACAGTAAGTTTATTTTTTGGAGCATTATTTTCTTACTTGTTCTATTAAGATATGATCTTTTCGGAATGTAGTGTTTCTATGCATCCATATTTAATTCATGCAACTGCAAGAGAAAATTCACCAAATTAGTTGATAATGAAAGTGATACTCACAGTTAATCGAAGTGGCATTGGAAGTAACAATATCAATTTAGGGCTTGTTGAAACAAATGAACGTTAATCAATTTCGAAAAACCAATTTAACTTTGGATATGAAATCGATGGTTGTGATCATCCGTGAAGCACTAATAAAATAAAATATATTAAATATAACTCAGTAATTAGAAGTAGTCAACTTCATATATTCACCGTGTTATATTGTCCATGCTCGGGATAGAAAATGGCCGAGTAAGGTTTAGAAATTAATATGTGTTTGCAGAATGGAAAACACAAGATTTTCAAAAAATATTTGGTTTTGTTTGCTACATTAGAAAGAGACCACTCATATTGAATTGTACTAGAGAAGATGACGAAAGAAATAAAGAACATGTATATACAAATAAATGTAAAAAATGTAAAAAATAAGCGATAATAATATAGGTGAAGAATCACCCCATTCATATAAATGAAACTCATCTTTGGTTTCTTGTTGATGTATTTAGTGCTCAAGATCCAAAGGAAAATGCTAATGCACCCAACGGGCAAATGTTAATAACTAATAAATATGATAGATTAATACAATCAAAGGGGAGCAAAAATGAACAATTTACATCATCATTCGTTTAGCTTTTTTTTTTTTTTTTTTTTTTTTTCACCCGTGAGAAATCCAAGAACTCAACGATTTTTATAAAAACTTATTAGTGAGTGGAATGGCTTAAGACACGTATGCCTCATTCCTCTTATTTCTTATGCAAATGCTAGCTAAGAGTTGCATTGAGCTGAGGGAAAAATCCTTCAAAAAAGTTAATCCAAACTCAACCTTATACTTGCTATTTCACTCAACAAAATAAGGGGATAAACCTATTGAAAATGCTGTGAATGACCCTTTATGTTCTAAAAAAATCACGTAAATGAGTTTATATTTATTGATTAGTAAACCATACTTATAAATGGCAATTTACTAGACATGCTCATAGAATATAAAAGATGTAAGAATTTGCAAATTTATTTGAAAATTTAGTGAATTCATTTTAATGTTGGTAACTTACTAACTATAGTTATGAAACCTAAAAGAAATCAGTAACTTACTAATCTATTTGAAAGTTCGCAATTTTCTAATCTTACCTGTAAAATTTAAAAGAAGTTACTAAGTTATTTGGAAGATGGTAAACTCATCACAATGTTGGTGACTTACTCACTATACTGTAGAATGTAGGTAAAATTACCAAAAATGTTATAAACTTATTACATTAGTACCAATTTAATTCTAAACCTTTCAATTGGATTGATTTAATCCCAAAACTTTTAATATTAATACCAATTTGGCCCTAAATTTTTCAATTGGATTAATTTAGTCTTAAACATTTTCACATTGATACCAATTCAGTCCACTTGGCCAGTTTTGGCCGGCCGGTGCTGACATGGATACCGACTGATTACCGGATGTTAACGTGGCAAATTTTAAATAATTTTTTTTCTTTTTTTTTCTTTCCTTTTTCATTTTCTTTTCCTTCTTCTTACTCCTTGGATTTTCCCTATAGTGGCCGGCGAGGGTGAGGTAGCT
Source organism: Eucalyptus erythrocorys (assembly GCA_014182555.1). Lineage (NCBI taxonomy): Eukaryota > Viridiplantae > Streptophyta > Magnoliopsida > Myrtales > Myrtaceae > Eucalyptus > Eucalyptus erythrocorys. The sequence goes on from CM024604.1 coordinate 28,211,777, forward strand.
TTACTTGGATCCGGCCTTGCCCAGATCTGGGCAAAGTTGCCTTGCCCGTGGCCTTGGGCGAGGGCCGTGATTCTCGCCCAATGGCCGGTGAGCCTCGCTGGAGGCTCGCTGGCCACTGTGAGGAGAGTCCAAGAAGGAAGAAGAAGAAAAAGAAAACAAAAAAAAAAAAAAAGAAAAGAAAAGGAAAATAAAAATTAATAAAATTTTTGCAAAAAATAAAACTTATTTTAAAATTGCTATGTCAGCATCTGACCACCGATTGACATCCACGTTAGTACCGGCTACCTAAAATTGGCTGGATGGACTAAATTGGTACAAATGAGAAAATGTTTAGTATTAAATTGGTCCAATTAAAGGGTTTATGACTGAATTAGTATCAATGTGAAATGTTTAAAACTAAATTAGTCCAATTAAAAGGATTATGGCTGAATTGATATAAATGTAATAGGTTTAGGACATTTTTGGTAATTTTCCAGCAGAATGTAAAAGAAAATAATTTATTAGTGAATTATGATGTTGGTAGCTTATGACAAGTTAAATTAACAAGTAATAGGTCCTATTTTTTCTGCCAATAGTATTTGAAAATCACTAGCGACTTCCAAAATCTACAAACAAGGAGAGTTTTTGTCTTTTGGGCCTACGGGACCTAGAATTTTGCAATAAGATTACCTTGAATATGGACTTCAAAGATGCTTTGAAGTTTGAATCATTAATACCCCTGTTCCCTATTGTAGATGAGTATGATACGTGCAAGTCGAGGATCTATTATTGACTATCAACTTCAAAAGAAATTTGGGGTGGTACAATGACAAAAATAGTAATCCTTAAACTCAGGCTGAATAGCATCAGTAGCTCTTCATCTTTTTTTCTTTCCCAAGGAGATAAAAGAATGACGTACAATGAACAAGAAAAGGACAAATGGGGGGTTAATGACGCAAAGTGAGTTTTTGAAATATCTTTTTCATGTCTATTTAGTCAATCAACCTAATACGAAAATCACACTTAGAGAAGAAGATGATAACATAATAAAAACAAGCATCCATATGCGAAATTGCATTTCAATCCCACTTAAGTTGTATTCCTCAAATGACATTGCACACAGTTCACGGGATCACTTCCCAACACTTTCATTGGCCTCCATGAAATTTGATCGCCTTCCGCTTTGGCTTCTTCATCCATTTCGCTCCTCTTCTCTCTATCCTCAATTTTCTCCCAAGCCATTTGGGTCTTCCAATTTCCCATGAAATGTACGCTATGGTGATTCCAATCACGATTCCAAACACATAGCCTATTCCCATTGCTCTCTTATCAAACCAATTTGCATACTCTGTCGCACTATTATGAAGTTGAGCATCATTATGGCTTGTGTTTTGCAATGGGGTTCCATATAGGCCAAGATTTCCACAAAATGAGTCACTTGTGAATGTGCTTAGTTGCTTGTCTTGAGGTATGCGGCCTGTGAGCTGGTTCTTTGAGAGGTTCAAATACCCGAGGAATGTTAGATTTCCCAATTCTCTAGGAATCCTCCCACTAAGCTTATTTGAAGATAGATCTAGCCATTCAAGATTAGCCAAGTTTCCAAGGGTTGGAGGAATGGATCCTATAAGATGGTTGTGGGAAAGGTTCAGCCCTATTAGAGAATGGAGATTTCCAATAACATCCGGAATGTTTCCTTCAAAAGAGTTGAGTGATAAATCAAAAGTTGTGAAGATGGTCAAGACCCTCACTAACCGAATCTCATTTCCTTTCAAGATCACTTTCACGGAATCGTGATATATTATTGGACCAAACTTAAGCCACATGTACAATGATTTGTCTTGCGCCTCTTGCCCAATTTGTACATTTATCATCCCTTGAAGTTTTACTATCAAATTCGCTGGTAAGGGACCAGTGAAGTTGTTGTTCGAGAGGTCCAAAATGCGCAACTTGAGAAAGCGTTTAGATGCCTTTGGAAAATCCAAATGACCCTTGAAATTGTTGGACCTCAAAATAAGAATTTTTAGCTCCGGTAGTGTTCCCAACCATACTGGGAAATCATCCTTAAACTTATTGTTGCTGAAATCTAGAACTTCTAGGTTTTTGCAATTGGCAAGGGATCGTGGCAATGTCCCTTCGAATTGATTTTGACTCAAGTCAAGAGTTCTCAAGCTACTTTGTGATGAAAATTTTTCAGGGATTGTGCCCGAAAGATGATTCATTTGCAAATTCAAAACCAATAGACCAGTGCTACCATTTGATAAGCACTCGGGTAGGCTACCGGTTAAGTAATTTTCAGACAACGAGGAATGAGAGGTTGGTGGCAATGCATATCAAAGAAGAGATCTTCCCCTCTATTTTATTGTTTTTGATCGAATAATAAATTGTGGAGGGTGATGGAAGTGGAAGTGGGCCTTCAAATTTGTTGTTGGACAATCTAATTACGGCTAGTGATGTATTTGAGAAACCTTCTATTGGCCATTGTCTCGAGAGTTGATTATTGTTGAGATATAAAAGGAGGAGGTTGGTCAAATTACAGAAAAAAAAGGAATTGAACCAGTGAGCTGATTTGAATCCAAACGTAAGTTGTGCATAGCTTGGAGATTTCCTAAGGATCCGGGAATCGAACTTGAAAGAAAATTATTGCGGAGGTTCAAATTTTGTAAGTCAGTCAAATTACCAAAAGAAGGAGGAATAGGACCAGTGAGCTGATTCAGGCTTAATTGCAATTGCATCATAGTTCGGGGGTTTCCTAACTCATTAGGAATGTTACCAGAAAGTTGGTTCCCCTGTAGAAAAAAATTGGTAAGCTTTGTCAAATTGCCTAATGTTGAGGGGATTAAACCGGCAAGATTATTATAGCATAGGAAAAGTCTACGGAGAAGCTTCAAGTTCCCAAGCTCCGGGGGCATGGAACCAATAAGTTCATTATGAAATACCTGCAGTTCTGTTAATTTCATCAATTTCCCAAAAGTGGGAGGAAATGGCCCTGTGAGGAAGTTAGTGCTCATGTAAATTTCCTCCAAGTTTGTCAAATTCCCCATTTCAAGAGGAATAGAACCGGAAAATGAATTGTTTGAGATGGATAGCCTAGCGAGATTGCTCAAGTTACCCAAGGAAGAAGGAAGAGATCCATCCAACTGATTTGAATACAGGGCAAACACGTTCAATAAGGGCAACCGACCTATTTCATCAGGAATAGAGCCATTCAACTCATTAAAGGCAAGGTCAAGCACCTTGAGCTTCGTGAGCTCACCAATCTCCCGTGGTATTATCCCAAATAGTCGATTGAAGGAGAGGTCAAGGTAGGTGAGATTGCTTAAAAGATTGACTTGAGGCGGAATACAACCAAAGAGTTCATTGTGACTTGCATGAAATTCCGTCAGTTTCATCAATTTCCAAAAAGTGAGAGGAATTGGCCCAGTCAAGGAGTTGGAAACCATGTAAATCTCCTCTAAGTTTGTCAAATTCGCCATTTCAAGAGGAATAGATCCGGAAAAGAAATTTTCAGAGATGGATAGCCTAGTGAGGCTACTCAAGTTACCCAAGGAAGAAGGAAGAGATCCATCCAACTGGTTTGAATACAGGGCAAACACGTTCAGTAAGGGCAACTGACCTATTTCATTAGGAATACGGCCATTCAACTCGTTAAAGGCAAGGTCAAGCACCTTGAGCTTCGTGAGCTCACCAATCTCCTGCGGTATTCTCCCCAATAGTCGATTGAATGAGAGGTTAAGGTAGGTGAGATTGGTTAAAAGACCAACTTGAGGCGGAATACGGCCGAAGAGTTCATTTTTGTACAAGTTTATATAGGCAAGACATGGCAAAGATGGGAATGGGAACTCATTGAGTGTACCTTTGATGTTCGAACTGGTGAGATTGATTCCAATCACTCTCCCGGCTTGATTACACAAGATGCCGTACCACCCGCATGGGCTCACTGCTGTTGCATTGGATTCGGTGGCATTTTGAGGAGGGAGAGTCCATGTAGATAGAGAAGAGCTGGATTGGTTTTGGTTTTGAAGGCTGCATTTCCATTTGAGAAGGGCTTGTGCTTCTAGTGTGGAGGCATAAGCAGGAATTGCACTTTGTGGAATGATGACTAAAAGCACTGTGAAAAGGGCGAAAGAAGCTAGAAGAGGCATTAGTGTCTCAAATTTTGGTGAACCCATGATTTCGTTTGTTTGTTTTGAAGGCTGATAATCAACCGAGAGGCATATATAAATAGCTTCGTTACTCTGTTTTTGTCTTTCTCTTATTCCATTCACAAAACACCAATTTTCAAGGATCACCAATTTCATGCTAATTAAATGCCGCTGATTGGGAAGGTTCGGTTGTTGGACAAAATCTATTGTTTATTGTCATTGGAACTGGATGATTGACTTTGAAAAAATGTACTAGTTTCGTATCTTGGGCTTTTCTTGAGGTGGAGTTGCCGAGGGCCAGATACTACTCTCATGAAAATGGTAATGCCTTTATTGGCTATTGTTTAATAGGGAAGAAATTAATGGTCAGTTGTTAAATTATGTTTTAAGTTTAAGCCCATTGAATAAATATGATCCAAATTAAAGCGAGCATGTTTAGTCAAATAAATTCTAAGCTCTGCCTTTGATTTTGTTTGTTCTTACATTAGTTTCTCTGCAATTGTTTTTCGAAGAAATTGGCAAGCGGAAGTCTCTGTTTTTCTTCCTGTTGGCCGCTGCGCATAAATGAAATGATGGGTGCACATAAACGGACACTTCGTTTTGGTTGTTTTTACACACCTCATTAAACGAAGAGGTGCAGTAGAAAGACTTTCATCTTGTCACACATGTTAGGTGCAAGAGAAATTGAAGAAGATAAAGGAGTAGTTGCTTTGTTTTTCTCCTTCTATTTGCAAATTTATTTAAGGAAGAATATAGAGAGAAGAAGTGCAATGATGATGGAACTAGTATAAATGGACCTCTTGGAAGTGAGACATGTAGAGCTTTCCTAAGGCAACGTGGGAGCTCTCGTAGAAGGAAATTTCTTTGTAATTACACCCTATAGTGATTTAAAAAGTTAAATTTTTGTGATTAGAATTAATGTAATTTCTTGAGTCAAATTTTATTAGGAATTGTGAGGGGTTAAATACCGGGTGATTTAATAGGTGTAATTAGGGGTTGGGAAATAACAATATAGAGTGTTTGAATACTTTGAATGATTGCAATCTCTATTGTATCGTTTGTTTTAATAGTGAATTTTATGTTGCTCTTATGTGAACATAGGTATCAATATTCGGACCGAACTATGTAAATTTAATGTTCGATTTTTTTCTTTCATTTTATCTATTATTCGATTTGCTTGTCCCATGCATTCTTTGCAACGCTGGCCACTATCTTTTGCTCAGACTTTGTGATTAAAGCACTCATAATTTATGGTGGGTGTTGTATATGGCCTAATGCTTCCTTTGTAGAAGCAATTCGGACTGAATGCCTTCCAAGCATTTGATAGGGAGCGGTTGACGATGAAGAGTGTGACATAAAATGAGGAGCTTTGTGTTGTGTTTGTTCACGAACACTTTCTAACTTTTCCACGCATCGCCTCCTCAACGTTTGGCTATATTTTCCCTTTTCATTTGCCATTTCTTGTCTACATTATAAGTTCGAGGCTTGTTAGTCAAAAGAAGAAATGGCTGGAAAATTCCATGACCTTTCCCTTGTGATGAGCCAAATATTCTTAGGGCTAAGCATCACCACTAAAAGTCCATAGAGACTATGACTTCCCATGAACCATTCGCAATGTCTATTGATCCAAAAACCACCAGAGACGAAACCCAAAAGACCTTGACTTCCTGAGTAGGCACATGTCTTGATGGATACAAAATTAATGCACAACACACTCGAATTACCTAAGCCCACATGACCTTGATATCTTGATGGATGTGTACAAATTCCACGCATACGTGCATGCTGGTTTCAACTCTTCTTACTTCAATCTATGTGATGGTTTAAGCCCTGATTTAATGTTAAAATTGAGACATTTAGAGATTCGCATGAGATAATATTCTTCTTGATGGATATAATAAAAAGATTTCAAGGGTGCTTATTATAGGGGACCATGCACAAAAGGTGGCCCTACACACGATACAAAGTAAGAGAGAGCCTCCGGAACGTTAAAATGGCTATTCTTTTAATTATTTTCTTACATAAACATGAACTGCATAGCTGACTTTTTTTTGAACATTTTTGTGGAGTGCCAACACCTGGAGTGCCAAAACTTGATACGGAGGGACACTTAAGTACCAAAATCGGAGTAAAATAGATCACTTAAGTGCTAACGGCAAGAAAATCCGGCCAAAATGCGACGTGGCGATTTTCAATAAGGTAAGTGCAAAATGACGTTGTTTTGCACGTTGATGTAGCTAGACAAATGCAAAAACAATGTCGTTTTGTAAAATAGTTAATATAAAAATTAATTGAATCATTAAAACTAAATTTATTTAAAATATTTAAAATTAAAATTAAAAAGAGGGGAGAGAGGAGGCATGCGGTTGAGGGCTGAGCCCTTGCTGCCTTCTTCCTTCCTCCTCCTCCTCCTTTTTTTAATAAATTATTATTATCATTTAATTAAATTAATTTTTATATTAAAATTCGAATCCACGCAAAAACAACGTCATTTTTGTGTTTCTTTGCTGAGTCAGCTCTTCGGCGAGCCACGTAGGCTAGAAAATTAATAAAAATTTATCACGTAGAATTCCTGGTAGGGCTCGCCAGAGATAGCACTTAAGTATTACTTTCATAACTTTTGACACTTAAGCATTCCTGCATGCAAAGTTTTGATACTTGGGATGTACTTCTTCACATTTTTGTGGCTTTACTGATTGCTCTTTCTTTTTTGATAAATGAATTTGTTGCTTTGTAGCTAGTAGTGAATATAATTGAATATTTGAATAATTTAGGTACCTCTTTTACCATGTAAATTTCAACTAGATGTGCTCTTTTAGAAAAGAGCAAAAGAAAATGTACCTGTGTGTGAATCTTCAACTGTATTTTGCTCACACAATATCTAATTAGGCTCAAACTTAAAGAAAAACTGCCAACCAAATATATAAAAAGAAAATCTTCTGCTATTTTGGCTTTAGCATGCGCTCTTAAGATCAAAGGTTAAATTTTCGGTTTCTATTGTCACGTAACCTTATTTGTATGTGGAAAACTGCAAGCCAGATACGTGGATTCCAAGTATATCGATAAGCTAATTAATCTGAACTGAGTTGAGGGTAGTACTAAGAGCAAGCAATCACAAACTTTGTCATGGTTGTGTCATATCCCAAATCTATATTTACAATTTAGGGAATGATCAGCCTTTCATCAAATGAGAGACGAAGCGTTTCACCAATGTAAACCGGTTTACAAAAATGTATGAACCGGAACAATAAGCTTTATTTAAAAACCAAAATAATTATGCAATTGTCAAGCAATGAATGATGCAAGTTTACAATAATTATGCAATTGTCAAAATCACACTTAAGCTAGTATGCCACACCACTTATCACTGGTCATGTGAATATCAAAAAGGGAAAAAACCACCAAAAACCCTATACTATGCATAAAGTGACAAAAATACCCCAAACTTTTTTTTTGCACCACCAAAAACCCCCAAGTTTGCCATCTGTGACACATTTACCCCATCGAGGGTATTTTCGTCTTTTTATTTGTTTTTTCTTTTTTCTTTATTTTTTTTCTCTTCCCTCCCCTCGGCGGAGGGAAGCCGGCTCCGGCGAGGGTTGCCTCGCCGCGTCGGCCCGCGAGGGCCGCCCTTGCCCGTTGGCCAGCAAGGGCCGCCCGCGCCGAAGCGGCGAGGGCGGCCCTCGCCGACGCGGCGAGCCACCCTCGCCGGCGTCGGACGCCGGCGAGGGACCCTCGCTAGATCCGGGCGAGGGCGGCCCTCGCCCGACGTAGGGGAGGGTGGCCCTCGTCGGTGTCGGGCTAGGACGGCGCGGGCCGCCCTAGCCCGTCGGGCGAGGGGGCCCCGCCCGTCGGCGAGGGAGGCCGGCGCCGGGCGAGGGCGGCCCTCGCCCGGGCCGACGCCGGCGAGGGCGGCCCTCGCCTGGGCCGACGCCGGCGGAGGGAAGAGAAAATTAAAAAAAGCAAAAAAAAAAAAAGAGAAAAATGTTTTTAAAAGCAAAATGACCAAAATGCCCCTAAGATTTAGGGTAAATGTGTCACAGAAATGAAAGTTCGGGATTTTTTGTGTCACAAAAAATAATTTGGGGTAAATGTGTCACAGATGGCCAACTTGGGGGGTTTTTGGTGGTGCAAAAAAAAGTTTGGGGTATTTTTGTCACTTTGTGCATAGTTTTGGGTTTTTGGTGGTTTTTTCCCTATCAAAAATGATTTTAGATAATGTCATGAACCTTCCGAGATAAGTCTAATGGGTTTTAACGGACTACTAAGCGGGCGATAATCCTCTTCCGAGTTGACACCGACGCTTCTAATGGACTCTTTCTAATCCTACCGATTGTAACTTGTTTTATCTCATTCCTTCGTGATTATTTTCAAGTCTTTACCGAGTTGGTTAGGAGCCCGGTAAAGTTTAGAAGGACATATTTTCAGATGTTTTCTCACTCATTTGCATCGTACAAACTAAGAATGGATGGTGACCAATGTGCATTCATCGGATTTCCTAAGGTTGACTCCATTTCTTTTCTGGCAGAGAAAACACCAAGTACCACAACTTAGGATGGGGGACACAAAAGTACCAAAATTTCATAAAAAAACACTTTAGTGTCACTTTACTTAAGTCACTTTTTTTAAAAAAAAATTAGACACTTAAGTCCCAATGTGATGCTATTTTATTAATAAAACCAGTTTACGTGACTCGTTGGAATGTCCACTCAGCAATCTTTGTCTAAAACAATATGGTCATCCATATTCTCCTCAAATTAAGAACCTTAATACTGATGTCATCGACTTCCCCCGCCATTGCCCATCACTAGAGGGACCGGCGATGGGGAAGGTGGCCTAGCTCGGGCTTAGGTGCCCAGATTAAGGTGATAGGCAATGCTGGCCCTCACTTGAGGTTAATGACCATCACTTCGCTTGGGCTAGGCCCGGCGACCCTCACCGAGCTCAAGCTCAGGTGATGCTAGCACTTGCTTTAGGCTAGCGAGGCTCACTAGATTTGGGTGAGGCGTTGCCCCTTTGCCTAGATTTGGGCAGGTCTTACTGACCCCAGTTGAGGGTCAACGAGGCCTCACCGCTTGTGGCCGCGAGACCTCGCCCTGGCCAGGCGATGGTCATTGATGTCCCCCAGATCTGGATGTTCTTGCCTGAGCTTTGCAAGGGTCACTAGCCTTTGATTGGGATTGGTGAGGCTAGCCACCCTCGCATTGTTGCCAGCCCCTTTGGCAATGGGTGGTAGTGAAAGCGCCCACCGGTGAGCCTACCATTTTCTCTTTTACTATTTTGTCTTTTAAATAAATTTTAGCTTTTTTTTTTAAAAAAAAGTTTTTCATGATTCATGGCATGGAAGAGGAATAATTGCTGAATTTTCGAGTCATTTCTCCTCCCGTAAGGTCCGTCCAATTTAGCAACAATCTCTCTCTCTAACCTCTTTCTAAATCGTACTTTTCACTAAGTTAGCATATCTCTCTGAAATCCCACACAATAAAAAACGAAGATGGCGAACGCCCCGTTACCCAGGATTTTCTAATGAGGACATAAATGGGCTAACATAATAAAAGCAATTAACCGTGGAATAATTACGTCTTTGAAGCCCCTAGTTTACTTCAATTAACAACTCTGATTTTCTAGCAGAACCATGTCTTGGGGGACGATGCGAGCAGATTGAATGACAAAAAGTCCCACCTTTGATATAAAGAACTGAAAAATGTCTCGCTCGTCAGTCAAATCGACATTAAAGGCCCAAAAACCAGCCTAGACGCGAAGGCGCAAATCCTGCAAGGAGGAGAGGGGCTTGGAAATAGTCGCCACCACTGCCGTCTCCATCGGTGGCGCTGTTCGATCTCGTTGGAACCAAAAAGAACGATGGCGACTTTGAAAATTTGGAAAGAGTTCACAAGTTTTGGAGGTAGAAATTATTCTTAAATTGCTTTCTTGGTGGTTTCTTTATATACAATACCCGCCCTCTATATATAATGGCATAACACCACACACCCCTTGGATGAGCCGTCAGGTCTTCGAATGCACCTTTTGGCAATATTAAATGAAGCAACAAGAAAAGTCCACAAAGCTAATAAAAGCACACAAACAAAATCAAATGAAAAGGACACAATAAATACATGAAGAGAAGTGTGGAGAACATTTCAATGAGCTTTTCTAGCCTTATTTGTGCGTTTGGAAGAAGCTTTCCAAGGGACTTTGGGCATCAAAAGCCTCTTGGGCCAAAATAATGATGTTTGGAAAAAACTTTGGAAATCCCTTAATGGGAAAGCTGGCATTTATAAGGTTGAAAGCCCAAGATAGGTCTTAGGCTTGGGCTTTTAACATTCTCGGAAGCCTTGTGTGTACTGTTCATATGTCTACTGTTCATCTTCTTCTCCAGCGGTGTGGCAGATCAGAGATGAGCTCAAGAGATCGGCAAGGTCATGGCTGAGGTCGGCAAGGTCATGGCGACCGTCACTAGCTAGTCACACGACCTCGGTAAGTCGCGACAACCGCTAGCAAGTCGTGTCGCCACGACCTAGCTCTGGGTCGTGCGGTCGACGTGACCTAGATTTGGTTGTTGCGAGATCGTGCGACCTTCGATTACCAAATTTGGTCACCGTGAGGTCACGTGACATCTAGCGACCAGATTTGGGTCGCGCTGGTCGCCACGACCCTTGTCGGAGGATTGCCCAACGCGTTGCGACCTCTGGCGAGGCTACGGATTTGGGTCCTACAACCCTCCGGCAAGGGTCACGGCGACCAAATTTGGCCGACCTTCTGGCGAGGGTCGCAGTGACCTCGCTAGAGGGTTGCGCAACCCTCCCCGAACCGCCTACCTCTGCTAGACAGCTTGCATTGGACTACCTACCCTTCGCCAAACCACCTGCTCCTCGCCGGCAATTACTTGTTCTTAGCTGGCCAACTTTTTTTATTTTATTTTTATTATGAATAACAAAAGTCTTTTGCAAATATAATTCTTCCATACACCATTTTATGTCAAGATATTTCAAAATGGACTTTTACAATATAATTTACTAAACATAATTTGCATTTTGAAAAACACCTTTAACTTAATGACCTTTGCATTTCTCTAAAAACTTTCCCCAAAAGCCTTTCCAAACACACTTTGGTCTTCATGCCTTCTTCACTATATGCTTGTAGCCTTTTGTCTTCGACTTTCTTCGAGCGCCTACCATGAATCATGCTTCACCGATTCGTTTTCATTCTTCTTCTTACGCCCAACATAAACCAAGACATTCTTAGAAACTTGGAAAAATACTAATAACCAAATCTAGAATCCAGCAACCAACGTGCTCAAAATTTCAACAATCAATTCAATCTTACTCTAATAGATTCACTGCTGAGTCTTCTGCGCAGGACGACTTGCAGGAACTGAGAACGATTTTGACGCAAGGACACCGTCTCTAGTCTAATCACGGTGAGAAAGGCTCTAATCTTCCAAAGAACAGCTGGTATTAGCGATCGTCTTACAGCATTCAGGAGAGCCATCCAAAATCAATTAACAGAAGAAATAAAATCGAAAGTAGGAAGTGCCAACCAAACCTTAGATATTCCAAGCATCTATTCGAAGAGTACCATGACGAATAAACCCTACATAAACTATCCGCATGATTTACAAGTGATCCAGTCAGTGATTGTAGTTCTCATTTGAGATAAGAATGAAGAGAAGCAAGCCAGAACTAATGTAGACCTTGTTGCATTCCAGACTCGTGAAAAATTCCCACAACAGAAGAAAGCCTATAGTTATTGACCTTCCAAAACAACTGAATTCTCAGATAGAAGTGCCAAAGAATCAAGGTCGTGTCCAATCAAATCATTCCTTTAATATCCAGCTAGGGAAAACCATCGCAGATTAAACAACACTACACATCAAAGTTAACGAGGTAAAGTTTTTGCATTAAGTAGAAAAGAGACGAGTGTCAAGGAAGTCCTATAACTTATCACGAAAGTACACTTTTGGTTTTAAAACTTTCCAAAAGCACAATTAAGTTATAAAATTTGTCGCAAAAGTGCAATTGAGTTCTAAAATTTTTAAAAAGTTTAATCAAATCCTAAAATTAATCATAAAAGTGTAATGTTAATCGAAGAGGATATCAAACTTAATCCAGGCAACTCATTATAGAACAAGAACCAGGTTACTATCAAGAAAAAGAGGGAAGTACTTAGCATTGTCACACGCTGCCAATAGTACCAGAAAATTGGCTGAAGTAAATACTGCCACATCTACTGATATCATTTCCGATCAAAGAAATGACCATGTATTGTGCTCAGCGTTACAACATAGTGGCTGGCTAGAATCTGGATAACCAGAAAAGAAACATCACTCAGTATAACTGATTGAGGTACCAACGCTCTCAAAGATCAATTTCCTAACAACTATCTGGTGCACTGCTAAGAGCATTATCGACCTCAATGACAAAAGAAGATAGGGAGTAATGAGTAAGACAGGTTTTGCAAAACACGTCCATTGGATAAGAATCTTGTATCCATCACGACGGAATCAAGCCCGTAACAGTTGAATAACAAAGAAGAGAGCAGACCAATCTCATATCTGACTGAAGCAATTCCCGAAGAGGTAAGAATCTTGATTCATTTATGAAAAGAGAACAGACCAACCTCTGCTACTAACCAACAGACCAGTTACATGTATGAAACGAAAGCACCAATAGCCGTGTACAAGATAGGCTTGATGTCCTCTGCGACTAACCGTCTGTCATTAGACAAATGATTGCTCCGAGAGGACAGAAGCCACTGCCAATTCACCAAAGTACGAATCCAGAATCATGAAACAAATAGACGGAAAGACCAAGCAATGGCGATACAACCAATGATGAAAGGAGCGCAAACCATAATGATGCCCATAACCACGGTAGAGTCCTGGAGATACAACCAATGATGAAAGGAGCGCAAACCATAATGATGCCCATGACCACGATAGAGTCCTGGAGAGGTGAGGCGAGACCTTTGGAAAATTCCTTAGCATAGACGGAATCAGACCACCAACGGACAATCAATCATGAAACAGAAAGAACAGAAAAAGGATCAAGAACGTGATTCAGGAACGATGTCTCCCCTGAAGAATACTTCACAGAGGCTGTCAAGCAAAGAGAAAACAAGAGAGAAATTGCATGCACGATCAAAGACGCATGCGAGATTGAAGGATGAGGACGTGAGAGAGGGACTATTTCTAGGAAGGAGACAACGGCTTCAGATTTTCAATAACAATAGTCTGAAGCCAGGGTACAAGTTGCATAGAAAAAACCAGGCCAGATCAAACACCAACCAAACTCTGACCTTGGAAGGAATAAGGATTGGTCTTCGCATCGACCGGAACATAACAAGACGTGAGAACAAACTCCATTCAAACTAACAACTGCCTCAAGAAACGGTAGCTTATCTGATTGTCTGAAATCATCAACTCGACATCACAGAGATAATGCAACAGATTGCCACTTCTTAAGCCTGGCAAAACTGCAACTTGTAAGAGAATTGGAACTAGACAATAATCATCTCCCAAGGATTAAAAAGAAAAAACCCAAGAACAAATTTCATTCAAAACCAATAAATGCCCGGAAGGTTATTGAATTTCAGTCCACTACCCCGTCTAAGATGTGATCAAAGACTCCTAGTTCATCATCTCAACCAGAAAAAGACAGCAAAACGGATCCTCAGTCCTCCAAAAAGCCCCAACGCCTTGTTTTATGAAGCAAACTGCCCGGTGTCACCGTTCATCATCTTCAGACAACATGCTCAGACAAACGGTTCGCTCCAATGGAAAAGAATCCACTGCCAATTCGCTCCAATAACAAAATCCAGAAGCAGGTTGTAGAACAATCAAACGGTCACCTTTGCGCACAAATGAGGATGGCTGCCCGCAACGGTCATCTTTTAATAAGGACTATCTTGAGTTTGAAATCGACTCGTGTCCTCCAAAATATTGCGTTTGTAATTATATTAAGATAATCAGTAGTGATATTATAATTCTAATTAACATTACTTATTTCATGTCAAGTTTGTCGCCTCCTTTTTTTAGTGAACTTTATATACTTTTATATAAAATGAAATCAAATAACTAGTGATAATGTTACTTATTTATGTAATTATAAAATAAAGTCACTGAAACTCAATAATATAATATACAATAAATTTAAGAGTTAATACCTTAAAAAACTCAAAACTAATATATCTGTGACAAATTTACTTTAAACTATTTTTTTAACCATGAAAAATCTCAAACTAGTACACTTATGACAAATTTACCCCAACTGACCATATAAAACCCTAAATTGATACACTTGTGACAAATTTATCTCAAACTAATTTATATGGCTGCCAAAAATCTCAAACTAGTACAATTGCGACAAATATACCCTTTGTTAATTTGGATTAATATCACAAAAAATCACAAAAATTATATATTTATGATAAACGAAAAGTAAAATCCCAAACTAGTACACTGGTCAACTGTCACGTATCATTTAACTTAATAATTTGATAGTAAAATTTAACGAAAATTAATAGAGGATAAATTTGTCACAAGTATACTGGTTTGAGGTAAATTTGTCAAATGTGTATCAGTTTGGAGTTTTTGATGATCAAAAAATTAGTTTGGGATGAATTTGTCAAGGTGTATCAGTTTGTGATTTTTCGGGATACTAATCCTAAATTTAAATAAGTAACAGTTATCATGTTATTATAACATAAATTCACTAGAATTCAATATTATAACTAGGAACCGGTATTAGACATAACGTTCAAGATTGGTTAAGAAGTTTTTTAACCATGAAAAAGGTGAAATTCCTAATTCCTATTCGTATCTAAAATTTTAAATAATCTAGGAAAAAAAAAAAACAAGAAAAGTAGGATAGATGCTTACATGGCATAACTTCAAAGGAAAAATGATACAAATAGTCCTTAAACTTTTGTTGAATGTGCAATCTCATCCATGAACTGTCAATTGATTCAATGTGGTCTATGAACTATATGTAAATATTCAACCTAATCCCTGGATTATTTGAGAATGTTCAATCTAGTCCTTCCATTAGTTAAACTTGATAAGATGTGATGATGTGGATTTTAGTCCCTTAAGTAAAAAATAAAAAAGACGTGGAATATCCAAGTAATTTATTTGTTCTAAATTAAGAGAAGAAAAGTCCACATGGGAATAATCATTAAAACAACTCAAAGTAGGGCCACCGACCAAAAAAGAAAAACAGAGGCCACTCTCTCTGTTTCTACGATAAGTTCTCTCAATCTCCAGCTTGTCCCAAGACGCTGTATCAAGACACGAAGAAGAAGAACAAGGTAAGCCTTACAATCTCCGGTGAGAGTACGTGAACAAGGTAAGCCTTACATTCTACGGTGAGAGTACGTATCAAGATTTTCCTTTTAGGGCATATATGTGGATTTAGGGTTCAAATTCGAGCTTTCTCTGAATGATGACTCTATCTTGTCACCTAGAAGAAGTTACCCTATGCCCGAAGTGTTGTTTCGAGCTAATGCTTCCATTGAAAACTCGGGTCGTTGCTCGTGGGGGTTCTACAAGGATGAAATGTCCTGCAAGCTCCCGCATGGCTGTTATTTAAGGTTAATTAGGGCTTTTTTGGATATGGGTTAATTAGGACTTTCTCGAAAATAATAATACACGGTTCATCTGACTCAATCAAAGTGTAGTTATGATTTAAAGTGTGAATAGTTAATTTGGCCATGCCACGTTATGCTAAAACAATATTGAATGCACGACAAGTTTGTCATTTAATGTGGTCCCAACTTGTTGTAGTTTTAGGTTGTAGCTTTTTCATGTCTGTTTAGACATGGCCCCCATTTGTCTTTGTTTCTTGTCTTTAGATTATACTTTTGATGTTTGTTTGTTCATATTGTGTAAACAATAGAAATATATTGATTGGCATCCTTGTTTAGTTTAGCTGATTTTTGTGTATAATTTTTTGCGGATTTACATGGCTAATGAGACATACTATTTACTCTATGAGTTGGGGGTATGTTTGTTCGTGATAGAATAATAGAGTATGTTAATGGTCATAGTAGTGAGTGGCTTTATGATCTAGACAAACCGAGCTACTTTGAGATTTTGTACTCGGTACAAGATAAGGGGTACTCTAATATTGAGAAATTTCACTATTTAATGTCAGGGAAAATTTTTGAGATCTGTCTAAGATTAATTAAAGATGACACTTTGATACTAGAAATGATAAGACTTGGGGCAAATTTTGGCATTATATATGAGATATTTATGGAACATGGTGAAGACGTGAGTGTTGGCATTGGTGATGGGTTAACCATGGGATTGATGATTGTAGGGGAAGATGAGGGAGCTATGATGCTTACTAAAGATGATGATGAGCTTGTTGAGGTGCCATAATTATTGACAATGAAGAAGAAGAACTTCAAGTGGCTAAGGGAAAAATTAGAACTTTTAAGGGAGACAATGCATATGAAGTCACTAGGTCGATGGAGATACCTGGTGAGATAGATGTTGAAGTAGAACAGAATAAGAGGAAAAAAGAGGCTATAACAACCCATTGCGAATATAATGTTGAGTTTGAGACTGAATACTTTGACTCAAGTGGCTCTAATTGGAGCTTTCTCATGAGTGATGAAGAAGAACTAGAGATAGAAGAGGCTTTAAGAAGGAAGAGTAGACATTCGCATTATGATAAAAACACATAAATACCTCACTTGCACTAAATATTGTAATTGATGACACTAAGTAGTTTAAGGAAGCTATCAACAAATATGTAACTACTAGAAGAGTTAATATTGAGATAATCAAGAATAACAAGGCGAGAGTAAGGGCAAAATATAAGGCTAAAAATTGTGATTGGTCAATTTATGCAGCTAGAGTTAGTAAGACAAGCTTGTTTTTAGTGAAAACTTTTAAGGATGAGCACACGTGATCTTGGTCTTTCCAAGTAGGGGGATTTACATCAATGTACATGGCGAAGAGTTAATATTGAGTTAATCAAGAATAACAAGATAAGAGTAAGGACAAAATGTAAGGTTAAAAATTGTGATTGGTTAATTTATGCAGCTAGAGATAATAAGACGAGTCTTTTTTCAAGTGAAAACTTTTAAGGATGAGAACATGTAATCTTAATCTTTTCAAGTAAGGAGATTTACATCTATGTACATGGTGAAGCATTAGCTAAGATTGTGGAGGGCAGAGTTCAAGAAAATTGTGCAAGAGCTTCCTGAAAAGATAATTATAGGTTCTTCTTTGCATTGGAACAATAGGGCCGTTATGCTCATTACTAAATTATGAACTTAGATGTTATTATAAGCCAGTATGGAAGGACTAAGCTAAGGGTGATTGGAAAACTAAGTGGGATGTACTTCTATTTTTCCTCCAATCCCAAATCTACCTTCGTTAGCACTTTATCTGGAAATAGTTGCTAATCATTTCTAATTTTCATACTTTAGAGTGATTTCATTTTGGAGATAATTTTTCATGTCATCTTATTGATTTAAATTTATCAGCGCGGAAATGCAACATCAAGTTGGGACTAAACTATGGGGATAGATTTGAGAATAGATTGAAAGTTGTTTATTTTTCTTAAAATAAAATATTATTCACGATAGATTTGGGACTAAACTTAATATTTGAGGTTTTTTTGCGACGACAAAAAAAAGCTTTGAGATTTAGGACATGATCTTAAATGTGGGGTTTTATCTAAGACAAAAAAAAAATTCAGGAAATTAATTGAGATTAAATTTTATGTCGAGGGTTTTTAGGGAATCGAGCCATGAAAAACGTTTAAAGGTTCAAGTACTATATCTAATATTTGATCAAATTTTAGAGATCGTATTAAATAAATTATAAGTGCAATGACAATATTGGATAGTGAATCATAGTTTAGAGAACATATTAAATAAGTTAAAATTTATTGATGACATCACAAATTAAATTAAAATTCATCAATTATTTGTGTGATTTTTCTACATTCTTTAATGTGAATTTAAGAAACAATATATGGAATGGAAAAAAGAGGACAAGGCGACGGAGTCCCCATCAGGCAATAGACCCCAAAGTCAAGAGGATTCGGTAAATCTGTCAGTTCATTTGTATTTCCTTATCAACATCCCATTTGGCATGCATTTCGAGAATTTGTATGGTTTGGACTTTTACAACCTGCGGTCAACATAAATAAACAAATTGACCATCCACATCCCCGCCTACCCTCGGTTGCGGATGAAGGGGACTTTGCAATTACCTAGAAATTCACGGGAAGCCAAATACTCGAATTATAAGAAAAACGAAACTTCAAAGAAGGAGAAACAGCCTGGTTGGTGAGAACCGATAGGAATGCAAATCGAATCGAATCGACTTGAATTGGATGTGAAAAGAGTAACCTGGTCAAACTCTTTCGGTTTCATTCAATTGAACGCTCATTCGAATTGAGATTGAGATATTAGTACAAGTTCTTCCCTTCTAGGATTGGACTCAACATGGGCTGAGTCTCAAGCTATGTATAACTGTCGAGTCGAGCCAGGCACATATGACACGTATCGTATCTAACACCTCGCGAGGCTCAAGCTTCTTGTTGGCACGGGCATCTGGTATCATAGGAGCTCTCACGCCTGCCAACACAAGTACAAAAAGAAAAAGACATGAATGGACTGTGAAGCTTCATTCCATCGGTTCAAAGTAGCAAAAAGCAAGTCGCTAGCATGTCATTGTTCCTAATATGTCAATCTGCTCGTGGAGAAAGCAGAGGCGTAAATAAGTCCTCATGACATGTGTGAACGAGCTATGCGAAATTTTCTACACGACCGTTCTATCCGACCCCACTGATGTCTTTTCATCGCGAAAAACTTCCCCTTATGACATCAAATTGCACTATATACGACTGTTAAAACTCAACCCGCAACTCATCGATCATCTAACATATCCCATCCAACGACAAATGGTTATCCAATCATATGTCAACTTCAATAATAGGGAAAAGAGAAAATTTGTCCAAAGAAAAATTCGGATTAAAGATTCAATATCACTTTATGAAAGCAGTGCCGTATGAAAACATTACAGCGTACATTATTTTGACAATTTTAGTCCAAAAAATTCGATTATTTTAACTACATATAAATAATGCACCGGCTCTCATAAAATATTCATTTTTCTAATCTCCCAAAAAAAAAAAAAATTTTAAGACACTTTGTCCTCCCAGACATAAGGGCCATGCTACTTGGTACATAAACAAATGAATGGAGAGAGAGAGAGAGAGATTGCTAACTAACCGATGGTCAAGCTCCGGCGATATCTCCTTGAGCAGGGCTTCGGTCCGCCTCTGCATACTCGTCAGCACGTTCTGCCACGTGTTGGCCCTCGAGTGCGCCACGACGCCCACGTTGATCGCCGCCAGGTCCTCCGCCCTCACGGCGATCACCTCCTCCGGCTCCGCCTCGTCCAGCGCCCAGATCAGGCACGAGCAGAAACCCTTGGAGATCTCCGAGTCGCTGTCCGCCCTGAACCTCATCCTCCTCCTCCCCCCCCGCCGCCGCCCCCGCCGCCGCCGCCGCCGCCGGAGGGCTCCCCGTACGTCCCGACCTCGAGCCACACCCGGGTCGCGCAGCCCGCGACGCGGTTCGCGTCGTGCCGGGCCGACTCGTCGAAGGGCGGCAGGATCGCCGCGTAGTGCAGGAGCCGCTTCACCCTGTCGATGGGCGCCGCCAGGGACTGGAACTCCGAGGCCAGGCGCCGCAGCCGGTCGGGAGCGGCGCCGGAGAGCGGCCGGCAGCGATGAGCGGATCCGGAGACGTCGCGGTTGAGGCGGAGAGCGCTCGTCGCCGCCGCGAGCCTGGATCCGACGCTCCCTCTTCCGGCCGGCGGCCGCGCCCGTCCCCAGCGAGGACCGGGAGGCCGGCCCGGCGGGAAGCGGAGGGAGGAGGGAGCGGAGGGAGGAGGGGAAGACGCCAAGTTCATGCTCGGATGAAGAGAAAACGAGGCGCGCATTCGAGCGAGAAAGCGAGGGGAAAGTGAGGGAAAATGGATCGAGAGTTTTTCTCGGAGAAAACGGGGGTGTCAAAAATGGACGAAAGAGCGCGAGCGTCTCCTTCTGTAGTGGGGAGACAGAAAGGGCTTTTTATTGATTGCTTAATGCTACTAAAAAAGAATAACATTAAAAGATGGGATATGTGCAACACAAGTCCAAAAACTTACAAGGAAAGTGTAATTGAGTCTTAAAACTTATAAAAAGTGCAATTAAGTCCTAAAACTTGTCAACTTAGTTCAATTAAGTCCTAAAGTTAACACCGTTAGCCTTTTCCGTTAAATATTGCTAATGTGACATTTAAAATAATTTTTATTGTCCACGTGGATTTTTTATTCATTTTTAAAAAAATTTAGATTTAAAAACTAAAATATTAGATTTAAAATCTTTAAAAAATTAGATTAAAAACTAAAAAGGAAAATATATAAAAAAAAAAAAAAGGCACCGGCGATTTCCACCGCCGCCCAACGCCGGAGGGCCGGCGGACCGGGCGGGGGTGGCCGGCCCTCGCCGGCCCCGTGCGAGGGTTGGCGAGCCTCGCGGCCCCGAGGGAGGGTCGATGAGGCCTCGCCTAGGGCGGGCGACGGTCGCCGACCCGGCGACCGTCGCCCGCCTAGGCGAGGCCTCGTCGGCCCTCGCTCGGGGTCGGCGAGGCTCGCTAGATCCGGGCGAGCCTCGCGAGCCTCGCCGGGGCGAGGGTCGGCCACCCCGCCTAGGGCCGGCGACGTGAGGCCGGCGACCGTCACCGACCCTCCGGCGTGGGCGGCCGCCCTCTTTTTTTTTTTTTTTTTTGAAAAGTTTTGTTTTTTAAATAAATTTTGATTTTCCTTTTTAATTTTTAATCTAATTTTTAAAGATTTTAAATCTAATTTTTTAAAAATAATTAAAAAAATCCACGTGGAAAATAAAAATTATTTTAAATGCCACATCAGCAATATTTAATGGAAAAGGCTAACGGTGTTAACTTTAGGACTCAATTGAACCAAGTTGACAAGTTTTAGGACTTGATTGCACTTTTTGTAAATTTTAGGACTCAATTGCACTTTCCTTGTAAGTTTTAGGATTTGTGTTGCACATATCCCTTAAAAGAATGGCTCAGAATTCCATAAAAAAAAGGTTGAGTTACCATTAAAAATTTACATTTACCAAAAACTTTCTTATAAAAGAAACCTTAAACTACTGTCTCACATTAATTTATTTCAAACTAATTTTTTTTTTTGACCCAGGGAACCCTGCACTCTGACCAACACGGAAGGCCCGATAGGCCCGGGGTACAAAGGGAATAAACCCTGGGGCCAGCACAGGTGAAACCACCACCCCGTGCCACCGAGTAATTCACCATACACAGCGCTTCAGCCCCCCTACTTCGCAGGGGATTCGAACCTCTCCCCTCTAAGCGAAAGGATCACAGAAGCTCTACCATCTGCACTGCTTCGGTCGGTGGTATTTCAAACTAAATTTTTTTGTTTCATGAAAAATCCTAAATTGGTACCTCAACCAAAACATACCCTCCACATCAAAACCCAAATACTAAAGAATGGTAGATTTCGTTCAAATAAATTGATCTGAAATTTCTTTTGACGTCATGATAACGGTTTAAGATCTTTTGTGGGATGAAAATTAGTTTGAAGTAAATGTGTAGTAGGTACCATTTCAAGATTTAAAGTTAGTCTTAGGTAAATATGTAAATGGGAACCAATTTGGGATTTTGATGCTAATTATATATTAAAATTTTATAAACCATTCTTAGTGCAATACTGTGTCACCTTTATTACGATCGATCTACATAATCGCATACAAGTGTGATCCACTGCATATAAATTCTTACGTGTATAGTTTGGCCCAGTAGTTGGTAAATCAGATTAAATTATAATCAACCTTGCTAGTCTTTATAGTTTAATAGTCGATTTGGTAGGGAAAGGGGCCTTAATATTATATTGATCATGCTACGAAAGAACGCCCCAACGACCCCATATCAAAATAAAAAAAAAAAAAAATAATTTATAAATTGAATCCAAAAAACCTCCTTTAAATATATGTTTAGTGGCATAATGAAAGATTCTTGGATCTTTAGTTGTTTAATTAAGAAAAATCGAACCACGTTGGGAGAGCAGAATGACGTAAGCGATTACACCATATAAAATGGCAGTTACGTTAGCGGTTGATCAACGTACAGAAGAGGAGGGGCAAAAAGTGGGGAAAAACCCAATAATGGAATGCGACGGATTTTTTTTTTTTTTTTTTATAAAACTTATGTACTAGCGTACTAAGATATTCTGTGGATGCGTGGAAAGAAAAGGTCATGATTCGATGCTCAGAATAAATATTTCGCTTAGATAAGCACTTAACTTACGGGGATATCGAAGCTTAGTCTAGTGTATGATTTTTTTTTAAACGATGGTATCAGGTCAATTGCTGGTGTAAAGGAATACAAGTATATTCATTGTCCCATCCAATGATCAACATATGAAAAGGCACAATCATATGGGTATTGTTAGGTATACATGTCGTTAAAATTATATTTGCACCAACAATGAATCTACTATTAATAAGGATTTGTGTTACATATGCAACCACACTTTCGCGATCGCATGAGCTTAATAGTCAAGTTTATAAAACTTCTCACATGGATAGAAATAAAAATAAAGAGAATTTGACTTAGAAATATTTACAGAAGATTCAATTTTTCATCATTGTTTGAAAAAACAAGAAAGATATTTATTAATTATTTGAATTATTAAATAGAATAAGAATCTCATTTTTTTTTTGTTGAAGAAGAATGGAACTTATAATGATCCATGATTAGATGCTGACAATTAACTCAAGGTGTTTGCCATTATTTTTTTTCTTTGTTCTTTAGATTTTTCTTCAATAGTTGAGTGTCAAATCAGATCAATATTCGGGACCGAACATTCAGATTGTTGAAAGGATATAAACATTGATATTTAAAATCTTACTCAGAATTTTCCATGAGTTTCTAAAACATAAAAAAGCATTCCATTTGGTTTAAAATCATAGAGCCTTTTAAATTGGTCTATTAAAGTGAGATATCCCCAAATCGATTCAGTATAAAATTTTGATGGATTTTTATATAAATTTAAACCTTCGAATTGGACATTCCGATATCATATCAAAATTAGATTCTGGATTTGTCTCTCTTCTTTGTCTCCAATTCTCTGCACTTTCTTTGATTTCCAATTGTCGACATTCGAGGAGATAAATAAATAAATAAATCAACATATTTAATTTATCCTTTAAATTAATAGGATCTCAACCCATATATTTTGTAATTACATATGTAGTCAAAATGGGGCATTCAAAGCAAAAGTGCGCTAATCGTTTGAAGATAAAAGACAAGAATCATGGTTCAAAATTATTTTATTTGGACCTAATATTGTAGTTAGCTCCCTTTAGAAAAAAAAACCAAAAAGAAGGGCGTCCCAAGAACATGGGACCTAGCCGCCACCAAAATATCAAATCGATTCGGACAAGCACAACGTGCACAAAACCAAAAGGAAGATAATCCTTGGTTAAAATACTTTCATGATGGCGGAATCTTGTCCTTTCTTTTCGTCAGTCCACCAAACTTTCAATTTTTATAATTAAACATCATAATAGTTTAATTTTCTATCAAATAATTCTATTCATCGGATCTCGAACCATCTCATTCAAATGGAAATCGTATGCATTTTACAGTATACAATCAATTCATACATGTTTATAAAAGGCTAATTTACGCACGAATAAGTGTTAGGAAATAAAGTTATCAATCTACGTTTTGACGATTTAAGTTTTATGGAAAAAAAAAGAAGAAGGAGAAAATGCCACCAAAAACCCTAAACTATACACAAAGTGACAAAAATACCCCAAACTTTTTTTTGCACCACCAAAAACCCTAAACTTTGCCATCCGTGACACATTTACCCCAAACTATTTTTTTGACACAAAAACCCGGAACTTTCATTTCGTGACACATTTACCCTAAATCTTAGGGGTATTTTGGTCATTTTGCTTTTAAAAATATTTTTCTTTTTTTTTTTTTTTTTTTTTTTTTTCTTTCTCTTCGCCGGCGTCGCCCGACGAGGGCGGCCTCGCCGGGTCGGGCGAGGGCCTCCTCGCCGGATCTAGCGAGGGCACCCTTGCCCCCCGACGAGGGGGTGCCGGCGCGAGGGTGCCCTCGCCGCGTCCGGCGAGGGCACCCCTCTCCGGCGTCGGGCGAGGGTGCCCTCGCTAGATCCGGCGAGGGAGGTCCTCGCCCGACCCAGGCGAGGCCGCCCTCGCCGGGTCGACGCGGCGAGGGCAGCCTCGCCGCCAGCCGGCTTCCCTTCGCCGGAGCGGCGGAGGGAAGAGAAAAGAAAAAAAAAAAAAAAGGAAAAAACAGAAAAAGACGAAAATACTCTCAATGGGGTAAATGTGTCACGGATGGCAAAGTTTGGGGTTTTTGGTGGTGCAAAAAAAAGTTTGAGGTATTTTTGTCACTTTGTGCATAGTTTAGGGTTTTTGGTGGTATTTTCCAAAAAAAAAAGGGTTAATACCCTGAAAAACCCCAAACTGGTACACATGTGACAAATCTACCCCAAACTATTTTTTTTACCACAAAAAACCCCAAACTTGTATATCTTTGACAAATTTACCCTAAACCGGTACACTTATGACAAATTTACCCTATGTTAGTTTTAGTTAAATTTTCTTATTAAATTATAAAGTTAAATGACACGTGACAATTGACCGATATACAAATTTGGGATTTTACACTTTATTTGTCACAGTTTATAATTTTTATGATTTTTTTGTGGTATTAATTTAATTTAGCGGGGGGTATATTAGTCACAAATTTACCAGTTTGGATTTTTTTTGGTCGAATAAATTAGTTTGGGGTAAATGACACCAGTTTAGGGTTTTTTATAGTTAGTCGGGGTAAATTTGTCACAGGTGTACCAGTTTGGGATTTTTCATGGTCAAAAAAATAGTTTTGGGTAAATTTGTCATAAGTGTACCGGTTTGGGGTTTTTCAAGGTATTAACCAAAAAAAAAAAAAAAAAAAAAAATAACAAGCTTTTGTTTCTTAGTTTCTTAGATACCTTTTTGGGACAATAAGGGTCTGCACGGTGACGTTTCAATTTCTCATGATTTCTGTTCTTTATTTCTCTAGAAACAAAAAAAAAAAAAAAAAATCCATATAGTAACATCAATTAATTTTTCTATTCTCCGAAATAAAAAAGTGGCCAGGGAATAAATTTGACACGGAAACAAGAAGTAAAAAAAAAAAAAAGTAACTTCTTAATTTCTAGAAATAAGCCATTTTTTTCTTTTTCTATTTTTCTTCTTTTCTTCTTCCTTGCCGCGGCCATCACCCTTATATTCACTGCCTTCCGCGGCCACCATTGATCACCAATTGCCTGCCCTTGCCCACCGCCGATTGCTGTCGGCCCCTGCCCATCTTCGGCCTCCTAACCATCGTTGGCCACAACCAACCACCTCCCGCCACCCTCCGTCAGTGCTGGTGGATCGCTTGCTAGCCGCCGAACGCCATTCACAGCCAGTTGATTGCTACCTGCCTCCAACCTAGCATCACGAGCTATTGCCAGTCGCTCGACCATCACCAGCTGTTGTTGACAACCTCTTGCTGTTGGTTGACTGCTGCCCTCCACTGGTGCCGACCGTCCGCTGTCGCTCGCCAACCAAGGGTCGAGTGACTATGGGTGGCTTGCGATGGTCGGCGTTCAGCGTTTGACGATGCGTAAGCAAGTAGAAAAAACGAAAAAATAAAAAATTTTGTAGATCGTACCAAACACAATTTTATTCTTTTTTTATTATGAGAATATAAATTTTTTATAGTTATCAAACACGTTATTTTACGAAAAAATTGTTTTAGGGAGTAAAAATAGAAAAAAACTATTTCTCAAGAGAAATTATTTCTCGAAATAGAAATGTTATCTTTCACACCTAAAAATATTCAATGGCATAGGTGTCTGGCGGCATTACTTTCCCTCCAAAAGTAAAAGGGAAAAAACTACGAAAAACCCCGAACTTTACTGAGTGACACATTTACCCCGAACTTTTTTTTGTGCCGTGAAAAACCCCAAACTTTCCAATCATGACACATTTACCCCATAAGGGCATTTTTGTCTTTTTAGTTTTTCTTTTTTTTTTTTTTTTTCCTTCTTTTCTTCCCTCCGCCGGCCATGGCGGAGCCGGCGAGGGTCACCCTCGCCGGCGCCGGCGAGGGCGGCCCTCGCCGGCGTCGGCGGCCTCGCGCGGCCCGCGTCGGGCGGCCCTCGCCGGCATCCTCGGCGCGGGCCGCCCTCGCCCCATGCCGGCGAGGGCGACCCTCGCCGAGCCGGCTTCCCTCCGCCGGCTCCGCCATGGCCGGCGGAGGGAAGAAGGAAAAAAAAAAAGAAAAAAAGAAAAAAAATTTAAATGAAAAGACCCAAATGCCCTTCAATTTTGGGGTAGATGTGTCACACTTGGAAAGTTTAGGGTTTTTGGTGTCACAAAAAAAAGTTTGGGGTAAATGTGTCACGGTTTGGAAAGTTTGGGGTCTTTCACGGCGTAAAAAAAAGTTCGGGGGTAAATGTGTCACTCGGGGTAAAGTTTGGGGTTTTTCGTGGTTTTTTCCCAAAGTAAAATGTTCCTTCCCTAGATTACCACTTATTCTATTAAAAGAAAAGCCAACAAATGATGGACCCTTGCTTCTCATCACAAGATGAAATATTATACTATATTGATGCATGATGGGGGGAGTGCAACTGCAAAGTGGTCTAACCACTCTCTAAAACATATTTTAGGTCTTGATTTGAGATAAAATCCGAAAAGAACATCACTTCGTATCCTTGCTTTCTAGTGTGGGCATGACATCATGATGATGTTTTCTTTTTTGGCTTTTTCCTATTGCATTTCTTTTTCGCATCGCTCCAGACCGCAAAAAACCGAAAAGAAAAAAGGGAAGACGTGTAATTATACAATTTTATTTCCACCATGACTGTATTACTAGGTAACCATAATTGTTTGAGCTCTTGTTCATTAGAGTCCAAGACCTGAGAAATTATGCAAAAGGAAGAGCTGATTTATTTTGCAGAAAATGAATTATTTAAAAAATATTTTCCAAAACATAATCGCTCGAATTGCCCACAAAATAAATGAACAAGAAATATTTTGCTCATTCATGAAATAAATTTTTATTAACTAATTATTTCAAAAGATACAAATGATTATTTTTAAGAAAATAATTGATTTTGTTGTGAAACCAATAGAGGGGAAAACTCTAAAAATCAATCTCTCATATTTTCTTTTAAAAAAAGGATAGTAAAAAAAGAATGGTAATGTCAACGTCTTGTAATCTCTACATGATTGTGCATATTTTGAGTGATTAGATTGTTTAGTTTTGTTTAATTGCTCTCCTCTCCTTTCGCTTTGATTTGTGTCCGCATCTTTGGAGGACAAGATTATAATAAGTTAATAACCCCATTTAAGACGTACAATAATTTCGCCGCCTCAACCGCTATTGGTGAAAATACTATAAAATATTATCATTAACCCATCCAAAAGTCGAATTTATTAAGGACCAAAGCAATCCGTGGATGGAGATGTCTACTTCTATCCGAATTTGTGGTCCATGGACTCAAACGAGAAGGCAAAACAACTGTTTGCGTATGGTTTTGAACAACTGTTTCTCAGTTTTCTTTCCTATTGTTTGAAAATGACTGCGTTTTCGTCTTCCTAATTTCTAAAAAAGTCAATATCACCAAAATTTCAAACCTAATCAACCCGAATTACAAAAAATCTAAAAAAACTTATACTCCCACATTTATCCTAGACCACTCAAGCTGATACATCCATATCATATTTATCTCAAACTATTTTTGGTGTCAAAATCTTAGGGCAAAGTTGAAGCAAAATTAGGGATTTTAGCAAATTTTCGAAATGTGAGGAGCTCTTAGGGAAAATTAGTAGATTATAGTATATTTCAATGTCTAAGATTTTGGTAATTTGGGAGTGACAAGAAATTTTTTTAAATTAAATTTGGCACATGTCAATTTGAAATTTTTGTGACATGAAAATTAGTTTAAGGAAAATTTGGCACATGATATATAAATTAATTGAGGATAAATGTCACACGAATTTATTGATGCAGTATTTTTATTTTTATTTTTGGGTATTAATCCTTTTGTAAAAGCACTTATAATTCAGGTAATATTATATGTGTTTCTTCAAAGTGACCTCCATAATTGGCCAGGCTTTTAGTACTTAATTACTACTGCGGCCACCATAGATGATAGTCTTTTTACTTAAAAAAGAAAAAGCAGTTTGGACCTCATTGAGACCCACCTTATCTACTGTCTAAAAAGTTCACTCTAAGATATGGCCACGAAATAGCAACTGCCCATTGAGCTAGAATATTACAAGTAAGCCCGTGCACGTCTTTTGCAGACTAATCCAGATTCGGCCGAGACCAGAGAATAGGTTGAGGAATCGAACTTGTGATATTCAGCTTGCAAACCAAATCTCGCACGGCAAATCGCACGGCTCGGCCAACCATTAGATTGATTAGATGAAAGTTGCATCGGAAAACTACCAGCAGCCCACGCTCGCCGTTCGAGTTGCCTCTCTTCCCTTTCTGCATCGCCCGCTGGTCACTCGATCGTACACAAGAAAATGAGGATTCCTCAGCGTTGTTGTCTCAGCAACACGGGACATCAGTTCCAAGGTAACTGGGCCGATCATTAGTCTTGGGACCCTTGAACCTTTACCATACGGATTAATCCTCACTCTTGAGCTTTGAGGTTGGTTGAACTCGGACCGGCCCTATATAATATATACAATGTATATATCATATATATATATATATATATATATATATATATATGATATTATATATTATATATTATATATTTTTGTCTACTCTAAATCATTTCGCCTCTATCTCGTTCTTTCTTTTGCGATTCTACCGTTTAAATTAGAAAGAGAAACCCAATTAGATTTGACTAAAAAAAGATAAAAACCCTCTTTGCTAGCCTGGCTTTGTTCGCTCACCTTAGCCTCGCTTGCTTCATGAGTGTAGTTCAGCTGGTGAAATCGCTTGCCTCTCTTGGCTCACCTCACGAACACAACTCAACAATGCAAATAGAGATTTTTATTGTAAGCTTATTTTAGATTTTCATAATCTAGTTGCTCACTGTTGCATTGTTAGTTGATATATAATTTGAAAGAGTATATTTATTCTTTTAAGGAATACAAAAAAAAAAAAAGTTGGTCCAAAGTTGACCCTAGAATTGGATTGCGGTCTAGTCCTCGGTCCCAAACTCAACGGAGTTGGTCCTTGGTCCGAAAAATTGATGACTATGGATTGGTTCTTAGATTAGGTATTAGATCGGCTCAAACAAAGAATGCAAATTTCAAGGGAATGACCACCTATTGTCGTGCAATGACAAGAATTGCACGGATTAGTGCAGTACATGTAAGTGCAAAAGCACGAGTCATATGTATTTGCCAACATGTCTAAGTTAAAAAGATAAGGTGGCCCAATGTATGCAAAATAGATTTCAAGATGTGGCCGGTTAAAATTAATTGTTATGAATTCCTTCATTTTTCATCTCTCTCACGCGTGCACGACATGCCCACCAATCATATAGACCGAACAAGAAACAAATTCAAACTCATAACGTGGTGGCCCAAACACGCGACTGTACTAGCAATCAAATTATTTGAGTTAACAAGGGAATAGCTATTGCCTTATTTCTTGATGATTCAATAACAAAAAGGTCACCAAACTCTCCTCACTCTCTTCTATATTAACTATGTAACGATCATGTTACTTGCTCTCTTTTGACAATATAATTATAATATATGGAAATTAACATGCCAATATGCGTAGAGACGATACATCAACATCATTTTAATTATTCAAGAAGTCCTTTCCTTGCATCGTAGAAGTTTGTGCTGATATGAGCATATTCTAGTGATGCAACAGCAACAGCAACCAGCAAGAAAGAAGCAACTGAAACCAGATTAAGACAACCCATCTTCTTCCTTCTTCTTTTCTCAAGGGATTTTACTAAGATCCAATTCAAAGATAGAAGTCCCTGAGCACGAAAAGTCAAGTAATAAAATTCTCATTCTGAGCCAAACGAGGCCTGACTTCATTGACAATATGAATAATTTCTATCCATGATAGAAAAAACCTTCTCCTCTAAATTTGCAGCAGGGCGGTCTACATAGTTCTCAGATTCAGCAACATTTATTGATTCCAATAAAGGTAAGATGGTACACAGGAATGAATTTAAGGAATTTGAAGCCAAAATCTGTTCGCCCCTATTTGTCCTAATCAATTACAGTTGAGGACACATAGGGCGCAATCATGAGATTTCACCGTTGTTGCTATTGTGCCATTCGTCAGGCGGCCAAGGCCAGTGCCGCTCCATATTTCTTTGCCTACACAGGAAGTGATGGTCCGACCAGGAAGCACCTTGGCCAGGTCGGAGACTTCTGTGGCTATCACCATGTTGTCTGAATTCAGGTTGAAAAAGGCCAGATATATTTCTCCTGCGTTGATGTAAGAATAAAACTAGCTGAGCCAAAAAAATAGGTCTAGAAATGATCATACTGGCTAAAGTAGAATGTTTGGCAAAGCTATTAAGATCTGCTGATTAGGCCTTTGACCATTTGTTTGAAACTGGATTATATTTCAATTTTTTCTGCCTTAAGAAGTGTCTATATCCAAATTATGTAAGAGGAGGAGGAGGGGGTTAAAAATCAAACCTGATCTTCCAGTTGCGATCCAGGAGCGAGCTCCTGCAGCACCAACATTAGCTGCACAAACAATGTGGCTGTAAATAAAACGCACAAAACATTAGATTTCTGGTGTTTGAGATCAGGATCTCTTCTTAGAACCTTTGACTTTTTTCATTATAGCACAGAGTCCAGAATAGCTGCTTCTCAGTGTCCCGTTACTGTGAAACTCCCACATCTGTCAAATGTAAGCATTCTATATGTTATCTTCCGCATGAATCTAAGCCAAATGATGAATTCCTGCTCAAAAAAAAAATATAGTGGTATGGAATGTTGCAATGACATCATTTACTTGATAATATTAACAGGTGCCAAAAATGCAACAAAACATAGGACTTTTCTAATTGGGTCTCAAGTTTGTCTTCTGTGCTGATGTTCAACTAATAACAAAACATACCTGATTAGCATTCCATGTACATTGTGAAAATGAGCCTCTTGTAAACTCACTAGATGTGATTTTGCGTCTTGGAGAAGCATTTAAGCAGAAATTCGCATTCTCAGAAGCCAATAAATGAAGTGTTCCCTGATATTGGCTCCCATACATTATTTCTTCATCTCTGTTACACAGCACAAGCATATATCAACAATTGTGCTATGAACAATTACAGGTAGAGAGAACAGCAAATGGAAAAAAGTAGAAGTAGGAGAGAGCATTTTTACGATTTGACTAAAGAATTTCTCTTGTATAGGCAAAATGGTTCTCCATATCTACCCTCCATGTTCTCTTTCCAGCAGATCCGTTCCAAACTTTGGTCTGGCTCTTCGACGAGCCATCCGCTTGCTTTTGGATCTTTGCAACTAGTCAGACCCAAAACCTCTACCTCTGACTCTTCTATACTTGTTGGGTACATTCTAGACTGCCCAAGTTTTCTACCTCTTGGACTTGATGACACACGGATATATGGGAACTGTAAATTAATCAACATGAGTAGCCTAAAAGTGCTTCGAAATGTTTGATGTATTGAATCTTAAGAGAGAGTACATGCCTCCACATTGTTTGAGCTATAGGAATTTATCTCAAGCAGAATGGGATTGGTGATAAGACTGAAAGTTGTATCATCAATGTTCCTCAAATCTCCACCAAACATGAGGGGGGACTTGGCCATCGACCACAGAGTCATCTACAACTATTTTCTGTTAGCTCAAAATATGATTTTCTGATTGGCGCAAATATTAAGGTCACAAAAAATCTTTATCAAACACATACCTGAGTTCTTTGCTCCTTTAGGTTAAGCCTACATCTCCTATGCGGGCCTTCATTTGAACCTAATTGTTGAGAGTTTTCACTTTAGCAATACATCACATCATCTACTTTTCGAAAGACAGTGACAAAGAGTTCATGACTGCAAGATAATTTGCAAACTGCAAAAATTACATAATGAAGGAGCCCTGACAGCCACTGTTTACTGACATCTGTCATATAACCCTGATTGTGAAGTTTCAAATTATCCATCTGTGACATTCTGAAATTGTAAGCGAAGCTTTATCATGAGCTGTAATTTTATGCTAGGGCACATGAAATTAGCCTGCACAAGCTACAGTGAGAATTCACTCTATGTATGTAACATCCTGGACACAGTCCGCATGGTCGAAACACCCAAAGGAGAACTTAAGGCATAACTGTCAAGGGTGGGGCCTTACTATCATGTCAGAGCCACTATCCAGCTCCACAATGCACATTAGGTTTTACAATATCACATGATTAGCATGTTAATTACTTTATTCCGAAAATCCAAAGCAATCTGATAGGGCCTGCACTATTGGGTGTAATCTCTCGGCTCCTCATATAACAACAATCTGACCCATTTGTAAGCAATATTCATTTGATGGAGTGTTAAGAGCATTGAAACAGCTTTATACCCACTTATTAGTCCAGTCAATCCCTTTAAGTGCGAGATGGAGCAACAGACCTTCAAGTTTATCGCAGAGTAAGACAAGCCCATCATTATTACCTGGATCAGTAAGATATCCCAGTGGTAGCATATCAAGGTCAGGCCATGATCTCCCCAACAAGCCCCTGGAGCCAATCATTTTAGCAGCAGCAAAGTCCCTGATGAACAATAAATTATTAGATTATTAACGGGCGATCTAAGTCCCTGACTTTTGTGCTTGACTGTCACATGTTAAATCACCTTGCAACATCAAAATGTGCCGCAACATCTCCCCATGAATCCCAATCATCCGCAGTAATCCTATACAAGTTGGTCAATCCACTCACAGCCTTTGCCATACCTGGTGTAACACCAGTTCCAGGAGACAGAGAATACAGGATGGGACGGTCAAGCTCCTTTAGAACCTGTGCAAGGTCACATCAGATATTGTACCCGCCTCAGTTTTCATCTGCAGTGTCTCCTTAACAAAAAGGACAGTGCTAAATAGGTGAATAAAAGATGAAGAGACATCATTTCGCACCTCGGAGACATACGTAATCTCATTCACATTCAGATCGTCACCAAAAACGCAGTCATTTTTTACTGCATCACAATGATAAAAAATTAGTGTAAAAGATAGTAATCGTAAGTGCTTCAAAATTAATTTCATCTACAGTCATTATTTAGTTAAATCATCGTTTGAAACTAATTAAAGCAGTTAGAATTTAAGAGGTGATCGGCAGCACCAAAAATTTACAAAAGTCCTCATCAACTTACTGAAATCAACGCCCCATGATGCGTATTGCTGATAAAGTGACCTCAAGAAGGCTTTTCCAGCTCCCAAGTCAGTATTTACACTCATGAATCCATTTTGCATCCAAGCACAGGCCTTTTCCTTCAGCCCTATATCTTGTGCATACCAAACCCGACCGGACTCTTCATATGCACCTCCCTAGTATGGAAACAGAGTAGAAGTAAAAAAGTTATTTCAGAGAAAATCAAGGGTCATGCTTAATACTTTTCCTAAGACCATGACAGGAGATCAGTGTTTTAGATATTTTGATAAAAGCAAATGTAAATAGTTTAAAGGAACTTGCTCTCACAAGTAATTTTAAAACCAATGATAAAGTTTTCCATCAACCTTGTGTAGAGAAAGGCTTTGTGCAAGACGGAGAAAATCAGCAGATGAAAGCCTCTGAGTAAAATGAACAAACCGTGATCGTATCTAGGATAGGAGTCTTGGCATTGACAGCTTGCGTGCTTATTCCTCTCATGACATGAATCCCGAACTTTAGACCCATGCTATGGACTTTTTTTGCAACTTCAGTGAATCCCTTCCCACCTCTAGACGAAGGCCATCGAACTGGGTCAGGGATCATCCTTCCCCATTCATCAATCACATCGAATCCCAGAGAATCAACGTAAGCACCCGGCACCTTTTTTCGGTACCAAAGGTAGTCGACAACCACATACTGTGTAGTTTGGAGGGAAGAAACAAAAGTGAGGATGAGAAGAAAATGCTTTAGTTTCACTAAGAATCGCTTGCTATTCTAGCTAAAAGCTGACAATCTGTTAATGAAATGTCACAGTTATATAGATAGAACCTCATATTTCTGAGCATGTAGCTTCTCAGAAATGATCTCAGCGTTTTGCAGAAACTCTTCTTCAGAGACGGTCCAGCAGAAGGAATCATATGAATTCCAACCTCTTGGTGGGGTGCTAGCACGCTCTTCATCCTTTCGATTTGAAGCTTCAGTTAATACACTGAAAAGTTGAAATTAGTCTTACCAATTGCTCCGCCTGATTAGAACTACCAACTAATTCAGATGTCGCACAAGAAATTCTCGGAACATCGGAGGAAATACATTGCTATATTCATACAAAAATTTTCAACTGCATTATTGTATAAGTCAGTGGTTTTCACATGAGCTTTTACAATGTTGTCTAAATACATCAAAGCACCACTTTTGCTGGAGATATATCCAAACCAATTTTTGCTAGTGCCGCAGTTATCCAAGCAAAATAGCAACAACAGAATCAAAAGCACATAAATTGCCAAAAAAAGGGGGGTGTATGTTGACTCTGTCAATCCTCTGATTCATCCCATACGCTCTGTCTCACAATTAGCCTCACTTGACTCAAACGCATAATCCAAGACCAACCCAAATCCTCATATACAACGGACTCCCGAAACGAATCAGTTTCCAACAATCACTGCCGATTGTTTCTCCAAAACATCCGCACGCGACTCTCAACAGACCCGTTGACCTCCAATTCTCACGTCCTACCGTATCCGCACCATTACAGAGCATAGATCAGCAAAAGGGAGCTACCAGAGCTTATTGGGAAGTCGGGTAACTCGCATTACCGAACGAAAAAAACACAACGACCCTCGTCACAGTAAGCTCAGAACTCTGCCTCTCTTCTAGCCGGGCACTAAGGAAAAAGTCAAAAACCCAATTGGGATTCGCCGTGCGAGATTCGAGCTTCACCTGAGAGCAAGTAGGAGGAGGAGGAGGAAGAAGGAGGAGGAGAAGGAAGAGAGGGGAGCTTCATCGCCGGGAGTGATGAAACTGTCGGTCTCGAGCTGGAACGCAGGAAAGAAGGAGAGAGAGAGAGAGAGAGAGAGAGAGAGGAGAAGGTAGTAACTTTCCTTCGTGTCTCGAATTACGCACACGGTACGAGGAGTAGTACGCGGATGATTTATATCTGGGTTAAAAGCCAAGAATGATTGAATGCTTCCTTGTCCTAATTCACATATTCGTACGAGAGAGAGAGAGAGAGAGACGGGAGAGAATGACACTACAATAGGGTGATGTATTCCGAGGCTAATTTAAGATTGACTTTTATGGAAATTTAAGTGTGATTTGCTAATTAGATTGATGATAATGTGAGTTTTCTTGTCAAAATAATAATGTGAGTTAGTTTTCATAGTTTTCATCTGTTTTACAAATATTTAATAATTTATAAAATATTTTCCTAAAAATGGTTGTTTGTATCGTTTATAAAAAAGAATAAACAAAATTTTCTTTCATCGTTCACTAAAATTTTTAGACATAAATTGTTGCTGATAATAAAAATGCTTCTCATTAACTAATTATTTTGAGTAATTATTATTAAGAAATATTTTTCTAATCATTTATTTTTTACGAAATAAACGAAATATTATCAAAAGGAAGTTTTCTTAACCATAATTTTCTTTGCAATCCAATTTGTCAAGTCTGTTGCAATCCCCATGTTATTACCTATTTATTCCTTTTTGAGTAATCACTTCTTTCTTGTTTATTGATATTTACAATCTCAATGTTTCAATGAAGAATGGGCCACTCAATTTTTGTGATGTGAATTTTCATTTCATCTTTGATTAAAAAGATCATAGCTATCCAATTTTAAGGATTTTAAACATAATTATGTTGAAATATTTTCTTTTTTACAATAGCACGAGATAATATGAATGATTTATATTAACACGATACACACATATGAATTGCCAAATCTAATCGAGAGTGATGCCTTTCTGGCTAGGCCATTGCTTGCTTTTTCGCCCTTCAAATCTTCACCGCTCTTTTCCATGGCTCTTCCAAGCAGGGTAGCTGAATTCTCCCCCCATTCTTTTCTTTCACTTCTCATTCTTTACCCAACTCTTTTGCCTTCACAAATGGCGAGGTTCCCTTTACTTATTACTTATAATAAAAGAAAAATAGATTTAACATGTTTTTCCTCCGATCCTTTCTTACCATAATTAATTGCTTCCTTTGCTGTTCTTTTTGGAGGGATCACTTCTCTAATCGGTGTACTTTTTCCACCATTTTGTAGACTTTTCATTGCTTAATATCACTAATATTTCTAATCATAGGGAAGCTGAAATTTTTCCATCCTCTAACTTCCTAATGTGAGTCATGAAAATTAAATTCACTCAAAAGCATGAAAATTAATGCATGGATTTTCTATTTTTCATATAAAAGGCAAATATTACATGAAATCATTTCTATTTTTGGGGGAAAATGTATAAAATGAGTTCGATTATGCAAGGGTTGAATATGGATTGAGAAAATTTTGTGATCATAATTATATGACCAAACCCATACCAATCCGCCCTAGGAACAAGTCTAAATGTAAAAGTATGTGACCAATTAAAAAGGGACTTGAATGAAAATAGAAATTATTGGCCAAGGTCATGCAAAGTAACTTTGAATTAGCTTATTGGTAAGTGTACTGAAAAGGGCTTAATGTAAATCAATCAAACATAAAAATGAATTTGTAGATCGAACCAATAATCTATTTCGACATGTGGCATCCAATCCAATGGAGTGACAGGTACAATTTTGTTGATTTTCTATATTTGAAAGCATCACAATTAATGCATGAATATTCTATATTTGGTCCTAAGGGCAAATATTAGGTAAAATCCTACCATGCTGGAGAGAAGGCCTATTATATTGTGAGAAAATGTGAAAAAGTTATTTCAATTATGAAAGGGTCACATAAAGATTGAGAAAAGCTTTCGATCCAAAATTATATGATTGGATCCATTTTAATTCACCATATGGGTAAGTCTAAATGTAAAAGGTATGTGATTTTTGAAAAATGGACTCCAGCCAAACTAATCTTCTATTTCTATTTGAGTCCTTCCTTGTTTACTGCAAATGTTTTGGTGGTGCAATCCATTTCGTGATTAACAGGTAGATAAAGAAGAACTAAATTCATACACAAAGGGGTTGTTAAAATGTTCCTTTCCTTATGGGATGGTGCTCCCGACAACGCATGATGTTGGTTTTTTTTTTTTTTTTTTTTTTTTTTTTTATCGTACTTAGGAAAATGAACAATGCCAGATGCTGTTTTTTGGCTTTTTGTCAGCTACTGATCTTCAGAATAGAGACAGGACGGCAAAGGGACAGATGGGGGCTCGCTAAAACGTGGGAGGCTATTGTTTGGCCAGATACGATTGGGCTGCAGAGAGGTGACCCCCGAGGCTAGAGTTCAAAGTTGACACGTTCTTGTCAGATTGCCCAATTAACTATTTTTAACCTTTCCTTTTAATGTGAACATATCCTCCTCCTCTTGGTTGCTTGATTCTTAGATTCTTGAGTCATCTATCAGAAGCAATCCTATCAAGTTTGCTTGCTTGGCGTGACGGTTTGAGCAAATTGTCAAATAATGCTGATCCTACACGCATGATCAGAAAAAGAAAGAGATAAGAGGGATAGGAGGTCGTCCCTAGCTCAACGATGAGGTCCCCCCTAGACATCGGATAACGATCACCAATTCGAGCTAAGTTGTGCTCTTGCCTAGACTGTGAGGGTGGTAATTACTCCCATGGATGACCCCACATAAATATGTTGGTCATGAGGAGGGTTGTCGGGTATGATTGGAAGGGTTTTGGAGAAACGCAAAGTCAATTTCATTTGGATTTTTTTATATTATAAAAGAAGTTGAGAGCAAATGTCTCAAAGTGAATAGATTATTGAGTTTTCGATATCATAAGAAATAAGATAAATGTATCCTAGTTAGGATGATTTGAAATTTTTAATGGTTTATTTCCTTACTTTTTTTGACTCAAAAATAAGGAACAATTTTAGCTGTAGGAAGAATATTATATCGCCAATTAAGAAAAATGGTATGGGCAAATAATAGAAAGATTCAACCGTAAATCAAGCGTTAAAAAGAAGTTAATCATATCTATTCGGTATACAAGAAAAAGTACAAGATGCTTGATGGGAAAGAAATGGTGCTTTTGGTAACATTTTGTTTAAAAATTGCTTTTGGAAATAGAAATAAAAAAGTATTTCGCTCCAAAGAACAATTTTCGAACGTAACAACGCGTTTAGTAAATTTATTCCATAAATAGAAAAAGAATGTAAAACATGTTTGGTAAATTTGTATAATTTTTTTTATTTCTTTTAATTTTTAAATATTTTTTATTTTATTTTTCCTATTTTCTTTCTTATTTTTCTTATTTGTTTTTCCTTTTTTTCTTTTTCCAATTTTCTTTTTTCTTCTTTTGGTCGGCCGCCGCCTTCGCCATGGTCGGCGACCGGCCGATGAGGGCTAGCGGTCTCGCCCGGCCCACGACAAGGCCTCGCCTTGGTTGGGCGAGCTCGAGCTCGCCCGAGCCTGGGCGTGACGCCGAGCCTCGCCGCCGGCCGGGAGAGCTCGTCCCTCGCCCGATTTGGGCGAGATCGAGCTTGCCTAGGCCGGCGCGCGAGGTCGGCCTCACCTTGGCTAGGCGAGCTCGAGCTCGCCCAGATTTGGAGGCCAAGCTCGCCAGCCAAGGCGAGGCCGACCCGTCGGGAGCCGACGACCGGCCGCCGCCGGGGCTAGCGACGCTCCGGCAAGGTTGCCGGGCCCTCAACGGCGCGCCCCTCGATGGTCGATTGTTGGGCCATGGCCGAGGCCGGCGATCGACCAAAGAAAAAAAAAAAAGAAAAAGAAAAAAAAAGAAGAAGAAGAAAAGAAGAAGAAAAAAGAGAGAAGAAAATAGAAGAGAGAGAAAATTTGTTCTTAAATTTTGTTCTAGAAACAAGAAACAAGATTTTTTTTGTTTCTTGTTTCTATTTCAAATGTGTTTCTAGGAACAAAAAAATAGATTTTGAATAAAAACGCAAACAAACGCGTTTCTATTCCTTTTTTAGTTCCTTAGAACAAAAAAACAAAAAATTTGTTTAAAAACAGAAATAGGAAACATTAACAAACAGCCCCAAAGAACCGCTTCCCGTGGACTAGTGCATCAAGTGAATCTAATTGAGTGCACTTTTGTATAAGTGAGTCAAAAAGAAGTTAATCATGTCCACTTCCTTTTTCTTCACACCAAGCGAATACACAACGGGGCAAATCCAAAGATTCGTCTTGCGCCACCAATGAACTATTGATGGTGAACAAGAAAACACTATTATGCGAATCCTAAAGTGTTGGCAGACCAAAAGACAAAATCCTAAAGTGTTGATCGGGGGGATAAAAAGTATGATCATGCGCGAGATAAGTACACTAATGGTGTCATAAGTTATGTACGGCGGTCACTTTGGTGCCAAAAGTTTCCGCCGGATCACTTAAGTGTCAAATCGAAAAAAAAACGATTACTTTGGTGCCATCGGTGAGAAATTCCGGCCAAAATGATTACGTGGCATTTATATTAAAAAAAAAAAAAGTTGCTCGGCTTTTAAATGACGTCGTTTTCCATCCTCTTCAAGAAACGACGTCGTTTTGCCTTTATACGTGGACACCCTTGCAAAAATGACGCCGTTTAGCTTGTACGTGGATTGAAATTAGGGTTAGGGTTTCTTCCTTGCCGCTCGACCACCGTTGTTCGCCCGCCAACGCTCGCCACCGTCGCCGGCCACCATTGTAGATGCTCAACCAGGTGAGCGAGGAGAGAATGAGATTGTTGCTCAAGCAAAAAGTGGTAGAAAGAATAGGAGGTGAGAGCGGAGGAGGAGGAGGAAGAAGAGGGGTCGAAGGTGCCGCTACTGGTGTGTCGCCGCCGCCGTCGTTGGTGCCGTTGTTGGTGTTGCTACTGGTGTGCTGCTGGTGTTGTTGCTGGTGCCGTTCACTGCTGGTGTCGCTCTTTAGGGAAGAAGACAACATGCCTCCCTCTCTTCTTCCTCTCTCCTCTCTCTCTCTCTCTCTCTCTCTCAATTTGGGGATTTAGGGTTTCGATTTGAGGGAAAGAAGCCAAACGACGTCGTTTTTGTGGTTTAGATGTTGATTGTGCTCTCCGGCAAGCCACGTTAGCCTAAAAAATTAATAAAAAAAGGCCACGTCGGATTTCCGGCTGATCAGATCGGCGTTGGCACCAAAATGAGTGTTTTTCAAATTTTTTGGCATTTAAGTGATCCGACGGAAACTTTTGGCACCAAAGTGAGCGCCGTACACAACTTATGGCACCATTAGTGTACTTATCTCGATCATGCGCTTTCTGTTTTCCTTTTTTTAGCCAAGATCTTGCACTTCAAAAGGGACAAGTTTTTAGCCGTGGGAAGAATATTATTTTGGCTTGAATCATAAGTCTAGTTCAACCATTTTCCGGTGAACGGGCGAGCCGAAAAGTACCTTGAGGCTCGACTATGCTCATCTCTAAGTATCTTGAACCTTTGATGAAGTGCATGCACACTATCAATAATTTAATTTGGAAACATGATATTATTTGTTCGTAAATTTTGATTCAATGTATAATGTCATTTTTTATTTTTTATTTATTCAATGTGATCATTAAATTTTCCCTAAATGTTTAATCTAATCCCGAAACTTTCATTTTGTTTAATTTAGGGGCCTAAATTTTGGCTTGGATGTTTTTGACTTGAGCGCAAGAGCTGAATTCCCAACATGGTTGCTAGGGATCTAAGCATGGGCATTGGTGGGATCATGAGCTCAACTTTTATGGACTTGGGTTTGTTTGTTG
Organism: Eucalyptus erythrocorys; assembly: GCA_014182555.1. Classification (NCBI taxonomy): domain Eukaryota; kingdom Viridiplantae; phylum Streptophyta; class Magnoliopsida; order Myrtales; family Myrtaceae; genus Eucalyptus; species Eucalyptus erythrocorys. The sequence goes on from CM024604.1 coordinate 28,252,959, forward strand.
AAGGACTAGGCCCAACTTCGATGGACTTGGGTCTAGGCACCGGTGGTGACTACAGGAGGTGAGTTTTTTTTTTTTTTGGTCAGTACTTCAGGAGGTGAGTTGAGTTATAGTTCAAATGACTTGGTTTACATGTTTGCCCTAAATATAAGCCTTAATTTGGCAGTTGTGACTCAAGCTCTTCAGCAAAAAACAATGTCGTTTGCCCCTTTTTCTCCAAATTGACAAATTGGGGCTAAATTAGGGTGTAGAAGCAAACCCTAATCTTACTTATTTGAAATTATTCATAAAATTGAAGATGATTATCTACAACAGAGTGAGCGAGAGCCTCAAAAAAGTGTATTTGAGGTAATTGAATAATTGAATAATTGGTGTTCTAGTTCAAGATGATTCTTGAAGTAGAGCAAGTGACAAGGCATTATGTAAAGCTTCTTGTGTTTTTCAACGATGGGGCCGTTGGGCACATGTGTCGTCCATCGGCTATGTCACGGTCTTCAAGATCTCCTTGAGATTTCACAATGGCGTGTAGTCGACCAATAGGTTTGCCCGTCATGTCTTCATCTCCACTGCAAAGCCTTCGTCTTCAATCCTCCACTTATGTCTCATCTTCACTACAAGGCCTTCTCTTCCTCCTCCAAGCCTGAAGAACTGGTCCCTTCTTTGCCCATGCTTCGGATTTCATCTTCCTGAGCTTTGGTGAACAAGAATTGGAGGATTTTGCTCTATTTCTCTATCATGAAAACATAGCTTTCCTTTCTCTTTCAATTTCTTTGGAGAGACAAAGAGATTTCCCCAGAAAAAGCTATGCTATTTTGTTCACTTTGTGTCGCGACCTCTTTTTTCTGGCACCCGGCCGGATCGAGTACGAGCGCCTAAGGAGGCTAATGGCTCGGCTGAAATTAATTAAAGCCTGGACTCTCCCAAGTCCGCCAATTTACGACTTTAAATTTTTTTAGTTTGTAAATCAATTTTTAAAATGGAGTCGCCACTAATCGATTTGGGGTAGGTTGATTAGAAACCCAAGCGAAATATCGGGAGAAATACTTGCTCCTGCGCAACTAGAGAAATTATGATTAGGGACTTGATTACACTAGTTAATCACTAATGCCCTTTCGGTACCTAATCTTGTTTAAACTCTAAGGTTTGTTTGGATATTTAAGGATTTTTCATACATTTTGGAAAAATTACATTTTTGGGTATTTTCCTCATTTTTGGACATCAAAGGGATTTTTGGATTTTTGGGTATTTTTTGGAAAAATAAAAGTCTTTTGGGTGTTTTACGAAAATTTTGGGCTTTTTATGAATTTTGGGATTTTTTGCATTTTTAGACTTTTTTGAAATATTTTAATATTTTTGGATATTTTAGAAAATAATAATTTTTGCTGATTTTCTAAGTATTTTTTGAACAAAATTATTTTTTTTTTGATTTTTGATTTTTTGGAAAATAAAACATTTTTAAAACATTTTAAAACATTTTTCGATTTTTCGGAAATTAAAATAATTTTTTAAATTATTTTTATATTTCTTTTTTTTTTTTTAAATTATTTTTGATTTTTTGAAATAAAAATATTTGAAAACGACTCGGGTCGGATCCATGGGTCGGATCCGCCCGGCCACCCCAAAACGCGGTGGGATCCGCGTTTCGGAGCGGGGTGCCGAAACGGCGTTGTGGCCGGCGTAGATGCACGACTTGACTCGGAGACCCGCTCCGACGACCGGCTCCCACTTCTTCGCGAACGGCGCCGTTCCTCGCCGTGAAACGGCGTCGTAGGCGTTCGGATTGGAGACCCGGGTTCCGTGGCGAAACCCTACCCCGACCCGACTTGTGACCCGGATTCTCGGCAAAACGACGTCGTGGCCTTGGTCTTCCTACCCGACCCGCTCCGAACCCCGACTCGACTCCGGCCTCCTCTCGAAGAAACAGAACCCTACCCGGTTCTCGATCCGGTCCGACCCGGCGACTCGGGATTGTGACCCGGCAAATCGGGAACCCTAGGGTTCTTGGATTGGGGGCGTCGAGAGGGCACAGTGGCGGCAGACGACGACTGGGCTAGGGGGAGAGAGATGGTGGCAATCGGCGGCGATAGTGACGGCGACGATGCGATACCTGGGGTGGTGCTGCAGCGGCGACGGCGAGGGCTCTGCCCCTCTGCCTCTCTCTCTCTCTCTCTCTCTCTCTCTCTCTCGCTCCCTTCTCCGGCGAAGTTGAGATCGAAGGTCGCGGATCTCGGCCCCCCCTCTGAAGTCTCTCAGCGGGGTTCCAGAGATTGCGAGTTTCTCCCTCTCCTCCTTGCCTCCTCGGTGTGCCTGGATCGAAGGGGGGGAGGGGGTATTTATAGGCAGCAAGTGGCCGGCCAACGAGGGCTCGACCGGTGGCTACCGCAGCCGAACCGGTGTCCCGTCAGCCTTGCGTCCCATCGGCGCTCGCCCGCCCGCCCGCCTCCCCGGTGACGCACACAACGCGCTGGCCCCGCGCACCGAATCGGGCGAAGGAGAAGGCGCCTGCGGGCCGGCGCCGGGTCGGGCGACCCGCGGGTTTGGGGCCGTGAAGGCCCTCTAGGCCGTTTTTTCCGTTTTTATGTTTTTTCCGTTTTTCTGTTTTTGGTTTTTTTTCTCGGGGTTTTTCTAGTTTTTCCGTTTTTTTTTATTTTTAGCTTTCTTCAGTTCTTTTTTTTTTTAAAAAATGAAATAAAAGAAATAAAGTCTAAAATAGTAATGATAATAATAATAAAAAAAGAAATTAATTAAAATAAAAAGATAAAATAAAAAGAACGAAATTAGGCGTCAACATTTGCCCCTCTTTGAAGGTGAGCTCGCAGAGGTTGCATTCAAAGACAAACTGACGCCTAATTTTTACCCAACATGGGCAGTAGATTATATCTTATTTAGGATATATTATCTTATGCAAAAAGAGAAATATAACCTTATACTGGAGACGGATAAGAAGATACCTGGAGTTACTTACCGGGAGAGAGTGAGATAGGGTGTGAACCCCGATTTTTGGCAAGTATCAAGGTGTCATCTTACCTGATGATATGAGGAGGTTGTTTTTCCAGGACTCGAATCATTCTTTGGTCGCCTGTTATAACAATAGATAATTTGTCTAGGACCCGAACCTTTCTTCGGTCGCCTTAAAGGGCAATTGCTCTTCCAGGACCTGAACCATTCTTCGGTCGCCTGTTGGGGCAATCAGAGGGTTGTCTCGGACCCGAACCATTCTTCGGTCGCCTTGATGGGAGATGCACCGACCTTTCTCAGGGCATCTCATTTGTGGGTGTCTGATTTGTATCGAGAACACCAGTTGATATCCGACCTTTCTCGGAAGACGCGCCGACCTTTCTCAGGGCATCTGATTTGGGGGTGTCTGACTTGCGTCGAGGACACCGGTTGAAACCCGACCTTTCTCGGGGGATGCGCCGACCTTTCTCAGGGCATTTGTTTTGGGGGTGCTTGATCTGCATCGAGGACACCAGATGAGACCCGACCTTTCTTGGGGGATGCGCCGACCTTTCTCAGGGCATCTGTTTTGGGGGTGCCTGATCTGCATCGATGACACCAGATGAGACCCGACCTTTCTCGGGGGATGCGCCGACCTTTCTCAGGGCATCTGTTTTGGGCGTGCCTGACCTGCATCGAGGACACCGGATGAGACTCGACCTTTCTCGGAGGATGCGCCGACCTTTCTCGGGTATCTGTTTTGGGCGTGCCCGATCCGCATCGAGGACACCGGATGAGACCCGACCTTTCTCGGGGGATGCGCCGACCTTTCTCAGGGCATTTGTTTTGGGGGTGCTTGATCTGCATCGAGGACACCAGCTGATACCCGACCTTTCTCGGGGGATGCACTGATCTTTCTCAGGGCATCTGATTTGGGGATGTCCGACTTGCTTCGAGGACACCGGCTGTAATCCGACCTTTCTCGGGAGATCTGTTCTGGAAGATACCTAGACGTTCGTAGAGATATTAAAGAATACATGGATATTCATAAGTACTAACCTGACGGATATTTGGGTTTTGGCATGCGTCATAAGCATTAAAGGGGTACTTGGATGATCACAAGTACGAGTTTCAGGGATACTCGGACATTTACAAGTATCGAAGGGGCATTTGATAATTTAAAATATGGAGGGCATACCTTGGGTATTTTGTGAAGGTCTCTTACTTTTTGGGAATAGGGAATATCGAGGTCGTACCGAGATATTCGTGAAGGTCTCTTACCTTCTTAGCAATTGAGAATATCGAGGTCGTACCTGTGATATTTGTAGAAGTTTCTTACCTCTTGGGAATTGGGAATGTCGAGGGCGTACCTCGCCTATTCGTGAAGGTTTCTCACCTCCTGGTAATGGGAATATCGGGGATGTACCTTGGATATTCATGAAGGTCTCTCACCTCCTGGTAGTTGGGAATATCGAGGACATGCCTCGCATATTCATGAAGGTCTCTCACCTCCTGGTAAAGGGAATATTGAGGACGTACCTTGGATATTCATGAAGGTCTCTCACCTCCTGGTAGTTTGGAAATACCGAGGACGTACCTCAGCTATTCGTGAAGGCCTCCCGCCTCCTGGAATTTTTGGAATACTGCGGACGTATCTCGGCTATTCGTGAAGGCCTCCCGTCTCCTGGAATTTCGGGAATACCGAGGACGTACCTCGGATATTCGTGAAGGCCTCCTGCCTTCTGGATTTGGGGAATACCGAGGACGTACCTCGGATATTCGTGATGGCCTCCCGCCTTCTAGATTTTGGGAATACCGGGACGTACCTCGGATATTCGTGAAGGCTTCCCGCCTTCGGATTTTGGGAACACCGAGGACGTACCTCGTATATTCGTGAAGGCCTCCCGCCTTCTGGAATTTGGGAACACCGGGAACATACCTCAGATGTTTGTGAAGGTCTCCCGCCTTCTGGAAATCGAATATAGCACAAGGCTTACCTGGATGGCCGTGGGTACACCGGTGTACAAAGTGGAGGAATATTTGGACGAACACAAATATTTACGAACATGATCAGGGATCACTCAACTGGTCCAAGTGTAAGAAAATATACCTAGGTGATCGCAGGCACGCGATGTGGTGGAATGCTTGAATGGCTGCTAGCATTCAATGACATAATTTTGAGGACAACTCTGACAGGTCGAGTGTCATGGAAAAGGGTATTCGAACGGTGGTCGATACTTAGTGATGAGAGGACACTTGGACAGTCACAAGCATCTAAACTTTAAAGATGACATGAATAGGTCAAGTGTCAACAAAGGGAGCACTTGAATGGCGGCAAACGCTTGAATTGCAGATATTAATGCTTGAGGGACAAATCAAGCAAGCAGAGCATCGGCAAGAGGGGGGGTACCTAGACAGCGGTAGATACTTAATGATAAAGGGATACTTGGTCAGTCACAAGTGTCAATACTTTGGGGACAACTCGTACAAGCTGAGTGTCAATAAGGAGTGCTTGGCAAGTGAGGGGTACTCAAAGATTATCAAATATAAGGCTCTGGGAACAGGAATGGGGATATGCTTCTTTTGGTGACATCTCTAACCTTTATGAGTATGCTTATTATTTTGTACAATATGCACATGTTATGCAATGATTGTATATGCTGTAAGTTTGTAAATAAAGATGTGATTTATGCATGATGACCTCGTCAGTTTTGCATCATCTGAATTCCACTGGGGAAGATTTTGAAGGACAACTTTCGTTTAGAATGTAGATGTCTTGAGCATGCCAGATGAGGAACTTTCAGTTTGAAAGGACTTTCCACTCACTCTCATGGGAAAGACTGCTTTATCCTGACCATTGATGCAGGATTTATAAGGACCATACTATCTCACTGTCATCATGTCAGCGGGGGTCCGAGTATTCTCGCAAATGATACGACTTTACCAGTATGAGGGGTCTATTTTTTTGGTGTTGTGATGAAGGCTTGGTCAATGGCTTATCAAATGGGACCAATGAGGTCATGGCTTTGTGGGAAAAATGTTGTACGATCATCTCTGGGTTTGCAAGTCGAGGATCCTGCGAAAAGAGATAGAATAACCTTGCTTGTACTTCTTTGAGCGATGTTTATAAACATATGAAATCCTACGTTAATTGAAGTGCCCCTAGTCTGAAGAGACTCTTTACAATAGGACGCCATGTAGGCTTGACTCATGTGTAAAAGGGTGAGAGCTGGTGATTGTCTTGGCGTTTGTCACCGGTCTTTCTTCTCACAGTCAGATGAAGGTTCTATTGATCGAACCACAACAACAGCTTTTCTTGAGAATACAAATGGTTGTACTTTTGTTTGGGGCATCGGCCTTGTTTTTACCAGGCACACTGCTTTTTTATGCCCCCACTTCTTTTCAATTTTTCATTCATGGGCATTGACCTTGCTTTTACCAGGTACACTGCCTTTTTTATGCCCCAAGTTTTTTGTTCTTGTTGCTTGAGGAACTGGTCTTGACAAGTTCGAGCGAATGCCTTCACTAGACTTGTTGAGTCTTCATCTTTTGCTGTCTCTTCTGATTATGCTGCTTGAATGGCGGTAGCTTATGCTTCGCCTCCTTGTGATGGTGAGTTTACAGACTCAATTGGTTTGTACAATGAATACAAGTGTATAAGGTAAGAGATGCTCTTCATGACTCTAGGGCACTTAATTTATCGCGAGCGTTCATATGCAATAAAGACACTCGAAGATTGATGCAAGTGCGAGCAAGAGAATTTCTATCCCTTTTCTCACCTCGTGATGCCAACTTGCCTTTGGCTTGCCCCAGTGTGGGGTGATTTTTTTTTACAGGCGGTAGGATAGAAATTGGGCCAGTGTATGGGGGTCAAAGTGAGAGGCGGAATGCCTCCCACTGTTTTGGTCATCGTACCATTCGCGAGAGAACTCTTTACCCTGTAGTCATGGAATTTTCTGCACTCATCTCACAAGTGTATAAATGGGGGACTGTGTGTGGGATACGGCTTGCCTGTCATCATTCTGACGCACCTCATCAAGCATACTCAATTAATCTTGCATTTTTCACTTGGCTGTCTACTCTAATAATCCTAAATAGAGTCAAAGATTTAGACAGACAAAATCATCATGCACAATTCACATGGAAAAAGGCATGCAATATATGTGCAAGAGTTTTGCACTTTTTTTCAAAAATAAATGAATGGCTTTTTACTCAAGAAAAATCTATTAACAACTTCAAGAGGGTTTAATTGGTGAAATAGTATTCACAAAATTGTTGAAATTTGAATATCAAAAGAATTATTTACAGAAGGCTATCCACAGATGGGTGTCAATAAAATGCTCCTATTGGCCAGGGACACGACACATGAACGATCAGTCAGGGATCGGGGATCTGATTGGGAACTTTCGCTCTTACCTTTTACAGGAGGGAAGCGGGTGGAAATAGCTCAACCAATAGGGCCAAGATTGTAAGTGACTTGGGGCTTGAGGGATCTCTGTCATTTGCTTTGGTGATATTTGAGATGTTATTCTGCTTGGAAAGTTTATCAGAGTCTGACAAGACTTCCGTTGATTTATTTTCCATATCTTTGATGGTTTATGTGTTCCTGTAAAAGGTAAGAGAGAGCGTGTTAGTCACGAACTTTTTCAGAAGTCAAACAATTGGAAGTGATACAACATTACTCTTCACTGATTTGCAGATAATTAGGTGGACGAGGAGACATGAAGTCTCGTGTTTCCCATTTTGTTAGGTCAATTACTCTCCTTAATTGGCTTGTAGATGACACATCCCTTTATACGAAGTTGAGCGTATTTGATGCAAGTCATTTCCATACACTAGCTTGGCTAGTATTTGTTTCGTCAGACCTAACCATTGAGTTTGGTTCTTAAGTTGTAATGCTTCCTGTCAAATGAGGAAAATATGTCAAGAGCGGATTTAGATAGTGGGAGTATTGGAAATGATACCAAATTACCCTTCCCCAGAGCTTGTCTATGTTGGCTCTTAAGGATATTTGAATGTTGATGATGGCCTATTTATCTTGGCACAGTTCAGTGTTTCCTTCAGTGGGCCTTCCTTATTTGTGACCATGTATGCATGATTGTTGGTCATTAATTCATCTTTCAACGTATTCCTTCCGTGGAATTTCTCCCTCTGTTTTTGGCTATAGCATCATTGAGCAAAAGTCATGTACCTCAAGCTTCTATGGAATTTGAGATGGACAATCAAAAACCTCTATTTGTCTGGTGGCAATTACTCGTTGGAAAAATATGCGCCTGGAGTGAAGCTTCTAGATTTCAAAGCCCTTGTCCAAGGTGCGGGGTTATAAATCGCCTTGACTGTCTGGATTTTCTCCCTGTTGACAGTAATTACTTGAAAGGAAGAGAAGGAATTTCTCCCTCGTGCTTCTGAGCTTGTCGAAGCTGTGACACTTGGCTGGTTGGGCGTGTCGCGTGACACGATAGTCCTTTAGCTTAGGAGGGAGCTGGGCATGAGTGAGGCACGTCATGGATGCTTCGATTTCAACTTTATGCCTGTACCTATTATGCCTCATCCTTTGTATCCTGCGAATAGAAGAGAGGGGTTGTCATTCTTAATATTATGTTAAGGGAATAAGGCTTGCCCTTTTTGAGACAGGATGATCCTTTCTGTTTGCCCCCATTTTAATGTCTTCGTGTTTGGTCTGTTCACATGATGTGCCAATTTCAGATGCTTTTTATCACATTAAATCAAAGGGAATGATGTTCTAAGACATAAAGTGAGAGAGTTAGACATGCTCAAATTTATTTTAACAAAAAGCTTTTGGTGGTAAAATACTTTTCATTTTGGGGAGAAAAAGCATGAGGAAGCCTAGCCCTCAGTATTCTCCTTGGGTGACCTTTTCTTTTCGTGGTTAGATAACATCGCTGGGCCAGTTTGGAATACTACCTCATGCTTTTCAAAACAAAGTACTAGGATTATACATTAGAGTTCTTGGAATGGAAAATACAATACCAGCGCACTAGACATAATAAGAAACATGAAATTATAAAAACAAGTAAAACCCATGACAACTCTTGTGTAAAGGAGTGCTTTGATAGTGCTGGTCCTGGGGCTAAGCGTCTTTGGATCCCTCGTCTTCAGTAGACTCGAAGTACAACCCGTGCAGCCAACGGCGACAATCGCAGGACAAGGCTTCTATGAACTGCTTTATTAACTCTTCTTCGGCCAGTTCAGGGTGGACTTGCATTATGAAAGCCTTCCATCTCCCTGCGTATGTTTGGAAGTCCTCCATCGGTCTTCTTTCGAAGTGGGCCGAGCTCTCGCAAGGCAGGTCAATTCCAATCTGGTTTCGGTACTGATGCAGGAATGTGGAGGTCAGCTCGCTCCAATCTTCTATGAGATGAACATTTGCTGTGAAGAACCATTGTAGTGCAAATCCCGTAAGAGTTTCTTGGAACGCCTGAGTTGTGAACAACGTCGGGCCATTATACCGACTCATTTCAACGTAAAGGTACTGTAAGTGAGCCACAGGGCAAGTCGTGCCATTATACTTGTGGAGGTCAGGTATCCACATTTCTATGGGGGTCAGGATCCTACGAGGGTGAGACGGGCCTGATAGATCTTGGTTAGGCCACTGATTTTCCCACTACATACTCCTCGTAGTGTTGAAATTTTCCACTTTAGAGAGGTTGGACTCTACCGAGATTACTCCATTGCTTTCTTCAGAGCCAAAATTACTGAAGGAGGATGAGTCATTTAAGTTACCATCACGGTCGGGCGACGAGCTTAGCACCTCGTTAGGATCGTAGTGAATAAAGATGTATTCCTTTTCTTCTAACGGGCCTTCATTCTCGGACGAGAGTAGGAAATAGTTATACGACGAACTGTCAGTCTCGCCGTTGAAATAGCGTTGGAAGTCCTTGGGATGGTATTCTAGGGGCGGGAAGTCCTCTGGATTGTACTCTAGAGGATGACTGTCTTCAAAGCTGAATTCTTGGGAATGCTCGGAGCTCTGGTACTGTAGCTCGTCGTCGGATGATGTGTCAATCTGGCTAGGCTTTCTTTTCTTGGCCATTGGGCAGACCTTTTGAGTAAGGCCCTGTGCTTGGCTAGCTTGATTTTGTCGAGGGACGTGAGAGATATTAGGGTTTCACTGTCTGAGTCGCTTTCCAGGTTGATAGGGGTTGGTGCTCTTTGGACCCTGGCTCTTGGAGTAAGCCTGGGGAGTCGTTTCATCATGCTCTGGTCTTGAACAGGCTCTGAGCCTGTGATCTCATGCAAAGGCTCCTTACCTTTCCTAGTGGGAAACTTTTCAGTAACTGGGTGTTGCTCAGCCGTCCATTCATTATGCAAGGCTCCATCGACACGCTTCTCTCCTGTCTCGGCAACTAACGGCCTCTCATGTTCCACGGTGATTGGTTCTTTATAGGGCAGGGCTATGTCTGGGCCGATGTCATATTCTTGATGTAAAACATGAATTAGTTCATTCCAGGTTTTGAGAGGACTAATCTTCCTGATAATGTACCATTACAAAGCAGGGCCGGTTAGGCTCGATTGGTATGATTGAATCATCACTCGGACCAGGTAAGCCTGCAAGTAGGCTTCTGGGCGGGAGGTATTAGCATACCTTTCACATTCAGGTGTTTTGAATTTTTCAGGGATCTCAAAATTGGTGTAGTCAGACTAGTCGATGGGATTCTGCCCCTGTAGCTGGCTTAACTTTTTCATGATTTTTCCAAATTGTCCATGGCGTTGGCGAGTTTCTAACACATTTGCAGGGGTCGTGATGGTGCTTAGGGCAATTACAGAGTTGGGCTCGTCTTGAGTGGATTTGATCTGATTGGAGAGCTGTTGAAGAGCAATGGACATCTGCCCTACGCCGTCTTCAATGTGGGCAAGGCGATTCTGCATTTCATCTTGATTAAACCCTATCATGTGGGGCCATTCGCGGGTGGCTGATGGTTGATAATTCATGATTACCTGCTTGTGTGAAAACAGTGAATAAGCATAGAGCAAGCAAGGATTGACCCATGGCAACGATCTATCTACTTTCATTCATTAAAAAGAGGATTTTACAGACTCCTGACGTCTAGAAATTGAAATGACAGAACAAAGTATTAGACATCAGAGAAAAGTCCTGAGACAATGGGACAAAGCTTTTGCAAAACTAAGGAGACAGGACTACTAAAACATATGCGACAGAGGGTTTTGTGAAAGCTGCTTGCTTCCTTGGACTGGTTCTGAGCTGAGTATCTGGCTTATTCCCGCATCATTTGCATAAGGTCTACTTGCTCGTGCGGGCTGTTCTCTCTGATGGACCGAGGGACCGATGGCTTGTGCCTTTTCGAGATGTGATAATGATGGATGTAGGCCACAGAAGCATGGTGAGCTTTTTCTTCTCCTTCGAGTCCTTCAGGTACCACAATCCTTTTGCAATGGCACTTATCTCAGGCTTCTTCACAAGTGGAGATGTCGAATGCATAGCTATCATTGGTATTGAAGAAGACCGGAGGGACTCTCCACCTGGAACGCGGTGGGATCTCCTGTAGGGCTCCAAATTGTCGCGCCACTCGAAATGGGTAATAGGGAACGGCGCCAATCCAGCCAAGCAATGGAATTGGGTGGGTGCGTTTGTAGGCAAAGCGAGCCCTTTTTTCGTGGAACCAACCAGCAAACCACCGGAATGTCTCGGGAGCTGGATTTCTCGGGAAATCGACCCAATGCAAACTGGTTTGATTAGGAATGTAAGGTCCTAGAACCATGAATTTTTGTAATGGATGCTCAGAAGTGTTTGTTTCAAACGATCACATGATGCCTCGGTATTCGCTCAAGTGAGAAAAGAACTAGACTTGTAAGATTTCGGGAGAAGCTCGCATGATTTTCTCTTTGTTGTCTTTAAAACGGTTAAAGGACAGGAAAGTTTCAGTTAAAATCATGTTGACATAATTGACTTCCCCCAAGATTTGATTGACGATCCAAACCATTTTAGGACTTATGACGCCTCTTTGGTAGGGGAAAACGACGAGCCCGAAAAATGCCAGGAGGAAAATCTTGCTTCTTTTAGTCATGGACTGATTTTGAAAACATTCATTCAAGAATTCCAAAGGGCAAGTATTATTGTTATCATCGAGAATTTGCCTCATAACATAGAACTCGATTTCTAAAAAAACGCGCTAGTCCGCGCCATGGGAGGGCGCCCGTTGATGGTCTGACCAGCTCTTTCCCAAGGGGAATTCCAGTGATGATGCTGTATTCTTCTAGGGTCGGAGTTAGATCAAACCTCCCAAACATAAAGGTAAGCGTCCTCGGGCACTAGAAATGCGCAATGGCTTGTATGACTTCTGGGCGAACAGTGATTCGGATTAATGAAAGGAGATGGCCGAGCTTGTCCTTTACAGGCTCCTGGGCGAGTTGATCCAACTGGCCCCACCATCGGAAGAGTTCTAGCTTGGGTGTAGGAATGAACTGGATGTCATCTTCCCCATTCGCATATAAACCGGGATTTTGAAAAGCTTATCCTAAATTGACATGGGTCAAATTAGAAAGACTAAATAAAAAATGAATAAATTACTTTGCTTTTAAGTAAAATGACAAGCACACAGACATACACATGAGATGTGCGGCTCGATTTCTAACTAAGAAGGCTTGTTGAAATTAAAAGGGCATCCGCCAGTCGCAGTATCGCGTTAGTAGCGTACCCCCTTAACCTCGGCTAAGAAATTCGAGGAAAAGAAAGGCAACCTCTACATTGCAGTCTCGTGTTCGAGGTCGTATCATTCTTAACACCATCCTAGAAATCCTATGGCGGCCAATTCCCGCAGTCGGGTTGTGTGTTCCATGTGTAGTGTTTAAAACAGTAAAGCATGCATGACGATTCATTATCACGAGACAATTTAATTGAAGCAAGCTTAAAATAAATTTCTAAGCTCTTGACCTGTAAAAAAAACCCTAAGTTAGTAAAGAATTTAAACAAGAAAAATATGGCCTAAGTCCTCAGAGTCCCCAGTGGAGTCGCCAAGCTGTCGTGACCTCTTTTTTCTCGGGGCGCCTAGCCGGATCGAGTACGAGCGCCTAAGGAGGCTAATGGCTCGGCTGGAATTAATTAAAGCCCGGACTCTCCCAAGTCCGCCAATTCACGACTTTAAAATTTTTTAGTTTGTAAATCAATTTTTAAAATGGAGTCGCCACTAATCGATTTGGGGTAGGTTGATTAGAAACCCAAGCGAAGTATCGGGAGAAATACTCGCTCCTGTGCAACCAGAGAAATTAGGATCGGGGACTTGATTACACTAGTTAATCACTAATGCCCTTTCGGTACCTAATCTTGTTTAAACTCTAAGGTTTGTTTGAATATTTGGGGATTTTTCATACATTTTGGAAAAATTACATTTTTGGGTATTTTCCTCATTTTTGGACATCAAGGGATTTTTGGATTTTTGGGTATTTTTTGGAAAAATACAAGTCTTTTGGGTGTTTTACGAAAATTTTGGGCTTTTTATGAATTTTGGGATTTTTTGGGATTTTTTGCATTTTTAGACTTTTTGAAATATTTTAATATTTTTGGATATTTTAGAAAATAATAATTTTTGCTGATTTTCTAAGTATTTTTTGAAGAAAATTATTTTGTTTTGATTTTTAATTTTTTTGGAAAATAAAACATTTTTTAAAACATTTTAAAACATTTTTCGATTTTTCGGAAATTAAAATAATTTTTTAAAAATAATTTTTATATTTCTTTTTTAAAAAAATTATTTTTGATTTTTTGAAATAAAGATATTTAGAAAACGACCCGGTCGGATTCGCCTCGGGCCGGCCCGAAACGCGGGTGGGATCCACGTTTCGGAGCGGGGCCGCCGAAATGGCGTCGTGGCCGGGCGTAGATGCCCCACTCGACCCGAGACCCACTCCGACGACCCGGCTCCCGCTTCTTTGCAAAACGACGCCGTTCGCTCGCGAAACGGCGTCGTAGCCGTTCGCATTGGAGACCGGGTCCTAGGGCGAAACCCTACCCGGATCCGGCCCAGCCTTTCGACCCGACTCGCGACCCGGATTCTTGGCAAAACGACGTCGTGGCCTTGGTCTTCCTACCGGACCCGGCTCCAAACCCCAACTCGACTCCAGCCTCCTCTGAAGAAACAGGAACCCTACTCGGTTCTCGATCCGGGTCCGACCCGGCGACCCGGGATCGTGACCCGGCAAATCAGGAATCCTAGGGTTCCTGGATTGGGGGTGTCGAGAGGGCGCGGTGGCGGCAGACAACGGCAACGGCGACGGCGACTGGGCTAGGGGGAGAGAGATGGTGGCAATCGGCGGCGACAGTGACGGTGACGATGCGATACCTAGGGTGGTGTTGCGGCGGTGACGGCGAGGGCTCTGCCCCTCTGCCTTTCTCTTTGTCTCTCTTTGTCTCTCTGTCTCTCTCTGTCTCTGTCTCTGTCTCTGTCTCTGCTCCCTTCTCCGGCGAAGTTGAGATCGAAGGTCGCGGATCTCGGCCCCCCCCTAAAGTCTCTCAGCGGGGTTCCAGAGATCGCGAGTTTCTCCCTCTCCTCCTTGCCTCCTCGGTGCCCGGGATCGAAGGGGGAGGCGGTATTTATAGGCAGAAGTGGCCGGCCGACGAGGGCTCGACCGGTGGCCGCCGTGGTCGAACCGGTGTCCCATCGCCCCGCGTCCCATCGGCGTCGCTCCGCCTTCTCTCGCCTCCCCGATGACGCGCCGCTCGCGCGCCCCGCGCACCGACCGGGCGAAGGAGAAGGCGCCGCGGTCGAGCGCCGGGTCGGGCCGACCCACGGGTTTTGGGCCGTGAAGGCCCCTCGGGCCTTTTTTTTTTTTTTTTCCGTTTTTTTTCCGTTTTTTCCTGTTTTTTTCGTTTTTTTTTTTCTGGTTTTTTCTAGTTTTTCCTTTTTTTTTTTTTTAAATTTTTAGCTTTCTTCGGTTCTTTTTTTAAAAAATGAAATAAAAGAAATAAAGTCTCAAATAGTAATGATAATAATAATAATAATAAATTAATTAATTAAAACAAAAAGATAAAATAAAAAAACCAGAGATTAGGCGTCAACACTTTGTCAGGTTGGACGAAAATTTTTTCACTTTGGACTTCTATTTCTTTTAAAGAAGCCACCTGAAAAATGATTAAAAAGCCACATAAGAATTTTAGCCGGAATTATCGATAGAGGCATCTTATTGATTTTTTTTCTTTCCGATTTAACACTTAAGTGATTCAACAAAAAGTTTTGGCATCAAAATGAGTATTGTACGAAACTTTTGACAATTGTAGTATTCTTATGTCGCCCTTCCAAACAAGTTTTTTGCATTTCTCACACTTCTCTTTCAAGAAAATTACCAAAAAATTTACTAAACCTATTTTATAAATGCCAATTTAGTTCCAAAATTGGCCA
This sequence comes from Eucalyptus erythrocorys, assembly GCA_014182555.1. Lineage (NCBI taxonomy): Eukaryota > Viridiplantae > Streptophyta > Magnoliopsida > Myrtales > Myrtaceae > Eucalyptus > Eucalyptus erythrocorys. The sequence continues at coordinate 28,268,267 of CM024604.1, forward strand.
ATCTAGTTCATAGATCTTTTGATAATTTGCTAATTTAGTGCTTTTGGCCAAATTTGATTGAAAATCACTAATAAAGGTCCTAACCATGCCACGTAGGACACTTGGTGCTAACATGAAAATTTTTGCAATTTTATAGATTTTTATGAATTTCTTTGAATTTTTTATAATTTTTTCTTTATTATTATTATTTTTTTTTTTTCATGGTGGCTGGCAATGGTGGTCGGTCATTGGACAAAGGCAATAAGAGCCTTGCTAACCACCTTCCTTGCTACCAGTGAGGCCATGATTGCCTCACCTAGAGCTTTTGTGGCCTCGTTAACCGTGTTATGTAGAATGGTTAGTGTCTAAGTTAGCGATTTATGATTTAAATTGGCTAAAAGCTCTAAATTGGGAAATTTTCAAAAAATTTAGAACTAAATTAGCAAAAATGAATGATTTATGACTATATTAACATCGATAATTTTCTGGCTTCCTTTCACTCCCCATTCTTTACCCTAATTCCTTTTGCCTTCACAGACATAGGTACAAAGTAGGAGATTTTTTTATATTTATAATTGTAGTAAGAGGAAAGAAGACCTAACACGTTTTTCCTCGTTGACGATCCTTTCTTGCTCTAATGAACTGCATTTTTTGCTAAGAACAAATTCAAAGATAGAATGGAGAACAAAAAATCAAGTAATAAGATTCTCATTCTGAGCTGAACGAGGCCCGACTTCATTGACGACAGGAATAAGCTAAATCCGTGATCCACAAAACCTGATCCTCTAAATTTGCAGCAGGGCAGGTGTCCATAATTCTCAAATTCAGAAACTTTTGTTCTTCGCAACGATGCTAATGAAGGTACGATAAAAAATTAAAAAAAAAAAAAAAAAAAAAGAAATATAAGTTAAAAGGAACTTGAAACCATAATCTTAGCGCCTATTCGTCCTTATCAGTCACAGTTTAAGACGAATAGCGCGCAGTCATGAGAGTCCACGACTGTAGCTATTGTGTTGGTCTCAGCGCGTTCATAGCTAGTGTTGGTCCATATTTCTTTGCCTGTACAAGAAGTGATGTTCCAACCGGGAAGAGCCTTGGCCAGTTCGTAGATGTGTGTGGCAATCAACATCTTGGTTGGATTCGTATTGAAGTAGGCCAGAAATATTTCTCCTGCATTGACATAAGAACAGAAGTAACTGAGCCAAGAAAAGGGTCTAAAAATGCTGATACTTGTTCATGTAGATTGTTTGGCAACATTAAGATCTCCTGGTTAGGCCTTCGACCATTTGTTTGAAACTGGATTGTATTGCATTTTTTCTGTCTTAAAAGTGACTACATCCAAATTATGCGAGAGGAGTGGCGTAAAAATCAAACCTGTTCTTCCGGTTGCGATCCAGGCGCGAGCCCCTGAAGCACTACCATCGGCTGCACAATAAACATGGCCGTAAATAAGTCGTATAAAACATTAGATTTCTGTTGTTTGAGATGAGGATCTTCTTATAACCTTTGACTATCTTCCTCACAGCACATTGTCCAGAATAGGTGCTTATCAGTGTTCCGTTACTGTGCAACTCCCACATCTGTCAAAATTGAACACTCCATATGTTATTTTCCGCATGAATCCAAGCCAAATGATGAATTATAGTTCGAAGACAAAAATATGATGTTATGGAATGTCGTAATGACATCATTCACTTGATAATATTAACAGGTTTCGAAAATGCAGTACAGGAGGTTTTCTAGTTGGGTCTCAAGTTGCTCTTCTGAGCTGATCTTCAACTAATAATAACACGTACCTGATTAGCATTCCGTGAGCAACGTGAAAATGAGCCTCTTGTAAACTCACTAGACGTGATTTTGCGTCCTGGAGAAGCATCTAAGCAGAGCTCCGCATTTTCAGAAGCTAACAATTGAAGTGTTCCCTGATATTGGCTCCTGTGCATTGTCTCTTGGTCTCTGTTACACAGCACAAACATATACCAACATGTTCTGCAATGATAAATTACAGTGCAGAGAACAGCAAATGGAAAAGAGTAGAAGTAGGAGAGAGCTTTATTACGATCCGACTAAAGAATTTCTCTTGGATAGGCAAAAAGGTTCTCCATGTCTACCCTCCATGTTTTCTTTCCAGCAGATCCGTTCCAAATCTTGGTCCAGCTCTTTGACCAGCCATCCGCTTGCTTTTGGATCTTTGCAACTAGTCAGACCCAAGATCTCTACCTCTGACTCTTCCCTACTTGTCGGGTACATTCTAGACCGCCCGAGTTTTCTATTGTTTGGAAATGCCCCGTGGAGATATGGGTACTGTAAATTTATCCACATAATTAACTTAAAACCTCTTCAAAACCTTTTCTTTTATCGGATGTTAAAAGAGAGTACATGCCTCAACATTGTTTGAGCTGTAGGAATTTATCTCCAGCACAGTAGGATTGGTGATAAGACCGAAAGTAGTATCATTGATATTCCTCAAATCTCCACCAAACATGAGGGGGGACTTGGCGATTGACCACAAAGTCACCTACAACTTTAATCCGTTAGCATGAAATCTGATCTTCTGATTGGTGCAAATAGTGAAGTCAAAAGAAATCTTCATTAAACACAAACCTGAGTTCTTTGCTCCTGTATGGTAAGCCTACATGACCTATGAGGGCCTTCATTTGAACCTAGTTGTTGAGAAGGTTTTCACTTTAGCAATACATCACTCTTTCAAAGGCATTGACAAAGAGTTCACATATGCAAGATAATCTAAAAACTGCTAAAGTTACATAAGGAAGGAGCCCAGGTAACCTCTGGCTACTTAGTGTGCCATTTGATTAGGACAGTGAAGTATCGAACTACCCATGTGCCGCATTCTAAAATGGAAGGCAACTTGACGATACAGAAGCTTTCCCATGAGCCATAATTTTCATGCTAGGGCACATAAAATTAGCTTGCATAAGCTACCGTGAGAATTCACTCTTCATGCGCAACTCGGACAGAGTCCACAATGTTGAAACCCCAAAGGAGCAGCCGAGGCATGACCTTCGAGGGTAAGGACTTACCATCACACCAAAGCCTCTCTCCAGCTTTTCAGTGCTTATTAGTCCAGCCAATCCTTAAGGGGTACGATAGAGCAAAAGACCTTCAAGTTTATTGGAGAATAAGACAAGCCAGTGTTATTACCTGGATCAGTGAGCCATCCCAGTGGTAGCATATCAAGGTCAGGCCATGATGTCCCCAACAAGCCCCCGGAGCCGATCATTTTAGCAGCAGCAAAGTCCCTGATGAACAAAAAGTTATGAGAATATCAATAGGTGGTCCATGTCCATGACGTTTGGGCTCTACTGTGACATGTTAAATCACCTTGCAACATCAAAATGTGCCGCAACATCTGCCCATGTATCCCAATCATTCCCAGTAATTCTGTACATGTTGCTCAATCCACTTACTGCCTTCGCCATATCTGGTGTCGCAGTACTTCCAGGAGAAAGAGAATACAGGATGGGACGGTCAAGCTCTTTTAGAATCTGTGCAAGGCCACGCCAGATATTGGACCCGCTTCAGTTTTCATTTGCAAAAAGGACAAAGTGAGCGGTCAATAAAAGATAAAAGAGCCATCACATCACCTCGGAGATGTAGGTGATCTCATTTATATTCAGATCGGCACCAAATACACAGTCATTTTTTACTGCATCAAAAATAACCAATTAGTATTGAAGATAGTGAAGTGATTCAAAATTAAGTTCATCTACAGTCATTTATTTAGTCATATCATTGTTTGAAATTAATTGAAGCAGTTTAAGTTCAAGAGGTTACTGTGGCAGCGAAATACACAAAAATCGTCGTCACTCACTGAAATCAACGCCCCACGATGCATATTGGTGATAAAGTGACCTCAAGAAAGCCTTCCCAGCTCCTAAGTCAGTATTTACACTCATAAATCCATTTGGCATCCAAGCACAAGTCTGTTCCTCAAGAGCTATATCTTGTGCTTGCCAAATCCGACCGGACTCTTCATATGCACGTCCCTAGCAGAGAGACAGAATGGAAGTGAAAAACAAATTCCAGAGAAAGTAAGGGTCACACCTTAACACTCTTCCTAAGACTATGGGAGCAGATCAGTCGTTTAGATCATTTGATGAGAGTGAACATGAATAGTTGAAAGGAACTTACCCTAGCGAGGACTTTTAACAGTAATGAGAAAATTCCTTCAAATCTAGTCTAGAAGAAGGCTTTGTGCAATGAGAAAAATCAGCATATGAAACCTAGAGTAAAACGAACAAACCGTGGAGGTATCCAGGATAGGAGAGTTATCTTTGACAGCTTGCGTACTTATTCCTCTCATGACATGAATCCCAAACTTCAGCCCCATGCTATGGACTTTATTTGCGACTTCAGTGAACCCATTCCCACCGCTAGACGAAGGCCATCGATCTGGGTCAGGCATCATCCTTCCCCATTGATCAATCATATCGAATCCCAGAGAATCAGTGCCAGCGTCTGGTACTTTTCTTCGGTACCAAAGGTAGTCGACAACTGCATACTGCATATTTTGCAGGGAAGAGATGAAAAGAAGGATGAAAAAGAAATGCTTCAGTTTCGCTAAGAATCCTTCGGTATTCTAGATAAAACTGAAAATTCTATCGGTGAACTGTCGCGGTAGTGTGGATATAACCTCATATCCTTGAGCAAGTAGCTTCTGGGAAAGGATCTCGGCATTTTGCAGAAACTCTTCTTCGGAGATGATCCAGGAAAAGGAATCATAAGAATTCCAACCTCTCGGGGAGGTGCTAGCACGCTCTTGAGACAATATGCTGAAAAATTGAAATTAGTCTGACCGCTAGCTTCACCTAATTAGAACTACTGAATTCTTCACATGTTCAAGAAATTTGCGATCCACTGAATTAACATCTGAGCTGCAAACTCATTACCATAAACACACGCAGATTCCAATGAACGTTATCGTATAGATTAGTGTTTTTACCCATGAAAATTTACAATGTTGTCAAAATTCATCAAAGCATTAATTTTGCTGGAGATATCAAAGCCCATCTTTGTTAGAGCCGTCATTACTCAAGCAATTTAGCAATTACAGAATGAGATTGTCGCAGAGTAATCTATCTCAAGCAATTCATAACAAATTATCTACAAAAAAACAGGTGCATGTACTATGATAATTCTCTGATTAACCCATCCTCCGTCTCATAAATACTGAACTCAAAATGCAAAATCTATGACCAACCCAAGTCATCATAAACGAACACAGACATGAACAAATCAGTTTCCCAAGATCTCCTGGAACTTGCACGGAAATTGCACGAATCAGTTTTGGATTATTTCCGAAACTTTTGCACAGATCTCACTAAGAACCCATCGACCTCCATTTCCACGTCTTATCATTTCTCCACCATTACAGAGTATAATTCAACAAAAAGAGCCACCAGAGCTTATTAGATAAGTTGGTAACTTGCATTACCAGATGAAAAAGGCAACGACATTTGTCATCATGTATTCAGAACCGCCTTTCATCTAGTCGTGCATTAAGCAAAAACGAACACAAAATCTGATTTGCATTCGCAGTGAACAAGCGCATGAGGAAGGTGAATGTGATTTGGGCTTCACCTGGCAATAAGGAGGAAGAAGAAGAAAGAGATGGAAATGAGTGAAATGGAGAGGGAGAGCTTCATCTCCGAGAGCTTGGTTTTGAACAATAACGCAGGAAAGCAAAGAGAGAAGTGTCAACTTTCGGTGTGTTTCGGAATCACGCATACAATGACCAGTGGGAGTACGTGGATATATGTATGTACCTGGATTGATATGAACATAGAATATACACTTTCTAATCAAGAAGTAAATCCTCCAATTGTAGTAGCTAATTTGAGATTGACATATACATGGAAACTCAAATGTGATTTTTGCTTATGAGATTCATAATTTGTTGATCTTGCATATGGAAGTTTTCTTATCCAAATTTAAGTGTATTACCTATTTTGTCTCTACGTAATTAGAATTTCTTAATTCTGGGAGTGTTCACTTCTTTTGTTAATAATTAAATGGCAAACTGAATCGTGTACCTGCTGAATGATGAAGATGGCCAAGGAAAGTTAGTAAATGCCTGCGGAGTAATATTGACTTTCTAATGAAGAAAAAAATTCTCCAATTATGGTAGGCTAATTTGAGATTGACATATACAAGGAGGAAACTCGAATGTGATTTTGCTAATGAAATTTATAATTCGTTGATCTGGAATATGGAAGTTCTCTTCTCCAAATTTTAGCGTATTGCCTATTTTGTCCTCTACGTAATTAGAATTTCTTAATTCTGTGAGTGTTTACTTCTTTTGTTGACAATAAAATGGTAAACTGAATCATGTACCTACTCAATAATGAAGATGGCCTAGAAAAGTTACTAAATGCCTGCTGAGGTTTTCTTTTCCTCATGAAAGATGAAAATCCTTGGTCTCGAAAAAAAAAAGAGAGGATATTTTTAAGAAGGAAAAAAGTGACAAAAAACTCAAAACTATGCCCACTTTTTTATAATAAATTTACCTTGAATTTTTTATTTTGTGTGGATCAAAACCCCAAACTATATCCACCGTAAAACATTTACTATAATTTTTTTGTGACATAAAAATTCAAAACTTATACATATATGACATGTTTAACCTCCATTAAGGTTTCGTTAGATGATTTCTCAGCCAAAATAATGTTATTTTTATTTTATTCAAGCCACATGGGCAATATGTTCACACCATTTGCTTTTTGGCGCTCGTTTATTTAGATTTTTAATGGTTTTATTTACAGAACTTTGACGGAAAAAAATAGGATAAATATGTTATAATTGGCATAATTTAGAGTGTTTTTTTTTTTTTTTTTTTTTTGCAGCTCTACCCTTTTAAGAATAGGCCGTGTATTATAGTTAGCAGTTAAAGATAATACATTCACAATTATCTAATGTTTCATTTCATTAGATCAATGAAATTTTAGTTTCAATAGTTACAATCTTATCAATTAAAGATAAAGTCAAGTTTATATTATGTAATTTGAGGGGCCAATATTGTATTGAAACATTATTCAATTATATCGAAACGTACAAAGACAAAAGGATATGAATAGTTAACACGATCATGACATGCAAACATGAATTCTGAGTTCTAGTCGAGAGTGAAGCCTTTCTGATGGGACTATTGTTTTTTTTTTTCACCCTCACCCTTCAAATCTTCACCTATTTTTTCTATAGCCCTTCCAAACTTTGGTATTTGCACTTTTCCCAGAATTTTCTCTGAAAGTTACCAAAAACTTCATAAATTTATTGTATAAATCTTAGTTCAATTTCACACTTTTCAGTTTAACTAATTTAGTCTTAAATCTTTTAATAATTTACAAATATAATGTTTTTAGCCAAATTTGGCTAGAAATTATTAATGGGGAGATGATTAGTATTGACATGAACAATTTTTACAACTTTATAATTTCTTTAAATTTTTATTTATTTATTTATTTATTTATTTTGGTGGCCGATGAGGGCCTTGCTAGCGGCCTCGCTAGTGGCCTATGAGGCCGCGATAGCCTTGCCCAAGGCCTTCGCAGCCTTGTCGGCCATGGATAAGGACTCGACGGGGGTCATTGGAGTGAGTGAAGGTTCATTACTCAAATGGGAAAAGTAACAGAAAATAAAAAATAAACAATTCAAAATATCAAAAATTTCTATAAAAATTGTAAGAATTGTTCATTCACGATTGTGCCATATAGGATGATTAATTTTCCTATCTACTTTCACTTCCCATTCTTTACTTAACTCACTTGCCTTCATAGACAATGGCCTAATTTTCTTTAATTATACTTGTAGTAGAAGTAGGGGTATGCATGGTCCGGGCGGGCGGTTCTCGACCTAGAATCAGGAACTGCCCGCCAAGGACCAGTTCTGAAAAATTGGAACCGGGATCCACCCGTTTGTTGCATGGATCCATCCGGGAACTGGACCGTCGGTCCGGTCCGGTTCCTAAGTTGATCCATGGAACCGATCATGACGCGAAACAATTTTGGTTTTCAACATAGAATGACTACGTGACATTAAAGCAAGCCAAAAAAAGAAAAACCAAATTTAAGTACATGGAATAAAAATTAATTTGTTGCAACTATAAATGCAACCAATGAAGAAATGGATGTACGTAAGTTGATATAGAGGCAGAGAGCGTAGTAAGTGTTCAGGAAAAATGGGTCTCTCTTAAAGCTATGAATTGGACATGTCCTCATTAGGTTCGGCAAAATATCACAAGTCACACAGACAAATCAAAGGAGGTGAAATGAGGCACCATCCAAACATAGGAAAATAAAGGAAGTGCAACTAAACAAGACTTTATTGAATACATCACCTTCATCATTATATTAATAAATAAACTAAACAACCAAAAATCATAAGAATTCCCCAAAGTGAATATTCAGCATTTTGTAATCATCCGATGCATATTCCGGTAGCTAAGTAGTCTTTTTATTAAAAAAAACAATTGCCACAAAACAATTGCTTTGTATTCAATTTTAGTAGGGTGGCCTTGGCGTGGCCGGTAAGGGCCGTTTTTTTTTTTTAATATTAAAACGGAACCGGACCTACCTCACCTCCACCCATTGCTCCACCGTCTTTGCTAGGGTGGGGGCGGATCCGCCCATGGAACCGATTTGGAATGGCCAACGAGGGCTCGATGGACTGGGCGTCAAGCCCTCGCTCACTCGGTGATGGGCATCGAGCCCTCGCCGGCCCTCAAGAACCGCGGGTGTTCTTGATTTGGGCGGAGAAGAAGTGGCGGGGGGACGAAGAAGACGATGAACAGGAGAACCAAAAAAAAGAAAAAAAAATAGACGAAAATACCCTAATTAGGTTACCGGAATATACATCGGAGGTGCATTTATTCACCGGTTGACGAGTGAGGTCTATCTTTGAGACTAAATGACTACTTTGGGCCATTCTTTGAGACAAACTTCACTTTAGGTCAAGAAAAAAGGGAAGAAGAAACAATTGCCACAAAACAACCTTTGTATTCATTTTAGTAATTTTTTTTTAATATTTTCATGGTTACACCCCTAAGTAAAAGGAAAGAAGACTAGACATGTTTTTCATGGTTAACGATCCTTTCTTACTCTAATCAATTACAATTTTTCCTATTCTTTTTTAGGGTATCCCTTTCCCTATTGGGTGTACTTCTATCCTACGTTTTGTAGACTTTTCAGTGCCTAGTATCAGTATAACTAATCTTTTTAATCATACAGAAGTTGAAGGTTTTCATTTTCCAACTTGTTTGAAACCAGTTTAACAACGCCGGGGCACCTTAGATTTCATGCTTCTTCTTGTCTCGAGGCACAAATCAAATACAAAGCTTAAAATTTCTATCCAAACATGAAATATCAAGCAATAATGCTCCATTTGTTTTCCGGAATTCTAAGAATTCATTTTTCCAAATAATAAAAATATTTTCTATTAAGTGGTTGAAATTTGAAAATGAATAAAATATTTTTTTTTTTGGTCATTTGGAAAGGAAGACGTTTATATTTTCAGTTATACACAGGCCACACATGATATATAATCAATTTTCTTAAAAAAGTTTTATTAAATTAAATTTCCATAACATAAAAACTTCTATAGATTCTCATTTTGTGCTTTTATTTTTCCTCGTGGAACCCGACCTCGGGAGCTAAGGTCGCAAACTTGGCCTTAAGTGCTTAGCTCTTAGGTGTAGCCTTGGCGTACTTTGATTCGAGCTTTGAGGTCATGGACCCAACCATGGGGAACTTGAGCTTGACAATTGAGACCTCGATACTTGGGCGTGACCAATGATGACCCAAGCACGCGCATTGACACTCAAGCCTCTTGGGGTGCCAAAGCCTAGCTACTAGGGCCTAGTAGCATTAGTCGACGTTTGTAAAGCCTAACCACTAGAAACCAAAGCACAGGCACTAGGACCCACGCATGAGCATTTTGATCTTGTGCTCTTGGGCTCAAGCTTGAGGGACTCAAGCCCAGTTGTTAGGGTCCTAATCTTGAATGTCAATGTCACACCCTAATTCTTGAGCGCGTGCCCATCCCTCGGTGGTTGATAAAATTTGCGACTTCCCAGGATGAGTTGCCGACCCTTTCATTTTATTGTACATGCGGAAGCGAGTAACTTAACCATCTCAGGATAGAAAAGCAAGACAACGGATTCACAAACAAAACATGCTTTTATAAACATAATGAGTCAAGTACAAAAGTTCATAACCAAAAAACTGGTTCTCAAAAGAGGCTGTCCTATCTGACCTACGTCTCAAATCCTTTCAGCTCGGCTCCAGATCCTTCACTCTACGGCCCTGAAAAGAATTGAGCCAACGACGGGGTGAGATATAAATCTCAGCGAGTTCATGCTCTAAACCCCGATTAGGAAGGAAATACGCCCAAGGGAGACCTAGCCACACAACTACACAATTAGAATAGAGGACTTATCTCACCTTAGCTCCTTCCTGCATGTTAGCACATTTCATATTACAACCATATGCATATAGCAATTTCACAACTCTATTGGAGCGTTTCAATCAATCACCTCTCAATCAATCGTAGAGGTCCTGATTATAAGGCCAAATCGTTATGATACGTCTCATACCATGCCACACAATTTTGTCTCATAATTAGGTGCATCTAATTCAATTAATCATGCGTTTCAATTGATAATTATGCCTCTCTAGGGCACGGCCTACTCCCAAGTTCGGCGGTCTACTGGCGTAATCAAGCATCGTCTCACCCCATTGAGCATGTTAGATCTCTCAAAGACGACATTGCATAAAGGAGCATAGGTCTAGAATCTATTGCGACTAGCATCCATTGGTAGGGCATCCCATATAGGGGCACATCCAACTCAATAGCTCGGGACGGGTTCTCTTAACCAACACATGACCATTTAATCTTAGCCCAGGATACTGTGCATTGCACTCAAATGTCTCAATTAAGATAGTGATCCTGGCCTATTTTTTTCATATTAAAAACATCTAGTGAAAATATTGTGTGTGGGTACACGGTCAGATTGAACCCGAAAAATTGATATCCTCCTTTTTAGAATCCCACTGTTTTATATAGTATATAAAACCATTTTTGGTGTTAAAACTCAACACCTAGGATTTTCTGACTAAATATCAAAATTAAAAATTTTGGAATAAATAAGCAAAATTCCAATAAACACTTAATTTGCACAAATTAACACCCAATTGCATAAACTGAACACACCATTGCAATCAGCATGAAATTTCGGTCACCGGCTATCCCAATCTAATTTTTGAAAAATATTAAATAATTAAATAAATTACAAAGTGATTAATTAAATAAATAAATTGCGATTAATTAAACTGAACTACTTAATTAACCTAACCATGCAAACACCTGATCAATCGGGTCAACCTTAGCCTCCTTCATATAATCAAAACTCCAAAACCCCCCCTTTTTAAATAACTTGGCACCCTTTGTTTTTAGTTCAAACTCTTCGAAATAAATTTGTACGGGTCTTGTATTTGAAATTAACCCGCTAAACTTTGCACGCATCTAGATTGAAACCTCACGGTTTTATTGAGCCCATAAACCTTGGGGTCCAAATCCGACACCATATTTCTTTTCTAATTTCTTTTCCAAACATCCTTTTTGGAACTAAACTTTAGTAACCCATTTTTTTTCTTGTTCAAGCCTTTGGAAATAAATTCGTAGGTGCTCACGTACTCAAAATTAATCTGTTAAACTTTGCACGCACCTAGTTTAAAATCTCATTGTTCCCTTGGGCAAATAAGTTTTGGTGTCCGGACTCGACACCTCTTTTATTTTTATTTAATAGTCCAAAAGGTCACTTTTTACAATAGTAATAAACCACCAACATAGAACAACCATTCATATAACCTCACGCATAAGTCCTAAGCAAACCAAAAGTCAACCACATCACCAAATACACATGATTTAGCAAGCATTACATGAAAAACAACAGCAAAATCACAACCGATCGTAACCGGCAGAATCCGGGCCACTCACGCACCTCCAAGTTTAAATTCAGAAATCTAATGAAACGAGCTCAGAAAATTCTCAAATTTGAATATGTTATAAAAGATGCATAAAAAAACATTTTTCATGAAGACACTAAAACCTAGATCATTCTAGATTAAGAGCAGTAATTCGCTCAAGCTGTTACAAAAAATGTGTCCGTTTTTAGAAAGTCTATTTTCCAAAAATAGTTGGGTTCAAGGTTCAAATCATGTCCATTTGATCTAAAATTTGAGTATGTTAAACTAAAATATGTGACAAACAACTTTTATGAAAAAACTATTTTGAAATTCGAACCCTAAGTGTTGATAAAAATCCTTTGAACACCAAAATGTCACATATTCCAGCACAGTCCGAGATTCTATTTTGAAATGACGAAGTTGAAATCGCATTCTTTTAAATCCCTAAAAATCTTGATAAAATATATGTCATAGTTGAAGATGTCTAGAAAATTTTTCATGAAGGAATCGACCTCAAAATCGTAACATATTCTTCCCCACAAAAATGGCAAACGGCGAGGGTCTAGTAAACAAATCCGAATTTCAGCTAATCCAACTCACTTAGCACTAATATAACCATGATAATTAACAATAATCTAACCCATAAAATCTCTAATTAAGCTACTAATCCATCTCTAAGAATAATTAGCACCTTAATTAGAGTTTAGAACATAAACTCACCAGTTTAGCGCAAAAATCGATTCAAGGTGACGGTAGCGCGATGGCGATGAGAACCTGAGTCTATTGTGACTTAAACGGAGGCTCGGCGGAGGTTGAGATGGCCTCTCAAGCTCACAGCCAAGTGGGACTCTGTTTAGCTTGGTTTGGAGACTTCAATGGCTACTGGTTGGAGGAGACTCGGCTGGACGCGTGGACGGTGGTTGGACGTTGGAGTTGAGGTTGGCAGGCGACTGTTTGGTGGAGATGGTGAGGCTGGTATCAGGGTGGTGCTGTGGACATGGAGGGGTTGATGTGAGGGGTTGTTGAATGGTGAAGATGTGGTGGAGTGATGGTGGTGCATGGGGGGAAATGATGATGATGGTGCTGTGAAGGTGATGAAGTGGTGGCTGTGTGGTGATGGTGAGTGCGTGGATTAAAGGTGTGCAGTTGGGTGGCTGTTTAGTGGACGCTGATGAAGAAGAAATGAAGAAGGCGGTGAAGACTTTGAGAAGAAAGGACGTAGAGAAGAGATGAAGAGGAAGAACAGAAGGGGGTTGGTAGGTTTTGGGTTCATGCATGCTAGGGAAATGGAGGGAATTGGAAGTCAAGGAATGAGCCAATAAAAAAGCTTAGCAAATATCTAATTTCATCATTGTCTATGCCATAAAAGTCTTCAAGCTTTATTCCTTTGTCTCCCAATACTTTCTTGAATATAAATTCCCACAAATAAACCAATTTGAAGATAGAAAAGACTCATTTTTCAGCCCATACAAGTTTCCATTTTCTTTTCCGTTTTTGCCGAAATCGGATTTTTTCGCAAAATTCTGAACTTGATGGAATTTCTCCCAAAGATGAGACAATGTCCTATGAATGAATTGTGTTATGCTCCAACATCCGAATCCCAAAACTGAATTCAATTACGTGGTAAAATCGACCGAACGCGATTTTAACACGGTCTAACCTATTGGGTAGTTTTTAGGGATTTTATCGCATTTGACCCGTGGTCGATAATTCTCAATCCACGTTTGTACATCTTCGACTCTTCAGCAACTCTCGGTTATCGTAAAAATCTCAAGGTTTCAATTATATGTCCCAAGTGCACTATCAATAGAAAATTGGGATATAGCCGTTTGACGTGAATATCGCAATCGTGCAGGACCACCCGCTATTTGACTACGTGTTTATGTCGAATCGACTTATATCCGATCTCAACTCGATTATACGTTGTTGTATTGACCCTTGTCGATTATCACGGTTGAGCAGTCGATTTCCGATTGAATTATTGAGTTTGCCACATTTATATCCCTTAACGACTTCACCGATAGATTAGTTAACTTGAGAGTGATCAGCTCCGAGAAAAAGGACCATAAGCGTGTCGACGAAATGTCCATTTCATATATACGGGATGGGGTTGAATTTCAGGATGTCACAATCGAAGACTCCAGCTTTGACATTAGAGGCTATGTCCTCAGCCTTAAGAGAGTCAGGCTTGGCCGTTGGGGTTTCTTTGGCCCTACCACTAAGGACTCAAGCACGGGAGCTAAGGCCCAATGGCTTGGGCACATAAGGAAGGTTGTTGAGGATCTAGGCATGACAATTGGGTCTCAACCTAGTTTCAATCTACCTAGGCTTGGGCGCTAGTGACTTCGGCATGAGAGCTGAGTACTAGGGGCAAGACTATTAAGGACTCGGGCATGGGCATGAACATCGAAGACTCGAGCATGGCCAAATGAATCTATTTTTGAGCACTAGAGTTTGGGGCCTAGTCTCTATGGATGTGGGGCCTAGGTGCCGATGACTAATGTAATGGAGCAAAGCTCTTGAGCACGATCACTAGGGGCCTAAGCACGTGTTGCTATCTTGGGCCTAGCCTCGAGGGACTTGGGCCCAATCATTGTAAATATGGGTTTGTTTGTAGAGGAACAAAGCTTGACCTCAATAGACTTGGGTTTGGGCGCCAATGACTTGGATGGGGGAGGTGAGCACCTAGGTATGGTTGTTAGGGATTTGGGCATAGGTACTAGGGTCTTGATTTCGGCCTTGATTGAATAGGGTCCAAGCATCGTTGATTTGGGCATAGAAGTAGGGTACTCTAGTCATGGTTGCTAGGGTCCTTGATATGAGAATGGGGTCTTGGGCCAAGCCTTAAGGGACTGTTCTTTTTTCTTTTTTCTTTTGGTTGCAAGCCTTGAGGGACTTAAGCCTAGCATTTATAAACTCGGGCTTAGTTGCTGATGAATTTGGCTCGATCTTGATAGACTTGAGTTAGGGCATTAGTGACATCGACGCAAGAGTTGGGTATTTGAGCATTCCACTGAAGACCTAGGTACAAGCATCAATTTCTCAGGCTTCATGGTTGAGAACCAGGTTACAGGAGTCGACATTCCTATGCCCAAACGCCAAGGTATTTGGTGTAAAGGTAGATATTTAGTCATATTCTGGAAAATAATCTCCAACTTTTAAAAGTAGAAATCCTTTTCCGTATTTAAGAATACATTGTTGTTACCCACCCAATGGAGAAAGATAGCTTTAAAGGTAATGCTAGAGGTGGACCAATAGTCCCCAATCAACATAGGTTTTGCCAAATTTTTATCCACATGATGTTGGGATTTTCATTTTCATTTGATTAATTATGTGAGAGATTTATGTGATAAAGAGTTCCCACTGGCCCATTGGGGTTGGCTAGGAGCTTATGCAACCAAAGAACTAAGTACGAGGATGTGATTACTTTAGTTTGTTTGACCCAATGCCCTTTTGGTATCTAACTCGATTGACTTGTTTTCTAAGATGTCCACACGGTCTTTTTATTTAATTATGAATCCTAAGTATTAAGTATAGAAGTGCCAAAAGTTGTGTATGAAATTCATTTTAATGACTTTAATACTAAAAGTCTTTTTTTTTTCGAATCCTTTAAGTGCCACTTTAAAAAAAAAAAAAAAAAAAAAAAGATCAATTAAGTGTCAAATCTGATTTTGGTAATATTTTATTAATTTCTTTGGTCGATGTTGTTAATTGACATGCCCAGTCAACATATAGACCATAAGTGACGTCATCTATAGTGTTTGCCCTAAAATATAAACCCTATATTGCAGATTGAGAGAAACCCCTATACAACCCTAACTGATTTGCCTCCAAAATCAAAACCCTAATTGGTGAATTAAGGAGAGGAGGAGTGAGTGGCTGGGTTGAGGATAAAGAGGTTGTTGTAGACGATGAAGGTGAGGTTCGAGTAGCACTTGAAAGACAGAGTTTCCCTCATAGCAAAGAAGGAGAGCATTGACGGTTTCATATTGGACTTGGTAGGGAGATTAGGGGGCTGTTTGTTTAAATTTGTTTATGTTTCTTGGAACATAAATTTTTATTCTTTTGTTCAAGGGAACGAAAAAAAGAACATAAATGCGTTTGTTTATTCATTCTTGAGAACAAAAAATCTATTTTTTTTGTTTGTTCTCGGAAGAGACTTGGAATAGAAATAAGAAGTAGAAAAAACTTGTTTCTTGTTCCTAGGAACAATTCCAAGAAACACTTCTTCTTTTCTTTTCTTTTTTTTTCCTTTTTCTTCTTTTTTTTTTCTTTGGCTGGTTGCCGGAGCGTCGACGGCCCCCAGCGAGGCTCGGCCTCGCCTTGGCTAGGTGAGCTTGAGCTCGCCTATATCCGGCAAGGCCAACCTCGCGCTCCAAAATCCCCAAACTCCAATCCACCGACCTGTCCTCCGAACTTCTCCCCAATCGAGGCGAAAACCCTAGAGAGTAGCCCCAATCCTGACAAGAAGTTCCACCTCGGACCGAGTCAAGATGGATGTTGGAGGTGAAGGGAAGGCGGCAACGGAGGAGGAGGAGGAGGAGGAGGAGGAGGAAGGGGAGTGTGGGTTTTGCCTGTTCATGAAGGCCGGCAACTAAGGTGTTGTGGGCATTAATCGAGTTGTGCCATGATCGGGGATCTCGGATCTAAAATTTTCTAAGTTTGACTGGTTCGGAAAATTCAGGTGGTAACATACATGTTCCCTTGATATGTAAATATCTTTCATTAACTCATTTTTTTTAAGCGATCCAAATGTGCCGAAAAATAAATTAAAATGTTCTCCTTTAGAATGTTTTCTAAATTCTCATTTTGAGTCAAAACGAGGCCCAACTTCATCGCCAACATGACTGACTTGAATCATCGATCGACAAAACCTGCTCCTCTAAATTTGCAGCGGGGCATCTCTTTATTTTCCCACATATTTCTCGCCTTGTTCCATTGCATGATTCTCAGATTAAGCAACATTCGTTCTTCGCAATGATGCCAATGAACGGAAGATGGTAATGGGAAAAAAAAAGTTACAGAATTCGAAATCAAGATTTATTCGCAGTCATTTGTTCTAATTAGCGACAGTTTAGGACGTATAGGGCACAGTCATGTGATTCCACCAATAATGACACCTCGTACTGCGTTGGGTGGTCAATCCTATAAATAGGGGAGTGCCGCCAAAAAAATACTACACCTTCCTTCCTCCATATTTCATAATAAAAAAAAGCCTTACCCAAGCACTGACCGTCCGACCGGGAAGCGCCTTGGCCAGGTCAGAGACTAGCGCTGATATCATCATGTCGTCTGAGTTCAGGTTGAAAAACGCCAGATATATTTCTCCTGCATTGATGTAAGAACAAAACTGAGACCAAAAAAATGTCTAGAAAATGTTCATACTTGCTTGAATAGATCGTGTGGCAAAGCTATTAAGAACTGCTGATTAGGCCATTGATACTGTAGAAAAAAAAGAAAGTGAAGAGCAAATAAAGGCCCAAAATATATACATAATGTATATCTAGTCCCTCGTCTTGCACAAAATCTCTTAAGTGTGGGCCAAATGATACAAAGTGGGTATTCTCTATATTTTAATAGAGATACCTGCATTATCTATGATAAATATAAAAATATCATTGCCTCTGTTAAGATGAAAAATAACAATTTTCCTATTCAATGGAAATATATTAAAGATATAGCCATGAAAGCTCAACTTGATGATTCATGGCTATGGCATCAAGATTTGGCCACTTCAATTTTGCTGGGCTAAAATTCTCCATCAGAAAAATATGATGAGAGATTTTCCAGCCATCACAGAAATTTCAGATGTTTGTGAAGGCTGTCTTCTTGGAAAACAACGAGACAATCCTTCCCATGGAGTTGCATGGAAAGCTAAGGTGCCATTGGAACTTGTCCACACGGACGTGTGCGGTCCGATGAGGACACCTACGCCCAGTCAAAATAAATATTTCATCCTATTCATTGACGATTACACAAGAATGACGTGGGTATACTTTCTTCGAGAAAGATCAAAGGTGTTTTCTATCTTCAGAAAATTCAAGAACCACGTCGAGAATCAAAGTGGCCAAAGAATTAAAGTCCTAAGGAGTGACAGAGGCACGGAATACAATTCAAAGGAGTTTAATAAATTCTGTGAAGATGAAGGAGTACATCATCAACTAACTGTTGGCTATGCCCCAGAGCAAAATGGAGTAGCAGAAAGGAAGAATAGAACTGTTATGGAGATGGCAAGGTCTATGCTAAAGGAGAAAGGCCTTCCCAATACTTTTTGGGCAGAAGCAGTTTATATTGCAGTATACCTGTTAAACAGGTGTCCGACTAAAGCTGTTCAAAATAAAACTCCAGTTGAAGCGTGGAGTGGACGGAAGCCTTCAGCAAAGCATCTCAAAGCGTTTGGATGCATTTGCTACGTCCACATCCCTGCTCAGAAAAGGAGTAAGCTAGATGAAAAGACAGAAAAAGGGAATATTCCTCGGCTACAGTGATCAATCAAAAGGCTACCGGGTTTACAACCTAAGAACTAAAAAGCTTATGATTAGTCGAGACGTCGAGTTCGATGAAAATGCTGCATGGAATTGGGAGGACGAGAAGATCAAGAAGAAGTACATCACCTTGCCAGACATACCGCCTGCTCAAGAAGAGTCAACGTCACAAGAAGAAGGAGGAGTACCGGATTCCACCACTCATGACATAACTCCACCAAGCTCTCCAAGAGTGACGCAAGAAGAATCTACTCCAGAGTCTCCAGTACTAAGGGTAAAAGCCCTTAGAAGAATTTAAGACACATGCAACTTTGCCATTTTGGAACCAGAAAACTACGAACAAGCATCCAAAGATGAAGTCTGGATAAAAGCCATGGAGGAAGAGATCAAGATGATCGAGAAAAATGAAACTTGGGAGCTTGTCAATCGACCCGAAAACAAAGAGATCATTGGCGTCAAGTGGGTCTACAAGACGAAGCTCAACGCGGATGGATCAATCCAGAAGCATAAAGCAAGGCTAGTGGTGAAAGGATATTTACAACAACCAGGTATTGACTATACTGAAACTTTTGCTCCCGTCGCTCACCTTAATACTATTCGAGCACTTATAGCCTTAGCAGCACAAAAAGAATGGAAGATTCATCAACTAGATGTGAAGTCGGCATTCTTAAATGGATATCTACAAGAAGAAATATATGTTGAACAACCGCAAGGCTTTATCCTCAAAGGCCAAGAAGAAAAGTTCTCAAACTCAAGAAAGCCTTGTACGGGTTAAAACAAGCACCACGTGCGTGGTATAGCGAGAATTGATGAGTATTTCATCAAGCAAGGATTGAAGGAGTATGAGTGAGCCAACACTCTACATCAAGACTCAAGGTAAGTCCGACACTCTCATTGTCTCTCTATATGTAGATGATCTCATATATACGAAACAATGAGACAATGATCCAAGAATTCAAAAAAAGAAATGATGAAGACATTTGAGATGACGGACTTGGGCTTGATGCATTACTTCCTTGGCATCGAGATTAACCAAAACACAGGAGTATTTATCTCGCAGAAGAAATATACCGAAAACCTCTTGAAGAAATTCAAGATGAACTATTGCAAAGCAGTTTCAACTCCTCTCATGACAAATGAAAAATTATTAAAGGAAGATGGAGCAGAAAAAGCCGATGCCTCCCTCTACAGAAGTCTAATTGGCAGTTTGCTATATCTCACTGTTACACGACCGGATATCATGTATGCGACAAGTTTACTATCACAATTCATGCAAAGTCCAAGCCAAATTCACTTTGGAGCTGCCAAGAGAATTCTCAGATATCTACGAGGAACTATAGATTACGGCATTTGGTATCGCCCAAGTGCAAACGCCAAGCTCATCGGCTACACCGATAGCGGACCAGGGGGGTTTAGCGACGATAGGAGAAGTACTACGCTACGCCTTCACACCGGGTTCGGCATATTCTCATGGGCATCCAAAAAAGACTCGGTGGCACGAGTCTCGAAGCTGAATACATCGCATTTGCCTACGGCGCCCGGTCAAGCAATATGGCTACGAAGAATTCTTGAAGACATTGGAGAAACACGAGATGGAATCAACTCCAATATTTTGCGACAATAAGTCCGCAATCGCTATATCAAAGAATCCAGTATTCCATGGAAGAACTAAACATATCGACATTAAATATCATTTCGTACGAGAGGCGCAAAACAAAGGAGAAATCGAGCTGAAGTATTGCAAGACTGAAGATCAAATTGCGAACATATTCACTAAATCATTACCAATGGCAAAATTCGAGATATTGAGGAGTATGCTCGGAGTATCACAAAAATGGATCAAGGAGGAGTGTTAAAAAAGTGATCCATTTTTTTAGAAAAGTCTAGACTACACAAGAAAGAAAAAAGGTTGGCATGTACGTACAAGAAAAAGCAAGAAAAAGCAAGAAGACTCTCAAAAGTTAAAGAAAACTCTAGTACATGGAGGCAGCAAGTCCACGTGGGAAGCAACAAAACCAAAAGCAAAAAGTACAAGAAGAGTCAAGAATAGTGGCTGAAGGTGAAAAAACCAGAGAAGTCTCGTACATGGGCAGCCGAGAGACTAGAAAAATGAAGAAAAATTGAGAAGAAGCTGGAAGTTCTCAAGTCGGTGGAGAATGGCGGTGCCCGATACTTTGTTTGAAACAGGATCATATTGCATTTTTTCCGTCTTAAAAAGTGTGTAGATCCAAATTATGTTGTCCTTACGGCTTTAACTGGGGGAAGAAGGGGCCAAGAAAGAGAGAGAGGCAATTAATAAGAATCATACCCGATCTTCCAGTTGCGATCCAGGACCGGACTCCTGTCGCATCAGCATTAGCTGCACAAATAATATGGCTGTTAATAAGACAGACAGAACATTAGATTTCCGGCTTTGAGATCAGCAACCCTTCTTTTTAACCTTTAACATTCTTCATTTTAGCGCACAGTCCAGAATAGCTGCTTATCAGCGTCCCATTACCGTGAAACTTCCACATCTGTCAAAATTGAACATTCAGCATGTTATCTTCTGCATGACTCTAAGCTGGACAATAGAGTCCAATTTGAAGACAAATAAAGTGGTGCAAAATGTTGCAATAGCCTCATCTACTGGATAACATCAACAGGTTCCAAAAATGCAACAAGTACGGAGTCTTCCTAATTGTGTCCAAAATTCGTCTTCTGAACTAATCTTCAACAAATAATTAAAAATACCTGATTAGCATTCCGCGTGCAGGGGGAAAATGATCCTCTTGCAAACTCACTAGATGTGATTTTGCGTTTCGGAGATGCATCTAAGCAGAAATTCATATTTTCAGAAGCTAATAAGTGGAGTGTTCCCTGATATTGGCTCCCATACTTTATCTCTTGGTCTCTGCTACGCAGCACATGCATATAAAAATACTTTTGAGTTATGTAAAATACGGGATAGCAAACAGCAAATGAAAAAGATCAGAAGTAGGAGAGCATTTTATACGATTCGGCTAAAGAATTTCTCTTGTTTAGGCAAAAGGGTTCTCCATGTCTATTCTCCATGTTCTCTTTCCAGCAGATCCGTTCAACATCTTGGTCCAGCTCTTCAACCATCCATCCGTTTGCTTTTGGATCTTCGCAACTAGCCAGACCCAATGACCCTACCTCTGACTCTTCCACAATTGTCGGGGAACTTCTAGACCGCCCATGTAAGCTTAACGACCCACTGATATACGGGAACTGCAAAATAATCCACATAAGTAGTCTAAAAGTGCTTTGAAATGACTGTCTTATCAGATGTTAACAGAGAGTACATGCCTCCACATTGTTTGAGCTGTGGGAATTTATCTCGAGCAGAGTAGGATTGGTGATAAGACCGAAAGTAGTATTATCGATATTCCTCAAATCTCCACCAAACATGAGGGGGGACTTGGCGATTGACCACAGAGTCACCTACAACTTTAATCCGTTAGCATGAAATCTGATCTTCTGATTTGTGCAAATAGTGAAGTCAAAAGAAATCTTCATTAAACACAAACCTGAGTTCTTTGCTCCTGTATGGTAAGCCTAGATGCCCTATGAGGGCCTTCATTTGAACCTAGTTGTTGAGAAGGTTTTCACTTCAGCAATACATCACTCCATGTACGTTTCAAAGGCATTGACAAAGAGTTCACTTATGCAAGATAATCTAAAAACTGCTAAAGTTACATAAGGAAGGAGCCTAGGTAACCTCTGGCTACTGAGTGTGCCATTTAATTAGGACAGTGAAGTATCGAACTACCCGTGTGCCGCATTCTAAAATGGAAGGCAACTTGAAGATACAGAAGCTTTCCAATGAGCCATAATTTTCATGCTAGGGCACATAAAATTAGCTTACATAAGCTACTGTGAGAATTCACTCTTCATGCGCAACTCGGACAGACTCCACAATGTTGAAACCCCAAAGGAGCAGTCGAGGCATAACCTTCGAGGGTAAGGACTACCATCACACCAAGCCTCTCTCCGGCTTTTCAGTGCTCATTAGTCCAACCAATCCCTTAGGGGTACGATGGATCAAAAGACCTTCAAGTTTATCGGAGAATAAGACAAGCCCAATGTTATTGCCTGGATCAGTGAGCCATCCCAGTGGTAGCATATCAAGGTCAGGCCATGATGTCCCCAACAAGCCACCGGAGCCAATCATTTTAGCAGCAGCAAAGTCCCTGATGAACGAAAAGTTATGAGAATATCAATAGGTGGTCCATGTCCATGACGTTTGCGCTCTACTGTGACATGTTAAATCACCTTGCAACATCAAAATGTGCCGCAACATCTGCCCATGTATCCCAATCATCCCCAGTAATTCTGTACATGTTGCTCAATCCACTTACTGCCTTTGCCATATCTGGCGTCGCAGTGGTTCCAGGAGATAGAGAATACAGGATGGGACGGTCAAGCTCTTTTAGAATCTGTGCAAGGCCACGCAGATATTGGACACGCTTCAGTTTTCATTTGCAAAAAGGACAAAGTGAGCGGTCAATAAAAGATTAAAGAGCCATCACATCACCTCGGAGATGTAGGTGATCTCATTTATATTCAGATCGGCACCAAATACACAGTCATTTTTTACTGCATCAAAAATAACCAATTAGTATTGAAGGTAGTGATTGAAGTGATTCAAAGTTAAGTCCATCTACAGTCATTTAATTACTCGTATCATTGTTTGAAACTAATTGAAGCAGTTTAAGAGGTTACAGGGCAGTGAAATACACAAAGATCGCCATCACTTACTGAAGTCAACGCCCCACGATGCATATTGCTGATAAAGTGACCTCAAGAAAGCCTTCCCAGCTCCTAAGTCAGTATTTACGCTCATAAATCCATGTGGCATCCAAGCACAAGTCTGTTCCTTCAGAGCTATATCCTGTGCTTGCCAAACCCGACCGGACTCTTCATATGCACGTCCCTAGTAGAGAGACAGAATGGAAGTGAAAAACAAATTCCAGAGAAAGTGAGGATCACACCTTAAAACTCTTCCTAAGACTATGGGAGCAGATCAGTCGTTTAGATCATTTGATGAGAGTGAACATGAATAGTTTAAAGGAACTCACCCTAGCGAGGACTTTTAACAGCAATGAGAAAATTTCCTTTTAATCTAGTCTATAAGAAGGTTTTGTGCAAGAAGGAGAAAAATCAGCATATGAAACCTAGAGTAAAACGAACAAACCGTGGTGCTATCCAGGATAGGAGTGTTATGATTGACAGCTTGCGTGCTTATTCCTCTCATGACATGAATCCCAAACTTAAGCCCCATGCTATGGACTTTATTTGCGACTTCGGTGAACCCATTCCCACTGCTAGAGGAAGGCCATCGACCTGGGTCAGGCATCATCCTTCCCCATTGATCAATCACATCGAATCCCAGAGAATCAGCGCTAGCGTCTGGTACTTTTCTTCGGTACCAAAGGTAGTCGGCAACTGCATACTGCATATTTTGCAGGGAAGAGATGAAAAGAAGGATGAAAAAGAAATGCTTTAGTTTCGCTAAGAATCCTTCGGTATTCTAGATAAAACTGAAAATTCTATCGGTGAACTGTCGCGGTAGTGTGGATATAACCTCATATCCTTGAGCAAGTAGCTTCTGGGAAAGGATCTCGGCATTTTGCAGAAACTCTTCTTCGGAGATGATCCAGGAAAAGGAATCATAAGAATTCCAACCTCTCGGTGGGGTGCTAGCACGCTCTTGAGACAATACGCTGAAAAATTGAAAGTAGTCTTACTGCTAGCTTCGCCTAATCAGAACTACTGAATTCTTCACATGTTCAAGAAATTTGCGATCCACTGAATTAACATCTGAGCCGGAAACACATTACCATAAACACACACAGATTCCAATGAACGTTATCGTATAGATTAGTGTTTTTACACACGAAAATTTAAATATGTTGTCAAAATTCATCAAAGCATTAATTTTGCTAGAGATATTCAAGCCCATCTCTGTTAGAGCCACCATTATTCAAGCAATATAGCAACTCAGAATACAAAACAAAGAAATTGTCGCAGAGTAATCTATATCAAGCAATTCAGAACAAAAAATTTACAAAAAACAGGTGTATGTACTCTGATAATCCTCTGATTAGCCCATCCTTCGTCTCACAAATACCCTCACTGAACTCAAAATGGGAAATCCGAGACCGACCCGAGTCATCATAAACGAGCACAGACATGAATAAATCAGTTTCCCAAGATCTCTTGGACCTTTCACGGAAATCACACGGATCAGTTTTGCATTATATGTCCAAAACTTGTGCACGGATCTCGCAATGAATGCATCGACCTCCGTTTCCACGTCTTATCATTTCTCCACCATTACAGAGTATAATTCAACAAAAAGAGCCACCAGAGCTTATTAGATAAGTTGGTAACTTGCATTATCAGATGAAAAAGGCAACGATATTTGTCACCATATATTCAGAACCGCCTTCCATCTAGTTGTGCATTAAGCAAAAAGAATACAAAATCTGATTTGAATTCGCAGTGAACAAGCACACAAGGAAGGTGAATGTGATTCGAGCTTCACCTGGCAATAAGGAGGAAGAAGCAGAAAGAGAAGGAAATGAGGGAAATGGAGAGGGAGAGCTTCATCCCTGAGAGCTTGGTTTTGAACTGCAACGCAGGAAAGCAAAGAGAGGAGTGTCAACTTTCGGTGTGTTTCCGAATCACGCATACAATGATCAGTAGCATGAGTACGTGGATATATGTATGTACCTTGGTTGATATGAACATAGAATATTGACTTTCTAATGAAGAAGGAAATCCTCCAATTATAATGGGCTAATTTTTTTTTTTTTGGTCGGTAATTATAATAGGTAATTTGAGATTGACATTTTCATGGAAACTCGAATGTGATTTTGCTATAATATGTTGATCTGGCATATGGAAGTTTTCTTATCCAAAATTTAGCGTATTACCTATTTTGTCTTCTACGTAATTAGAATTCCTTCATTCTGTGAGTGTTTACTTCTTTTGTTGATGATTAAATGGCAAACTCAATCATGTACCTGCCGAATAACGAAGATGGCCAAGAAAAGTTAATAAATGCCTGCTGAGTAACATTGACTTTCTAATGAAGAAAAAAATCCTCCAATTATAGTAGGCTAATTTGAGATTGACATATACATGGAGGAAACTCGAATGTGATTTTGCTAATGAGATCTATATTTTGTCCTCCACGTAATTAGAATTTTTTAATTCTGTCATTGTCTACTTCCTTTGTTGATAATTAAATTGCAAACTGAATCATATACCTGCTGAATAATGAAGATGGCCAAGAAAAATTACTAAATGCCTGCTGAGGTTCTTTTTGTGTGGATTAAACTCCCCAACTATACCCACTGTAACACATTTATCCTAATTTTTTGTGACATAAAAAAATCTAAAACGTGTACATATTTGATGTGTTTATCCTCTATTAATGTTCTATTAGATGATTTTTCAGTCAAAATAATGTTATTTTTATTTAACTCAAGGCACGTGGGTGTTATGTTCACACCATTTGTTTTGTGGCGCTCATGTATGCAGATTTTTAATAGTTCTTATTTACAAATTTTTGATGGAAAAAATTTTAGGATAAATGTTTCACAATGGCACAATTTATAATTTTTTTTTTGGCAACCTTTACCGCTTTAAGAATATGGGCATTATAGTTAGCGATTAAAGATAATACACTCACAAGTATCCGATGTTTCATTTTCGTTAGATCAATGAAATTTCACATTCAAGAGTTACAATCTTATCAATTAAAGATTAAGTTAAGTTTACATTATGTAAATTGAGGGGCCAATACTTTATTGAAACATTATTCAATTATATCGAAAAATATTTTTTAACAACACAAAAGGATATGAGTAGTCAACACGATCATGAGATGCAAACGCGAATTTTGAGTTTTGAGCGAGGGTGATGCCTTTTTGGTGCGACTATGGATATTTTTTTTTCACCCTCCAAACCATCACCCATCTTTTCTATTGCCCTTCCAAACTTTGGTATTTGCACTTCTAGAATTGTCTTTCCAAGTTACCAAAAAAGTGATAAATTTATTATATAAGTGTCAATTTAGTTTCATACATTTTAATTTGATTAATTTAGTTTTAAATCTTTTGACAATTTACCAATATAATATTTTCAGCCAAATTTGATTGGAGATCATTAACGAGGATGTTGGCCATGCTGCGTAGGAAAGTTGATATAGAGATGGACAATTTTTGCACCTTTATAATTTCTTTGAATTATTTATTATTTTTTTATTACTATCATTAATTTTTTCATTGTGGCCTGTGAGGGCCTTGCTATTTGCCTTGCCATGACTTGCGAGGCCACGATGGTCTTGCCCAAGGCCTTCGTAGCCTTGTTGGGATGGGTAAGGGCTAACAGGGTCATTGGAGCCGGCAAGGGTTCACCCATGAAATGAAAAAAAGAAAAAAAAAATCCAATTCAAAAAAAAAAAGTTTACAAAAATTGTAAGAATTGTTCACATTATCATCGGTCGTGCCATATTAGACGGTTAATTTTCTCATTTTCTTTCACTTCACATTCTTTACTCAACTCCTTCGCCTTCATAGACAACGGCCCAATTTTCTCTATTTATACTTGTAGTAAAAGGAAAGAAGACCGGAAATGTTTTGCCTCGTTAACGATCCTTTCTTACTCTAATCAATTAAAACAGTTTTTCCTATTCTTTTTGGAGGTATCACTTTCTCTATTGGGTGTACTTTTATCCTGCATTTTGTAGACTTTTCAGTGCCTAATATCACTAATCTTTTTAATTATAGGGAAGTTGAAGGTTGTCCATTTTCTAACTTGTTCGAAACCAGTTTAACTTCTCTCGGACACCTCAATTTCATGCTTCTTCTAGTCTCAAGGCATTTACTAAGATCAAATACAAAGCTTAAAATTTCTATCCAAACATGAAATGCCAAGCAATAATGCTCCATTTATTTTTCGAAAAATTTGACATTTCTGAAAAATATTTCCAATAACTTATTTTTCCAAATAATAGAAATATTTTCCAATTTTGGTTGAAATATGAAAATGAATGGGATATTAGTTTTTGTCGTTTGGAAAGGAAGACTTGTTTATATTTTTTGTTATACACATGCTACACCTGATATATTATCAAATTTTTTGAAAAAGTTTTATCAAATTAAATTTTCATAACATAAAAACTTCTATAGATTCTAAATTTGTGTGTGTGTGTTTTTTTTCTTGTGGAACCCGATCTTGGGAGCTTAGATTGCAAGCTTGGCCTTAAGTGCTTAGCTCTTAGGCCCAGCCTTAGGGTACATTGATTCGGGCTCCAAGGTCTTGGACCCAGCCATGGGGAACTTGAGCTCGGCAATTGAGACCATGATACCTGGACTTGATTGGCGATGACCCAAGCACCATGCACTGACATCTTAGGTCTGCCCTTGAGTGATAGGAGCCCGACCACTATGGTCTAGAACTCAAGTGTCGAGGGCTTAGGCTTGAGTGTCAAGGTCTAGGCCCTAGCCTTGATGAACTTGGGCCAAGCTATTGGGGTGGTTCCAAAGCCTAGCTACTGAGCAATAGCCGAGAATTCTAAAGCCTAGCAACTAGAAACCTCTAGGGACTTGAGCTTGGTTGCTAGGGTCCTAATCTTGATTGTTGAGGACTTCAACTAGGGCATTAGGACTCTGTCCTTAGCCTTGAGGGAGTTAGGCTTGGTTATCGGGGTTTCTTTGGCCAACCCACTAGGGACTGAGTATGGGAGTTGGGACTAAGGCCTAAGGCCTAGTGGCTTGGGCACACTAGGAAAGTTGTCAAGGATCTAGGCATGGGCACTTAGGCCTCAACCTAATTTTGATCTACTTAGGCTTGTGCGCTAGTGACTTTGGCACTTGAGCTATGTACTAGGGGGCAAGGCTATTGGGGACTCAAGCATAGGCAAGAGCATCAAAGTCTCAAGCATGGCTAAATGAGAACTCTATTATGAGCGTTGGAGTTTGGGGCTTAATCTCTGTGGATTTGGGGCCTAGGTGTCGATAACTAAGGCAATGGAGCCGAGCTCTTGAGCATAGCCACTAGGGGCCTAAGCACAAGCATTGCTGTCTTCGGCCTAGCCTCGAGGAAATTGGGTGCAATCTTTGTGGACTCGGGTTCATTTGTTAAGGAATAAGGCTTGACCTCAATAGATTTGGGTCTGGGTCCCAATGACTTGGATGCAGGAGTTGAGTACCTAGGTATGGTTGTTGGGACTTGGGCATAGGCATCGAGGTGTTGAGCTTGCCCTTGGTTGACTAGGGCCCAAGTATCACTGATATGGGAATAGAAGTAGGGTACTCTGGTTAGCATCGCTAGGGACCTTGATATGGGCAATTGGATCTTGGGCCAAGCCTTGAGGGACTTGAGCCTAACATTTATGGACTCAGGCCTAACTACTAAGGAATCTGGCATGATCTCAATAGACCCTAGCTAGGGCACTAGTAACATTAGCGCAAGAGTTGGGTATTTAAGCATTACCATTGAAGACCTACGTACAAGCATCAATGTCTAGGCTTGGTAGTCAAGGACTAGGTCACTAGAGTCAGCATTATGGTGCCCAAACGCCAAGGTATTTGGTGTAAAGGTCGATATTTAGTCGTATTTAGGAAAATAACCTTTTATTTTCGAAAAGTAGAAATCCTTTTGTCGAATTTAAAAATACATTGGTGGGGGAAGATGGGTTTAAAGATAATGCCAAAGGTGGACCACATGTCCTCAATTAGCGTAGTTTTGCCAAACTCTTATCTCACATGATGTCGGGATTTTAATTTTCTTTGATTAATCCTACGAGAATTTTATGTGATAAAGAGTTACCATTAGCTCATTGGGGTTGGTTAGGAGCTTATGCAACCAAAGAAATAAGTATGGGGATGTGGTTACTTTAGTTTGTTTGAATCAACGCCATTTCGGTACCTAACCTGATTGACTTGTTTTCTAAGATGTCCACATAGCCTTTTTAATTAATTTTGAACCATAAGGTATAAGTACACTAGGAATGCTAAAAGTTGTGTATGATGCTCATTTTAGTGTCATTTTTTTTTTTTTTTTTTTTTTTTTTTTGGGGATTACTTAAGCACCACTTTTTTTTTTTTTTAAATAATCACTTCGGTGCTAATTCTGATTTGGATTGCCGAAAATTCGATGTGGCCATATATATATATATATATATATATATGTATGTATGTATTTTAATTTCTTCAGTTGATGTGGCTAGCCAGTATGCCTAGTCAGCATATAGACCATAAGAGATGTTGTCCACAATGTTTGCCCCCAAAATCGAAACCCTAATTGGTGAAGCAAGGATAGAAGGAGTGAATGGTTGGGTTGAGGATAGAGAGGAAGTTATAGACGACGAAGGTAAGGATCAAGCAATATGCAAAGGACTTGGTTTC
Source organism: Eucalyptus erythrocorys (assembly GCA_014182555.1). Classification (NCBI taxonomy): domain Eukaryota; kingdom Viridiplantae; phylum Streptophyta; class Magnoliopsida; order Myrtales; family Myrtaceae; genus Eucalyptus; species Eucalyptus erythrocorys. Next base: position 28,298,132 of record CM024604.1, read on the forward strand.
CCTCACAATGAAGAAGGGGAGCATTGACGGCTTCATGTCAAACTTGGTAGGGAGATCATGTGGCTAAACATCCTTTGCATAGGGAAGGATGGGTGGGCGATTGCCATGGCATCTTGGAAGAAGGAAGAAAATTGCCTTTGAGAGTGACTAAGGAAGAAAACACATTTTTTTTTCAAAAATAGAAATTTTATACAATTGCGAACGCTTGAAGAAGGAGGAGTAGGAGGAGGAGGAAAAGGGAAAATGTAATAAATTATTAACAAATTAAAAGAAATTCTAAGTCACAAAAGAATCTGAGGATTATACCAAACACATCTTTATTTTGAGATTAAAAATTTGTATAGTTATCAAACGCTTGAAGAAGAAAAAGAAGAGGAGGAGAAGGAGGGAAAAAGGGAAAATGTAATGAAATTATTAACAAATTAAAATAAATTTTAAGTCATAAAAGAATGTAAGTCTTACCAATAGCATTTCTATTCTAAAAGTAAAATATTTTATACATTTATCAAACTCTTTTGAATGTATAGAAACTCGTTCATGGAACAAAAAAAAAAAAGCATTTCTAAGTAAAAATTATTCTTGGGAATAAAATAGTTATCAAATGTACCGCTAGTATACTTATCGCGAACACAAAGGTTTCATCCACTAGATTTATAATGCCATGTTGTGAGTGATTATGTATTGACACCTAAATTTGGTCATTTTATTAAGGGCTTTATCACGTAAAAATTTAGGGATTAATTTTTAACCCCTCAATAAAAATTAATTTTCCTTTATCACCGAGAGTGAGAAGTGGGGTGAATTGAAATAGGCAAGACCCAGGAGCCGAACTTCGTTCCTGGACCAGCGCCACTACTTGCCCATTCTTGACCACCGTCTTTGTCCACGGTTGAGCGGAGGGTCGCTCTTTGAGAGACGGGGAGGAGGAGAGAGACGGCGAACGCAGAGTGAGAGGTCCGAGTGACTGAGAAGAGAAGAGAGGGGCATCTCAACCGCGCGCAGACCCGTCCGACGACCTTCCCGGCGACGTCCTCAAGCTGAACAGGTAAGCTCGGGTCTCCTCGCGCCTTGTTTCGCGCGTGTCGGATCGGAGCTCGTGGCCGTCCGGCTCACGCGTGCTCCGGCCCTCGTCGCCTTTACATTTTGTTTCCGATGTCTTGCTTGTCGTGTGTCGAAGATCCCGGTATGGTCTGAGCTTCGGTTGAGCCATGAACACCTCGTTACAGTAGCATGCCTCAAGTGTTTGACGTAATGCCTAAACTAGATCTGAAAATTTGTGTTGGGAGTGTACGTTCCTGAGCTTCGAACGATCGTTCGCTCGACGTGTTGTTTCACCTGTGGTCGTCACGGCCCCTTTCTTTGATCGAGCCGACGCGGGCAAATGTTGCATGGTTCCGGAACGGTGGCAGGAGTGGGCCTCGGTTTGGCCATTCGGGGCAAGGTCGGCCGACGAGTGGCGGTCGGGGTGGACGACCGGCGTGAGGTTGGGTGTCTGCCGACGGCGGCCCGAACGCCGGCGAAGGCTCGCCATGGCGGTGGCGCAGGTTCGTGTGCAGAAGATGCAGAAGGTGGCTTCGGGCGTGAGAACTCAAGGAAGAAGAAGGCGTAGCGAAGAGGACAAAATAATAAAAAGACAAGAGAGAAAAAAAGAAAAAAATTATTAAAAAAAAAAAAAAAAAAAGAACAATTTCTTTTTTTTTTTTTTTAATCCGTCTAGGCCGGATCCTGGTTTGGGTCAGGTCAATGGGCCGAATCGGGTAAACGGGTCCGAATCCTTTTCCCAAATATAACATTGATAATTAAAAAAATTTGGAAAAATAATAAAAATTCAAAAACATTCCGAAAATTCAAAAATTTTCAGAAAACATAAAAAAAAAAATTTCGAAAACTTCCCACAAATTCAAAAAATTTCAGAAAATATAAAAAAATTCAAAAAAATGTAAAAATTTTCAAAGAATTTAAAAATATTAAAAATCAAGAGAAATTTAAAAATTTTCAGGAAATTCCAAAATTCAGAAAATGTTTAAAAATTTCATTAGTAATTAGAAAAATGGTTAATATCTTGACAAACTCCAAACTGGTAAACTTGTGATAAATTTACCCAAAATTATTTTTTTGACCACTAAAAACCTTAAACTTATATACTTTTGACAAATTTACCAAAATTGCGATACATATATGATAAATTTATCTTATATTAGTTTTTATTAAATTTTACTGTCAAATTATTAAGTTAAAGAACACGTAATCAATTTGGGATTTTATGCTCTATTGTCACAATTTAATTTTTTGTAGTAGTATATCAATTTGAGATTTTATGCAAATTTATCCGTTTGTCACAATTTACAATTTTTGTAAGGGTTTTTTTGTAGTATTAATCCAATTTAGCGGATGGTATATTTGTCACAAATTTATTAGTTTGGAATTTTTTGCTAAGCTATTCGAATAAATTAGTTTGGGGTAAATTTGTCATAAATATACTAATTTAGGATTTTTCATGGTTAGTAAGGATAAATTTGTCATAGGTGTATTGGTTTGGGTTTTTCATGGTCAAAAAATTATTTGTCACAAGTGTACCGGTTTAGGGTTTTTCAAGATATTAACACTTAGAAAAATAATAAAAAAGAAAAATCTTCAAAAAGATTTAAAATCCATTTTTTTATGGAAAATTTAAAAATTCAAAATTTCTAAAAAATCCGAAAAATTCTTTAAAAGTTTAAAAATTAAAAATGTTCAAAATGTTAAAATTAATCTTTTAAGTTATTTTGTCCTCAAAAGTGGAAGTCTTTCAGTTTAAAATTATACTCAAGGTTGACCAAACCTTTAGGCTCTACCTTAGTGTTTCAATTGTCTTTAAAGACAAATGACCTTGAGCGTGCAATATTGATACGTTAATTTTGACTTCCCTTCGGTCTAGCTAGGATTAGCATTTATTTTTTCCTTAGTGTTAAGTTTTTGCTATCCCATGAAATTTATTTAGTGCTTTTCTTGATTGTTGATTGTACGCTAATGAATTGTGCAACCGCATGATCGCCTTAGGTATAATATCAATTCAAACTGCTTGACAAAAAAATCTTTCATAAGATGAAAAAGATTGAACTAAGCTAAGCACTATCAATTTTTTTTTTTCTTTTTTCTATAAACGTGATGTCTACTTTAAGCTATTGAACCTATGTCTAAGTGATACTAATCTTATCATATCCTTCAAATTATTCAGCCAGGGTCTAAATCTATGATCTAGTCTAATGTAGGGTCTAAATCCTAGAACTAACTTTAATCTCAAAGGAAACCAATGAAGCTCCCCAAGCTTTTCAATCCACCTCCACGGCTCGATTCATGAACCACAATCAATAAAAACATTAGAATGCTTACAAAACGAATTGACCACAAAGAGATAGGACAAATAAATGAACCAGCACTCACCTCATCTCACGCTTCAAGCGAATCAAGCAAGGAAGCTTAAAGTTTATTAGTCAACTTGAGAAGTTGATTTATCTATTTTTACCCTAATCTATCTAGTTACTGATGAAATGCAATGCCCATAATTTCCACATCCAACTAAGGTGTTGTGGACGTTAATCGAGTCCCGCCATGATCGGGGTCTTAAATCTAAAATTTTCTAAGTTTGACTGGTCAGGAAAATTCAGGTGGCATCCCTTTATTTTCCCACATATTTATCGCCTTGTTCCATTGCATGATTCTCAGATTAACCAACATTCGTTCTTCGCAATGATGTCAATGAACGGAAGATGGTGATGGGGAATAAAGTTACAGAATTCGAAATCAAAATTTATTCGCAGTCATTCGTTCTAATTAGCGACAGTTTAGGACATATAGGGCACAATCATGTGATTCCACCATTATTGATATTGAGTACAGCGTTGGGTGGTCAATCCTAGTGCCGCTCCATATTTCATAGCCTGTGCAAGCACTGACCGTCCGATCCGGAAGTGCCTTGGCCAGGTCAGAGACTAGCGCGGTTATTGTCATTTCGTCGGAGTTCAGGTTGAAAAACGCCAGATATATTTCTCCTGCATTGATGTAAGAACAAAAATGAGACAAGAAAAAGGGTCTTGAAAATGTTCATGCTCGCTTAACTAGATCGTGTGGTAAAGCTATTAAAACCACTGGTTAGGCCTTTCATGCTTTGTTTACAACTGGATCATATTGCATTTTGTTCCGTCTTAAAAAGTGTGCAGATCCAATTATGCAAGTCCTTACGACTCAAACTAGGGGAAGAAGTGGGGCAAGAAATAGAGAGAGCGGCAATGTATAAGAATCAAACCCGATCTTCCAGTTGCGATCCAGGACCGAGCTCCTGTCGGATCAGCATTAGCTGCACAAACAATGTGGCCGTAAATAAGACATACAAAACATTAGATTTCTGGAGTTTGAGATCAGTAACCATTCTTTTTAACCTTCGACTTTCCTCATTTGAGCGCATAGTCCGGAATAGCTGCTTATCAGCGTCCCGTTACCGTGAAACTCCCACATCTGTCGAAGTTGAACGTACAGTATGTTATCTTCTGCATGAATCTCAACCGATAAATGGAGTCTAATTTGAAGACAATATAAAAGGGTGCACGATGGTGCCATAACCACATCTACTTGATAATATCAATAGGTTCCAAAAATGCAACAAGTGTGGAGTTCCCAGTTGTGTCCAAAATTTGTCTACTGTACTAATCTTCAACTAATAATTAAAAAATACCTGATTAGCATTCCGCATGCAGGGGGAAAACGAGGCTCTAGCAAACTCACTAGACGTGATTTTGTGTTTCGGAGATGCGTCTAAGCAGAACTTCATATTTTCAGAAGCTATTGAGTGGAGTGTTCCCTGATATTGGCTCCTATCCATTATCCCTTGGTCTCTGCTACCCAGCACATACACATACAAATACTTGAGTTATGAACAATTACGGGAGAGAGAACAGCAAATGAAAAAGATTAAAAAGTAGGAGAGCATTTTTACGAATTGGATAAAGAATTTTTCTTGTATAGGCAAAAGGGTTCTCCATGTCTATTCTCCACGTTCTCTTTCCAGCAGATCCGTTCAAGATCTTGGTCCAGCTCTTCAACCAGCCATCCATTTGCTTTTGGATCTATGCAACTAGTCAGACCCAATACCCCTACCACTGGCTCGTCCACACTTGTCGGATAGCTTCTAGACCGCCCATATTTTCTACCTCTTGGACTTGACGACCCACTGATTTGCGGGAACTGCAAAATAATCCGCAGAAGTAGCCTAAAAGTGCTTCGAAATGTTTGTCTTATCAGATCTTAAGAGAGAGTACATACCTCCACATTGTTTGAGCTATGGGAATTTATCTCTAGCAGAGTAGGATTGGTGATTAGACCGACAGTTGTATCATCAATTCTCCTCAAGTCTCCACCAAACATGAGGGGGGACTTGGCGATTGACCACAAAGTCACCTACAACTTTATCCGTTAGCATGAAATCTCATCTTCTGATTGGTGCAAATAGTGAAGTCAAAAGGAATCTTCATTAAACACAAACCTGAGTTCTTTGCTCCTGTATGGTAAGGTTACATGCCCTATGAGGGCCTTCATTCACACCTAATTGTTGAGAGAGTTTTCACTTCAGCAATACATCACTACACCTACTTTTCCAGAGCTAATGACAGGGAGTTTCACTTAAGCAAAATATTGGATACTGCAAAAGTTGTATAAGGAAGGAGCCCTGACAGCCACTGTCTAGTGACATCTGCCCACGATCGTGAGGTATCAAACTACCTATCTGCTGCATTCTAAAATGGCAGGCAACTTGACAATAGGGCACATGGAATCAGATTGCATAAGCTACCGTGAGAATTCACTCTACACGTGCAACCCAGAGAGAGTCCACTATGTTGAATCCCCAAAGGAGTAGTCAAGGCATAACCTTCAAGGGTAAGGACTTACCATCACGGCGAAGCCTATCTGGCTCCTTGTGGACATTAAGTTTTACAACATCAAATGATTAGCATGTCAATTACTTTGTTCTGAAAGTCCAAAGCGATCTGCTAGAGCACTAGTGGGTGTAATCTCTCGGCTCCTCATGTAACAGTAATCCGACCCATTTGCAAGCAATACTAATTTGATTGGGTGCTACGGCTGTTAAAGCAGCTTTACAACCACTTATTAGTCCAGCCAATCCCTTAGGGGAAGAATGAAGCAACAGACCTTCGAGTTTATCGGAGAATAAGACAAGCCCAATGTTATTACCTGGATCAGTGAGATATCCCATTGGTAGCATATCAAGGTCAGGCCATGATGTCCCCAACAATCCACTGGAGCCAATCAATTTAGCAGCAGCGAAATCCCTAATGAACAATAAAGTAATGAGACTATTAACAGGTAGTCCAAGTCCATGACATTTGCGCTCTACTGTGACATGTTAAATCACCTTGCAACATCAAAATGTGCTGCAACATCTGCCCATCTATCCCAATGATCCCCAGTAATTCTGTACATGTTGCTTAATACACTCACTCCCTTTGCCATGTCTGGTGTCGCACTAGTTCCAGGAGACAGAGAATACAGGATGGGACGGTCTAGCTCCTTTAGAACCTGTGAGAGGCCACAACAGATATTGGATCCACTTCAGTTTTCTTTTGTAGAAAGGGCTGTTGAGTGGGTGAATAAAAGATTAAGAACCATCATATCGCACCTCGGAGATGTACGTGATCTCATTTATATTCAGATCGTTACCAAATACACAGTCGTTTTTAACTGCATCAAAATGATAAACAGCTAGTGTTAAGGATAGGGATTCATAATCAAGTTCATTTCCAGTCGTTCATCTAGTTATATCATTGTTAGAAACTAATTGAAGCAGTTTGAATTTAAGAGGTAACAGCAGCAGAAAAAGTACACGGATATCATGGTCACTCACTGAAATCAACGCCCCACGATGCATATTGCTGATAAAGTGACCTCAAGAAAGCCTTTCCAGCTCCTAAGTCAGTATTTACACTCATGAATCCATTTGGCATCCAAGCACAAGTCTGTTCCTTAAGAGCTATATCTTGTGCATGCCAAACCCGACCAGACTCTTCATATGCACGTCCCTAGTAGAGAAAACAGTAGAACAATAATTTCAGAGAAATTGAGGGTCACACTTAATGCTCTTCTTAAAACTATGGCGGCAGATCAGTTGTTTAGACCATCCGATGAAAGTGAACATAAATAGTTAAAAGAAACTCACTCAAACGAGGAATTTCAACACCAATGAGAAAATTTCATGTCAACTGGGAGAAATTGAAGCCTCCGAGTAAAAGGAACGAACCGTGGTCGTATCCAGGATTGGAGAGTTAGCATTGACAGCTTGCGTGCTTATTCCTCTCATGACATGTATCCCGAACTTCAGACCCACGCTATGGACTTTGTTTGCGACTTCAGTGAACCCTTTGCCACCACTAGATGAAGGCCATCGATCTGGGTCAGGGATCATTCTTCCCCATTCATCAATCACATCGAATCCCAGAGAATCGGCGCTAGCGCCTGGCACTTTTCTCCGGTACCAAAGGTAGTCGACAACTGCATACTGCATATTTTGGAGGAACAGACAAAGAAAAAGTAAAAAAAAAAAATGCTTTAGTTTCGCTAAGAGTGCTCCGCTATTCAACATAAAAAGAAGCAAAACATATCGGTGAATGTCACAGTAGCATGTATATAACCTCATATCCTTGAGCAAGTAGCTTCTGGTAAAGGATCTCGGCATTTTGCAGAAACTCTTCTTCGGAGATGATCCAGGAAAAGGAATTATAAGAATTCCAACCTCTTGGAGGGGTGCTAGCGCGCTGTTGAGACGAGACACTGAAACTTTGAAAATTAGCCTTTTACTACTTGGTTCACCTAATCAGAACTCCCGAATACTTCGCATGTTGCTCAAGACCCAATGAATTAACATCTTAAGGGTAAATACATTGCTTTACAGATACGAAGATTCCAACCAACATTATTGTATAAGTTAGTATTTTTACACACAACGTTGTCAAAATATAGTATTTTTACACACAACATTGTCAAAATACATCAAAGCATTAATTTTGCTGGAGATATCCAAGACCATCCTTGTTGGAGCCACCATTATTCAAACAAAATATCAACTACAGAATAGAAAACACAGAAGTTGTCGCAGAATAATCTATATAAACCAACTCACACCAAAAAGTCCAAGACCAACCCAAGTCATCATAAACCAACAGAGACATGAACTTTCATGAAGAACTCGCGCCAGACCCGTCTGTCATATCTCCACCATTAGAGAATAAAAGTCAGCAAAAAGAGCCATCAGAGCTTATTGGGTAGGTCGGTTCTTTGCAGCACCAGACGAAAAACGCAACGATTCTCATCAGCACATATTCAGAACTGCCTTTCTTCTAGTCGAGCATTAAGAAAAACGACATATTCTAATTCGATTTCGCGGCACATAAGTAAGGCGAATGTGACTCGAGCTTCACCTGAGAACAAGGAGGAAGAAGAAGAAGGAAGAGAGGGGAATGGAGAGGGAGAGCTTCATTGCCGAGAGTGCTGATTGGGATTGAAGCAGTGAGCACGCAAACACTTATACTTGGTTTTGATTCGAGTACATAATATTTTTACTTTCCATTGAGGAAGGAAATTCACTAATTATTTCAATTGATAGACTCAAATACATGTATCTGTTAATATATTGTAGGCTAATTTGAGATTGAGTCATATGGAAACTCGAATGTGACTTTACTAATTAGATTTATAATTTTTTGACTTAGCATATGGAAGTTTTTTTAAGAACATACTTTCTTTGCAATCCGATATTGTTTATTAAATATGTAATTCTCTACGTAATTGTTCTTCCTAATTTCAGTCAGTCTTTCCTTCTTTTGGCGATATTCATTTGGTAATATGAATCATGTATCTTGCTGAATAATGAAGATGCCAAAGAAACGTTGCTGCCTTGAATCTTGCTTCCTGAGTTTTTCCTTTTTTTCCCTTCAAAAAAGGATAAAATCCATAGTTGCGAAAAAGATCAATTTAAGAATATCCTGTATGTTTTCTTTAAATTTAAGATAATTTAACCACAATTATCTTGTGTTTTGATTTCACTATATCAATGAAAGATCACTTTCCATAGTAAATTTATCAATTAAAGATCAAGTCAAAAGTTACATTATGTAAAATGAAGGGCCAATATTTTATAGGGAAAATAATTAAATCAGTCCTAAGTCTAATCTATGAATTTCAATTCAATCCTAAAATTTTCAATTTTGCTAATTTAATTTTAAACTTTTGTAAAATTTTAATGTAGTCATTCTAGCTAATTTTTGTTGAAAATTGCTGACATGGTAGTTTGACATGTAGGATTATCAATGATAATTGGACCATCATATTAGTGATTTTCGATGAAAATTGACCATGATTATATTAGAATTTTACATAAAGGTTTAAAATTAAATTGACAAAATCGAAAAGTTTAAAACTAAATTGACATCCATACAATTAATTTAGAAATGACTTGACAAATTTTTCATTTTATTAAAACATTATGTAATTACTTGAAATATATTTTGTAACGATGTGAAAGGATATGAATAGTCGACACCATCAAGGCACGCAAACACAATCGTCGGACCTACAATGAAGGTAATGCCTTTCTGGTGGAAAATCTAACACCCCCAAACCCCCCCAAAAAAAAAAAAAAATTCTTTCACTCCTCATTCTTTACCCAACTTTTTTTGCCTTCACAAATAATGGCTAAAAGTAAGAGATTTTCTTTAATTATACTTAGGGATAAGTGATTTCAAATTCTAAGGTTTCAGGTTCCATATAGATTGCACACGGAACCTAGAACTTGCCCACTTAGCAATACGGAGAAGAGCAATGTCTCAATCCAGACTAGATTCGAATTGTCCTCTCTTTTTTCACCTTTTGTATTTTGAATGAAAGGATTTGCTACTCTTGTCATTCCTATAATTCATATGACTTTTATTCCAAAAGGGCAACACAAGTAAATAAGTTTTTCTCCCTTTCCTTTTTTTCTCCCTTTCCTGGAAAAGCATGTAATTGAACTTGAGTGTCATATTTTTTATTTTTATTTTTTCGAATTTTATTATTCTGGAATGCACCTTATATGCTTAGTTTTATTTTTGCGATACCTTGTATGGTTATTTACTTATATTGGCCATTACCTTTTATTGTTAATTGGCACAATACCCTGAACTCACCTTGTACAGTTTGCATGCTCTTTTTAGTCTTTCCCTGGATAATGATTGAGTCAACCCGTTAACGTAATAAAACATGGCATCTTTGGAGAATTTAAGCAATTCATTTAAACTGATTCGCCTGAAATAGAAAGAAATATCCGATTCTCCTCGCTATATTTGGGCTTGTCATTAAATGGATATAATAGTATGAAACCTATTTATTTTTTTGTTACATTAAGGACCATCAGGATTTTGTAGATTTTGTTGATATGTTTGACCGGATCTAACCCCATTTGGACGTAATATGTAACAAACAGGTGGCATCCATATTTTAGTCAGCAATTGGAGATAAGAACCAACGTATTAATAGGATATTAAATTAAATTACCTACTCATTAGCATTGGTCCGCATGGATAACTTTCTTTTCTCGGATTAATAGCAATTTTGTCCGAACAAAGAAGGAAAATAAAATCTCAACCACAAAGCGAATCCACAAAGCTGTTGAATAGCAAGACGACCGCTCATAGAGGCAAGCCAGCACTATAAAATCTCGCCTTCTGCCAGTACTTTGGCCACACCCAACTCTTTCACTCACTATCTAGTGTCTATGCTCTAAGATTACTCTGGCCCAAAGCATCAGACCAAGTTCTTCATACATACAGGTTTGCTACCTTGCCCTCTTGTTCTTCTTGGTTAATTTTGATGCGCTCATGAAGTTGTGCGTGAGGAATGATGAAAAAACAAATATCTATTCACATGATGTGAAACAATTAGTCAATCTTTAGTCAATCTTTCACGATATACTCGTACAAGGAAAGTACTTTGAACATGCAACAATTTCATTTCTTTCATTTGTCCAGCAAACTTTTACTGTGATTGTTGAGTCCAAGAAAGATTATACCTGTTCTTGCTGATGTCCTGCTCCTCGACTGACGCCGTATTCTCCTGCAGAGTCTGATTGAAAATGGCTCAAGTGGTGCTCCTGCAGGCAAAGGCACGATTACTAATGACCAGCGCTTCCTGCTGACGGTCATTATTGGAACATACTTTCGGCCTCATCTCCAAGGGGAAACGCCAGCCCACAAGTCGGCGATGCAGAGAATACGCGAGAGATTGCCACGGTATATTCCCGATCAGCTGGCTGGGTCCCAGATGATGGTGGTACAAATGATACACGTGTATTATTACATTCTCAGGAAGGCCAGTCAATTTGTCATGGTGGCCCTGCCTTTGTTGCTCAAGTTCTTCCGCGACACGCTTCCAGCCAGAATGCTTGGTCCTGGTTGCAACAACCTGCAGTTCATCAACTTCATTCCAACCAACCTGCACCCTTGTTCGCATGTCGAAGAGCGATTTATGGCAATAAATAACATCGTCTTCATCGATAACCTGAGCACCTCTTACCTCAGGGAAGAGGTTGTTGCGAGGTTTAAGACTTTGACTGGGCCGCAGGATTTCGTTCTGGAGAAGGATGCTGCCAAGCTACATATTTTTGTCACCGATGAGGTGTTCTATGAAGTGATGGCACGAGAGGGGCGTTCAGAGGGACAACCTCATTTTTCCGTGCCCTGTCGTGGTTCTCATGGAAGAAAATGCAACATCAGCGGGGCGTTTTCTCCGCTCAATACGACAGGTGCCGCTGCCACCTGTAGTGCTGGAGTTGCAGTGGTTTGGAATGCGGAAGTGGAGCATGCAGGATCCATCACAGGGCGTGTGACCCTTGCAGAGTCTGAAGACTGTTACCTGTTTAACGTTTCACCTCCAGGGGCCAGAATAGATCAAAGCAAGTTTCCGATGGCCTAAAAAAACTCAATATCTGTAGGTCAAGAAGCTAATTACTAAATTTTGAGTATTCTCCGTTTGGTTGATTCTGATTCACATGGTGATGTATATGTATTAACCAATTTCTCGGAAACTTCCTTGTGGAAGCTGCAGCCTTTAGCTGTGAATTCAACATGGATGGCGAGGTCTTGATCGAAGGAGAGATTGCAACAGGTGGGAACACGGTTGAAAGAAGAACAGGAAACCCTTGTCCATCTGGACACTTCTCTCTTCGTTTTCAGTTGCCCGGTTGTGTCTATCCCAGACGTGCCAACTGCAACTTTCGCTCAGATGGGATCTCCGAAGGAATTGTGAAGAAGCAGATTGAAAATTGATGACTTGCAGGCAGCTTGGGCTTTGTTTTGATAGAATGTAGGAAGTTACCGTAACTTGATTAGACACAAATCGTGTCCTATGTTTGGTCCTCTGTACCTTTTCCACTGTGCACCAAAATAATTACATTACAGATTACTATCTGATGGACCATGTTTTCCTTATTATATGCTATGCCTCTAATTGGTGGGTTACAAATATGAAGACCACTCACATTTAAATTTAACTAAGTTTATAGTTCATAGCTTACACACCCATTAAAAATGTGGTTGGAGAAAATTTTAGATTTGAGCAGGTTTTAAAAGGCTCAAGGAGGAAACAAGCAAAAGAACCACCGGAAGTGAGAGACCCCGCGCTGTCTTCCGTATTCTCTCTCTGTCGGGAAGATAAATTAAGGTTAGTAATTTCTTATAAAAGTAAGCACTTGGTGTTGGTAAGGTATAGGATTAAATATTTGTAGATAATTAAGGTGGTTTGTTATCTTTGAAGCATAAAGAAATGTTGGTAGATTTTTAGAGAAAATGAGATAAAAAGTTGGTAAGTGACTAAAATTAGTTGGCATTTTAATACGGCGAATCATGGTACATCAATTAGATTAAAGTTGGTAATTTCTAAAGAATGTGAGTAAGTTCAAAGATGTTGATAAGCCACAAAAATAAATGTTGGTTCGTTATTAAAGTAGTTGATAATCTTGGAAGTATGAAGAAATGTCGTCACTTCTTTTACTAGTAGGGATTTGATCCTATGGTAAAGGCATTTCCGTGCTTTCGGCTTAGAAATTAATGGCTGTGGATTTAATTACTATTATGGGGAACTCAAATTAAGTGGGGGCTATGGTAGTGAATTATTTTACTAGTTCATTGTCAGGTAGTCCGATAATTTCTGCCGTGCATTTGGGTTATAAAAAAATCATAATTTCTTTGCATAAACAAGTAAGATGAAAAGTTGGCAAGTAACTAACATTCGTTGGTATTTTAATGCGACGAATGCTATTGCATAAATCAAATCAAAGTTGGTTATTTTGAAAAAAAGTTAGTAACTTCAAAGATATTGGTATGTTATAAAAATAAATGCTAGTACATAAAGTAAATGGTAATGTTGGAAGTATAAAGAAATGTACATAATCTTCAAAATCCATGAGATAAAAAGTTGGTAAGTGACTAAAATTAGTTCGTGTCTTAACATGACGAATATTGATATTCATTTCCAACGTCCACGGTGTTGATAAGTCATAAAAATATACATTGATAGATTATTAAGATAGTTGGTAATTTTTGAAGTATGAGAAAATATTTGTAGTTGTCAAAACTTGTTGGTAAGTTACAAACACATGACCAGTTAAATAGGTTATCAAGACTCCTTTTCTTTTTTTTTTTTTTTTTTTTTTTTTTTTTTTTTTTGTCTATTGCGACATTTAACATTCACCAACCATATAACCAATTTACCCACATGTAACTTGTACAGTTTTTTATCCATGAAACGCCAAAAACGCCCGTATGGATCTGATCTCGAACTATGATATTCCTTACTCCCGATAGCATAAAACATGATTTGTGACAAGAGACTCCCGTGAGTATGGATCCGAGGAAAGTGAACAAGCAATCATAAGTGGGAGAGCAATTAAAGGAAGAGGCTGGACTTTTCATCCTCGTAGCAGAAAGCCTATGCCAACCATTCACAATTTTTACATCTTAGCAATACAGAGGGCGGCAATGTCTAAGTCCAGACCAGATTCGGGTCATCCCTTCTTTTTTCACATTTTGTTTTTTAAATGAAAGGATATGCTACTCTCATCATTCCTATAATTCACATGACTGTTATCCTATAAATGGGCAACCCAAGTAACCAAATTTTCTCCTTTTCCTGGAAAAACATGTTATTAAACTTGAATGTCATATTTGTCATTTTCATTTGTCAGAATTCTATCGTTCTCGAATGCCTCTTTTATGCTTGGTTTTATTTTTGCTATACCTTGTATAGTTATTTACTTATTTTGGCCATTACCTTTTATGGTTAGTTGGCACAACAAATTTACACCGACCTTACCTTATACAGTTTGCATGCTCTTTTTGGTCTTTCCCTGGACAATGATCGAGTCAACCCCGTTGACGTAATAAAAAAGGCATGTTTGGAAGAATTGAATGTAAGCAATTCATTATAATTGATTTACCCAGAATAGAAAAAAATCCGATTCTGCTCAATAGAATGGGCTTATCATTAAATGAATATATTAATATGAAACCTATTTATTATGGTTTATGAAATTAAGGACTTTTTGGATTTTGTAGATTTTGTTGATATATTGACCGAATCTGACCTCATTGGGACCTAATATGTTATACTAATAACAAACAGGGGGCTTCCATGTTTTAATCAGCAATTGGAGATGAGAACCAACGTGTTAATAGGTAAAATAAATTAAATTGCCTCCTCGTTAGCATTGGTCCGTATGGGTAACTTTCTTTTCTCGGATTACTAGCAATTTTTTCCAGACGAAGAAAGAAATTAAATCTTAAACAAAATGTGAATCCAGAAAGCTCTTCAATAGCAAGACTACCCCTCATAGAGGCAAGCCAGCACTATAAAATCCCGCCTTCTGCCAGCACTTTAGGCACACCCAACTCTTTCACTCACTATCTAGCGTCTTATGTCCTAAAGATTTCTCTGGTCCAAAGCGTCAAACCAAGTTCTTCATACTTAAAGGTTTGCCACCCCTCTTGTTCTTCTTGGTTAATTTTGATGGCCTCATGAAATTATGTGTGAAGAATGATGAAAAAGTGAATATGTATTCACATGATGTGACACAATTTGTCAATCTTTCATAATATACTCGTGCGGCGGAAGTTCTTTGAACATGTAGTGCTCAACAATTTCATTTCTTTACCACCGTCTACGGTGGCCCAATTGGATAAGGCTCCCATGATCGTTTGCGAGGAAGAGAAGAGTTTAAATCCCGCTGGCCACAGGGGATCTTAAGTGTGACGTCGAGATGGTGGATCCTCCGCTAGCGTCACCCCGGATCTTAAATGTGACGTCGAGGTGGTGGGTCCTCCGCTAGCGTCACCCCGGATCTTAAATGTGATGTCGGGGTGGTGGGTCCTCGGCTAGCGTCACTCCGGGTTTACCTCGCCGGTTGCCAGTTGTACGGGTGTTTCCGGGTCATCAAAAAAATAATAATAATAATTTCATTTCTTTACCACCCGCCGTGGTTCCCGGGTCATCAAAAAAAAAAAAAAACAATTTCATTTCTTTACCACCTGCCATGGTGGCTCCGCTGGGTAGGCTTTAAACTTCCTCTTTCTTTTGCTAAGAGGTCTAGAGATCAAGACATTGGCGACTTACCCGATGGCACGTGTGTGGTAGCTAACACGTGTCGCCTCCAGTGGTGTACCTTCGGCTGCTAGTCGTGCAGGTTCCCTGGGTCATTAAAAAAAAAAAATTCATTTCTTTCATTTGTCAAGCAAACTTTTACGGTGATAATTGCGTCCAAGAAAGATGATAGGTGTTCTTGCTGATATCCCACTCCTCGACTGACGCGGTGTTGTCCTGCAGAGTCTCCTGATTGAAAATGGCTCAACCGGTGAATGCTGCTGCGTCATCCACTGCTAATCCTGCAGGCGAAGGCATGATGACTAATGACCAGCGGTTCCTCCTATCGGTCATTTTCGGAACGTACTTTGGGCCTCAATTCGTAGGGGAAAGGCCACCCCACAAGTCGGCAATGCAGAGAGTACGCGGGACATTGCCACAGCGTACTCCTGATCAGCTGGCTGGGTCCCAGATGATGGTGGTGCAAATGATGCACGTGTATTATTACATACTCAGGAAGGCCAGTAAATCTGTTGTGCTGGCCCCATCATGGTTGCTCATGTTCTTCCGTGACACACTTCCGGCCAAAGTGCTTGGTCCTAGAAGCGACTACCGTCGGTTCATTGAGCTATTCCCAATTGAGTCACACCCTTGGTCTGTTGTCGAGGAGCGGTTTATGGCGATAGACAATGTCGTCTTCATCGATGACCCGAGCACCTCTCACCTCAGGGACGAGGTTGTTGCAAGGTTCAAGAGTTTGACTGGGCTGCAGGAGTTCGTTCTTGATAAAGACGCAGCCAAAGTACCTGTTTATGTCACCGACGAATCGTTCTATGAAGTGGTGGCAAGGGACGCGCATTCAGAGGGACAGTCTCTTTTTTTCATGCCTCCCGGTGGTTCTCACCATAAAAGATGCAAGAGTGATGAGGCTCTAGATGTAAAGCCTCTTCGAATGGTTCCACCCGAAGTCTCACCCTCCTCCGCGTCGGCATGGTTCTCTGAAGTGCGCGACACCTACTTCAAGGCTCAACTTGATGGTGGTAGGGTGGTGTTTTCTCCGCTCAGTACTACGGAGGTGCAATATCATGGTGCTGCAGCCGCCTGTAGTGCCGGAGTCGGAGCGGCCGGGAATGCGGACGTGAGGCTCACAGGATCCACCACCTGGCGTGTGAACCTTGCGGAGTCTGAAGAATGTTACCTGTTCCAGGTGTCACTTCCAGGGGTCAGAATAGATCAAAGTAAGTTTCTGATGGTCTGAGAAAAACCTCAGTATTGTAGGTCAAAAAGCTAATTATTAAGTTTTGAGCGTTCTCCATTTTGCGGATTTTCATTCTGATAAAGAATTTCTCTGAAACTTCCTTTCGGATGCTGCAGCATTTGGTTGGGAAGTTGACATCAGCGGCGAGGTCTTAATTGAAGGAGAGACTGCCACGAGTGGGCAGGTGGTTGAGAGCAGAACAGGAAACCTCTGTCCATCCGGCCACTTCTCTCTCTGTTTTCAGCTGCCCAGGCGAGTCGATCCCAGACTGTCCAACTGCAACTTCGGCTCAGATGGGATCTTCGAAGGAGTTGTGAAGAAGCTGACCGACAACTGATGACTCTTTTGCAGCTCAGAATTTGTAAATTAATTTCGGAATTTACTGAAACTCAATTAGACCTAAATTTATGTATGCTTCAGCAGCTCAGACTTAGTAAACGAGTCATTGGGAATTTACCGAAAGAATATACCTCGTGTGGACTCTTTATGGAATTCTCTCGCATGCCCTTCATCCATAGATTTGGGAATCTGATTTTTCTGTGAAGACCAACGTTGTATTTGGCCACTTCCAATAAAGCCAAGCTACATCTGGCAAACGGCGCAACTAGCATATAGAACAAAATTGACTCCCATCGATCAAATAACTTCGATTCCTTCTCATCTGTGGCCACCCTCCTTGGCCACATCATTCTCCACCATTTGTAACTGCGACAACATCTTGCCCTTTGAGGATGTGTTGACCATTGAAAATGGTATCGCATTCCCTGGGTACAGAACCCCAGTCGAAAAATGCCCACAACGATGAGCCTCCATATGGCACCTTTGGGAGAGGCATGATATCTAGAGTCACATTCCTTTTGCGTGGTCTCAGGGAACCACGAGGAGGCAAGAAAAAGATGATGCTGTCATCGGAATAGTTTTCTCATCCTACCATTGGAAATGACCTGTCATTAGTGCTGTAAATGGGTAGCCTGATTGCATCCTTCTCCAGAATGAATCCTGCAGCCACATCCCACTCTTTAACCTTTTAAGTACCTTTGGCCTGTGGCAAGAGAAACTCGGTTACAGCTGGACGCAATGTCATCAATATTCTCAAGTCTCTCTCTGACTATATAACCAGGGTACAGGTCAGCAGGGAAGAGGTCATTGAAGCTGAGGGTAGTTGCTACCAGGATCAAACATTTTGACTGGAAGAGGCGTCACTGAAGAACTCGAGCAACAAAGATGCAGTCAATGCAACGGATTGACCGGCCTTACTGAGTATGTGATAAAACACGTGCATCATTTGCACCACCATCATCTGGAACCTGCCCAGCTGTTTCAGAGTGAATTGCAGCATTCCTCTCAACTAGTCTCTGCATTGCTGATTCGTGGGCCAGCCCTTCCCCTTTGAGATGTAGCCAGAAGTATGTTCCAAGAATGATAGTCAAGAGAAGCATTTACATCCCTGGCCACAACAGCACTAGGCGACAGCAGATTTGGCTTGGCTTCCTGTCTTGCCATACTAAAGCCTGAACCTTCTCTTTATGAACTGGAGTTTATTGTCTGGATTGATACCTGTAATAAGAAGAGGTCCTTGAGTCAGCGCGAATTACTCGAATGCCCTTTCTCCCAAAGATTTATTACTAGATGACAGAGTTACTAAACAATCTGAAATAAGCCTTTGAGAAAGGGCAGGAACCTTGCCTGGACTCCAGTCATTATTGGAGATTCACCATCTTCCGTCGAGCTCCAAAAATGACATTCCATGCTCTCAGTCGAGAACAAACCAATCATATTTTGACAAGACGACAACTATCTGGAGTTCCAGTCATTGAAACTTCGCTCAGGCCCTTAGAGATCGGACTTCCAGCTTCAGAGCTCAACTGCTGTTTTGCCGGTCAAGGCAAAGAATCAATTTTGGGGTTCAGCAGTATTCACTGCTTCAACCATTTTGCAATCTGCACAGAAGGCCGCATCAGGTGAGGAACAGGTCATAGCAATAAAAACGTAAGTTATGCAGATACATGAATTGCAAGAGCATCCTGAAATTCATGAAACTGACAAAACAAAAATGATAGTAAGCAATACTCTGCTACCATTTCTCTCAATGAAAGAAAGAAAAGAAAATCATGAAATCAATTGTTCCCTAGCAACAATTTTAGGTAGTTATGAAAAGCTAATTTGCATGATTTTCTGATTGAGTTGTAAAATATTTGATAAGTTCTGAAATGCAAATGTCATTTTTATAGTGGCGTAAGCTAAATTACTACATACAGCCTATAGAGCAGAGATAACAGCTTTCCTCTCATTGGAAGGCAGAAACGTTCTTCAGACCAGATATCTGAGAAGAGAAGCCCCAAGTGTTGGCACTGCAAAGAGTAATCAAGAAATGGCTCCTATCATATAGCCTGGTCCTTGACAGTGTTAGAGGACTTTCCTTTGGACAAAGAGGCTTTTACACTAACCATTTATATCATGTTCTAGCGTGGCTTGTGGTGATATCATGAGAATAATGCCGCGAGGGACACTTTGAGTCCTCCTTGCCTCCTGATGCTTCTGTGAAACTTGAGAAAAAGCAAATGTGACATGGCTCTGGACGTAAGGCCTCCCCCCAGTTCCCATATGTTCCTGATGACCAAAGTCAATATTTCGCAGTATGTAGTATTGGCGTACTTTGCCAGATTTAGCTCAGTCTCCACAGGTTAAGAGGCCAGATGTTAAGTTTCCTCTGAGCTTTATGATTCAATGGAAACATAGTGCAGAACTTCCGTTTTTATGGGGAAGATGTCTGTAATCATCGAAGTTAATGCATTTGATTCGCTGACATCTGCTTTGATATGGTCATATGTGTCTGTTGTCATTGAACTTAACTCGTTTGATTTGCTGATATCTGCTTTTAATGGTCATTGGTGTGCAAGAGTCAGGATGTGGTAACAAAAAAACTGGGCAAATCACAACCGGATAAAAATTTCTGGCGCAATCTGTTTCCCTGGGAAAGGCAACAATCATCTGGTTTTTAAAGAGAAAACTGTAGCTCATTCATGTAATGGATATGAAAATAAGAAAAAGATAAGAACGCCATTAACAAAGTTAAAGAGCCTCAACAAGTGCCCCTAAGTCACTCTTAACATTGTAAGAACTATTTTTGAGACATCAGAATAATGGTTCTTTTATTCAGATTTATCAGAAAGCAGGATCAACTTTTTTCATGTCCTGTGACGACACATTCGACTGTCATCATTGTTTACATATGAGTAACTTCATGAACAACTAAAGACTACAGCTTGTAGAAGAGGGTAAACAAGCAGTGTGAAGTGCACTTATTGTTTGGTGTTGTCTCTTTGAACTAGGATGAAAATGATTTGGGTTTTTAATCAAACCCAAGTGAACTGAAATTCTAGCTAGTAAGTAACGACTGAGTGGCCTAGTGCCGACAGAACTCAAGCTTCTACCATGCTCGTCGTTTTGTTAGTCAACCGTTCTCAAATTTCATAACTATTGGGGCAACTGTTATTTTCTTGGTATGCACTCCGACGCAAGTTGAATAATTCCGAGGAAAAAATCAACCCTTGTTTTCTTTGCTATGTTCTTATCTCCGTATATTTAGAAATATGGAAAGTATTTATCTGTTACCGGTTTTGATTATTAGGCTCAAATGAGGTTGGCTTGGTTTACTGAGTAAAATCAGATATTCCTTTCTGTCTGTGTCTATCAGAATCAACAGATGAAGTGAATTATGTTCATCAATAAATTCAAAATAGGAATACTTTACAATGTTTTATTACTTTAACTGGACTGTCTTTATCCCTTGATCCGGGGAAAAAGGAAAAGCAATGTGTAAACCTCCACCGATGTTACGAAACTCAAGGGTTCAATAACATTATTTTTCATGGACAAGCTGATATCGATGACATAGCTGCTCTATATTTTTTGCTGAGATCTCTAAATTATCGAGTAGTTTTTTTTTTTTTTTTTTGATACCGAAGATCCGGCCTAGCTTATCTTACAGGAGCACAACACCGATTGTACCTTGGGGGAGACTGGCCCAACAACCTATCGCCCGGGCCCCTCACTTAAATCATGGAGCATACCTGGGGTTGAATTTCTGACCTCTTGATTCAGGGGGAACGCCCCACTAATGCAGCCATGCGTGGGTAGGTCAATAGTTGATATCTGCTTTCTTTAAAAGAATCATGAATGTGGCATGGAAAGAATTATCCAATTTTGCTCTTCTAATAACATGATATAATGATGCAGAAGGGCCTTATAATAATGAAATTAAGGCCCTTGTGCATTTTGTAGATTTGCTGGTGTAATTGACCAAATCTAACCTTATTTGGCCCTAATAATTACTAATAGCGACGGATAGGTATCTTATATTTCTCACTAGCACTAGTCCACCTGGCAATTATTTGTTTTTTTGGAAATTATCGAGCTGCAGAAGAGGGAAATAAATTTGACCCAAAAAAGTTATGAATGGTTAGAGAGAGAGACCGCTCATGGTGAAGAAAATGAGATGTAACAAGAATCAAAGAAAAGAAAAAAGAAGTTGAAGACGAGTAGTGACCATAAGCTCGATGACAAGCTCATCGAGATCTCAGTGAGCTCATCAGCCATGGGTCGTCCATATCTCGATAGACACGGCTATTCCTCCTCCATGGCCGTTATCTTGTCGAATGATTAAATAGCTAGGATTCTTTTAAGTATGAAGAAATGTTGGTACGTCATTAAATTAAGCAAAGATAAGATGTCAATAAGTGATCAGTTGGCATATTAACATGACGAATGCTGGTACACCAGTCATATAAAGGTTGGCAATTTTGAATGAAAGTGAGAAACTTCAAAGACATTGATAAGCTACAAAAATAAGTATTAGTAGGCTATTGATATTGAAATAGTTGGTAATCTTGGAAGTAGAAAGAAATGTTGGTACTTTTTTACCCTTAAGAATTGACCTATGATAAAGGCATTCTCGTGCTTTTGACTAAGGAATCATGGTTGTGGGTTTTATTAGGAAAACTTCCTATGGTATTTTGATAATTCCAAAACTATCTTTGATTTAATATTGACTTGATAACTACAGGTTTTCTTTGTGATGAAGTGTGACATCCTGGATATCCTGTTTTCAATTGAATAAATCAGGCCTTTCATCGACACGTATATAGTGCTATTCTAAGAACTGATCATTTGTAAGATAACTAGATTATCTGGGAAGTCATTAAGAGATTTTAATGCAATAGACTTGAGAATTCAACCAAGAATCGGCTATTCGACCGTATTCATTTACAAAGATCATTACGGCACAATTAAAAATCGATTAGAGATCGAAGATAGGTTGGCTCGACTGAGATGTATGGTTAAACTTGGGTGATTCCACTAAATTGCAAAATTCTTGTCAATCGACATTGGATTGATTTTTCTGTCATTTTGGTATCATATGTCCATATTTGAAACCTCGAGATTTTCATAACCACCGAGAGTCGCCAATGTGTTGAAGAGGTTTATTGTAGCTTGAAGAAAATTGACCACGAGTCATTTGCACTAAAAAATTTCTAAAAGCAATCCGATAGTCTAGGTCACGCTAAAATCGCGCTAGATTGAAATTCACAAACTGATTTCAAATTGTCATGTACAAGTCATTTTAGGAATGTCAACTCAGTCTCGAAAGATTTTTTTGCAAATTGAGATTTTTGGCGAAAAGTTGAGATAGAGCCGTTTTCAACCGGGAAATTCAGAGGACCGTTTTTTATCGCGAAATTGGGATCTAAGTGGGTCCAATTGATGAGGAAAGATGCCAATTTGATTGAGGGTATGATGGTTGAATTTTTTAGGGCCAATTTGTGTTGATTCAAGAAGGAATTTAAACCAATTTGAGCCAAATGTGTACCAAATTCGTATGCCCCCTTGCCCACAACCTTTGGACCATTTCATTTGGCTTCTAAGACAAGTTTGAGGGCTGCAAATGGCTGAGGAAACTAGTTGGAGGTGTGGGGCCAAGTCAAAGGGGACAAAGAGATAAGAGAAGACCATAGTGGCCCCTCCTTAGCCAAACCGGTCCCCCCTCCCTTCTTCCTTCCCTCTCACCATCGAGCACCACATTCCCAGCAAGCTTGAAGACCTTAGCAATCCTAAAAAGCTTACCAGCAAGCCAGTAGCCTCGCCGGAGCCATCGCATGCCACCACTCGTTGTCGCTCTCCCGTCGCACACCAAGCCAACCACACAACCATCTTGTGCATCTTTAGCCGTCATCCCACTTCATCCATGAGCCCAACCGATCCCCTGAGCTGTCGCAACACCCTCGCCATCGCCAGAGCCACCTAGAAGCCCGCCAAGCTCCGCCAAGGCCACTACAGCCCGTCTGCTAGCTGCTGTGCCCGTTTCAGCCCCAACTAGCTCGAGTTCAGCCCTTTCTTGGCCCCGACGAGAATTGAATAGAAGTGGGTCTCTCAACACTGTTCAACTAGTTTTTGGTGCCTTTTGAACCCCATTTGGTGGTCCCGCTTTGGAGTTTGTTGCTCCTTGTCGCATCCCCATTATTTTGATCCAAGCAGATCATCAAACAAGTGAGTTTAACTCACTAATCCCCGTTTAATAATTTAATTACTTAAGGGTTGATTAGTTTAAGTTAAGTTAGGATTATGTGGTTAGTTAGAATGAATTAGTGAAATAGTTAATCCTTGATGCATGTTAGATGGTTAAATTAGTGTAATTAGCAAGTAATTTTGCTTTAGTATTTATTTAGTTAGGTTCGGCAATTTTCCAAACCCATCTCAGCTTTTAATTAGGCTTTACGGGCCTACATCTATTTGTTTGCATTTAATAATTAATTTTCGTAATTAATTAATTGATTAATTAATTTCCAAAAATTAGACCGGAATAGTTGGTAACCGGAATTTTATACTGGTTGCAATGGTGTAATTTATTTATTTAATTGACTATTATTTTGTGCAAATTGAGTGTGAATTGTGATCTTGGGGTATTTATCCCAAAATTTATTAATTTTAGTAATTGATTGGAAAATAATCAAGCATCGATTTACAACGCCAAAAATATTTTGTGGAATATGAAAATTAGTGGGATTTTCAAAAGGAAAAATATTATGTTTTGGCTAAGGCCAACCGTATACCCACACACGATTATTTTTATCACAAAGGATAAAAATGGTGGCATTCTCAAATGGTGAGAACAATATACTATATTAACCTACGATCTCTGATATATTAGCTTAGCACGAACAATATAATTTATCAGCTTAGAGTGAGCATCATGGATATACTATATCAACTAGATGGTTGGTATGTTAACTTAGCGAGAGGAGTATATAAGTATACTATATTAGTCTACGGTCCTCGATATATCAGTTTAGCGAAAGCAATATCTCGAATAACTTATAGTAAGCCTTAACAAGTGTACTATATCAACCTACAAACTCTAATATGTCATTTTAGCAAGAGCAGTACACCTTAGTAGCTTCTAGAGAGTATTATTAGTGTGTTATATCAGCCTAATGGCTTGATATGTCAACTTAACGAGAGCAATACACTATTTATCAACTTAGCGCGATTTATACTATCTATTTTCAGCTTAGAGTGAGTAGTCATGGAAATGATCGAACTTAATAGATAGTATTGAATGGCTTGACTAAGAGTTGGTCTTGATAACATGGAATCGACTGAGTCAATTGATCAATGATTTGATCTAATGTGATGAATTGATTTATTGATGTGATTCCCTAAAGTTTGAATTGTATTAACTTGCAAGAAGAGATTGAAGCCAAGGTAAGTCATCTAACTCGTGTTTGTGTGTAGGCAGCCCTTGGGGCATATCTCCTTCCTAGTCGGGTCTTAGGGGTGAACTCACCGAAACGTCGTCTCACCTCGCTACAGGATAACAATTTTCAGATCCTTAGATGGCAGCTCCTCCTAAGCGTTTTGGTAGACCGAAGAAGATTAGGGAACAGGTAACTTATATTCCAATGCATGAGGACCCTAGGGATGGGAATATGCACTCATGCATTCCGTGGTTTGGGTTGATGTGGGTCTACCCTACAAGGTGCCCCATCATTACCGATCATGGTACCATTGAGAGCAGAATGGATAGAGAGAGGGCCCCATACCAGAATCTAAGGTGCCTCGGTTCATGTTGGAGGTTACTTTTGGGAAAGGCACTGCAGATGCTTCTGGTGGTTCGGTGGTGGACCCAAGTCTATTGGATCTAGGATCCCCGATGTATTCAGAGGAGGACTCGATTGCCTAGTGTGCCTACAACACTTTGAAAACCCCCCTGTTTTGTAGGCCTTGCAATAAAGTTTGGTATTGTATATAAAACAGCTTGATATATATATACATATACATATATATGTATGTATGTATGTATGTATAAGTGTGTTGTGGTTTTACAAATTTGTGGCTTTACTTTTCTATCTCATCTTGATGTTGTCTAGGGATTTATTTATTCGCTTCTGCATGCGTGTTAAAATGAATGGGTTGGTGATACGTCCTAGGACTTCGCTATTTAATCGACCAAGCAGGGATGGACACGTGCTTAGTAGGATCGGGATGTGACATGAAGTATTGATAATTTCAAGAAGATTGTGATAATATCACTAGTTTTGTTGTTATGGCTATATACACAACTTAAAGAGGGTGAATAGGTTGACTTATGCAACCAAATAAAAATTTGCCATACAAAAATATCAAGTGGATCTAAATCAGAACATTTTGATATATGTAAGAATGAACTACCAATGATATGTGACCCACCCATGGATAGCCACATTGGTATTCATTCTTCCTATTTTGATGGGGTCAAGAGTTCGAATATCCATATTGCTATCGCGATTTAAGTGAGGGCCCTAGTGTGGGTTGTTGGGCCAACTTCCCCTAAGGTATAGTTGTCCAAATAGTTTCAGCGAGATTTGCTAGTGCCATTGGGCATTGGAGGGCCGTATGACCCTGATTAGCGTAAACAAAAAGGGGGTTTAGGTGAATAATTGATTACCAAAAAAAAAAAAAAAAACTACATGGTGCTTCTATCAAAGGAATAGAGATAGATGCACATAAATTTATAGTGATTTAGCTTAAATCAATCTTATATCCACTCTTGTTGACATTAACCATCAATAGGCTTTCCGGTAGTGATTCTTTGAGATGTTATGATTGTAACTTTTTGCTACTTTTACCCAAAGCTAGTAGATCACACTACCAAAACTAATGCATTACTACAACACTTGCAAATTTTTCAAAAGAAATTATAATCAATGTGTTACTTTCAATAATAGAACTTTTTGCTAACAAATGTATTAAGAAGCAAAGCTCTCTTGATTTCTCTGTTTTTCATTATTCGTTAACTCTACATCTATGACGCATATTGATTTTCATATATAGTTGTCAATCTTCAAGTTGACCATTGAATGATCTTCTTATATGGTTATCAAAGCTCTTTGATCAAGGTTATTGGAAATCCGACATGGTCATATCTTATGTGGCTTGCCAACGTGCACAATCAACATATAGTCCCTAAATGATGTTGTCTAAAAGTTATAAATGGTGATCGCATATAACCCCTAAACAAGTTGTTTAAAAGTCATAAATAATGATTATTTGAATGCTAATCATTGTAAAAAAGCGATCACTTTAGTGCCAAGTATATCATATGGAAATGCCATGAGTCATTAAATTTTTAATTATAGAAGTCATGTATTATTTCTAATCGAAATTTTTCGCCATTAGCATTTAAGTGATCTTTATTTATCTGATTTGACACTTTAGTAATCTAATGAAAACTTCTGGCATTAAAGTAAGTGCCGCACACCACTTTTGATACTTTTAGGGTTCTTTTGCCAAGTTTATCTTGAATCCATTGTTGCACAGTTGACTTATGGTTATCAAGTTGGAAGTTCTATCTTTTGACCAGAAATGTGTCATTAATTGTTAAGCATCCTATTGGAACAATCTTTCACCAATGACTCTTCCTTTGGTGTTGCCTCCAAATAGTACATTTCCTCCATTGAATTTGGTAAGATTGATGAATTTGCTTGGATCTCTAGACATGTGTCTTGAACATCCATTATCTAAGTATCACTTGTTCCTCTTTCTTGTAACCTCATTCTCTTCCTCTAATTTTGAGTCTACCATTAAACAAATGTTTGATTGTCTTTTTTCATCATTATTTTTGCACTTAGTATAACTTCATGTCTTTGTTTTTAGAGCTTTCTTCTTCTTTTCAAATTTTCATTTCCTCTTCTTAAGTAATGGACAATTTGGCAAAATATGTTGATACATTATTAAAGTAGTTGGTATCTTGAAAGTAGAAAAAAATGCAACTACTTTTTAAAGCCAAACAAAATAAAAAGTTGGTAAGTGATTAAAATTAATTTGTCTTAATATAACAAATGTTAGTACGTTAGTCAAATTAATTAATGTTAATAGTTTGAAGACAAGTTATAAACTTCTACGACATTGATAAGTTATCAAAATAAATATTGGTAGATTATTAAAATAGTTAGTAATTTTTTAAGTATAAGCAAATGTTGGTACTTGCAAAACTTGTTGTCAAAACAGAGAACATCAATGTCTCAATCTAAAATAGATTCATTTTTTTTTTTCACTTTTTGTTTCATTTTTTTACCTGAAAATATTTTTTCTCTTGTCAATCATACAATTCACATAACTTTTGTTCTATTGATGGGCAACACAAAGAACCAATTATCTCTTTTTTTCTAGGAAAAAAATTATTACTGAACTCTTTTTTTTTTGTTCATAATATTATTGAACTTGAGTGACGTAATTTTCACTTTTTTCCGTCAGAATATTCATTTATGCACTTTTTAATTTTGTCATTGCCCTACCTTGAATAATAATATATTAATTTCGGCCATTATGTTGTGTAATTTAATTGTCACCGCAAATTTACACCCTCGACTTTACTTTTGATGCTTTGCACATTCCTTTTTTTTTTTTCCCTTTCCCTGGACAATGATGAGTCAACCCAATGAAGATAATAAAACCTAGCATGTTTGGAGCAATCAAATTTAAGCAATTCACTTGAACTGATTGGCCACAAAACAGAAAGAAATATCGGATTATGCTCACTAGATTGAACTTTTCATTAAAGGGATATAATATTTTGAAACCAAAGCGCTTCCTATCAAATTAAGGATCTTTTGGATTTTGTAGATTTTGTTGATATAATTGACCAAATCTAACCTCATTTGGACCAAATATTTAATAATAATAATAACGAATGGATAGCTTCCATATTTTAGTCGGCAATTGAAGATAAAAAGTATGGGTGATCAATTCTAAAGTAGGGTTTGTGATATCCTCATTTTCAGGTTCTATTTTCGAATGGATAAGTTGGGCTCTTCATCGACGCACCTATATTTTCTCTTAGTTGGCTATTCACGAGATAATAAGTCTATCATGTGAAGTCATTAAGGGATTTTAATACAATAGACTTGAGAATTCAATCAGGAATCGATTGCTCGACTGTGCTAGTCTGCAAGAGTTATTACAGAATTGCCAAAATCAATCAAAGATTAGAGATAAGTCAATTCGACTGAGATGTGTGATCAAAGTGTGGGTGATTCCACCGGATTGCAAAATTCCCTTCGATCCACACTAGACCGATTTTTGTCATTTTGGGTGCCCTGTGCCCGAATGTGAAAATCTTGAGATTTTCATGACAATCGAGAGTCGTCAATTTGTCGAAGATGTACATTATGACTCGAAACAAATCAATCATGGGTCAATTGCACAAAAATTTCCGGAAAGCTACCCGTAGGTTAGGTCACGCTAAAATCGTCGAAATTGAAATTAATCGCAAATTTGAACTCGATTTTAAAAATTGAAAGTTCTATCATGTCATGATTTATTTTAGAAATGTTGACTCATCTTTCAAAGAATTTTCGGCGAGTTCAAGATTTTTTATGGAAAATCAATTCGGACAATTCGGAAAAAAAAAAATACGAAAGGAGCCAAATTAAGTGGATTTTTGGCCTCCAAAGTGAGCTACTTGGCAAAGGAAAATTTTGGATTTGGTGTAGGCTTCCCCCTAGCAAAATTGGACATCAAATTGGAGAGGATTGTGAAGAAATTGAAGGTGAAATGCTTGAATTTGTAGGCTTGTGTGGGGCTGCAACTTTTGGCACCAAAATTGAGTTATTTATGGAATTTTATGTGCATAAAGGCTTGGGGGACAATAGGGATATGTATGAAAGCTTGTGGGACCAAGCCTTGATATTTGGAGATAAGTTTGTTTGACTTTGGCCCCCATCCGTAGCTTCTCTCTCTCATGCCTACCAACTGCTTTCCCCTCCTTCACACGTCTCTTCCTCTCATGTCTCTCAAAGACTCACGTGTGAAGGGCCCCTGTGGCATCCCGGAATTTTATTAATAACCCTTGAGATATAGGTAGGCGAGGATAATTTTGTGATTTTAATTGGCAATGAAAATTGTCCATGACTCGTACCAAGGCTCGACCATGAGCTTGTAAGGAAATATATATTATTAATACAAGACTTTGGCTATGTGATTTGAGTTTGTACATGTTATAAGTTAATTTAAATTCTTGATTTAATCTAATCAAGAAATTATTATTATTAACTAATAAAAAAATTTATTTATTTAATTTAGAATTTGGGCCGACTTTGAGTGGGCCTGCGACGGGCCAAGTGGGCCGGCCACAAGCCCACAAGGTCGCCGGCCCATAACCCAAAACAATGGGCGACCGACGCAAGGGGGAGACCGGTTTACATGCAATTTTTGCATGTAAACCAAGTGTTGAAAAGTCATCATTAGCAATGATGAGTTTAGAGAGGAAATAAAAGGGAGAGGACCGGTTCTTAGAGGAGTTGGACGCACATAGAGAGAGAGAGAGAGTGAGAGAAAGAGAGAAGGAAGAAGAGAAGGAGGAGAGGAGAGGAAGACGCCGACCGTACCCCCGCCCGTGTTCGTTGTTCGTTTTGCCCGATTTTTTTGAGTTTAAGGCAAGTGATTAATTCCCTCATCTACTCTTGCATGTCTTGGTGTGGATCTAGTGTGGTTTTTTGATAGAAATCGTGGATGGTATGAGCTGGAAGTAAGATTTTTGGACTGGGTTACTTGCTGGTGTTTTCGGTTTTGTGTGAATCTGCATGCGCCAGAAACTTGTATGGATTTGCATGTGGTTTTGGAGTGAGAATTTCATCTTGATTTCTTCATGAGATTTAAAGAGCACATTCTGAATTTTAACATACTAAAAATTGAGAGAAAAAGGACAAGATTTGAGGGGTGAACTCTATTTTCTAAAAAAATGTTCAGATCTGGTGATGCATGTTGAGTCCGAGTGATTCTGGTTGCTGTATCTAAAATTCTATTGAGAATCTTGCTTTGATGTCTTCGTGAAAATTGTAAAGAACATGAAGAGGAACAACATATCAAAAATTGAGACCAAATGAACGAGAATAGCCTAGGGAAAGGTCGATTTTTCTGAGAACGTGAGTACCGGGTGAACTGTACTGGACATCAGTAGCTTCGACGGCCTATAAGAGGGTTTTCCTTTGGACTTTTCACTTCGATGTCTAAATGAAAGTTGAAGAGTATCCTTTAAAAAAGAACATATCAAAAATTTAGAGAAAAAGAAGCACAATAGGTTGGTCATACGTACTGATTTCGGAAGAAGGACGTGCTGGGAACATCGTTTTATGAGCAGAAATTCTTTTTACTTATATTAAATTTTCTATAAAGAAATTGGTTTAAGTGTCTTCATGAGAAATTTATATTAGAGTCTTGTGGATCATATGGTGAAGTTTTATAAATTTTAAAGGCCAATTGGTTGATAAATTTTAAGGAAAGGTGAATGTTAACACTGGACGTCGACTGGAATGCAATAATGTTGGAACAGTAGCTTATAATCTTTACACTTAATTAATTAAAATGAATCTGACTTGGATGTCTTAATGAAAAACATACCTTAACATATTGGCTATCACGTGGTAAATTCTTGTATATTTTGAAGCTCGTTTAATAATTAATTTTAAATAAATTGAAAAACGGTGCAAACCGTGTATACAAGGGTTAGCCGCTTGATTTATTAATCTATATCTTTTTATGTAATGACTATTTGGACTTGAATCCTTCTTGAATGTTGTACCTCTATGTCTTGTCTATGTTGTGGTTTAATTTTGTAATTTGTAGAGGCCATTTAATTATTTAAATAAGGAGAATGCCGAATTGATGTGAGTTGAGGAAATTGAAATTTTTCCCTTTGTAAAAGTTAAATATTATTTTTACATAATGACTTCTAAAATTATAAATTTTCATGGGAATAATTTATCATGTTATGACTATTCCTTATGCAAACCCACAATTTAGAAGATCAATTGAGTATTTGATTTTGAGTATTTTCTTGAAACATGTATATTGGAATTTAATAAATTTAAATAAAGGAAATATATGAGCAAAATTAGATGACATGAATTAGATGATTGATATGACCCCAAGTGTTTTACCATGGTACATAAATAATGATTCTTAGCATATCATGATGATATTGAATATGTGCATCACGTTGTATGCCACGTAAGATTTAGCCATGCATAAATTATATCTCATGATAAATGAGAAGGCTGTCGGATGGTGTGAGCCGACAATGCCCCGGGAGTTTTCGGGATGCCCGGCCAGGGAGTGAAAATGCCGGATGCCCAGTAGCCCTGTGTGCGTAAATCTGGATGGCCCCGGAGTTGGGATGCCCGGAGCGTAGGGGATGCCGGAAGCACGGATGGTGTGTGCCGTGAATGCCTCGTGATGCCAGTTGGGGTGCGAGATGCCCGGCCAGGGAGTGTAAATGCCGGAAGCACGGATGGTGTGTGCCGTGATTCCTCGTGATGCCAGTTGGGGTGCGAGATGCCCGGAATGTGGGGGGCCGGAAGCCCGGATGGTGTGTGCCGGGAATGCATTAAAAAGCCAATTAAAAATTGTGAAAATTGAAATGTGAATATGCATATGGTGGTATGTATGCATGGACATGGCATGGTATATGTGAATATGCATATGGTGGTATGTATGCATGGACATGGCATGGTATATGTGAATATGCATATGGTGGTATGTATGCATGGACATGGCATGGTATATATGAATATGCATATGGTGACATGTATGCATGAGCTTGAATTGATGCATATGGTGATATGTATGCGTGAGTATTGGATTTGAATATATAGATGAATGGATCCTTATGGCGACATGTGACACATATGTGGAAGTGTGATGATGTATTCCTATATGATGCAATTTCATGTATATGGACTCTAATTGTGATGTCTTGTGTGATGCTTGAGTAGCCATAGGGAATTATTTATTTGCTGAGTGGTTGTACTCACCCCTTTTGGGGACTAACATTTCAGCTTAGAGATGCCGATTCCACTGTCACGCGGGGCACCTTTTATGGTATACTTTCTGACGTGGATATAGAGGTGACGGTGATCGACTGTCCCCATGTTCCTGGATTGACTTTTCTTCGGGTTCGTGCGATAGTGTCATATGAGGTGGGCTTACCTGATGGCCCAGTCACCCAGGAGTTCATCTCCATCCATGTGCTCCGGGATGGGATAATGCGAGGGATGTTGCCACCTCCACCACCTGATGCGCCTGGATGGGTGTAGCTACTGCGTGAGGGGGAAAGGCTAGAAGCTGAAGGTCTTTTTGGACATGACCGATACCAAGGAGGGATGGGTCGCTCTTTTGAGATCAGTGAAAAGGGGGTAGAGGTGTCCCTTTTTGAGTATAAGCCACACTAGTTTATGCGATGGCTTACTTTTGTATGTACCTACCCCGGGATTAACCCATCATGTAAATATGCAAATAAAATGGTTCGGTTTTCTTTCCTTGATGTCTAGCTGGTGTGCGATTGTCTCATGTTTGTGTGAAGGGAGAGTTGGTAAGATTATGCTTCCGCAAATTAAACCGCGCTGGGACCGTATTTAAAAAAAAAAAAAAAAATTTCGTCCAAGTATTTCGGCTTAGTTAAAAAGGAGATGAATGACTGTAATGATCCCTTTGGGTTAAGGGGTGTTACAGCCCCCATCAGTCGACTTCCCTCTCTCCTCTTTCGCCTCCCTGCTCCTTCATGCGACTATCCCCTTTTCCCTTGGACAAAACCGCCTCAGCCCATTTCCCTGCAGCTTCATTTCCTTTCAATTTCCTTCGTTGACACCAGCCACCTTCCTTTCCCCTGCTAGCCTCCCACTCACGCTGCCATGTCCCTCATGTTTGTAGCACTTCAATCGAACATCATCCTCCATTTCTCCCTCTCGTTGCTTGCTGCCACACGTCTAAAGGCCACCGCTCCATCTCCACCAAATTTCTCTCTCACTACAGCTTTGGTCCACGCCTTCGATTCTCAACGCTAGTGAGGCCCCCAACATTGACGTCCGTAGCACCGTTGCAGCCCACGCAAGTCTAGCCCACATTTCCACCTCAAAGCAAGTAGAAGCCAGCCCGTTGAGTCAAGGCCAATAGCCACTCAAAGTCAACCCGAGCAACCGTGAGCCTTGTGGGGCCGTTTTGGCCCAGTCCAAGTCCTTGTTGGCACTGCCGTAAGCTCGAGTTTCAGCCGCCATCGCGCCATCATCACCATGGACTCATCGGCCTACAAATCCGATGAGTTTACCCACTAAACTCTACTTATGGAGTTAATTATGCTCAAGGGTTGATTAGTTTAAGTTAATTAGGGATTAGGTGGTTAGTTATAACATATTAGTGATTTAATTACTCGTTTATGCATGTTAGGTGGTTAGACCGGCTCAATTAGCAACTAGATAGACTGTAGTATTTATCTAGAGCGGTTCGAAAAATTTTCGAGCCCGTTTTGGTATTTAATTAGGCTTTTCCGGCCTAAGTTGCATTTTGCGGTATTTAAATGTATTTATTTAATTAATTTTGGTATTTATTTAATTATTTAATATTTTGGAAAATTAGACTAGGATAGCCAATGATTGGAATTTTGTGCTAATTGCAATGGTATGATTGGTTTATTTAATTGAGCGTTGATTTGTGCAAATTGAGTGAGATTTGTAATTTTAGGTAATTATCCCAAAATTGACTATTTTTGGTATTTAATGAGAAAATACCAAGCGTCAGTTTACAGCGTCAAAAATGTGTTTACGAATTATACTAAATGGTGGGATTTTCAAAAAGGAAAATATGATAATTTGGCTAAAACCAACCGTGTACTCACACACGATTATTTTTATTGGGTATGATAAAAATGGTGAAATTCTCAATTAGCGAGAATAGTATAGTATATCAGCTTGTGGGCCTTGATATATCAGCTTAGGGTGAGTAGTATACTCTAATAATTTTGGTGAGCATTATAAGTACCGCATGGCTTTGGTGAGCATTATAAGTATCGCATAGCTTTGGTGAGCATGATAAGTATCGTACATATAAGTACCGTACAACTTTGCTGAGCATTATAAGTACTGCACAGCTTTGATGAGCAATATAGATATATAGTAGCATTGGCGAACATTATTATATATCTATTATTAGCTTCAATGAACTATACCATCTATTGTCAACTTAGGGTGAGCAATGTTCGATTCAATCGAATTGTATGGATGGTATCAATGGTATGGAGTCGAGTGAGTTGACTAATCAATGTTTGATCTGAATTGAAATGATTGGATGATTATATGAAATGTACTCATTTGCAAGAAGGATTTGAGGCAAAGGTAAGTCCTTTATCTTGTACTTGTGCTTAGGTAGCCTTTGGGCATATTTCCTTCCTAGTCAGGGTTTAGGGGGTGGACTTGCTAAAACGTTGTCTCACCCTGTCGTGGGCTCAATATTTTCAGGTTCTTGATGGAGAATCCTCCGGAACGTCATGGTCATCCCATGAGGGTCACCGAATGGGTTTCTAGTTACCCCGATCCCGGAAGCTTTTGGGTCTACGAGTTTGTTGTAACCACTGTCTAGATTGAAGAGATTCCACATCATAAGATACCTCATCAATTTAGAGCATGGTTCGCTACGGACCCAATGGTTTCAAGGTGGGTACCCTTAGGACTTTTGATATCCCCATTGTTGTAATTGATGCTAATCTAGACGAGGATCCAGCCGACCATCCCAATGGCATAGTGGAGAACTTGCCGTCTCATCCAAACCTTGCGGAGACTGATGAATCAGCAAACGAGTCTGACTAGCTGGTCATGGGATAGCTTGTTTTGAGGATCGACCTTTTGTAGACTTTTGTGAATATAGAATAGTATTGTACATGACTTAGTCACCTATGTATATAGGTGTGTTGTGGTTTTGAAAATAAGCTCCTGCTTTTCTATCCCATCTTTGTGATTATTTGGAGATTTATTTATTCACTTTTGCATGTGCATTAAAACAAATGGGTAGGCAACACGTCCTGGGACGTCGCAATTTAATCGACCACTAAGAGATGGGCACGCACTCGGAAGATCAAAGTGTGACAAGGTTCCCACTTTGGACCCTTTAGAGCTAGGAACCACCTGGAACTACCCACTAAGAATCGGTTTCAAAAAATTAGAATTGGGACCACCCATTGGTTCCATAGACTTACTCAAAAACTAGACCAATGTCCCCACTTTGGAAGAGGCATAGGACTTGAGAGCGAGTAACAAGATTGAAGGTTGGAGGCAACCAAGAGCGAGAGTGACAAAGGGAGTGATGGAGCTGAAAGCGATCAAGAGCGAGAGTGAAAGATGGGATCTACGAGGCCGGGGCCATCGAGAGTGAGAGTGAGAGAGGGAGGCGAGACCACAAGATGAGTGAGGCAAAAGACGAAGTGACGAAGAGGAAACCGGAGTGATACTCACTATTTCAAATAAATTGTAATCGGGAATGTGGAAGTGGATCGGTCCCTTTAGGAGCGACTAGTCTAGTCTGGTTCATGGCAATCTTAGTTCTTTTGCACACCCATAAAAACTATGTATAAATAGGTAAGTTAAATTGAATTACCTACTCATTAGTATGGGTCCAAATGGATACCTTTTTTTCTTGGATTAGTAGAAATTTTGCCAGGCGAGGAAGGAAAATGAAAACTTAACCAAAAATGTATGAATTCCGAAAAGTTGTTGAATGACACAACTACCCCTCATAGGGGCAAGCCAGCATTATAAAAGCTTGACTTCTGCCAGCACTTTTTGGCCACGCCCAACTCTTTCACTCACTATTTAGTGTCTATGTTCTAATATTACTCCGGTCCAAAGCATCAAACAAGTTCTTCAAACTTACTGATTAGCCTCTTTGCCCTCTTGTTCTTGTTATAGATGTTGATGTGCTCATGAAGTTGTCTGTGAAAATTGATGAAAAACATACATCATTCACATGATTTTGCTTTTTTAAAAATGGAGCCAAAACATAACATTTTTATGGAATGAAATTTGTTCTTTTTGTGAGATTGAGTGTATGATCTTATTAAGCCTAGTTTGTTTTGTGTGAGTGAACCAACTTTCTTTTTTTTTTTTCTTTCGCATCATCCTCTCTGTTGCATTGTATAGTTCTTGGAGATGTTAAACTAAATCATGATGAGCCATGCTCTTTCACTAATCAATTTCACCAGAAAAATTGATTCGTCCATAACTGGTTGGAGCATTTCTTTGTTATTACCAGAGTTTAGGTTTACTAACAGTCGATTTATGTAGATGTCAAGTAGCATGTTGATGGCTATCTGATATGTCAATTAAGTTTCTGCAATTAGAATGACTTCACTTACATTACAAGAAAGTTCGTTATCTATTAGTTTTTGCAATGCTAGAAATCAAACATATTATTGATCGGCATATCCATTATATTGAATGAAACATTAATAATGTGCAGTCGGAAGATTCTACTGGTTACGTTGCATATCCTGTTCCTCAACTGATGCATCGCTCTCCTGTAGATTCTGTTTGAAAATGGGTCTGCCCGTGAATGCTGCAGCACCATCCACTGCTGCTCCTGCAGGTGAAGGCATGCTGATGAATGACTAGCGCTTCCTCCATTGTTGGAATATATTTTGGGCCTCATTTCAAAGAGGAAAGGCCACCCCACAAGTCAGCAATGCAGAGAGTATTCGAGAGATTTCCCCAGTACGCTCCCAATCAGCTGGCCCGGTCCAAGTTGATGGTGGCCCAAATGATGCACGCATACTATTATATACTCAGGAAGGCCAGTCAATCTGTCATAGTGGCCCAGCCTACGTTGCTCAAGATATTTCGCGACACGCTTCCACCCGGAATGCTTGGTCCTGGTAGTAACTACCCCCTCAGTTCATCAACTTCTTTCCGACTGACCTGCATCCTTGTTCGCATGTCGAAGAGCGATTTGTGGCGATAGATAACATCGTCTTCATTGATATCCCAAGCGCCTCTTACCTCAGGGAAGAGGTTGTTGCGAGGTTTAAGACTTTGACTGGGCTGCAGGACTTCTTTCTGGAGAAGGATGCTGCCAACCTACCCATGTATGTCACCAACGAGGCGTTCTATCAAGTAATAGCACGAGAGGCATGTTCAGAGGGACGATCTCATTTTTTCGTGCCTCCTCGTGGTTCTCACGGAAGAAAATGCAACATCAACGTGGCGTTTTCTCCACTTAGTACGACAGATATGCAATGTCCTGGCGCTGATGCCACCTGCAGTGCTGGAGTCGGAGTGGTTTGGAATGCGGAACTGGAGCTTGCAGGATTTATCACAGGACGTGTGACCCTTGCAGAGTCTGAAGACTGTTACCTGTTTAACTTATCACTTCCAGGGGTCAGAAGAGATCAAAGTAAGTCTCCGATGGCATAAAAGAAGATAATACTTGCTCTAAGAGGAACCTCAATATTTGTAAGTCGAGATGTTAATTACTAAATTTTGAGTATTCTCCGTTTGGTGGATTCTGATTCACATCATGATGTATATGTATTAATGAATTTCTCGGAAACTTCCTTGTAGATGCTGCAACCTTTAGCTGTGAATTTGACATGGATGGCGAGGTCATGATTGAAGGAGAGATTACAACCGGTGGGAACATGGTTGAGAGCAGAACAGAAAACCTTGGTCCACCTGGACACTTCTCTCTCCATTTTCATCTACCCAGTCGTGTCTATCACGGACGGTCCATCTGCAACTTTGGCTCAGATGGGATCTTCGAAGAAATTGTGAAGAAGCATATCTGAAATTGATGACTTGCTGGCAGCTTGGACTTTGTTCTGAAAAAATGTTGGAATTTACCGTAACTTGATTAGACACAGATCGTGTTCTATTTTTGGTCCTCCTGTACCATTTTCAATGCAAAATGCAAACAAAGAATGGAATACAATTACAAATAATTATTCTTACTGAATTTTCCATAATGAACTACATTTGACTCTAAATTCTGCTTTGGATTATAGTATTGAAGGAGCTGAGTCAAATTTTATTTTAATATATGCTCATGGCAAACAGAAAAATGCAATATTATCAATACAGAATGATATGGGTATCTCTCTAAAGTCAAGCTATGTATCATTATTGACTAAGGGTGTCAGATGGATGGGTTAAATCTTGTTAAAATTAGTCTGACCATATTGACCCATTTTCATGCAATATAATCTCAATGACTCATACTTGACCCAACTCCAACCTAACCGATTTGTTACTAGAATACATCCATGCTTAACCCTAACTATAAAAATAAATACCAAGTCATATAACCCACTTTAAGCTCTTCCGCTCCTCAAGATAAAATTTATGATATGATAAAAACTACCATATCCAACATTCGGCACCTTTTTAAGATAGGACAAAGTCAGATATAATGGAGATAAACAAGATGAAATTATCTTATCGGGAAGATGGGTTTAAGGTTGATATGATTTCTAAAATCCATAACAAGAAAGTTATTTCTCTCAAATAACAAACTTTTTATATTAATAAAATTACTATTATATTTCAATATAATAATTTTTTGAATTTCAATATAAGAAATTCAAAGTAACAAAAAATAACAATTTAGTTATTTTAATTTAACTAAACCACAAGAATAAATGTCAGGAAATTATTAAGTGGGTCAGTGATTTCGTTGTTACTTTTCAAAATCTAACAAGATTGAAAGTTGATAAGTGGTTATAGTTAGTTGGTATATTAACGTGAGGAATGTCAATACG
Source organism: Eucalyptus erythrocorys (assembly GCA_014182555.1). Taxonomy (NCBI): domain Eukaryota; kingdom Viridiplantae; phylum Streptophyta; class Magnoliopsida; order Myrtales; family Myrtaceae; genus Eucalyptus; species Eucalyptus erythrocorys. Next base: position 28,337,146 of record CM024604.1, read on the forward strand.
AAAGTCAAATTAAGGTTGGTAGTTTTCAGTAAAGTTAGTAACTTTCACGGCATTAATAGGCCATAAAAATAAATGTAGTTAGATTTTTAAAATAATTGGACACGCCTCAGCCGCAAGTTAATAGGATGGTGCTAATCTAGAATGCATGAGTGATTCTCAAACATGAGTGATCTTGAATCAAGTCGCACATCCGTTCACAACCAGAATGCACACACCTTAGCCACAAGTTAATAAAATGGTGCTAACTTAGAATGCATGAGTGATCTTAAACAAGGTTGGTAATTTTGGGTGAAGTTAGTAACTTTCATGGCATTAATAGGCCATAGAAATAAATGGAGTTAGATTTTTAAAGTCATTGGTAGTCTATAAAGCACGAAGATATATAGGTAACAAAATTGTCGAGTGACTAAATTAGTTGCTGAAGAATGTGGTACTTTTTAAATTAAGGTTGGTAATTTCTTATAAAAGTGAGCACTTGGCCTTGGTAAGGCACGGGAATAAATATTTGTAGATAATTAAGGTGGTTAGTTATCTTTAAAGCATAAAGAAATGTTGATAAATTTTTAAAGCAAGTGACATAAAAAGTTGCTGAGTGACTAAAATTAGCCGGCATCTTAGTTAATATGACGAATCATGGTATATCAATCAAATTAAAGTTGGTAATTTCAAATGAAAATGAGTAAGTTTCTAATAAGCCACAAAAATAAATGTGGGTTTGTTATTAAAGTAGTTGATAACCTTGGAAGTATGAAGAAATGTCGTCACTTCTTTTATTGGTAGGGATTTGATCCCGCCATGAAGGCATTTTTATGCTTTTGGCTTAGAAATCGATGGCTGTGGATTTAATCCCTATAATGGGGAACTCAAATTAAGTGGGAGCTATGGTAGTGAACTATTTTACTAGCTCATTGTCAGGTAGTCCGCTAATTACTAACAAGCATTTGGGTTATAAAAAATTGTAATTACTTTGCATAAGCAAGTAAGATGAAAAGTTGGCAAGCAACTAACATTAGTTGGTTATGCGACAAATGTCGTTGCATAAATCAAATCAAAGTTGGTTATTTTGAAAAAAAAAGTAAGTAACTTCAAAGATATTGGTATGTTTTAAAAAATAAATGCTAGTACATGAATATATGGTAATGTTGGAAGTATAAAGAAATGTACATAATCTTCAAAATTCAGCGAGATAAAAAGGTGGTAAGTGACTAAAATTAGTTTCTATTTTAACATGACGAATATCGGTATTCATTTCTAACTTCCATGGTGTTGCTAAGTTATAGAAATTTATATTAATAGATTATTACGATAGACCGTAATTTTTTAAGTATGATAAAATATTTGTAATTGTCAAAACTTGTTGGTAAATACAAACACATGACCAGTTAATTAGGCTATCAATATTTCTTTTTTTTTTTTTTGAGAAAAAACCATCAAAAATCCTAAATTTTATCCAAAGTGACAAATTTACCCCAATTTTTTTTTTTTTTTTTGTAATATGAGAAATTCCAAACTTTGCCAATCGTGACATATTTACCCCAAACTTTTTTTCTTGAAACAAAAACCCCGAACTTATATCCGTGTAATACATTTATCTTAACTTATAGAGCATTTTCGTCTTTTACTTTTTAATTTTTTATTATTATTTTTCTTCTTCTTCTCTCTTCCCTCCACCGGTCATGGTGGAGGGAAGCCGAACTCAAGTGAGGGCTGCCCTCGCTAGTGTTGGGTGAGGGTCGCCCTTGCCTAAGCTAGCTAGGGCCGCCCGATGCCGGCATAAGGCAAGGGGTGCCCTCGCTAGGCCCTCGCTAGATTTGACGAGGACAACCCTCACCCAACATAGGCGAGGGTGGCCCTCATCCCCTTGCCGGCGTTTGGCGAGGCAAGCGAGGGCCTGGACACCCCCATTGGACTTAGGTGCGGGCCGCCCGACCCATGTAAGAGTTTTCCTAATGTAGACTACATTAATTAACATTGTAATTTAGTGTTTAACGGTTACCGTTTTACGGGGTTTGGTCTAAGGTGAGATAGAATGTTTCTTAATTAGTCTAATATAGCACTGGCTAGTGTGAATTGAGTTGAGCCTGCCCCGTAATGAAGGGGCCTAATTGGAAACTCTATAATAGTGCTCAAGTCTCTCTTCTAACCCTAATTTTCACGTGTATTCTCATATAAGGAACGTTTACCTAACGCTAAAGGTGAGGGGGCATTCTCATTGAACTAGTGATATGAAGGACAATAGAGGAGAAGGATTTGCGCAAGGAACATTCCGTTTCTGCTTCCGCTTCAAAAACAATGGATCCCAAAACAAGTGTGCATTAATCTTTTTACTCAATCATGTATGTTCTTGTTCTAATTGTGGAATCTTGGGATTGTGCAATTTACTTCTAACATGTGGTATTAAAGCCTCCATAACCCTAAAACTCAAACGCATTAAATTTTTGCCCTAATTTGTGATTTTCGTGATTTTCATGATTTTGTATGCCATAGAAATAAAATTAAATCATAAATTTGGACTAGGCTCGACGACACGAGTAGAACCATGGGCAACGTGTCACCGGAGGAGGACGCACGCGCCCCACGCGCTGCCACACGTGTCGCCTAGGCGTCGAAGGTGCGTCCAACGCGCCTTCACACGCACCCACGTGCGGGGGCGGGCCGTGAGTGCAATGCACGCAGCGTTGATGTCACAATGACTTCAACGACCTGGGGTCCGACCCAACGCGTGCGCCGCACGTGGGTGCTAACGTTACAATGACGTCAGCGACCCGACCTGGCCCGGCCCGATGACATCAGCGGATCGCATGTGTGATGCACGCGAGTGATGACGCCATGATGACGTCATCGACCCAGATCCGACCCAACTGAGAATCCAACCCATTGATCGACCCGTGACCCGTTGACCGACCCGACCCGTCAACAATTGACCGGCCAGTCGAACCGGGCGGCTGGACCGGACGGTTGGACCGAGAACCAATCGGACCGCCACCGGTCGAACCGGTTTTTGACCGTTTTCACGCCACGCGCGTGAGCTTCATGCGTCACGCACTATAACGGCGCGTGCAGGCGCGGAGCATCGAATCAAAGCGTGGGTGGTGGCATTGGATTCGTATGATCCTCCTCTATCTTGTGTTATGTTTATTTTACATGTTTGATGATTTTATGGATGTGAAAATACATATGTAACACTAAATACGTGTAATTTTAGTGTATTTTTGCGTATTTTTCTTGTATTTTTATGTGATTTTGAAAATACAAGTGTTGGGTTATAGGTATATTTTCACATAATCATTATAAATGTGTGATTCATTAATAAAAATCTAACTTTATTATAAATTGAAGTTGGTTTAATAAGATATAACCAGTATGAGATAGTAATTGAGTTATGTATTGAAGTAATGAGAAATAGTAAAAGTTATTAAACTTGTGTTGCTCAAGCATACTCCTTTACACAATGGTAACTTTTGAATGATGGACGTCTTAAGAACTTGTGACCAAATTGATTGTACCGATTAACCCATTTGCTAAATGTGGGTAATGCATGTTAGTTAAGTTATTGCATATTGTACCTAAACTCATCTAGTCACTGGTTAATATCCATCAAGTTAAATATTTTTATGGTTAAGGAGTATGACAACATTTATGCAAAGCAATAGTATTTACTACTATAGTTTAGATATTTGGTTATGTAGTTTGATTCAATTTATAGGCCACTGGCTGAAGTAATGAAATTTGTTATTTAAAATTGGCTAATAAATCAGCTATTGACCTTGGAGACATTGTTTATCTTATGAAACTCATGAGCAATAGTTGATCGGCTATCAGGCTTGTCGATCTAGTGTATCTTGTATTGCTATCGTTGTTAACTTGTGATAGATCCTCTATATCAACATTCTTTTTATATTGTTTGGTAATCTGTAAACGGGGTACATGAGAGATGCTTTCTTCTCTATTATGAGAAGTTTCTTGTATTGGTATGATCGGTGATCTCATTGGAAGTCTGTCTTTGAGGTTCTTTATATATATATACACATATGATTAATTTTTATTAATGAATAAAGTAATGTAATTAGCATGATATGTGATTTTAGTGATATGTGTCCCTATCACTAAAGTTAAAATCACATGTATATGGTGTATGTGAGATATAGATTTTAAATCCTTGGTATGAGAGAGTTTCAAAGATTCAATTGAGTAGTCATCGCCAAAGTGGCACGCTTGTTTGGGTTTGAGAAATTTCGGTCTTGTATATTGATTGGAATGTCTCCTGGTCTAATGCATGGTCATACTCCCAAATGAAGTGATTGTATATTAGTTCATGGAGGGATACATGATGGTGTGGTAGAGGAGTAACTGATCCTAGTGGTTCATGTGCCCAAAGGTGATGAATTCACAAAGATTGGAATACATTCTCATAACCGCTATCATGTGGGGAGTGTACAATTGCATGTCATGTATTTTGCACAAAGGTGATTATATGATTATGCATGTAACTCTCTGGATGTATACTTGTACGTCAAGTTACACGTGCTCACGTGATATTAATTATATACATTGCTTGTTTTTTAGTTACCTTTTTTGTAATTAATAACTCCACTATTATTGAGGTTAAGACTGCTTCAAATTTTAAGTTGTAGACATATGATTTGTTGCTTGAGAAAAAAGCAATAGAATTTGTATATTGTCCATGAAGCGTTTCATTCTGAAATACTTGAAAAGTGATTTGCCTGTAGACTGTACTGTTATAAGATGATGGAAGTCTTAGTGGCTTGAAATTATGTCTTATCTAATATCGAAATTAAGACAAATCTGCAAAGATTGTGTTTAAGTCCTAATGACATATACATATCATATATGATTAAAAGGTTGTTTCCAAAAGTTTTCTATTTAAAGAAAATGACCGAAATAAATAATAAAATAATTACAATTAGTCTTAAAAGGTTGTTAGGTTTAATAGTGGCCGTAAGTATTTTGATAAGTATGATAATGCGAAATAGCTTAACGGGTCATTTGTTAAATACTTGGTAGATTCTGGGGTGGTATCTTAATTACTATGCCTGAAAATCTTGACAAAAAAATTTGGCCGAAAGGCATAAATGCACCATAACATACATGGTGATGAGTATGATTAGTAAGACCAATTTATTCGGTCTTTTATGGGCTGATATTTTGAAAACAACATTTTCACATATAAAACATGTTTCTTATCAAAGTTGTTTCATAAACTTCTTTTGAGTTATGAGCTGGACGTAAATTACTTGAATCTTATTAAGTTTAGAGGTGGTTATCTAATCCAATAAGTGTGTTACAATTCAGATCCATTGGAATTATTTTGTATCTTACCTAGATTGTTCAAAAGGGTATTGATTTTAAGACCCTAAAGAAGGTACAAGAATTATGGTACCACATACTGTAAAGTTTCTACAGTTCGACGTAATTGTAGAGGATAGTTGCTCTCAAATTATTAAGGATAATAATATAATGGAAAATTACTATGTCTTTGTCTTTGCCTATACAGATAATTGTGGTATAGACAATTATGAAATCCCATGTACCATAGACTAAACTTGTTGAGATTCAAGGTACTATTCTTTATATAGTTTATGATGAAATTTTTTCAAACCTCTCAAGTATAGAATGAAGTGGTTGTAGCTTTACTCAGGAGATTTGTTAGGGGAGAACGATCAGTTATTCCATTAGACTATATAGTCTATTTGTGAGAGCATGATTGCAATACATGGTTGATTTAGCGACATAAATAAATATTGTTTCTTATCCTCAATCAAGTATATGATTAGATGTCATAAAATGTGATAAATAATCTATGAAACATCATAGTGTTTGGAAACTTACTGACTTGCCTAAAGATCACAAGTTCATTAGTTCCAAATTGGTGTATTAAACTAAAAGGATTTCAAAGAAAGATTGTGGAATTTAAAGCCAAACTAGTAGCTAAAGTTTTCACTCTAAAAGAGGGGTAGATTGTTAATAGTGAAGAAATAATTATTTATTTAAAAGATTCTTTCAAAGTGAACGTGGCATTAATAGCTCTTTTTGGTTTGGAGTTACATTAAATAGATATAAAATCTATATAGTGTAATTGAAGGATTTTGTAACAGATTCAAATAAACATGTGTGTAGACTGGAAAGTCTTATTAATAATTTTATGCAAGTTTTAGACAATATTAATAAAGTTTCATAATATTGTTATTTTGTTCAATTTGGAATAAAGTTATTTAATATAATACAAGGTTAGTGGAATGAAATTTATTTTTCTCATACTCTATGTTTATGATATTATGTTTACAATTAGTGACTTTGAGATATCTTTTGTCCTTTGCACTAAGGCCCGTAAGGATTTTTCTCACCATATTTTATTAGGTTTATTTCAAAGAACATTTGTTGATTGTATTTTGGAAATATTCAATATACATCATTGCAAGCCAAAAATTGCTCTTGTTGTTGAGGATGATGGATTGAATCCATTACATTGTCTTTATTTAGATATTGAGAAAATATTGTTAAATGGTGTACCTTGTGTTAGTGCACTTAAAAGTATAATGTATGCTTGAATTTGCACTAGATTAATTATCGTCTTTGCAACGGAACTTCTAGGCAGATATAAATTGAATTCCAAATGCGATCACTGCATTGCTACCAAGAAGGGTTTAAGGTACTTAAAGAGGATAAGAGATTATATGCTAATTTGTAGATATGTTCAATTCTTGCAGCTAGTAGGGTATTTAGATGTAAACTTTGCTGGCTGTTACGATGACATGTGATCAATAACATAATGCATATTTATGTTAGCAGGAAGTGCAGTAAATAAAGTTCTATGTATACTATATAAGTAGAGTTTGTAACATTCTTTTAGGCTGTTACTTAGGCTATTATGCTCCAAAACCTCATGAAGGAGTTGATTGTTTTTAAATTTATGGATAGACTCATATGGTTGTGTTGAGATAATAAATTTGTTGTATTTTTATTAATAACAAATGTCTCAAAAAGTATAAATATATGGCGGTCAAATATTTTTGACCAAAAGAAACGGTACAGAAATATAACGTTATAATATAACATATTTTCACAATTGATGTAGTTGCTGATCCACTAACTAAAGGCTCAATGTGTATTTGAGTGACATGTCATTAGCATGGGCCTAGAAGTATCTTGGGATACTGTTGTTTAGTGGGAACTATTTTGGCTTTATTTTAATAAAGTTCACATCTATGTTCATTACATTTGGTAACAGTTTGATATGTATCAACTTTTATATTCAATAAAATATTTTTGAATGTGTTATTATATTGAATACATATTGATAAAGTCTCAAGATACTGTATAAACCTTGAGTGAAGGCTAGGGGCATTCGGTTATTAACCTTGTGCATATGTCTTGTAATACATAAAGAAAGGTTAACCATAAGGACAAGACATATGTGGGTTCATTGGAACCATAAAGATATTCTCTAGTGGCACAAGTTTTTTTGTGTCGCCTAAGGTAAGAGAGTTGTGACTGACAAATGGGATCTCTCTATGAGAGATGTGATCCATTTGTCATACTACCATATTGAATCAATATCAATAAAGTTGAAAGCACTTGTGATCATAAAGGCTCTCTGTGTATACATGCAATTACCGCCATGATTCGGTGTTTAAGACTTTATGGGATAGGATTGACTATTAAAAATTATCTCTGGACCAATGTGCCCACATATAGTATAATTTCAATTAATATAGTTCAAGTGGGAAAATGTAAGAGTTTTCCTAATGTGGACTACATTAATTGACATTGTAATTTACTGTTTAACGGTTACCATTTACGGGGTTTGGTCTAAGGTGAGATATAAGATTTCTTAATTAGTCTAATACGGGACTGGCTAATGTGGGCTGAGTTGAGCCTGGCCCGTAATGAGGGGGCCCGGCTGAAAACTCTATAAATAATACTCAAGTCTCTCTCTAACCCTAATTCTCACGTGTATCCTCACATAAGGAGCGTTTACCTAACGCTAAAGGTGAGGGAACCGCCTCATTGAGCCAGTGATACGGAGGGCAATAGAGAAGAAGGATTTGCGCAAGGAACATTGTGTTTCCGCTTCCGCTTCAAGAATAATAGATCCCAAAACAGGTGTGTTAATCATTTTACTCAATCATGTATGTTCTTATTCTAGTTATGGAGACCTTGGAGTTGCGCAATTTGAGTCTAACAACCCAGCCAAGGGCTGCCCTCGCCTAACATCGGCGAGGGCGGCCCTCACCGACTAGCTTCCCTCCGCCATGACCGGCAAAGGGAAGAGAGAACAAGAAAAAAGAAAAAGGAAAAACATAAAAAAAAAATAATAAAATAATAAGACTAAAATGCCCTTATTGAGCTAAATGTATCATAGTTAGCAAAGTTTTGGATTTTTCACGTTACAAAAAAAAAAGTTTAAGGTAAATTTGTTATTTTGGGCAAAATTTGGGATTTTTAGTAGTCTTTTCCTTTTCTTTTTTTTCCTATAGCAATATTTAACATTCATTAAACATATCACCGATTCATTGACACGTAACTCGCATAGTTTTTTATTACACGAAACGCCAAAAATGCCTATATAGATTTGATCACAAACTAGGAAATTCCTTACTCCCGATATCATAAAACATTATTTGTGATAAGAGACTCCCATTAGTATGGATCCGTGGCAAGTGAACAACCAATTATAAGTGGGAGAGCAATCAAAGGAAGAGGCTGGATTTTTCATCCTCGTAAAAGAAAGCATATGTCAACCACTCGCAATTTTTGCATCTTGTCAATACAGAGAACAGCAATGTCTCGGTCCAGACCTGATTCGGATCATCCTCTCTCTTTTCACTTTTTGTTTTTTGAATGAAAGGATATGCTACTCCTGTCATTCCTACAATCCACATGATTTTTATCCTATAAATGGGCAACACAAGTAACCGAATATTCCTTTTCCTCGAAAAGCATGTTATTAAACCTGAGTGTCATATCTGTCATTTTCATTTGTCAGAATTCTATCATTCTCGAATGCGACTTTTATGCTTGGTCTTATATTTACTTATATTGGCCATTACCATTTGTGGTTAATTGGCACAGCAAATTTACACCCTGACCTTTCCTTATACAGTTTGCATGCTCTTTTTAGTCTTTCCATGGACAATGATTGACTCAACCCCGTCAACATAATAAAAGATAGCATGTTTGGAAGAATCGAAGTTAAGCAATTCATTTAAATTGATTTACTCAGAGTAGAAAGAAATATCCGATTCTGCTCACTAGAGTGAGCTTATCAATAAATGGATATATTAGTATGAAACCTATTTATTTTTGTTTATGAAATTAAGGACCTTCTGGATTTTGTAGATTTTGTTGTTATGGTCGACCGAATCTAACCTCATTTGGACCTAATATGTAATATTAATAACGAACAGATGAATTCCATATTTTAGTCAGCAATTGGAGATAAGAAAGAACGTGTTAATAGATAAATTAAATTGCCTACTCATTAGCATTGGTCCGTATGGATAGCTTTCTTTTCTCGGACTAATAGCAATTTTGTCCGAACGAAGAAGGAAAATAAAATCTTAACCAGAAAGTGAATACAGAAAGCTGTTGAATAGCAAGACTACCCCTCATAGAGGCAAGCCAGCACTATAAAAGCTCGCCTTTCTGCCAGTACATTGGCCACACCCAACTCTTTCACTCACTATCTAGTGTCTATGCTTGAAATATTACTCAGGTCCAAAGTATCAAACCAAGTTCTTCATACTTACAGGTTTGCCATTTTGCCTTCTTGTTCTTCTTAGTTAATTTTGATGTGCTCATGAAGTTCTGTGTGAAGAATGATGAAAAAACGAATATGCATTCACATGATGTGCAACAATTAGTGAATCTTCCATAATATACTCGTACACTGATGGTACTTTGAACATCATTTGAGAGTAGTGCTAAACATTTTCATCTCTCATTTGCCAAGCAAACTTTACTGTGATTGTTGCGTCCAAGAAAGATTATAGGTGTTCTTGCTGATTTCCCATTCCTCGACTGATGCCATGCTGTCCTGCAGAGTCTGATTGAAAATGGCTCAACCGGTGAATGCTCCTGCGCCATCCACTGCTGCTTCTGCAGGCGAAGGCATGCTAAGTGATGACCAGAGCTTCCTCCTGACCATCATTTTTGGAACATACTTTGGGCCTCAACTCAAAGGGGAAAGGCCACCCCACAAGTCGGCGATGCAGAGAGTATGTGAGAGATTGCCACAGTATACTCCCGATCAGCTGGCTGGGTCACAGGTGATGGTGGTCCAAATGATGCACGTATATTATTACATACTCAGAAAGGCCCATAAATCTCTCGTGCTGGCCCCGTCATTGTTGCTAAAGTTCTTTCGTAACACACTTCCGGCCAAAGTGCTTGGTCCTGCTAGCAATTACCCTCGGTTCACTGACTTCTTTCCAATTGACCTGCACCCTTGGTCTTTTGTTGAGGAGCGGTTTATGGTGATAGACAACATCTTCTTCATCATCAACCCAAGCACCTCTCACCTCAAGGTAGAGGTTGTTGCAAGGTTTAAGAACTTGACTGGGTTGCAGGAATTTGTTCTTGAGGAAGACGCAGCCCAGCTACCCACTTATGTCACTGACAAATCACTCTATGAAGTGATGGTACGAGAGGCGCATTCAGAGGGACAGTCTCATTTTTTCACGTCTCCTCAGGATTCTCACCAAAGAAGATGCAAGAGTAACGTGGCTTTAGACGTAAAGCCTCTTCAAGTGGTTCCACATGAAGGCTCACCCTCCTCAACGTCGGCATGGTTCTCTGGAGTACGCGACCCCTCCTTGAAGGCTCAACTTGATCCTAAGGTGGTGTTTTCTCCACTCAGTAGCCCAGAAATAAAATATGGCGGTGCTGCAGTTGCCAGTAGTGCTAAAGTCGGAGCGGTTGGGAACCTGGACGTGGGGCTTAGTGGATCCATCAATGGGCGTGTGAACCTTGCGGAGTCCAGAGACTGTTACCTGTTCCAGGTGTCACTTCCAGGGGTCAGAAGAGACCAAAGTAAGTTCCTGATGGCCTGAGAAAAACCTCAATGTTATAGGTCACAAAGCTAATTATTAAGTTTTGAGCGTTCTCTCCGTTTTGCGGATTTTAACTCATAGGGTAATGTTGAAGTACTAACGAATTTCTCTGAAACTCCCTTTCCGATGCTGCAGCATTTAGTTGGAAACTTGACATGAGTGGAGAGGTCTTAATTGAAGGAGAGATCGCCACCGGTGGGAAGGAGGTTGAGAGCAGAACAGGAAACCCTTGTCCATCCGGACGCTCCTCTCTCTGTTTTCAGCTTCCCGGTCGTGTTGATCCCAGACTGTCTCACTGCAACTTCGGCGCAGATGGGATCTTCGAAGGAGTTGTGAAGAAGCTGATCAACGACCCATGACTCTCGCTGCTCAGACTTCGTAAAATGAATGTTGGAATTTACCGAAACTCAATTAGATCCAAATTGGGTCCCATGCTTCAGCGGCTTAACTTTGAAAACGTGTCTTCGGAATTTACCGAAACTCAAGTAGACGCAAATCGTGTTCTTTGTTTTCTCTTCCTGTACTTTTTTCAGGTGCAGGTTTAATGCAGACAAAAAATGGGATATAATTGCTCCTAATTGTTTTGTTCTTAATTTCTACTTGAACTACATGGGACTCTTGATTCGGCTATGAATGATAGTATAGAAGGAGCTGATTCTGTTGGAAATTTTCTATATATGGGTTTACGTTAATTAATTGACTTTACATTTTAAATAATCGGGTTAATGAATATTCCAATATTTGTTAAACACTTAACTGATCTTATTAAATTAGATTTTGGCATCTATTAATAACGGGCCTAGTTAAGCAGTAAAGTGTAGGCAGTTGTATTTAATTGAAGTCCGTAATGGGAATGGTTTAATTGACGCTATTAATTAAAGTTTGCTAGGTCCCCTCTCTAGCCTATAAAAATGTAAGTTATACCTATTAATTACTTAATCCCATTGAAAGCTGCTATAGTGAAATAGATTATAGAGAGAAAGATCTGACATTGTAATAGATCTCTAATTATCAGAATGATTTATATTTTGTCAAGTGAAGTAATGATTCAAATATGTACGTTTTAATTCTGTTGTGCTTATTAATCTTGGTGTTTTACAGTCATATATGGATTTTTTGATTAATTGATTAGTTGTTAATATGAATAAATTTTCTACATGTGGTATCAGAACAAATCATATATGATTGTAGAACCCAATTTATAAACAAAATTTGAAATTTACCTCTTTGAGCCGAATATTTGCGTTATTTTTTCATGTGGATGTTTTAATCAATTGATTCTAAAACCATAGGACTTTTGTTCTACATGTCGAGATCTTTCTAACTATATATAATTTGTATAATTTCGTTGAGAATTGAGTGAGGATTTTGAATTTAAAATTCTAGGATTTATACATTGAAAAAGTTCTAGAATTTTCAAATTACTTGCAATTGATTGATGTTCATTGTAAATTGTTGCATGGGTATAGTTATATATATATATATATATATATATATATATATATATATGTTTTAGTATCTTTTGGTTGCATTAAGGTAAGTTTTTATTTTTTATTTTTTGATGACCTAAGGAACCCCGCATAGCCGGCAGCCGAAGGCAAATCACTAGGGGCGACACATGCTAACCACCACACACGTGCCATCCGATAAGTCGCCAATGTCTCACGCCAGCTTTCCTGTAACTTGCGTCGCAATGGCTTCGAACTCCAAATCTCTTAGCGAAAGGAAGTATGAAGCATTAAGGTAAGTTTTTTGGGCTTAAACATGAGAAAACCGAATTTGGCCATGGGAGTGTTAGATCCGAATTTTTCTGAAGCATGTATGTTGAAGATTTACACATTTTTTCTTTATTTAATTCATTCAAGTAAATTATATTTATGTTAAAAGCAAGACCCATAGAGAGATTTCATCAAAAATCAACTATTCTATTTTTTTTTTATTCAGGTTGAAACCGAATCATATGACCCGGTTTTGCAAGGCTTGGAGACCCGGTTAGAGGTTGAAGATGACCTCCAGCCGGGCTTGGGCCAAAATATGGGCTTTCGCCCATATTCTATTTAAAATTCGGATTATGGGCATGAGCCCAGAATCTTTGGGCTATAAACTCTCTTGGGCCGAGGCCTAATAAGCCCAAATTCTTATATTGATTTGTGGGCTTTTTTAATTATAAGGAGCATGGGCTCCTGCAGGCTAGGCCATAGTTTTGGGCCTCGCGGGTATGGCCCCACGGTCTGATCTAGGCTGCTCACGGGTCAGGGCCCGTGAGGGGTCTGAAACATTAAAATAATAATAAAATAATAATAATAAATTGTGGCAAAAATTGTTGCTTGACAAATGCAATGGGAAGCACATATTGTAAAGTGATTCATATTGTTTGATGAATTTTTGACATAAATTTCTGGAGTTACTTATTGATAAAAATTAGTACATACAATAACTCGCCCAAATGAGGTTATTGTATATACTAATTTGGAAAATAGCATGAAGATTAATTCCCAAATTTAAAAGATAGGGATGTATAATTGAAATATATTTATCTGCCCAAAGGGGATAATTTTTTTTTTTTTTTTTTGAAAATTATATGTAATTGCCCTCTATGTTGTGATAATGGAGATATATAATTTAAAGGATTTATCTACCCAAAGGAGATAGATCATTAACAATTATATGTAATTCTCCTTGTTGTTACTATATAAACTTCATACTATGGAAAATAATGATGCATTATACACTTTGCCCAAATTGGAGTTTACAATATACTAATTATTTTTATTGAATTGCTTATTACCCATAATTGATCTTATTGTATTATGTGTGGCAAACATTTACCTTTGCTGTATATAACAACAATATCACGGTTGAAATGTTAACTGGATCAAATATTATACTATTAAAGACTTAATCGAAAAGTGAGACATTTTGATTGAGAATATCATAATTGAGTCCATATTAGATAATCCTCTAACAAAAGGCTTACGACTCATTTTGTTTAAGAAACATATAAAGAATATGGATGTCTTAGATTCTTTCGATTTCTTTTGTTAGTGGGAGCTATATAATTTGTATTTCTAGATATTATAGTTATATGCAAACTAATAATACTTTCATGATGTCTATTAAAGCATTTATTTTCAATGATTATTATTATTGATTTTATTGTTATCTTTTCTCTTATTGAGTGAGAAATTGAAGTAAAAAATAGTATCTTTAAACAAATTTTAGTTTAAAGACGACGGTATGTCACTAATTATGATATCTCATATTAAATTGTGACATAGTCATGTAATTTCATGTTGTTTAGAAATTTGTGCTAATGCAGTTTTATGTCGTTGAGAAATTGCATTGATGACCGATAAGAAATAGTATATATTTTGATCACATATTGGCACTATTTCTTTCTACACTACTAGGCCCATGATCCATGAAAATATAATGCTTATTATATGTGATTATAAAAGGTCATATGTTGTGGTATTTTCTTAACACATTGATCCCCATAATCCTATACTAAGGTTATACAAGATTGGTTTGGTTTTGAGATGCCGTTGTTGGAATATTATTTTTTAAAGTTGTGACCACATAAAATTAAATTTTTAGTTATTAATGCGATAGTGTCGTTTTCAATATAAAATATTTTTAAAAATAAAAATAAGTTAATTAATGTAGTCCAAGTGAGAGAATGTTGGAAATTTTCTATAATATGGACTTATATTAATTACTTGATTTTTTTATTTTAAATAATCTGGTTAATGGATATTCTAATATATGTTAAACCTTTAAGTGATCTTATTGAACTATGTTTTGGCATCTATTAATAACAGACTTAGCTGAACAGTAAAGTGTAGGCAATTGTGTTTAACTAAAGCTCATAATGGGAAAGGCCCAGTTGACACAATAGCTAGGTCCCCTCTCTAACCTATAAAATGGTAAGTTATACCTGTCAATTGATTAATCCCATTGAAAGCTACTATATTGAAATAGATCATAGAGACGAAGATCTTGCATTCTAGTAAATCTCTAATTATCATAATAATTTATTTTTCTTTAAGTGAAGCGATGGTTTAAACAAATACGTTTTAATTCCACTATACTTATTAATCTCGGTGTTTTACAGTCATATATGGATTTTTTGCTTGATTAATTAGTTGTTGATGTGAATAAATTTTCTACAAATTCATCTTATATGGAAAATCTTTTCTTGTACATGTATTAAGCAGGATAAGCAAGGTGAAGAATATACCTCGTGTGGACTCTTTATGGAATTCTCTCGCATGCGTTTCATCCATAGATTTGGGAATATGATAACAGAGGAACATTATAATTGGCTTCTTCCAATAAAGCCAAGCTAAATGGCTAAGGGCCCGACTAACGTATAGAACAAATATGACTCCCATCGATCAAATTACTTTGGTTCCTTCTCATCCATGGCCACCCTCCTCGGCCACATCATTCTCCACCATTTGTAGCTGCGACAACATCTTGCCATTTTAGGATGTGTTGAACCTTGAAAACGGTATCACATTCTCTGAGTATAGAACCCAAGTTGGAAAATGCCCACGACGGTGAGCCCCCATATGGCATCATTGGAAGAGGCATGACATCTAAAGTCACATTCCTTTTGCGTGTTCTTTCAGGGAACCGCAAGGAGGCAAGAAACAGATGATGCTGTTCATAGGAATAGTTTTCTCATTCTACCACTGGAAATGACCCGTCATTAGTGCCTTAAACGGGTAGCCTGGCTGCATCCTTCTCCAGAATGAATCCCGCAGCCCAATCCCATTTTTAACCAGCAATTACCTTTAGCCTGAGGCAAGAGATTACTGCTGAACGCAATGTCGTCATTATTCTTAAGTCTCTCTTTCACTTATGAACCAGGAAGCAGGTCAGCGCGAAAGAGGTCGATGAAGCTGAGGGTAGTGCTATTCGAATTGAGCACTCTGACTGGAAAAGGTGTCGCGGAAGGACTTGAGCAACAAAGATGGGGTCAATACAACAAATTGACCAGCCTTACTGAGTATGTGATAGTACACGCGCATCATTTGTACTACCATCATCTGGAACTTGCCCAGCTGTTTGCGAGTGAATTGCAGCAATCTCTCAACTAGTCTCTACATTGCCAATTTGTGGGCAAAATGTGCCGGTTTGAGTTTTTGGTGGTTAAAAAATTAATTTATGATGAATTTGTCTTAAGTGTACCGGTTTGTAATTTTTGTGATATTAACCCTATTGTAAAAGGCAAATATATTTAGAGGTATGGCATACTCATCACAAAATCATCTTATGCATATAAGGCATGTCAGAGATATTTTTTCGATAATTAAGATCAAGATTAGGATACTTACCTTGTATCCAATTTTGATGAAATGTTTCTCGCCAAAATGCTTATACCCATTATTTTGCTTATACTCAGCCTCTTGTCTCTTTCAGCTTAATCGAGGGGATTACAAATTCCCAATTAACCTCTGATGTGCTCAAGGAATTCTACCAAGAGGCTAAGTGAAAATGTCAGCTAATTGATGTTTAGAGTCCACAAAACAGATATTCAAATCGCCATTGCTAACATGATCTGGTCAGAAATGATGTCTAATTTTATATGCTCGTGATGTCTTGGAATTTTGGTTATATTGGCACTTGTGCTATCGCATAATGGGTACACTAGGATTTACCCCACTAAAATCACTCAACTATTATTTCATCCACAAAATCTGAGCATGGCAACTCCTAAGAACTACATAATCTGTTTCGGTAGTTGATAGAGCAATGGAGTTTTGCTTCTTCAAAACCATGAAACTAACATACAACCTATCAATTGACACAAGCCTGAAGTGCTCTTTCTATCGCTCTTGCATCCTGCAAAATCAGCGTCGGAGTATCCAAGCAAAACAAATTATGAATTCTCAGGATATCATAGGTACATATTCCAATTGTTGGAAAAATGTTTCGAGACATTTTTATGATCCCAAAACTATCCTTAAAATAATGTTTATTATGATAAGAGCATAAGTTTTGATGATTTATTAAAGGACATAGTGATACTTGAGGAGAAAAAAAATCGTATCTTGTCCTGTTTGTAAACAACGCCATCTGACTGAAAGATTAGGTATTGATAATGTTAGTAACAAGCTACAAATGTCAGGGCATTGGTGATGTTGATACAATGACCAGTTGAGAATGCTCATTGAAGAAGACTAATTTAGCCGTTGGAAGTTGGAAGAAGGACAACGGAAGAACTGGAAATCGTTAGAGGACCAAAGACAACTTTTGTCAGTATTGTTAGAAGCTATTAGCGACAAGAGAGCGATTGCATAACCTATTATGGGAAAAGCCTGCTAATATTCATAGGAAGGAATCATGTAGGTGGTCTAGCTACTGAATAGCAGCATGACAAGGAACCTAACGACTACCGGCTACTTTGGATCTTCTCCAACGTGAAAAAATTGAAGATGGCTATACAAAGAGAACCAAAGTAGTTCAATGCTCTAAGATGACATTAATTCATTCTCTTGAGATCTCCATTATGCTGTTCTAGCAACTTTGTAATCATGAGGAAGATCAAGTGTACAAGAGTGATGGCAGCAATTGAGTCTTGATCAGTCTTGATGGTGTGATCTATCTTACGATAGAATTAGTGCTTGCCAAAAGCAACAATTCATAAGACGAACATGTAATCACGTACAATTATAAATAATAAAAAGTTCAAACACGTAACATAGAACATAAATTATAAAACTTCATTCCTCATGCATCCATAAAAATTTAGGGGAAGAGGAAAGATTGACAAAGAGTTCTAAGGAAAGACAAATGACGAAGAAGTGCTAAAGTTAGAATTTAAGGGAAAAAGAAATTAGGGTTTTAGCTTTTTTGCTTATAAAGCTAGTTGCAAGACCGGCGGTCTAGTTCTCGGGTGAACATTCACTCAAAACCTATCCCCGAGCCAGTTCCAATGAGAATCGGCTCTTTTTTCTATTTTTTGGATGGTCCAATTCGGTTCTCAGATGGAACTGATCCGATTGCATACCCCTAATTGAGTCGACCTCATTAAGGTAATAAAACCTCACATGTATGGAGCAATCAAATCTAAGCAATTCATTAAAATCGATTGGCCACCAAAGTTGAAAGAAATAAGGATGATGCTCACTAGATTGGACTTTTCATTAAGGGATATGATAGTGTGAAACCTAATCGCCTCCTATCAAATTAAGGACCTTTCGGATTTTGTAGATTTTGTTGACATAATTGACCAAATCTAACAAATAGGTAGCTTCCATATTTTAGTTGGCAATTGGAGATAAAAATTAGGGTGGGCGGTTCAAGGGTGGGTGCCACTATGGAACCAGAAGTCACTTGGAACCATCCACTAAGGACCGGTTTCAAAAAATTAAAATGTAGGACCGCCTGTTGGTTTTATGGACCCACCCAAGAACCAAATTAATGTCCCCTCTACGAAATAGGCATGAAATTTGAGAGCACTTGACAAGGTCGGAGGCCAAAGGTGATCAAGAGCAAGAGTGATAGAGAGAGTGAGGAGACTAGATTTGACTTGAAGCAAGAGTGAGAGAGGGATCCATGAGGTCAGAGGCCACCAAGAGCAAGAGTGAAGGGAGGCAAAGCTGCGAGATAAATAAGGCGAGAGACAGAG
Source organism: Eucalyptus erythrocorys (assembly GCA_014182555.1). Classification (NCBI taxonomy): domain Eukaryota; kingdom Viridiplantae; phylum Streptophyta; class Magnoliopsida; order Myrtales; family Myrtaceae; genus Eucalyptus; species Eucalyptus erythrocorys. Next base: position 28,355,857 of record CM024604.1, read on the forward strand.
AGAGAAGAAGAGGAAATTAGAGTTTTGATTTGAAAGGTTAAAACTTATAAACCAGTTCGGTCTAGATGGGCGATTCCACACTTAGAACCGGGAACTAAACCGATACTCAACGATTCTAGTAAATTGGAATTAGGAACCGTCGGTCTGGTCTAGTTCAAAGCAGCCTTCTTTTACACACCCTTAAAAATCATCTTTAAATGGGTAGGTTAAATTAAATTACCTACTCTGGATAACTTTCTTTTCTTGGATTAATAGAAATTTTGTCCTGGCGAGGAAGGAAAATAAAATCTTAATCAAAAATGTATGAATTCTGAAAGATGCTGAATAACAAAACTACCCCCGGTAGAGGCGAGCCAGCACTATAAAAGCTCGACTTCTGCCAGTACTTTTGGCCACGCCCAACTCTTTGCCTCACTATTTAGTGTCTATGCTCTAATATTACTCTGGTCCAAAGCATCAAACAAGTTCTTCAAACTTACTGGTTAGCCACTTTGCCTTCTTGTTCTAGTTATGGATCTCGATATGCTCATGAAGTTGTCTCTGAAAAATGATTAAAAAACATACATTATTCATATGATGTGCAAAATGTTTTTTTTTTTTTTTTTTTTTTGGTAATGACAAAAAGTTGATCTTGCTTTACTTACCAAAAAAAAAATTTGATCTTGCTTTTAATGAAAAAACAGAACAAAACCATAACATTTTTATGGAATAAAATTTATTATTTTTGTTAGATTGAGTGTATGATCTGATTAAGCGTAGTTCATTTTGTGCGAGTGGACCAACTTTCTTTTTTTCCTTTCACGTCATCCTCTCTGTTGTCTTGGATAGTTCTCGGAGATTGTTAAATCATGACTTACAAATCTGAATTACTGAGAATCGGGTGGTTTATGATGAGCCATGCTCTTTCACATATCAATTTCACCATAAAAAATAGATTTATCCATAACTAGATGGAGCATTTACTTGTTATTACCAGAGTTTAGGTTTACTGAGAGTTGATTCACGTACATATCAAGCAGCATGTTGATGGTCACTTGGAATGTCAATTAAGTTTCTACGGTTAGAATGACTTCACTCGCAGTAAAAGAAAGTTCGTTATCTTTAAGTTTTTGAAATGTTAGAAATCAAACATATCGTTAAAGGCATGTCAATCACATTGACTGAAACATCAATAATTTGCGATTGGAAGATTCTAATAGTTACATTGCATATACGGTTCGTCAACTGATGCCTTGCTCTCCTACAGATTCTCTTTGAAAATGAGTCCGCCAATGGATGCTGCTGCACCATCCACTGCTGCTTCTGCAGGTGAAGACATGCTGACCAATGACCAGCGCTTCCTCTTGACCGTCATTTTTTAGGGATAAGAACGCTTCAAGTGCCAAAAGTTGGTACAAATGGACACTTAAGTATCAAAAGTTACGAAATGTACACTTAAGTGCCACATTCGACAAAGAAAATGACACTTAAGTGCCACTCCGGCTAAAATCCGACCAAAATGCTGACGTGTGCAAATTCCAACGAAATAAGTGCAAAACGACGCCGTTTTGTACGGCGACGTTGCCAAATAAGTGCAAAATGACGTCGTTTTTACATTGACGTAGCAATAAATAAATGTAAAAATTAATTAAATTTAATTTTAAAAATAAATTTACTTAAAATATTTAAAAAAACAAATACAAATATTAAAAAATTCAAAAAAATTCAAAAAATTCAAAAAATTCAAAAGTTCAAAAATTTAAAAATTTTAAAAATTTTAAAAATTTTAAAAATTTAAAAATTTTAAAAATTTTAAAAATTTTAAAAATTTTAAAAAATTGAAAAATTTTAAAAATTTTAAAAAATTTAAAATTTAAAATTTAAAAAAAAATTAAGAATTTTAAAAATTTTAAAATTTTAAAAAATTTAAAAATTTAAAAAAATTAAAAATTTGAAAATTTGAAAAATTTATTTTTAATTTTAATTTAATTAATTTTTATATTATTTTAATTTTTGCATTGACGTGGCAACTTGTTTTTTCAATTTTTTTAATTTTTTTAGTTTTTTAATATTAAAATTTGTAATTTTTAAATGTTTTAAATAATTTTAATTTTAATTTTAATAAATTTTTATATTAGTTTAATTTTTGCATTGATGTGGCAACTTTTTTTAATTTTTTTAGTTTTTAATATTAAAATTTGTTATTTTTAAATGTTTTAAATAATTTTAATTTTAATTTTAATTTAATTAATTTTTATATTATTTTAATTTTTGCATTGACGTGGCAAAAAATTTGTTATTTTTAAATGTTTTAAATAATTTATTTTTATTTTTAATTTAATTAATTTTTATATTATTTTTTTTCCACGTCAACACTAAAACGACGCCGTTTTGCCTTTGCTCGCCGGAAAATCGCCATGTCAGCATTTTGGCGAGATTTGGCCGGATTGGCACTCAAGTATACCATTTTGCTCCGATTTTGGCACTTAAGTGTACATTTCGTAATTTTTGGCATTTAAATGTTCTTTTGTGCCAACTTATGGCACTCAAGGGATCTGCATGTCGTCATTTTTGGATTATACTTTGGGCCTCATCTCCAAGGGGAAAGGCCACCCCACAAGTCAGCAATGCAGAGAGTACTCGAGAGACTGCCACAGTACACTCAAGATCAACTGGCTGGGTCCAAGTTGATGGTGGCCCAAATGATGCACGTATACTATTACATACTCAGGAAGGCCAGTCAATCTGTCATAGTGGCCCCACCTTTGCTACTCAAGTTCTTCCACGACGCGCTTCCAGCCAGAATGCTTGGTCCTGGACTCAACTACCCTCAGTTCATCGAGTTCTTTCCAACCGACCTGCACCCTTGTTCGCATGTCGAAGAGCGATTTCTGGCAATAGACAACACTGTCTTGATCGATAACCCGAGCACCTCTTACCTCAGGGAAGAGGTTGTTGCGAGGTTTAAGACTTTGACTAAACTGCAGGAGTTCGTTCTGGAGAAGGATGCTGCCAAGCTACCTATTTATGTCATCGACGAGGTGTTCTATCAAGTGATAGCACGAGAGGAACGATCAGAGGGACAACCTCATTTTTCTGTGCCCCGTCGTGGTTCTCACGGAAGAAAATGCAACATCAGCATGGCGTTTTCTCCGCTCAATACGACAGGTGCCACTGCCGCCTGTAGTACTGGAGTTGGAGTTGTCTGGAATGCGGAAGTGGAGCTTGCAGGATCCATCACAGGGCGCGTGACCCTTGCAGAGTCCGAAGACAGTTACCTGTCTAACGTATCACTTCCAGGGGTCAGAATAGATCAAAGTAAGTCTCCGATGGCCTAAAAGAACCTCAATATTTGTTGGTCAAGAAGCTAATTACTAAATTTTGAGCATCCTCCGTTTGGTTGATTCTGATTCACATAGTGATGTGCATGTATTAACGAATTTTTCGGAAATTTCCTTCTGGAAGCTGCGAAATTTAGCTGTGAATTCAACATGGATGGCGTGGTCGTGATCGAAGGAGAGATTGCAACCGGTGGGAACGCGGTTGAAAGCGGAACAGGAAACCCTTGTCCACCTGGACACTTCTCTCTCCGTTTTCAGCTGCCTGGTCGTGTCTATCCCAGAGGCGCCAACTGCAAATTTCGCTCAGATGGGACCTTCGAAGGAATGGCGAAGAAACAGATCGAAAATTGATGACTTGCAAGCAGCTTGGATTTTGTTTTGAAATAATGTTGGAATTTACTGTGACTCGATTAGACACAAATTGCGCCCTATGTTTGGTCCTCATGTACCTTCTTCAATGCAAATATCGTCGCACCCTTGAACTAACAAGAGTCGGAGATGACACGGCTGTCCTTCCCAAAATATAACTCCCAAAAGTTCACTGATAACACTCACCCTATGTGCCCATAACCGAGGAACCTGAAGATATAAAAGACCAGTGAAGTGAACAATTACAGCCCAATAAATAATACATACCTTCTAAACAAATCGAGCAATCACCATCATTTAAAAAAAAAAACAAATGTAACTCATTTACGCCACATCCAGAATAATATATTACTTCAACGTAACATTTTGGTAATATAAATACTCATCTAAATCAATAATATCGTAAAAAATATCAATGATTCAACCCATTGATCAATCTCAACACATGTTAATGATCCATTCCAATGACCAATCTCAAGCTTAGATATCAACTATGATCACGCATGACACCCTTGGAAAAGGTGACCGGGCTCGCCCCTAACAAGGTCCCCTGCCTATATCACCAATGGCCGGGCCTCAAAGATCTCCAAAACTAGCATAGATATCCACAACCCCTCATTGGGCTCACAACAATATTAAGCATCAACAACAATCCACAACAACATCCTCCACAAGCTATAAAGCCAAATCCAAAAACCATTTCATATATTATAATACATTTCTTAAACCATTTGGAATCTTTGAACCAGTTCACAAATCAATATATAACCTTTTATACTCTATATTAAAGTCAAGGACTTCTCACGAGTCTTTCCAAAAGGTTTTGAAAACCCGTTTGCAACAATTAATGTAGACTATAATCCAAAAAGAAAAAAAAAAATCTGCATTTCATACACATATGGTAGTAAATGCTCATTCCAATTAAGAAAGAAATATACTCGTTCTTAACTCATAATATAACTAATTCATTTCGTCTTCGAAATATAAGTTTACAAAATCAAAGAAGAGATAGTATCACTCATCTCAGAATGCCAATCGTCGAACTCGCGATCCAACAATTAAACGAAAAATAACATTAAAATTGAGTAATTTTACCTCAATTTTGAAACGGCTAAACTTCACCTAACACTAAAAAAGCGACTTATATGCATTAACAAATCACTCACTTGAAGCAATTATTTAAACCTAAATGAAACGTGAAACCCCAAAATTCTCACTTCAGCCAAACCATTGATTCAAAATGACTCCCAACAAACCCATGGCTCCGCAATTCCGTAATCCACCATTACCTTGAAATCCCACGGCTCAACAACTCAAAAATAGAACAACACGGCTCAAGTTTCACAAAACTTTGAATTTAAGCCATTAATTCCAAAAACTACTTCAATTGGATATGATGGGAGTACTTATCAGGCATTGCAATACGTAGTAACTTCGGTTTGCCGAGGCCTGTGGAGTGAACGCACTCTCTCTTTTCCCTCTCTTCTTCTTCTTTTTCCCTTTTTCTTTCCGTTCTTTCTGTTTGTTGTGTGAGCTCTCGGTTAATATGAGCCGAGCATCCCTTTTTTCCTTTTAATAGCTGAGGTCCCCTTTTCCTTTCTTTTTTTGACTTTTTCACAATTTTTTTTTCCTTCTTTTTCCTTTTTTTTATCTTCCCCTTTGACTTTTCAATCCATATTTTACAAATATAATGCAGACAAAGAATGGAATACAACGGCTCCTAATTCTTCTTACTAAATTTTCCATCATGAACTACATTTGACTCTAAATTCTGCTTTGAATTATAGTATGGAAGGAGCTGATTTAAGCTTTTATCTTAGTATATGCTTAGGGCAAACTGAACTATCCAATTTTATCAATGCAGTATAATATGGTTATCTCTCTAGTCTCAAGCTATGGAATTACCACTGTTAACATCACGAGATAAGGGAGACATCAATGTTAAGATAAACATGTGATTGAGTTGCATTAGGAAGGTCCCACATCGGGGAATTAATATGGTGTGAAATAGTTAATATATCATAGATGACCTATAACTCATTGGCTTAAGCTTTTGAGTGAAGGTGGGTATAATTAGATATATTAACGGACTCAAACTTGAGCTCGTTCTTGGCGATATCCCCAAAAGAAGGTTTTAGGCTTATGCTGCACACTTCTAACAAATGGTATCAGAATTTCCAAACATGTGGGTGTTGTGGTATAGTAACGCAAGCCCAAAGTCAATGCCGAAAGATACATAAATTAAGGGGGAGAGAGCTTAACACTAACCTCACACATGGGGGGACATTGTTAGGATGCACGTGCAAGTAAGTGATATTGGAAAAGTCCCACATTAAAGAATTGATGTGGTGTGGAGCAATTAATATATCCTAAATGGCCGATAACTCATTGGCTTAAGCTTTTAAGTAAATGTGAGTCTAACTGAATATATTAATGGGCTCGGACTTGAGTTTCCTTTTGACGATCTCCCCGAAAGAATATATTAGGCTTCTGCTACGGGCTCCTAACAATCAAAAATTTCACAAGAAGCAATTCTAGGAAGCTCCTTTAGTTGTTCCTAAACAGAATATGTTGCCGTTCATGGGGAAAAAATCAGAATGTCCAAGAATGTCCATTCAGGTTGTGATTTCATTGCAAGATTTCTTATCTAGTTTGTCATTTGTCGAAAAATCATTCCTTGTATGTATATTAAAGCAGGATAAGCAAGGTAAAGATTGCACCTCACGTGGACTCCTTACTGAATTCTCTTCAATTCCTTTCATCTATAGATTTGGGAATCTGATTGTTCTAGAAAAGCAGAGAAACCCTGTCATTGGCTTCTTCCAATGACGGCCAAGCTAAATCTAGCAAAGGACGTTGCGGCAGCATCAAGATCCATGGGGTACGGTATCTTAGACAAAGTTCAGGAATAAAGACTCATTCAAAAGAGTCAAGGTTTGCTATCAAGTTGATTTCCTAGTTTGATGATTCCTAGTTCAATGTTTCCTAATTTAAAGTATTTTAGTTTAATGTTTCCTAATTAGTCTTTCCTTATTTAGTGCCATAGCTCCTCTATAAATAAGAGGTGCTTCTCAATTGTAAGTACATCAGAATTTCTCGTAGGTTCTTTATGCAATTTATGTCGATCGTGAACCTTAAAAATCTTTCGGTTCTCTATCCAGTTCATTGGTGGTGAGCAGTCTAGTTCTTTCCTTGGTTGCAAAAGTATTCCTTTATACCTTGATGATGAACTCTTCTATCCAAAAGTTTTCTCCACCAAGAACATCAAATGCTTTCATTCCATCAAATTCATTCAGCAATCTCATTTAAACTCACCACGCATCCAATTACTGTCAAACCTTCAAGGGTGAATTACGTGGGTAAGTTCTTCTATTTGCTGGTTCATACTTCTGTACTGAAAAGAATGAATGACCGGGCTCCTGGATGCTTGACCTTGGGATAAGCCTATGATGAATGGCGTGACTATGCAATAGAGGATCTCCCACGACAAATGGCACGAGTTCTCAACCTGCCAGAGAATCAAGCGAGACAAATATAGCCACATACACAACCGGTTCATCGTCCACAGTACGCTGATCCTAATGACCGTCCAAGCTCCAGTAACGAATCCAACAACACTAGAGGCAACTCCGGTGATTCGAATTATTGAGCAAGAGGAAGGAGCAGGCACAAAGACAATGACCACAAAATCAAAGTGGAAGCACTTGAATTTGAAGGCAGCCTGAATCCATGTGACTTATAGATTGGTTGCATGCTATCAAATGAGTATTTGAGTTTAGATTATATTCAGATGAAATGGAGTGCAAGCTTGCTTTTCTTAAATTTAAGAAACATGCCTCACTTGATGGAAATACCTAAAAAATCAAAAAATTAGAGAAAATATATAAATTGATTATTGATGGCGGAAATTGCACCAATTGAGGATGAAAGAAGATAGGAATCTTGAGCTTGCTTTGTATGGCTCTTTTCTATAGGGAAAATTACCAAAATGGTCCTAAAACTATTGCAACTTTTCCAACTCAATCTTAAATAATTTTTTGGTCAATTCAGTCATAAATATTTTGTAATTATGCTAATTCAGTCCATTCAGCCATTTTTGGCTATTCCAATGCTAACATAAATGCCAACCAAGACTGACATAGACATAATAATAAAATTATTTTTCTTAATTTTTGTTATTTTTTCTTTTTTTCTTCACTTTCTTCCCCTTACTCCAGCCAGTCATTGCCTACAACTAGCCAAAGGCAAGGTTGGCAAGGGACCTTGCTGGCCTCAAGGAAGCCTAGTTTGGCTAGGTGACCTCGCCCAAGCCGCCAACTAGGTTGGCGAGGCTCACCCTCACTGGATTTGTTAAGAGTCGAGCCTTGCCAACTATGGGCAAGGCCCTCACCGGAGGCCTTGTGAGAGGCGAGGCTCACACTCACTAAATCTGGCAAGGGCTAAGCCTCGGCAACACCACAAGGTCAAAGGCACTAACCTCACGCAGCCTTTGGCCATGGCTGCCAATGGCTAGACAAGGCTCACCCTTGTCAACCATGGTGATGCCTGACCTTGACAGATCCGGTGAGGCTCCCCCTCACCTAGCCATGGTGAGGGCGACCTCGCTGTTGCAGAGCAAGGCTCGCCCTCGCCAATGGTCGACGGGGGCAAGCCTCGCCATTGGCCGATAAGGCTGACCTTGCTGGCACTCAACTCTAGTCAGCCGGCCAAAGGAAGGAGGGAGAAGGAGGAAGGAGAAAATAAAAGAAAAAGGAAAGGAAGAAAATAAAAACTAATAAAATTTTTGAAAAAATAAAATATTATTAAAAATTATTTATATCAACATCGGTCAGATGACCAACGTCAGCCGGTATCCACATTAACATTAGTCAGCCAAATTTGGTCTGATGAACTAAATTAACACAATTGCAAAAGGTTTAGGATTAAATTGGCCAAAAAAAAAAAAAAAGATTTATGACTGAATTGAAAAAATTATAATAAGTTTATGATTGTTTTGGTAATTTTCTCTCTTTCTAGCTATTCGTCCATTGGAGAAATTTTCTCATATTGAGGAAGACAAAAATTCTAGAGAACGAATTATTACAGTGGTAAGAGCTACAAATTGCCACGTTCATTTCGTAAGCCCTGAAGTAATATCTCTGGAATTGTTCATCATTTGTTAAACTATGTCCAATGTATTTTTCAGCTTGCCAACTTGCCGACTTGCCTTCTAAGATTTTTATCTGGATGAAGCTACATATTATCTAATTCGTTCGAAAGGCCGCCTAAGAAATTATGGAGTCAAGTTCCTGTTAGTAATGGTAATTATGGATGATGCAAATCAGAGACCTTTCTCGCTATCTTAAAGTTGAAGATCCCATCAGAAATGATGTCAAATATCCATCAACCTGGGGTGGATGATGCAGGAGCATCAACGTTCATGAGGATACATCATTTAAAATGAAGTCTAAGGGTGTGTTTGTTTCACGGAAAACGTAGCATTTTTGGAAAATGTTTTCCGGGAAATCATTTTCCAGGAAAACGGTTAGTTTTCCTTTGTTTGGTGATACATAATTAAAAATATTTTCTGGTATTTTGATTGTATTTGAAAAATGATTGAAGATGTAGAAGATACCGACGAAGAGGAAGAGGAGGGAGCGAAGCTAACGGGAGCGCAGGAGGGGCTAGGGTTGGAGGAGGCGGCGGTGACGAAAGAGAGAGGAGAGGAGAAGTTAGGGCTTACGTTCACAAGCCAAAAAAGAAAAGAGAAAACAATAAATAAATAAAAAAGAAAGAAGAAAGAAAAGAAAAGATATAATAATAATAATAATAATAATAAATTCAAAATTTTTAATTAGAAATTCTTTTTACCGACCAAAAAAAATTATAAATTATTTTTAATAATAAATTTTTCATTAAGCAAAGACTTTAAAATATTTTGGAAAACGTTTTTCGGTTCTTTCAAAAGGGAAATCGTTTTCCTGAATTTAAGCTTTAAAATGAAAACATTTTTCGTTGACTAGGAAAACATTTTCCATTGACTCATTTTCCTAAATGAACCAAACGCTGGAAAATGAGGAAAACATTTTCCTGGAAATTGTTTTTCGCAAAACAAACGCACCCTAAGAATAAGAACTCTTTCAACAGAGTCAAAGGTTTACCTTTTCAAGTTGGTTTTCAATTGTGAATAAGATTTAATAATTTAACGTTTCCTAGTTCAATGTTTCCTAATTTGATGTTTCATAGTTTACTATTCCCCAACTTAAAGTTTTCTTTTTTAATGTTGCCTGGTGTAATCTTTCCTAGTTTATGTCCTAGCTCCTCATATGGATGAGTTCGAAGACTGTTCCTCATTTTAACTCACTTCCATCTTGGGGCGTGTGATCCATATGAGGAGCTAGGACATAAACTAGGAAAGATTACACCAGGCAACATTAAAAAAGAAAACTTTAAGTTGGGGAATAGTAAACTATGAAACATCAAATTAGGAAACATTGAACTAGGAAACGTTAAATTATTAAATCTTATTCACAATTGAAAACCAACTTGAAAAGGTAAACCTTTGACTCTGTTGAAAGAGTTCTTATTCTTAGACTTCATTTTCAATGCTATATCCTCATGTGGACACAGATCGATTTCTATGTATGCTCCTCCTATACCTTTTCCAAATGCACATATAATGCAGAGAAACAATCTCTATTCTTTAATCGAGTTTCTCTACATGTGAAAAAGGTACGGGAGGAGTAAACATTGAACATGATATTTGTTTAATCAAGTTTCGATAAATCCCGACATTTCATCGATTGTTAATCTGATTCTTCACAACTCCACCGAAGATCCAATCTGAGCCAAAGTTGTAGGGGGACTGTCTGCAATCGACGCAACCGAGCAACTTAAAACAGAGATAGATGTGTCCAGGAGGACAAAAGTTTTCCTGGTCTGCTCTCAACCACCTTCCGACCCATTGCAGTATCTCCTTCAATCAAGAACTTGCCATCCATATTGAATTTACAATTGATAGCTGCTCATCCAAAGGAAGTTTTAGAATATGCAAAAAGGAAAAAACTCAAAACTCGAGGTACAGACACCTGGAGTGTTAAAAACTTGGCACAGAGGGACATTTACGTGCCAAAAGTTAGGAAAATGACATTTAAGTGTCAAAATTGAAACAAAATGAATCACTTAAGTGTCACTCTGGCCAAAATGCCGATGTGGCGATTTTCTAACGAATGAAGTGCAAAACGATGCCGTTTTGCACACTAACGTGACTAAACAATACAAAAACAACATCGTTTTGGTGCTAACGTAGTTAAAAAAATTAATTTAATTAAATTAAAACATTTAAAAAAAAAAAAAAAAAAAAAAAAAAAAGGCGGGCGGGCGAGGTTGAGCCCTCGTCGCCACCACCTCCCACCGCCGCCGAAGGGCCGCAGTGAAGGGGAGAGGGTCGGCCGGGAGGTCCCCAACCCCGACGGTGGCGAGGGCCCAGAGCCCTCACCGCAGATCTATGGTGAGGGTTGCGGCCCTCGCCTGGCCGAGGCAAGGGCCGCCGACCCTTGCCGAAGCTGGTCCCCAGCGGACGGCAGCCCTTAGCCCGACCTAGTAAGGGTTAGATCTGGGCGAGGGCTGCGACCCTCACACAAATCTAGGGCAAGGGCTCGTGGGCCCTTACCAACCCCTAGCCAGGGCCCGACGACCCCGACTAACCCTCACCTCTCCACCACCGGCCCTTCTGGCGACGACGGGGAGGCGGCGATGGCAAGGGCTCAACCCTCAGCCGCCTGTCCCTTTTTTTTTAATATTTTTATTTTATTTTTAAATGTTTTAAATAAATTTAATTAATTTTTATATTAATTTTTTTACCACGTCGCACCAAAACGACGTTGTTTTTGTATTATCTAGCCACGTCAGCATACAAGGGCATCGTTTTGCACTTCCTTCGTTGGAAAATCGCCACATCGGCATTTTGGCCAAATTTTAACCGGAGTGACACTTAAGTAATTCACTTTGTTTCGATTTTGGCACATAAGTGTCTCTCCGTGCCAAGTTTTGACACTTGGGATGTACTTTGTCCCTCAAAACTCAGTAATTCGCTCCTTCGACTATATTGAGGTATTTTTAATGCCATCACGAACTTACTTTGATCTCTTCTCACCCCCAGAAGTGACACCAGGAACAGGTAACAGTCTTCAGATTCCACAAGTTTCACATGCCCCATGATGGATGCTGTAAGCCCCACGTTCGCACTCCTGACCACTCCAACTCCAGCACTGCAGGTGACGGCAGCACCACATCATTGCATCTCTGTTGTACTTAGCGGAGAAAGACCACCTTAGATCAAGTTGAGCCTTGAAGTAGGTGTTGTGTTTTCCAGACAACCGCGATGACGTCGAGGAGGGTGAGCGTTATATGGAAGCATTCGAAGAGCTGCGTTGCTCTCGCATTTTCTTCCGTGACAATCACAACGAGGCAGGAAAAAAAGAAGAGATCGTCCCTCTGACCACACCTCTCGTGCCACCACTTCATAGAACACCTCATCCATGGCATAAATGTAGAATATTATTCACATAAACAACTAATCAATCAAGAAGAAACGGATCCATATATAATTGTAAAACACTGATATCACTAAATACAGCGGAATTAAAGCATACCTATTTGAGCCATCGCTTCAAGTGAAGAAAAATAAATCACTCTGATAATCAGGGATCTATCGGAATGCCAGATCTTCCTCTCTATGACCTATTTCAGTATAGCAGCTCTTTATGGAATAAAGCGACTGATAGGTATAACCTATCCTTTTATAGGCTAGAGAGGGGATCTAGCAAACTCTTATCAATAGCATGTCAACTGGGCCCTTCCCATTACAGGTTTCAGTTAAACACAATTGCCTACACTTTACTGCTCAACTAGGCCCGTTATCAACAGATGCCAATACCCAATTCAATAAGATCACTGTATGGTTCAACACATATTGGAATATCCATTAACCCGATTATTTAAAATAGGAAATCAATTAATTAATGTAAGCCCATATTATAGGAAATTTCCAACATTCTCCCACTTGGGCTATATTAATTAACTTATTTTATTTTGAAAAAGATTTTATATTGAAAACAACACTATCGGGTTAATAACTGAAAATTTTGTTTTATGTGGCCACAACTTTAAAAAATAATATTCCAATAATGGCATCTCAAAGCCAATCCAATCATATATAACCTCAGTATAGGACTATAGAGATCAATATGTTAAGAAAATACCACAACACATGATCTTCCATAATCACATATAATAAGTATTATATTTTCATGGATCATGGGCCTAGTAGTATGGTAAGAAATAGTGTAAACATGTGATCAAAATATTCACTATTTCTTATCGGTCCTCAATGCAATTTCTCAACGACATGAAACTGCATCAACGCAATTTCTAAACAACATGAAATTGCCGCAATTTCTAAACAATATGAAATTGCCGCAATTTCTAAAAAATATGAAATTGCATGACTATATCACAATCCAACATGAGATCTCATAATCAGTGACATCCAGTCATCTTTAAACTAAAATTTGTTTAAAGATACTGTTTTATATTTCCATTTATCAGTCAACAGGAGAAAGGATAACAATAGAATTAATAATAACAATCATTGAAAATAAATGTTTTAATAGACATCATAAAAGCATTATCAGTCTGCATGTATCTATAATATCCAAAAATACAAATTATATAACTCCCACTAGCAAAAGAAATCAAAAGAATCTAAGACACCCATATTCTTTACATGTTCAAAATGGGTTGTAAGCCTTTTGTTAGAGGATCAGCAAACATGGACTCAATTATAATATTCTCAATCACAATGTCCCCCCTTTTTTGACAAAGTCCTTAACAATATAATATTTCATTGTTGTTATTTATAGCAAAAGTAACTGTTTGTGACACATAATGCAATAAGATCAATTATGGGCAATAAGCAATTCAACAAAAATAATTAGTACATTATAAACTCCCCTTTAGGCAGAGTGTATAATGCACCATTATTTTTCACAGCATAAAGTTTATAAAATAACAATAAGGAGAATTACATATAATTGTCAATGATCCATCCCCTTTGGGCAGATAAATCATTTAAATTATACATCTCCATGAAATCAATATATATAGAGACGATAAATGAGAATTACATATAATCTTTAAGGATCAATCCCTTTTGGGCAGACAAATCCTTTAAATTATACATCTCCATTATCTCAACATAGAGGGGAATTACACATAACTCTAAAAAAAATTATCCCCTTTATGCAGATAAACCTTTTGAGTCACACATCCCCATCATTCATCTCTAATATATCAATATAGAGGGGAATTACACATAACTTTCAAAAAAATTTATCACCTTTGGGCAGATAAATCTTTTTGAGTCATACATCCCCATCTTTTAATTTTGGAATTTATCTTCATGCAATTTTCAAATTAATATACACAATAACCCCCTTTGGGCAGGTGATTGTATATACTAATTTTTATCAATAAGGAACTCCAAAAAAAATTTATGCCCAAAATTCATCTAATAATATGAAACACTTTACAACTTGTGCTTCCAAGGATCATATTGCACTTTTTCAAACAACAATTTTTGCCACAATTTTATAATTATTATTTTTTTATTTTAATATCTCAAACTCATGGCAAATCAAGAATGGATATGAATGGTTACTAGAATTAAAGGGAGCCAAAAATTTTGTAGATATCAATAATCATGAGGACAATCTTTATCTCTCACTTTCTCACTATCAACCCTTGTTTGGCATGTTTAAATTTGGCATATTTTAAATTTGAGAAATTCCGTAGTCAAGCAATAACTTAATCTCCATCTATTTGACACAATCATATCATCTGAATTTAGAAGTATCGTTGTGCTCTCTAGCCAAACCTTCATGCATGTTAGCATGAAACCCACAAGAGATCGAGCATAATTCCTATAGAGATAACTTCCAAACCCCAATCCTGTTAAGCTAGTCCACTCCAATAACTCGTGGTAAAACCACACAAGAAGACATGAAGGGTCAAAACAAACTAGACAATAATGGGAACAATTAAGTTTCAAGGTAGGCAGAACCAGCTGCCCTTCCACCTCAATTTACTAGAGGCACATCCGACAATTCCCAGAAAAAATAACAACAGAGAAGAAACCTCTGTTTATCAGAAATCAAAAACTCAATTACTTAAGACAGTTGTTTATTCAACTGAGAACACACATGATAAGATATCCAGTCATTCTTATCTGGCTGAAGGAAGACACCTTATCCCTTTTCCGAAACTGTTTGACCGAATAACATCATCAGGTGGGTAAAAACCCTATTCAATCGTCGATGATACCAAGGCGAAAATCTCCCCAACAACGTAGACAAGAAAGCATCTCAAAACCACGATAGAACGACAAAACCCCAAAAAATCCCGAAATCGACAGGCAACAATTACTTTCCAAAGTGACGAAAAGATATCGATTCGCAACTAACCCCATAACTCTCTAAGACCAAGTTAGCAAAAACGGTTGGAACCCTAATCATTCATCCAAAAGAAGAACAAACAATCAACCACAATAATCTCCAAACCAACCGTTGCTACCGTCGAATTGAAGAGAAAAACGAAGGTAACAATATAATGTAACTTAAAATTCTAGAACCCTTTTTTTTATGTAGAAACCCTAGAATTTCAAATTTAAAATTCTCTCTCAATTCTCAATGAAATCATGCAAATTATATATGGTTTGAAAGATCTCGACATGTAGAACAAAAGCCCTATAGTTTCGGGATCGATCAAGCAAAAATCCATACAAAGAATAACGACAATATTCGGCTCAAAATAGTAAGTTTCGAATTTGTCCATAAAAAATAAAAATTTGGGTTTTACAATCATATATGATTAGCTCTGATACCACATGTAGAATATTATTCACATAAACAACTAATCAATCAAGAAGAAATGGATCCATATATGATTGTAAAACACTAATATCACTAAATACAGCGGAATTAAAGCGTACCTATTTGAGCCATCGCTTCAAGTGAAGAAAAATAGATCACTCTGATAATCAGGGATCTATCGAAATGCCAGATCTTCCTCTCTATGACCTATTTCAGTATAGTAGCTCTCAATGGGATAAAGCAACTGATAGGTATAACCTATCCTTTTATAGGTTAGAGAGGGGACCTAGCAAACCCTTATCAATAGCATGTCAACTGGGCCCTTCCCATTACGGACTTCAGTTAAACACAATTGCCTACACTTTACTGCTCAACTAGGCCTGTTATCAACAGATGCCAATACCCAATTCAATAAGATCACTGTAGGGTTCAACACATATTGGAATATCCATTAACCCAATTATTTAAAATAGAAAATCAATTAATTAATGTAAGCCCATATTATAGGAAATTTCCAACAATAAATCGGTAGCTTGGCAACATATGCTCCAAAACAAGCTCCTGTAGCCCAAACAAGCACTTAACCTCGCAAAACCTCTTTCCTAAGGTAAGCGGTGCTCGGATTACCGACAAAGACTATGTTGTCTATCATCATATGTCGCTCCAAAACCAACAAACGAAGGCGCAGGTCGGCTAGAGAAATGAACTGAGGGTATTTGCTACCCGGACGGAGAAATTTGCTTTGGTTTTAAGAGAAGAAAAATGAACTTGTTGCGCATCATGTGAATTAAACTAGTAAACTATTAAGTCTAAAGAACTTGGTTTGATGCTTTGGACCAGAGTGAACTAATATTCAATGAAATAATATAGCATAGACAATAATTACCGAGTGAAAGAGTTGGACTCGCCAAAGTGGCACTACTCAAGCTTATATAGTGCTGGCTTGGCTATGTTAGGGGTATTTTTATATTCAAAGGCTTTCGAGATCCGTAAAGTTTTTGTTGAAGTTTTATTTTCCTACTTCATTCGAACAAAATGTCTAGAAATCCAAGAAAAAAAATTAGCCATGCAGATCAATGCTAATAGGTAGGCAATTTAATTTTACTTACCTATTGTTCAATGGTTCTTATCTCCGATCGCTGACTAAAAGAATGAGCCATGTTTATTTTTATAGAAAGTTGTTAGAATATTTAAATAACAAATCATGTCTTCTTCTAATAGTTTAAACTTTTTAAACAGTTTGGCAATAGCGCTACAAAATCTCACATGGTATCAGAGTTAAAAGACCCAAATTCGAATATTTCTAAGCCCTATTTATCTCCCCAATTAAATTTTCACGTTTTGTTTAGGACAAAAATCAAATTAAGCGTGAAAATGAGTGTTAAAATATTTAAATAATAAAATTACGTCTTTTTCTAATAATTTAAACTTTTAAAGTAGTTGACAATAAAATCTCACAAAAGTAATTAGGTTTCAAAGTATTATATCGCTTTAATGATAAGGATAATCTAGTGAGAAGAATTAGATGTTTCCATTTTCAGGATTCCATCAATACCAGTCGAATGCCATCTTCGCTCAGCGACCAAGAAAATGTAGTATGAAAACAGGGATGGTTCTTCAATCAGAAATCAACATCATCAAAGTGGTGGGGGTTTAAGGGAGCTACCACCAAAGAAGGGTAGAGGGAAACTCTTCAAGATGAGAACTTTACTTTTGTGAACTTTTTACGAACTGTTTGAAAATTTCAGGTGACTTATATTTCACCCAGCCAAGCGAACATGTGTCTACAAATGGGCTTGAGAGTCGTATTGCCACCTCTAGTTGTGAAAAGATGTGTCAAATAAGTAGGTTGGGTCATGCTTGTGTGGTTGAGGTAAAGCCAACCCAAATTAACCAAAGGTAATTGCAAGGTTTGACTGGGCTAAAGGATTTGTTCTAGAGAAGGGTCAGACCGGCTACTCGTTTATGTCACTAATGACGGGTCATTTTGAGGGTCCACACGAGGTATATAACTATTATATATAATCGCAGATGGAACTAGTTCCAGTGTCATCGGTGACATAAAAGGGTAGCCGGTCTACATCTTTCTCCGGAACAAATCTTTTAGCCCGGTCAAATTCTTTGATCGCATAATTACCTGTGTCCTACTCAGATTACCGCTGCACGCAATGTCATCGATATCCATACATCTCTCTGACAAATAAACAAGGGTGCAGGTCAGTGGGAAGGGTAGTTGCTAACAGGATTGAACACTTTTGGCTGGACAAGGCGTTGCGGAACATGACCAAAAAGATGGGGTCACTGCAACAGATTGACTGGCCTTCCTGAGTATGTAATAGTACACGTGCATCATTTGTGCCACCATCATCTGCGCCACCATCATCTAGAACAGGCCAGCAGATTGATAGCGTATTGCAGCAATATCTCAACTCATCTATGCATCGCGGACTCGTGCGGCAGCCCCTCCCCTTTGAGAAGTGGCCTGAAGTATGTTCCAAGAATGACAATCAAGAGGAAGCTTTACATCCCCGGCCACAACAGCACTAGGTTACAGCAGACTTGACTCAGCTTCCTGACTTGGCGCACTGAAGCCTGAAGCTTCTCTTTTCAAACCGAAGCTTATTGTCAGGATTGATCACTTTAATAAAAAGAGGTCCTTGACTCAGAGGTCTTTCTCTCAAAGATCTATTACTAGACCACAGAGTTACTTTAACAATAGGAAGTAAGCATCGTAGTTAGAGAAGGAACCTTGCCTGGACTTAGGTCAATATTGGAGAAACTCTATCTTCAATCTCCAGGTTACAGCAGACTTGACTCAGCTTCCTGACTTGGCGCACTGAAGCCTGAAGCTTCTCTTTTCAAACCGGAGCTTATTGTCGGGATAGATCACTTCAATAAAAAGAGGTCCTTGACTCAGACGTCTTTCTCTCGAAGATCTATTACTAGACCACAGAGTTACTTAACAATAGGAAGTAAGCATTGTAATTAGAGAAGGAACCTTGCCTGGACTTAAGTCATTATTGGAGAAACTCTATCTTCAATCTGAGTTCAAAACCTGCAATTCCATGCTCTCAGGCGAGACCAAACCAACTGAATATCAACAGGAAGACTCTGATCAGGAGTTTCAGTCATTGAAGCTTTGCCTAGGCCCTCAGAGATCGAGCTTCCAGCATCAGAGCTCAATGACTGTTTTGCAAGTCAAGGCGAAGATGAATCGTTGGGGGTCAGCAGCATTCACTGCTTCAGCAAATTTCGCAATCTGTACAGAAGGTAGCATCAGGTGAGAAGCAGGGCATAGCAATAAAAACGCAATGTTTTATAATGTCAATATGCTAAAATTACTGCATACAGTATACGAAGCAGAGATAACAGCTTTCTTTTCTTTCATTTGCGCGCTGAGACATACTTCAGACCAGATTTCTGAGAAGAGAAGCTCCAGATGATGGCAATACAGAATGGCTGCCATATACTTCCGGTCAGATAGCCCAGTCCTTGACAGGGTTGGATGATTCTCCTTTGGACAAAGATGCTTCTTTGCTTCCCTTTTATATCAGCAATGATGCACTCAATGAAGCAGTAGCACGAGAAGTTTGTTCCCGAGGTCAGTTTTCACCCTTTCACGCTCTCCTTGCAGTTCTCGTGAAGAACGCGACAATCACGTGGCCTGCAGCAGTATCACGAGAATCAAGCGGCAAGGGACGGTTTCAGTCCTCCCATGCCTCCTCACGCTTCTCGTGAAAATTGAAAGAAAATGCAAATACCACATGACAGTTAATATCCTGCTCTGAGTAGTAGTCGCGTACTTTACCGGATTTAGCTCAATCTCCATAGCTTGAGAAGCTCAATGAATATATAGTGCGGAACTTCCATTTTATAGCATTCTAGTGAAAATCGTCCGTTTTCATCGAACTTTAACTCATTTGATTTGCTGCTTTCTGCTTCAATATGGTCAGTAGTGTGCAAGAGTCAGGATTTAGTAACAGAAAGACAAGCCACATATCATGATCGGATGAAACTTATCGCATGATCTATCTTCGTGGGAAAGGCAACAAAGACCCGGTTTTCAAAAGAGTAAACTGTGGCTCATTAATGTGATGGATATGGAGATACGAAAAAGATAAAAACATCATTGACAAAGTTAATTGTTGAAAAAGCCTCAAAAAATGCCCTGAAGGCACTCTTGACATTGAGGGTGTTGGCGTGAGTTATCAATTAAGATTAATTAGAGAAATTGTAGGGCTGATCAATTGTTAAATTTGTATTGTATAATGTCCTTATTTCGAGGGTCAATCAGATTCTTAACCTAAGATAGTGAATAGCCTAGAATAGCACTGGTAATTTTTGCTCTATACGGCTATATATGTTTTTGTGTTCATCCAATAAAGAAATATAGAAAGGACAGAAAAACATCTTTGTTCATTATGGTACCGGAGCAGGGATCCTAAGGGTTTTCTGCTATGATGAAACCTCGACCAAAAAATTAATGAAGGGAGGAATCAGACCTAATCAGAAACTATGACAGAACCAACCGATTTGTTGGCGCACCAACAACACGGCTTATCGACTGCCATCCTTGACGACTTGATGACCTAAATGACATAAGTCTTGATCTAGAATCAGACTCAAACCCAAGCATCAAACAACGATTCTGCTACTGCAAGTATTGGCATAAAGTTGGATGGCACCAACTATGTCCTATGGTCTCAAGTTGTTGAGATATATAACTCTGGCAAAGACAAATATCGATGGGGACATTCCATAGTCTCAACCGACAGATCCAACCTTCAAAAAATGGAGATAAATGACGGCATGTTTGCTTCACAGCAAAGATATGCAAACTACATTTTGAAGCGACTAAAGATGGAATCACTTAAATCAATTCAAACCATTAAAGGTAGATTTGTTTGAAAAAAGTAAAGGTGATGCTTGGTGTTGTTATATTTCAGATCATTTGCAAGGGAAGCTATCAGAATAATATAAAATTGATTGTTGGACTGTTGAAATATTGAGCACGTGGGTTGCAGGTTAGTCTTGTTTTGAATAAATGCAACATTGTTTTTGAATTTGAAAACCTTAGCTATAAGTAGAGTGCTTGTGAAGCATCGTAAACAACAAGATGAGCATTAGTCTAGCATCAACTCTAGACTAACCTTGGATCAATACAACTCAACTTTTTGTTGTTATTTTATTTTATATTTATGTTGATATGTATTGGTGTTCATAATTTAGCTATTTATTGTAGCATTGCTGATGAATATGTAATTTGAAATAGTACGATTGTCCTTTTAAGAAATATAGAAATTGACAAAAAATAGACGAGTGATTAGGGGTAGACCTAAGAACCGGATCAAACTCATTTGGTTAGTCTAGCCTTTAGTCTCCAGCTCAATAGCATTAGTTCTTGATTTCAAAAATTGATGACCAACACTATACGATTAATCCCTAGGTTAGATGCGGAACCAGCCCAACCTGAACTATACTCACCCTTAGTAAACAAACCACAAAAGTAGAGTGAGCTTCAGAATAGAGAGTTGTAGTACGAAGCCAGAAAGGCATTATCAATTCAATAAGAAGTTCTTTCTTCATTGTGCTTTTATTTCAAATTTCCATTTTTATTTCAAATTTCCATAGTTTATACTAATTCTTTTGGTTCTTCCATGGCGGGCCTCATCCCACTACTTTCTAGTGGATTACTGTCGCTTTGACAACAACTGGAAATGCCACTTGAATCAAGTGGCTTGATCAAAATGGCTTTGCACATGATGTTTATTCTATCAATCAGCTAGACAAGTAATAGAAAGAAATGTTCTCTTTTTGGCTGAAAAAGAATTTTATTGAGCTTTGGTTGTCATGCACAGTGGCTGTGACCATTTAAGCGAACCCCTTTGGGCCTTAGAGGCTCTTAGAAAAATGTTAACGTGCTTAGGAAATTTTTTTGGAGAGCTTTAAGGCACGCATTTCCAAAATCTTCGAAAATCCCTTAGTCCACATGAGGTTCATAGGAGTTTTGGCATTTAGTATTTTCAGATGCTAATATGTTTTCTTCTTCCAATTTTTCCCTCGCTAATGATTGAAATTCCCAAAATGCTCTCACCACAGGCAACGTCATTAGAAATTGTTGGTGATGCCAAATCCAACCACCAAAGTTAGATCTAGCACCAACAAACTTTGTCTGGGGTCACACAACCCCACCTCCTTGGGGAGCTAGGGCTAGATCTAATTAGTCAATGAAGGATTTGAGTTTTTTTTTTTTTTGTGAAAAAAAAAATTACAGAAGTCCTCTACAAGTGTATTTTTACCAAAAATCATTAAAATCAAAGTTACTTCTCAATATGCTTTTACATTACACTTTATCAAACACAATTTGCATATCGAGAAACTTCAATTTGCATTTTCGAGATATTTTCTCCAAAAATCCAACCAAATAACCAACAGGTTAAGGCACTCTCCCTATCTTGCTACGCAGCCTTACACTCCAACCTCATACGGGTGTTTTTCCATTTTATTCTTCCTGGTGCAATTTGTTCATGCAAGCAGGCTAAACCCATAGAACATGATACAACATTTTCCACTTTGGCAAAATCGAGTTGCTTGATTCACTAAATCTCATCCAAGGAAGAAAAAAAGGGAAATGTCTGATATTACTCGTGTTAGAACATGATTTAACAACTTGAATGTGACCTTGATTACTTGCTACGAAATTAAGGCCCTTCTAGATTTTGTAGATTTGTCGGTGTAATTGACCAAATCTAACTTCATTTGGCCCTATTGATAAATAATAGTAAAAAATTCTAATTCCACTTCATCGAACAGCAATTTTGTGGGATACCACATGCCCGAAGTTCTCCATACGTGAATAATTGGTAAATCTATATTAATGTAATCATTTCAAAGTTTTTAGATTTTTAAGGCGCAATAATCTAGCATCCAAGAAATCACAAATGCGAAAACTTTCTCATGGTGTTCACTTAATTGATATGATATCTCAATTAATCACTTGAATACTATAACTTTTATACGGCGCTCATTCAAGTAATAGGACATATTTGTTTAATATGAAAAATTTATAGCACTGTTTCTATTGTGCAAGTTTAAATCAAAGCTCACACAAAAGTTAGATTTGTGTAACCGAATCGATTCCATCGGAGAATCAAACCATCCTAAAGCCAATCCAATTGAAACTAATGAGAACCGGTCTCAGTTCTTAGTGAAGAACCACTGAGAAACCGAACCATCTTGTCCAAATTTAAAATTCGTTTCATAAAAACTAAAAAGCCCTAGTTAATTTCTTGACATCTTTTTCTCTCTCTTTTTTTCTGTCTCTCAATCTCTTGATCGCTGGCTCGCTTGCCCTCACTCATTTCTAACTCGCCTTTTCTCACATAACTCATCTCCTATTTTGAATCGTTTCGTTACTCATATTATTTCGCTATAAAAAATGAAATAAAATACTCAAGTCTGTTGGCGATTCTAACTGGTAGATTCGAATCTCAAGGCCTAAGTCTGCTTGAGTGATTCCTATGTTGTCGGGCGCGTTGACCCGGCCTCTGCAAGAATCTCAGGCCAAGAATCGCCATGGACTGGTCCCGACCCGGCGCCGCCGTCAGGAGCCTGCGGCACCGCTTCTCGCCGAGGAACGCCGCCGAGGCCGTCGCCGTCCTCGTCCTCCTGACGGTCGCGCTCTCCACCCTCTCGTCTTCGACGAGGCGCTCGGCGGGGCCTCTCCAGTCCAGGGCCTGCGAGTTCCCGGCGATCTTCAACTTCGGCGACTCCAACTCCGACACCGGCGGCAAATCCGCCGCCTTCCACCGTCTCCTGCCCCCGAACGGCGACACATTCTTCGGCAGAGCCTCCGGCCGGTACTGCGACGGCAAAGTGATTCTTGATTTCATAGGTGAATGATTGGACGTGTCCATTTTCGGCCCCAATATTCTTGCCTGCCAATTTCGTGATTTTGCTGGAGTTTTGATATATATACATATTTCAAGAAACAGTTTTTAGACTGTCCTGCTGCATTTCTCTGCAACTTTCCACTGGGTATGTGTAACAACGCTCCATCTCTCACGTGGAGTGATTGAGGGATTGTTGAGTGATGCTCATTTTCGGGTTTGATCCATATGAATTATGCTGGATCGTCGCGGTTTGCAATGCCATTATTCAGACCTGAGATGTGATTTGAAATCTTATGGACTGAGGCATGAGGTTCAGCTTGATCTCATTGATAAGTTTAGTTTCTCTTTAGCCTCTCATTGTGTAGTGTGTCTGCAAATCTGGTGGCAGCTGAGAAGTTGGGATTACCATACTTGAGTGCATACCTGGATTCCATGGGGACAAACTTCCGCCACGGGGCGAATTTCGCCACAGGAGGGTCCACGATCCAGCCGCTGGATACCCGAATCTTTGAGGGAGGCTTCAGTCCCATCTCGCTTGACATACAGCTTTCGCAGTTTGAGCAATTCAAGGCACGCACTCTCGAGCTTCATGCCGGTACTTGACTATTCATTTGATTCGCTGAATTTGGACTAGTTTAGGTCTTTGCATTTTCAGAATCTGTTCTAACTCGCAAGCATGGAGGTCTGAAAATTCGTGCATTATGTTTCTCAGGTAAGAGTGATTATGCGAAGAGTAGTCTGCCGAGACCTGAGGACTTCTCCAAGGCATTATACACAATGGATATTGGTCAGAATGATCTTCATGCCACATTGAAATCCATGACGGAGAAACAGGCGTTGGCGTCCATTCCCAACATTTTGAATAAGTTTGCTGTAGCAGTAGAGGTAAGTAAAAGTTTTGTTGATTAACTGCTTATGAACTCTCTAGTTTGTGAGGAACGTCATTGTATACCATTCACAAAGGAAAGTAGTGGCTTGACTGGGCATTATCAGAACATCTAATCTGTTTTGCATCCTAACATTATCTCTTGCATGAAAGAGAAAGGAGTTTGTAAGCTCAGAGCTGCACCGTAGCAGAATAAACCCATGCATTTTGCTTAATGTTCATTGAAGTTAACAAGGACTTATCAAGGAGGCTTTTAATCAGCTTTATGTACAAAAAGGATGGGTGGAAGAAGCTGGATGTGGATATAAGATGTTTGAAATTGGAGGACTGTTGCTGATCTTAATGGGCTTTTCTTTAGTTGCACAGTGCATGTTACATGAGAGAGACTTTGCCTTTGGATGCTCGATTGGTTGTTTTTGACCTGATTGGCTTGCTTTATGAAATGCAGCTATACTCTTTCCAAATTCTCATGTCATGGAGTACTTAATGAAGTAGTGATTAAACTATGGCTTTCTAGCTGTTGTATTTGTTGTCAATGCTTGTGAGAGTTTCATGATGAACTTACAGAAGTTGTAAGTAAAATGTGTAATTAACAAATCCCATGCTTTGACATAGAATGTTGACATTTTCCCTTAAATAATTTTTATTAAATGTGGAATTAAGTCATTTTAGGATTCTAACGCGGATTACATGATCTCAGAGATTATATCAGCAAGGAGCAAGGGCATTTTGGATTCATAATACAGGACCCATTGGATGTTTGCCCCTTTACTTCGTCTTTGATCCTCCAGAATCAAACATGACAGACAAAAATGGATGTGTGGCATCCTACAACAAAATTGCGCAAGAATTTAATATGCAGCTCAAAACACTTGTGTCCAAGCTAAGACTTCGTCTTGTGGGCACAACACTAAACTACATTGACATTTATTCAGCTAAATACACTTTGATCTCTGAAGCTCAGAAACATGGTAAGCATCCTGCAGCTATCTAAATTGCAGATTACATGTGGCATGCATGATATGGAATGAGTGCAGAATTTGACATCAGTTCAAGTTTCAATTGGATTCTTCTAGGTTTTGGTGGTCCACTAGAGTATTGTTGCGGACATTACGGGGATTACACTGTATATTGCGGACAGAAGGCGATTGTGAATGGAACTGAAGTAGTTGGGGCTTCTTGCAGCGAACCTTGGAAGGTGATAAGCTGGGATGGAGTGCACTATTCTCATGCTGCAAATCAGTGGGTAGCAAACAGAGTTCTTGACGGCTCCCTCTCGGATGTTCAGGTTCCCCTCACAGAATCATGTCGCACGTCCATTCACTCCTGATCATTGTGTCCAAAAGGTGAACAGTCCTGAAGTTGCGATTCACCTTAGTAAATGTTCCAGTTTTTCCATCCCAGAAGTCCAGCTGAATCGAAGCGGATCAGAACATTCCTAGAGTCACGGTGGAGGAGCCACAACGAGCTACCTGATCTTACCATGCTTAGTACTCTTGTGCAATTTCAAAAGCGGCAGTAGATTCTACCACAGTGGACATTAGCCAGCACACCACTCGGCAAGCATGTAAATGACCAATTATTTCATTTCAACAACACCTTCAACATGTTTTCTTTCAATGCCATTTGGTTCTTTTCCCTGTTCACTCCGTGATTCATCTTCCTTCTGCTTCCTCAAGGCAATGTCAATTCAGAAACCAAACAAACCTGCATGACCATCTAGGCAAACAAAATCCAGCCATCAATCGAGCTGGAAAAACTGCCCCACCCGTCACCTCCATCTGTGCTGCCCAAATCCCATAGAGTTGCGTTACACCCTGAACATCGCCGTCATTGTTGGTATCGACTCGGACTGGCGTTTGTCGAATGTTGGGACTCACTTAAATTCGGATCTCTTCTTAAGTATCTGGATCAGATTATATTCTGGCGAGGGCCGTGCAGCAAAGATTTTGGCTTTATTCGTGAAAGGGTTCAGTCCCGAACGATGCTATGGAAGCCAAAGTTACTGTCATAGGCAGGGCGACAAACTTTCATTGGTCGGGTTCGCCATTCCAACCCAATATATTTCATGTCAAAATCAGAAGCCACCGACAGGACGATGCAACAGAACCGGCTGACGGCTCCAACATGTTTGGAGGATTGCGGTTTCACTGTAACGGCGGACTATAACTCCGCCCTACTTACGAAGCTAATCCTGGATGATGATGCACGATGAAAATAAACTATCGATTCGAGCGTTAAAAGGAATAAATTTAGGGATAACATCTTTTTTAAAGATGAGATCGAAGGCCGACGGTTCTTGTCAACGCGAGGTGATGTTATAAGAATGTTTAGGCTGATCTTGGACGGGTGCCTAAATTTGGAGATGTAGCCTAGAAGAGTGTTAAAAGTAAAAATGGAAGTGAATAGGCTCCGTTTTGTTTTGCACAAAATTAATAAATTAAAAAATATTTTTAAAATTATTGATATTTCGTGAAATAATGGAAATGGAGATGGAATACCTCGTAGTGTTGAAGACACTCAGGCAAAAAGCTTGCTCTTTTTCCAATGTAAGAAGCCATAAAAACAGAATCAGGCAACCTCTTTGCATTAGATTTGCCCAAATAACTATCTTGCTTCATTTCAATTATTAACTTTGTATTCTTAATTCTGTTAGTAAGTTTTCTTAAAAAGTCATGAATGATGCCACGTTGGCAATTCTCTAAAAAAAATTGACGAAATGAATGACTCGAAATATAAAGCATATAATCTAGGGACGAATTCCACACACAAAATTCAGGAACCCAATCGAACAATTAAGAAAAAATCAAGGAGCTCTAATTCTGCTTTTCTCCTTTGTTTTGTTTCATTATTCTTTTTTTTTTTTTTTCCTTTGTTTTGTTTTGTTTCTGACCAAAGGAGCCAAAAAAAGTAATGTCGGACCTACAGAATATCAATCGTTACATTCAAAATGGCCAATCAACTAGGGGTGAGCACGGTTCCCGGGTAGAACCGGGAACCAGGGAACCGAACCGGAGGTTCGGTTCCGTTCCCGGTTCTTAAAGGACCGGTTCCTGTTCCCGGTTCCATTTTTCCGGGAACCGGCGATCCCGGTTCCGGTTCCGGTTCCTGGCGGAACCGGAACCGGTCGCGAAACCAGAACCGGAACCGGTCTCGGAACCGGTCCCAGAACCGGTGAACTTAGGGTTCCCTCCTCCCACGCGACTCTGTCTCCTCTTTTAGACTTTCACTCTTTCGTTTTGCTTTTGTCCTCTCCAGAGTCCAGAGCAACCATTGCACACTGCAGCTTCAGCATTCAGAGCCTCACCTCACCGGACGCCGCTCGCCCTCAAGGCCACCGCCGCCGGACGCCGTTCGCCCTCAAGGCCGCCACCGCCGGACGCCGCTGCCGCCGCTGCTGCCGGAACCGATTAGGGTTCCAAAAGGTCAGGATTAGGAACACCCCTCTCGGGCCTCCCCTCGTCGCCTCCCCCGAGACTCCGTCTCTTTCTTCCTTCGCCATTGCACAATTCCACGGTCCATTTTCGATTTTTCAGAGCCTCCTGACGCCGTTGCCTCGCCAGCGACCGACGTCCCTGCTCAGTGCTCGCGACCCACCGCCTCCGGATGCCGCTTGCGACCCACCACCTCCAGACGCCGCTGCTGCTGTCTCCGATTTTGATCTGACCCACGACGCCGTTGTTGCTGTCTCCGCCTCTGCTCCAAGCCTTCGATGAGTCCCCTATCTTCGCCGTTGCTGCTGTCCCCGACGCTGCTGTCATCCCCGCCGCTGCTGTCTCCACTTTATTCTTTGCTGTCCCCGACACCTTTGTCATCCCCGCCGCCTTTGTCCCCGACGCTGCTGTCTCCGCCGTTGCTGCTGTCTCCATTGCTACTATCTCGGGTAATACTCTAGCGTAGGCTATCTCAGGGTAATACTCTAGCGTAGGGAGTGAGTGAGTGACCAATTCAAAGTTTGATACTTTTGGGAGGTGCACTTTCGCTTTTGTCCGGTTACGCATCTTCCAATCTTTTTTCCCACCCATAGACATTTCTCTCGCTTTCTGCCATTAGCAGTGTTCACACGCCCGTTTTAATAGTTTAATCACACCCCACTCCCCCTTAACAGAACGTCCCCCTAAAGTTTATGAATCTCAAACGTTATATAAATTTCGGGATTTGGTAATTTTTTTTCGCAAGTCAATCTTGTTCTTGCTTTGCCGAACTTCAATTTGGGTCGACTCATCGCTTGTACATATAGTACCTTGACATCATATTTGCTTATCTTTATGCTAGGTGTAAATCATCCCACAACAAGATAGGTGGCGCTTGGTCACTAAAATGAATTCTCTATTTTAAAGATACTCATTGCCCATTTTACATAATCATTTGGTTTTTGCTTTTTCTTATCCCTTATTTCAATTCTCATGTCATGAGCTATATCATGATTCATGTCATCGGGTTTGATACTTCATGTGAACTTAGACAATCAAATTAAGCTAAGTGAAGTTGCTGATCTTCCACGTGTATTCTCCCCGATTAACATCCTTTTGCGCATACATTTCTCTTTCTTGGGCTGCTGCTGCTTCTGCACGATCAACCTTCGCAAAAAACACAAATTTCTCTCCTTAGTCGGTAGTTACTGCCTTTTTCCTTCCAACATTCTAAAATTGCTTTGTTCTAACTAGCTATTCGCTTTCTTTGCTACATTTGACTCGGATGCTCAATTAGCATTTTCCCTGCTTTTAGGTTGTTTTCATCAGCAAGAAAACCTTATTCTATTATTGTTGTGCAGTGCGAAGTTAATGTATCAAGATAACAGTAACATGTCAATGGAGGTGGAGGGACGTGAGGAGATGACTCCGATTACGGAATTGGAGTTTTCCAACGATGAAATTGAAGAAGAGGCACCCCCTACCTTGAGTGCCACAAATAAGGTACCCGGTTCTCCTCTTTCCCATGATAAGAAACATACATCAGAATGCTGGAATCATTATTCGAAAATTAGTGATAAGGATGGAAAAATATATCAAGTGAAGTGCATTCATTGTGGGTCAATGCTTAAGTACCGTGTTGCTAACGGTACTTCTGCAATGAGGAAGCATTTGACCACATGCAAGAGGTATCCTCGTAATGTAGATAAGAGGCAGAAATTCTTTGTACCACGGAGTGCCAACATGGCTAGCAAGACAGGAGGAGGTTCTAGTACTAGTAGCATCTTATCAACATGGTCATTTAATCAAGAACGTTGTAGGCTCATGCTTGCCCGGTTCATCATCCTTGATGAGCAACCTTTTTCATTGGTTGAGCGTGTTGGGTTTCGTGAATATGTTAGTGAGTTACAACCTCTTTTCAAACACATATCACGTTTCACAGCGGCAAAAGATTGCATGAAGTTGTATTTATGTGAAAGAACTTCTTTGAAGGATTATTTTGGAAAGATTGATTCTAGGATCGCACTCACGACTGATACATGGACTTCCAATCAAAATATCAATTATTTGTGTCTCACTGCACATTTTATTGATGAAAATTGGAAGCTACATAAAAGAATCATCAACTTTGTGGTCATGCATAGTCACAGGGGCAGGGAGATTGGGAAAATGGTGGAGCAATGCATTGAGGGGTGGGGAATAGAAAAAAAGGTGTCCACAATTACCGTGGATAATGCTAGCTCAAATGATGTTGCAATTAGCTATTTAAGGGAAAATCTTTCGAAACAAAGTTCGTTGATATTAGATGGAAGTGTTCCATACATGAGGTGTACAGCTCATATATTAAATTTGATTGTGAAAGATGGCTTGAGCATGGTACGTGACTCCATTGCACGCATCCGAAATGTGGTTAGGTATGTAAGGAGTTCTCCCACGAGAGCCGAAAAATTTCAATCTTGCATTGAGAGAGAACGGATCACTTACAAGGGTTCGGTGATTCTTGACGTTGCCACTAGATGGAACTCCACTTACCTCATGTTAGACACCGCCGTAAAGTTCAGAATAGCTTTCAAAAGGATGGAAGACGACGATCCAAATTTTGCAAGTGAGCTTAATTATGAAACTCCTAAGGTTGATGATTGGGAAAATGCTATTGCTCTTTCTGAATTTCTAAAAGCATTCTATGATGCCACCATTGAAATGTCTGGGAGTTCATATGTTACTTCAAATGATTATTTTGAAGGGATAGCTCTTTTGTATAAATATTTGAAAGATACGGTCAATGATTCGGATCCTAAGCTTCAAGCTATGGGCTTGAAAATGAAAGAAAAATTTGACAAATATTATGGAAGCTTGGATAAAGTGAATGTGATGGTGTTGATTGCGGTTGTGTTAGACCCTAGAACCAAGTTAAATTATGTGAACTTCTTGTATGGACAAATTTATGATGATGAATCGAAAGTTGAAGAGATGCATTACAAGGTGAAGGATACATTGGAGCGTTTGTATGAATTTTATGAGCAATCTTCTCTTATTTCAAGTGATCAGAATTTTGATGGCTATAATGTGGGTGTAAGTAGTAGTAGTTCCAATACCGATACGGGTGGTAGTGAAGGATTAAAGAAGTCTAAAGGCCAAGCTTGGAAGAAAATGTTTTTATATTCGAAAGAACAATGGAGAAGTGACAAGTCGGAGCTTGAGCAGTATCTTGAAGAAAAAAATGAAACGAATCTTGATCTTGACATTTTGATTTGGTGGAAGACTATTGGCTCAAAATATAAGATCATTTCTTTGATGGCTCGAGATGTTTTGTCCATTCCTGTGACTACCGTTGCTTCAGAGTCAACTTTTAGTACACCGGGTCGTGTGCTTGATTCCTTTCGAAGTTCTTTAACTCCCAAAGTAGTTGAAGCTTTGATTTGCACTCAAGTTTGGTTGAGAGCCGTTCGTGTACCGCTTAATGTTGAAGAGTGCATCGAGAACGTAGAACAATTTGAGTTGGGTAAGTAATTTGTATATCTTTATATATTGTAATTCTTTTTGTATATCTAATAAGTGAATATTTTATTTAATCTCTTATTCTTCTTCTTCTTTTCAGATATGGTTGATCTTAATAAGGAGATTATCATTGATAAATAGAGTTGGTGGTGTTGCATTACAATGGGTCTAGCGTTTGAGAAGTCGAGCAAGGTCTTTTGTTGGCTTTGTGTGCTGCTTTTAACTATGCAAAAGTTGATTGATGAGCAACTTTGTTTGTCGTAATCTTAATGTAGGCTCCTCTTATGTACATTGAATTTTTGAACTATGTTGTCAAAGAGTTTAGGAGCCTTTAGATAGGCAAAATGGCATGATTCATGGAGTATTATTGATATTGATTTTTTTTTTTTTATGTCTTTACTTAGGATTTTGACTGATTTTCATCCATGTCTTTGCAAGGTTTTTTTGTGCCAAAGTAATCACAGGGAAAGGGTGCAAAGTTCACATTATGAAGTAGATGAAAAGGTTTTTCATCTCCTTAGTATTTTTTGCTTCGTCATTTTCATTTGAGAGAGGAACATGCCTATCATTTATTATTTCTTTTCTTGTTGGTTTCACTTTTGTTGGAATTAGGACTTGCCTAGTTGTGGATTTCGACGGTTTTTGTTTTCACTTTCACTTTCACTTTCAGCTGGCAATTTTGCTATTTAATTGTTGAATCATCATATACATTATAGTTCAAATCTGAAAATGGACAAAAAAAAAAAAAAAAAAAAAGGAGAACCTGTGGAACCTGGAACCGACCCTGGAACCTGTGACAGGGTAGGTTCCAGGTTCCTTGTTTTGGCGGGTAGGTTCCAGGTTCCAAATTTTTTGGAACCTGTACCCGAGGGTAGGTTCCAGGTTCCAAGCAGAACCGAACCGGAACCTGGAATCGCTCACCCCTACAATCAACTAGCCACTCATGCCTTTCAAAGTGCGAATTGTCTACTTACTTTTTTTTTTTTTTTTTGGTGACCCAGGGAATCCCGTAAGTTGACAGCCGGCAAGCAAACCCTGAGAGAGCGACTGCAAAACCCACACTACTTTCGGTGTCGTTTATAAAGAAAAAAATATGAAGTGCTAGACACCTAAAATGCCAAAACTTGACACGCAGGGACACTTAAGTGTCAAAAGTTAAGAAAATAATACTTAAATGTCAAAATCGGAGCAAAATGAAGTATCAATCCAGCCAAAATGCTGACATGGCAATTTTCTGACAAAATAAACGTAAAACAGTGTCGTTTTGCATGCGACGTGACTAGAAATTGCAAAAATGATGTTGTTTTGTTTCTAACGTGCTAAATAATTAATATAAAAATTAATTAAATTAAATTTATTTAAAATATTTAAAATTTAAAAATTTAAAAAAAGTGGGGGAGGGGAGGCGGCTGAGAGCTAAGCCCTCACCACCGCCGCATCCTTGCTATTGTCGGGAAGGGCCAGCGACGGAGGGCTTTGGTCGACGATGGTCAGCTGGGGTCGCCGACCAAAGCCCTTGGCCAACTGGTGGCGAGGGCTCGCGGGCCCTCACCGCCTCCCCATCGTCGCCAAGAAGGGCCAGCAATGGTGGGGAGAGCGTTGGCCGGGGTCATCAAACCCTGGCCAAGGGCCGGTGACCCTGGCCAATCAATGGTGAAGGCTCACGAGCCCTCGCCCAAATCTGGAACGAGGGTTGCGGCCCTCACCCAGATTTTATGAGGGCTCACAGGCCCTCGCCGCCGGTTGACTAGGGGCCGGCGACCTCGGCCAACCCTCCTCTCTCCATCACGGCCCTTCCGGCGATGGTGAGGTCTCAGCCCTCGGTTGTCTCCCTTCCCCCTACTTTTTTTTTTTTTAATTTAAATATTTGTATTTTTATTTTAAATGTTTTAAATCAATTTATTTTTAATTTAATTTTATTAAATTTTAACTATATCAGCACTAAAACGACGTCGTTTTTGCATTGTCTAGCCACATCAGCATGCACAACGACGTCATTTTACACTTATTTCTTCGAAAAATTGCCACCTTAGCATTTTGACTAGATTTTAGTCGAATTGGCACTTAAGTAATCAATTTTATTTCAATTTTGGCACTTACGTGTCACTTTCCTAACTTTTAGCATTTAAGTGTCCTTCTACATCAAATTTTGGCACTTGAGCTATACTTCTTCCAAAAGAATATGTATTTCTCTTGCTCCCCAAAAGATAACAACTTGAATATGGAGCAGTGTCGTTTTCAATTGCAACATTTTTCTTTATGTAGGCTTCAATGATCAACCTAGAAGACAACAGCATACCAGTATCAAGACAAAAAACAAGAACATAGGTCAGAAGCCGTGGCTGAAGTGGCAAGACAACGACTCGAGCCCGACCAATAATGCTTCCTTATTCTTCGACCAAAACAAGAAAATTTACACTTCCATCGCTTCCATTCTAATTCTTCAAGAATTCATGTGTACTTTTTTCTTTCCATTATAACCATGTTGGGAGGCCATATCAAAGACTATATGCCCATCACTGTTTCACAAAGTGTTGGGTTTTCAAGAGAAAAGTATCAAAAAAGTCATAAATCTATTGCATTAATATCAATTCAATCATAAACTTTTCAATTGGACCAATTCAGTCATAAACATTTTTAGTTTTGATACCAATAAAGTTCATTTGACCAATTTTGACCGATTGGCACTAACGTGGATGCCAACTAATAGCCAAATACTGACATGGCAATTTTTTAATTTTTTTATATTTATTAATTTTTTTCCTTTTTCTTTTCTTTTTCCTTTTCTTTTCTCCCTTTTTCCTCCTTGGACTATTCCGACAGTGGCTAGCAAGTCTCCGATGAGGCTCATGACCCTCGCTCGACCTCTCCCAGGGCTGCTAGCGAGCTGGCTTTGCCTGAATCTGGGCGAGGTTGGCCTCGTCTGCGGCCAACGAGGCCTATGTGGCCCTCCCCAAGCCTTGCTGCAAGTGAAGGTGGCCGTCACCAACCGCCTTCGCCCGCGGCAAGACTAGGGCGAGGCTGGCCTTGTCCAGATCCGGGCAAAGCCGCCTCGCCCGAGACCCTGGGTGAGGCCAAATGAGAGCCGCAACCCTCGTCAAATGGCCAACAAGCCTCCGGCCTGGAAGCCCTTGCCTCCACCTTAGCGATGGCTGGTATGGCCTCGCCAACCGGGGGCAAGGCCGCCTTCACCCACGGCAAGGCCAAGGCAAGGCTGGCCTCGCCCAAATCTGGGCAAAGCCGCCTCGCCAGCAGCAGGCAAGGGCTTCATGGCCCTCGTCCAGTGGCCGGAACAGTCCAAGGAGGAAGAAGGGAGAAAAGAAAAGGAAAAATGAAAAAAAAATAAAAAATAAAAAAAATGTATATTAAAAAATCGCCACGTCAACGTCTGACGATCAGTCAACGTCCACATCAGCGCCAACCGGCCAACATTATAAAAAGATTTAGAATTAAATCGGTCCAATTGAAAAGTTTATGATTGAATTAATATCAATACAATAAGTTTATGACTTTTTTGGTACTTTTCTCGATTTTCGAGGCTACAAGACCACCTCGCTGGTCGGCGGTCTCCCTTTCCTTAGCAATTGAGTAACTATCAGGGTTAAAGAGCTCTAATGATGTGTTTCATCACGATTTTTTTTACAGAGAAATATTAGCTGAATTTACGATATGATGCAATCTACGAAGATACTCACTTGCCTTACGAAACGTTCGATTTAAGTTGTAATAACTCATGTCATTAAAATTGCGTTCGACATCATCTGCACTCTAGACTTTTGGGATTTACGAAGTGGGTCATCCAGAAGAAGTCGAGCTCGTGCACTCGTGGAAGACGATCGAGAGTTGATGATGCGGGGCAGATGGAGACTTCTATCACTATTTTTTTTTTTTTTTTGTTTTGGCCAAAAAGCTTCGTCACTTGTATATACAAAACAACGCGTGCTGTCCTTGTTTGACTTCTGGGCGCGCACGTAGAATTCGGGCGCGAAGCGTTGCCGGCCATTGCGGACAAGCTTGACGCTTTGCTGACCATTTCTGCGAATCTCTCTCTCTCTCTGTGTGAAACAACAAAAACCTTCGCTCGTTCTTCAAGCTGGGAAGGTGCTCTTTTGGATCTTCTGCCGACGGCAAGAGCTACGAGGAGAATTGGGATCGACAGTTCTTCCATCTCAAGCGTAAGCAGCGACGTACGCTGTCCTACCCTTTTCCCTTTTCTTTTCGAATTTCTTGTTTAAGCATCTCGCGTGCTCGTTGTTCATGAGGATCGGCTATTTAGTAGCATCGGAAGCTCATTTGCATACGTTTGCTCATTGGGAGACTGCTCTGCTTGTGTTTTTTTTTTTTTATTTAAACTTCTTTCTTTTATGCAAGAACCTTCCATGAAATCATCGCTCTAGCCATAGCATCTTAGCTTTGAAGTGATTCTCTGGTGTTTTCCCTGTTTAGGTTTAGATGGTTGGTACAAGAGAAGCCCAATTGAGTATGGGGAAGCTAAACTTCAGGCTTGCGAGGGGCATTGCAGTGGTGGTGATCGGAGTCGTTGTGGCTATCGCATTTTCAGTCTTGATGCCACGAAAAACAGAGAATAGCTGCGCATTCAGGGACTCTGGGGTCTGCTGCTTCCCGGCGATTTACAACTTTGGCGATTCGAATTCCGACACCGGCGGTCTGTCTGCCGCGTTTTACCGGCTCCCTTCGCCTTATGGGAACAGCTTCTTTGGCAAATCATCGGGCCGGTTCTCGGATGGCCAAGTCGTTATTGATTTCATGGGTATGCTTCAATTCGAGTGTGTAGGAATATCAGATGGTTTTTTCCTGTTTTTATGAGGATTGCTTTTCCCTTTTCTGCTTTGATTTCCTGCTCAATGATCTAGTTTCTAGTTTCTACGGAGAACCCATTAATAAGTAAGTGCAAAAAAGTTCAGATTACATTCACATTTGGAGCGCTTGCTTGGTTTTGACTTCCAGTCTCTTGATTAAAATGCTCATGTTTATGGACATACTTCTACTGAGTTTCCCGTAGTGTATGTGAGGGACTTCTGTCGAGCAGGTCGCCATTTCAGTTTATTTGTGAGTTGTCGCTCAAGATCATCGTTAAAAGTTGCCTTTTGTTAGATGTAGCTTAAATGGTTTGACATGTTTTATGCCGATGCATTGTCCTCTCTCTTCGATGGCCGTAGATGGGATTCTACTCAAGCGCAATGCTAACTTTGCTGTCATCTTTTGCACAGCCGAGAAGCTTGGTTTGCCATTTCTATCCGCGTATTTGGACTCTGTAGGTTCAGATTATCTCCATGGAGCGAATTTTGCCACTGGAGGCTCTACTATCCAGCGAATTGACGGCCGAGCATTTGAAGCGAGACTTAGCCCTATATCTCTCGACGTGCAGCTTCTACAATTCCAACAGTTCAAGGCACGGACTAATGAGTTATTCAGTGACGGTGTCACAAGCCGTCTTCCACTACCGGGTGACTTCTCCAAGGCTCTATACACTCTTGACATCGGTCAGAACGATCTCCACGTCGGCTTTAGATTCATGACAGAAGAAAAAGTGCGGGCCTCTATTCCCAACATCACACATCGGTTCGCTTCAGTTGTCGAGGTTTGTAGCCTCTATATAGCATCTTCCTGAACTGAGGGTTTCTTAGCCGAGAAAACAAAAGGTCTTGCTGTTTTACTACTTTTAATACAGAAACGATTACAAGTTTCACCACTATAACTACATAAGAATTTAACTCAACCCATGTCGAGATCGGTTTCATTGCTTCTGGGTTGGATTCAATGTCATGGATCGAGATTCTCATTCTTCATCTGATTACTTCTTCAAATGGTCTAAAAAGTTTCTTCATCTTATTGATGTTAACACATGAATTGGAGATACTGATATCATCCTATGACATCGATCACTTCAAGTGTTGCTCACTCGCTTTACATAGCAATTCTCGTGTTCTCTGGTATGCATCTGCTAGTTTTCGATATTAGTGCTAGTAAAGCTAATGTAGTTGGCCTCGCTTTTCGGTCCAAACACTAAAAAGCCTGAGTTAGTCCTTTTGCATCATCCGCTAATGAGCTAAAATATTTTGGTGTGATCATGAGCTTTGTACCATCTCGTGATGCGATTTATCTAGATGTTACCACGCTTCTTTGTTGCTGCAGAAGCTGTACCAAGAAGGGGCAAGAGCTTTCTGGATACACAACACGGGTCCCATCGGCTGCATACCAATGACCGCCAGGCACATTTCCGCGATGCAGCCCGATAAGGTGGACGGAATCGGCTGTGTGAAGTCGCACAACGAAATAGCTCAAGAATTTAACAGGCAGCTCAAGGAGAGAGTGATTGATCTGAGAGCCAAACTCACTGATGCAGTTCTCACTTATGTCGACATGTACTCTGCAAAATTCATGCTGATAAGCGAAGCGGAGCAGCACGGTTAGTCCGTATCATGGTCTACTAATCTCTTTATTTGCATGTAATTAGGTGACAACAAGTGCTTTCTTGCAGTCTCGGACATGTTTGGATTCCCCTTCTGACGTGACTCAATTTGTTGGACAGGTTTCACCGATCCCCTCAGTTATTGCTGCGGCCACGACGGAGATCACTTTGTCACGTGCGGGATGAAAATGGCAGTTGATGGAGTTGAAGTTTCCGGGGATTCCTGCAGCGATCCATCCCAACACATAAGCTGGGACGGGATTCACTACTCTCACGCCGCGAACCTCTGGATAGCGAACAAAATCCTGGACGGTTCTTTCTCCGATCCCCCCCTGGCCATAACCGAAGCATGCCGTAAGGCCCTGTAGTCAGTCATGTGTAGTATGTAATAGTCAGAAAACAAGCGACTCGTTCCCATTCTTCGAAGAGCGAATCGAACTCCCTCCATGTTCATCTGGGAGGAGGCTGATTTCCGAGTTCTCTCGGCATCCTCGATGTACATCGTCTCTCAGGTCGAGATAGTCGAAGACGAAAGGGACGTGTTCGCTTGCCATTTGATATGTGTCTGATGGAATATGAATTCTAGATTAGCATCGTTCAGGAGCTGCACTAGTAAGTGCAAAAGAGAAAAGGAAGAGTTGATGGCTGAAAGGAAGAAAAGGTAAAATTAAACGAGGAGAAGCGACTCCACTGGGGATCGAACCCAGAATCTCTGGTTCCGTAGACCAGCGCCTTATCCATTGGGCCATGGAGTCTTTGTTGGTGGAATTGCCATTAAAGCATGCTTTTCATATTATAAAGAGAAAATAAAAAGGCCCCCATTTAGTCGGAGGATGCACGTTTCTATGCAAAGTTTCCAAGTTCTTATCTATGAATGTTTCGAAAACAACCGAAACGTAAAAGTTTCCGGGTGCGAGTCTACTTTGAATGACATTTTTTTGTTATGCACGAAATCTACAGCCAATCTTGAACCATGTTGAGCTCCTTAGGCAATCATAGATCTACTCACCAAAGAGAGGAGAAGTCCTCCTAAAAATCCTTTAGGAAGACCTTCCAATGCTCAAGAGGGCTAAAGTTGTTAAGTCATACATTTTTTTTTTTGGCTTAAGTCATACCTTGCTGGGAGTGGCAACTGTCCTAAAGAAGATTACCTAAACCTCGACCAAATCCCAATAGGTAGATAAATAGGATTGGGTAGTGATCTTATATGAAAAAACCCAACTTGATTCTACTTAAAAATTACTATATATGTTGTATATGATGGGTGAGTTTGGGAAAATATTAGGCCCAATTTTATACTCAGGGTCTACTCAAGCCTTGCCCAATGATCACCTCTATTGATTATTGAATATATATAACTGAATATTACATGTATTGAAAGTTGCAGAAACTAAAGCATCAAGTCATCCACTAAGATGGTAATCCGCACTTTATGGAGTATTGATATTTGTATTATAAGAAATGGTCCAACTATCAGTAACCATGTATGACTATGCTAAATGTATTTGAAAACAAACTTACTTTGTAACTTAGAGATACAAGGTAAAGAAAGCTTGAAGGATGAGGGTTTACAAGAGGATGAGGAGGAAGAATAGAGAAGTGAGATCTGAAAATTTCGAGTCCCCTTTTTCTGTATCAAGAGAGTGTATTTATATGAAGTGCTACAGTAAAAGTACTGCAGTGTTGAACAGTGTAAAGTGAACAGTACTTAGTGAATACATATATATATATATATATATATATTTATGAATTGGCTGGCTCTCTTTATATCAAGAGGCTACCTTAAGCTTATAAGATAATAATTTGGCAATAGAACAATGAAATTTTAATTATAAATAGATGTGGATATATGCGAAATAGAATCTTTAAGAAGAACATGGACGCAATATTTTATTTTCAACTTTTTACTTGATCTAACATCTTGTAATCAATGCATTTTGATTTTTTTAAGACCTAAACACTTGAACTTATAAGAAGGATACGGATA
Organism: Eucalyptus erythrocorys; assembly: GCA_014182555.1. Classification (NCBI taxonomy): domain Eukaryota; kingdom Viridiplantae; phylum Streptophyta; class Magnoliopsida; order Myrtales; family Myrtaceae; genus Eucalyptus; species Eucalyptus erythrocorys. The sequence goes on from CM024604.1 coordinate 28,395,564, forward strand.
TTAAAACTCAGATCTATGCAGTGCGTGTGTCTATATATATACATATATATATATTAATTTAGATGATACTTTAGATATTGACCAAAATTTCTAATAATTATGTTTAATTCTTTTTTTTGGTCGGAAAGTTCAATTCTAAACACCCACAAAAAATAATTTTGTTTCTTTTTTTTTTCTACTCACGAAATTCCTCCCAAATTTATGACGGCACAGAAAAGTGCCACGTGGCACAGCTCCGCCTCGAGCCATGTGGCTCAGATTGCACCTCCGAAACCGAAGCCATCGTCCCCTTCCTCCATCTCTCCCTCTCTCTCTCTCTACAACCGCCACTACAATGCTCTTCTTCTCCTCCTCACTCTCTCCCCAAAACCTCCTCTCCACCGCCTCCGCCTCCGCCACCACCGCCACCGCCACCGCCACCGCCACCGCCGCCTCCGGCAACCTCCTCCTCTTCTGCTTCCTCACCTCCCCGGCCCCCAAGCCCCACGTCTCCGCCTGCAAATGCCGCTCCCTCTCCCCAAGCTCGCCCTCCCCCAGGCCCGTCCCCCTCGCCGGCGCCGCCCCCGGCCCCGGCCCCGGCTCCCTCCGCCGCGTGGCCCACGGCGCCCCCCGCCCGGCGACGCGGAGCGGCCGCTCCTGCCCTCCGCCTCCGCCGTCGCGTCCGCCATCCGCAGGGCCTCGAGCTCGCCGGTGGAGTTCGCGCAGCGGGTGGAGCAGGACCAGAGGGGCGGCCTGGTGCTCCCGAGCCCCGACTTCCAGCGGCTCTGCCTCGAGCAGCTCGATCTCTTCCGCCGGATCGTCCATCCCGATGCTCTCCTCTCGGTCCGTTCCTCGGAGCATTTTTTACCCTCTCTTGTGTTTCCGTTTTTGCTTAGAAAGTCGAGATCGTTGTCGTTGCTTCGATGAGTTTTTCAATGTTAATGAGGAGCGTTCGATTCGAATTGGAACAGGTCTATGTGAGGCCGGCTGGTAGTTATGTGATGGACCGCCTAGAGCTGCGCCGCGTCGCTGCTCATCCGGAATCCAACGCGAATGCGTCTGACATTGTTATTTTGGTTGGCAATTTCAACGTTGCGACTGGATTGCGCGCTGCTGAAGCCGCACTTTCTAACCAACAAGTAAATGATCACTTTTGTTGCTCAGTCCTTTTTTTTTGGTGAATATTGTTGCTCAGTCCTTTCATTGCCATTTGCTTCAGTTTTTTTTTTTTTTTCTTTTTAGAGGCTGGAAGTTAGTTAGTGGATTACATTGTAGGTTGAAGAGATACTGGAGTCTCGGGCAGTGGTATTTCCAATGGTGAAGCACCCTTTTGTGGTTGGATTCTTGGTTGCCGAGTTTCCTACGATGGAAGAGCAGGAGACTTTGCATTCGCCATCTCCGGAGGATGTGTATGCATTGCCCCCTTCAGGACATGAATTGAAAATGAGGGGTACTCCGAGTGTAAATGATATGAAGCTCGGAATGCACCAGTTGAGTCCTGAGCAGAGATCGATTGCTGTCAACATCTCCCGTTCTATTGCAATGGCCTATGTCATGGATCAGGTACAACTGTTCGGCTAAGCTGGTTTGCCGCTCTCTTGTGTAACTGGATACATATGGATTCTATGTGTCCCGTTTCTATGTTTATTGCATAAAGAAAGTGCATGCTGAATCTGGACTCCAGGGATGTGGGTTAGTTGTCTAGTCTGCTGCGGCAACGACTGTTAATCATGAGTGACACCAATCCTTTTGACAAATTTTTTGATGATATTATTTTTCTATTTTTTGGGCCATTTTTTTATAATATGCTTCAGACACTACTTTGGTAAAACAGCATCTACTTCTGTATTGCATAATCCACCATAAGGCATGCGTGGTCTGTGCAGTGAGCAATTTGATCTTTTACTTGCTCCATGGATATCTAGAGGGGATTGACAGCATTTTCTGCTACCTAGATTAGATCATTGCACTTTTTTCGCTAGGCAGACATATTTTTAGGTTGTCATGCTTCATTTTCCAGTGGAATCCTGTGATTGACATGTTAGTCATGCAATATCGCACTCTTAATTAGGGTGTTTGGATAAGATATATCCTCCATGGAGAATATTCTAAAAGCTCGACCTGTTTGTAATCTGGTATTTATCAGGAGCTTTACTATTAATGCCCTTTTATTTTGGTAGATATTATCATCTGCTATTCACCCCTCATATACCTGAACTGCTTATCGGTTTGCTTGTATGCATAACATGTGATCAGCTTGCCTCACTGTAGCTCTGACTTTACTTCCTGCATATTTACATTGAACTAGTCCTTATTGTGTGCTGTTCAACTGAGATTGCTCCTGCTTGTGTTTGTTCCCCAACAGAAAGCAATGTTGCTCCAGCAATCTTCCTGGCAAAATAACGTCCGGATGAGCAACTTAGTGGAGCAGGTAAGGAGGATCATCTGGCATCAGCATGTGTTACTTGAAGTGATTGTTAAGAAATGTAATGTTTGAAAGTTTACACAGATTCGTGGTCCTCTGTCAAGCATTCGAAGTTTGACAAAAATGCTGTCTCTGCACATGAAACGAAGTGAGGTTTGTGTATTTCACTTCTTTCTTTCCCCCCTTTCTGGCCTGAAATTCTACATCTAAAAGACATGGTTGCAGATTTCCCATGACATTGTTGAAGACATCTTGGTGCAAGGTGATCGAATGCGAGATACTCTTCAACAACTTCAGGATGCAGTATACTTTACAAAGGTGCATGATCATTTCCTTTGACAGTTGTCCTTTTCTGGACACAGAACTGTCACTTTAGCTTTTCATCTCTTGATATAGACCACTGTTGTTTAGTAGTTGGTCACAGTGATCATGTAGAGTAGAGTTGTTTGCACGTGCTTGCTCATTGATGTCTCTGTGGCGCATATAAGTTTCTCATGGAGGACAAAATGTAGTAAAAGGTGGATGGAGTTGATTAATATGGCATTTGCAAGCCTTTGTCTATGTTGGTTTTTTTTTTCCCTTGTGTTCTCTAACCATGTTAGAACACTTCTTGGTGAAGCATGATATGCTTCTTGTCTTGTAGACTTATCTACATCGACAGATGTATCTGTTGATCAATTTTTGCCAACCTTCAGCACCCCCTCAGTCACCAGTGCTTTCCATTTTGGTAGAGTCAAAGTCATTTAACTGTGCCAATCTTTTTGTATGCAGTAACAGATGTGACCTTTCTGTTAATGTAGCTGACTTCTACAACATCTGCAGTTCAAAGTTACCGTTACAATTTTACAAATAGACAAAACTTAGTTCTTCATGTTCTGTTGGTATTGCAAAGAGACTGTCAGCCTGACAATTCATATAGCTGGCAATAGATCTGACTCTTTTCATTTGATATTTCTCAGGCTAACATAATGCGGTACAATGAAGAAACATTAAAGAAAGTGCACAACTCAACCTATGCCCATCCTGGTTCTGGAAGGTCTCAATTGACAGATAATATTCAAAGCGAATTTTCAAAAGGTGATCGGTTCTCTCAGAATTCTGCTGTGAAAGATTTAGAGTTGCCAATGCCACCTCTTGCTCTTGCACCTCTTCAACAACATGGAATCAGGTAATTATATTCCTCAAGCTGGACCAGATGCTTCCATTATTCTGAGAGCAATTTCTTCTTGCTTTTTATATGTGAATACTGTAGCTTCTGTTCGTCACTTGAATCGCTTCTGCTAGTAATGCTATAACGAGCTAGCTTTAAACCTACATATGAATATATGGAACTAACTATAAGTAACTTCATTTATGGCTTTTACCTTTCATAGGCTATGATTCGAGCTGACAAATGTGTTCTTGGATGAAGATTTTACTATTCTTAAGGCAATGAATTTCTATATGTGCATCAAGAAGCAACACTAGTTACAGTTACAATTTCTTATATTAGGTTGTGCTTTCCTTAATTTGATTTATGTGCATTAGTACTTCTGGATGTATGCTGATCACCACCTTCTCTATTTTTTTAGAATGACACTCAGAGAGCATATATATATATATGTTAACCTGATAACTTGATACCACCGGACCTTACAAGTTACAAGTCTGGTTACTGATTTTCGTAAGAGCATGGCTGAGAGAACTGAAATTGGACTCATGCACAAGATGGGAAAGATACTCGTTGCTTTTTAGCGACGTTCAACTATTTAAAGGAAACTTGACCACTTTCATCATGACATCTTAAAGTTGTTGATTAAATGTGGAGGTGCTCTAGCAAGAGAGCTCGTGATTTCATTACTTTTGCAGAAATTCAAAGTTTCAATGGAAATAATGGAAATGGATAAATCTTTGTACAATGCTTTCTCATGGAATTATCTCATTTTTCTCATTTTACGTTAATCCACCTGATTATCCCCTAATGCCCTTTCTTCTTGTCAGGAAGACCGTGCAATGTTTCTGATGTGCTCTCGGACCTCGTTGATGCCATAAGACCTCTTGCCCGTAGTCAGCAACGTGTGGTAGAACTAAGTGAACTTTCACAGCCCTTGCAAGTTGCCATAGAAGAACCTGCTTTCCGCCAGGCTCTGAGCAACTTGATCGAGGGTGCATTGTTGCGTACGCATGTCGGGGGAAAGGTTGAAATAGTGTTAACAGGAGCACCAGCAGGTGGTGCTCTTGTGGTAATTGATGACAATGGGCCCGATATGCATTACATGGTATGTGCAAAGAGTTCTTACCATTTCTTATCTCGATTCGTGAATAGCTAATTGAATTTCTGGTTTTGGCTTGTATAGAGGTATGTGGTTAGAGCTTAATTGTTACAGATATTACTAGCTCTGTTCTATATTAATATTTCATATCACTCATTTAGTAGTTTGTTTAGCTCTGTTTTCATATAATCCCTTTTGACCTTATAGCTTAAATATGTTAGTTTGACAGTCTAACAAAGTATTAAAGGCAAGTTTTAGGGTGTGTTTGTTTTACCGAAAACTTCATGATAAATTAACTTTTCCTTGAAAATTATTTTCAAAAAAGATAGTTTTAATTTGTTTGGTGACTTAGGGAAAGTGATTCCTTTCCTGCCAAAAGGGGAAGACATTTTCCCCCAATCTAAGTTTGTTGTTTTCAGTCCGTGGAAAGTGTCTTCTATGATCTATTAGTTTTTCCATCATCCAAACACCAGAAGGTTGGAAAAATTTTCTGAAAACAATTTTCCTTCAAGCAAGTGGCCCCTTAACCCTTTATACCCTCATTTAATATTTCATTGAAGTGGGGTTCTTTTCTCTCTCCATCCAATTTGCTCATGAGAGAAGATACTAAAGTATCTCATTTCCGGTCTGTGCGGTTTGTCTGGGCCTTATATTGATGGTGTCTCCTTTTATGTCATAGCTTAAGATGTTGTTGGGTTTGATGTTAATTAGTTTTGGTTAGTAGTATCTGAAACTGAAGAATTGACTACGTGATTGTTATTGTTGATCAGAAAGAGATGGCTGGGAGATAGTCCAAGTGGACCTATGTTAGTAATACATGGAAAGTGTTCCTTAAGCATGCATTCTTGGTAAAGAAAGAGATGTTTCTATGATTTGGGTTTAGGGAGTGATATGCAGGATTTAATAGTTTTTACTGTGATATCAGGTGTATTGTGCTGACACTTCACTGAATGAATTGAGGCATGACAGAAGCATCAAATCTATCGTTGCATAAGAGTTCTCGTGGTATTAGGTATATTAAAAAATATTTTAAAAGAGACCCTGGATGGAAATAGATAGTGAGATGCTAGTCTGGACAATTTTGCACAGTAGGATCTTGCATGCAATCTGTAGAGATGGGAGTAAAGACATCTGGTAAATACTCGCATGAAATCAAGGAATCACTCATTTTTCTTTTCCTGGGTTTGTACCACAATTTATACCGTTGATAATGAATAAATCGCCGTCGCTCACTCAATTGCTTTTCGTGGGTTTATACCTTAAATTTAGGCCCTCTAATACTTGTTTTCTTCCTTTTTGTGTTTGCCTACAGACACAAATGCACTCACTGACACCATTTGGGTCAGATCTTTTCTCCAAAGATATGGTTGAAGACAACATGACATGGAACTTTGTAGCGGGGCTCACCGTTGCTCGAGAGATACTCGAGAGCTATGGCTGTGTGGTCCGCGTGATATCACCACGGACCCCGGATGCTGCCCTTGGTGCTGGTGGAACTCGCATCGAGCTATGGCTTCCCTCTTTTGCATCTGTATCCCATCCAGATAGCCCTGCGCAGGAAGTTTAGCAAGAATGAATCGGTCTCTCTGGTGGTAATCTCCTTCCCCCTCAATATCAGTAACCGATATGGCGGGTTTTGCCTTTCAACTACTTCCCACTTCTGAAATACGTGGGAGGTCCTGTACAGAGGGTTTAGTCTTGTTCTGATATAGGCCGTGACAAACTTGCATAATAAACATGCAATGTAGGAGATTCGCAGCTCTCCATTCAATCGGAAACCCATAGATCATACAGCATACGTGGTAGATAGTGATGTGAAATTCAAAGAAGGTGAAGTATTGAGCAAGTTTACGTCTGTACCAGTTCTGCGAAACTAGAAAGTCGAAATCGCTCTGCCACCATTGTTATCTATCGAGGTGGTCATAGATTGGATGTCGGTTGTCATTGTGTGAGAACTACCAATATTAAAGAAGGGCAGGTTGTGGTATTGGCTTTTGAATGAATTCTCCATCTCATAGCATTTTGTGACACAATTAAGCGATAACGAGTGGATGTCGATGTTGAGAAACATGCAGTGTTATTCCCAACGAAGATGTGGGGAATTTTACACTCTTTGCATGGAATATATTTGGCTCAAGCCGAGCCCGACCCACGACTTTGCCTTTGCTGAGTGCAGCGGGATCTGTAATCGATTAATTTTGCACGGAAAAGCCTGTGCGCTCTTTGGGCGAGGTTTTCGATTCCGACATTGTGAGCCTTTGGCAAGACATCTTTTTTTTTTTTTTTTTTTGGTGTGTCTGGCAAGACATTGGATCGCTTGATATGCGAAGTCGAAGGCGCAAACTGGACGGACGTTAAAGCCGGGTTTCGAACTTGACGTGCGGCGATCATCGCGCTCCAATTGCTCGAGGAGGACGATGGCCCGTCCAAATCGAAGTCATTCTTTGGGCCTAACTGGTGGGGAGGGTGAGTAGAAGAAAAGCAATCACCCTCTCAAAGAGCTTTGGTTCCCTTTTAGCTCCATCTTAAATATATATGAATTATCTACGCGGGATATATTTCACTAATTTTACTCCGTAAGGCGCAAAGCAAAGTCCTAATGTGTATATATTTGATTAAATAAAGTTATTCTTATGTATAATGTTGCAAGGTGGGATACACGTCGTGCTTTTGATTTTTTCTTTATGAATTGGAGGAAGAATAGTGTGAGGCTAACATGAAGTATGAAGGTTGATGTTGGCCAAGGTATTGAGAATCGAAGCTGGAGAGCTAGAACTCTTGCCACCAGTGCGAAGAGTTTGTTCTTCGAAGTTAAGAAATTAAAGCACGACAAATGCTCTTAAGAGTATTCTGAATGGGATTGGTAATTTGTATTCATACACAGTTATAATGTATCTTATATATGTATAATATCCACTCGCCTAATAATTCAATCTTTACGCTCGGATTTTCCAATAAGATCGACCCATTACTAACACTTGAACTAATCACACGCGACTCTCTCTAGTTGGAAATCACTCTTTGACGACAATAATACTTCGTGTAACAATGTACTAAACGAGATTCGTGGACCGCCCTCGGCCGAGACAGAGCGAGCGAGCTAGGCCTGCGATGTTGATGTCAACTGTGTTTTCTTGTGGTATCATTTTTTCCCGAAAATCTGTCCTCTACCACTACAGTACAGAAACTTGTGCTGCTACAACTACGGTACAGAAACTTCGATTGGCGCTTGAATTTCTTTATTTTTTTATTTAACGGATTTTAGATAGCAGACGTCATCCCACACATATGTCAAGGTGGGGTTCAAAGCCATCACAAGCAACATTTGTCGTAAAGCAAAGGACAGGAAGGTGGACAATAACCCAATGTGCACTACGGGTCCGAAACCCTAAAAGCAACTCGAGGTCCCTCCTTGCTGACCTGGATCCGATAGCTGCCCAAAGAGAGAGATTACTGATAGAGAGAGTGATTGAAAGATGATCCTGACCAATTTGCCACTTCCATTTCAGGTTTCCAAGCATCTCAACATCAAGGTGCCGCAACAGGCACGGCGTCAAGTCCTATTTTTCAAGAACTCTGCAAGGACTGACATTTTTAATGGCCGAAAGCAGTACCACATTACGATAGCTACAAGTTGACATGTACAGTTGACTAGGATAACCGAGGAGGCAATGAGCATTTTAAAAAAGAAAAAATAAAAAAAGATCAAGATGCGCAAGCACGTGAAGATATCCGTCTTCCCCGGCAGATGGGACACAAAAGAACCCACTCAAAGCATTCAGTTGAAGAAGAGATCCTTTCATGGTGCCGCCACTACTTCAGCCATTTCCTGCTCCACCGTGCTAGGCGTGACAGGGAAGTAATGGTAATGAAGCTCCCCAACATCATCACCGGATAGCTTCTTCCAACCAGTTGTTCCCACATGATAGACTGGATGGGAGAGAACAAAAAAGGCTCATTTTAAAGTTCATCCTATCGAACCATGTAAGAACCACACGTGAGCTTGGACAAATATTTCCCAGATGTGGGTGCGCTCTGCGCATGCGTGCATATGTGAGTGAGAGAGAGAGAGAGAGAGTACCGCTTGCAACTCCACCACTGGCTCCATCACGAAAAGTTGCATGGTAAATGGCTCTTCTAGCCAATTCTGCAGCCTCTTCAACTGACATGTCATAACGATAGCTAGCAAATGCAAGGGCAGGAAAATCATCAGATTGAAAATGGTATTCATGAAAATTTTCAAATTAATAATCAATAAAAACTTGAAGAAACTTCAGACTTCAACAGGGTTTGGTGTAATTACAGATGAAAACTAATGCCACTAAGGGAAAGCTACTCAATCATTGGGATACATGCTAACAAAAAGCTTAAGCGCATGTAGGTTGAACCATCCCAAGGGAAGAGTATCTACATTGCATATTTGCATTGTCAGGAATGACCACTGCTGGTCCAGACCTCGCAATAAATCTAAGATTGAAGGTTATAGTATTTGCACTTATTTGTATTCCAACGATATCTTAAAAAATAACCCATTGCATGTTTTATATTCACGATCCAAAGTCTGACCACCATCATTATTCAAAGGACTTCTCCACTCCCCATAGAACGAAAACCAATCTAGTTTCTTACCGTGTGCAATGCAGATGCAGGATAAAAGTATGTTGTATGACTAACACAAAAAGAAGATGGAGAAGAAAGTTTGTTCTCATTCTTGCTCTTTCATTTGGGGTTGGTAGACAGAGCTTCAACACAGCATTCAACCCCCACATGCTTCCCACTAGCTTTTAGCTCTTTCTATAATTTAAACGGATTAATTCATCTATTCTTACTGCTGATAATTAGGAGAATTTGTTGCCTCTTCTGCATATATAAGCAACACAATGACAAGAAGGATTTCTGACTAAGGAATGAGTAAGAAACGCATCCAAAAGATGTTTGAGTATCCATTTTTTGAAAAGCAAATTAGTCCAATACAATTGACAACCCACAGGCCAATACTGCTAAGAAAGAACATACCTGCTATCCAAAACCCCATATGCATATGGTGACCCAGATCCAACCGAGAAACGAGTCCCTTTCAATCTTCCTCCCTCACTGTCCACGTAATGTAGACCTGGGCCCTACAATGAGTAGAAGCAAGATATTGAAAGATACAGACAAAAAGCCTATATATTGTTTGAATGGACATGCCAATACCGTCTCATCCCAGCCAGCAATCATTGTCCCAACGGATAGACCCATTCCACGATATGAGTAAAGAATGTTGGCAAGGAGCTTTGAAGCCCCTGTGACTGAAATCCTCCGTTTGTTTGCCAATTCATGGAGCCGACACTATTCAGATAAAGCACATTTTCAATAACACTTCGTATTGTTAAAAGCATGTAAAGTTCACCATCATGAAGTTCAGACACAGTGGAGATAGGTTATAGTATACATATATCTTTACAAACCATAGTAACACTCTTCCATCACAGTTGTTCATATTAATTGATACTAGACATAGAGAAACCACAAAGTTATGGATGCAATTCATCGATTAATTCTGCCTAAAGAAAGAAGTATCATTTAACACAAAGCGAACCAACAATTTATGATTCCCCATTTCTCATTACATAACATGCAACCTTCCAAAAGAAACAAGTATCTTAGTATGCGTGAAGATTAGCAATCCAGAGTTTCTAAGAAAGAAAGTAAGCTAATTTTTCCCTTTTATTAATGGTCTTCTTTAGTCAAGTCTATCAGAAAAAAAGATTCATATTGCTCTACTTTGTTTACTCATAAGCTTGCTTTGCAACCTGAGAATCTTAAAATTGATGACGACAATGAGATAATATTGTGCTCAACATGCTCAGTGTGAACAAGCGAGCAGATTTCCAATTGCTGAAGCAGCAACTCAATAGGGGAATGTCAAAGTGTATCCTAGTTCACTATTTGCAATTCAAGTGTCACTAAGTTCCTTTCATAAGGTATCACCATCAACAAAAAGATAAATTAAAAAGAAGTAATAAAAAAGAATTTCCTGTCGAGGAGAAAAGTGATTACCTTAATACCGAGATTTCGGTGCCAAAATTGGCAGTCAGCAGCTCCTCCAGCCATTGTTCCGAGCATGTATGGATTTATTTCAATTATCTTCTTCACGGACTGAGATGCTACAGATAACAGAAATGAAAAATTGATCATAATAATGTTAATCACACCAAACTTCATTGGAGCATGCACTAATGAACATTGATCAAGACGACCATATACGGTGCATTACCTGGTCCAAAGGCAGTAACGTGTACTACATAACATAAAAGAATACGAGCTTGTGAATCTATTTGAACAAAACATGGGCATCTCTCCCCCCGGCCCCCCAGTCCACATTAATAGCCATAACACGCATCCTGATGATATAACTAAATCAACAAAAATGAACTTACAGATATAGCCTCCCATGCTAGCTCGAGAATCAGCAGCAACCATGACGCCCTCTTTAAAAATAAAAGCGAGGGTGGTAGTTCCCTTAGCTGGCTTCACCATCTGCACAGCTTCTTTTTGAAAGTTGTCGAACTGAAAAAACAAACGCGAATGTAAAAACCCATCGTCCGACTGATCAACTCGGCACACACAGCCAAGCCAAAGAAAACAACAGATTCTCAAAACTCACATCACAAGCACCAGGAATTTCAAAAGCTGAGGCAACTGAAAACCCCTCAAAAAGCTCCTTGTTCATCCCGAAAACCGGCATGGTGGACTCGAGGCCGCTGGTATTGAGCTTCATGGCTAAAACCTGTAAGAAAAAACTCAGGCAACTGAAAACCAAGGCAAAGACCATCTGCACGCAAGAGATTTCAGGAGCCTGAAAACTGCAGATCCTACACCATCAGTCTCATTAGCATTGTTTTCAAGATCCATCTCCCAATTCCATGAAAGAATATCACTACAATCCCTGAAAAGCTATACCTCAAACAGTTTACTTGACCACTTTTTCGAAAACATTGATCCAGAGTTTTCTATTGGCAAAAGATGTAGCATAGTTTACATGACACAATCTACGGTGACTAATACCCTGAATGATTTTAAGTTTTCTTTTCAGCCTGCTTCAATGGAGAACCAAACACTTCACCATGAAAACCCAAATCTGCTACGTTGATTAACTAAATGGCAAATTATCAATGCTTGGAAGGCAGGACCGAACCATTAAAGCTATTAGTAGACGCCCACTCAAAAGTTCACGACACAGCAGCCAATGATCCTTCCAATGAATCCAAAGTGCAATACTTATAGTTGCATCGAGACAAGCATTAACAAGGAAATGGTTTGCAACAGCATGTGGATGAATAAAGAATGTCGGCTGACAATTTCAATTCAACTCTCTCGCACAAAACAAAAATCATTTTCAATTCAAGTACAAAAAGAACCGGAGTGAACAGCAGTTTAATAATTTTCACTTCAAATGTGTCGATAAATCAAAAACAATTAGACAGACCCATCTGGAAAACCGAGGAAATTTGCGAGCTTACGGATGAGGAAGCCGGCAATGGATGAAATAGAGGGAGGGGGAGCTGGAAATGGCGCGACGAGGAAGCAGATGAACGCAGACGAGGAAGCAGCGCGATGGGGAGCTCTCTTAGTTTTTATGCTTCTTCTTTCTTGCTCGGCAGGAAAGGTGCGTTGCTGGGCCTGGAGCCTAAATGGGCCAAGAGGCCCGGCCCATTTATGTTCGTTCGATCTGCGTTTCCTGTGCCAATCTCATGATCGCAGTGACATCGCACCTCCAAAACCGAAGCCATCTCTCTCTCTCTCTCTCTCTCTACAATGCTCTTCTCCGCCTCACTCTCTCCCCAAAACCTCCTCGCCGCCGCCGCCGCCGCCGCCTCCGGCAACCTCCTCCTCTTCTGCCTCCTCACCTCCCCGGCCCCCAAGCCCGACGCCTCCGCCTGCAAATGCCGCTCCCTCTCCCCGAGCTCGCCCTCCCCCAGGCCCGTCCCCCTCGCCGGCGCCGCCCCGGCCCCGGCCCCGGCTCCCTCCGCCGCGTGGCCCACGGCGCCCCCCCCGCCCGGCGACGCGGAGCGGCCGCTCCTGCCCTCCGCCTCCGCCTCCGCCGTCGCGTCCGCCATCCGCAGAGCCTCGAGCTCGCCGGTGGAGTTCGCGCAACGGGTGGAGCAGGACCAGAGGGGCGGCCTGGTGCTCCCGAGCCCCGACTTCCAGCGGCTCTAACGATGGCGCGACGGGGAGCTGGCGATGGCGCGACGAAGGAAAACGCTGTGAAGTCTGCGGGTGTGAGAGGTAAAGAAAGAAACGGGACGAATTCGGGTTTTGGACTTTTGGGTTGGCTTACAAACCGGTTCCCAAAGCGGTCCGGTCGATCCGGTTTCCGGGTGGATAATCCCTCGGAACCGGTTCCCGGACCGGTTCAAACCGGTTCTGAATTTTGGGAACCGGTTCTCAGACCCGTTTCAACGGGAACCGGTTCCCAACCTGTTTTCCGGGTGGGCCGGTCCAATTGCACACCCCTGAGCATCTCTTGATAGCATGATGAGAATTAAACTTTATGAAGGAAGAACACTGTCTAAGAAATCACCCATCTTTAGCAAATAGAAATATAGCTGTTCATGTAGACAAAACTTAGCTCTTCATGTTCTGTTGGTATTGCAAAGAGACTGTCAGCCTAACAATTCATATAGCTGGCAATAGATCTGACTCTTTTCATTTGATATTTCTCAGGCTAACATAATGCAGTACGATGAAGAAACATTAAAGAAAGCGCACAACTCAACCTATGCCCATCCTGGTTCTGGAAGGTCTCAATTGACAGACCATATTCAAAGCGAATTTTCGAAAGGTGATCGGTTCTCTCAGAATTCTGCTGTGAAAGATTTAGAGTTGCCAATGCCACCTCTTGCTCTTGCACCTCTTCAACAACACGGAATCAGGTAATTATATTCCTCGAGCTGGACCAGATGCTTCCATTATTCTGAGAGCAATTTCTTCTTGCTTTTTATATGTGAATACTGTAGCTTCTGTTCATCACTTGAATCGCTTCTGCTAGTAATGCTATAACAAGCTAGCTTGAGACCTACATATGAATATATGTAACTATCTATCAGTAAGTAACTTCATTCATGGCTTTTATCTTTCATAGGCTATGATTCGAGCTGACAAATGTGTTCTTGGATGAAGATTTTACTATTCTTAAGGCAATGAATTTCTATATGTGCATCAAGAAGCAACACAAGTTACAGTTACAATTTCTTATATTAGGTTGTGCTTTCCTTAATTTGATTTATGTGCATTAGTACTGCTGGATGTACGCTGATCACCACCTTCTCTATTTTTTTTTACAATGACACTCGGAGAGCATATATATTTATATGTCAACCTGATAACTTGATACCACCGGACCGTACAAGTTGCAAGTCTGGTTACTAATTTTCGTAAGAGCATGGCTGAGAGAACTGAAATTGGACTCATGCACAAGATGGGAAAGATACTCGTTGCTTTTTAGCAACATTCAACTATTTAAAGGAAACTCGACCACTTTCATCATGACATCTTAAAGTTGTTGATTAAATGTGGAGGTGCTCTAGCAAGAGAGCTCGTGATTTCATTACTTTTGCAGAAATTCAAAGTTTCAATGGAAATAATCGAAATGGATAAATCTTTGTACAATGCTTTCTCATGGAATTATCTCATTTTTCTCATTTTACGTTAATCCACCTGATTATCCCCTAATGACCATTCTTCTTGTCAAGAAGACCGTGTAATGTTTCTGATGTGCTCTCGGACCTCGTTGGTGCCATAAGATCTCTTGCCCGTAATCAGCAATGTGTGGTAGAACTAAGCGAACTTTCACAACCCTCGCAAGTTGCCATAGAAGAACCTGCTTTCCGCCAGGCTCTGAGCAACTTGATCGAGGGTGCATTGTGGCATATGCATGTTGTGGGGAAAGGTTGAAATAGTGTTAACAGGAGCACCAGCAGGTGGTGCTCTCGTGGTAATTGATGACGATGGGCCCGATATGCATTACATGGTATGTGCAAAGAGTTCTTACCATTTCTTATCTCAATTCGTGAATAGCTAATCGAATTTCTGGTTTTGGCTTGTATAGAGGTATGTGGTTAGAGCTTAATTGTTACAAATATTTTTAGCTCTGTTCTATATTAATATTTCATATCACTCATTTAGTAGTTTGTTTAGGTATGTTTTCATATAATCCCTTTTGACCTTATAGCTAAAATATGTTAGTTTGACAGTCTAACAAAGTATAAAAGGCAAGTTTTAGGGTGTGTTGTTTTACCGAAAATTTCATGATAAAGATAGTTTTAATTTGTTTGGTGACTTGGGGAAAGTGATTCCTTTCCTGCCAAAAGGGGAAGACATTTTCCTGCAATCTAAGTTTGTTGTTTTCAGTCCATGGAAAATGTTTTCTATGATCTATTAGTTTTTCCATCATCCAAACACCGGAAGGTTGGAAAAATTTTCCAAAAACAATTTTCCTTCAAGCAAGTGGCCCCTTAACTCTTTATACCCTCATTTAATATTTCATTGAAGTGGGGTTCTTTTCTCTCTCCATCCAATTTGCACATGAGAGAAGATACTAGAGTATCTAATTTCTGGTCTGTGGGGTTTGTCTGGGCCTTATACTGATGGTGTCTCTTTTTATGTCATAGCTTAAGATGTTGGGTTTGATTTTAATTAGTTTTGGTTAGTAGTATCCGAAACTGAAGAATTGACTACGTGATTGTTATTGTTGATCAGAAAGAGATGGCTGGGAGATAGTCCAAGTGGACATATGTTAGTAATACATGGAAAGCCTTCCTTAAGCATGCATTCTTGGTAAAGAAAGAGATGTTTCTATGATTTGGGTTTAGGGAGTGATATGCAGGATTTAATAGTTTTTACTGTGATATCAGGTGTATTGTGCTGATACTTCACTGAATGAATTGAGGCATAACAGAAGCATCAAATCTATCGTTGCATAAGAGTTCTGGTGGTATTAGGTATATTAAAAATATATTTTAAAAGAGACCCTGGATGGAAATAGATAGTGAGATGCTAGTCTGGACAATTTTGCACAGTAGGATCTTGCATACAATCTGTAGAGATGGGGGTAAAGACATCTGGTAAATACTCGCATGAAATCAAGGAATCACTCATTTTTCTTTTCCTGGGTTTGTACCACAATTTATACCGTTGATAATGAATAAATCGCCGTTGCTCACTCAATTGCTTTTCGTGGGTTTATACCTTGAACTTGGGCCCTCTAATACTTGTTTTCTTCCTTTTTGTGTTTGGCTACAGACACAAATGCACTCACTGACACCATTTGGGTCAGATCTTTTCTCCAAAGATATGGTTGAAGACAACATGACATGGAACTTTGTAGCAGGGCTGACCGTTGCTCATGAGATACTCGAGAGCTACGGCTGTGTGGTCCGCGTGATATCACCACGGACCCCGGATGCTGCCCTTGGTGCTGGTGGAACTCGCATCGAGCTATGGCTTCCCTCTTTTGCATCTGTAACCCATCCAGATAGCCCTGCGCATGAAGTTTAGCAAGAATGAATCGGTCTCTATGTGGTAATCTTCTTCCCCCTCAATATTAGTAACTGATACGGCGGGTTTTGCCTTTCAACTACTTCCCACTTCTGAAATATGCGGGAGGTCCTGTACAGAGGGTTTTAGTCTTGTTCTGATATAGGGCGTGACCAACTTGCATAATAAACATGCTATGTAGGAGATTTGCAGCTCTGCGTTCAATCGGAAACCCATAGATCATACAGCATACGTGGTAGATAGTGATGTGAAATTGAAAGTTTACGTCTGTAACAGTTCTGCGAAACTAGAAAGTCGAAATGGCTCTGCCACCATTGTTATCTATCGAGGTGGTCAAAGCTTGGATGTCGGTTGTCATGATGTGAGAACTACTAATATTAAAGAAGGGCAGGTTGTGGTATTGGCTTTTGAATGAATTCTCCATCTCATAGCATTTTGTGACACGATTACGCGATAACGAGTGGATGTGGATGTTGAGAAACATGCAGTGTTATTCCCAGCGAAGATGTGGGGAATTTTACACTCTTTGCATGGAATATATGTGGCTCCAGCTGAGCCCGACCCACGACTTTGCCTCTGCTGAGTGCGGCGGGATCTGTAATCGATTAATTTTGCGCGGAAAAGCCTGTGCGCTCTTTGGCTCAAAGCAAATTGGCTATAATGAGCGAGGTTTTAGATTCCGACATTGTGAGCCTTTGGCAAGACATTAATTTTTTCCTGGTCTGTTTGGCAAGACATTGGATCGCTCCATATGCGAAGTCGAAGGCACAAACTGGACGGACGTTAAAACCGGGGTTCGAACTTGACGTGCGGCGGTCATGGCGGTCCAATTGCTCGAGGAGGACGATGACCCGTCCAAATCGAAGTCAACCCTTCTGGCCTTTAGAAAAAAGGAGAGGAGAGAACCGTCAAGTCAAAGTCCAATGCGCGCCAATTTCGTGAAGAGTGCATCTCGTGGATGCGCCAATCGCGGGGCCTAACTTTGAATGTTTAGCCAAAAGAAATGTTTCTCTTCTTTGCATTGCGGAAACAGAAACTGCACAACTTCTGACCCTTTTGCTGGGTTTGGGAAGTGGGCGAGGGGGGCCAAAATGAAAAGTGGATGACGAAATTCGGGTGAGAATTACAATTTTTTCATTGTTTGGGAGCTCTATTTTAAAGGTATCGAGATCCATTTTCCATTTAGCTGCTAAGCCTTCAACTTATAAGAAAATTCCTTTCCACGCCTCCTTTTCCACGCATCCCGACCTTTTGAAGTTTAAAGTACAGATTTTTTTCGTCCTTCAGATTCTGCAGTCAAGCAATTTTGGTCCTCTAAATTTTATTTGCTCAATGAGTCTTTTAACTTTCTAGATATGCGAGATTTGGTCCTCTATGTTTTATATTGGTCCTCAACCGTGATTTTAAGCCAACCCGAGAAAAGTACAAACGATGCGACATCGACTGGAGATAGATTATATGTTATGGGGATCAAAACGAGAGATCCCCAAAGCTGACGGGTGCAAAATGCAATTAGCCCAATGCCAATTCTCTCTCGGTCAAGTCCACGCAAGACCTGCTAAACTCAATACAAATTTGCTTTTGCGAACGCAAAGTCAACGCTTCGTTTCGGTCCTACGTTTACCAATCCTCTCAATTCAGGTACTTCTCCTCATAGATTCCTACGAATAAATCAAAGTTTTAGAAAGACGGAAAGCTTTTCCTCTTACATTCTGGTACAGGCCATGATGAGTACATGACCAGGTCAGCCTGATTTCGCCACCAGGGAAGATGCCGTGCCCGTAGATGGTTTGGGACATGGTACATGGAATGACTTCTCATACCATGTCCACAAAATCTGATGACCAAACCTATCTTCTTCCCCTCATCGGTGAGTCGTAATTTCATGGTCGGGCACCTCTAGTCTCGTGACGTTGAAACACACAAACATGTTAAATGTGCAATTTTCAAGGGAGGAGCAAAGTTTGGTGCCACACCCAACATCGGGAAAGCCATTTGGATTAAGCAGAAGGGAAGTGGGAAGACAAAGACCAAAAACCAAAAACCAAAACAACGGTGGTCAAAGTTTGGTAGCCAAGCACAAAGGTTGTACATGTACTTTCACTGCCATAAGATTTCACTTGTATTCTCGTCAAATCCATTTGATTTTGGAGCTAAGTACGAGAGTTATTATAGCCGAGGCCCTGGCCACCAACTGAGGCAAAAGATGAACATATAATAAGGGGAAAAAAAAGAAAAAAGAAAATACAAAAATCGTTAATGCTAACACAGGCTAATTGGATCCTCATTCTAGTGTTTTCCGATCTATAATTGACTGAATTACTAGGATTCGCCCCAGTGGCCACTCTTCCAACATGGAAGGGGGAGGTGAGGGATTCAAACCCCCACCTTCTCATGGAGGGATGGGGTGGGGACGCGTGAGTTTCAGAAGACGCCTCTGGAAGAGGCTGACCAAAAAAAAAAAAGATCTATAATTGACTGGATGGATTATATTCGAGAAAGTTAATAGACTAAAAAAAGATCTATAATTGACTGGATGGATTATAGACTTAAGTCTTTCAGGCGAAAAACGAGAAAGAAAGGGAAACCGAAAAGAAAACCATGTGCATATTAGGTAATTCATTAACTAAGTGTCTTGATTGAACGCCATGCATCGCCATTCAATGCATGCCTAACCTTTTTCAACGCATGCAATCGCCATTCAATGCCATGCATCTGCATCGCCCGCTCGGTTAGAAATTCGTTTCCCTTCCCATCGCCTCCGTCCGTCTCGAAGCTCGTCAGGAAAAACGACGAACGCCGAACCCGACGTTCTTCCCGTCGCGTCCCGCGATCGAACCGAGTCCTTCCTCCTCCTCAGTCCTCGTTCGATTCGCATCTTTGCTCCCTCCCGAGCACAGTATCGTCGTCCGGCTCCTCAGAAGCTGAGGGACCGCTGTTTGGCCCGCGAACGGCGGTTTCTTGATTGCTCCATGCGGCCGCCGCTCCCGTCTTGCTCCCGAGAAACGTCATCGAGAAGAGGTCAGGATCGCGACCCCTGAACCGGACGTTTTCCTCGTCTTCGCGACACGAGAACGAGGCGTGTGATGGTGATGTTTTCTTTTTCCGAACGATGTGTTCTGGTATTGGTGAGCTGTGTGAAAGTCAACTTTTGGAGCTAAAATTAGGCTCCCCATGTCGTTGGTTTAGCTAAGTTTAGCACGTTTGAAGTTCGTTTGCTGGAAGCATGCGGATCCATTCATTCGTGTGCTTACTTGGCGATTGTTGTCACGAAATCACGTCACCGATCCGGGTTCATTTATGCTGCGGTAGATACGTTAAAATTATTGGGTTTTGCTGTTCAGAGCTAACTTCGTGCTTAGGTTCGATGCAAGTGGGACGTTTTTGAGTTCACTGTCTTCAGTTGGACGCAAGGGTTACGTGTTTTGCATAAGCGGCAATAAATCAGGATTCAATTCAGGGGATATGGCATTATTATATTGGCTGCAGAAATTTCGTCTCGAAAAGTGGCACGCGGTTGCCTTCAGTTGGAGTCAACTTATTTCTGGATCGGAACCCGGAAGGGCTGAAGAGGGTTCAATTGCCAAGGTCAAAAAAGGATCAGAGGCACATGTTTGCTTGTTCATCAAAGCAAACTTTTCGAGCACATGATTGCTTGCTCCTTCAATCACTCGTGCAGATCTCTAAGAGAAGTCGTTTTGCTTCTGGTGTGAGTGATGAGTGTCGATGGGAAATCTGAATTCTTGAGCTTTACATTTTCCCCTTCTGCATTATGGGATAAATCTTTAGCTTTAGGTGGGGTTGAAGGACAAGAGGGAGAGGGAGACAATTTCTTGTTTGAATGAAGTGGGAACGCCTTAAAGTGCATCGGACAAGATATGCTGGCGTGAATTGGGCAAGGGGTCTTTAAGGCAACTTGTCATCTGCTTAATCTTTCCTTTGCTTCACTTTTGTGCATGTTCTTGTATTCTTTTGATGAATTAATGCAGCCTGAGTAGGTTTGGGTTGTCATATTATCTTATGATGTCACTACTATAACATCTCTGTCACAGTCTGCATGAGTGACTCTGCTTTTTCAAGTTTCAAACCATAAGCTCTGTTGAACTTATGCTGTTCTGTATTTTGTTAAAGTATGTGAACCCTTCAATCTAACTTGCCAGTTTTAATTGCTGTGTCATATCAGGTCCCCTGTACACATTCCACAAGCAACTTTATGTACCATTGCAGATTTGAGAACTAGGGAACTCCAAATCTGCTGACAAGAGCAGAAGAGTTCTTCCAAAACCCTGTAGCTTACTAGCTTATTTCTTGAATACTTTCTGGGAAGAGTGCAAAGAAAATGGGGAACTTTTCACACAGGTTACAAACTTTTGGTGCTTTCTCTATTCTCACTTTTGTAGTTGTAAGAGTGGGTTAAGTCAAGGATTGTGCTTTTGCCTTCTTTGGCTGCAGTGCAGGCGGTACAAAGCATGGTGGAACGAGGGGTATAGTAACAACTTTGATTGGAATCTTTTTTGGTTTCTTCTTAGGACTATCGTGTCCGTTGTGGTCATTAAATAAGGTATATGATTGATCACTGCTTTTAGAAGTAGTTCCAATCAACTATATTTTGTAAAGAAATTTCCATGTCCAAATTGGCAGTTTACCCTTTCATCCAGCCTTCTTCCCATCCCTGATCTTTCCAAACACGATAACCAACAAATGAGGCCCCTAACTCAAGTTTCGTCTGAGAACGGCTGCAACAGCAGCTCAACTGAAGCTCCGAAAGTAAACGATACTTCCAAGGTGCATTTTTTCCCTTCTCTAACTTCAGTGATCATTGCTCTGTCCTCATTACGTTTGGATCGTGGAATTCGTTTATCTGATTTATTGAGCTCTAGTAAGGTAGTGGATGAATGTTTAAGAGTGAAAAAAAGCCATTCAAGCAACTTCGGTCCATCTTAAAAGTAGTTTTATTCTTTGTAGGAAGAGGTTGAACACTTCATTATGATTGTTGACTTAGATGGATTCTACAGAGTCTAAACTCATGCCATGCCATTGCCGAGAACCAAATCGGCTTGTGTAATTTATCCTTGTTCTGATTTCCTTGTCATAATCTACATAGTGCCCGCGGCTAAAGTGAATCTGTCCTATTTTGATGGGTATTTCATGGCTCAAACAAATATCAGCGTCTTTTGCATTTTGCTAGTGGCAGGGGTACCAATCTGTCAATTTCCCTTCTTCTAGCAATAGATCTTTGTAGTTCCCAAGAATTGATAAGACAGTAGAGGAGCATTTTGTTGCTGACTGTAAATGCTGCTTACTCTTTGTGGGAGCATATTCATTTGCACAATGCATAGAGCTGGGGAATCTTTCATCATAGATCCAGCCCCTGTCATTCCAGTGTTATAGCCCAGCTTAAACATTTTTCAATTAAATTGAAGTTTTGCTCCTGATCTACTGCAGATTTTGGTCCAATCAAAGCCAAGAGGTGCAGAAAGATTGCCACCAGGAATAATAGCTGCTGAATCAGATCTTTATTTGCGTAGATTGTTTGGAGACCCCAGAGAGGTATGCATTCTAGAATGCAAGGTAGCTAGCACCCCAAATTTGCAGAATAAGCTTCTGGATATTCTTCAAGAATATTTTGTATAAAAAGAACCTTATTTTAAGAGGAGGGTACAAATGTTTCTAGTGCTAAAGTAGAAGACGCAGCTGGAGAATTATCAATGATCTGCTTTAACATCTTCATCAATGGAAAAGCTTGGATGTTACTTCTTGTGAAGTTACTAATTAGAACTTTGCCACAATTTACTAGTACTTCCGAGCCACTGAGATATATCTGGCTGATGTATCAAAGATGACTAACACTGTTGAACTTGATCTTTTGGTGAAATTGCTTTGTGCAGGACTTGCCTTTCAAACAGAGGTATCTGCTAACCTTCACTGTTGGCTATAAACACAGAAATAATATTGATGCAGTAGTCAAAAAGGTGAGAGCCCTCTTGGTTATGCGCATGTGCATTTTCCGTATGTATTTATATCCAGGTTCATAAGCTTGATATCTCTACTTCTCCCATCAGTTTTCAGAGAACTTCACCATTCTTCTGTTTCATTATGACGGGCAAACAACAGAATGGAATGAGTTCGAGTGGGCCAAGCGAGCCATACATGTGAGTGTTCCAAAGCAGACGAAATGGTAGGAAGCGCTGTTCTTTTCGTTGTTGAGATTGAATTTGATGATCTTTCTACAGATCCTATGTCTTCAACTGCCTGCCTGTGTATTTTGGCCTAGGTGGTACGCCAAGAGATTCTTACATCCTGACATCGTGGCTCCTTACGAGTACATATTTATATGGGATGAAGACCTGGGAGTTGAGCATTTTGATGCAGAGGAGTGAGTACAGAATATGGCTTCTTTGTATATGACTAAGTTATATTAATTGATCTTACCTGTGCTAAACATGGTAAATCCAGGTATCTAAAATTGGTGAGGAAGCATGGCTTGGAGATATCACAGCCTGGCCTGGAACCTGACAGGAAGTTGAACTGGTTGATGACTAAAAGAATGAATGGTAGCGAAGTTCACAAGTAAGTCTGATGAGGCCTCCAGAAATAATCATCTGTAATTCCGAGGCAGTCGACTAATGTTGCGTTTCAATCAGGAAAGTAGAAGAACCACCAGGCAGATGTCGTGACCCCCATCTGCCCCCATGTGCAGCGTATGTACTACTTAGATCATCGACTTCATTTTTGCTTGCTGCAGTTTACGTCTCTTCTACTTCGTTCTTGCGCCCTGATGGGAAAATATGGACTGTCATACTCTGTTTATGCAGGTTTGTTGAGATCATGGCTCCAGTTTTCACGAGAGAGGCATGGCGCTGCATATGGTATTTGCTTCAGGTATGACATCCGACCATACTGCACCAAAAACAGGAAAAAAGAAAAGAAAAAAGCCGGCGAGAGAAGCACCTTCTTTACTGAAATGTGTATTTTCTTTTATCTGGGAATCTACAGAATGATTTGGTACATGGATGGGGTTTTGACCTTGCCCTGAGGAAATGTGTAGAGGTGAGGCTGTGCCTATACTACTTGCAATTTCGACATCATCTGTTATCCGTGCATAGCATATTCTTCACAATCTCTATTTGAACAGCCTGCGCATGAGAAGATCGGAGTAGTCGACGCTCAGTGGGTCGTGCATCAGTCATTTCCTTCGTTGGGTAACCAGGTAAGCGAAAAAAGACAGCAGTCACTGCATTGCCCCTTCACTAGCAGTCTTCCTAGGAAAGCCAGCATTACCATGTTCTTTCTTCTCATTGAGCTGATACAATTTGCTTTGCGGGGATTGTTTCTCAGGGCGAATCACGAAATGGATCGGCTCCATGGCAAGGGGTAAGTTAGTTCTAAATCCTTCTGAACTCACACTTCCAGACTTGTTACGTTTCAAGCTGTTAAGATGCTCCGTCGGGTGTCGTGTGGATCGATGCTTTTGTTTTTCGCTTCGGACCATTCGAATTCACCTGCCTCGTGCTTCGATGGCTCGCGATTGCAGGTGAGGGACAGGTGCGGGAAAGAGTGGGCGATGTTCAACAGCCGATTGAGAGACGCCGAAATCACTCAAGAACGGGCAAACGGAGGTCGATGATCCTCCGAAAGTATAAGTCACGGTAGCGCACATTGCAGCAGCAGCAGAATGTTCTGCAGATACCAAAGTTACACACACCAGAAACCTCAAATTTCTTAGGATACTCGGTAATCATGGTCGTCCTTGTACCATAGCATTACTCAGCATAAACAGCCTCACATCGTTAAAATTACAAAATTCAGTTCCCTATTTTTATTAGAGAGCTCTCAGCATGCCAATTTCCTTCGGAGCTGTAATAAAGAAGTCATCAGAAGTTTCAAAAACACTGGCTGATCCATCGCGAGGTGATAGATACACTCGTTTATGATTCCAATAATCGAAATTTCTCGAGACACATCGATCGACGGTTTCTAAGAAGTTCTCCCGCACAAACGAAATTCTCCATGGTATAAGATTGCACCATCCAAATTATTCATCGTGCGACTCCTTTTCGAGCACTCGATTGAACCCGACACCTCATAACCTCGTAAAATCAGAGAGATAAGTCGCATCTTATCAAATGATTTAGACAATGATATCGTGCCATCACAAGTCCCACGACCGGGAAATCAAGAAGCTTCCGCTCAATAAACAAATTGGCGACCCGCCAACAAGTGGCGCCGCCTCATTGGCCCTTCTCCTGCTGACGAAGAGGGCCACGTGTCGCGCACCGTCCGCCGGTTACTATCATGGCCGAAACGCGCGCGCCCACGGTTTTCCGGGGGGGGCCGACGCCCCTTTCCCTTCCCCTAGGAACCGAGTAAGACCCCACTACCGTTTCCCGGCCTTACACGTGTCGCCACGTGTCCCGCGCCGAGCCATCCGTCGCGGTCGGGAGCCGCGGCCATTTATGCGCGGAGGCGAGTTCATCTGCTTCCCCCCACCATCGGGCGTCATCGCAGCGTCAAAAACCTGGTCCCCTCGCCTCCACTGAAGAAGCCAAGAAGAAGAAGAAGAAGAGGCGGCAGCAGCAGCAGCGAGCGAATACTTGAGACGATTCAATGGGGCTGTCGAGCTTCCCGGTGGCGGCGGAAGGGCTCCTGCCGCTGCTCGTGATGAACGCGGCCCTCTCCGTGTCGCACGTCAAGAGCACCTGGAGATCCCTCCTGGACGCCATCGCCGGCGGTGTCGCGGCCGCGGCCGAGGCGGAGGGCCGGGACCCCGCGCCCCCTCGTGGCGGCGGCGGCGGCGAGGAGGGGGAAGCGGCGCGGAGGAGGAGGAGGAGGAGAAGGAGGGTACGCGTCAGGCGGTTCGAGACGCCGGCGGGGAGCGAGTGCGGCGGCTCCTGCTGCGTGTGCCTGTGCCGGTTCGAGGCGGAGGAGGAGGTGAGCGAGCTCGACTGCAAGCATTTCTTCCACAGGGAGTGCCTCGCCAGGTGGTTCGACAACGGCCACAGGACCTGCCCTCTCTGTCGCTCCATTCTCTGAAGAAGAAGAAAAGGGTTTACGACAGAGAGAGAGAGAGAGAGAGAAGAAGAAGAAGAAGAAGACAGAGAGATTGCTGACGTCCTTTTTTCTTTTCCCCCGCAAGTGATGCGGTTTTCGCGTTCCCGTTTGCGTTTTTTTTTCACTTCTTCTCCATTGTTTTTGTCCCTTCACGTTGGTGTATCTTCCTTTTTTTTCCCTCGGACTGTTTCGAGACAGGCTTAGTGGGGATTTTTCTCCGGCAGAGCTGCCGGACATAATAAGAAGCTGAAGGGGTTTTCGACTTTGAAGTCATGCGTAGATCGCCTGTGTTTTTCTTCCCTGAACTAACGCACGAGGAAATCTGACGAGAACTCGAGCTCGAATTCGCGCTCTGGTCCGAGCTCTAAGACAGGAGTTGCTCGAGTCATGAAACGGTACTAACGTCGCGAAATATTCTTATGTTTCGGACGAGGTTTTCTGGATCTTGGAAGCAAGAAGAACGTCAGAAAACCAGCGAGTCTCGGGAATGTAAATGTTGCTAAATACTAAATGCAGAAGATTAGACTGAACCGAAAGATAGTTCCTCCAGATCAACGTGTTTTACCCTGGTACTTACGGCATACATCAAAGTGTTTTACACTGGTATTCACGAGCAAAATGGCTAAAAAGGGATAGAAATTTTAAGCTTGAAAGCACAATCTAAACCTACAAGCAATCAGAGAGACTTAGACAACAGTAGAAATATGAAACAACTCAAACGCGAGAAACCAGAAGCCAATGAATGTTCACCACCACCGTGGCAGTTGGACGAGTGGTCCGAGATTTCGATTCGTCAGCCAGAGGTTACGAGTTTCGATTCGCCAGTCTGCCCTCCAAGGGCCTTGGCTTATTACGTGGATCGCCGATCTCGCGCTGCATTGCGGTGGGACAGCAGTGACCAACTTGCCTAGAGGCAGGAACCGACATGGTTCAAACCCCTTTTTGGTTCAGTAAAAGAGAAGCTGACGAAAGATTTTGTTGGGCTTCGGCATCGATTGAGCATCACGAATGGCCGCTCGTTCTCCTCCCCAAACGCCATGTTGACAGCCGTCTTCTCCTCTAATTTCTCTATTTTTACTCCTATTTTGGAACGTACTTCTTTCTCCAGCTACTTGGACGAGCTCCCCACCATGTCTAATATCAATGTCAATTCGCTAGCCTGCGTTTGAACCATGAGATCCTCCCTCCTTCCTCTCTCTCTTCTCTTTCTCTTTTTCTTTTTTTTTTTAAATTAATTATTGGAAAACAGATATTTTTTGAGCATATGAGCGAGGGGGCCCACCCACCGAGACGTGAAATTCTCCACCGTCCATAAAGCATGGGGAACATTTGTGCATGTAAATCTTTCGTAAATTAGGTGCTCATTATTCTTCTTTTTTAAGAGATTCTACGGTCGAATTCATCAACTGACATGATGGCCTGCAATTTACCCCACTTTTCTCATTGACTTTTTAACTACTACATCGTGGCGAGTCTGGCGACTGCTGATGCAATTTTATAAAATTAATTGTATAGATGTCTTAAATCATAAAATAATTTTGATTAGCAGAATAACATTAGAAAAATATTCAAAAAATGTTTGTAGAGAGGGAATGCCGCCACCACTACTTGAGCCTCAAAATCTTTTCACGGTTTAGTTTTCGCTATGTCATCATTCACCGGCTTGATTAACATCCAAAATAAGATTCTCTCTAAATTTGAGTAGCCATAATTTTTTAATATATATATATATATATATATATATATATGTATATGTATATGTATATGTATATATATATTTTTCACAGCATTAGCCATCGTACTACAATGAAATATTTCTTGTGAAGAAAGAGTTTCAGTGCACGTGATCTGAATGGGGGAAAGTGGATGTGTTCCTTCGATTCTCGATAGCATTTTTCTACTTCAGCATTTGATTTCTTATTTATAAATCATGTCCACTAAAACTTTTGATTTACACGTTTCAAGTCTTAAGAGGCATATACTTTGATTTTCTTTCAATTTTAGACACTGAAATTTGTTATATTATATAAATACTAAAATTAATAATTTTGTGGAATTTAAGTATTATCTATAATTTTGACGAAACCTTTTTATAAGTTGTGCATAATGCATATAAGCCAATAAAACTCACCTCATAGAGGCATTAGCTCCTGCCCTTAGAAACCACTATAGGGTTGCTCTTAAAATTGCATTGAGCAACCATTGCATCACATGCCACTATCGTAGGTTATGTCCCAATCTGATTTTTTTTTTTTGTTTAATTTCAATTTAAGTTTTTTTAATTTGGTTGAGCGATAGTCCCTCGTATTTCGGGCCAAAATCACATGATGCTTTTTTAAATTTTACAAGGTCTTACTATAACATACAATAACATGTCTTACCAAAGGTCAGTAATCATATGGAATTCTTTAATATCATGGGACATTTTACCAAGTGTTCGATATTCAAGATGTACTTAAGGCCAAGATCCTTATATTTTACTTTTTTTAACATTTTCCAATGTCTTGTCAATCATCACATGTCTTTATATTTTAAACGACGTATTGCCAATGCATATGACCTTTTTTTTTTTTTTTGATGATCCGGGAACCGCCGTACAATCGACAGCCGGCAACGTAAACCTGGGGACACTAGCATGGGGATCCATCTTTCACGACACCCCACTTAAGTGGCCCAATAGAGATGAGAAGTTTCGAACCTCTACCCTCTCGGATGAAGGGTTAAAGTGCGAACCAACTTATCTACCACGGGATGGGTGACATTCACCCATACTTAAAATGAAAATCTCATACATTAATTTTTAATATTAAACGACAAGATTAGATTAGAAAAGTATATACCAATTTCTCTCAAATTATGAATTATTTTTCATGCAAAGGTACAACGCTTCGTCATACTCCTGGCGTTGCTGGATGTTTGGTAGATGCATACTGATTTAACATATCGTCGTAAATTAACAATTTTATTTTGTACCAACGATCTGTGGTATGTCAAGCTGAAGTTATAGCATGTCTTTTTTTTTTTTTTTTTTTTTTTTTAAATTGTAAGACAGTTGTTATGAAGATGTAGGTCACTTTGCCGTACCGACATTTGTTAAAAGCTTTAAAAATATTCGTGTGACGAAATGTCATTCCCAGGGCGAAAAGCTTCGCGTGCAGTGGTAATTTTTTTGTTTAATGGCATTGAGACCTTATAATTAGACCGGCCGCATGGTATAAACCCAAAGTATCTTTGCCATTTAAAAATTATAAAAGAATGTGTCATCATAGTTGATTTTTGGTTGTACGGTAACAACGATATAACCATAGGCAAATACAATCCCGTGATCCACATGGCATGTCCACTCAAGCTTCCTCCATCTTTTTGAAATTTTCTTTGGTTTTTTCGCTTTGGTATAAATAATCTGCCTTATTAATTTTTTCATTGAATATTATTGGGACACTTGATAAGCATACTCAGGAATAATATTTTTATCGACAATTTACTGACTATATATAACACTGGAAAGACAAAACTTTGAAATTTTTGAAATACCTAGGAAATACGGAGCAAGCTTGCTTCTTATATTACCCTCCCACACAATCTTGTTTCTCGTAAAAATTCGAAGAGCATGGGCTTTTCATTCACGAACTTTTTTTTTCAATTTTACGAAAATAAAAATGCATTTTGATTTGCAATTTTATATTTTATTAGAAAAAAGTATTTAGTTCATTGAACTGCAAATTTCAAAATAAGAATAGACATTTCAAAAGCATATATGATTTGCAGTAGGATCCATCCATTTATACTTTCGTCATTGGTACCCCCACCTTATTTCATATGAAATATGAAGCCTCTTTTCACTCATTTAATTTCTATAATAGCATCAACACTTGAGAAAATTATATAACTAAAATATATTTCACAATGACATCTCTGAAATTATTTGTCCATATAAATATATATATATATATTTATATATTTATATTTACAAGATTCAGATGCTTCTATTTTTGAAACGAAAGGAATAAAATTTTGGACCTTTTAAATTATTTTGCATTTTTGAACAAAAGAAAAGGATTTTGTGAATTATTCCAGCGTTTGATGTACAGAAAATAAATCAATCAAAAACAAAATATTTTCGATCGATGAAAAAAAGAACACTTTTTAAAACAATGATTTGCCTTTCTCTCACACAAGAAATAATGCCTATGGATTAATCGACCGAAGCTGCACTTGATCGTCTCTCTTTTGGTAAGTCGATTCCTTCGCTTGGAATTATTTTAGTTTCTTGGGTTTTTGTTTTATCAAGAATTCATGGTGTGTTCTTACCTTTTACCAAAAAAAAAAAAAGAATTCATGGTGTGGACTCGTCGATTTTTATGGTTTTAGGTTGGTTGAGTTTGGGATATTTGAACGAGACATCGTAATTCTCTGAAAGTTGAAGAATTTGTGACCATTTTGAATGGTGGCTTTGCCTCAATTTTTCAGTGATTCGGTTCAGGGGGTGTTTTTTGCGATTCGACTTGATTTCTACCTCTTGAAACCGTTGGTGTCAAAATTCTTAGAGGTTCAACTCAGGTATGCAATTTCTTCTATGAAATCTTCTACTGCTTGAGAGTTGTAGAAGTGAATCATTATCGTATTCTTGCATACGAGTTCTTATAAAAAAAATTTATTAAAAAATTTATTAATTTTAGTATTATCTAATATATAAAAAATTCAGTGTCTAAAATAGAAAAAAAAAAATCAAAGTATATGCCTCATAAGATTGAACTCGTGTAAATCAGAAGTTTCGGTGGACATAATTTTTAAATGAAAAAAAAAAACGCCAAAGTAGAAAAATGGCGGCGAAAATCAAAAGAATACATCCCTTTTCCCTATTCATATTACGTGCAATGGAATTCTTTCTTCATAAGAAATACTTCACTACAATATGATAGCTAATGCTGCCAAAAGAGTTGTTATTAAAACGAGGACTTAATATCCTGAAAAATTTCAAAGTGATATACATGTGACAAATTTACCTAAAATTATTTTTTTGATCATGAAAAACCTCAAACTAATATACCCGTGATAAATTTATCCCAATTGACCATAAAAAATCCTAAACTGGTACATTTATTAGGGGTGAGCAACGGTTTAGGGTCGACCCTGGACCGACCCTGGACCGGCCCAACCCCGCGCGCTCCCTGGTCCGGTTCCTAAGGGGGACAGGTCGGTCCTTGGTCCCGAAATTCCAAGACCAACACCGTGCGGGTTAGTCTGGCCGGTAAGAGTTTTTGGTCGGTCCAACCCCTGGACCAACCTTGTATATTATATTATATTATTTATAATTCTTTTATATATTCAAACCTAAATAAAATGTCTGTTATATTATATTATATTGAGATGTTCTATCAATAGCACTAATAGTAATTTCAATTTAAAACTTTTGTTGAGTATTAATTATGTATCATTTATTTTGTTTTCAGATGTTTAGAAGTTCAAGTGAATTAACAAGATGTGAAGTTATATATTCATGGTTTATGTTAAATATTTTGAACTTTTTATGGTTTAATTGTATTTTACTAATGAATTTAAGCTGCACTTTGCTTTTCAATTTGTGTCAAATGGTAGAAGTTTTTGAAGAGTAGAGTAATACTGCAGTTGCTACGATAATTTGCTTGTCAAGTGGTGTGAAGTTTATTTTTTGGTTGAGTGGACTTTACATGATCAAATGCTAGTCAAGTGGTGTGAAACTCATTTTTTTGTTGAGTGGACTCTAGTGATCAAATGCAAGAAAATGCTTTTGCATATAGTGTTATGAATATTAAAGATAGATGATTACAAGAATTTTCCATCTTGTCTCATATCTCTATGAGCAGTTAGTAGGTACGAAATTTTTATTATTGTGTCATCTTAAATTTGCTAAATATGTATTGGTATATATAGTTTAGTTACACAATGCCACATTGTAGATTGATGTATAATTTTAATTTGTAGGTTTTCTTTTTTAGGGAATATAAAAAATAAGACGAAAAAAATTATCGATCGCTCAATAGGGTCGGTCCTCGGTCCTAAAAATTGAGGACCAACACTGTACGGATTGGTCCTAGGGTTATGGGGTGGCCTGGACCAGCTCGGACCATGCTCACCCCTAACATTTATGATAAATTACCTCAAATTAATTTATTTAACCACAAAAAATTCCAAACTGATAAATTGTGACGAATATACCATCCGCTAAATTGAATGAATACTACAAAAAAAATCACAAAAATTGTAAATTGTGGTAAATTGAGCGTAAAATCCCAAATCGGTATGCTAATTAACTGTCACGTGTCATTTAACGAAAACTAACAGAGGATAAATTTATCACAAATATATTAGTTTATGGTAAATTTATCAAATGAATACTAATATGAGATTTTTGGTGATAAAAAAAATAATTTGAGGTAAATTCACTAAGGTGTGTAAATTTAGAATTTTTTAGGATATTAACCCTAAAACGAATGAAAAAGAAATTATGGCAATTTCGATTTGAAAAGAGAATCATTGTGAATAGCAAACAAATCGATGAACGATGATTATTACCGAAAATCGAATTATAGAGTGAAGACCGAACCCAGAAGAGATTTTGAGGTTCGGCTAGCGGCGGTCTCCTCAGCACAAATTCCAGCCTCTCGAGGTAACGAATACTTTCAACTCTCTCTCTCTTTCTGGCTCGCTCTCCGTCTGAGATCCGTTCGCTTCTTTTCGCATTTCCGTTCCCAGGTTAGATCTTCCCGTCCGTAAAATCTCTCAGATCTGATTGTCTGCTCCTCGTTCGTTAGATCGATCCGTTCCTTTTTTCCGTTTCGTCCGATTCCACGCCCGCGATGGATTAGCCCTATTGCCCGTTTCCAATTTTAGCGTCCCCGTTTTTCCTCATCGTAAGTTTGCTACATCTGTAAATTTCATCTAGTGGCGTTTGGCTCCGTGCGAATTTGGTTATATCTCGTTTCTCGCTTTAGTGGGTTTTTTACCGGTGTAATCTTTGCCGTCGCTAGGATTATCCTACATAGGTCAGGAACATATTGCGGGTTCTCTATTCTTTTGGGATTACTGTTCCTTGATTGGTTTAAAGGTTCTCTAGTCATGTGCTGGTGTTTGCCTACTGTTATTTCAGGCAAGATATCGTTCTCGAGTTCTCCTGGGCATTTTGCCGATGATGTATTCTTATATGCATTCTGACCATTTATGTAGACACACGCCCGGAATACGTTTGTTTCTATATTTGTGCGTTTGATCAATTGGGTCCTGTGGTCATAGCTCTACCTGCTCTCACATTGGGACCCCATCCACCCGTGTTTCTCATTGACCTAATCATGTATATGTGGTGGCTGGCAATCGATTATGGAAATTCTACAGTAGTTGGAGACGCGGAGTAAGACATTTGTGCGTCCTTTCGGTATGAAGGGCACATATATGGTTCTAGCCCATGTCGACTCCGTTGTTCAATTCGTAAATTCGTACAAGTATTTGGTTGGTATTAGAGTACGAGATGATATGTGTATTGTGCTTGTGATTGCTGAGTTTTGGTGTGGAGTTTTGCTGAGTTTTGGTTTACAGCGTTTAAGTGTACATGGAAAACAATGGAATGGGCAAAGGAAATAAAAGAAAGTTTTCCTTAACATACAATGGAAAATGTTTTCCAGCTCATTTTCAATTTCAGCCAAACTCTGAGAAATATTGTTATTTTCCTGGAAAACGACTTTTTTTTTTTGGAAATATCACATTTTCCGCAAAATAAATGCAGCTTTAGAGAAAGGGAGAACATGAATCCCTCAATCATCGCTCATCTCCAATTTTCGTCTCATTTGTGTTAAATTCAGTGAAGCTTGAGAGATAGGTTGCCAAGATAGGTTGCCAATAGAGAAGAGCACTGTTGCCTTCTCATCTGCATCTCCCTTTGCTCTTTCTCAGTTATTTGAATCTGGTGGGGAGAGCATTTCCCTTTTGTACTGTTAAACTAAGTTCAGATGGCACATTGTCCGAGAGCGATGAAGAGTCCCTATTGTTCAATTCAGTAGAATGGGTCATTTGGATGTGCATTTTTTTGTGTCCTTATTTTAAGTTGCTGGAAGCATCGTATTGCTATTGCCAATCTCTGATTGGAGTTTCTCCCTTTGAAGTATTAATCAGAGGGGCAATTTCCTTTATTCATCTTGTGCAAACTTTTTGAGATATGTTGGGAGAGTTGGCATTTCTTGTTGGGTTTTTAATTTACATTTACTTAATTTGGTGTTCAGCTGGTTATGCTAATGCAAACTGAGACTTCTAGGGTAGATGTAAAGATGTCACCATGCAATGCTTTTTTTGTATATACTATAGCTCCCATTTTGACGAGAAAATGCTAGATGGTAATTGCTTTATTAGCTACTGTTGTTGATGATTGACTTGCAGTACTGAGAAGACTTGATTTCTTTTCTACAATGAAACATTTGGGTTATATCAGTGTTTTTGTCTCCCATTGTGATTATAAATGAGTTTCTTTTGCATTTTCCCTTAAGTGCGATTAGCTGGAGGCATGATCCAAGAGAAGTACAGAGCATGTCAATAATAGCTCATTGTAACATTTCCTTCACACTCTCCAGCAAAATTTCGTTGCTAACAAAGAATTTCTCATGTTAGTATTAGTGCGGTTCTCAGCCAGGCTTGTCATGCATAACATATTTTCCCTTTATTAGCTGTGTGAAATTGAGTCATTTTGCACTTCACGTTTACTTAATCAATACAGAGCAAGGGATTACTTAATAATCTTAATTCTTCCTATGATGTCATTTTAAGCTGATGGAATTAACTTCTCGCAACTCATTTTTCTTATCCTCTCTTTTTGAATACAAAGTGACCATGTGTGCTTTCTACATCTTTCTTATATCTGTGTGGTGTCTTTTTATGCAGTCATCATAGACATTAGAAGTGATGGCGGAGAAAGACGACGACTTGCCAAGAGACGCCAGGGTTGTGAAGTCATTACTGAAATCAATGGGTGTTGAAGAGTATGAACCTCGTGTTATACACCAATTCTTAGAGCTGTGGTACCGATATGTAGTTGATGTATTGACAGATGCACAGGTCTACTCTGAGCATGCTGGCAAGGCTGCAATTGATAGTGATGATGTTAAGCTTGCAGTCCAGTCAAAAGTCAATTTCACCTTTTCACAGCCTCCTCCACGAGAGGTGCGTAAAGTGTTTACATTGTTCATTGTATAGATTTGTCATCATTGAACATATGTCCATATGACCATGGATGATCCTCTGTTTCAATGCATGATGTCTTGTTCATATCAGCTGTGGCAGTTTCTTGATGGAGTGAATTTGTGAATGGAAAGCCGACCAGTGAGCAGAAACCATATTAGGTTATAATGTAGAGTCCATTCAACTTGAGCTAGAGTTGACTCCCAGTCAGAATTTTGTCTTGGCATGATGGCATTTGGCATGTCTTTAACTATCCATTTTCTCCATGGCATTTGGCATGTGAAGACCATGAAATCAAAAATTTTAAGCTGCACACTTGAGTCCTTGCGAAGTCTGGACATTTGTGTTTGCTGTTGAATGTTCAGTAGTCTAATTCATTGATTATCAGGGGCTTATGTGTGTGAATATGCATTTTTACATCTGGTATTCGTGTTTTACTTGTTTGATGTTACTGTACCAAGCGGTCAAAACCAATGCTGGTGTTACTGTCTATCAGGTCTTACTGGAATTGGCTAGAAGCAGGAACAAGATTCCATTACCAAAGACAATATCTGGTCCCGGAATTCCACTTCCTCCAGAACAGGACACGCTGATCAGCCCAAATTACCAACTTGCAATCCCGAGGAGGCAATCTGCTCAGGCAATGGAAGAAGCCGAAGAAGATGAAAGAAGTGATGCCAATCCATCACAGGAGCAGAAAACAGATGTGCCACAGGGTACGCCACAGAGAGTTTCATTTCCCCTCTCTAAACATCCCAAGTGATGGATCTGCATCCGCAGGTATGGTGTGACTGGGAAAGGAATTGGAGAAATTATGGGTCCGTCTGCTGACGTGGTAGTTCATACTGGATCGTTTAATGTATAAGAATATCATGCAGTCTGCTGGCTGTATCCTAAGCTTCTCTTCCATCTTTGGTCTGCTCGGTGACAAGTTTGAAGATTGGTGTTTGTCAGCAACTGCTGTACCTGTAACTTACTTATCTTGCTTTAGAAGCAATCGCTGTTGAGCTTCTAGCAGCTGTATAAAAGTAGTTAGCTTTCCTTTATATTGTTCAAGTAGCAATGCTTTGTCAAATCTGGAGTGCCAAGCAACGCATACGAGTAGGCATTGCAAAATCCGACGTAACCAGTTTGAAGAACCCCTGCGGTGCGACTGGTTTACAAAACTTTGATAATAAGTATATGGAGTTGCACGTTACATCGTCGAAACTCAAAAGAGCTCACAAAAATCATTACCCAGAATACAAATTTCTCTCAGGAAAGAAAGTCCTAATCCGATCCGACGGTTTTGAAGGACTCGTGAATGTGCCTCAAGGTCTCCTGGTCCCGATTCCACTCAGGAGCGGGCGCATTCACGAAGTGGGCATAGAGCTTATTCTTGGCACAGGTTACAGAGATTAAGCTGTGAGCACCGACCCCATCGATCTCGTACACGAAATACAGCTGCCCCTTCTCGTCCTTCTTCTCCTCCGACGATATGTTGTCGGCACTGGCGATGAGGTCCTGCAACTCCACGTCGGACAGAGCCAAATTGTTCAAGACCACGTCTTTGGGAGCCAACTGCCTGAACCCGGCGAGGAAAGTCAGGTACTCCTTCTCCGTCCTCTTCTTGGGGTTGTAAAACTCGCTGTCCGTCCCGTTGGTGCCCTTCTCCACTTTGGAGACCAGCCGCTCTTTCCAGCCCTCGGGCACGTCGTACACGTACTCGGCCGCGTCCTTCTTGCTGGCATTGCCACCGTAGCCCCCGTAGTTGGCGGCGCTGGCTGCCGTGCCGTAGTAGAGCTGGTAGGTCGCTGGTGGCGATTCGGCTAGCGAAGGCGGCACAGTAGCGAGCACGGTGGCCGCCGCGAGGGCGCTGGCCGCGAGACCGGCGGCCGAGCCGGGGGAGGGGTGTTTGTTGGGGTGGGCTGAGATATGGGTTTTGGCGGCGACGGTGAGAGGGGGTTGGGCCGATTTGGCGGCGGCGGCGGCGGCGGCGGCGGAGAAGAGGATGGTTGATGGTGAGGGTGAAGTTGCCATGGTGGCGGTCTTCTGGTGGTGGAGAAGGATTGGTGGATGTGAGGGTGTCTGCAATGGAAGGTGATGATTTTTCTCTTATCCAATGCTCTTCGCCAATTATGACGTCATTCTGGGACGTGGTGCGTAAATTATCTGCGACCAATGGCGGCTTGCCATCTCATCGGAACGATAGGACCGTTCCAAGCATTATTATTGGGCGAGGATAGATTTCTAAATGACACCTTCTCCTTCTCACAGAACAGAGGCTTGAGAATATGTACGCAGCGATATTTGAAAAGCGCTTTCAAATTTGGCTTTTTAACCCAAGAGTGTAACTTTGACTTTTAATTCAAATGCGGAACATGTAGAACTTTTTAAAATAAATTATGGGAATATTGACGTGAATCATTTATGACTTCTTTTGCAATTCTTTTAAGCTTAAGTAGTAATTTAAAGTTCGATAGAAAAAAATGAGAGAAAAACTTTTTGGCTAAAGAAAAGTAGAAACAAACACGTTAGGCAGGCTCTAGTATCTTTTACCTCTTCCTAAGTCTTGTTATAATGATGGTCATTTCGTATCATGATAACGGGTACCAAATTCGAATGTCTGATTGGAAAAAGCTTATAGTCTAAGGGTAGGAGTCACTATTTGATATTTCTCTTTCCTAGACAAAAGACAGCTTAACCACTCTTACACTAGCCACTTTTTTTAGAAGTTTGAATTATTGGCTTCTTCCACTTCAAAACTAGTAGACGCTACTGATGAAAAAGCACACGATGAACCATTCTAATAGGTTGTGGCCCTTATAGAGCAATGCGTGAACAGTTGGGCTAACTCTCGTTTTGACAAAATAGTAATGGTCACATTCCCATCATACACGATTTACAAATGTTGTTCCTCCCTCACAAGAAATTCTTATAGGTACCAGATCCATGGATTACATAGAGTTCACACGATAGATGGTTATGATGAATCCATTTCGAGTGTGCTTGGATTTATGGATATAGATTTTATCCTTTGGAGTGAAAATGCAATTAAGTCCTAAAACTTTCAAAAAGTACAATTAAGTCCTAAAACTTGTCACAAAGTGCAATTAAGTCTTAAAACTTTCAAAAAGTGCAATCAAGTCCTAAAACTTATCAAAATGGTTCAAAAAAATTTTAATTGCAAGACTATGTGCTGAATGATTATATTTTAGGTAATAAATGACTTAATTGCACTTTTGAAAGTTTTTTTTGCATTTTCATGATAAGTTTTGTGCTTATCCCAAAAGTGCAAGAGTGATTATATTCAAGGAATGAATGGACGGATACGTGGACATCTATGTAGTCTGCAAATGATCGCCAAGGGGATTCAAAGAATGCAGGAAAAAGCATAGTCCTATCAGCAATAGGTAGATGCTCCACTGTTCATTATGGTGAAACAATATATGTGGAGTGTACATGTATATATATGAATGGATCTCTGTAATTCCTTCTGTGTAATGTGTCAATTTCTGCTATACAGGAATGCAAAAGAAGAAGAAGAAGGACAAATGAAGATAACACATATATATATATATACGTAAATCACATCCTCGATCGGGCGGACGGCATCCAACAAAGATGATAGGATGCACCGGATCCGATATCAGTTGCGGAAGAAGAGATGGAGCGTGGCCAACAAGAAAGAGCATAGGATGGCAGCTCCGGACACACCCAAAGAGGGAGCCGATCCGGTGTCCAGCGAGATCGCAGGGGACGGCGCCATTCCTAAACCTTGAGCCGAAACGCGGGTCGCCGCCGGCACAGAAAGAAGAGCAACCGCAACGACACAAGTCGCCAAGAGAACCGAATCGAATGCGGTCGCCGACGGTGCCATGGCTAGAACTGACAGGGAGAGGAATGGACGAGCGCGTCCGCAGTGAATTGTGTGGAGACCCTGCGAGAGCTGTGGGTGCTACTTATAGCGGGAGACAAGCATCATAAGCTCTGCTTTGAAGAAGAAGAAGTGAACATCTCGAGGGGGACGGGAAGTTGGACACCACTGAAGGAACCGACAGAAACACGGGACGGTACAACGCGTGCGTGCTCTTTCCTTCGATCCGAGGTTGTCATGGCTTAGCTTCGAAGTTCTTTTCGCTTCTGCTTTGGAGTAAAGTCGGGCTTTCGGGTTTCCCTAAGTCTTCTCCTCTCCTCTCTCTCTCTCTCCTTTCTCTCTCGTCTAAGCAAGGCTCGGGTTTGCCGGAGCAGAGAGCCGGTACACCGTTGAAACCATAGAAGATCGAGCGTTGACGGAAGAGTCTTCGAGGCCCGGTCCAGCCCATTATCAAATAATGGGTCTGTAGAATACATAATGGCCTCCCCCTTGCCAACACTAACGGACGTGTATAAATTACATCTTTTTTCCAACCAAAATCAAACGCGAGATCCGTTCAAACCGCGACGAGCAAACCTCTCCTCGCCATCCCAATTCACAGATCAACCCACGCATTGTGGAAAGCAACAACTGTCACGTTCTCCCCCCAAAAACCTTACCCTATAAGAGACCGCCCTCCCCCTCCCAATTTCTTCCCCTCAGGCTGCATTCCAAGCGTGACTCGGCGATCAATCTCGAGATCCCTTTCTTTTTTTTGCGGAGAACAGCCCCGTGAGGTTCTTCGCCGGTCGCGCCGCAATGGAAATGAAGAAGATCGCCTGTGCAGTCCTCTTCGCCGCCGCCTCCATGAGTGCGGCGATGGCCCAGGAGGCCCCCGCACCCTCCCCGACCAGCGGGGCGGGCGCCAGCTTGCCCGCGGTCGGAACCTTGGTGGGCGCCGCCCTCATGTCCTCCATCGCCTACTACTTGCACTAGAGGCATACCAACCGTGTCGACACGATGGGGGAGGGAAGGGAGGCCGACTTTATTTTGTTGAATAAGAGCTTCTTCTTTTTCTATATCAATGCGTTTCGTGGTCTCCTCTTTCTCTCCTCGTGTCCGTGTGTTCCCATCTTATGTTCTTCGATAGAATGAAATAATAAAAAAGAAAGCAAAATGCCCCCACGTTGGGGATGTGCCTTCTAACCTTGTTGACATCTTCTCATGCTATATTAGCCCGTAAAGTCAATATCACCTTCCCGGGATCCAAAACCATTTGAGAAGAAAAGATGGAGGGGAAGGGGAGACCGGTGGTTTTGCTTCCCCTCCCCTCCCCTCCCCCTTCAATGCTATTTTTGTGTTTATTCATTGCAATTATTACACTCACAATATATTCAGCTCGCTGCATGCGGTGGTACAACAATACATAATAATCTCCCCTAAATTGACCAAGACAACCATAGTTGCGTACGTATGCGTACTGAAATTCTTATGCATGATGATCGTAGACTCGCCTTTCTTTTAACATGTATATATATTCATTATGCGGCGGTACCGAGACACTGATTTAGACTCGAAATTAGAAATCTCACCCCTTATTTTTATAATGAGCAACCTAATTGTTTTGCCTTCTAAAAATGATATATATTATCGAAGATTTATTTCGGGTTTGAGGAAAGGAATTCTTGCTCCCAAAATTTTCTTCACATTGCATATTAGCAAAAACGCGATGCGATCATCCATCAATCAAGTTTCTGTTTGCGGTTTTTATTGATCTCGATGGATACTTTATTCGTATTAAGCGGATTAAATAATAAGTGTTTCTATATCTCAAAAAAAAAAGAAAATAGAGGAATAGCCATTATTCCTCGATAGTGGAGACGTGATCCTTTTATACGGACGATTAACTTAGCGAAAGTATGGAAAGGCAGCACGAGTGAAATGCAATAATATAAATATGAAGTAAATAACATAGGTTGGGGAAGAATAAATTAAAAGTGGTGTCCCCTGTCGAAGTCCTGGAGAGGAAGTGAGTAAAGAAAAGATGTGGAATAATAAAGACTAATGATTTTCAAAAAGGGCGGAAGGGGATTTTAAAGGGGAGGGTGTATTTTGAATCGTACGAAATTTTTCTTCCTCGGCCAGCGTGACATTTCTCTCTTCAAAATTTGTTAGGCCCGTATCAGCTTACGTTGTGCCTGGCTCGGCCCCTTTTTCACGATTGTTTTATTTTTGACGAATCCCCAACGACAAACAAGAAAGTTACGTTAGATCTAGCTCAAAAGTGCCATCACACTTCATCGAATCCCACAGTATTATATCAAGTTAAGCATCATCAGTAGAGATGAGCATGATTTTAGGATACAACCCGCAACATGAAAACCAAACTAGTGGGGACCTACGCAATCTAGATTCCAAGGTATGTATGGTAGGCTCCAGATTCTAAAAAATTGAGAGATTTGTTTCAATTGGTAGGTTGTAAGTTTTAAGTTGAAGGAACCTAGAACCTATAACCTAGAATCTAAAATAAGTTTTTGTGTTTGTCTTAATCTATGTCTTCGTGCGATCCTACGGTATACCATAGCGTTCGATAACAAGTGTATAATTGGAACCACTAACTAAGCTTCCATTTTATGATTAAGACTTTTACTTTATTAATGTTAATATTTTTCGCGTGTCCAAATATAAGTTATGATTAGCAAATTATAGCAATAATTGATGATTATTAAAGGTGATAATTTACTGCAACCATTCAATTAGTAATATAGGTGGAACCTAGGTAGATCATGGAACCGACCTAACAAAGTAGGTTTCAGATTCCAAAAAATAATAAACATGTTCTAATGGGTAGATTCCAAGTTCCAGATATAACCTATATAGTATCTAGAACTACTCACCCCTAGTCATCAACTCGGAAGAATTCCAAACTCATAGTTTGGCTATTCAATTCGAGATCAACTACTTATTCTCCGTTTGATAACATTTCTATTTCTCTCCATTTCTATCCTTTTTTTTTTCATCGTTCCTCAAAATTAAAAAAAAAAAAATTCATTTGATAACATCAACTTATTTTTCTATTCCCGAAATGAAAACGTGGTCAAAGAATAGATTTGGAATAGAAATAAGAAGTTAAAAAAAAAAAAAAAAAAAAAAAGTAACTTTTGTTCTTGAAAATAATTTCTAGAAATAATTTATTTTTTTCTTCTTTTTTTTTTTTTTTTTTTCTTCTTCCTTGCCATCCACTCACTACCGATGGCAAGGAATGACAAGAAAAGAAAAAAAGGAAAAAAAAAAATCTTTAAAGAGTATTAAAAATTATAAGAAATTTTACGTTACAAAAAATTTTTTAGATCATACCAAATGCATTCTTATTCTTTTTCATTTTAAGAATAGAAATTTTGTGTAGTTACCAAATGCTATATTCTACTGAAAAAATTATTTCAGGGGATAGAAATGGAAAAATATTATTTCTGAAAAGAAATGTTTCCCAAAATAGAACCGTTGCTAAACGCGTCTTTAGACGTTCAGATTAGTTTTCATTGCGTTTGTATAGAAAAAGTTAAGGAAATTTTTTTTTTTTTTATGACTCGGGAACCACTGAATAGCGGTAGCCGGCGATGTAAACCCGGAGGCACTTGGCGGGGACCCCACTTAAGTAGCGCAATGAGGGCAAGAATTTTCAAACCTCTCCCCTCTTGGATGAGGGGGCAAGTCGCGAACCAACTCGTCCACTGCGGGGTGGGTAAAAATTAAGAGATTCTTCTTCTTCTTTATTGTAAAAAAAATATTGAATTAGAGATTGTGCCATTATTCTAATATAATTTAACAACATTATTCTCGTATATTTAGGACTTGAGATTTGATTGTGCACAATATGATTGGACATGTTCCATTTATAGCTATTATTAATAGATACAGTTTCGTTAAGGAAAGGACCTTGAAAGCCATTGTTCAGCCTAAAATCAACTTGTTTATAATGTTCTGTCCTTTTTTTTTTTTTTCATTTCATTCAAAAAATCCTAATTATTTGAAGCATATTTGATTTGCAATTTTGTAATTCGAGTTAATTAAGACATTGTTAAGATGTTCAGACTTTGTTTCACTGATTTCGGATCCCACAACGAAATATCTTTCACCAAATACTAATTTTTTTATTTTTATTTAATGGGACTTAGGCTCTACACTAGTATTGCACAAAGAGGGTCAAATGCAAATATATATATCTTATGTAGTGTTGAACCCAATAGAATCGTTCAGTACAAGCTCAGAATCAATAATAAGAAGTCCCAAAATCTAATCAACGGCGTAATTTAAACACACTTCAATATGCTAATGAAAGCCCACTAAAATCAAGTGGTTTGTACAACGTGGAAATTTGTTCGACAACACTAGGTAATAGAAACGACATTGGTAAAATACTGCTTCTATGATGATACAATGTTGGAATCTAATCAACAATGTTGGGCAGTAAAAACAATACCAAGTAGACACTGCCCCTATATGGATCGAGGACACAACTTCGGAATCTAATCAATGACGCTAGACGGTAAAAAACAACATCGGGTTGGCACTACTCCTAAATGGGTTCAAGCACACAATGCCGAAATCTATTCGACAATGCTGAATAGTGAAGATAACACTAGGTAGGCACTACTCCTAAATGGGTTTTGAGGACACAAAGTTAGAATCTAATTGGCAATGCTAGATAGTGAAAATAACACCACGTAGGCAACTGTTCCTAGATTGATTTGAGAACACAATGTCGAAATCT
Organism: Eucalyptus erythrocorys; assembly: GCA_014182555.1. Classification (NCBI taxonomy): domain Eukaryota; kingdom Viridiplantae; phylum Streptophyta; class Magnoliopsida; order Myrtales; family Myrtaceae; genus Eucalyptus; species Eucalyptus erythrocorys. The sequence goes on from CM024604.1 coordinate 28,438,619, forward strand.
AATTGAGGATGTTAGAGGGTAGGACAGCACCGGAATCTAATCAACAGTACTACCTAGAATATAGACACTCACTAAAATTGAATCAAGATGAGAATCCAAAGCTACAGCTAAACTAGGCTAAGCTAAGATAACTAAATGATAAGATAAAGGATTTTGTTGTGTTGTTCGGGAAGATAAATGATTTTGTTGTGTTGTTCGGGGGCTTCTTCATTGGATTGTTTGTAGTGTTTATAGGACAATCTAATAATCGTCAGTTAGTTGATCCTTCCCTGAAAGTCGCTCTTAATTTCTCCCATGTTCCTTTGCTTAACCGCTTGACACATATCTTCTTGTTTCCTGACTTGTCAATGATGCTCGCACAACTTGTCCAACAAGTAATAATAGCTCTTTTGATTTTGTGCACACTTTTGAGCACCATCTTGACAATAATTCTATATGAATTTTGCGTCCACAGTAGTGTCTCTTGACCTGGACATGTGGCAATCATTTGCCTTACTATTAAATCGCACATCTCCACTTGTAAGCCCATTGAAATCCAGCTCAAGGGTTCTTGAAAACCTTTGCCATCCTTCATCTCTATGATTGATATGGGCCGGATTACTATTAATCATAACCAGCATGTGACAACGAGGATTATCAATATCCCTTGTGACCAGCACGTGATAGTGAGGGTAATTTTGGGTGTCAACAGACAGACTTATATAATTTGTTTAAGGATAAAGGCACCATGAGTCTCTCAACATTTTTCAAATGTTCAATCAGGTTCCTGATCCTTCTTTTGTGTAATTATGTCTGTAAAGTATGAACTTTGTTCCAAGATGGTCCTTCTATTGAGTAAGTGAACAAAAATGCTTAGGTGCCTATTAAGTTTGCCATGAAGTGTCACGTTGGCATCCTGTATGGCAATCCAGAAAACCTCAAAAAGATTTAGAACATACTAAATACTTTTTGGATGCGTAAAAAAGAGGAAATCTGAAAAAAAAAAAAAAAAAAAAAAAAAAAAAGAGGTAAATATGCCAAGTAAAAAGAGAGATGGGCGAAACTTGAAGCCCCTGTCACAACTATTACGATGCCATCGCTGCACAAGCACAGGCGAGGGTGTCAGGCCCTCATTGGACTTAAGTGAACTCGGCACCGTCGTCGCCACCTTCACCACCGAACGCAAACACACAGAGTCACAGACGCGCATGCGTATGGAGAGAGTATACCAGCAAGGGTCACGGCCATCGCCATAGTAGCTAGGGACAAGCATAGTGTCGAGTAAATTTGAAAATCTGAGAATCAGACCGATGAAAAACAATACTATTTCAAGTTCTATAATATGTATGGTAAGTTACAGATTTCAAAAATTGGAAAATTTGTGTTGATGCGTAAGTTCTAGGTGGAAGTGAGAACGTGGGAGAAGTTTTTGTGTTTTTCCTATTCTATATTTTTTCGTGACATCCAATGATAAGTGTATAATTTGAAACCGCCAGTCTATGTTTCCATTTCCAGTGATATCCATGATTAAGACTTTTATTTTATTAATATTTCATAATTTTCATATTTTTAAATATGAGTTGTGAACAGTGGATTGTAACAGATGGTAATTATTAAAGATAATAATTTATTGTAATCATTAAATTTAGAGTAAAATTGAAACTTGAGTGGACTCTAAAACTTTTGACGAGGTAGATTCCAAGTTTTTGGGTATACAAAGTAGGCTCAAGATTCCAAAAATTAGAGAACTTGTTCCGAAAGATAAGTTCTATGTGGAACTTGAACCGAACTTGGAACCATTTATCTCTAATAATAGCAATTGATGGTCGCGACAAGACCTCATGCTGATGGCCCAACAAGCCTTGTCTAAACGACCCAACAAGCCTCACCTGGATGACCTTTGCCTAGATTCATATACTCAAGGAACCAAAAAAATATGAGTTACAAGCAAAAATCAACAGAAAAGCAAGAATTGCACATGGACCTTCAAGTCCTCCCCATCTACATGAGATTCAGTTTTCTTTTTCCTTGACTTGATCTCCAATATCACCTTCAATCCTCTATTTGCTCTTTCTTTAACAGCAACAACGTCAACTTTACTCTCCAATTCATTTCCAAATTCGGCCAAAAGAATCACCAAAAAAAAAAAAAAACACAGCTCATGATATAACATACTCGACGTCAAAATCTACTTTTAAATTCAAGTATTCTGATGCTCGCAGACACAAGGAATAAAGAAGAGAAATGAATGCATATTCCCAAATCAAGAACTGCTCAACTGGCCATTATTAACGAGGTCCCCTCAGAGGACCCAATTTTTTTGTCAAAAAAAAATAAAAATTGGCTGGACTCGATCATCGGTAGAGTGCTGATTCCCTTAGCTTGGCAATGCTGTGATGTTGACGTGGTCTGCCACTTTAGCAATTTCTTTTTGTCCAAATTACGAAAGGATCGAGGTTGAATAAATAATAATAACAAGCTTCATAGTTCAAGAATCTAATTTGACAAAAATAAAAAACCTGCTCTGCTTGTTAGATTCCTTCCTATCCTAAACTTAGTAGGAGAACTGATTGGGCATTTAGCACGAATTCATGGACTTTCGGAGCTTTTGTCCCTTATTTTTATTACTTTCTTGTACTTTCTAAGATATATTTCAAAGAACTTCTGGGCCATCACAGGCGTTTTGCTAGAAATTCCAAACAAACGAAATTTTTAGAAAGTTCGATTAATTTCTAATTAAGGGTACATTTATTTCATAAAAAATGGTCATTTCGAAAAATATTTTTTTAATAAATAATCAATCATCTTGTTTACAAAAATGAATGAACAAAAGAAAGAAAATTTCATCCTCAACGAAAATAATTAAACATAAATCGTTGTCGATAATGAAATTTTTTCATCAATTAATTATTTTAAACGATAGAAATAATCATTTTAAGAAAATATCTTCCAAATTATTTACCGTTTTCGCGATACTAATGAAGTCTAAAATAATTGAAGCCTTCTTGAAAAAGTGGCATTGAGCGACCAACCCTTGTAATTTCGTCGCCGAGCTACAGGCGGGGATTTCCCGGCCCATCGAACGCCTATAGCGACTAAACAACTCCGGCGACCAAACGAAATACCTGACACGTCGCCATCGATCATTTCAGAAAAGAATGAAAGCTGAAATCTGTTTATCAAATCCAGGATACTCGTCAACGACAACACACAAGGCACAGATTTATTGAGACAATCGTATTACGAAACATGCGACTCTGCATCGAAAACCTACGACAGAGTCGCTTGAATCAAAACAAAGCCCGACGTTATAGTGTTCATGGCTGTTATTTACAATAGCGTATGACGATCGGGGCGCGTTTCAGCCACTCCACCTGGTCATGTTGAACTTCCTGTGCTCCATCCGGATGAACTGCTCGGCTTCTTCGTCGATCTTCTCGTCCACGAGCTCGCCGCCCACGTCGTCCTTCACGCTGGAGGCCAGAGCATAATCGTAGACCTGGACCTCCACGGGGCGGGCCCTGCGGGGCTCGGTCCGGTCGGCCTTGCCGTATAGACCGTCATAGGCATGAGGACGATGCGTGCGGTGAGGATAGCTGTTGGTCACGAGCACATCGGTGTCGAAGTGCTGGGCTCGGTAGGGTTCGTCGATGCCGTGGTGGTGCCGGGCGTGATCCGGGTACTGGACCCGGTAATCACGTGCATCTTCCGTGTGATGGTGGTGCCTGAATTGGTAAGGGTTGCTTGCTAATGACATGGTTGCTTTCCTCGGGTGGGGATTGGAGCAGGAGCTAGGGAAACTGTCTGAAGTTTTCTGTGCTTGTTACCTTCATTTTGATAAAGTATTTATAGCCCAGCCTGAAGCGTATGGTCACGAGGCTTTCCGATCGAACGGGCTAAGCAGAATTGGATTCGGGGAAAAACCACGATGAGATGCAAAGAGGATCACGTTTCTTTAGAACTTGGTCGAAGAAAGAAGAATATCTCGGAGAGCACTCTCGTTATTTTATTCTTCTCTTAGAATCTTTCGAAAATGTCGTGCTTATGAAGACTACAAAGGAATAACCATATCAAGGTTGTGGCTTTCATTGGATGCCCGTTGCGTGTAGGGCCAACATATGGGGCGGGTCGAGACAGGTTTAGGTCGAGTCGAAAATGTTTTGACCCAAATTGACCTATGTAACTCGTTTTAACCCATTTATATGCAAAACAAATCTATTGGCCTGTACTAGAGCCATTTACTGATATATTTCTATATTTGATCCATCCTATGATAACCTATATCCAACTAGTAAACACACTTTAAGGTCTTCATGCGTATAAGAATTGGTTTTCGACATTGCATGGAATTTTCAAATTTGTTTTGACTCATCATGAAGAATAAGAACAAATTAGTACTTGATAGTGAATTTATAAAATTACAGTAATGAATAACGCGAATGAATTGAAATTTTAATTGATTGGGATAGAAGATATTGAAGGAGATGATTTGTGTCGATCATGGATTACAATGACAAGAACTAAGATTAGAATATTACATAAAAGTAATAATGCCAAATGTAATCAAGGAAAGATAGACTCCAATAACTAATAGATGAAACTCACAAGATTAATAAAAATAAAAAATTAAATAGAATAGAATCTTGATATTTTTAATAAGATAGGCCCACTAAGATTTCCCTAAACTTGGAATAACCGGAGGAATCCATTATGTTTTTTTTATAGAAGGCGATGAGACAATTATAAAGGTAAGTTGCGTAAACTACGGACCTAATCAACACCCATATATTTTTTTATTTTGTCATTCTAAACACATTTATAATGCGTATAATAAACATAATTAAATCCATATAATAATTCAGTCCATCAAAACGGATTAAGAAATGGGCCCATTCTGACAAATTTAGTTAGGTGGGGTCCCTTAGGCCTGGAATCTAATCTCAAAAGAGCCGAAACGCTTTTTGAAATTTACGACGTGAGCTTAGATATTTGTTTCGGGCCTGTGTTTTTTGACCAATGTGAACAGAAAGTCCCAAAAAGGCAAGAGGTTCGGGCCGCCCTGAAGCCGCCGTGCCGTCGGATCCGACCGAGCTGATTCGCGGCTAAAACTCAGGAAGAGACCACGGTCCTCCCCCAAAAAGATTCAAGAGCATCGATTCCGCAAGGTGAAAAGCCAGTATCCTTTGACAGCAGTTCATCGATTAGGTGGAAAGAGAACCGACAACCAAATTCTGAAATGACTAAGCGTTCCGATACCATCTCATTATTTTAAAGGGAGGTGGGAATGAAAAGTATGGCTAAGGCTTTAACCCCAATGAAGCTCTTCCTATAGGCACACTTGACATTTTTTTATTGATAGAATTTCAACTCATGAACAACGAATTTCACATTTTAAATTTCGAGTGTACTACTAGCGATTATTTTAAAAGCTTAGTATTAAGTGTGAAAATTTAATTAGGGAGACAAATGGACCCCAGAATTATTTGAATTCAGGGCCTGTAACTTTGATACTATGTGAGAATTTTAGTGAGACTATTTTTTATTGTTCTAAAAGTTTAAATTGTTAAATGAAAGTGTAATTTATTATTTAAATATTCTAACATTTTATAAATTAAGATTGATTTGAAAGTTCTGATTGGTGGCCATAAAAAATGTTTACTTGAGTGGGTATAACCTACATGATTACATATTTCCTAAAGTAAGGAACATTACCTTCATATTGGGAGATGGACGGCCACCCACGTGACCCATCACTTCAAAATTTGCAAAGTATTTTATGAGGTTTGGAAAATGTAGCGTAGGGGTGTCAATTATGAGTTTACGAAGTGGATATCCATTAATTATAATGCTTTTTGATTAAATAAATCAAATACATTTTCATAACTCGAACATTAATGCGTCGAATAACTTTTTCTTTAAAATGTCATGATCTTTGGAAATAGAAGAAGAAAGTCCACATTATTTGGGACAGAAGATTCGCCTCCCTACCATATTAGTATGAATAATGTCACATTTGAGACACCCGCTCGAGTTTCAGCTTGCATCATGCCTGATGAAGTAATTTAGGATTCGACTTTTTCTTATTTAAGATGGACTTCACTGTGGCCCAAAATTGTACGGGGTCCTCGCATTATAGCTTGTAGAAGAAGTGTCTATCCCTCGGAGAAATTCATTGTGCAATCTTAGAAAGGGCCATGCTGGCTTGGGCACAAGAAGACTTGGCATTACAAGGTCCTATTATCGGCATGCCCGTTTCCTCCGGAGTTAATGCCTCGACCCAAGCTGCGGCGGCATGTCACAAACAAATGTCTTAAAAAAAAATCCAAGTATCTTTATTAATTAGAGGTCGTCTATTAAAAATTCCCAGAGATTTCGATTTCCTAACAAATTCTCAATTTGCAAAACACGATTCCCCTCGCCATTTCGATCTTGAAATAGACCATAACTGCAAAGGACTTCACTAGGAGAAAAGAGCGGAGTTGGCGCATCTCCCTCCACGGGGCAATTTTCGAGTCTTATTGACTTCGGATTTGCGGACAAGGCAAATCAATTTCGCACAACCAGAGGGAACAAAAGCTGTCGCCAGCACCTCGACTGGATTCGAGGTTCAAGATTCAATAGGGCTCGGAGCTCTGCTTGCCCGTTATCATGAAAAATCTAGGCCTCATTGAATCGACTGCTCTACGTTAATCTTGGCCCAAGTGAGGAGGCTGGCTGGACAATCTGTACGGGTGCGTATGCTGCCCGATACGGTTCGAGGAACTACGCGCCATGGATGGAGACGTCGTCCTCATCGAGTGAATTGCCCGCGAGAGTTTGGAACCTCGTATGGAAAAGGAAAACAGTACATGCGAGTTCCTCGAGCACTTCGACATCGGTCAGTGATGAAATTGACGAGTGCCTCGACAAAAGATTACAACTACATTGACAAAGTCGAGGAAGACGACGTAGATGTTTTTGTGGTGATGGAAGGCCAAAGCGTCACGTTACATGAATATGGAAGAACTATTGCTCGCATCTCTTGGATTGGGGAAGAAATGGGGCCAGAGAAACATGCTCTGCAATGGGCAGTGGCGAACAATGACATCATCTCATTGGATGCGTGCTGACAAGGTCATTTACATCAGGGTGAATTATCCAAAAAGTTTTAAACTTATTACAACTATATCAATTCAGTCACAACTTTTTTTTTTTTTGCCAATTTTTTCTTTTTGGTCGGTCCTAGTCTACTCTTAGTTTAACTCTCACTCTTAGAATTTTGTCCTGTCTTCTTGCAAAGGGTGGAAGCCGAAACCCACTCCTGAAACTAATTTGTCCCCACCCCAACTCTCCTGAGAAGGTGGGAATTCGAACTCACCACCTCCCCATTCCATGCTAAAAGGATGTCCATTGAGGAAAACCTCAGTGGTTTTTTTTTTTTTTTTTAGCCAATTTAGTTTGAAGTCTTTTGCATTGGTGTCGGTTGAGTCTATTTGACTAATTTTAAACCAAAGCATTGTTGTGGTAATAGTTTTTGAATTTTTTTTTTTATTTTTTTCTTTGATTTTTCTCCCTTCCCCTTCCCCTTCGAGTCGTCAAGGATCATTGGCCAACCCTCGCCAACTCTAGGCAAGGGCTGCAAGTGCCTTGCTCGCCCAAATTGGGCGAGGTTGTCACGGCCCTCATCTGAACCTAGAAAGGGTTGCAATGCCCTCGCCGGCACTGAGCGAGGGCATCTCGACCCTCGCCTAGTCTAGGCGAGGGGCCACACACCCATGCTCTGGCCTACGAGGGCCGGACACCCTCACCTATGGCCAGTGAAGGTCAGCTAGTGACCCTCGCCAACCCAAAGGAGAAGGGAAAAAAAATTAAAGAAAAGAAAAAAATTATAAAAAAATTCAAAAATTATAATATTATTATTTTAAAATTGCCATATTAGCATCAGCGGTGCCATGTTAGCGTCGACTAGCCAAAATTGGCTAAAATGACTCAATTGACACAAATAAAAATAGTTTAAGACTAAATTAGCATAATTACAATAATTTGATGACTTTTTTAATAATTCTCCCTTCACGTCAACACGACAACCAACAACAAGTATTTGGTTGTACTTTTATATTCTCCAAATTCATGAACCTAGATATATGTTTTGAAAATTGCATTTCCTTAATTGTTGTGACCCTCTCAGGGGATCTAATGGAATCCTCTCGCTATGTGGCACCAATGCGTCATAACAACTGTCCCAAGTCCCATCAACCACAACAGACATTCCCTCATTAATTTGTAGAGCTGCCGCAAGCTTACATATAAGGTCAATTAGGAGAGCCTGGTAAAGCGCCGGAGACTGCTTTACCTTGCGAACCAGCTCATATGAGTTCATAAACTTGGGATGATCCCAACTCATATTTCGGGCGAGGAACACTATATTCAATTCGATATCTCTTACGCTATGTGAGAGAAGCAGAAGTGATTTGCTTATTGGGTGGAGAATCCGTCTCAATTTACGTCCATTTGTCATTTTTCTCCTCTCCCCTCCTCTTGTTCCAAACCAAAAGGCCTTCGGTGTTCATAACGCGGTTGTCTCATTGATGACGAAACAATCCCATAGTTTCAGAAAACTACTCGTTAAGCACGACGACGAAACCTAAAAGATGACTATTGTCCAACGTCTCTGTCCTTTACACAACATTGTGCTCCGGGAAGAAAAGAAAAATGAGAATAACGAAAGATTTCATTCGCGTTCGTGTCGAAATCATCGACGCCATTCGTCTGGCCAGCTCGGCTCGTCATCGCCTAAAAAGGATGGAAATGGGGTGGAGATGAAAAATGAAGAGGAGAAGATGCTCCTTCACTTGTTACCGTGTGAACGCAACGTATTGTACACGGATAATGTAGCTCTGTTTTTCTTTTTCTTTCTGTTTGACCTGACATATGGGAAATGTATATAGTTTATGCTATACGATAGACAATTGATTAGTAATAAAAAATATATATTTTAGATAGATTCAACCGACCAGAACTCAATAATAGTGCACGACATCTCCTAGCAAGGCCATTATTTGGATGGGGTCGCGTTACCGTAAGTTTACAAATTTGGATTTCTTCCAATTAATGAGCCAATCATAGATTTCCAATTAAGAAGAGCCTGTAATTGAATTCATATTTAAACATACAATAAATAATTTTTGTTCTTTTTTATAATCAAGTGACATTGGGATAGAAAGTCGACTCCTCCTTGAAACACCATACAAACTCCATAAACCAGTTAAGTCCAAACATCTGGCCTATGCAGGTGTTCCTTCATCCAAAGCATTTAAGAGAGAGAGAGAGAGAGAGGCTGAGAGGAGGCCAGTTGGATGTTGTTAGTTGTTTTGGCTGGAAGCCATGGAACATGGGGTAGGAGCAGGATAAAGTGAACTGAATTTTATAACGAAGTAGGCCAAGGTCAAAAGAGACAAGAAAGGAGTGAATAACTATGCCCTCCCCATATGCTTCATTGAACTTAGGGTAGGAGTAGGACCAAGATACCTTAATTTTATAATTTAAGTAGGCCAAGGTCAAAGAGACAAGCAAGGAGTCAATAACAATGCCTTCCCCATATGCCAGCTTCTCCTGACAGAGAGGCAAAAGCCAGGTCCTTCCTCATCTCCAGTTGGCCAGAACATGATAGAAGTTGACCCACGTTACAGATAGCATATTCGATTGTCATGATAGGCAAAGCCAAATTATCAATCAAATTCATCAATTGGAGAACGTGTCCTCGAACAGAAACCTGAGACTATCAGCACAAATCAAGCATGCCTTCATGCTCTAATATAGACCTTTAACCGTATCAGCACATAAAATATACATCAAGAGAACCCACTGCCAACGAAATATTCCTTGCTCTGGTTATGGGCGAATCGATCATAAGCCTGTGTTGGACCAGCAAGTCCTTATGTCATGGTCATAGTTGACAACCAAATTCAGAACCATAAACCAAGTCAATGGCATCTCACATTGGGTACTACTGATACCCGTTCACCTAACCTTATAGATCCTTCAGGACAAAGCCAAGAGAGCCAGCATTACACGAAACATTACCGGCTGAAATTTGGAAAGCAATGCAAAGCAGTTTGCTGTGTTTTCTGCCATGTCCAACTTGAATATCCAAAACTCTAAAAGACCCTGGTAAGGAGGACTTGTACATGGCAAATTGCTTAACTCAGTCACAAGCAAATCCAAAACTTGGAAAAGATATTATGTAGAAAACACATTTTACTGAACTCATCAATGGCCTGCTATGAAAGGCATAGCGACCAAAGACCAAATTATTCCGAAGCCTATCTCAAAAGCAATGATAATGGCGAAATGTATCAACAAATTCTTTTCCATGTGATCGAAGGGAAAGTCTAAATCAACACTCATCGGACAGGTGCGCGCGCGACAATAACCCGCAATAAACTTTTGCAGGAAATAATGAGATAGACCGACCTTCAGAACAAATGAGCCAGGGGTAAGCAAATATTGTCAGCTCTATGAACACTAGATAAATAAATGGCAATCAGATGGTACAACTGAAATTGGTCAAGACAGACATTTAGGCACAAATTTGTCTCAAAACAGAAGTCATATCAGTTGGTATACAAGGCAAAGCATGTAAATACCAACGCCTAGGTAAAAAATACACCCAGCAACAAGTTTCATCAATTCCCACCATGGTCAACAAGCCCTCCTCCCAGCAACCATTGCTTCTTCAACTCCGGAAAAAGATTATTTACAAAGCCTCACCTAAATGTCCAAGATGGTCCCAAAAATCCTGGAAGAATGATATCTCAGCTGGACATCCAGAGCAGCTACATCAGTGACATGCCATGACGACAAACTCATCCGGTGAACCCCAGATGAGTAGTCAACAAAGCCGTGCTTTGAGCCTTCCTAGAGCTCACACACAGTATGAAAATCTCAGCCACTTTCTCTCATGCAATTTCCCGGTAAAAGAAATTTGTACTTGTCAGCATTTTCCAGGAGATATGAAGGAAGGTGAACAGCCGAGAAGGAATGAGGAACAGGTCCCATCTTCCCAATGATCTCCCTGAACGTGTGCTCCTCTGGAAGCATATCGAAAAGATCAGCCCCCTTGCATATCACTCTCTGAACTCTCTTTGGGTTCAAAAAGTGGGGGAACCTCACCCTATCGAAGTGGCTGTAGGCCTTCATCTTGAATATGAACTCGCTGATGCGGCGGAAGCAAAAGCTGCAATGCCACCCGGCATCTGCCAAGAGGTCATCCGACTGACGATAGTGCGCATATGTTGTCTTGCCAGATTTATACCTATGCACCGATGCTCTCCAGCTATTATTATCAACAAGGAATTCGAATGAGTAGAGATAATTCTTAAGCTGAAGATGCAGAACAGGCGGGATTTCATCGCACCACCGCAAGAGATTGATAGTGTGTCTGCTCGGAATCTCATCCACGTCCGACATTATCAACAAATCATCATCAGTTATGCCAGCAAGCTTAAGGAGCCGATCCAACATGATTCTTTGATAAGCTTCCTCGACAAATGGGTTCTCCCCCTTCTTAAATCTCCCCGCAATATTACCGTAAGTCAATCGAGGCTCCACAAATTTGAACTGATCTTTGTTGGCAGCAAAAACCAGAGGTTTTGGGAATCCAGTGAAGGTTGAATTTGATTCGAGGAGAACAAACTGTGTTATATAAGGGTACAGCTCTTGCCACCTGATAGTGAGGAGGTCCAGCTCATTGCTGAACAACACAGCATCGTAGACACGTCTGGGGAACTCCCGGATCCCCCAACCATGGAGTCTGCAGAGGTTCTCCATGGACACGTTCTCATGGTAGTAATGCGGAATGTCGTGGAACGGTTTGGGTGGCGACTCCCATAATGGCCGCAGGAAGTACGAAATCTTCTGCCCATGTATGTAGATGCCGAGAATAAACGTCGGGATAAGAATCAACAGCAGCAAAAGCGTCTTCAAATCCAAGCCACGCAGCATGCACCGCAGTCTTGACAAGCTCAAAGCTCGATCCGAGTCCTGCAAATTCGAATCCACGCATAGTCTTTTAGAACACAATTCGATGACACTTCACAAAAGACCAGAAAAAATAAGGTAAATCAAGAGCCATGTATACAAAAAAATCTTATAGCTAATGCCCACCATCAACGAGAAAACCAAAATCAACAATATGCAGAAAAAAACATGGGTTGCCCTTTCAAATTTCACCCAATTACTTTTAACAAAAAAGCTCCGAGCTTTCCTCTACACTTTTTCCCAAAATCTATGAATGCTTCAAAAAAGAAAGCCGCGTGCTTTCTCCAAGATCATGTCTATTCCCTGATCTGCCCATGCTTCACAAATCAGTGTCGCCACAAATCAAACAAGAAACGACAATGAGAAGAGAAATCACATAGGAAGCATCGGCGAAAGCGCACGAGACCGTCCCACATTTTGCACCAATCACTCAACGACAAGCCGATCGAACATCAAAACGAGATCTGAAACGAAGCCCCGCACGTAAAAAAAAAAAAAACAAAAACAGAAAAACAAAAAAAAAAAAAAAAAAAAAAAAAAAAAAAGAAGGGAAAAACAGATCGACATCCACAAAGGGTCGTCAAGGAGCGTGAAGTTACCTGGCCACAGAGATTGCCGCAGTCATCGTCGGTCTTCTTGGAGCAGTAATGCCCAGCGGTCTCGCTCATCATCCACCACATTTTTTCTCGTCCCCTCGTATTCCTCCTCCTCCTGCTTCTTCGCGATTCGGCCGCGCCTCGATCTCGCGAATTTAGGGCTCTAGGCTCGGCGACGGATCGGCCCGCCTCGGAATTTACCCAAATGCCCCCGCCCCCAACAACCCACTTCGCGATCGGCCCGCAGAACCAGGAGGAGCAGGAATCTAGAATCGAAGCAGGTCCGATCTCGACTCCCCCTCTCTCTCCCACGACGGAACGCTCGCCAAAGTTCGCAACTTTAAGAAATGCCCTCGCACCCAAAACCAACCCACTTCGCGATCGGCCGGCAGAATCAAAAGCAGCACGGAACCCAACCTCAGTTAGCCCCTCCGATCTCGACTCCCGTCTCACCCACGACCAACGCTCGCCCAAAGTTCGCAACTTTAAGGCTCGGACGCCAAGCTCGAGAGCTCCCGGCGACAAGAGAAGCGATGGGTACCTCTCTTCCTCCTCCTCCTCCTCCTCCTCCTCCTTCAGCAGATGTAGAAGGAATTCCCGAGAGAAAGCAGCAAAAAAACCAGGGAGAGTGGTGGGGGGAAAGGGGAAGCTCGGAAGCACGAATCAAATAATGAAAAGAATAAAAGAATATGATGAGAACGCGAGGAATCTAACGGGGGAGGATCGACACGGGAAAAGCTGTGGCCAATCTGGTGATTGGGTGGCGAATTGGAAATATCACTCCCCCTCCCTCCACGATGCTGTCCCTCTCTCTCTCTCGTTTCTCTCTCTAAAAAGCTTCTTCACGACATCCAAAGCACAGAGAAGCAGGGAAGAGAGCCGTTTGCCTTGTCCCGTCCCCACACACCTCTTTTTCCCTTATATCGAGGGGAGAATCTGGGAGGATGCGCGTGGTGGCGAAATTACGATGGAGGGCCGCGGGGGCTACCGAGGAAACCGCGCGTCGAAGGGGGTCCCGGGCGGGGGCAGTTCGGTCATTGAGGGATCCGCACTCATTTTTATTATTATTTTCCTTTTTTGATTTTTTTTTTTACTTTTTTTTTCAGGGGGCGGAGTGGGGCTGGGTCCCAACGCGTCTCTTGACTGGGCTTCAGACAGACTGTGTCGTGTTCCTCTTGACGTGTTGTTGGCGCGGGGGAGGGAGGGAGGGAGAGTTTTTAAGTGCTTTGTCAACTTAGTTAATCGCATTAGTGCGTAAAATCTTGAACGGTACACCTAAGTTACGTTTATTGAAATAGCAAATAACTGTCCCATTTTTATCAATCCAAATAGTCAGGTTGAAAAGTTTGGATTGTCCCGTTTCGGGGAAGATATTGGACAATCCAAACTTAATTAATCGCATTAGTGAGTAAAAATCTTGGGCGATACACCTAAGTCATACATGGCAAGTTACTCGAATTCGCCAAATTAGTCAAAGTAAAAAGTTTGGATTTTTTTGTGTCACGAGAGAAAACGAAACAACAATTTTTTTGGGGTGAAAAGTGATTGTGGATTTTTTTGGGTTTTGTAGATTAGGAATAATCATAAATTATAATTGAATCGATTGATTTGAAAGAAAAAAAAAACTTTTTTTTTTTTTTTTTTTACAAGATCTCATGTTCATATGGGTATAAAACAATTTTTTTTAAAAAAATTGGAAGTTCTTCCCTTAGGGAGATACAACGCTCCACTCCAATCATGCTACTGGCTTTTCTGAGGACTTAATGGAAATGAATGCAATTTATAAATAAATTAGATGACTTGACTAAAGAGGAGTCATATTTTTTTTTTTTTTTTTTCGCATCTTCTTTTGAAAACCCTAAACCCCCAACACACAAGTCAAGGGCTATAGTTCACTGTTGAATAGTTTCAATGTTTCGCATTGTGAATGAAAATAAATAATGAATTTTGGTGAAGCATAATCAAAAGTGTGATTTTAATGGATTCTATGGAGAAATAGCACGGTACTCTCTAAAGCAGTTAGAGTACATTTATTTTTATGGAAAACAAACAATTTAAAAACGTTTTTTTCGAAAATGATTGTACCAAACAAGAAGTCTTTTTATAATTCACAGAATATATCCAGACACAAATAATTATTAATAACAAAAACATCTGTAATCGATCGATAGTTTCAAGCAATGGAAGTAATTATTGATGGGAATCATTTTGGGACTCGCCTTCGCAAAAGGTTCTACAGCCAGTACCACGTGGAGAGGTCATTGCGGATTTCGTCCGCTTCAACGGTTCACGAACTCGCTTTCCCAGAAATCAAACGGGAAGAACTTCTCCGCGCCGACGTCAATCGCGCGACTGATTTGACAAAGCCGAGGCGAGGGCGGTTCCGTCGGGGCGACACGTGCTCTCGGGCGGGTCGTGTCGGGGACGACACGTGGCCCGTGGCCTGGCCGGATGATGGGCGGAGGCCGACTTTTCTTGCGCTGGTGGTGTTTGGTGGTGGCGGCGGCAGCGGTGGCGGTGGGGCCGACCGTGGTGGGGGGTGATTAGGAGGAGGCCAGTGATCATCCACCTGTCGACCTAACGATATCCGCCCCAATTGCGTTGTTGACAAATCGAATGGCGCTGTGCCGTGAGGGGAATACAATTAGGTGATCGAATATAAAGAGGCTTAATTCCCCCTTTTTTAAAAAAAATATCTCTAATTTTATCCCGTATTTTTTTTCTCGGCAACGCAAACTTTCACCGTGGTCCTCGAGCCTCCTTTGTATCCAAAAAACCACCATTGAATTCGTCGAAATTATTGACATTAAGATATAAGGTTGTTAGTAAAGACACGAGTCCTAATAATAAACCTCGAACTAGACGTGATGGAATGAGTTATGGATCTATTTCTTAATCCATATTTGAAGGGTTGAGTTGTTATGTAAGGCAGTTATTTTCAGTGAACGGCTTACAAATAGGTTTAGAATGGTAAAGTCCAAAATAATATAAATGTTAAATAGGTTCATAATTTACTTAAACCCATGTTATCTCTATAACTCTCTATTGCCCTCATTCAATCTTGCACTCACTCATTTCTAACTCTTGCCTCATTTTAGGATGTTTTTTTTTTTTTTTAATTAGCAAAATGTATAGGATATGAGTCAAAACAAGTCAAATTGATCGATATGGAATGGACCTAATTTGATTCGGTTCACCGATTTGATAGGTTTGTTTCTAACTGACCTTGATGTTGATAATATTGATAAAAACCACCGGCAAACACTAGACATAGGGTCAAATTTAGGACAAGAGCAAAAGTTGGAAAATAAAAATAATGGAATTAGGGCAAGTTTGATATTAGACTTAAAATTTGAGTTTTTAAATACAAAAATTTGGCAAAAAAGACGAAGTGATTACGGAATCAATTTCTCAAAAGTGCGCCACAGGATGGCTCTGATCTTTCTCAACACCAACATGTATCGGAAACACGCATTTTCGTGGCCAATATGAAACGTCCAGCCAAAAATAGAGAAGAGTGGATAAGAAATCCGACGATGTCGTTTTTTACGTACGCAATGGAAAGCTACAAGACCGCAAATCCGTCCCGAGCAACTTGCAATTGAGGTCTCTCCGTGACGAGGCGGTCGGAATCGGTCGACGTGCTGAACCATCAAAGAAGAGGTCGGGATCAATCAATCGTTGACTCGAGACTTGGGATATTTTTCCGCGAGAAAAGGTCCGCTGATGTGCTTTCGACAGGCACTCCCGAGCGCGAGCAAGCAAAAGCGGAAACCGAGCAGACATGATCCTGTTAGAAATTTTCAACGCTTGACCCCCTCAACTCCACTGTTCTTCATTTTTTTACTCTTTCAATTGCCAATTTTGTTCTCTTCCCTTCGGTGCTCTCGATAATTTATTTTATCAAGTGATTGTAACTTGCATGTTTGGGGAATCGTTGAGATGGGAAAAGAAATTTGTACACCTGATCTCGGGTCGTCTAAGTCAGACTCGGTAAAATTCGGTACGTCGATGAGGTCGTCGAGCCCGTAGTTTAGGAAGTTTTTTCCGATCGAATTTCCCCTTTGCCCCCCTGGCGACTATGTATCGGTCAGTGCATGCCGAAATCCCAATTTTGAAAATTCAGCGATCTTGTAGATGGAAAGCTATTTGGATTGGGATCGAATAAGTTCAAAGGAAAGTGAAATGCCGAGGATGTTGCCTGAGTGGGGCTGCTTTTAATTTCCGTGGAAAGACGAACCGGTGCCTACTTTAGACTTTTGCAAGGACAATTTTAAAGTCGATTTCTTTTGTGACCGTGACGGATCGTCCAGAAAAGAAAATCTAAATGTGAAATTTATTTGAGCTACAGACACCTCAAATCTTTGAATGTTTCGCTAGAATTTTTTTTTTTTTGGCAGGTGATAATCTTTCGAAATTAGATTAAGTCAGCTAATAATATGCATGAATTACATGTGCAGCATAATGGGTCGTGTCGGTTTCTATTTTTCAGAACAGAAATAAATTTCAAATTCGAATTATTGCAGGTGATTCCGAATCCATTGACTTGTAGTTTGCAGATTTTTCAAGTCTGATGTTGAGTTAACTGAAGCTTAACCAAGATCTTTATTATTATTATTATTATTCAAAACTTAGGCAAAAAGAAGAAACCTTTTGGAACTCAATATAAATTATTGAGGTGCTTTTCAGAAGACAATAGCACATGCAGGTAAGAGTTCATGGGGCCGGATGTGCTTATTATATTAAAAAGCGGTGCATGTATTTTAATATTGCCTCGCGAAAAATCCCAAATCGACCCTTTTGTGAATATTTTATCTTTTTTTTTTTTTTTTTTTTTTTTGGATCATGGATTTTTTAAAAACTAGTTTTCGCTTGAAAAACGATTTCGAACCAATATCCCGCAACATATTTATTGAGAACTAATTTTTCTCTCACAAAAAATTACAAACTAGTACTTCCACACAAATCTACACATCATCGGAATGCATGTGTGAGAATACACGGGGATTTTTCACTTCAAGTATGAAATTATCCACCTTAGATCCATCTTGTCATTGTCTATCGCATGTGTTGACAAGTATGCATTTTGACGAAATATTGAACGGAGTGTGAATGGATGGTAGATTTAGGTCAAGGGTATTAATTTGGATTTTCTCATGAGAAGAAAATTAATTCAAGGCAAATGTATCATGGAGTACGGATTTATGATTCTTTTTTATGAAAATTAGTTTAGAATACACGTGTCAAGGTACTAGTTGGGAATTTTTAATGTATCTTTTTTTTGGTAAAGCTAAGAATATATTAAAGCTTTGGATAAATGTACAAAAAGCGGCACCAAAAACTTACACTCTAGATGCAAACGTACAAGAGTGGAAGGGAGCCGCGTAAAAGCCATAAAGGTGAAGCACAAACTGCAACAAACACTGCCCAGCCAACAACTTTGGCCGCATCATCTCCAAGGTTGTCAGGGAAGTCGAGGGGAGAGCAAGGCAGGTCACGAAGAAACCCTTCCACCTGCTTCAACCATCCATCATAGACCTCCAAGGACACCCGTGAAGCCGAAGAGGGAAAGTGTGCAAGGCAGAGACACAAAGCCACAAGTGACCAAGATAGAGACCAAAATGAAGCAAAGACGGAACAACTAGAGGCCTGCAATTTTTAATGTATCTTACCTTATACAGTTTAATGAAAAATGGTGGACAAACTCTATCGTGTAGGGGTATTGAATTGGACCACACATCAAAACCGTAACACGATTTTCAAGCCTTGTTGGTTTGGATTTTGTTTCTATTTAGGTAAATGATTATAAAATGGTAGTAAATTTGTTTTGGTTCGGGTCGGTTTGGTCAAGTAATGACTCAAATTGAAACATGTTATCAATTGAAAGAGACAATCGCAAACATAAGAAAAGAGAAGCATGCTATGCAAGTTGTGTTTCTAATTAAGGGTGTGTTTGATAATTATTCTGTTCAAGAGAACTAGTTTTATTATATTTTTCCTTTTTATTCCCTTCTTTCTCCTTTATGGCTAGTTGCCGGCCACGGCGGTGGCCAACGACCAACTGGCCAAGGTTCAGCGAGCTTGCCGGAGCCTCGCCAGGCCACTGTGAGGGCCGGCGAGCTCGCCAGAGCCTTGCCAAGCCACTGCAAAGCTCGACCTTGCCCAAGCGGCATGAGGTCAGCCTTGGCAAGCCACCACTGGGCGACGCCGACCTGGCGGTGTCCTAGCTAGGGCTAGTCTCACCCAACCACGACAAGGCTCACGTCACCGAGGGTCAGTGAGGTTGCCAACCATGGTCGAGGCTAACAACCGGTCAAAAGGAAGAAGAAGGGAATAAAAGAGAATAAAAAAAGAAGAGAGAGAAAAATTGTTTCTTGGAATTGTTCTCGGGAATATGAAATAATTTTTTTCTACTTCTTATTTCTATTCTAAATTTGTTCTCGGAAAAAAAAAAATAGATTTTTTATTTCTGAGAACAAAAATTTTACCAAATATGTGTGTGTTCTTTTTTTATTCTTCGAAACAAAAGAACAAAAATTTTTATTCAGAAGAACAAAAACACTTTTCAACAAACGAACCCCCAAATACCTAACCCCACTCGCAATTACCTTTCATGCTTTATTCAAGTACGGTTGGGTTGTTGTGAAGACACACCCTTCATATTCAGTAAATGGATCAAGTTGGCTAGAAAATTCAACCTGACTCTGGTGCCGTTATTAAATTTTAAAATTAATTGTTGTACTCATATTATGTCGTATCGTGTCATTTCGCCATCGTACCTTGTTGTGTAGCTTGTTAAGCTACAAAATCGGTGGTAAATGAATTCGTTTGCTAGATATCAAGGGATCTTTTTCTTTTATTTGAACATTTGAATTTAGGTGCTGATATCCCATCCTTTTTCCCCCTCTCTCCACTTACGACTTTTAAGAGAGGCAAGAGGTGTTGGCGCAGACAGGATTACGTGCACGGTAGCTTTAGCGTCGCCGTTTTAGACGGCAAGGACTCCCGTCGACATGCTTTTAAAGTCGATCGCACGACTTCCTTCCGCTTTCCCATTGATTACGGCGGGGTCTCAATTTTTCACACCAAACAAGGGCCTCTTCCTTGAAAAATCTCCTGACTTTTGATTTAATTTTGATTCTGTTTCAGAGTATAGAGTCATCAATTTTTGCTTTAATCTCAAATCTGCTCATCGTGTCCAAAATTCGTTACTGATTTTACAAGATTATCAGTATAAAAAAGGAGACCGTTATTATTTTATACGAAAATAAGGATATTAATGAAGATGTGTTTTGATAATGAATCTCTAATTGATCATGATCTTGATAATCTTGAAGAATCTAGTGGCGATTCTTTGGATAACTAGGCAGATTCAAAAAAAAGAGATCAAGGTTGAATTTGGCCAATAAATAAGTAATAAAAAAAATCAAGATAAATGTACTCGAAATCCTAAACATTTGTCACGAAACTACAATTGAGTTCTAAAACTTATCAAATTAATTCATCAAGTCATTTCATTGAATGTATTTTTTGAAAAATTTTAAATTTAGATTCAATTAAGACATTTCATTGCTTACACTTTTAAAAATTTTAAAATTCAATTGTATTTTCGTGACAAATTTAAGACTCGATTATATTTTTATGACAAATTTTAGGACTTCCGACACATTTATCCCTAAAATTTCTTTGTCTAATTTTGCGTTTTTAAATCTAACTCGCCCTAAAAACCCGGAGGAACTAACCCTAGCCAGCTTTCCAGTTGCTTTTGGCTCTTATTCCGGTGTTCACAAGCGTCTACAACCCCCGGGCCCTTTTTAATTCTTTATTTTACTTATTTATTTATTTGAGGCCTTTGCTACTTTGGACATTTGGAAAGGAGTATATAAAAAATTGTTAGGACAAAAGTAATAATAACTCAAGAGGATAGAGTTTCTAAAAAGAAAAGTCGAAAAACATAAAGTAATAAAAAAGAGAGAAATAATCAAGCAAGCACTCTAGAGAAATAGATAGACACAAACTCCAAGTAAAAAAAATTGAAAAAGAATATACTGGAGCCGTATCAACAACATAGATGTTCTAAACCCAAATAATAATAATAATAATAATAAATAATAATAATAATAATAATAATAAAACAACTTTGCTACCTGTTATTTTTCTAATAACAACATGTATTCTGGAAGAATAATGCTATTTTGAGTAGCCCAGGTCCGAGGTCCCAAAAATAGCCTAAGATGCTCTAGACTTTTCTAATTGATATCCCAAATTTTCTCTAAAGTTCATCGTTACTAAACACATAAACTAGTGCTTTTAGGGATGCCCCAAGAATATGTGCATGTGTGGCGCAACATGAAATTCTTTTAATGACTAATCTATGGATTCCTTGTGTTGCAATATCGAAACTTAGTAAACCAATAATTTCATTTTCGATCGTCACGTAAATTAGTATGCAAATTCTAATAAAACACTTGGTCCTTATGAAATTACTCAATGTATAGAATTTCTTTTCCATGACATAAAAAAATAAAAAAAAAACCTTTTAAATAGGTAAATATAACAACAGGTATATGCAGTCAAATGAAAAAATTACTAGAGACTATGAATGTACACCAGCTAGAATTGTCATTTTCATCGACCTACTCATGTTGAAACGGCATGACGAAGAAGGTACGGAATTCACTTGAGAATTCACTTGTCAAAATGAGTCACAAACTCATACAAATCCATATTTACTTAAGTGAATTTTAAATGGGTCACTGGAGCTCTCAACAAAGGCCAATCCATTTAATAAATAGGCCGGGCTGAACCCACCTTTTCTTTTTCATTGCCTAGTGTCGCCTTCTCCTTCAGTTCATGGCCTGAGCCCTGCTCAACACTTCACCAACGGAAGCCCTCCCTCGCGTGATCAATCTGTGCAAATTCCATTCCTCGACCTCTCGCATCGTCGTTAGGCAACCCTGACTTAACCTCCTCGACTGCTTTTTCACGTTTCTAGTGACTCTTGACTTCCACGATTCATTGCCGAAGATCTGATTCTGAGGTTCTCCTCGCAATTCGCAGTCTCATCCCATTGCCAGAACTAGCGATAATGACCCCGACCATTAGCGCCGCCATGACAACGACTACAATCGCCACCGTCACCACCGCGGAGGCGAAACAAAGCTGAGTGGACCGCAGAGGGTGTTGGGCAAGTTAGACTTGGCGAATTTGTTGCTCGAAGGATTTGTTTCTGGCTGCAGGCGCTTGCCCTTACTTGAGGTGGTGAAGTCGTTTCAGAATTCTCGGATGTTCCTCCCATTTCCCCTCACTGGAGTAAGAATTTCATCTGGCTTTTCAATTCATGTTACTTGTTACTTTACCACCTAAATGCGCTCGAAGCTTTATTGATGGAAAATGGAGTTATTGAGTGCGGATTTTGTCGATTTCTTTGTGCCTGCCACCTGCCATCATGGTATGATCTGTCGAAAGCAAATAAAGGGGAAAAAGTCCTTTTTATTAAATGGGTTTTAGTGGCTCTTCATATAATGGACAGGATGTCATTGGCCCAGTTGAGCCAAACAAAGCCTTTTTCATCTTCGAATCTAAGGTTTCATTCATTATATTTCTTGTTCCTTGTCGAAAAGGTTTTATTTTTATTTTTATATCGTCCACCCTAATTTTTTTTGGGGTCAAAATCGTCCAACCTAGTTAACTTAGTTACAAATCCCATAAATAGTGAATTCCTTTATAAGATCTAATATTTACCTTCACACCCCTGGCTCATAAGCAGTTCATAAAGTTGCCCATTCTCCAAATGCAACAATTTAAGGAGAAAAATTGCCAAAAATAGATATATAGTATAAGTCGGGTATGAATCACTAATTTTGTATTATATATAGATAGATTCAAAACAAGTTAAATAAGTCAATTTTTAAATAAGTCAATTTGTCTTAACCCAATCCATTGATTTGACGGGCCTATTTGGAATCAACTGGTCTCAGTAAGGGGCAAGTGTTTAAGTCTTCAAAGAACAAAAGGATTTAGGTGACATTTGGTTCGCTGAATGGAATAAGGCAATGAATGGAGTAGATATTGTCTAAGATATTTTATTTTTTAGTTTAAGAAAAGGGAATAGCTATTTTTATAGTTTGGCTTATAGAAAAGATTAGTTATTCTTATAGTATGTCCTTATTAGATTTACATTATATGGTTTAAGGTTGGTATGATAAAAAAAACAGCCATTATATCCCTCAATGAGATACAATCAATGTTTAATTTCTTCCATTATCACATAATTGAAAAAGATAATTTCATTAGGGTTTATAAATTATAGTAATATTTTGTAATCGAAAAAATAAATCCTGTCAGTGAATAAACTAATTTTCCTTAATAAATTATTGCACAATCATATTGATATTATTTTTAAGTAAAAGAACTGATAATAAAAAAATAGCTTCTTACATGATAATTGTTATTTTTCTTAATGACACAACCAAATAATAATAAGGATTTAATATAATGATATGATAACCAAAACTCAACTACAAATTCACATTATTAATCAGTGTATACGCAAACCATCTATAAGTTAGACTCATAACTATGAATATAATCCTTAACTATGAGTAAATCTATGCTACACATAAAAATAGATTATGAAATACCAAAATTATAATGCCAATATATTATAACCTCTAAATTATGTTAATTTCAAGAAAAATCTATTTTGTAAATCAAACGAAGGAATAATTATTTCATCAGAAATATAAATTGGGAAAAGAATTATCTATTGCTGCTCACCGACTATGCAACTAGGGCAACTGCGCTTCTGGTGCGTGGGCTCAGACTAATCGTTGGAGGGGCCTCGATCGATATGGAGTTGTCATTGTGAAGCTCCTAAGAATGGGCTATGGAGTTGAAATCAAGGAAGAGAGGCCCAATTGATCTTTTGAAGCCGACTAAGTTATCAAAGAAGAGGCCCAAATTGACATAAGATTCACCTAGACTTTCTATCGCAGCAATAAGCATTAAAGGGGAGCAAGAGAATTAGACCGAATTGATTGATTCTAGGTGGTTCCTAAAATTTGGAATCAGTAAATATCAATCCGATTCTCAGTTCTATGCGTGGATCCACCCACTTGGACCGCCTAAATGAGACCAATTTATATATACATACATATGTATATATTATATTAAGTCTTATTATTCCAAAACCCTAATTCTCATTCTTTTCTTGTGGCTCAATCACGCTCATTGCTCTTGTTTAGCTTATCATGATCTTATTCTACTAACATTACTTGTATAGTAGTTTAGACCATGCAACTAGGAATAGGGAAAAAAAAAAGAAAAAAGAGGGAGATATTGTCGGTTCTTGGATCCACCTGAGAGTCTGGTTCTCGGGTGGGTCTAGAACTAGGTGGGTTGGTTCCCTGTTCCACAAATTGGGAACAAATTAGGAACCGAACTCATCCTAGAACCCTTAATATAGTACGATGATTATCGTTATTTCTCTAACATTAGACATGTCCTTGATTTCAAATATTTTTAGTCAAGTCTCATTTTCTTAATTTTAAATTAGGCAAGTTGATTGCTTAGATTCACGTTTTAGTTCTTGACACTCAAACCCAAGTCCAAGTAGACATAGGATGGTACGTAGTGACAATGACTTGCAAGTTTTATACAGGCTTTGTTTGATAATCGAGATTGAAATCATTCAAATGGGAATAGAAGCCTCGTTCCCTTTCTTGGTACTGTTTGATAAATTAGAATGAGGCGGAATGGAGATGAAAGTTGCAATCCATTACCATGCGAAAGGACGAAATGAGTTAGAATCAATGTAGTGGGTTAACAAAAGGGAAAATGATACAAATGGTCTTTAAACTTTAATTCAATATACAATATGATTCATGAATTTTAATTTATTCAATATGATTCTTGAATTTTAGTATAATATACAATATTATCCTTGAAGTTCAATTTATTTAATGTAGTCCATAAACTTTTGATATATATTCGATCTAATCTTTGGACTATATGAAAATGCATAATGTTGTCCCTGAACTTGAATTAATGGAAAGATAACATTGAATATTTTCATATAGTTTAGAGACTCACTTGAATATGTATCAAAAGTTTAGGTATTAAATTAAATGAATTAAAAGTTCATGACCAACATTGCACATTGAATTAAAGTTTAGGGATCATATTGAATAAATTAAAAATTATGGGATCACACTATATATTGGGCTAAAATTTAGAAACTACATTAAATAAATTAAAAGTTGAGGAATTACATTTCACGTTAAGCCAAAATTCATAAATTATTTGTGTCATTATTTCTTAACAAAAAAGGGAAGTAGAAAAGTGGATCATTAACTATATATGTATGGTAAGCAACTAACCTAAATAGCAATTTGGAACGGTTAAATTCAAAATAGAAAAACATACATTCCAGTTAAATTCAAACTTTTTTTTTTTTGCCCCAGTGGTCACCCTTCCAACATGGAAGGGGGAGGTGAGGGGTTCAAACCCCCACCTTCTCAGGGAGGGATGGGGTGGGGACGTGCAAGTTTCAGGAGTGGGTTTCGACTCCCACGCCCTGCAAGAGGCAGGGCAAAAGTCTGAGAGTTAGTATAGATTAGGTATAGAGTAGGACTGACAAAAAAAAAAAGTTTCAACATTTCAATAAATTTAGTAATAATTAATTGTCAATGTATTATAATAAGAGCAAATAACACAAAAAACCTAAACCATACGCACTTGACCAAAATATTTTAAATTTTTTTGTTCCATCTAAAATCTTAAACTTACTTACTATGACATAAATATTCCAAACCTTTTTTGTGTAACAAAAAAACCTAGACTTATACATGTGTGATAAATATACCATTTATTTTAGTTTCGTTTGAGATATATTTGTCAAATTGGTATAAGTTTGGGATTTTTTCATGACACAAGATAATGTTTGGAATATTTGTGTCATAATGGACAAGTTAAGGAATTTTAATGACACAAAAAAGTTGAGGTATTTGTGTCATAGTGAGCATAGTTTAGAATTCCTTGTGATATTAACTTTTATAATAAAGTTCTCTCTTAGCGTTACTTCTAAGTATGCCACCTTAATCACAATTGTTGGGATCAAAATATGCTCGTTGCGAGAAAAGATACTCGGTACTTTCTTCACAAAAATTAACAATATATTCGTGAACTTATATTTTTAACCCAATTAATTGCTTTGTACTCGGATAATTTAGTTTTGTGTGTAGTTTTTACGATTAATGATGCATCAAAATGATGTATTTATTTTGAAAAGTTTCATACTCCATTTCGATCATACTGAAATATGACGATCTACAAGATGCGCAAGAACAATAATTCGTTTGTGCGGCTCTCATGTGCACCTATTATGTTATCTTAACACGCTTAATTTAATAGGAGAAAATTGAACGGTTATCGCACATCACTCCATCGACACAATGTTCCGACGACGAATCGTGATTTCTCATGCTTTCAAATTTTAATTTCTTGTCAAGGAAATTGATCATAAGTTTCCGTAAAAAAAATTTGAGCCATGGGGAAACCAAACTCCCGCCACTGTTACTTCCCTCTTTGCCCGTTTTCATACCAGGGCCACTGATCACCTCGTCCCGCCAGCCTTGATGCGACGTGCGACGACGGGGCGACGGTGCTTTGAACTCTAGCGGCGACCTCGCCACGTTCGCAGACAAGCACTGCCGACGGCCGTGCGGGGGAGGCACGGCGAGGAGGTGGGTTCGATGCCTGCATGGGAGCTGTCGGGGCGGGCTGGCTCTTTCCGGTGTACCCTTACCAACTGGCCGTGTGGCCTCTAGCGCAAAGCGAACGTTCTCTTTCGTTCACAGGTTTGGGAGGTGGGGGATGTCTGGTCTGATTCGCAGGATCGCCTGCTGCCATTTCCCTTTCATTTCTGGCTTCCTTAACTGGCATTTGGGTTCAGCCCCTCGTGGGTTTGCCAAGAGGGCTTTGTCCGCATGCAATTTAACATCTCTGCAGACGTGAAACAGAGGCTGATGGGGCATGCCCCTGTCGCCCGTTTTCTCCCACATATGGAGCCTACTCGGATTTTACTCGATTGCTTAGCGATCCGGTGACATTCTCGACCGCTGTTTTCGGCGGATCGGGTTGATTAGCCGGCGGCAGCTACGGGCTTGTATTGCAGAACCCTGCACATTGCCTTGCCAAGTGTCCAAAAAGTTCATTTCATTGATTTCGGAAAACACGGCTTTCCATTCGCTTGACATCCCTTTGTTCCTTTTCTCTCTTCTTAGGATGGGCTTGGTCCTTTACTAGTGGAGGGAAAGCCTTGATATCGCGACACGTTCTCTTGAACATAGATAGAGGGTTGAAAACTTTTGGGAGACGATGTGTTATGATTTCGAGAGACTAGATCAAGACCGTTTATCCTAAATTTTTCCGAGTCGACGTGTACATATCCTCTTCGATGAGGATCCGTGACAAAATCTTTTCATAGAATATATAGATAAAGGGTTTGTAATCTGATAGGAATGATAGAGTTCGAGAAGTGGAGAAAACAAAAGCAGCGACACCTCATCGGAAAGTAGATGTTGATACGTATGGGGAAGATAAAGTGCCCATCTCGACGGCCTACCCTTTTGTTGACTTTTCAATTCACAAAGATTACTGATCTTGACGGTAAAGATCAGATAATTCCCCCCAGGAAAAAGGCTATACAACTTTAGCAAGATGGGGTTGGTCAAATTCTCTTCTCGGCAGACTCCACGAGCTTGTCTTTGGATCAACATTCCCAGACCCTATCAATCCTTGCTTTTTCTCATGCTTTTAGTACATCATGATATGAAATTTGACCAGCAATTTGGTGCTGATGATCGCTAGACAGATAGGACATGTATGATTACCATCCTCCTCTTTTCCTCCCCACGTCTATAATTTCTTTTAGGGAATTAGAGAATTATCGAATAATAATAAGTCCACCTACCAAATCCTATTTGAAAAAGCCACACCTCAACACGTCTCCTTAAGCTGCTTTTGGCTTTCCAATATGCGGTTATCATTAGTTTCCATACTGTTTGCTAGCACAAAATAGTTTTTTAATCTTTCTTTATGTGTGGAGAGAACCTGGAGATCTCCGGTCCAAACCTTTTGTACTCTCTCTCTCTCATCCTTGGCTATGTGTAGTCAGGCATGCTTGCTTGACTAGTGGTTTGGATAAATATTACTAAGTTGATTTTATATTTGGACCGCTCCTCAAATTCATTTTACTCGACTCATGAGATTAATATATGATACTCTTGTGATCTCGGGGCGATACCTGGCTAGGAATAGAAACATTGAAAGCCAAAGAAGAGGTACATTTCTGCCATGAATAAAAGCCTCTAGAGAAGGAGATGTTCAGAGACCCCCCTCTTAATCCTTGAAGAAGATAGGGACAACGAAACAAGTCAATCTTTGAACCCTTCCATCCTTTATACGTTGTCATCAAGTGTGTTCTAGATATTACAATTTCTTCACGGCAACTCGAGAAAAGGTCATGGCACCGGCATGAAGTTGCCTTATGATCTCAGCTAGCTACACATCGCTTCATATCTTTCTTTGGCCCAACTGGCATCGCCTGTATGCAAGTATTAACGATATTATTGTTGTTTCTATTATTATGGCCAAGGGTATGGCTTCATGCAGTTTACTAACAAGATCTTGATTAGAAAGATATAAAGGAAAAGAACCTAGGAGAAACTTTTGGTGTTTAAAGGAGTAAGGGATGAGCACTGGTCCGGGGAGACACTGGAAAGTCTGGAACTAGAAAGAATCGGCCCTACCCAACCCATTCTAGTCCACTTTCCTTTGGAATTGGTTATTATCGATCCGGTTCCTGGTCCAGGCTATTATCGAGTTCCTTTAAGGAACCATACTGAGTGAAAAATACATGATAAACATAAAATATTACTCCAACTACTCTACTACCTCTCCGAGAGACAAAAACAGACGTAGGCAATCAATCCGAACACCATGCAATGTCTGAGTCTTTTACCCACTCCTTTTAGGTGTGGGATGTTCCACCAACCCGAAGAAATCAACTAGCCATCGGCAAACAATTACAAGATAAAGAAAAAGAAAACAACAGCAACGTCAGCAGCGAGGTAACTCGCAACTTTCTTTTTGTACGATGAATAAGGTGAGTTGCAAGTTCAATGCAATGGATGAAGATGCTCACACTCAAACGCCTTTGAATTTCAGTTCGAATGGCCACGTCAATGAATGCCACAGCCTTTTCTTTAGCTTTTATGAACTGTTCTTTACACATTTCTTTCCTCTTTGTACGCGACCCTACCAAAATATTTTCAATCGCTTCCTCATTATTGATGATTAGATAGGAAACATTTGTTTGTTAATGTTATTATCTCCGTAGTGCAAGGCCTTTGGACTTTACATGAAATCAAGTTTCCCATACTAAGGTAATGAGTAATTTTTGGTGCCTTTATAAAATGAATCATTATATAACAAACAAATGCTTCACTAAATATTTCAATAGTTGGTAAAGGAAATTAAAATAATTCTCAATCATATACTATTTCATATATCTATCATAGTAAAAAATTTAAAAAAAAAAAAAACTTTTGTTATGGAGAATTCTTTTTGCTGATTTATTGGGTGTTATTGCCGATTTGTAATATTGCTAATGATAGATACTAGTTAAACATCTAAGCCCGACCCCTCCCTGATACTAGTTAAACATCTAAGCCCGTCCCCTCCCTTTCTAGCACTAGAATTAGCTGCATCATTGCTAAAACAAAAGGCTAACTCGAAGATTTGTTAAAGCATGAGTATGCTAGGGACAAGAAATCTCACATTGGTGAGTTGCGACTAATGATTAAACTGTTTATAATATTTAGTTAGATCATAATACATCCATCTAAAATTTGAATAAAGGTAGGTCCTACTTAATTTGTTAATAAAATTTAAATAGATTCCCCCTCTTGGAGATCATCCCGAGATGAAGTTACCCAAATTCCGGTGCATGTTCCCAACATATTGTTAGACATACTAAAGGAACCCCGACTTTTACTGCCTCTCTTCTGTCTCTCACCTTCTCCGGTCGGCCATCATACCAAACTGGTACCGCATCAGGCTCTCAATCGCGAAGATGGCTGTGGTAGTTGTGAAGATAGGGCGGCTCCGGTGGTTGTAGACATGGATGGCGGTGACAACTATATTTGTAATAGAAAGAGAAGAGAGAGAGAGAGATGAGAGAGATGAGGCGTCTTGATCTCCTTTTATACTCCTCGGCATGCAAACCTTCCATTGGACAATCTTCAAGAGGATCAATCTCCAAGCTAGCCTTGTTGAGAAGATCAGGGTAGTTGTTGAAGTCGATCAATCAAAATTCATGTGAATTTGGACTCCCATACAATCAAATCTTGATTTCCAAAAAAGGATTGCTTCAGCTAAGGAAAGTATGTTGCCTTCAAGATGATTGTTAATCAATTAAGATAATATTTAGAGTAAAAAATCTTTAAGAATGATAGCCAATAAAAAAAAAAAAAAAAATTCAAGATAGGAATTCATACCAAGTCACAAGTTGTTAAGAGATGAGATAAAATATCTTAAGATGATAATTTTAAAGTTAATGATAACATTGTCATTGTAGATAGTGTAAGTATTCTGGTTATATCAATAGTCAACGGTTATATCTTATGATATTAAACTTTCACTAGGCTTATGCTTATATCAAGTTTCCACAACAAGCTTCTACTGATATCGGATTCTAGTCATATCAAACTTTATAGTTATATCCGACTATTTCTCTTTTGACTCTTTGAGTATAATGGTGATGTAGATCTTGCAGACTATTCACCTCAATACCTCCAAGTCTTTATGAATTCCCTATTCTTCTAAACTTGTTCAAGTAGGTTCTTCTAGCTATTGAAAATCTTTTCACTAATCACATCAAAGGTCCTTTTGATGTGAATATTATTTGAAAGACTGACAACTTTGGCATTTATCAAGATCAATATGAGGTATGGATAGTTTTGTCAATGTCAAATATATTAGGAGCTTTTTTCAACATAATTAATTGGCAAATTTGACTTATAAGGAATATTTCCCACGTTTGGTGGTATTGCTACATGGTCTATATGTGGTTAGCATTTTGCATTGGACCTACTAGCTTAACATTTTTACATGTGGCAAAGGCACATTCTATAAAATGTTTAGATTTGCCAAATTGTCATCATTTGCATTGTTTTGGCCAATGTTGAGTTGGTTATTGCCAATGACAATGCCAACCAAATTCACATTACGTTGACCATGGTTAGACGTATCGAGCCTTTGTAAAATTTTCACAAGCGGTGGAACTACATGGCCCAACATTATTAATTGATCGGAAGTTGAAGGGACACACCAAAAACTATCGGATTTCCATGAATTGGAAATGGCTAGTTGGATGATCCTCCTGAAAACGACGTCATTGACTGCATTGACGACCATCGACCTAATCACATCGAAAATATGTCTCATGATGTAGTTGGTCATGTCATTTTGTTGTTCTTTGAATAATCTCATTATGGTGGTCACTATGGGGGAGTTTGGCACCATTTCCCTCATTTGCTCTTCCATGAGATGCCTTGGGATGTTGGCATTCCAATTGGATTCTGCTCTGCCGCTGGCTGAGCAGCCAACAACTCAAAACGCATTTCGAACTGGCCCTCTCAGTACTATCATGCCGCGATAGATTGTTACTGACGCCATCGTCAGACTTCTGTTGATTCATTATTCTTGCCATGCTTCTTCCTTAAATCATACCACAAAAGTCCCACTGAACGTGCCAAAAATATGTTTCGTCAAAAATAGGCACTTGCCGAAAAGCCTTTAAGGGTCGTATAATAATGCTTGTTCTCTTTTTCTAGTACCCACTTCTACTAAGGTTGGGCTTAATATGAGGAAGAGATTTGGTTGCAACAATCGAGATGAAATATGGTGAAAAATCTTTGACCCAAAGTAGATTATTGGATTTTTCAATGTAAATGGGTTCAATGGTAATTTTGGACATAAATTCACTTGGCTTTATAGTGAAGATGAATAGTAAATTAAAAAGGAAAGTATTGGAAATGATGCACAATAATAAAAACGGCTCTATTAGCATAATAGTCTTTGAATACCGTGAGAATAATAACTTATTGTGAAGCATAAATTCTTAAAGAAGTGGACTCCACAATAATTTATAATATTTATTATTTGATTTTTATGGTAAAAAACTGATTGTTATTCTTATAGTAGATTAAATATTTTCACCAAATTATTTCTCTAATGAAAAATGGAAAGGCAATAACATTAATAAACTGATAAAAATACATTGAAAATGCGTGTTTCTTGTCTCCTTCATAATTACGCGCAATCGCTTATGTAGCCCACTATTTATAATTGCTTGCCAGCAGTTATTATTTGAAGTATTGAAGCAATTGTACTCCCAAGATTTTAAGCCTCATATCCTCACATCGGTCCTATCCACAAGTGGTTACAATTTCCAAAGTCATTATTAGGATGCTTAATCTCATTGGATATCTATCCCTGCATTAATCCACGATTTTTCTCTTTGTCTCCAACACTTGGTTAAATTTTAAGATGGCTAATCCCTTGTTTGCTCTGTCGAGAAGTCTCTCTGAGCACCTTTCAACTACTTGTCTATATCGATTTCACATAGTTATTGATGACTCTACCTCATAGATGTCAATGTCTACGTCATATATTTGTTGATTGTACAATGTCTTAGAACTTTCATCAACTAATCCCACCTAATCGATTAAACTCCATTGTATGTTGACCATAACGAATTGATAATTTTTTTTTTTTGTAAATACATATATAACTTACCAATTTTTGTACATATCGACTACATCATAAAATTGTGACACCATTTTATCTCATGTTCAAAGAAAATTGGGTTAGCTTAGGTGTTAGAAGTATACAACAGAAGCCCCATACATTCACTTGGAGAGATCACCAAAGGAAAGCCAACTTCGAACTTGACAATATATTCGGTTGGACTCATATCCACTTTGTCAATTAGGATATATTAGTTGTTCCACATTATGCAAATTCTTCTATTTGTAACTTTTCTAAACAATTCATATGTACATATTAACAATTACCTATTCATATGTGAGCTCAGCATTAGTCCGCTCTCTTCTAATTTAGGTATTGTTCTACATCAAGAGTCTACTCCCTCTTAATTCAGGTATTTTTCTATATCAACATGTCTTAACTTGAATCTTAAATGCTCAACTTCATGTTAGTCTCTTTCTCCAAATGAAACCATAAAAGTTGCCACTACGATCATTGCTACACCACAATGCTCATCTTCACCATTTTTTTGTCAAATCAAACCATGAAAGCTATCCGAAAATCAAGTTAGTCATAACATTCCTTACTTGAAATTTTCACCAATTACCAATATGTATTATGAGTAGGCCGCCCATAAACCATTAACTGTTATACCATTTGTTGGAAGCATACAACAGAAACTTAATACATTCACCTAGGGAGATGGTCAAGAGGGAAGCCAAGTCTAAACTTGTTCACATATTTAGTTGGACACATCTTCATTTAGATGTTTAAGTCAATGAATAAATTAAGTATTCCACATCATACCAATTCTTCGATGCGAGTATCACAACATATGGCTAGGCTTTGTAACTAAGGCTGTGCATGGCAACGCTTCTTGACCGGGGAACAATTTTTTTTTTTTTTTTTTTTTCAGAAATGGTTCTTTTATATTTCTATTCGGGGACAATTTTCGTATAAAAAAACCCGTTTGGTAACTACACAAAATTTTTACTTTAGAAATAGAAAAAGAATAGAAATGCGTTTGGTAAAAAACAGTTTCTTTTTTATATTTATTTGTTTTTTATTTTTGTTGGCCAATCGTTGCCAGACGCCGCCGCTGGCGACATGCGGCGGCGGCGGCGGCAGCAGGCGGCCGGCGGCGGTCGATCGGCCTCCGGTGACCGGCGGCGGCGGTCGGCTAGCGGCGGGCGACGGCGAGCGGCGGTCAACGGCGGTCAATGGGCCGTGCGCAAAAGAAGAATAAAAGAAAAAAATTCACTTATTTCTTAAACTTGTTCCCGGGAACCAGAAGCAATTTTTTTTACTTCTCATTTCTATTCCCGGGAACAAAAAACCAACTTGCGATTATCATGCAGGTTTCTATTATTTTTTTGTTCCCGGGAACCAAATAATAGAAATTCTTCTTCCCGGGAGTGTTCTCATGCGGCACCTAAGTCTACTTTTAAGTTCGAAAATTTTAGAATTGTGATAGAGATAAACTAGGCCAAAAAAGGGCAATTTTGTAATTAGCTATTGCACGTTAACCGATGCAAGTTGCAAGTTGGTATTAAAAGTGAAAATTTAGGATGCAAAAGGGTATTTCTCACAAGAAAAACGAAAAAGAAAAGTGAGGGACAAGATTGAAGGAGGTGGGAAAAGGGGTCAAGGGAGACGTATGCTTGATATCATCTAGGTTTATCTCAAGCCGACCAAAGCAAGGGAAGGTCATTGCTTTTGTGCATGTTTAGCTAATAGCTACTACAACCCCTTTTTCCTACTTTATTAAAGTTGATTTGAACCAACCAACCACACCCACAATAAAAAGCGAGGTCAAACATATAATCCTGTTGATTTTCACAACCAACACCTTAGCTTCCACGTGGATTATCGTACTATTTTTGCTTCTTTTAATGAGTTATAAGTCATCGTCGTATACCAATTTTGGTTAATGAAAGGGACAAAACATTTGCTCAACTAAAAGCACTCAAACGTTTATGGCGGCTTTACAAATAGTTTGATTTATATTTTTGGCTTGATAAATAGTATCTCGTAAAATCACTTATGAACATATAGAAAATGTTTCATTTGAATGACATGTATTTTAGAGGAAAGCATGCCTTTCGATTATCTTATATAGGTTTGAGTAAAATCCATTCCCTAGTTTAGAGTTGATATATTGTAGATGATAAGTTCAGTTGGATTAATAAAGAATTACTGAGATGTTTTGTGGTAATATGAAGATGGGCTAACCATGGAAAAATTCATTTTATCGACTCTTTTAATTTAATTACCTAGTGGTTATAAACAAAGAAATTATCTCATCTAACTGTTTAGCGTGTACTTTACTCTAATAATTTGCTTTTGTTTGGTTGAATGATAATTTGTTGAAAATGGTTAAAAGGATATGGTATATAAGATGAATTTCTCGAGAAAATTTTTCTACTTATGCAAGGAGCTCTTTTCAATACAACTAAAAAAGTAGAAGCAAGCGCTCTGAGCTTTTTTAAAGTTACACGACCATCCGATTCAACTCGTTTAATCCTATCAAGACACATAAATTGTCTCATTCATGTGAATCAGATGAGACTAGAGAAACTGAAGGTTGAATGCGACATTTGTCTTATCTAGACCGAACTCTTTAAATTTCTGGTGAATTCTTTAGTAGTTCAGTTGCTCTAAGCTTTTAAAGGATCTCATTTTGAGCTAGAAACCCTAGAAACATGTATGTCCATTTGCAGCTGCTTTTAGCTTTTGTCGTAAAATTGTACATAGTCTACACGCATTAGTTTCACATTATTGTTGGGTTAATTATTGTTGCCTCTTCAACTAGCCTGTCAATCCACCTTAGGCCACATATAACTTTCTTGCTCACCAAACAGGGCAAAAGAAAAATAAAGAAGGAGAGGATATCTTGGGAATCATACCTAAGACCTCAAAAGAGAGCCTAGTGATGATGATTGGGTCAATTATTAATCATGGTATAAAGCATCTTATTTTTCCACCTCTTTCTTTTTTTTTTTTTTTTTTGTAATTTCTTTTTCCACAGTCAAAATAATTGAGTAAAAAAAGAGGCAAGAAAACCAATCCGTCGTGTCACACTCATCCTGCCCTCTCCATGCTTTGCACGCGAATCTTTGACAAATGGAGAGGTGTGTATCTAACTTGGGGAACCAGGGTTACATGATTAATTACCCAAGGAGAAGAAAAGCACTCCAAACCAACTGTAATTTTCATGCTTTTCAGCACTTATTTTTGACCATTTTTCCCTTTGGAATCTCCACCATCATTTGTCTGTTATCCGCCTAATTATAAGTTGATAGAGAAAGATGATCATATGATCGCACTGTTCTAAGGAATAATAATAAAATTGTTGTTGAGTTATCAATGCTTTTTTACCTTTTCGTTTTTGCCAATTGATCTATGTCGTAGCAGCCATTGTATTTTTCTTTTCAAAACATACATGGTATATATATTGTGTATCTATTTTCTAATAGCTTTATTTCCGACAATAAACGTTGTCAGAGACCAATATTATTAGAATTCAAAACAAATGTTACTAAATTGAGTCTCTCTCATTCTTACTCCAGTTTGATTCATAAGTGCTCTAATTGGTCACCATATCCAATATTCTTTTCAGGGCTCGACTCACGTGGATTATGGCCAGGTCGTAGCAAAACTGATAGAGGTACTGCACTGAATATCGAGCAAAATTTTGGATCCCTTCTAGCATTATTTTCCCTTAACATAATATTGAACCATCATTTAGTTTTACGTTTACTTATAAACATAAAACTTCATAAAATAAAATTATACCAACTAACCTTAAACGTTTTAAAATATTATTTGTTGTTTTTATCTCATGATTTAATAATTGGATTTTAATTTAATCTTTCACGAACACAAATAAAGCAAGGCGTGAAGTTAATACATTTAAATTTTCATATTATCTTATTCCTAAACCAGCCCTAATTTATATATTGTACTCCAACTAAAAAAAAATGCCCAATTTTAAATTGTCGTGAATATCTTCTATTTATTTATTTTATTTTTTGGCAGCGTCGACTGATTAATTAAGTTGTGGTTGATTAGTGCGTTATTTTCAACGAATGATAATTAAAATTTAAAGTCAAATTGCACCGGAAACTTCGGAGCTGGAATTCTGGGTCCATCCTTGCCTGTTATGAGGTTGATCGGTAGCTAGATGCTCGAGAATTCATAGGGGGACATCTACAGGGAAAAGAGACATTCTTATGTTAAGATAAGCTTGCGTGCATCTGTTCCTCATCTCAGGGAAAAAAAGGGAAGAAGCATTTCGGTATCTGAAGATGTTGTTGGCTAAAGGGGAAAAAAAAAGAACTTGTATGGATTGGTATCAACAAATTATCTGCATTCACAATCACTAATTTTTTTAAAAAAAATTACAAAATCAGTCCTAAAGTTATTATATAAATGTTAATCTGGTCTAAACTTTTTAATTTTTGCCCGTTTAACCTTAAACTTTTGTGCAAAATTCTAAGGTAGCAATTTCGGTTAATTTTTGACCAAAAATTATTGATGTAATGATTATCTCATTGCCAGTTGTCCTACATGGCACACTGAATGTTGGTAATTTCCAGCAGAAATGGCTAGAACGACTATATTGGAATTTTACGGAAAGGTTTAGAAGTAAATTATTAAAATTGGAAAATTTATGATCGAATTGACATTTGTAAAATAGGTTTAGGACTGATTGGACAATTTTTTTTCCCAAATTACATGAAACTCATGCACATCAATCCCACATTTAATGGCCTTGATTGACCCGATCCATGTTAAACCGTATCCAAGCAAGTCTCAATCGGTTGAAGAGGATAGTCATCCCTTCTTGCATTGACCTGGTTCCCTAGATCATACGTGAAAACGTGAAAATTATCCAAAAAACTTTAAACTTATTATATTTTTCTCAATTCAGTTTTAAACCTTTTAAATGTATCAATTGAGTTATAAACCTTATC
Organism: Eucalyptus erythrocorys; assembly: GCA_014182555.1. NCBI lineage: Eukaryota > Viridiplantae > Streptophyta > Magnoliopsida > Myrtales > Myrtaceae > Eucalyptus > Eucalyptus erythrocorys. The sequence goes on from CM024604.1 coordinate 28,476,021, forward strand.
AAATTTTATCAATTAAGTCCATACAACCAATTTTGGTCAGAAATCGCTGACGTGGATATCAACTGTCCTACATCGCATGGCCGATATTAATGTAAATAATTTTTAATAATTTTCTAATATTTTTGAAATTTTTAATTCTATTTTTTCTCTTTTTTCTTTTTCCCTTTTCTCCCCGTCCTTTCTTTTTTTTGCCCCTTTCCCTCCTTCCTCCTCTCACTAGTTGCCGGGTCTTAGTGACTGGCTAGAGGCGAGGGCCATCAAGGCCAGGTCGAGCCTCGCCATCAGCCCTCCAACCTCTTTGCATGCGATGCGGTTGACTAATTGTTGGCGTCCAACCTCGGATTCAGATTTATAGTTTGCAGCCTCGGATCTAAGGTTGCGGTAGCCACCATAGCTGGAGGTGGAGGTTCGGGTGCCGCCGGACCAAAAAGAAGATTCTTTGTGCGAAAAGAACACTCATAACCGATTCGAAAAATAGGTGGATCGACGCATGCAGGAAAGAGAGAGTGCGACAATGATTATTCAAGGGAAAATTGAGATCTGCCTCTTGGACGAGGATGGACGGTGTGCTGTAATCGAGAAGCTACTGGCAATACCTATTTTGATCCTGATGAAGCCTCGGATCAGTCGGAGAGAATGGAGAGAACATCTGAACAGAGACGAGCTGAGATTTGTAAGTGGCTTGCTCACTAGAGAACCCAGCGACGGCCTTGCTCAATGCCGGTGAGGTCAACCTCGCTGACCTTTGCCTCTAGCCAGTCGCCTTGGCCCGGCAACCGATTAGAGGAGGAAGAAAGAAAGGAAAAGGAAAAGAAAAAGAAAAAAGAAGAAAAAATTGAAAACATGTTAAAATATTATTAAAAATCGTCCATGTGGCACATCAACGCTGATTGCATCACATGGAACAACCGACGTCCACGTTAGCAATTTGAGGCCGAAATTGGCCTAATAGAATGAATTGATAAAATTTGAAAAGATTTATAACTCAATTGATAAAGTTGAAATATTTATGATTGAATTGATAAAAGTGCAATAAGTTTAGGACTTTTTAGATAATTTTTCCTATGAAAGTGACTATTAATCTTGTAGATTCCATGTACAGGTCTCGTGAGAGATTCACATGATCACGATTTCATGGACACCGTTCATATGAACCTGGATCTAAGCAAATAACTTTCTGATAATCATTTTGGACTTTGACAAAGCTATATTACTAAATAATGGCCACATGGACGAAATTTAAAAAAAAAAAAAAAAAATCAATTCATACTTTTTCATTCATTGGAAGCTAACGGATGTAATGTATGAACTAATTTGAAGGACGACAACTAGTTTTAAGACTTAATTGGTCCAATATAATATTTTAAGACTAAAATGAGTTTTGAGTTCACTCAAACTCCGTGGCTCTAATTCCGGTTGACATAAAACAAGTTTAAAAGTCAAACTTTCGTAGTTTTTCCCTCTATATGGCCCTCCTCGCTAATTAGTTTTGTCACGAGTTATGAGCAAGTACCTAAGTATCAATATCCATAAATTAGGTATAGCTTTAATTTTTTTGCATCTCCATGCTCTATGCAAAATCAATATGAATTGTCGTCCGGGTCATGGTCGACGTGGTTGTCGCCTTTCTGTTCAACCTGTTGCTGAGTAAGCACCTAATCATCTCATGATGGATCTTGTCGGTTTTCTGTAGTGAAAAAGCAATGTAAAAAAGAGCCCAATGCGGCTCAAATTGCCGTCCTTTCCATGTGAGGATCCCGCTTTATTTCTCGAGGGCATCGAGGTTTTTGTACGTATTAGAGTGGGAGAGACAAGTGCAGATTGGATCGCACTGCACGAGCTGTACGCAGTTGGTGCGTGGTTTTGTTGCATTCGAGGCAAGGCGTTCCGAGCTGTAGCATTCACACCCGCACGGATCTTTGCGATGCGCCGGGCGTGTGTGATCGCGGTCGCGGCTCGAGTCCCTTTCAGCTTTTCTCATTTCGACTCGACTCGCTCGACATTTATTCTCCTTCATGACATGCAAGGTCGACCCCCTGCACGTAGCCATCTTGCGGGGTCTCCCTGTTCCTCATCCGTCCGGCCGGGAGATAAATCTCCGGTCCCACCGCCCGACATGTGGTGGAAGCGAGTTCATCCATTTTCTTGCATGAGATAGAACGGTATGCCCACTTCACGTGAGTCGTCTCCTCCCAAAAGGGTTCGGAGACTCATGGGTAACCATCCGATATGGTGAGACTATTGGAATTGGCTAGCACTAATCGATGGAGCTAAAGTCGTCTTCCCATTCGATATGGGACTTGGAGCATCACAAGCTCGTTCATGTAAAAAGCACCAACGATCTTGTCACTGTTGGACCATATCTCCAACGATGCTTCCTCAAATTCAATAGGCAATTCAATCTATGTTTACACCATTCCATGTCCTAAAAACCTGTAATTTGTTCGAACCCTCACGTTCCAATGATCACTCTCCATCATCACAAGATCGGCTTGAGGTCCAGTTCATTCCAGTACCACATATCTATCGGCAGGGGTCTTGCTCCGTTTTGCAGAGGCTAAACCCTCAGAAGGAAGTCTCAAAGTGTAATCGGTACTCATCAATCATATACAAATCTCTCATCTTTCAATGTAGGATTTATAGTGTCCTACAGATGGAGACCCTCTACCTACAAGAAAGGATGCGCCAGCACCACATCATTCATGCCGACATGAATATTGTGGAGATCCGAATTTTTAGATAAAATGAATCTTATTTGGCAACGTGTGAATGCCTAATTTTTTAGTTAGTCGCCCCTTTTATTTGTGTTTTGTCTGGAAGAAAGAGGAGCAAATCAGGTGCCGCATCAACGTAAGACAGCTGATCTTTTGGTCTCGAATGAAAAAGGACATATTGCGATACTTTTTTCCACGATGCTGACTAGAAAAGGAATGAGATTGATATGAAGAAGAAGCATTTGGTGGGGGTCATGTCTAATTATATGTTAGATTAGGGTTCAGACATAGCTTTACACTAATTGAACCTTTTGTCTATTTCAAAATATATAACAAAGGTGACACTTCCATGGATAAGGATCATATCTTCACAGGTGTAAACATCGGATTTAGGGGGTAAAAAGAGAAAAAATCTGTCCAATCAATGCTAAACCTATTGTACGGATGTTGATTCGGTTATAAATTTTTTAATTTTGCTAATTCAGTTTTCAACATTTTTGTGAAATTCCAATTTAATATTTATAATTAATTTGCGTCGAAAATCACTAATATGGTATTATGCTACATAAAACAGTCGGCAATGACGAGACCGCCATGCTAGTGATTTTCAACGAAAACTGGCCGAAAGGACCTCATTGGAATTTGACACAAAGATTTACAACTAAATTAGTGAAATTGAAAAGTTTAAGACTAAATTGGTATCTGTGCACTGATTATGTTTTTCAAGAAAAAAAATTCACAAAATTAAGTGGTGGACAACTTTGTTAGTGTTAGGGATATCATTCCGTACGATAGGGTTAATATTTAATACTTCATTATGTTTTATATTCTATAAAAAATCTTGTATCAACCAAGATTCTTTAGTTGTATTCATGGAAAATTGTCAAAAAGTTTTAAAATTATTGCATTTTTGTCAATTCAGTCATAAATATTTTAATTGTACCAATTGAGTTCTAATTTTTTTACATTTTGTTAATTGAGTCCATCTAGCTAATTTTTGCTAGAAATAATTGATATACATGGCACGGATGCTACTGACGTGGACAATTTTAATTATTATTTAAATATTTTTTATTAATTTTTTTTCTCTTTTTTTTTTTTTTTTTTTTCGAAAATTTGGCTGGTGAGTTTGTCGATCGACTATTGCCAACCACAAGCAAGGGCATTGGGCCCTTGTCCAGATTCAGGCGAGGGATTGGATCTTTGAGTCTCTTCAATGATTTGATGATAACTTTAAGAGATAATGGTTTATATATAGACTTGAGCACTAAATGATTCTAGACCTTTGAATAGACTCAATGGTCTAGATTTAGGACCACTTCTTTTCAACTGTACAATTGAAAATGTCTATGATTATATTGACAAGAGTGCATGGGTTTATGACTTTTTGGATAGTTTTTGTTCTATTCATTTATTGAGCCCTTTATGGTATAGATTCGTTTAGTGCTCAAGTCTATATATAAACCATTATCTCTTACATTAATTAGATACAAAGTTTAATTATCCACTGATCCAACACTGATCTTCCTAAAAATTATTTTAAGATATCACTAAATAATTATATACTTTGCCTATTAAAAAATAAAAAAGGAAAGATGTAACATCTTTTAACATCGAGAATAAAGAAACGTACATTCCCATTATCATTGACAAAGCTTGCAACAAGTCTGCAATATATAAAGGATTGCAATATAATTTATAAGGTATTTAATATTATACAATACAATTAGAATATAATATATCATTGTGAAGTTGGGATAAAAATCTTGAGAGTGGGCAATGTGGCACGACATGCCTGTGCATGAACTATGAGGTGGCTACATGCACCGATCATGTAGTGCCTTGTGTTTTGTATTAGTCATATGAATATTCCCTTGGAAATTGCAATTGATTTCAATTAATTTAAATCTACAAAGAAAAAGATAGATCTAATTTGATGTTACTGCTCCACGGCATGTGTAATTAATTAATTTTTTTTTCTTTCTCCTTAAGAGTAAGAATTCCTAAAATATTATATAGATAATTTTAAAATATTATAGAAATAATTTCCATTTTTTTTATAATTAACATATGCCATCCAAAATAGTCCATTGAATTTAGGAATTTAGGAAAATCTCCAGTTCACCATCTGTAATGATACATGTGCTATTTATTTTTTAATTACCTATATCAACTTCCTTAACTTTTGCTTATGGAGAAATTAAAAAGAAGAAGCGGCGGAGCAGTTGTTGGTGCTACAAATCCTACTTGATAAATTGCAAATGAGCGAACATTTCAAATGTCTTTTCAATCTCTCCTTTTGCCTTTGTTTTTGGGATTAACTATTTATTCTTCATGTCGACTTTAAATTTGATTATACATTTTTCAATTCAACTAATTTAATTTTAAAGTTTTTAGTTAACATGCAATTAAGTCTTCCTCACCAAGGTCTTATAATTTTGACGTAGTGACCCAGTCACTGTTCTAAGTGTCACGGTTGACATTGTAACATGAATAAACTTAAAAGAAATTGTTTTTTTTCTTTCAAAATTTTCTAATTTTATCGTCTTTGTTTTTGGGAAAAGGATGGTAAGGGGGTGTATGACAACCGGTTGTTTACATTCCAGAAACAATTTTTCTATTTCGAGACTTGTTTACGTAATAGAAATCCGTTTGATAAAATTTCTATTTTTTTATTTATGAAATAGACTTTTGTTCAGAAATAGGCTTGAAATAGAAATCAAAAGTAAAAATTTTCTACTTTTCTATTTTTGGAACAGAAATGAGAAATAAAAATTCTTCTTATCATGTCCTCCATCCGTCGTCGCCGACCGCCATCTATTGCCGTCATTGCTACCGCCGATCGCCTGCCGCCGTCGCCAGTTGGCGATCGCCGGCCGCCGTCGCTGCATGGTTCGCTCGCCGCCGACCTCCCCTAACGTCTCTTGGGGCAGGTCGTTTGACCTCACGACACCTCTCTCTTATTTACTCTTCAAGCCTCCCCTAAAGTCCTTCCGGGGAGTTCTCCAAGCCGGCTCGCTCGCTTGCCGGCGGCCGCCGCCGCCGCCGCCGCCCGTCGTTGTCTGAAAGAAAGAAATTTTTTGTCGTTATTAAACGAATTTCTATTTTTGAAATATAAATTTTATATCGTTATCAAATAGTTATTTTTAATTAAAATTTCTGATCAGAATGATTATCATTCGTACCCTAAGGTTGCGCATGGTAACCTTCTCCAGCCCAACAATTTTTGTTTTTTTGTTCCCCGGAACAAAAAAAGAATAGAAATTCGTTTGATAACGCCGAATTGTTTTTTTGTTCCCAGAAACAAAAAGTTAGCCTGGGAATAGTTTTGGAATAGAAATGAGAAGTAAAAAAAGTTGCTTCTTGTTTTCGGGAATAAGTTTCAAAAATAAGTAAAATTTTTTTCTTTTATTCTTCTCTTGCTAACCGCCGCGACCGCCATTGATCGTCGCTCCTTGTCGCTGCCGCCGCCACCGGTCACGGTTAGGCCGCCACCGCCGTCGCTGTCGATCGCGGTTGGCTGCCGCTGCCGGCCGCCGGTCGCCGGAGGCTGACCGAGCCGTCATCATCGGGTCCCCCGGCCACCGGTCGGTGGAGGCCAATTGACCGGCTGGCCCGGTTGCCGCCGATCGCCACCATCGTCGCATGTTGCCGTCGGGCGACAACCGCCGGCGGCTAGGCGGCCGTGGGAGATGGCGGCCGATGGGTCGTGCGGCGGTGATCGGCGGCGGCGATCGGTGGCGGCGATTGGCGGCAGCAATGTGCGGCGGTGGGCGACAACGGCGGCTTCATCCGGTGGTGGTCGGCTAGTAAAAATAAAAAATAAATAAATATAAAAAATAAACTGTTTTTTATCATATGCATTTCTATTATTTTTCTATTTCTAAAGTAAAAATTTTATGTAGTTACCAAACGAGTTTTTTTACATAGAAATTGTTCCTCATAATAGAAATAGAAAAGAAGTATTTCTTAAAAAAAGAAAAAAACTTTTCTCCAATCAAGAAGTGTTACCATTCGCACCCTAAACTTCCTAATAATTCATTCAAATTCCTCGTCTCCCTCCACTCTCTTTTGTCTCTCCGTCTCTTTCTCTCCTCTTCCGGCATGGCCGCGCCGTCAAAGTCGTCATCGGCCCCTCCACACAACCGACAATCATCGCGCCTCATCCCCACTATTTGGTATATATAATGTATTTTCCATCGATATTTGTGTCGAGGCTTCTTTTCAACAATTTGTAGTGGGCATTTATATCTCACTAACGATAGTTACAAATAAGTAGTTATGCTCTAGGACGCACTTCTTCAAATTCTAGGCTTACTTTCCATACCCGAATAATCATTGTCCGAAGCGAAGTTACAATTTTCGAGGTTATTGTAATAACCAACCGTCACTCGGTACCAGAACCATCGCCGGACATTAGATTTGACACTTATGCTCCAACTGAAATCGACGCATCCTTTCTTTCCTCAACTGCATCCCTCATCAAATTTTTCTTAGCTAGATTGTCGACGACCATGGCCAATTAGCAACGATCCTCATAGACGATCTTCTATGTGTCGGTCGTCGATCTCTGCATGACAATCTTCGACTCGATTGCCTCAAGACAATCTTCAAGTCGATTGCCCCGACCGACGCTTACCACAATCGACCGAATCTATCGTCCTTCCGACCGCGAAAGTGGATCGTTTTTTTAGCGTAAACACAGGGACCATGCTTTCTTTTGCATCCCTCGTCGAAGGTTCTCCAATCAGGGAAGGAGGGGCAAAAAAAAAAAAGGGAAAAAGAGCGGGGGCCTCCTCGATGGGACGGCCTCGCTGATGATGCTACACGAAAGAGGACGAACGGAGGAGGGGTGAGGAAGATCTCTTCGCTTTTGCACAAGAAACCAAACCTCCGTGGGGTTTTGTTATTCTTTGCTTTTTGCTCTCTTTTCTAAGTGCTTGCATCTCCCACCAAATACGTGAAACAGCTCCAAAAGGAAAACCCAACAGCGTCCCGAATGCGGGGGCCCCGCCGTTGTCGGCCGGTCGCCCCGTTGGGTTGCACGGAGAAGGACCGATTGATCCCCATCTTTTTCTCGTTCGTTCATATGGTGGGCAAAACATTGCCCACCATCCTTTACCGTCTACTTTCATATACTCCCAAAACCCATAAAAACATGGACGGAAAAGAGGAACCCTAATTCGGACCACCAATCTTCTCAGACAGTTTTGCCCCCGCAACCGGCACCTAATTACGGGGGTCGCCACAAGGGCGACCCGCTGATCGAGCCAAGACGTGCTCGCGTCGCGGTCCGAGGGAGACACCGATCGAGCCAGCACGTGAACGGGTGGCGACGCTTCTGGTCCACCGAGTCCGAGAGCTTGGTCAAATCTGGGAATCATCGAGTGGCCTCTGTTTCCGGAGGCCGATAAAACACTCTAAAAAGGCAGATACCGGTCCTTCCTAAGCATGCCGTATATAGACAGCACGTTATTGTCGTTGTTATGGCTGTTGTTATCTTTCCAAGTAGGATGGGTAGAAAAGATGTATGAACCACTTTCGGTCCTCCAATTTATAGGGTTCCTTCCTGCCGTTCCTGGTGACACACCCTTTTCTTATCGTTTGGTAAAACCATAGCCTTGACATCTACAACATGAGTAACTCTCACATGTTTGGTATAGTAGAGGACACGTCTTCACTACAGGACCGGGGGATGATGGAAACTCTAATTTACTCGAAAAGGCATGCAAGGAATAGAAAGAAATCATGAAAATCGTGCTAGGTGCGATGAATATCGATATGAGAGCTCGAGTGGTGAACCAATTAATTTTCTTATGCCACTATGTCAAAGAGGCTAGAGAAAGGGGTGACTATGCAGTTTCAATCATACCGCGATTCCAATTAACGCCCATATTGAATTTTTAATTTTAGTTAGTCCTAGCAACTAGCCTTTTATCTAGTTTTAGGATTTGATGGTAGCAGCTAGCATGAGCAATAGATGTACAGATGGGAGCTCGAAAGAGGCACGTGCCAAGAAAAGAAAAGGGAAGATTCAGTACTTAACCTAGCAGCCCCTTTTCCCCATCTTTCGCTAAACAATTGGCAGCTCTCTCTCTCTCTCTCTCTCTCTCTCTCTCTCTCTCTCAGCTTCTCACAGATTATCCCACCCCACATAGATCAACTCATTTGATCCAATGAAAAAGGGGGGAGATCAAGAATCATCTGCATGGCAAAGCAATAACTGATGAACAGGACTCTTTATGCGGACGAAATAGCTTTTCACGTTTATGATCTTCTGGTGATGTAAACACCCCCAATATTTATAACTCTTTTGACATATAGGGGAGTCCTAAGTTGGCATCTATTGACTGAGGTGGGGTTGCCATAGCTCAATTATCATTTGGACCATTATCTTTCCCCCTTCCAAGAGAAAAAAAATCAAAGCAAAAATCAATGTGATAGCAAAGTGTACACAGAACAACGTCAGAACTTACCTGATCAAACGCGCACATTATTAATGTTGTAGGCTCAAAAATCAAGCTTGCTGCTATTAACATCATATGCTCATCAACTCGCAGGTTTCTTTTCCTCTTTTTTTATTCATATTTTTTTGGTATTTTTTTTTTTTTTTTTTTTTTTTGCTTTTCGGTCTCTCTTTCAAACCAGGACCCCACCCAGATTGTCAATGTCACTACTCATTGATTCCCATTAATCAAAACTTCCCACCAAGAAAGAAAGAAAGAAAGAAAGGAAGAACGAAGGAGGAAAAAAGGATCATAAGCTCAGAAGAATCCAATGCTGACGATGACCCTCAACTGCCCAAGAATTGAAACAACTTCAGCAGGTTTAAGTGACGAAATCCCACCTCCACACAAAAAATAAGGAGCAAAAAAAAAAACCATTGACTTTCATCTCGCTTGGGAGGAACAAGTGTTTCATGCATGGTCATGGGTAGGACCACATGTCATCAATGCATGTAGAGGCACCTCTCGTTATTCTGGTGAAAACCAAGGGCAGTCATTCAATCATTCCCCACCCCCCCCTGTTTTCTCCATGATATGAATGTATAAATATGCTGTTCAGGCTGAGGATGAAGATGCCCATCTTTTGATAACGATCCACTTTACCATCATCTTCTTTGCTGCTGCTCCTCCTCATCCTCCTCCTCTTCCGTTCTTTCCGTTCTTTCCGTTCTTCTTGCTTTTCTGCAGTCACTTTACTTTTGAGCAAATATTCCCTTTTTTTTTCCTTACTTTACTTTATCATAATCTGTAAATTCGACCGCTCTCGACATCAAATGGGGATTGTGGGAGCCGTACGATGTGGCGTATAAAATAGTGTTTGACCAATAAAATAACGAAAATCTTGGGGGGTCGCCCAGTAGCAATAGGAAAAAAAAATAATGGTGTGGCAATGATGAGAGGATGGACACCGGTGGGCGCAGGATAAGCACGTGGGCTTCGCCTTTCCATTAGCACGCTCTCCGGGACAGAGGTTAGAGATTTAGCTTGAAACCCTCCTCTTATTCTCCTTGAATTTCACGTAAAAGATAGAGAAAAAAACAAAGAAGAGGAGGAGGAGAAAAGGAAAAGGAAGAATTTTTAAGGGGGGCATAATATATATTCTTTTCCTGTTCCAGGTAGAATATCTGCAGTGAATGATTGTGGTCGGTCTCCGCTTCTTGGGAGTGCCACGAATCCAGCATTTTCGGGTTGGTAAATCTCCTGTCTTTCTTCATAGAAATTCCAGTCTTTATCCCTTTCTGGGCAATTGTGGATTCTTGGGGTTCTTTTTTAATTTTTTAATTTTTATAATTTTTTATGTTTTAACTAAGCTGTGGTGAATGATTGACTTGGTGGAGGGAATTGGAAGGTGGGAATTGGTTGTTCGTTTGATCTTTGATGGGGGGCGGGTTGATTTTCTATTTTTCGCATGTTTAAATCCAAGAAAAAAAAAAAAGGAAAAATGGGGCGAGGAATTTGACTGAAAGGACATGGGCCTTGTTCGGGGCTGCTGCGTCTTGACTTCGTAGGTTTTTATGTCACCTTACTCCGCCCTGTTATCCACCATAATTCCAATTCCCTTATTTAACTCATAAGCAACAACACCCCGCCCTCCCCACATACCAATTGGTTAGCTCCTGTTGCTCGGTTCTTCTTGGACAATTCTCTTCCCTCTCATGACATTTAGATCCTCTTCTTCTCTCTTTGCTTAGGGGGGCAAAAGAAGCAGACAATTCGCAGTTTGTTGAAGTCCAGGGTCGTTGCTTCGGCCATTTAATTTCGAGTTGGCTTGCTGAGCTGGGAATTCATTGAATCCAAGCAACATGAGCGAGTGGACTTGACTCTGGTTTGGTCTCCACAAGCTCTCTCTCTCTCCTTTGGCTGGAGGGAGTCTCAGATTGAGTCTTGTGCAGCATCGGGAGTAGCAGAGTCTCCAGGTGTTCACATCTTGTTGCGTACTCTTAATTGGATGATCGAGTGAAAGCTAGAGGGAGGAGTTAGAGTAACAAGTGAAATCATGAAGTTTATGAAGCTCGGATCTCGGCCGGACACTTTTTATACTAGTGAAGCAGTGAGGTAACTGTGTGGACTAGACTAGGAGGGAATTCTCTCTTGAATTTTCTTCTTCAAGTTTGTGGAGTTGGAGGTTGAGCTCATGAATTGAATTTCTCTGGATGCAGGTCAGTGTCTTCTGAAGTGTCCAGTGACCTCTTAGTACAAGTGAAGGGAAGTAGATATTTGCTCCACAAGGTAATTGCTTTTCAAATTCAACATCCTTGAATGAATCTTGAGCCTTTTGCTTTAAAGGTGATTCCGGAATGTCCTTCTGATTAAACTCACGTCACTCGCAGTTTCCCCTGCTCTCGAAGTGCTTGCGATTGCAGAGACTCTGCTCAGAGTTGCCTGAGTCATCGCAGCACCAAATAGTCCAACTTCCCGATTTCCCGGGTGGCGTTGAGGCGTTCGAGCTGTGCGCCAAGTTCTGCTACGGGATTACCATCACTCTCAGTGCCTACAACATCGTTGCTGCTCGATGTGCCGCTGAGTACCTCCAGATGTCTGAGGATGTCGAGAAGGGCAATCTGATATACAAGATTGAGGTCTTCTTCAATTCATGTATTCTTCACGGTTGGAGGGATTCAATTGTGACTCTGCAGAGCACCAAGGCCTTCCCTCTGTGGTCTGAAGACCTCGGAATCTCCAGCAGATGCATCGAGGCAATTGCAAGCAAAGTCCTGACGAACCCGTCAAAGGTTAGTCTATCTCATAGTCACTCCCGTCGAGGCCGAGACGATATGTCATGTAACGGAGCTGAGAGCCAGAGGCATAGATTGGCCGCGAAGGGTTGGTGGGCTGAAGATCTAGCCGACTTGGGGATCGACCTATATTGGAGAACTATGATAGCCATAAAATCCGGAGGAAAAATACCCTCCAATTTGGTTGGCGATGCCCTGAAGATTTATGCGGCTCGGTGGCTGCCAAACGTATCGAGAGCTAGGAATGCGAAGAAGCAAGCCGTGTCCGACTCAGATTCGGACTCTAACAATGAAGAGCTCACTACGAAAGACCGGCTTCTTCTGGAGTCGATAATTAGCCTGCTTCCTGCAGAGAAAGGTGCGGTTTCATCCAGTTTCCTGCTGAAGCTCTTGAAGGCAGCAAACATCCTAAACGCCTCTTCATCTTCGAGAATGGAACTGGCCAAGAGAGTGGGGCTTCAACTGGAGGAAGCGACGGCGAACGATCTCCTTATTCCTAATCTGTCGCAGGCGAATGAGACACTGTACGATGTGGACATAATGATGACAATTGTGGAGCAGTTTAAGTTACAGGGTCAGAGTCCCCCGACTAGCCCTCCAAGATCGAAGCTCGGGTGCGAGAGGAGGAGGTCTCGGTCGGCCGAAAACATCGATATCGAGTTTCAGGAAAGCAGGAGGTCGTCTTCAGCATCGCACAGCTCAAAGCTGAAGGTAGCAAAGATCATCGACAATTACTTGCAAGAGATCAGCCGTGATGTTAATTTGCCGCTGGCAAAGTTCGTAGCTCTTGCCGAAGCGGTCCCGGAATTCGCAAGGGTAGATCACGACGATCTTTACCGAGCCATCGACACCTATCTCAAGGTAAATGACGTCACAATAGGTAAATGGCATCAACAAGCTTTAGGACTGACAATCATTGTCGACATAGGTTATAAGTCATTGTCAGCAGTAGATGACCGACTCTCTTGACCTTTGGGACTCTTGCTATTGTTTCAATCTTCTCATTGGCAGTTAGGATTCTGGCGGAAGTGGACTTTGTCCCTGAAAAATTTATTGAAAAAGGGGAAAATAATTCTGACTTCAATTGGTCATGTGTGGTGAGTCAAATAACCTTGACTATGTAACTGACATGGATTCATAGTACTGCTTCTGCAGCGCAATTTTGGAGTATGTCATAAGACTAGGTTCACCGTTTAGCCAGATTTGTTCCCAAGATAGGTGAAACTTTGTACAATCTATTTTGTTCTTAGGACACATTTCTTTTTTAGCCTCACCCACTTTGGACAATCCTCATTGCTAGCTCTGAATCCTGATTATGATCTGACTATATGTATTTCTTGTTTCATCTTTTACACAGGCACACCCGAATCTGAACAAGAGCGAAAGGAAGCGTCTGTGCCGAATCCTGGACTGCAAGAAACTATCCATGGAAGCCTGCATGCACGCAGCGCAGAACGAGCTCTTGCCTCTGAGGGTGGTGGTGCAAGTCCTCTTCTTTGAGCAGGCACGAGCCACGATGGCGAGCGGTAAGGTCACTGAGCTCCCAAGCAACATCAAGGCGCTCCTGGCAGCGCACGGCCTGGACTCCTCCAGGCCTCCAGCACCAATGAGCACCACGACTAGCATTGCCCACGAGGACCAGTGGAGCGTCTCGGGCCTGAAATCTCCTAGCAAATCAAAGCTCTCGACGTTGAAGATGAAATTGGCTGAGGATGACGACTTGGACGACAACGACGACACGCAACATGACAGAATGTCCAGGAATTCTCTTGTCAAGGCTTTCTGCGCAATCCCGGCACGGCCCAAGAAGATGTTCAGCAAGTTTTGGTCCAACAGTAGAACTACTGCCAATGATAAGAACTGAGTGAAGAATGAAAATTTTTTTGGGTCTTAGCTCCATTTTGGGGATGGTAAAGTTAAATGCATAACTCATACTCTGCCTTGTTCTCTCTCTGTTTTGTCCTTTTCTTTTCTTTTGTTTTTTTTTTTTTTCTTTTTCACCCTTTTGCCAAAACCACATTTGCCTTGTGACCTTTAGGAAGAGAGACACTCTTGAGAGAATCTCAATGTGCATTGTCAATTAGCATAATCTATTATTTTAATAAGGTAGGAGAGATCTTCACATTTCAGGACATGAGAGGGAGAGAGCCAAAATCTCCTGATGAATCTTCTTTCAGATACCTTGGTTAGGATTATTTCATGGGGGACTCTTAGTTGTACATTGCAGCAAAAAGCGTGGGGGAGCGGGACCGAAATTATTCGTGCTTGTTCATATATAGCTGTTGCGACGCCTGCTGTCTCTTGTCTTTTCTCTTGCAAAGCTCAGTTGGATCCTCAGCTCCCTGTCTGGAAATCTTTTCATTATTGACGATGCTGTCTTGCATCTGACTGAATTATTGCAGAACATGGAGTAACTTTCATGGGTTTCCTTCAGACCCTCATGCCCTTCATCCCCGCATCCCTATTTGTTTGGACTTTGCAAGGCCCCCCGAAACTAGGCACCTCGAATTCAATTCATGTTCAGTCGGCTGCTGTCTCTTTCTGTATCGACCTTTCGTTGTCACCACAAAGTATTGTCATTTCTCTGACAAGCAAAGTGGTATTAAATTCAGAACAGGTTCGGTCCATATCTAGCATGGGTGGTAGAGCATTGAGAGGACTTTTTCCTAAGAGGGCCGGGAAGGACGCATTTCTGGTGAATCAGTTATTGTGCCCATGATAAGCACTGAGCGGCCAATGTTGAACTTAGGAGGTTAATGTGCCTAAAGCTTTTGTCCCAAGCCACCAATCATTTTGTCAAGTTAGATTGGTTACACGTAATTGAACTCCTAAATTATATAGTGTACCAATTAAGTAAAGTCAAGAGCAACCAGCAAGTCGTGCCCCCAATTTTATGAGAATCTATAGTCTAAAAACCGAGTTTAAGGATGTGTTTGTTTTGGGAAAAATTTTATGATAAAGGGAAATGATTTCCAAAAATTTTTTTTTTCGGAAAATTGTTTCTAATTTTCAGATTGGAGATTTATTTTCCTAACTCTAAGCATGCATGTTTTATTTAATTGTAATTTGTTTTCTAGCTGAGAGATTATTTTCAACAAACTAAACGTTTGAAAATCCAAAAAATTAATTCGTAGATGATTCTTTTGCTCAAACAAACACACCCTAAATTTAATTTCCTCCGAATAAAATATCTTACATGCCACCAATGAATATATAACGTACAACTTCATGTTGTGACTACTCTCGAAATTACCACAATTAAAGAAGGAGAAGATTTCAAAACCATCTCCTATTCCACCATGACCGACCTTCGATCTCTGAAACTTACATCTTCCCGGACAAAAAGACCCAATTGCTAATGACCAATTTAGCCTCCTTCAAGAAAGAATCCAAGAAAACCCTAAGCTAATAGAAAATAGCAAATTAGACACTGAGTAGATAATAGTAATCGATGGTAGATTAAATTTGAAGTCTAATGTTGAAACTCGTGATACAAATGTTGATGCGGATGCAAACTGTTGTGATCGCAAAAAGTGAGGGTGGTTTCCGAAGTTAGGAAGTAACCATATATATTTATAGAGAACTTTACAAATTTCACTAGAAGTTCTAAACTCTATATATATATAATGAAATTGGGGTCAAAACTTTTTAATAAGTGCAACAAATCGTAAAATATCAACCAAGTCATTGTATCAAAATTTGCGTATGTGTAGACCGAGAAATGCTTACATTGTAGACCCAAAATGTGTTTTTCCATGAAGGTGTTTATGACTTGATTTCAACCTCTAGTGAGGAAATCCGGTTTGATTACATTATCTAAAGGATTCGAGACTTGATTACACTTTCAAATGAAGGTCTTACTAATCTGATCATCGCACTACTTGAAATTTAGGATTTGTTTGCATCAACACACCGGGCTCTATCTTTGAAATCGTGTTACGGGGGCAATAAACATACGTAATCATACTAAGTTGTTACGGATGATGGAGATCACCGGTTACGTGCAATTATGGAAAATATTTTCAAAAGCAAAGGTTGGTCAAATGGAAGTTTGATGAATGTGCCATGATGACAATGATTTTCACGTGGAATGAACGGGAAAGTAAGAACACATATCTTGGCACAAGATGATTTTGTGCCTTAATTCGCCATTACCCCAAGAGCCCTATTCGAACATATAATAATGCTATGTTTTGCATGTTAAAGGGGAAATCATGATATCAATCTTGCCACACCAAAGCGTAAAGGCAGGCTATGCTTGCTTTGGGGAATATCAATGAAGATCGCAATGAATGGATCTGTTCATGAGCCATGCCGATGGTTGTCATGCAAGCTTGTTGTCCATCATCATTTTGGTCATGGAAGCCACCATTTTTATCATTATTATTAGGGTAGATAACATAATAAAAAAAAACCCTAAATTATATTTATTGTGATAGAAATACCCCAAACTTTTTATCTTACCAAAAACCCTAAACTTGTCATTTGTTACTCAAATACCTTCAATTTCTTTTTCTTTTTTTGGTAAGGCCAATACCCTCAATTTCTTTTGTGGCACAAGAAAACATAAACTGTATACTCTGGGGGCATTTATGTCATAGTGGTATAGTTTGAGATTTTTTGTATTATTATTATTATTATTATTATTATTATTATTATTATTATTATTATTATACTATGCAATATAAATGAAAAATGAACTTTTAGGCCTAGGTCGAAATTATGTTGTCAACACTCGATTCAGATATTTCTTCAATTATGCATCCCCACTGGTCCGTCCTATAGATGCCGACTTTTGCCTCTAGGAAGCTAAATTTATGCTATGGATTAATTAGCGGTCCCCTCATTTTCTTTTCTTTTTTTTTTTTTTTTTTTTTTTTTTCTGTGGGCCGACTAAATTTTGAGGTGGGAAGATAGAATTTTCGCTTTTAATAAAGTTATAGAGGTTCGATTAAAGAAATACTAGCTAAATAATCTACGCATTTTGCATGTAAAAAGTGATATGACAAACAAATTAACGATCTAAAAGATAGTCATTTAATATAAATAAAGTGCAACTGAACATACACACATATATGATTGAAGATGTCATATTGTACTTTATTTAATCAATTCTGGATTATAAGGATGGAACTCAATTTCGAAGATCATGAGTCATGTCAAGCAAATTGACTAGTCATGGTGCATGATGATTTACATACATTTAGATTTGTCAATTTTGTGCTAGATCAAATTATATTCTCGTGTTGGAAATTATCAGTCATGCAAAGAGAGTCCTTAATAGTTATTAGTTACCAATGTAATCAATAGTTCTAAATCTTTTGATTGGTGGGATCAAGTCCCAACTCTTTTTTAAAAATTGCAGGCAAATCTTAAAGACAAACGGTATTGAAAATTACCAACATGGCATTGAAAACACTTGTATTAGGCCCTGTTTGCCAACTTGCCAAATAGTGCTTGCTTTTATTCTTTTGTTCCCGGAAGTAGATTTAGAATGGAAATGCGTTTGGTAAAATTTTTGTTCCTAGAAACAATTTTCTATTTTTTTGTTCTTTAAAGTAGATTTAGAATGGAATCGAGATTAAAAAAAGATTATTTTTTGTTTTCGGGAACAATTTTAAAATCAAGTCAACCTATTTTTTCTCTTCTTTCTTATTGTTCTTCTTCCTTCTCCCTTGTTCTTCAAGTGCCACTGTCATTGCCGTCGGTCGCCAGCAAGCTCACCAGGCCAGGGTGAGGTTTGGCAAGGCCTAGTGAGCTCGCAGGAGGCTCACCTAGCTATCAACGAGGTCGAGGCTTGCTGGTGGCTAGGCGGGCCTCGCCCGAGCCTCCCCTGGCAACTGGCAAGCCTCGCCTAGCAGAGAAACTCGACCTTGCCCAGATCTAGCGAGGCCGAGCTCGCCCAACCAAGGCTGGGCGAGCCTTGCCCAGCTATCGGCAAGGCTTGACTAATAAGGCATGGTCTCGTCGAGGGTCGGCGACCGACCACGTTGAAGGGGAGAAAGAAAGGAAAAAAAGAAAAAATAATAATATTATTTAAAAAATTATTTGAAGTAGGAATCGAAATTTTGGGGAAAATTATCCAAAAAGTCTTAAATCTATTGCGTTTTGCCAATTTAGTCATAAACCTTTCAACCTTGCCAATTGAGTCCTAAACCTTTTGTCAATTTGCCAATTGAGTCCATCTAGCCAATTTTGGCCGAAAAATGCTGACGTGGATGCTGGTGGTGCCACATAGGACTGTCGGCGCGACGTGGACACTTTTTAATAATATTTTAATAATTTTTAAATTTTTTTGATTTTTTAAATATTTTTGATTTTTTTAATATCTTTCGTTTATTTTTTTTTTTTTTTTTTTTGGCTTTTCCCTGGCCTTTTTCGGTGGCTGGCCACCAGCCACAGGCGATAACCGACCACCAGCCACAGCCCGCCGGCTAGCCTTGCTCGCCAAAAGCGAGGCCTGGTCGGGCGACGGCGACGTCGGGCAAGGCCAGCCCTGGCCCCGGCGAGGGCCGGCCTCGCCCGATTTGGCGAGGGAAGCCCTTGCCAAGGGGAGCCCTTGCCCAAGTGAGCGCGGCCTCCCCCGGCCGGGTGGGCAAGGTTAGCCACCGGCCACGGAGCCAACGCCCGGCCGGCCAAAGGCGAGGGTCGGCCTCGCCAGATCTAGTCTGGGCAAATTGATAAAAGGTTTAGGACTCAATTGGCAAGGTTGAAAGATTTAGGATTAAATTGGCAAAATTGCAATAGGTTTAGGACTTTTTGGACAATTCTCCCTTCTGCTATATATATATAATACATATTTAATTTTTTATTGAGTATTTATATTTATAGTTTATACTATAGTTTATTATTTACTATTTAATAAAAATTTTATTAGTTAATATTTTTATTACTTAGTATAAATATAATTAATCAATAGCATTTCTATGATTTGATAGAATTTTAGAATGGAATAGAATTCTAAATTCGAATTCTTTTGAAATTGAAAATATAATATGATTATTCACTCATGAGAAGACAATTATATTGGTGATTGGTCCATGAGAATTCAATATTAAATTTACACTAATCTAAAAAGGTAATTGAAAAAGAATTATAATAGAAATTTTATGCAGTTACCAAATGTATTTATGTTCTTTTTCTATTCCAGAATCAAAAATTTTATGTAGTTACTAAATACGTTCTTTTGCTCAGAAAATTGTTCTCGGGAATAAAATAAAAAAGAATCATTTTTGATTAAAAATTATTTTTGAGAACAGAATGGTTGTCAAACGCTCCCTTAGAAATACATATTTAATTTTTTATTTAGTATTTATATTTATAGTTTATACTATAGTTTTTTTTTTTTGGTAACGTATAGTTTATACTATAGTTTTTTTTTTTTTTTGGTAGAAATTTATACTATAGTTTATTATTTACTATTTAATAAAATTTTTATTAGTTAATATTTTTATTACTTTGTATAAATATAATTAATCAATAGCATTTCTATGATTTGATAGAATTTTAGAATGGAATAGAATTCTAAATTCAAATTCTTTTGAAATTGAAAATATAATATGATTTATTGACTCATGAGAAGACAATTATATTGGTGATTGGTCCATGAGAATTCAATATCAAATTTACACTAATCTAAAAAGGTAATTGAAAAATAATTATAATAGAAATTTTATGCAGTTACCAAATGTATTTTGTTCTTTTTCTATTCCGAATCAAAAATTTTATGTAATTACTAAATAGGTTCTTTTGCTCAGAAAATTGTTCTCGGGAATAAAATAAAAAAGAATCATTTTTTATTAAAAATTATTTTTGAGAACGAGAATGGTTGTCAAAAAATTCCCTTAGAAATACATATTTAATTTTTTATTTAGTATTTATATTTATAGTTTATACTATAGTTTATTATTTACTATTTAATAAAAATTTTATTAGTTAATATTTTTATTACTTTGTATAAATATAATTAATCAATAGCATTTCTATGATTTGATAGAATTTTAGAATGGAATAGAATTCTAAATTCGAATTCTTTTGAAATTGAAAATATAATATGATTTATTCACTCATGAGAAGACAATTATATTGGTGATTGGTCCATGAGAATTCAATATCAAATTTACACTAATCTAAAAAGGTAATTGAAAAAGAATTATAATAGAAATTTTATGTAGTTACCAAATGTATTTCTGTTCTTTTTCTATTCCAGAATCAAAAATTTTGTGTAGTTACTAATTACGTTCTTTTGCTTAGAAAATTGTTCCTGGGAATAAAATAAAAAAGAATCATTTTTGATTAAAAATTATTTTTTTAGAATAGAATGGTTGCCAAACGCTCTCTTAGAGTCTTTTGAATTGGTGCTTTTTAATTTAGCCGGTTTAGCAAATAAGGGTTTAGGACTTGATTGCATCAATTGAAATATTTAAACCTTTGGTTCTACTCGTACAGAAGGGTTTATGACTTCTCTCCCGGTTCTTTCTAACATGAGCATTATTAACAAAAAGTCAATTTCGTCAGGTTTTCTGCACGAGTATGGAGATTGTGTCAAGCCCATCACATGCGAGTTCAAGATGTTGGACTTTTTCAACTGAGTTGGGCCGACCTCTGGGCTGACTCAACCCAAGCAAGCAAGAGATCTCCAAATAAAGCTGCAATCAGTCGAAAGATCAAAGCATTATGGCAGGATAAACAATCGAAAGATCAAAGCATTATGGTAGGAGAAATACAAGTGTGAGTCCAAATGCGTGATTACACAAGCGATCGGCTCGGATAACGCAAGGATTACGCGGAGCAATCTTGTTCTTGGGATTGGAGTTTTTTTTTTTTGGGGTGAAATCTGTCAACTATCAAAATAGAGTATCCTCATTCAAGTACTATACATGATTTCATTGTTAAACATACAAGAAATTACGATCCTAGACTTAAAAGTGATTAGCGATGCACTTAATAAATATTAATGGTTGAGACTTAGAAATGAATCGAATCGTACCTTAAGAATCAACGATCGGCAGATTTCGATTACTATGCATTTGGCGGATTGAACTAATTGAAAATCTTATGCATCGTACTTTTTTAATGAATGATAACTAGACCTAGCATAAGGGGTTAAAGAAAAAGCTGATCATCCGTGCCTAGCTGGGGAGGGCAAGCAAGGGTTGTCGCCTCTTCGAGCCCCCACAACTTATTAAAATAGGCCTAAAAAGGTAACCATTTGAATTTTTTAAAGTTAGGAATACGGCTTAGGTTTTTTAATTTCATGTTAAGGGTGTGACCCCTTATAGCAAAATGCTAAGGTGTGGCCGTTGTCTCTAGTTTTTACGATTTAACTATTTCTATTATTTATTCATTGCTTGTTCTCTATATGTCAATTTAAAATTCTCTTATTTACCATTTTGTGGTTAATGATGTAGGTTTCTTAACATAATTATCTCTAATTTACATAAGTAGAGATTCACGATCTTGTTAGTAAGATTTAAGTTTCTTTCTCGTAAAAACCCATCAATGGATACTTAAATTCATATATAAGTGAAGTTATATCATTCCATTGGTAAACATATAAAAAAATTATAAATCGACCAAATCAATGGAGGCATTCAGATCTTAGATTGGCCATTGATTGACAGATTCACTTTTGATTTAGGTGGTTATTGGTTCACATAATAAACACGAACTGTTTAGATCTCAAACTGAATCGCATCAAATCACGAGATAAGGATCAAGAATCGACTAATTCTAATCACTATGAATATGATGAATTAAGTTGATTGAAAACTCTCACTACGAGACTTCTTCAGTGTTTTACTGTCAAATAATTACAAACAGACGAAGTAGACGTACCAAAAGGTTTTAAAAGAGTGGATCATATGTAGACGATTTAAACTTTTTTAAGGTGAGAATGATGGCTTAACCACTCAAGTTTATAGCCCAATTTCTTAAATTTCATGACAAGGAAATATTTTAAGGTGTACCTATCCTTTTTACTTTTGTACTTTTTAACTATTTTTATTATTTATTCGTTGCTTGTTTCATACATGTTAACCAACTTTACTTTAGGTGATTAATGATAACTAATAGGAAATATTAGTTTCTTGACATAACAACTCATAATTTACACAGTAAATATTCACGATCTCTTATTAAATTTGGTTTTTAACTTAAGTGAAATATTGATGCTATAATTAATCTTTTGTGTCTTTACGAAAGGTGAAACTTTTTAAATACTCTAATTATTTTAGTTGCTATTTTATTATTTCCATATCAATCTAAAGTGGGAAGATGTTTTATGATTTCAAGTTCGATATCGATTCTTTTCCAGTTCATAAAGATCTCCATCACCTCCCGTCGTTATAATTCTGGCTCCATCATTATGTGTACCCTAACTTAGGCACAAGAAACGATAGCGTTAAAGTGGGCTCAATGCATCTGCCAGTGAGGAGAGATGTTGTTGGGAAAATTACCTGGACGACGCCGCACTTGGATCTCTCACAGACAAATCTCTCTCTCTCTCTCTCTCTCTCTCTCTCTTCCACACTCCATAATCGGCGCCATTCTTTTTCATTCACACACTCAATCGGCGAAGGGAAAAATTAGGGCTCGGCCGTGGTTGACACGATCCTCTTGGCTTCCACGACACAACCTTGAACCACTTCTACTTATTCTTATCTCTATGGCAAGATTCAATTATTAATTTTGTCCTAAAATCGTCGATTTGAATCAGGGTTTCAAGGAGGTGAATTTTGGGACAAATTGGCAAGCATTCTGTTAGGGTTTGAAAATATGGGAAAATTTAGGGCTTTTCAAGGGTAGTGACGTTGTTTAAGGGCTTTTTTTATTGAATTTTCTCACATTGAATTTTTAATATTTCAAATCAGAGTTAACACTTAAATAATTATTCTTTCAAAAAAGTGGTATTTTAGAGATCTGACAACAAATTTGACACTAAAATGGGTGTCTTAAGAAAGTTATGACATTTTTAATATGGTTTTTTCATATAGAGTTAAAATCAACAAAGAGTAATTCTGTGTAAAAGCTCAAAATGGTTTAGTGTCTTTGAGAATGAGAGCACTCTTGAGTCTATTTGTATCTTATAAAGTCTTAGATGAGAAATGATGAATATGCTAAATAATCACAAAAGCTACATAGCTATGATTTCTCTTCCTTGATCCATTCAAGTAGAAAAATAGATACCTTACAAAATTCAAAAATTCCAACTCTGAGAGAGAGAAAGAGGGAAGGGGAAGAGTCGGCCATAGGAGGCAACAGTAGGGGTGTGCAACCGGATCGGGTATACCCGGTTCCCAGACCGACCTACCCGGAAAATAGGGTCGGGAACCGGTTCCTATTGAAACCGATTCGGGAATCGGTTCCCAAAATTCGGAACCGGTTTAAACCGGTCCGAGAACAGGTTCCGAGTGATTACCCACCGGAAAACTGGTTCTTAGACCAGTTTTGGAACCGGTTTTCGGATTTGTTTTGTAAGTAGAGGTCCAAAACCTTTTTTTTTTTTTTTTTTTCCCGATTTCTATTTTTACTCCCGCAATCACACGTCATTTTTTCTCTTGGCTCTCTCAAACACTTACAACACCCCCCTTTTGTCATTCCTCTTCCTTACTTGCTTCCCTCCCTCCCTGGCTCCCTCTCGCACCATCAAATGGACGGACGATTTTGGTCACTACCAAATTCTTGTGTATCACATGGATTGGCTTGCCTAATTTCTCTTTTGTATGAGGAGTTATACTTGCATAAATGAGTAGCTTCATCTAACAGTTGTGGGAATATGACTAATATTAGACCCATGTTTGTTGCTAATTATTTGCCTTATGATTTTATTTATTATAATTAGCTTTGTGGATCTTTAATTTTTCATTTAGTCAAAAAATTCATGTATTTACTTATTACAAATGCTTAATGTTTCAGTACAAATTAGAAGGATTACGTTATTTTTTCGCGTATTAATATAAAATTCGAAGTCATATAAGATATCAAGATATTGCAAAATAGGTTGCAGTGGAAATAGGGTTGACCCTAGAACCGAATCGGAAAAACAAGGTGAGTCAAGTATAGGGTCCAATACAAACAGGGTTAGGTATAAGGTCTAGAAAAGGGGAACCGGTTATAATAGGGTCGGGTATAGGGTCCAAGTTTAGACCCTACCCACCCTAGACCCGATCACCCCTAGGCAACACCACCTAGCTGTCTAAGGTCTAGCGACCCTTGACAGCGATTGGGCACTGGCTAGTTACTAGCTTTGACCACCGTACACACATGAAGAGGGAGAGATTTCAATAACCCAAAAATGTTGTGAGTAAGAGAGATCTACAATATTGGTTTCTCCAGGTAAGGAACCAATCGGAATCTATTACGTGGTCAATTTCCAATGCAGCAAAAAATTGATTAATTTTCCTAATAGACTTAAGAGAACAATGAGCATAACGACAGTAGAAGTACCAAAAATGTCATAAGGTGCTCATTTTAGTACTAAATATTTTTGTGGACTCACTTAAATATTAAATAAATAGAAATCACTTAAATGCCTGCATAAAATATTATGTAACTTTTTTAATTAAATGTTAAAGCCCAGCTAGCTTTTTCATAAATAAAAAAGAAGAAGAAGAAAGTCCATGTGGATGATGAGGCGGCTATTAATCACAAAACAAGGTTGCATTAGAGAAAATCTCTCTCTCTCTCTCTCTCTCTCTCTCTCTCTCTCTCTCACGACAATCGAACCTCCCTTTGCGCTACGACCACCAAATTTTGCAAATCTCATAGTTTTAGACTTTGTCTTGGAGTGAAATTCGTCCTCCAAGTCAGATGATGCAACCGCAGCAAGGCCAAATCGGGTTCAACTGGGCCAGAACTGGGCCAGATGGATAGAGACTTCCCCTCATCCCCATACAATCGTCCCAACCTGGCGGAGATGAAGACCGGGAGATGGAGAGTCATGTTAAAATTTATGAGTGTCACACCCCAATGCTAATAAAAGATGGGATGGAACGGCTGTTATTTCACATAAAGGACATAGCTTCAAACACAATTTACAACTTGTTATCAAAATATATATCTCAATTTATGTATATTTATATGATAAACCAGCAAGTTAGTTACAATATCAGAGTTCTAAAATTCATTGAAAAGAATATGTACAACTTAGAACTCAATCAACCCAACAAACCATTAATGTCATATGTACAATATCTAAAACCATACCCAAAATCAAACTTCCAAAAGTCTTTGCGGTAGTGCTCTCATATTATCGGCCATTGATCGAGGAATATGAAAAACATGAAAGATAAATGAAATGAATAATCACAATCCTATAGGGTATATCTCTTCTAAGCAAGTTGAGCATCCACTATATATGTTTAAGACACAAAATTTGAGGATGTAACAAATTCATAAGAAGAAAATGAATTTTATACATGCTTCAACATGGCTATATTTATGGTAGAAATATCAATTTCACAATAATATCAAAACAAATATTAATGATCTAATCTATTGATCAATCTCATCAGAATCACATGCCAATGATCCATTGCATAACGTCTCATGACAAGGCGACCAAACTCTTATCATAGCAAGATCTTCACCTATATTGTGGGTGGCTAACCCACAAAAATATCCTAAACTAGTTTTTTTTTTTTTTTTGTCAGTCCTACTCTAGTTTGCATACCCAATAATTCTCTCATTAGGCCCATAAAGACACTGAGTATCAACAATAACCCACAACAACATCCTTCACAATCTACAATCCATTATCGATGTCGCAAATTGGTTTACAAAACAAGCACACAATCTTTCACCGCTCAATCCATCCACCAAAATGCATTTGCAATTCATTTCATAAACACTTCTTAAGCCATTTCAAATAACAAATTGGGTAGTAAATGATTGATCCAAAGTCATACATCGAATCTACTATCAACATCACTTTTCATTTCAAAGGAATATCAAATATGTGACGCCTCTTTAGCTCATAATTATCCTTCTATCACTTCAAGATATGAGTTTTATATAACCAAAGAAAAGATAACTTACCACTCACCTCAAATGCCCAAATAACCAAACAACGAAGCTCACTCAAACCGACGATATAGTAATCCTAACAATTAAACGAGATTGATGTCAAAACTAAGTAAAACACTATTTCAACTACAAAAGAACTATATCAAGCTTAAATGCTAACAAAATAACTTATGATAACAAATTGCTTAATGAAAGCGGTTATTTAAATCTAAACAAAAGATGAAACTCACCTGTACAACCTTAAAATTTTGTCTCGACTAAACTATTACTCTAAAATAACTCTCGTCAAATCTCACGACTTTACAACAACATAATCCACTATTCCCATGAAATCTCATAACTCGACAACTTAAAAATCAGACTTCATAGCTCGAATTTCATGAACCTTCGAAGTTAAGCCCAATTTTGAAAATTTCTTTGATTGGATAAACGAAAGATATGAGCACTTATTAGGTATTGTGACACGTAGTAACTCTAACTCGACGAGCTATCTGTGACGTGTACACGAAATCCCTCTTTCCCTTTCTTCTTCTTCTTCTTTTCCTTTCTTTCTCTTTTCGTTCCTTTTTGTTCCGCGCTAGCTCTTGATCATAAAAAGGAACCGAGCGTCCCTGTTCACTGTTCACTATTCCCTTTTCCCTTCTTTAATTTTTTTTGCTTTTACCCCTTTTGACTTTCCTTGGCAGGATTAGGATTGTCCGAAGGAGCTCGACGATCTGGAGCTTCCTGTCACGATCAAGGTCACGAAGGGGTGAACTGATTTTCTTCACAAATTGGAGCTCACGATCAAGGATATCAATAACTATCATCCGGTCTTGAGTTGCAGCATGAATAAGAACATGGTTCCAGTACTCCATTTGCCTTTATGCCCTAATTTAGTCCCAATTTGTCAATTTGGCAAAGAAATTGCCAAACGAGTTCAGGCCGACTCTCTATCTATTAACCCTCTCTCTCTCTCTCTCTCTCTCTCTCTCTCTCTCTCTGAGCTTCAGTGGAGGACCTGAAGACGGGCAACCCTCTTTTCCCTTCGAACTTCGTGACCATCCACCATCTTCGAGAGCAATGGCTCAGGCAACGGCAGCTGCAGCAAAGACAGAAGCAGCTCGGAGACATGGCGACGATCACCCCTAGGAGAACCATCGCAATGATGGACACCGCCGCCGTTCCCACCTCCACCGCAAAAGGGCCAATGAAAACAGCCAGAACAAGAGCTTCCCGCAACGCAAAATTAGGATTTTTATTTGGAGCAAACATGCAAACGGCGTCATTTGAGACTATCAATGCTGATCGGGCACCTAGACGAGCCACGTGGATCGCAAAAATTGATGAAAAAAATTGTCCCATTGGATTTCCAAGGACCAAAATCAGAGTTGACCCTTAAACGAACTTAAAAAAAAAAAAATGGCATTTAGGCAATTCAAAAAAAAATTTTGACATTAAAATGAGCCACATACAAAACTTTTGAAGTTTTAAATGGCCTTATACTAAAAAAAATAAAATCTTCATTCTTTTGCCGATTCACAGACGAAGTGGTTGGGATGGCAAAGAAGCACTTGGAATTAGTAGTTTGCAATGTCGCCATTATTGTTCACTTTCAAGAATGCAAGAACGTAGGGGGGGAGAGAGAGAGAAGGTCATTGTTGGCAACCCAATTACAAGCAAGAGTCGCTAGACCTTGGCCAGTGGTTGGATGGCAACAATGGTTGTCTTTACCCCTCTTTCTAGAATTTGCAAATTTTTTTATCTTCTAAATTTTTTTATATCCATTTAGGTGTAACATGATTGTCAACATGACACTTAACGAATCATAGTTATTATTTTCATTGGGTTTTTAACAGAAGAATCAATATGAACAAACAAACATATAATTTAAGAACGCGATTGCATAAAAAAAATGTACAAGGGATTACGTTGCACAAATAGGAAAACTTCAAGGACCACCCATATCTTTTTTAGGATTCATAATCACCTTTTGATAGAGAAATCCAAAGAAACCGCCCATGTTTTTGATCAATGAATACCGTGCCCTAACCCGAATAAACATGCGAGCCACTTCCATAGAGGTAGTGTCAGAGACACGAGATGCCAGATACTGATGAAACCTTGCCCTTTGATAAGTGGAAATACGTATAAATACCCCCTTCTTGAAATTGAAATGCAATAATTGCCTTCATTTATGACTGGATGCACTCATATTATTCACTTTCTCGCATACCATGATTATCACTTGGAGAGCACTCTCTCCTTGACTTAGTTGTCAAATGGAACATGATGTGGGTAGTGCCTGTCTACATCCACGGAAAGAACTTATCAATCTGCACTAGAGAGACAAAATCCTATAATATCGGAAAACCTAATCTGACAAGAAAACCAGCAACAAGTGTATCTAATCATTATATCCACAATGGTTCAAATATAACATTTTTCCTTTCTAATTGTATGTTCTCTAAGCGTATATTGAGTCAAACAGCAACATTTCCTAAAAATTAGATTTTTTGAAGTGGGAAATCAATTTTGTGTACATGCCATGCGTCCCAGATTCAGTTCTGCAGATCAAATTTTATCCAAAGTGGGCAATAAAAACCCTAAACATTCGAGGCTTACATGCTAAATTTTAAATTTCATATCAGCCATGCATAAGTATTCACTAATCTTCAATTAACAGTGACGAAGACCTACAAGTCAACCCAATAACCGATACACACGCACAGTCCTTCGCATTATCCGGGCGCTGAGCCATCAGAATCAGCCTCCTCGCCAGATAAAGAAACACTGCAATATCTACAGCACATCGAAAGGAGACCACTTTCAACCCAAAAAACCATAGCTTAGCTTAGCCTTCAAAACATTTGATCGGATTCAGGAAATGGGATCTTATCAACTGCTTTTCGTGGGTGAATCTTGAGTGGAGATCGACGAAGTGTCCATGCTTCTTGTCCTCTGGAGTGACGGCGCACGGTGGAGCCGGCACCGGAACGAACCAGCGTGGGTGGTCGGTGAGCACAGGCAGGTGTTCTTTGTGGAGCTCGGCTGCCTCGTGAGTCCGGATGGGGCGGGATTCTCGTTCTCGCACGAAACCTCCACCTTCAAATCCTTCTTCTTGGCATTCTCTTGATTCTCCATTCTATTTCCTAAATCCTGCAAGCATAATTCATATGGACTTGGATCAGTTGTCAAAAATGGCGGAACCAATCAAAGATATATGTCTAGGTAAGTGTACGACATAAGTCAAGTTACATTTGTGACTTTGAAGATGGTGAAGATAAGGTGATGAGTCAAAACTGGAACGATAATGAAAGCAATATATCCCGAGTGCCCTCTCTCTCTCTCTCTCTCTCTCTGTATCTCTCTCTGTGGAGTGATGATTTAAAGTCCATCGACGTCCCACCTAATTTTGTCACTTTTGATAATGCTTCAACCACTCAAAAAGAAGCCATCATAAACAGGGAAGCCCATCATGCGTTTCCCCATGTCTCTAAAATGTAAAAGGTCAGAGTAGCATATATCCCGTGAGAATCGTAATCATGGATCCTTTATCGATAAAATTATTAAATCAGCCTTCAATGCATTGTACCAATATTGATTTACGAAAATTATCAAATCAATCATTTTAATTTCTTCAATTTTATCAATATAATCCTATATCTTTACATTAGATTCCAATAAAATCCTTTTAATCAATTGTCATTCACATAAAATGCCGTTTCAAGTAAAATCATCCATGTTAGTAGGTCATGTGGGATGACTGGAAATGACTGCATGTGAGCAATTTTCGGACTAAAAGAACTACATTGATATATTACGTAAAGATTTAGGATTATATTAATAAAATTGAAAAGTTTAAAATTAAATTCAAATTTGTACAATAGATTTAGGATTGACTCAATAATTATCCCATTCTTTATTAGAAATATCTAAGATATGTGTGCTTCTAATTGACAAAATTAAATAGAGAAAACTTTGGAAATCATCTTTACTTTTTTATTTCAATATCATTTTCTATTCAGAGTTTTCAAAATCTATAATTCATATTTCCTTACAAAACTCCCACATCCAACAAGGTCAATCTACCATCGATCTTATCCACGCCCCACACACACACATTCTCTCTCTCTCTCTCTCTCTCTCTCTCTCTCTCTACTGTAGGTTCCTACCACAGAGCTCGACCAATGCCACATTGCCACCATTTCTGACCAGCGCCATGCCGCCATCGACACCGGCTAAGCCCTCTGTGCACATCTCTCTCTCTCACCATGCTCTCTGCGTCTCTCTTCTTAGCCATGGCCAAGCACAACCGAGGGTCGAGCTCGACTTAGATCTGGTTCCGAACTAGACAGATTTGAGTCGAGCTTGATGCCGGCAAAGTTCGACTGGTTGCAATGCTGAGGTAGTGGTAGGAGGCGGGTGGCCATGGCCCATGGTATGGTGAGAGACAGCCGTTCCGATCAGATAGGGGCTAAATAGTGAGTAGGCAAAGTTGAAAGGACTATGGTAAATTTCCAAACAAGATTAAGGGCGCGCATGAAATCATTTCTGTTCCAGAAATAGTTTCTGGAACAGAAATATATTTTTCTATTTCTAGTTTTTGATGGGTTTCTAAGCAAAAATAACAATTTGATAATGACACAAAATTTCTACTCTAAAAATAGAAACTCGTTGATAACGATACAAAATTTCCTTCTTTCGGACGGCGACCGGCGGCGGCGGCGGAGGCAGGCGATGACCGGTGGCGGCGGCGGCGATGAACGATGAAAATTTTTTTCATTTCTCATTTTTGTTCTAGAAATAGAAAAGTAGAAAATTTTTATTTCTGATTTCTAGTCCAAACCTATTTATGGAAAAAGAATCTATTTCAGAAATAGAAAAGTGAAATAATTTTACCAAACGGATTTCTATTCCATAATTGTTTCGGAATAGAAAAACTATTTCTCGGGAAAGAAATAGCTAGGGGTGTGCATGGTCCGGGCGGGCGGTTCCCGACCTAGAACCGGAACCACCCGCTAAGAACCGGTTCGAAAAATTGGAACCGGGATCCACCGTTTGTTGCATGGATCCACCGGGAACCGGACCGCCGGTCCGGTCCGGTTCTCGGGTGGATCCATGGGACCGATCTTGACACAAAACAATTTTGATTTTCAACATAGAACGGTCGGGTCTATGAATTGGGAAGGAGGGGAGGAGGTCTATGGTTGGGTTTTCAACATAGAACGGTCGCGAAACAATTTTCCGCGGCTGTGGCGGGTGGCGGCCGACGCAAGGGGGCAAATAGTAGTGGTGGAGGAGCCGCGGCGACGGCGTCAACGCTCGGGGAGGAATCGAAATGGTGATAGGATTAGGAGGAACCGAGGAAGAGACAAAGAGAGAGATAATCGAAGACGAAGGGAGTGAGGAGATGGGATCTAATCTAGGATTTCTTTTAGTATTTTTTTTTTTTAATACTAAAAAGGTTCCGGTCCGGTCCGGGTGGGCGGATCCGCCCATGGAACCGGGAACCGGACCGGTACCCACCGGTTCCGAAAAATTGGAACCGGGAACCGGACCGGTTCCCTCAAGAACCGCTGGTTCCGGGCGGTTCCGGTCCGGTTCCGGGCGGTTCCCGGGTATTTTGCACACCCCTAGAAATAGCGCTTGTCATGCACGCCCTAAATGTCGATGAAACTTGAGATGTTAATAGTAGGTTTTCAAAGCTCGAAATGCAAATTGATGCGAGCATAAAATGCGTAAATAATTTTTTATATTTTCTCTAAAATAAAATTAGGGAAATATAAAGGGGAGAGTTACCAAAACAATCATGAACTTATTGTAATTGTGCAAATTCAGTCATAAACTTTTTTTTGGCCAATTTAGTCATAAACCTTTTACAATTATACCAATTCAGTCCATCCGGTCAAAATTGGCCGGTTGGTGCCGACGTGGACGCCGGTGGGGACAACTAGTCGGCGAATGCGATGTGGCAATTTTAATATTTTTTTGAATATTTTTATTTTTTAAAAAGTTTTGAATTTTTGTTTTCTCCATCTTCTCCTTTCTCTGGCTGGCAAGGCTACCCCCGCCGGCCACCGGCGAAGGCAAGCCTCGCCTAGCCAAGGCGAGGGTCGGCCTCGCCGGTTACGCGAGGTTGAGCCTCGCCATCCTTGGGCAAGGTCGACCCTCGCCTTGGCTGGGCGCGGCCGAGCCTCACCGGATCGGCGAGGCCTTGCCCGGCCAAGGCGAGGGTCGACCTTGCCGATGGCCGACTAGGCTCCTTGCCAGATCTGGCGACGACGACCTCATCGTCGTTGGGCGAGGCTCGCCTTCGCTAGTGGCTAGCCGGGTCGAGCCTCCCGGTGGCCGGTGAGGTCAGCCTCGCCGGCCAAAGGAATGAAAAGATGGAAAAAGAAAAATTCAAAAATTCAAAAAAAAATTAAAAAAATTCGAAAAAATAAAAATTGTCACATTAGCATTCGCCGGTGGCGTCCACTCAATGCCAACCAGTCAATTTTGGCCGGATGAACTAAATTGGCACAATTGTAAAAGGTTTAGGACTAAATTAGCCAAAAGAAAAAGTTTATGACTGAATTGGTACAATTGCAATAGGTTTAGAACTTTTTTAGTAATTCTCCCAATATAAAGAGGTCCCCTCTCTAATTTACTATGGCAGACATTCTCGTGGGCATAATCAATTTCTCTCCCCGATGCCACCAGTAGGTCACATGCACTCATCTTTCATCATCCCAATGACACACTTCATATCAATTTGATTTTCAAAGCTACTTGAATATCAAGTAGTCAATTTCATAAAATTATTGATCCAAATCAAATAAAGATGAAAAAATCCTTGATGTTTAAATATTTTTAAGGGAAAAAGTTATCAAAAATCTCAAACTTTATTTAGAGTGACAAATATACCAAAAGTTCTTCTTCTTCTTCTTCTTCTTCTTCTTCTTCTTCTTTTTGTGACATAAAAGACCTTAACTTGTACCTGCATAACACATTTATCCTAAATTATACAGCATCTTCATCTTTTACTTAATTCTTTTTTTTTTTCTTCTTCTCTATTCCCTCCGCTAGAAGGAGGGAAGTCGTACTCAGGCCTTGCCAGATCCGAGGAGGACAGCTTGATGCAGGTGAGGGTGGCCCTCGCCAAATCTAGGGAGGGCATGGCCAAAGTGGCCCTCGCCGATGTTGAGCAAGGGCATTCCTCGACAGATCCAGCCCAAGCGAGAGTTGCCCTTGCCTGGCGTCAGGTGAGGGTTGCCCTCACCAGATCTAGTGAGTGTTGTCCTCACCTGGGTCAACAAGGGTTGTCCTCGCTCAACCTAGGCCCTTGCTTGACCCAGGCGAGGGCTACCTTCATCAACATTAGCGAGAGCGACCCTCGCTTGAGTCTGACTTCCCTCTGCCATGGCCGATGGAGGAAAAAAGAAGAAGAAGAAGAAGAAGAAGAAGAAGAAGATAAAAATGCCCTTGGCCATAGAGTTTGGGGTGAATGTGTCACAATTGTCAAAGTTTGAGGTATTTTGTGTCACAAATTTTTTTTTGGGTAAATTTGTTATTCTGGACAAAGTTTGGGGGTTTTGATATTTTTTTTCCCTATTTTTAATCACAATGAAAACAAACACTATTCTCTTCGAACTTACAATTTAATTAAGATTTCAAAATAAAGAAAAAATAATATAAAGATCAATCCGTTACAGTTAAAAGGCTAAACGTAAATAACCCAAAAATTTTAGAAAGTGCATTTAAATAAACTAAAGACTAATCGCTTGATCTGTAATTGTAATATTTCCGTGCATAGCACGGGAATGACAGCTAGTTGTAGAACTATTTTGGCGTGGGAAAAAAATACTTGAGACGATGCATGAACTTTGGCAATGGTGTAGCTCATGGTGCTTCTTATGCAAATTTGAAGTGCTGACCTGATATAGCCAATCAAATCAACTGTTGTTATTTCCATGAATTTTCAAAAAGTCCAACCGATAGAATGATCTACACAATCAACATGTACGTCCACAGGGAAGATGCGGCTCAGACTTTGCCATGTGAAAACCTAGATTACAAAAAGATATAACTATTGAACCTAAGTAAGTCCTTAAATTACTTTATCTGAACTATTGACATAAAATTTGAAGGTATTCCCAAGTTAGAGGAAAAGAAAAATATTCTTTTATTAATAAGGGGTGCGAGACGTGCAGATGCCGACACGTTGAAATAAGAAATGCAATCTAACTGGACACCCTCGCTAGAGGGACCATCATAGGCAGCCCTCATAGGTGGCAACACCCGGGGAGGAGGACAGGCCGGTGGAGTGGCCTTCAATTGCTTTTCACTGCGTGCCCATGACCCTCTAAAAGGCCTCGAGTTGAATTATAGTTATAGTTAACGTGACTTTGATCAGCATGACCTACAAATACGTCCACAGGGAAGATACGACTCAAAATTTGCTATGTGAAAACCTAGATTACAAAGAGATATAACACTACAAAGTAAGCCTAGAGAAAAGCTTAATTATGAATGTGTTTGGTTCGAATTTTGAGAAAATGCAAACACCTTTTGAGTTAATAGGGTTTTTTGAAACGCAGGTAGTATTTGATCAAGTGTATTTTAAAAACACATTCAAAAGGAACTTTGACTTAAATGCTATTTGTAAAAAAAAAAACCTACACTTTATAAAGAATTTTTCTTGATGTTTTTTAAACTATTTGCTCAGCCGCCAGTGAGCCAAATTAGCCATCGGCTAGCCTCACCTAAGGTTGCCCAACTTTAGACAACACAACTTCAAGCAACGGTGATTGGGTTGTGTGACCTCAGGTGACATAGCCTAAAGTTGCGTGATCTCAAGTGTGGTTAGCTAATGCCAGTAGCCAATTATGGCTTTGCCAGCAACTTGAATTGTCTTCAGTAAAGTCGCATGAGGTGGGGATTTTTTTGAATTATGAAAGTTGAACAAGGGCAAAGTTGGAAAGAAAAAAATGTATTTGCATTTTGGATATGCAACGTTTCAAAGCACCCCCTAAACTTGTATTAGACTAAAGGCCTTTGGAAATGTAATTGTATTTCTCCAAAACTCTTCAAAAAAAATTATTGAACAATATTTGCATTTGCACAATGGACATTGGAGCCCTAAATGGCTTTGGCAATACTAAACCAAATGCATCCTATATTTATATACGGAGAAAAGATGTTGTAAAGTGTCATAATTTTTGTACAATACTTACTTTCTAGAAAAACATTCACCACGAGTGCACCAATTTTAATGTCTCATCGAATTTTTTGACACTTGAGTTATTGACTGAAAAGTTATGGCACCAAAGTAAACGCCCTATGAACATTATGGCACCTATGGTTTTGTCTTCTCTTTGTCCACGAACAAGGCAAACTACCCTAACAGCTAATATCCTTAAGGAATAATAGTACAAATGATCCATGAACTTTGGTTCAATATGCAATATGATCTTCGAAATATTAATTTATGCAATGTGGTCTTTGAATTGGCTATTATGTTATCCCTAGATTTTTAATTTGTTAAAAGTGGCCATTGAATTACCAACAAATGTTCAATGTAATCCCTAAACTATATGAAAATGTTTAGAAAATGCAAGGACCATATTGAACATGAGATCAAAGTTTATGGAACATATTAAACAAATGAAAAGTTTATAGACGATATTGCATATTGGACCAAAATTAAAAGACCATATCAAACAAATTAAAAGTTTAGAGTCAACATTGCATATTGAACTAAAATTCATGAGTCATTTATCTCATTTTCCCATCCTCAAATCAATCCAAATAAATCATACAGGGACGACCCAACATTTGTAGAGAATTGGGCTTTGCCAATCCCCCACAGACCACAAATGTTCTGGGCTTTCTTGTATATTGACGCTTTCTCCAATATGACCAAAGTCGAGCTGCCAACTTGGCCCAAGTCCCTGGTTGGGCTTCACGCCACACTGTACGACCCACCAACTGTTGATCTTTCCAACCTATCGATGGAATAATAAACGTTACGTAAGTACTGCTTCTTGCGTGGTTCCACCATAAAAAAAAAAAAAAAAAAAAAAAAAAACAAAACAAAAATAAATTATGGGATAGTTTAGTCTTCATGAATGGACACGTGCGTGCGCGTTCGGCGCACAGGTGCACTTGGCACAAGTTCGATTCTCACACCAACAAGTGCAATGACTTCAGTTTTAAGCCATTCACCCGAGTTTTGCCTCATCTCTTGTCTAATCTATAAAGTTATCAGAAAATTTCATCGGCTCATGATTCACATGCCTATGATGGACTTCCTTGTCATTACAACAGCAGCAATTGCAACAATTATAGCAATATCAACAATATTTTCTCTCTAAAATTTTGAAAACGGAATAAAGTATAGTAAGTCTCCAAGAATCATATAATATTTAACTTAATATATCACTATTCTATAGTTAATAATGTTTCAAGTGATTTATGTTAGGTTAAATGAAAGTTAAATCTCCAAAAATGAAAGTTAAATCTTAAACGTTACCAGAAAATTTAAATGTAAAAGTAATATCAAATACACATTTTCGTCGGACGTGACTAAACAATCTCTATCATCAAGAAACCTTCTCGCTTATTTAACCCTAGCAACGAGACACGCAATGCCTGCATGCGCGAAATTGGGTAGTTCCATAAGGATGTAGATGAAATGGGGAGTCACAGGAGATGCTCCCATTATATCTCTATTCTTTTTAATTTGGGCATATATTTTCTTGCCTGTTGTTGGGGGCACTATGGATCTGCTTATGAATTCCAAAGTAAGCTTTCTTTTTTTATATTATTAAGCCAACTCCAAATCTATATATCTATTAAAAGAAAAGGCTCTTCTAGCTACATCACGAGAACAATTTATCTCTACTAACTTTTTTTTTCCATGGACTCCAACAGGAATTGACTTGCTATCATTAAAATGTCCATGTCTAATCGAAGGGTCCCCGCTGAGCCATGTCAACACCTCAAGCAGGTTTCATTTGAGCAGCAATTGGTCGCCATGATCGGCCAAACCAGACTTTCGATAGTTTTCCCTCTTTGGCCAAGACTACCTAAGCGGAAGATCGAATGACAAAACCTTGTCATGCCAAAGGCAACCCCAGAAACTGTCGAACCTTCACATCAAAAATCCAGTTATTAAGACTAAATTGATGGTTTGAAGTGCTGAACATTGAATAGAAGCTATGAGACATTGACACATGTCCTAGAAACAAATTTCTAGATCAAGTTGGCATGTCACGTTGCAAGCAATTAAAAGGAAGGGAAATGGAAATCGAACATCTCCGGGTGAAAAGCGTGCTGCCCTCTAGAGATTTTTGTCATGTCAACATCATTTAATTAACTTTACTTAATCACGAATTTAGGAATCTGGAGGACCAAGAGTAAGATGGTCCAGCATCTACGAACAGATAATAACAACTTCGGTGATTAACTCTACTTTTGTCACAAGAGGAAGGTTAGACTTTTCGATTAGGGTTTGGTTAATCAATGACTCCACTTGTGTAAAGTGGTGGTCCCTCTAGAAGTCGGCTGTATATTGTTAATTTCCCTTAGGTTCAACAAATAATGTGACTCTTAGGGGAGGCATTGTATAACCCTTTTCAACAAAGTTTCAGATCAAGTGGTATTACCGCCAAGGTATACATGAGGTTCAACAATTAGTAAATCAAGATTTGATTTAATGCTTGAAGAGGGGCGTAAATGAAATTTGGATTTCTTAACGGCTTTGAGGAAGCATGGCTGGTCCATGCTCTTGTGGATGTACACGAGATATAGATAGATACGCATATGATCCCGTTTAAGCTGTGGGTTTCTTGTCCACCTTGAAAAGGACTTACGGGACTTTAAAATGTAGTTTGG
Source organism: Eucalyptus erythrocorys (assembly GCA_014182555.1). Lineage (NCBI taxonomy): Eukaryota > Viridiplantae > Streptophyta > Magnoliopsida > Myrtales > Myrtaceae > Eucalyptus > Eucalyptus erythrocorys. The sequence goes on from CM024604.1 coordinate 28,513,860, forward strand.
CAAATCAGTGTCATTTTGTTCCATTGCTTAGCTCCTACCCAAAGTTCTAGAATGTCAATAACATTTGCTTATCAACACGTGCAGACTTAGGATCGTCCATAAAGATGGAATAATCGGGGTATGTAACGGTTGAGCTGGACACCATCTGACTACTATATCTAAAAATAAATAAATAAATAAATAAATAAATAAATAAATAAATAAATAAATAAAAAAAAAAAAAAAAAAAAAAAAAAAAAAAAAAAAAGGAATGACCTAACTACAAATGTACCTGAACTGATCTTTAGAAATTTTTGGATAAAAAATTGTTTGGGGGTGATTTTACTTTTTAATTTTTTTATGGTGAAATACTTGAAATGATTCAAAATAGTCGGATATTCATTTATTGTTGCTTTTATCTTAAAGTAAACAATAGTTTGTGTTTTGGCTAGAAAAGCAACGATCTATTATTTACTTAAAAAGATAAGGAATCTTACGTATAAATAAATCCAGTCATAAGTTCTATGAACATTAAGCTCTGGAAATTGTAAGGATGTGAAAGTATATTGATGCAGGTAAGATTCTCTATTATCTTCATTCGGTTAGCATACTCGCGTGAAGCGTCATCTTGGATTTTTCGAAAATTACTTAGGCTCCATTTGCTTGAAGAAAAAAATATTTTTAAGAAATTATTTTTTGATTTTCGTTGTTTACTGCAAACATTTTCCATAGATTGAAAACAACACACTTATATTGGAGGAAAGTGGTTTTTCCTTCTGCTAAGGAGGAAAGCACTTTTCTTTAAACTACTAAACAAATGTAAACTAACAATTTTCTTTGAAAATGATTTTCATGGAAAATATTTTCTTATGTCATGAAATTTTCAATGAAACAAACTTAAACTTAATTGGATTTGTTGCTTCTTTAGTCTCCATTTGTTTCGAGAAAAAAAATTCTGGAAAAATATTTTCCTCATTTTTGTCATTGGATCTTCAAGGAATTGAGTCAATAGAAAATCATTTCCAAATCAATGGAAAACCTATGGTTAAATTTAAGAAAGTGATTTCCTCTTTCAAATATCAAAAATTATATTCCAAATTATGACTAGACATTGGGACTTGAATTAAAGACTTTGCGCTTGGGCACAAGAATCCCAATGCCTCTTCCTAAGTCCTTGACAATAGGCCCAACTCCATCAAGGTCAAACCCGAGTCCAAAAAAGATTAGGTTTTAGCACTTAGATTCGAAACTTTATACTTGGACACAAAAACCACAACATGGATTCCCGGAGTTCAAGATAAGGTCTCTAGTGCCCGGGGTCGGATCCATTGAGGCTAGACCCGTGACCCCGTTGCCTATGCACAAATCCCCGGTGCCTGTGTTTGAGCCCATAGCGCCTGTTCCCAAGTCCATCGAGGTTGGCTTCCAAGCCCCAATGCCGATGTCATGACACCAAGGCCCAAGTCTACAAAGGTCAAGCACAGAATCCTTGCACACAAGCTCAGATCCTTGAGACCCAAGCTTGAGTCTACAAAGGTTGTACCTAAATCCACAAAAGTTATGCCCGAGTCCATCAAGGCTAGCACCGGGACCTAAGTGCTCGTACCACAATCTCCACATGCCTCAATTGGGGTCCATCATGGCCGGACTAGAGACTTTAGTGCACATATCCGGTTCCTTAGCTACCCATGCAAGTTACTAGTGTCTAAACAGTGTACATATTTAGGAAAATCAAATTAGAAATTTTATATCAAATAATAAAAAATACTTTTCAATTCATTTTCAAGTTTTAATCATATACTAGAAAATATTATTACTTTATTCAAAATGACTTCTTAAAAAATATATTTCCGCAATATAAATGAAGCCTTAATGGGACTGTCAATCTAGGCACACTTACAAACATCTTAATTTTAACATTTTTATAATATCTTATATGCAAATGTAATGTTTGGAAAGTAATATAGAGATTATTTTTGCAAGTAAAACAAAGTACGGGGCCTAATTCCTAAAAGTACATATACTAAACTATCAATTTATTTTAGGGGCTTGTACGCAAAGGCGTAGTGAGCCAATCGAAAGTGTTGACTCAATAATTTCTGTCGAATTTTGTGGAAATGCCTTAAATTGTCGTTAGAGAATAGTATAAGGACTAGAATTTAAACCAAACAAAACATGAAGTGAACTCCAAAAGTTCAGGGACCAAAAATAGAGTCCTCCATTTATTTTGTCATGCGCTCCCGTACTTCCGGGACAAGACAGTACTTAGTTGTTACTTAAGGATAATACTTCGATGTATATATTTACAAATTGTGCGTTAACGCCCATGACAAAAGGGAAATAGTTGATTTTTGTATTTCACTCAAATGAATAAGTACAAGCAATGAGGCTCTTTTATAGAGACCCCAAATTGATAGGAAAAGACAGATACAAGATTTACGCAACATCCCCCATATATGTGAGATTCAATGAATTGCGGAAAATATATAACTACATGGCAACATATATACAACATGTCAAACTATACGTATTATCTAACATCCACCTCAAACACAAGATAGTTGAAGGGAAGCCAACTGAAGTTTGGGTTAGCCTATGAGAGAGGCCTAGATGATCGGCTTTACTAAAGATGCCGGCATTTTGATTCATGGGACAAATACAAAGAAAGAGTAAGAGTGCCACATAAGATACTGTATTTAATGAAATGACAATCATTATCAATGTGCTTTGTTCTTTCATGAATGACATCATTATAAACAATTTCTGTAGACATCATTATAAGATACTGTATTTAATGAAATGACAATCATTATCAATGTGTTTTGTTCTTTCATGAATGACATCATTATAAGCAATTTCTGTAGACATCATCGGATGCAGCCTTAACCTCTGAGCACCGTCGACCTCCACTGCACCACCCAGTGTGCCGCCACCAATGATGGAGCCCCCTGTCGATGAGCGGCACAGAGATCGCGATGGCTTCCGGCACGGCACCGGACGACGATGGACAATGGCGGTTTTGGCTAAAGTAGGGTGATTAGGGTCGGGATTTTTCCACGAGGGGTCTATTAGCAGTTTTGGGGAATTTAGATTTATGACAGGGACTGTATGGAAAAAGAAAGTGGCAATCTTCAAAATACCTTGAGGTCGTTGATTGATGTGAAATGTAATTCGGTGCCCCACACGAACACTCAAAATACAAGATGATTTTTCAAATAAAAACAGCGGTGTACATAATCCGTCAAAGCCTAATTCACTTATCCATTTAATTCACTCAACCCCTAGATGTGTCAAAAGAACCTTAATTTCTCATTAACTAAGGGGAAAATTTGACAAAGTCCTAGTTCACACAACTTATTAAGAAAATTCGTCTGGCATCCCTCATTACATTTTTGAAGTGAATTGGGTATATTTTTAACTCTACCTTTGACTGCTTCTCAGAAATATTTCAGAATTTTACCCAGTTGCATACACAACCCTTCCATTGACACCCCCCCTTCCTCTCTCTCTCTCTCTCCCAAAAAAAGAAAAAAAATGACTTTTTTTTGCACGAATACATGAAATGTAAATGTTTCCCCATTTTTCGGTTAACTAAACATATGATGAGAAGTAAGTTAAAGGAAATAAATTGATTGTGTATTACCACCAATAATAAATTGATTGTGTATATCACCAAAAATCTTTTCTACTTTCTCTTGATAAAAGCTTTTGCACCTTGCAATCTAGAATCTTACATCTTACAATGTAAACCATTAAAAAGAGATTGAGAATTAAAAACTTGGTGGTGGCAAAAGTAAAATTATGAATGAAATTTTCTGATGTAAAGTAAGGGTGAGCATGTCAAACCGTCAAAATTAGAAACCACCCGATTGGACTGACTAATTTGGTCTAGTTCCTGGAGAGATCGGTCTGATTTCCAATTTCAAGAGAGAATCGGATTGGACCGAACTCATAAACTGAAGCTACTTTTTTTTTTTTTTTATGAAATATATTTTTTAATTTCCTAAAAATGACAATCAAACTTAAAAATAGTAATGATTCTTATATTTTTTTGCCAAGTAATTGGTTTCATGAGACCGACCGGTCCAGTCCGATCCCCCACCCTAAAAATTGAAAATTGATTCTCCCGATCCAATTCTCGATTCTTAGGTGGAACTAAACCAGATTGGAACAGTCATTTCTAATGCAAAGTATTAGGCATGTTACAAGTAGAAATTACAAAGGGCAAACTTCATCATCTTCATAAAAATCTTGTCAACAAATATAATAAATTATATAAAAATGGTAACACCATTTCTTTGAGAAATTTCTAAAATTGAAGAAGTATTTAGTTATTGCAGAACAAAACTTGACAAAACGAATTTAATAAACTTAACAAGCACCCTAAAACTCTCTTTTAACATTTTCCCTTTTTATAAATAATTTTTTTTCCAAATAATCAGTAGCTTAATTTTTCAAAAAAAAAAATTAAAAACTTTTCTTCCCTGGGGGATGTGTCGCCAAGACGACCAATGCGGTCACACCACCACAGCTTTTTTCATTACCAAGGTCAACGCTCACCACCATGAACTCCAAGACAAACCTCGAGAATTAACTCAGTTGCAGACCACGCTCGCTCCGCCATTTTCTTTTCGAACCTATCGTTCATCAATACCTCGCACCGCTCTGCAAATTATTAGACACCCATCAAACCCACCGTTAAGGAACGCTCTCGAGTTCCCCCCCATCTCACGTTTAACTACATACATAATAACTGGCCTGAAGGTAATTATCATCATGACCCTGATATCAATGCAACGATGGACAGAATCAGACAGAGAACAGAAAACCAAGCAGCAGCGCATATTCAGAGGATGAGAAGGAGAAGCCGGGAAGAAGACGAAGAGAATCTGGAGTGGAGCACATGGTTACAACACCCGTCTTCTCAAACCCTAGAAAAAAAGAAACAGCACAGACGGAAAGAAAATGAAAAAGAAAATACACAGGCTCCTTCGAAGTTCAATCTAACGTTCATAGTTTTCTTTTCCTCCAGAACTATATCATCAATACACAGAAGCAGCATATGAATATATAAATATATAAATATATATGCGAATGGAGCGAAGACTCCAAGGTGATCTGCTCAAGCATCGTGTACCCTAGCTGCGAAAGTGCCGAGAAATTCAGGGTACTGGAGCACGTCCACATCCAACGGAGCCGTAGCGGGAACCCCGACGAGATCGTCGCTGTCGCCGCCGCCGCCGCCGCACGAGTAGGTCTGCAGGTGCAGGCTAGTGAGGCCGTTCAAGCCCTGCATATGGTCGCGAGGCGAAGTGACGGCGCCGGGGCCGTGCGGGCCGTCGTTCCAGAGCTGACCCTTCGCTTGATCCGAGCTCTTCTTCTTCCTGGGGAAGAACCCTTGGATGACTTCCTCCAAGAGGCCCGACTCGGGAGATTCTTCAAGGAAGAAGCCGCACGGGTCGTCGTCCTCGTTTTGTTCGGCCGAAGCTTGCGGCTTCTGATACTCATTTGGGACGTGGAGACTCAGAGGCTGAGCGTAAGAAGTCAGAGACGTCGGTTGCGGCAGTGGTGGTGGTGGGTAAAGAGGAGAGGTGTTGGGAGGGTTGAGAATGTCGCGGAAGAAAAGGGAGACGTCCAGAGAGGCAGCGTTCCTCGGAGGCTGCGCCACGGGAGATGCGGCGAGGACTGTTCCCCTAGTGGTTATGCCGGCTAAGTCTCGAGAGTAGGGTTTAGGAGGGAAGGGGACCGGGTTATGGAGGAAGGGGTGATGGTGGTGGTGGTGGTGGTGGTGGTGGTCAGAGAGAGGCGGCGGGTTGGTCGGGTAGACGAAGTTGGTGCGGGCCTTGACGCCGCGCATGGCCCGGGCGGCGCAGTCGTAGGCGCAGGCCGCCTCCTCGGCCGTGTCGAAGGTGCCGAGCCACCGCCGCTCCTTCGACTGCGGGTCCCGTATCTCCGCCGCGTACCGCCCCCACGGGCGCCGCCTCACGCCGCGGTACCTCATCGTCACGCCCGACCCGCCTCCCCCGCCGCCGTCCCTCAGGGCCCTCTTGCCGCTGTTGGCGAGGGCGGCGGTGGGGACGGGGGTGGGTGGTTTCTTGTGGAGGGAACCGTGAGGCGGGTTGGGAGCGAGGGTGTTGAATTGGGTGTGTTCTTGATCCATGTCTGCCAGAGAATTGATGAGAGATTGGAGCGAATTGAGAGAGAGAGAGAGAGATGTAGAGAGGGTTTCGAGGCACCTGAGGAATGGGATTGGGATGAGTGTGTATTTATAGAGGGAATGGAATGGAATGGAATGTAATGGGACAACTTTGGAGATTGTTGGGGTCCTAGGAAAGTGATTGATACAGTGCCATTCGAGTTTCGTGCGCCTTCTAATCTCGAGAGTTGGTATTCTTTGTACTTGCAATATCTTCATATGATTCAATTCGTTAATATAGAAACGTAAAAGCTTTATTCGAGTTTCTTATGTGTTCTAGTGTCGACAGTAGTTTATTTTTGCACCCACGTAATTCCGATATAATTTGTTTTGTTAATATAAAAATGTAAAAACTTAATTGGATGTGTTCTTTTTTTATCGATGCAAGAAGATTAAAATGTAACCGATTGAACTATCATGGCTTTTGTGTATTCGGAGAAAATAGGTTATGAAATGAGAGCAGTTTTCTTGGTTTGTTCTATTTTCATGAGTCACCAAAACATGATTTTTAAAGGGAATTCAAATCATCTATCTATTTTTTTTAATAATGTCGAGTTATAAAATTCAAGTGATCATTTCCTTTGATTCTTATTTAAAAAAATACTGAATTTATCATGTCATATCAAAATAACACCTATTTTAAAAGTATCTTAACGTGATTGATGACTTCATCCCTAGTATTGCTAATAAATCATTTCATATTCATGTATACGCGATTTCCTTTTGTTCTCGATAAGTAGTTGAAAGATTTTACTAGATTCTTAAGATCTTAAAGTGAATGAATAACAAATTCAAAATGCATCAAGTGGCTTGAAGTCCCTCAAAGCACCTTCAAGCTTCCCGATATCAAGAAGGTCGTGGAAATGGAAATAGCTGAAAAAGTGAAAAGCATGATCTTGTAATACGAATCAAATCCAAGAAACCCAAGACCGAAAATTTTCTGTACGTAGTTGTTAGGTAACAAGGGTTACTAGGGCAGCATGATAGAACCCAAGAAAAGATATAGGATTGCAATTGTCCACATCTGCTCCATCCAAGCCCTTTGTGCCCTAACTCCATTCTTTGCTGTCGCGTTTGTCAATGTCAAATACAGTGGACTTTGATGGGTTTATTATGAACATTTAGATTTAGGTCCTTCAGACGACACGTCTTATTTCATTTTATTTTATCTCATTATATTATATTATATTTCTTGAGGTCATGTCACAATCCACATGTAAATCTTGACGATGGGGGTTTTACTATGTGCCCTGTGGCGATCCTCAACTTTGTGTGGTTCGGCACCGCCAGCTCAGTGGGGCAATTATTCCGCCAGTAATTGTCTTCTTCGACTATTTCCAAAGAGCAATGACGTGAACCCGATTAATGCAGAACATCAAATTGGTAGAGCACGGGGGGCAGATTTTCTTCTTTCTTTTCCCTTCCTTTGCTTTTTCCCCTCCTTTCCTTTCGCTTTCTTGATGATGGAGAAATCGACATTTTCTTTAAAATAAACAATCGCTTCGGTGGTAATAATGCCCTACTTTTCGACATCCTTTTGTCCCGCAGAGAAAAAGTCGAAAAGGCGGTCATCTGCAACTGGTCTGCATCTTCACGTCCCCATCACACATGCAATGAAAAGAAGTCGGGATTTTCGGGACAAGAAAATGAAGCTGTTTCCTTCTTCTCTTCGATGGGTTTTTTTTTTTTTTTTTTTTTTTCAATTTTTCTTCCTGTTTTCTTTATTTATTCTGCTTTAATTTTCCAAGGGCTTCTTTCTGGGAAGATGGGGGGAGAGAGAGAGAGAGAGAGAGAGAGGCAGTGTGGTCAGAGGAGGATTATCATTCAGAATGATTACACTGGCGGCGCTCAGAAGTTGTTCCTCCGTCTTTGGGTTTTGTCATTGTTCCTCCTTTCCTTTTCGATTTCCTCTTGTTTGACTATTATCTCACTTATCTTTATTTCTCATGCTGCTTCATTTACGCTGGAGCGCAAAAATTACCCATGATTTCACTTCGTTTAAACCCATACGATTTTTTCTTCGAAAGTTTATGCTGGTAAACTTTAGTATTTGCTAGAGGCTGTAAAACATGAGAAAGTTTCTACGTACAGGATTTTCTACGACAAATACATGTTTAATAAGCCTGATAATGAATGCTGATCTTTCACGGAGTCAATATAGAATGTATATATCACCTAATTGAAGCGTGCTACATTTACAATTCACTTGAAAATTTGAACTACATTTTCCAACTTTTTAGGTATGATATTTATATCGACAGTAGAATAATTCAATGATGACAAATCTTTTTTCACAAAGCTCAAGTACATAAAACTAAACAGTAAATAGAGTTATTATAAAAAATCATTGTATTTATCATAATTTTCCTCGTGTTTTTCATATGATAAATGTCATCATTGTAACATTTCTATAGAGTTATTTAAGTTAATAATAATAATGAGTAGGTATTCAAGAACCATGTGGTTAAATGTCACATGGATTTGTCTCATGTAGGGTTTATATAGGTTGTGAGATGGAGGGGAGGGAGGGTTTATTAGGCTATGTTGGTGAGTTAATAGTCACGTGGACTTGTCTCTCTAGGGTATACATAGCTTGTGAGATTTGGGGGTTTATTAGGTCATGTTGGTTGGTTGTTAGTGTTCAGTAGTACAATTTTGCAATACTAAAGAAAATAGGCAACTCCCACTTGTATATAATTCCACTTAGCTTTATAGTTGCCTCAACTATGATCATTCAGTTATAATGAGCAGTAAAGAGGAATTCTAGGGTTTCTTAAGAGCTTACAAATTATTTATACACTTTTATTTATTTACAGAAATTGACACGACTTGACACGTTTTGATTCATCTCAAATAAAAATGAATCATGTAGGTTACAAAAGAAATGTTTCTTATTTTCCCTTAAATCATAAAGAAACATGAAGACGTATTACTCGGAAGATTGTCTTGGTGAAAATCACACCAAACTTCGTATCGGCCTCTCTTTGTGCATTTAAGGTTCCATACCATTTTCCTGCTTTTGTTTAACATAGGCCAGGGACGGTGATAACCAGCTACTGAGGTTAACACTTTGAGGCATTACAATATGAATCATGCTTTATATAGTTGTAATGGCTAAACCCAACTTCCAGATGGATTGGCATTGTTCAGATAATTAGTTCATAAGAATATATATATTGAAGGGTTTACTTCACCCTGCGCTGTATCACCAACCCACATGACACGTGTTAGTGTCCAGTGCCCGTAGTTTCTTCAGGGCCACTCCGCAGACCTGCAAAGCATCAAAACTAATAAACGATCAGAGCAACGTCACTTACCAGACGAAATATAACCTCTTGATCACTTCATGTCACACCTAGAAAATACGACAACAATTGCTATACAAAAACTCAGCATGTTAGTCGTACTCACAGCAAAGGAGGTGCAGTATTCTCCCCCATTAGTAAGTCCAGGTTTTCCGATTTTGATATTTGCTTCTTATAACAGCTAGAAATGTTTCAGCAAAGAGCAGGACTCAGTCCATAAAAATTGATGAATTTTGAGAGAAGAGCTCTCAAGTTCCTGTCCTTTCTCCTGGGCTGCTTCAGATTGTACACAGAACTAAATTTATATCTCACTTTATTTGTGTAAGGGTTAATATCAAGAAATATCTCAAGCCGGTAAATCTATAACAAACTTGCCTCAAATTAATTTTTGGATTACCAAAAATTCTATATTAGCACAATAACAACATATACTAATATGAATTTTCACATGAACTTATCATGTCAATTAAGTTATTATTATGTGTCCTTCAATTTAGTAATTTCATAATAAAATTTGACAGAAATTAATTAATCACAAGTGTACGAGTTTAAGAATTTTGATGACCCAAAAATCAGTTTGGATAAATTTATTACAAGACATTAATTTAGGATTTTTCGTGGTATAAACTCTTTTATGTAATTGCATAGTTCTTTTTATGCAAGCCATCTTAGTCACCATCGATGTGGATAGCTGAGAACCATCTAAATCGATCACGATGAAGTGGCTTGTGTTCAAATTCGCTTGAGCAGCCCCTGAACTATCACCGTCTTATACATGCTGAACCCCAAATTTTAATTCCTTTCATTTTTTGAATCTCCCGACTCGCACATTCTTACATGTAAAATTTTAATATTTCAAATGAGCCCCTGAACTTTTGCTTTGTTACACGTAAAACCCTAATTTTTTTAATCCTTGCAATTTACTCTCCCAAACTTACAAATTATGATATCATTTTTCACCATCAAAATTTCCCGTTAAAATATGCAGTGCATACAATTCTTAAACAAGAACGAAGGATCAATTTGTAGAGTTTTTTTTTTTTTTTTTTTTTGGTAATCCGGAAAGCGCATACAGCCGGAAGCTGGCGACAACAATGAAGGATCAATTTTTAGAGTTTTTTTTTTTTTTTTTTGGTAATCTGGAAATCGCCGTACAGTCGGAAGCCAGCGACGTAAACCCAGAGCGACGTTAGCGCAAGGCTCCACCTCCCATGGCACCGCACTTCAGTCGCGCAAATGACAAGGTTGGGGTTCAAACTCCGGCCTTGCAAGTGGCCAGCGTGCAACTCCACTGTCTCTGCCACCAATGGGATGGGTACCAATTTGCAGAGTTCATCCTTTAATAATAATAATAATAATAAAAGAAAACTTAATGTATTGTAATCATCATGTTCAACTTAAAAATCACGTGCACTGCGGATTTTAACGAGGAAAAATTTTACAGTGTTATAATAGTTGAAAGAATATACTAGTCCGAGGAAGTAAAGTATGATGATTTAAAGTATACGGTTTAATATGTAAAAGGGTGAGAATTCACAGAGATAAAGTCGAATGAAATGGAATCGAGCTTTTAACATGGAAGACAGTGAGATGAGCACATAGAAGTAAAGTGACATGATCCTCAAAGAATGTCGCACGATTCCTACCTTTGGTGATATAACCCAATATCACATCTTAATCCCTTTTTGTTACCTTGACATCTGATTGGGACGGGCAATTTTTCAAGCAATTTGAAAGGTTAACTAGATCCGATCCGGAACATTTTGGGCTTGGTTTTGCATTTAATCCCATCGTCATAGTTCATTCTTGATTATATTCAACGTCTATGATGGATGCATTTGCGATTTACATGAAGTTGTGTTAGGAATGTGAATCATATGATACAGAATAAGACCCACAAATTCAAAATCATAGAGGGAAAAATCATGAAAATGTACTAGAATAATTTGAGTAACAAAGATATGTGCAGACTATAAAAAGACTATTACTATTTCTAATCTTTTTTTTTTTATTTAGGATTCAGCCTGGCACACCTTACGGGTGCTTATGGCCACCGTCGGCCCAACCAGACTAACGAAGACCACTAATTATATCTGGAGGGAGGCTAGAACAGGATTCCACCACCATGGTCCCCCACTTAAGACGTGTATAGCAATGCAGAGATTCGAATTTTCGACCTAGTGCTAGATCTATTCTCACATATCTACCAATGTAGCTACCAACTGATGGCTAACTATTTCTATTCATTATTAAGGAATAAAGAGCATGATCAATGATCAATTGGCATAGTTCTCACAAGTTTATCTCCGGCTGCCGGCCGTGCGGGGTTCCCTGGGTCAAAAAAAAAAAAAAAAAAAAGAGCATGATCAATTGGCATAGTTCTCACAAGCGGCACACATAAAACATCTACATCTTCGAAAGCCCGATATAATATCTTTTTTTTTTTTTTTTTTTTTCAATTTTTAGATAGAAGTCCTGATCAACAAACCTTAGAGTAGTTGTAATGTGTTAAATTATGTAAAATTCATTCATTACAATCTAAGTAGCACTAACATTGACACGCAACATGCGACACGATACGACACGACACACCGACACATCGTTTCTCAAAAAACAAAAAAATTCCGACACATTGGGACACGTTGTATATTAAATATATATTTATATATAATAAATTATCATTTTTATGATTATATCAATCAAATTAATTTGAATCAAATTCATAATTAATAAATAATTAAAAAAGCCTAGAATGAATATACACTAATTAATTTATCATTTATTAATATCATTCATTGTTTCAATTTGAAAAATTCAATTTTATTTCAATATTCATAAAACTTGGGAAAAAAAAAAGCAATTTATATTTTGAATTCGCATGTTAGATATGTTGGAAGAGGAGAAAAAATTTAAGGAGTGAATTGTATATTATGGAAAGTGAGAGTTAGAAGAGAAGAGAATACTAATTTTTCCTTCTTTCTTCAATTATTATTTTTATTATTGTGTTTATTTTTTCACATATATATTTTTTTAACCTCTCATTGATTGAATTTTTAAAATTGGTCTTGTATGTTAAAATTCCAACTCGAGTGTCGGAGAGTGTTGAGAAAGTTGATCAAGTGTCAAATTTTTCGACACATGTTAACCGAGTGTCCGAGAGTATCCGAGAGTATCGGACACGTGTCGAAGTGTCCAACACGACACAAAGGCTCTTGAAGAGTGTCAGTGCTTCACATATTACAATCACATTAGTAAAAAGAAAACGATATATTGATTTTTCAATTAGTTCACCGATGCTCGTTGGTCTTGAGCTTTCAAATCTTACAGAGTATTATCGCTTATTCTTGGAGTGCAACTCTATCGTCTTGAGTGTAATGGCACGATTAATTTGGGCAGTAGCACTAAATCGGAGAAGCGGTATTGTTACCATGTACTGACCCCATCTCCTAATCCTGTTTTATGGACCGTTGGATCTACATCACTCAACAATTCAACACAATAAGAAAAATAATAATCCCTTGGCCCCCTTCCCTACTATCTCTCCTCTACCTCCGCTTGCGCGCGTTCGCCGTTCCTCACCGCCACCTTTGACGAGACAAGATATAGAGAGGGTTGTGGGAAAAAAAGGAGCGAGAGGGAGAGAGAATAATTGATTGAGTAATTAAAAATTAATTAAAGCTCCGTTTATTTAGTAGAAAATGATTGATTTGTAAAATATTTTCTTTAAAAATGATTATTTATATTGCTCATAAAAATAAATAGACATACTTTTTTTTTTATCAATCATGAAAATATTTAGACCTAATTGCCAAGTAGGTCCAGGTAAGCTCATGCTGGGTTGAGTATAAGGGATAACGATATTAGCCCTTTTTAAGTTCAAGATTTCGAGTATATCTTCTAACAAAATAACAAAAGGGAAATTGCTTGGTCAGTCTTGAACCTCTTATATATAGTTTTTAATCTTTTTAATTTTACCAATCTAATTCTTAACTTTGGGGAAAAATTTTCAATACTCGTTCCGATCAATCCATGCCGAATATTGTCATTCCTTCATGAAATGATAAGTTCGCGCTACGTCGCAAGAACGAACCCTTAACCCCCAGCTTGTGCCTTCAAAACATTCGCTACCCTCACGGCACCCATGAACGGACCGAGTAATTTCGGGCCAAATCAGAAAAGGCCGTGGCAGCAGAGGTGACACCCTTCTGATCACCTCACGAAGACGACAAAACGGATCGCAAGGGTGCAGGAACCTTTCGGGGCGATCCCGTCTGATGCGACCGAGAAAGTGCTAATGTGATGAAAGAGTGATGGACACGAGCGACGGAATGCTCTTAGTTCTGAGATAAAAAGACGACTTAATGAAAAAGGGTGATGGTGGGGTTGCGTTGGCGGCTATCTCAGAGAGCATGTTTCTCTTAATCAATTGACTCCTGAGAGTCCTGTCCCCCCCCTCCTGACCTCCATTGATATCTCCCCCTCCAGCCTTCCTCCTCCACTCCATGCAATCTCTGCAAATCCATCAGACTCCCTCTTTCTGAAACCTCGACAACCAGGAACTAAAGCCTACAACCTACGACCACCCCCATCTACTTCTCCTCCTCCTTTCACTTTTTTCTTCTTTTCTGCATAAAAAATGGTTTTGATTTATGTGGAAAAAGATTAGATCAAATCGATAGCATTTGGTTCGAGAGAAACTTCATGGCGTTTTCTTGAATTTGTAGAGGATGAAGAACGGAAATGGGACAACACCCACTACGGTGGCATAGTTGGCTTAAGCTTTGTGCCTCCCACAAAAGGTGCCAAGTTCAAATCCCAGCTGTGTTACTTGGTGACTTAACCGCTGACGTGAGTGTGGTGGCCACCTTGTGTCAGCCTCAGGTTCTTCCCGCCGGCTGTCGGCTTTCGGGGTTTCCTGGTTTACCCAAGAAAAAAAAAATTCGAATCAACGAGAAAATGATAATGGCTAATCGACTTTGGTTTTGATCAGTTCTCTAGACAATTGGATAATAAAAGAAAACGTCAGTTTCCCGAATTTTCGACGTGTGGTTTCCTTTTATGTTCGTATTATGTTGAGAAGGAAAATTGGATTTTGTAATGGGTTTTTTATTAAGCTCCGTTCGTTTCACGAAAAATAATTTTCGAGAAAACGTTTTTGGGATTTTCCGGCATTCATTTCACGGAAAATGAATTCCTTAGGGAAAATGTTTTATATCAAAGAAAAAAGTTCTTCTAAAGTAGAGGAAAATATCTTCCTCACTTGATCTTTCTTATATCATATCTCTACAAATCCTCACTTCCTCTTTCTCTTTCTTCTTCTTATTTTTTTATTTAAATTATTTTTTTCTTTTCTTTGTTTTTTATCTTCTTCTTTCTTAACTAGTCGTCGAACCAAGTGAACCTCAAGTTCGTCAATCTCAAACGGCGCTTATCGATCGGCAAGCTTTGAGCTTGATGCTTGCGCTCACCAATCTGGGGAGCAGAAAATATTTTACTTATCAAATATCGGAAAATATTTTTCGAAATATTTTCAGATTTTAAACAAACACTAGAAAATATTGTCACTTTCTTGGAAAATGACTTATAGGAAAATATTTTTCGAAAATGGCCTATTTTCTGTGAAACGGATGGACCCTTAATATATAGCCGATTATCGAATTTCCAATACTCAGAAGAATCTAGTCGAGTTAGAAGTTGGATTTCCTATTTATATTGCGAATTTTCTAGACAATTTTGTTTAGATGGCAATATTAGAGCTCTTCTCGCCCTTAAGATTAATGAGCACATCGACGGTTTTTTCTCCTCTTCACTATTTCATCTCTTTATTGCAATTCATAATTGATCAAAAATAATTTTGGTTTTTCTATGTGTAAATATTATACAAGATTAACTTTACCAAAAAAAAAAAAATATTATACAAGATTAAAATGGTGTAAGAACTAAATGTACTCGAGACATAAAGAATATTATATAAAACAAAATGAAATACCGTCTAATATTCATACATGATAGACTAGTCTCTTCGTTAAAAAGGGCTGCAGCCACATGTTAGTTGATGATTAGTACGTTTATCAGTGAATAATCGAATCGGTTCGACCTAAGAACCAGACCAAATACCCAAGCAGCCAATTCTAGTGTCAAATCGGTCTTATATAATGCAACTAGAGATGATGGAACCTATGACCTCCAGGTTGGAGTAGACACACAAGATCAGTGCACTAACAAGACTTCGCTAGTTTGTAAGATAAGACTCTTTTTGTAATATCAATTATGTCATCTTTACAAAACAAGTAGAATTGAGAGTCGGCACGTAACTCACTAGTATGGTTCCAAGTTAGTTTCAAGTATAATTGAGAATGGTTCTCAATTCCAATTTTTAAAAACCGGCCTATAGGTTAAGATCGAAAATCTAGTCTGAGAAGCAACTTGCCCTGGAATGATCACCGTCAGTACATCCCTATAAAATCATTTTTCCCGCCATGCTTAAACGGTTTGGGGGCTCTAACAATTTGCCAGAGTTTTGAGGATTTAAAGCACTTTCTATTTTTCCAGAAGGATTCACTGCATATGAGTCTCCTGATTTAACAATAGTCCCAATAATCTTGTTATCATCTCAAATTACGGGTAAAAAAAGAGATGATTCGCTATAAACTAATCAAGCTAGACCATGTTGCCTTGTTTTGGAACTTGTCATTTTGAACTAGAATCTGAACTACATAGGCTTTTAACAGGTTTAGCCACCCATTATTTTCTTATGGATTGAATGAACAATAATCATCTAGCCATTAAATAAGAAACAAGAGCTCCCAATTAACTTTAATTTTGGGGACCAATCGAGTTGACTCACGAAATTACATCTAATCTATAAAATTAGAGCATATGCTGCCAATTTAAAGAAAACTTTCCTCGGGTGACCTTTCCCGCATTTGATTTGACAATGGCAGTTGCCCAATTTCGCACTGACCATTATTGGTCGCTTGGGTAAATTTTTTGTATGACTCACGTTGTAATTTTTCATTAAATCCTTATAATTTGAAAAAAATGAAAATGATATAAATGGTCTTTGAACTTTGACTTTAATATTGTTCCTAAACTTTTAATTTCTTTAATATAATTTTTGAATTTTAACCCAACATGCAATATTGTATCTAGAATTTATAATTTTGTTTAATGTGGTCCCCAATTTTTTGTACATGTTCAATTGATATGAAGATATTCAATGTGGTTCATGAACTTCAATAAATGGACAAATAATATTAGTTATTTTCATGTAATCTAAAGACTAGATTGAACGTTTACCGAAAGTTCGAGAACGTCATTATGCATCAAGTTAAAGTTTATGAATCAAACTAGATAAATTAAAAATTTACAGACAATATTGCAATTGAATTTTAATTTGGAGACCAAATTGAAAAAATTAAAAATTTACGGACAGATCAAAGTTTGGGAATTGTTTATGTAATTATTTCTTGAAATAAAAAAAATGTCCGAGGCAAGAACCAGTTGAAAAAGGATCTACCCCGTGGATCTAAGCCTAGTCTTTATCCAAAAAAAATTAAAGAATGGACAGTGTGCATATGAGAAAGGTAAGAAAATCAAAAGGCTGAAGTAGTCAACATGCCGACAACCTAATGTCCAGCAAACATTTCGAAAACATCGATTGCACCATCCATCGGACACCACATCGGACACATCCAAACATTGTGTCAAAGCTAATTACTTATTAGTATCTCAATTAATGAGATTGGCTTGGTAATTGAGAAATAGACATATGTAATCGAGTCGGTACACATCACTCTAGTTAGAGTCCCCGAGTTTCTCTTATAAGTATGATTTTTTTTTTTTTTTGTTTAAGGCCATCATTTAGGTTACGATTAGCGCCTTACTTTATCCATAAAATTAATTTGGGATACCTCATGGGCTCAAGGCTTACTTAACACAGGCTTTCATGTCATTAAAGATATGGGTGTTTGACCTATCGACAATGCAACATATACATGCGGTGAATTAGATGCACAACTCAAGTTTGACTTCCCTATTATCTAGTGCAAATTATCTTGTGAATTTCATTAACAAGTGTCTTTAGGGAGCCTCTTAAAATCTAAATAAAAAAAGGATCACCATTTTCAATGTACCGTCTCTCTCGTGTTATGTGCAATTGGTACGTTTGGCACAACAATTTCTTCGTATTAAGTGTGGTTATTGAGACCCTAGTCTTATATATGGACCATTCACATGAATTTTGAATGATGTCTTATGTGATCTATGAAGCCGTCATGACATTTAAAGAATTAGATTTACCTAGTTAAGGCGAGACTCATTCGGTCTTGAAGAAAGGAAAAAAAGCATCCTCTACTATTGTGTTAGTGACGAAATCGTCTGTCAATATAATTTAAATATGGAAAAACACTGTTTGCTCATCAAATGTAAATCCTTCATTAAACTGCATACACGATCCTATGCCAAATCTTTCCCTGAGATATAGCAATATAAAGCATCTCTCTCACTCCCCTCAACCCACAAAGTTTGCCCTATTCCGCTGCCGCCACCTCTACCTCTGTCTTACTTTGGCCAAATGCAAACACGTTTGGTTAATATTTTTGTTCAACTTTGGAAAAATACAATTGCATCTCCAAAGTACTTTAAGGGCCCTTAGTCTAAAGTAGCTCTAGAGGTCACAATGCAAGTTTTGGTTACTGTTCATCTTCTCTAAAACCACCTCACACCACCACACGGAGAAGTCGATCGGAGGCCGACGATCGTCGGCCAAGGGATTGCGCGTGTCGGCGAGGCGCCGGTGACTGTTGCCTGAGAGTCGCCCGACCCTGGCGATCGTTACTAGACCTCAGATGACGCTCGAGTCGCGTGACCCAACCGTCTGATGGCCTAAATCACGCGACCCAGGCAGCCGCTTGAGGTTGCATGACCTTAGGCGACTGTCGCCTAGGGTCGCTTGATCCCAGCGACTATTGCTTGAGTGCCTAGGTCACGCGACCCCAATGACCGTCCGGGGGCTAGATCCGGCTATCCGATCACCAGATCAAACGATCCGGTGGCCGGACTTCTAATAAAAAAATTAAAATATATTTTTTTAATTTAATAAAAATCATTTATAAATGTAAATTTTACCAAACGGTATTTTGGCTAAAGTCGTTTCTCAATACACTTTAGAATTACAATTTATCAAATGTTATTTACATTTCAAAAAACTCCCTTCACCCAAAGGTATTTGTATTTTTACAAATACATTCCCCAAAGACCAAACCAAACGGGCCCTCGTCAGATCCATTGCCGGCAGCTGAACATCATCGAACCGCCACAGCAACCCCCATCAGCAGCTCCTCCCTTGCTCGACCCCTTTCTCTCTCTTTATCTTTGTTTGCACAGCATCGAGCTCAAGAATCCCACCGGAGGCCATCGCCGACCTCGTAGAACGTCGGACCTACCGCCGTCGAGAGCGGGCCAAGCCCTAGATCTCGCACGCCCAAGTGCACAACAAGAGTAATAACAAACGAGCGCCACCTAACGAGTGGAAGCCACGGCATGTGACCAGACTTAGTCCATACTAAAATAACAAAAAGAGCGAACAGCGTAAAGGTCCACGAGAAAACTAGGAAATCCTATCGGATATGCTCTCGCATGGATCTAGAAAAATTGCTTTCATACGGATTGCACGGTCAGGATGCTGCCTCCCGCAATCCACCAACAGTCAAGCGCCACGTCTGGCTGGTAGTCTCTTGTTCTCATACACGCGCGCCTTCACATTCCTCGCCGTCTCAGTGGAGCCAGACTTTACTGCTCATGCGGCACAGGGCTAGGCCCCTGTAGAGCAGTTGACCTGCTTCATAAGAGGAAATACAATAAATAATAATTGGTTCGTGTAATGAACGATTCTGATGCCACTCATGAAGGATAATCCATCCCAATAACTACACGAATTGTTAAGTCTTTTTATATCGTGATGCAAAATTATTAATATAAAATGGACTTTCTTGTTGTGAGATAATTCGAACTTTGTAATTATTTTAACGACAGAATGCGGTTGGATGGAGACATAGAACTTGGGAATTTGATTCTTAGAATATGAGTTTCAGACCAAGATTATATTCTCTTTGCAGTTCTACTTTTTGTGAAGGGTTATGCAACACTAAGATAGGAATAAGGTCGTGGTCTAAAGTTATAAATGCCGAACACATTCAAAAGAGCGTGGAATATCATTGAGTGAGCTAACTTTGTCAACCAATCTTAATATCCTCAACACGGTTCTTTGAGATTAACTGACGTAGAGAAATCAAGCTACTCTTGATATCCTCAACACGGTTCTTTGAGATTAACTAACGTAGAGAAATCAAACTACCATATTAGATAAAGGTACAAACTATTTCGATTAATAGAAACCTATTTGATGTTGACTCGGAGTTGATAAGAAATCAATCCATGCCTAAGAAGTAAGGGAATAGGTAGTCTCATTCATTCGCCAGTGCTTATGGGTATGCTCTTTTGACCTTCATAACTTCCGATCTTTATGATCATGGAACACTTTTCACTATATTTCATTATAAAAAAAAAATCAGTCAAACAACGGTTGCATATAATATGGAAAAAAAAGTATTCTGAAAATGACAAACTCCATTTTCTTTTTTATCAAGAGTGCACTTGATAATAACATTCAACTTAATGCGCGCAAGTAAATACAATGATATATATATTCATATATATATATATATATATATATATATATATATATGTGGAAGGTGAGTTTTATGTACGTGAATTTTTTTGTGGTTCTTTTTTTTTTTTTCTTTAATCAAAGAGAGGCAAAAGGACAATGGGAACGGGGGGAGAGGAAAAGCTTTGTGCCGCCAAATCAGAAAGTCAGCGTTGGGGGGCGCGAACTCCGAAAACGACAGACCTTCCCCTGCGTTTCTTGCCTCCTCCCCTCTCTCAATCTCCGAGGGGAGATCCGATTGTCGGCATTTAAATTCCCCTTCCCATCGCCATCAATGCCTCCATTCCTCCTCCCCTCCCTTCCCCATCAAATCAATCTTTTTTCCCTCTTTTTTCTTCCCTTTTTTATGCGCACTTCAAATTTAAAAAGCAAATCTAATTAGACCAAAAGCCTAGATTGAATTCACTACTTTTTTTTTTATTTATTCAGATCTGAAGGTCAAAGTTTTCAACATATGTTTAAATATTCACGCGATATCAACACTTTCTTTTTTTCCTAAATTTAGATGATTTTAAGTTTTGTAAGAGCACTTCTTGTGACTTTTACTTAGAAAAAGAAAATTTGGAACTTTGATCGAGTACGTTAAAGAACTCATCTTTCATTTTTACAAGTATTAACTACAGATAAAGCAAGATAAAAATTCTCAATTCACTTGTCAAATAAATCCATTTACATGGAAACTTCATTGATTGGGTAGAAGTTGTTGAAAAAGAAACACAAGGAAACATTGAATTCTTTAATATATGGAGTTTTCTCCCAAAAAAGGAATATCTTATGAATGTTTTGAAATAGTTACATTTATCAAAAGTGGAATTAATAAATTCTTCAATGCAATTGTTAATGGTTAAAAAAAGAAGCAAGAATAAAGTCATATATTTCATTATTTAATCACTTGATAAAAATTCTCAATTCACTCGTCAAATAAATCCACTTTACATAAAAACTTCATTGACAGTCGGGTCGAACTTGCTAAATAAGAAACATAAGGAAATGTTGAATTCTTTGATATATGGAGTTTTCTCCCAAAAAAAAGATTATCTTACCAATGTTTTGAAATAGTTACATGTATCAAGTGGAATTAATAAATGCTTCAAAGCAATTGTTAACAGTTAAAAAAGAAAAGAACAAGTACCTTATTCTAAGTTGCTTCAAGTAACATCATATTTAATTTAGCGAGTGAACTGAAATGTTTTCTCTATCATCAAAGTACTATAAAAATTCATATTTACTTTATCAAGTACACACTTTTTATTTCGTTTTTCACCATAACACATTTTTTGTAAAGTAAAAAATAGATATTTTAATTTTTTTCTTTGGGGTAAAATTAGACTGGAACCATCCACCATGTGAGGTAACTAATTGTACGGATAAGAAATCCAATGGCAAGAGGTGCGTGGGTGATCGTGACGATAAGACATGTTCCCATAAAGCCTTATTCCCCGATCGCCTCGAGAAACGAGGGTCCTTAGATCCTTGCTCTGAGGCATGGATTTGGATTTTGCTTTTTTGTCTCGTGGTACAAATATATATGGCCATGAACATTTCTCAGTTTGTATAAAGGAAAAGCTGACCTATTTTTTGGTTTTTCCATTAAGGACCGCCTTTTTTTTCCTTTTTTCTTTTAAAAGGAATTGCAAAGCTAACTTTAAAATTTAGTGTCTACGTATGAAATTAGCAATGTACCCTCGGACGTATAATGTTATCTTGACTAGGGAGGATGAGGTAAATTTGTATGTGAGATGGTGGGAACCTTTTCTCTTTGCCACCATGTGCGTCTAATGAAGAGAAAAAAAGGAGAAGAGATAACACACAAACAGTTCATAAACTTTGATTTAATGTGTAATTTAGTGTTAAAACTTTTAATTTATTTAATGTGATTCTTGAACTTTAGTCTAATGTGTAAAAAGATTCATGAACTTTTAATTTATTTAATGTAATCATTGTATTGTTGAAACATATTCAATATAGTCCCTAAACCACATAAAAATGTTCAATATAGTGCTTCCATTAATTCAAGAACAGAGACTACATTAAATATTTTCATATAGTTCAAGGATTTATGAATCACATTACGCATTGGACTTAAGTTTAGAGACTATATTAAATGAATTAAAAGTCTATGGAGCAAAATACATATTGAGCCAAAGTCATGGACAATTTATGTCATTTTCCCAAAGAGGAAAGTAATGAGTGAACACTTGTCAATTTTTTTTTTTTCTTGTGAGGAAAATTACTTTCCTTTTCATTACGTGCGGACCAATTACATGATAAAGGGGCTTCATAGCTATTAAGCGAGGAGGGGGACTAGAACACTAGTTTTGTGAAAAGGGCTTTACATCCATGTGTCTTAACAAATCTAGTTGGCGAGCTTATTTCTTTGTTTTTACAAGACGGTGGGCTAGCTTTTGATGTGGATGTTGGGCTAAAAGTGCCTTGCAATTGGCGATGTGCGCGTGGACATCCTAGGAGCACAGCAAGTCGCCTGTGAGAAAATCTATCGAATTTAGATTGTTTGACTTAAGGGTAAAGTTCAGTTGATATTTTGTTGATAAATGCTCGAGGATTTGAAGTCAGGCGATGGTTTCGACTTGAATCCCTGAAGAAACCTTTACGGTCCACACGAACCTATCAATCAGTCTCCCCCCAAAATCGCGGCAAACGCAAGCTATGGAGCATTTAGATGATCATTCATGGAAAGACGCCGATATTAGTACTGCTTTGCTTGTTGGTGTCTTTCTCGTGGGTTAGTCACCTGGGTCCGTTCTTCTCTTTAATTCTTCGCTATTAGTGTAGGATCTAGGAGTTGGTGCTTAGAAACATGGGAATTTCTTGTAGTCCACATGCTCTACAAAGCGACTGCAGCCAATTAAAAAAGCATCGGTGCTGGGGTAAGCTTTTCGATCTTTAACAACCATTCTTCAATTTGAGTGATTTCTTGATTCGAGATCTAGTTGTTGTGTTCAGGGACTGACCGCATCTGTTTCGTCCATTGACATCGGAGGTTCAAGCTCCTTTTGGCAGAGAGGGCATGCCGACTTAGGTACGGTCTTCCTTCTAAATAAATTTTCTCTGGTAGATAGGGTATTTTGGCACACGCTAAACATAAATAGTCTCATTTTCGATAGAGCTTTTAGATTCCACTACCAAGGCGATTTGGTAGGAAGACGAGGCCTGATTTGCGTCGTGCTTTGTCTCAGTGTCTCTGCGCTTGTTACAGCCGCTTTTGATTGAGCAGCATCCTAATGGATCGCATGTCTAGACTAGCTTATCTGCTGCTGATGTTGTTGAGAGATGAATAGCTAGAATATCATTCACAGCTTGCTCGTCGTAGAGATGAGCAGCATCCTAATGGATCGCATATCTAGACTAGCTTATCTGCTGCTGATGTTGTTGAGAGATGAATAGCTAGAATATCATTCACAGCTTGCTCGTCGCTAGAATATCATTCACAGCTTGCTCGTCGTAGAGATGAGCAGCATCCTAATGGATCGCATATCTAGACTAGCTTATCCGCTGCTGATGTTGTTGAGAGAAGAATAGCTAGAATATCATTCACAGCTTGCTCGTCGTAGAGAGAATGTAGTCTTTGCTCATTCCATTGTGTTTCCTCTACATTATTAATTTCGCCACTAGCCTTGGCTCATTTTGGTTTGCTAGACCCCCAAATATGCCTTTCTTTACCCACCTGTCCTATCTGATTTTGTTTTGTCGTCTATTACCTGCTGACCATCTCACCTCCAGCATTCCCAGATGGGTGAGCCCTTTCCAATATGCCAGAAGTCACTATGGGGAAAATAAATACCTTTTAGTATCTACTTGATAGAAAATTTGGGGCTTGAGTGAGTTTCTAAGCTTGTTTGTCCAACATAACTTCCTTGAACTTTACGAGGTCCCTAAACCCCATTTCGTCCCCTTGTCTTTCTTTTAATTTCAATATCTCCCACTTTTTCCAATGAAGATCAGCTCTGTATGCATTTATTTTCTATTCAAAAGATGCCATCTTTTGCTCAAAGGCTTTATGGATAGACACTGAAATTTTGAAAATTGACATCACATATCGTGGTAAAGTCCACACCACAGCTTTGATTAGAATTTGCTTTCCCATCTTGAAAATAAAGTTTTCTTTTCAGCCTTCAAGTTGCATGTTCAACCTCATCATAATCCAAGCAAGCATTTGTTTTATAGATTGGCTCCGTCGTGATGATATCTTCAAGAATTCTTTCTTTTTTAATTTTTGGGACTTTCATTTCCTAAACTATGTTCTTTCTCAAAAGTTGTGGACATCCAACATTGAAGTAGATTCCTGACTTGTGGCAAAACAATATTCACATAGGATAATGGGTAGATTCTAACATTCCCCAATCTTCCCATCAAGAAAAAAGGATGGTCATTTAAAAACAATAGATGGATCAACATAGGTTAATTACCGTTTACTTTGATACCTATTAAGCTATTGTCTTCAATTGTTCTTTACATGAGGAAGGAGAGTTCATTGGTCACACTTATGAACGGGTAAGAGGATATTAGGTCACCCTAACGAAGCCCTCTCGAAGGTTTGAAGTAGCTAAGAGGTTTCTTTGAATTTAACACTAAGAGAGACTGAAGTGATACATTAAATGAGCCATAAATTTCATCTCTCACCAAATCCCATTTTTTATCATAGAAGTTTCCAATAAATCTTATTCCATTCCGTCATAACCTTTATCGTATCCAATTTCAAAATAGCCCAAAATATCCTCTTTTTTTCTTTTCTTGACTTTGAGTTGGTGCAGTACCTTTAGAAAAGTGGAAGAAAAAGTTATGGATATGAGCTTGCAACTATCAATTAGCTAAAAATCAAAAAAAAAAAAAAAAAAAAACTATTCAGACTTCATCATAAAATGAACGTGTCGCACGGAACACGCATTTTACTCTCTTTTTTTTGGTAGTAGTTGAGCCTACTTATGAACTTTCTCATTAAATTCTGAAATCTTATTGTAAATATAACATAAATATTTAAATTTTTGCGAATGAATTATATAAGACAATATACGCATACTTTGAAAGACATTTCAAGTTAAACATAGGTCAACTCACAAGAATTGTAAGATTTGAAAGAGTATTTCAAATATAAACTACGAATCACATGAAATAACATTTAATGCATTCGAAATACTTGCCTAAAGATAATAGCAAGATTAAACTGAGTGCTAGCAAGTTCGGATTACCCAATCAGGCCTACAATATAATCGTTGGCCTTTTACAACTTCAAATCTAGAATCACCATCCTCCCATTTGATAAAGAAAAATTTGCTCGATAATCATTGACAAGCTGAGCTTACTCGCTTGTGACCTCAAATCACTAGAATCTCTTCTTTTTGGTGGCTTTTAAGGAGGTTTCTTAAATTCGCCGATAAATTATCTAGGCAGATGATTATTCAAATCTCGTGAGTGATGTCCTAACACAATCATGCACATATCACTGGATTAGCACTGCTTGTGCAACTGATGTCTCTGCACAAAACAACCCTGTGCCCCTTTATTTCAAGTCTAACAATCCACACCAAGAAGCCACTCAACGGGATCCATAGAGAAGTCCAGGAAAGTGCTTATTCCAGGAGAAGAGTGCCATTTTCATTCCCAGCTTCAGAGCTCTCCATTTCAAAGCTCTTCCACAGATTTGAATGGCCCCTTAGCTGAGGCAAACTCTTCTTTGACCATCATTTTCTTTTGTGGGATTTGTTCGACCTTCTCGTAGTTGCCCTAAGTCAGTTCCCAGTCAAAGATGCCGAGGTTCTCCTTCAGCCTCTCCTTCTTGAAGCTCTTCACCACAAAAGTGACTCCTTGCTCGTAGAGCCATCTCAGACATACCTGCCAAAGGCAATCCCCAATCGTTGCATTTAAGGCTCCGTTCGTTTCGCGGAAAATAATTTCCGGGAAAATGTTTTCCGGATTTTCCGGTGTTCGTTTCATGGAAAATGAATTCTTTGGGAAAAATGTTTTCCATTCAAAGAAAAATGTCTTCTAAAGTAAGGGAAAATGTTTTTCACTTTTGAAAAGTGGAAAACATTTTCCTCACTTGATCTCTCTTACCTCACACCTATACAAATCTTCACTTTCTCCTCTCATTTCTTCTTCCTTTTTTTATTCGAATTATTTTTAGTTTTCTTCATCTTTTTTAATTTGAATTATTTTTAATTTCCTTCTTTTTTTTTCTTTTTTTTTTTCTTTTATTTTTTCTTATTTTTTCTTTTTCTTTTATTTGTTTCCTATCTTTTTCTTTCTTGGCTAGTCGTCGAATCAGGTGAACCTTAAACTCATTGATCTTAAACTCACGCTCATCAATCTGGCGAGCCTCGAGCTTGGCACTCGCGCTCGTCAATTTGGTGAGTGGAAAATATTTTCCCCACCGAACACCGGAAAACATTTTCCGAAACACTTTCAGGTTTTAGCCGAACACCAGAAAATATTGTCATTTTCTGGAAAATGACTTACGGGAAAATATTTTCCGGAGATGGCCCATTTTCGCGAAACGAATGGACCCTAAATGTGCAAATGGCAATCCATTTTGACTTGCAAGTTTATGTCAACCTCCATCTGAACTTAGCTGCCTAGTCTTAATATTTTGCTATTGTCACTTTCAATGGTTGGATTCGCTCATAATCAGGTGTCTTCTAAGGCTGATTTACTTCTATTATGACTTGCCTCTGTACAAACAATAGGAGTTTAAGAAGTCAATTTGAACAATAAAACACATTCAAGATGTCAAAAAAAATAATCAGTCAGCTTTCATAGTAAGACCTGACAATGCTCTTTCCCCGAGCCTTCGCAATCTCTTTCAGAGATTCATTGTCCATGACTTCATTCGTTCCCCAGTTCGCTCCTCGAGCTCCCAAGGGAGAGAAAGCGGTGATGATGACATTATTCGCTTTACAGAACTCTAACGGCTTCTTCTGTCGCTGGAGAGGGTTCATTTCCACCTGCGAGACAATCATCATCCAAACGGTTATTGGGTGCGGACACATGCATACTGCCATGTCGACTAGTGTTCGACTTCCCTTAATTTTGTACCACAATTGAATGGATAAGAAAAACAGGCTCGCCTGATTCACCGTGGGAGGGATCTTGGCGAAGCTGAGGTCGTTTCCAAGCTTCTTGCAAGAGAAGTTGCTCACTGCAGTGGCCTTTGTGAGACCTAACCTCTGGCCCTCTTCCATGGCTGCCCAGACTGCCTCGAAATCCATCGGCATGAGGTCAGCTTCGTCCACTGGGTACACGTATGTCCCCGGCTTACAGCTGATTGGCCAAATGAACGAGATTGAGGTCAAGGTAATCCAACTTAAGATTGCTGCACATATGGAACAGTTGGCGAGCTTCGGTCCTCCAAATCTGATGATTTTACAAGAATTAAATGAATGATATTGATGATAAAATTATCATAGTCTCCCGCATGCATGGCTTTGATTCAGAAACTGTATATCACGATGACTTAAAATGCAAATGATGAGCGTCTCTGCTAAATTCAGCCGCAATATCATCTTTTCCTCCCTCGCAATTAACTGAGGGAAAGGAAGCTCCCTCACTGTCACGGCCAAAGGACAGCTTGATAATTGCATAAAACAGTACACCCAACGATGCAAAAATTTCATGCTGCAAGTGAAACTGATGTAGAGAAAACGCTCTTTAATACATATAGCACAAAATTTTTAACTTAAACTGATGCGAATACAAGTTTGTTCGTTCTTTCACAGAAATTCATTCTATTCAGTTGTGATTACAGCTACTGATTCTTTATACCACGAGTATCAAAGCACGCTAAAACTTAGATAAACTGACGAGTTTCACAACAAAATTTCTTGTTAGAAGCTGCACAACAAAATTTCTTGTTAGAAGCTGCCCAACTCAAGTCTAGGGAACATCCCTGAAATCTAAAAAGCACGCATGTTCGTCTTTTTTAGGAAGACCACTATTTTCTTTTGAGTACCCCAACTGTCGATCGGACAAATAAGCATTATGAAACATGACTAGACAAGAAGGTACTTTCTTGTCCCTAGTCCGTATGTCTGAACTCGTTTAAAATCATCAGCCAACAAGAACCAGTCCTACTGGATTCGCCGAAAAGTCGATCGCAGTGCAACTATCTAATCATGACCGAACAAAGACAGGCCCAGATAGCAGGATTCTGCAGAAAACAGTTAGCCAGTGACAACAATCGATTGAAACAACTAACCTCAATTCTATGCATCAGAACTAATCACGAACAGCATAACATCCTGAAATCCATAGATGATTAAGAACGGCACCACTAGAATAAATCACGGTCGGTCACTCTTGAGCCATGATATAAGGTTCAATGGCTAATGATTACCTCAGCGACTGCCTAAGCGCAGGCACAATGCGGTCAGCGTGAGCGTCGCTGCTTCAGAGCTTTGAGGTGACAGAGAATTCAACCCCTTGAGCCAATGAGACTGAGCCTCAGCGCTTCAGCCAGGACTTCCCCTAGTGGCTTCTCAGATCCGTACATGGAAGCTGTGTCGAAGTGCCTGTAGCCAAGCTTGATCGCCTCCAGCACTGCCGTCTTCATTGCAACTGCACTGAGGGGGTCTGCTGCCGTGCCAAGGCCAATCACTGGTGGGCAGCTCCCAGCGGCGGCGGCGGAGTTCAGCCTCACCTCTGGGACAGCGATTGACGGCCCTGAAACGCTCTCCATTGCTGCTTGAACTTCGACTGCTTGTGAAGACAATGGGTGGGAGAATTGAGAACGATTTTGGGGGCTTTTGGCACGGGAAGTGGAGTGAAGAGCTCTTGAGGCTCACGAGTCAGGAAGTTGCAGGTTGAGACTTGACAGCGTAACCGAAAATCCTCGCCGCCCTCAATCTTTCAAGATAATCTTTAGCACTTGCGTTATAACAGTATTAGCTTCAACTTGTGGACGATGGTAGAGGCCCATGGGGCATCCTCCACGCCTTTTATATCCTGTCTACGATTGTTCAAGCTCTCAAGATATTTTTAGCACTTGCATGATTACAGCTTTAGCTTCAACTTGCGACAATGGTGGAGCCTCGCAGTGCGCCGTCCCCATCCCTTATATTCCGTCTGTGGTTGTTCTTGTGAGGACTGGACGGACGCAACCCTGAAGGACCTTCAGGATCTGCAAAGGCCGTCGACTGATCTTCGAGTTGGACCGTCCACAGTGAGGGCCAAAAACGTGAATCACAAGCATGGGGGCATTAAATCACATGTCCATTTGAGATGCGAGGCCAGCCAGCTATTTCTCGAATGAGATCCCTTCAGGATAAGCGTCTGACTGTACCATTTAACGTCAAACTGAGGATTACGATGTAGTTCGAGATTGATGAGCTCATAGGTACAACCCCGTAACTATCCTTGCAGCCAAGAAATCTCTTTGTCCGAAGTATGCTGCTGCTACCCAATGGAACACGGGCTATTCAAAGGTAGGGGTGAGCATGGTCCGAGTGGCTAGTTCCCATCTTAGAAGTAAGAACACCCACTAAGGATGGGCTATTCAAAGGTAGTGTATCGCCGGTCCAGTCTAGTTTTCTAACTGGGTTTATGGAATCTGTTCTCAATCCCTAGAAAGCTTGTTCAACCTTATATTCGGATTGAATTGCGAGCCATTTATTTTGATTAAGAATTGAAAATTATAAAACAAAATGAATAGACAATACTTGTTAGTTAAGAACTTTATTTACTCGAAGATTATGG
This sequence comes from Eucalyptus erythrocorys, assembly GCA_014182555.1. NCBI lineage: Eukaryota > Viridiplantae > Streptophyta > Magnoliopsida > Myrtales > Myrtaceae > Eucalyptus > Eucalyptus erythrocorys. Next base: position 28,543,774 of record CM024604.1, read on the forward strand.
TGTGGTCTTCTTAAGTTTCTTGACACCAAAAACAAGTGGAGAATTAGACTCCACATTAAAAGTCCTAACATCATAAAAAGTTCAAACATTACTCACTTGATTCATCTTTTTTCAACGTCAACCTAATTTAATCATGGGATGACTAAGGAAAGACCTAATTATATCTTAAAATGAGCCATTGGCTTTTATGGATATCTTCAATCAGTTCTCTTACACAAAATTAGTCAATAATGTCTAATAACTACAAATACACATATATGTAAATATATATTTTGTCGAATTAAGTAATTAAAATAAAATTTATTTTTTTAAAATATATATACCGATCATATCTGAGTGGGTAGGCGGGCGATTCCACGTCTAGAACTAGGAATCAGACCAGTACTCACCAATTTCATTAAATTTGAATTAGGAACCTAACCTGCCCCCATGAAAACCGCCAATTACGGTCTGATTTTGGGTGGTTTTCGGTTCTTTTGCACTCCCCCGTTTAGAGGTTTGTCACTTAAGATATGAACCGTGTCAAGAAAGCAAAAAGTAAAAGAGAAGAAATCAAATAAGAAGACAAGTGAATTTTTACATGGAAAATTCTTTAAGAATAGAAAAGGGGGAAAAAAGACATACTATTACGTTAGGCAATCTTTTCACTATCGATATCGATTTACAGTTACAAGAGATGTTATCCCAACATATAGAAAGAGTCTAGGACATACAATTCTATGTTGAAATTACTAGTGCACTCGTAAGAGTAAATCCCTCTATCGAACTCTTCAATCTCTCACTTGAATGCCAATATACAAAGAGGCAAGTCTCTCATAGTCTTCACGCATCTTTTTAGTTGTCCTACTATGGCGGCACCTCCTCATCACCAACGATGAGAGCTAACTCAGGTAATACACAACATCAATTTCGTAGTGGTGATAGTCTTGGTTAACAAATCTACTAAATTTTTTGCAACAAGGGTCTTCTTTGATAACCATGTCCCATTATTTGCTAGCGCATGAATATGATGGTACTTCAACTAAATACGCTTTGTCTTTGAATGAAATATTGAATTCTTTGCAAGATAGATTGTACTTTGACCGTCACTGAAAAGAACACTGCTATCCTACTCCTTAGGGGTGTGCATGGTCCAGGCGGGCGGTTCCCAACCTAAAACCGGGAACCGCCTGCTAAGGACCGGTTCCGAAAAATTGGAACCGGGATCCACCCATTTGTTGCATGGATCCACCCGAGAACTGGACCGCCGGTCCGGTCCGGTTCCCGGGTGGATCCATGGAACCAGTCTCAATGTACACAATGAGAGAGAGAAATACTGTGGGTGATTGAAATATGCACTTAGTAAAGGAAATGCCCAGTACATTTTCTTGTAAAATTTGTAAATTATATATTTGGAAGATGTAGTAGAGGCAATAGGGAGGCTGGGTAATATGTTACTGTTCAAAGCCAAAACATATCCAAGCTTTGATGTTGCAAGTGTAAGAGTATGCAGATCAGCCACAAAAATCTACTATTAGATAATGATCAAAGCTAATAAAGAGTGCATACGTTACAACTACAGGAGTTGAACTCGAATACCTGGTTGTAGTACATGGGCATCAATGTTAGAAGAATGAAAGTTCCCCAATTATGGCAGAAGTGTGAGATTATTAGAGCCCAAACAACCGCTTTTGATAAAATTTGAATTTGCACTCTTTCTTGGCATCCAACTTCCATGAGACAATTAAGTCCCACTTAACAAAATCATTAACCGAGACAAGAATTCTTCATGCACAAAAGTAACTTTTCCATATCCAAGTGCGAGATTAAACGAAAAAAAAAAAAGGCATTTTTCAGACCCCCTCATCGGATGAAGTCAAGCTGCTGATTTCTGCTCAGCATCCTCCTCATCCTCGTACTCGAGTTCCTCATCGGCATGTTGCATCGGTAGGCTGGTAATGCTGCGATACTCGACACAAGGTCGTTCATGTTGCTCTCGGCTTCAGTGAACTCCATCTCGTCCATGCCTTCACCAGTGTACCAATGCAAGAAAGCCTTCCTCCTGAACATAGCCGTGAATTGCTCGCTAACCCTCCTGAACAAACCGGCGAGCACTCATTCAGGAACCGTCACAAGTGACAGGATCAAGCAGGGCATTAAAAGGAACTCAATAAACAAACCGGCGAGCACTCATTCAGGAACCGTCACAAGGCCTTTTGCTTCACGGACACCTCCCATTGTTTAACCACTAGCATGCATGCGGCTCATAAAAAGAAGAGGAGAATAATCAACATCAACAAAGGACGGCATAAGCCAGCCCGTCGGAGGACTGTCTTGGTCTCATTTTATAGTAGTACTAACTGGGGCATTTTCACAAACAGTTGACGTGTGCTACCAAATCATTATGTTTCCAGCTCAACTGGGACTCGGATGCGCGCTAGAGATCTCGACGCACGATGTATGGGGACTATGGAAACAAAATGCAAGGGCAACGAAGCCCGGAGCTCGCACGAGCTGAACAGCCGCGAGCGCCGGTGCAACGTCACTCAAAACGGGGAAAAGCGAGGATTCGCGGTAAAGGGAAAACGGGGGCGGTCGCGCGGTGGCCCTACTCGGCTCGACGGCGGCGGGTGAGGACAAGCTTGACAGATTGGCCACGCCCGATCGTCTTGCACACTTCCAAGCCGGGATCCTTGGGATATCCACACAACCCCACACAAATCAAAGAGAAACACACCGAGGCCTACCGTGGGGGAGAAGAACGAGTCAGTGAGGGTCGGTGGCCGAGGTCCAGACGCGGCGGCTATCGGAGGAGGCCCTTCACTCACGGCCTCACTCTTCACTCTCTGCTTCTCGCTCTCTCACTCTCAATCTCGTTCTCTCTCTGAACCTAGATGAGGTGGTTAAGTGTGTTGGGGTAGAGTGCAGAGAGAGCGTCGAGCGTCGTCGTCGTCGGAAGAGAGAAGACACAAGCGAGAGAACGCCCGCCCGCACGCCGGCGGCTCCGTTGGTCGTGGCACGACGAGGGAGGAGCGGAGGTCTGCGGCTGCGGGGGAGGAGGAAGCGGAGAGAGAGATCGCGGAGGTTAGGGTTGAGAGTCGAGAGAGTCAAGAGAGGGTTTAGAGTTTTTTTACTAGGTATATTTTTAGTATTTTTTTTTTTTAATATTAAAGGGAACCGGTCCGGTCCGGGTGGGCGGGCGGGTGGATCCGCCGCGGAACCGGACCGGTTCCCACCGGTTCCCGAAAAGTGGGCGGGAACCGGACCGGTTCCCCAAGAACCGCCGGTTCCCGGCGGTTCGGGTCCGGTTTCGAGCGGTCCGGGCGGTTCCGGGTATTTTTGCACACCCCTACTACTCCTTGCTTATTTCCTTCAGAAAATTCTTCAACCAAATCATCTTCTTGCCATCTTTAGATATAGCAACATAACTCTATTTCAGTAGTTGAGAGGGACACGCATTTCTAAAGTCTAGATATCCAACCAACTATAGTGCTGTCTAAGGTAAAAACATTACTGGAGGTATTCTTTTCTTTGTCATGTCACCAACAAATTTGCATTGACGGGGCCTTATGAAACAAAGTGTCATACTTGAAAATTATAGTAAATTCCACTTGTCTGCGTTTGTTATAGAACTATGGTTCTAAAATTTCGAGCGTTTATATTTAATAAAAGATCACCAATGCTTAAAAGTAACAATAAAAAAGAGAAACTAAGGATAAGTCATTTAATCACCCACTCAAAGGGATTGAGAGTTACAATATTTCCAGATTGGCAAAACATGTTTAGAAAAATAGATTTGTGACTTTGAGAGTCACTTTATATATTATTAACAAATATGCAGATGTATTTTATGCATGCAAAGAAATTGACATTCAGAAAATAAAGAGAAATACATAATTACTAAACATTTGGATAATTAAATTACGAACAGATTCCTTCGCCCAAACGGTGAGAGTGAACTCAGCGATTTAAGCGAAAGTGACTACCATTGTAAAAATCCCCAAAAGTACTTTCAAGGAAGAACCAAACTGATGTTGGAGAGGGAAACAAATCAATTTGATCGGTGAGTGAGATGACCGGTGCTGCAGATCAAGTAAGTTGCAGAGATACATAATCACTAAACATTTGGATAATCAAAAAAATGAAAAAGATGCGTTCGCCTGAATTGTGAGAGTGAACTCAGCGATTCAAGCGGAAGCAACTGCCATTGCGAAAACCCTAAAGTACTTTCAATGAAATCAAACTGATGTTGAAGATGGAAACGGATCTATTTGATCTGGTGAGTGAGATAACTGACGTTACGGATCAACTAAGTTAGGAAGTCGAGGCTCTTATCACAAAAGCCCAATCTCGCTTGAGTAATTTCCATAACTTGAAGTTAGCTCATTGCAAAAGAGATTGTAATAAAGTTTTGGACTGGGTCATCAAAGTCCACCGCAACAAAACCCTTCCCTCTAACTAGGTCTCTTAGCCTTTTGGAGTGGCTTTGGTCTGAAGCTAATACCTTGTACTCTCGGTGTGACCTCCAAATTTTTTATAATAATATTTATGTGACATTAGGAATTTTTGTTGTCAAAATAACATTTTAGGCTATAAAGCTATGTATGATCAAGCTTAGAAGTTAGGTGGACACATAGAAATCTTAGTTAGATCATAAATTTTGTGAGGCACAGAGGATGATTTTTTGACAAATGTAATCATCTCATGTTTGACATGTTGAAATTAAATTAATAGACATTGATGTATACGTGGATAGTTAAAGCAGTGTTAACTAATTTACCACCATATTAGTTGTTGTAGGTACTGATATTTTTTGAATTATGTGGTTAATGATAGTCGAATTTATAATTATACTAGATCGAAATTTTCCTAATATTCGGTATAACTTAACTAAAATTTTGGTGAATTCAGGATGTCATTGATTATATTATTCATTTAAACTGTAGTTAATTAGTACTAATTATTATTTATTTACATGAATGATTTCATAGATTATAAACATGGATGAAGGTGTTGGGAGCGCGCATAAGAAGTTTGATACCTTCACCTACGAAGATCGCCAAGAGCGAGTCAAAATCTGAGCCTATCAATATATCTAATTGGAATAACTTTCACTCGAAAGCTTAAACTAACAAGTTATGAGCCAACTAGAATATATTAACTACTCTACATCACACCAATTTTCTAATGTGGGACTTCTTTGACACAACTCACTCGCACGTATATCCTAATAAACTTTCCCTCACATGTGAGCTCCGTGTTGGGCCTAATCCCTTTTAATTCAGGTATCCTTTTGCATTAATTTATGGCCGCACGTTGCTATGTTACAATGCTCATTTGTTTGGAAACCGCAACCATTGGCTCTAATACCATTTGTTGGGAATACTCAGTAGAAGTACAATATCTTGACTTGGGGAGATCGCCAAGAGGAAGTTCAAATTCGCCCAAGGCCCACCACCCTTAATTCAGGTATCTTTATGCATTAACTTATGGGCCTATGTTGCTAGCCACAATGCCTACCTGTTCGAAAACCACCACTATCGACTTTGATATCTTTTATTAAGAGGACGTAATAGAAGCTCAATACCTTATTTTAAGAAGATCGAGAGTAAATCCAAGTTTAAGCTCGTTAACATATCTAGTTAAATCTATCATTATTCAAAAGTTTAAACTAATGAGTTATGGGCTACCTAGAATATATAAATTGCTTTACACCACATCAATTCTTCGATATGGAACTTCTCTAATACAACTCAATCATACATGCATCGCAACAGAAGGTTTACTCAGTCGTGTGGTCAAAGGAGGATGAATTTCTTCTCAAATAGTACTTTTAGAAGCCACTTGTTTCTTCTTAATGGTCTATTATTGACACATAAAACATGAGTTACCATTCTATATTGCTCTTATTAGGACACATCATGCCCACTTGTCTTCTTCAAATAGAAACGTTTATATACCTAAGGCTAAGTTATCATCATTCCTACAATTAGCCATCCACTCTTCTTAAGGTTTCTGCACTTGGTGATATACTAAATAAAATATTGTAGACATGCCACGCGTAACTTCAAATTGGCATGCAATATTCACCTAACAATTTCACCACTCTTAACTTAAAAAAAAAAAAGTTTAAACTCATCTCTAACATTTTGCTCTCCCCTCGATCTTCAAAAGAAAATTTCTTCTACCTTCAAGTCTAGATTTCATTTGTCAAGAATTTCAAGGTGGCTTAAACTTGGGGTTGTGCAAACTCCGTTCGAGGTGAGTGAAAATTCTAGGCGTTAAGTTAGTTTAATCTACTTAACACTTTAAACTTAGTTGGTTGTTATGTGACTAGTTGTAATTAAATTTGATAATAAGTGTGACTTTATTCCATAGTGGTGTGCCGACATGTTGTAATGTTTTGATTGATGTTTATATGCCTAGCAAGTGTTCGAGTTATTTCCTTGGGATGTGATAACATGTTACACATAGAAAGGATAAATCTAATTTGCTTATTAAATATGAGTATATTTACCTTTTGAACTTGAGTATATTTACTCTCGAAATTTGAGTATGTTTACTTCTTGAGCCAAGTATATTTACTTTCTGAATTTGAGTATACTTACTTTCTGAGTTTGAGTATATATATATATATATATTTTTTTTTTTATGAATTTGTATATCTTCATTTGTTTGATCGGATTTTATTGAGTCTAGACAAGTTTGTTTGTTCAATCAGATTTTACTGAGTCTGAATACACTTACTTTCTAAATCTGCGCATAATCACTTATTAAGTCTAAGTATATTTATTTTCTGAGTTTGAATATATTTGCTCCCTTAGTCTGAGTATATTTACATTCTCGGTTGATTTGCTTCTGAGTTTAATTCACTCTCTTAGTATGATTACTTACTGAATATGATTCTCTTCCTGAGTCTAATTTCCTTTTAGAGTTTGATTACCTATTAATCAATTTCATGTCCTAAGTATGATCAACAGGTGCTTCTTATTCAATTGGTTGACTAGGGGTGTCAAAATGATTCATGGACCCATTTTTGGACTCATATTTATATGGGCTACATATGGGTCAGAGATTTTTAAAGACCCAGTTTAAACTATGTCCAAAAAGTGAGTCTGATTTAAATGAATCAAAAATAGGTTAGAACTTATGACCCACCTTCAACCCATTTACAATATGAAACGGCCCGCTTAACCCCTGTAGCTTTTGCAAGAGAGATGACTATTAATGATCCTTTTTTCACTCTTTGGTGACCTAAAGCTATCAACCAGCCGCTCACCTCCGGCTCCAGCTCCACCTCCGCCGCTCGCCGTTGCGCCGTCTCCGTCACATCTCTGTTTGACCCAATCAGTTTTTGCTTCTCTTTCAGCCATTTCCGTCTGTCTTCGCTTGGAAATTTGAATCTACAAAATCGAAGGAGATGGGACTTTGTTGTCTCTATGTCTCACTTCTCCTCTCATGCGATTCTGCATCAAGCTTGCCTTGCGCTTCTCATGGTGCTCTCTTAGTTCTATACTGTACCCAATAATTTATACCCCTTGTACTAGTGCTTGCAGTTAACCTTTGTCTTTGTTGGTCAACATGCTTGTGGTTGGTCCGATTCTATCTGTTTCATAAGAATTTTGGTCTTGAATGCTTTGTATTGAGATTCGCGAGTCCTTCAAATGTTTCATACTTGCTTGCATTCTTGTACGCTATTCCAAGATTTGTCAACCTCAAATCTTTTTTAATCCTTGACTTTTGAAGGAAAAAACTTGAAAATAGAGAGGATTGTGATGATAGTTTCTTTGTAATTTTATTTTTTGTTTTTGTCAATCTCTCATATCAGCTAGTATTGTAAGCACCGCGTAGTAGTACTGTTTGAGTCAATTTTCCTTGTATGGTTTGCGGTCGCACCAACCTAGGTCATGCACGCATTTAAAATGTGGTAAATGTCACGTTCCGAATCTCAAGTGTATGCCCATTCCTTGGTGGTCGATAAAATTTGCAACTTTCCAGGACAAGTCGCCGACCCTATCATTTTATTACACATGCGGAAGCGAATAAACAAATCCCTTAACAAAAACCATATCGGGATAGAAAAGTAAGACAACAGATTCACAAACAAAACATGCTTTTATATACACACTGAGTCATGTACAAAAGTCCACAACCAAAAGACTTCAAAAGTCCAACTCTCAAAAGAAGCTGTCCTATCTGACTTACACCTCAAATCCCCTCAGCTCGGCTCTAGATCCTCTATTCTACGACCCTGAAAAAAATTGAGCCCACGACGGGGTGAGATATAAATCTCAGTGAGTTCACGCTCTAAACCCCAATTTGGAGGGTAATATGCCTAGAGCATCCTAACCACATAGCCACACAATCACAGAGATTTACCTCATCTCAGATCATTATTGCAGGTCAGCACAGTTCATATCATAGACATAAATAGTATTCATGCTCAACCAATTGGCACACCAACACTTTCATCTCAACAACACAAGGGGTCCCGATTATAGGGCCAAATCATTATGACACATCCCATTTCGTGCCACACAATTTTGTCCCATAATTCGGCGTGTCAATTTCACTTAGCATGCGTTCCAATTGTTAATTACGGCCATACACGGGCACGGCCTACTTGAAGTTCGGTGGTCTATTGGCGTAGCTAGGCATTATCTCGCCCCATTGAGTACGACAACGTCATTACGTTGACGGCATTCCAAAAAGGAGCATCGGCCCAGAATCTATTGCGACCGGCATCCATTGGTAGGACATCCCATATAGGGGCACGTCCAGCTCAACAACTCGGGACGGGTTCTCTTAACCAACACATGACCATTCAATCTCGGCCTAGGATATCGTGCATTGCACTCGAATGCCTCAATTAAAAAGGCAAACCCGGCCTATTTTCTTCGTATTAAAAACATATGGTGAAAATATCGTGTGTGGGGATACGGTTAGATTGAACCCGAAAATTAGTATCCTCCCTTTTAAAATCTCACTATTTGATATAGTATTTAAAACCATTTTCGATGTCAAAACTTGACACCCAGGATTTTCTGAATAAATGTTAAAATTCACAAATTTTGGGATAGACAACCAAAATTCCAAATCAGCACTCAATTGGCACAAATAACACTCAATTGCATAAACTGAACACACCATCGTAATTAGCACGAAATTCCGATCACCGGCTATTCTGATCTAATTTCTTGAAAATATTTAATAAATATTACATAATGCAAATTAAATCAATAATGCATACTTAGGCTAAAAATTGCTAATCTAACCACCTATTGAACTAATTAAATTATCCTAACCATTCTAACTACAAGGCTACATAATGAACTAACTAATTATAATTTCTTACCACTTAATTCACTAATCTATTTAATCTAAATTAATTAGAACAATCTAATAATTATCATAATCTAATCTTAATTTAATCTAACCCTTAAACGTCCTTAACATCCTAATGAGAGTTTAGTGCATAAACTCATTGGTTTAGTGTGAAAACTGGTTCACGGCAACGGCGGCCAAAACTTGAGCCTATGGTGATGCCAACGGGAGCTCGGGAGGGCCTGAAAACCTTACTAGGCTCATGGCCCAACTATTGTCTTCGGTCCCAGACCAGGCTGAACGACTGGCTATGGCACGGCTTGGAGGTGGCTGAACGGTGGGGAACGGGCTGGCTTCGATGCAGCTAATTGGTGGTGGACGCGGGATGGGCTAGACGTTCGTGGGCTGCATGATCCAACGAAGAAGACGGGAGAGAAATAGAGGGACGATTGGCCAACTTTGTGGGCTGTTACAGGGGAAATGGGCAGAGGTTGAGCAGCGTTGATTCGGTGGGGTTTGACATCGTGGCAAAGATGAGTGGACGTCGCAGGCATGGCGGCGGAATTCCAATGGGGGAGTTGCTTCAGTGGAGAGGGGACAAGCGATGGTGGAGGACTGGCAAGGTGGCGTTGACTGCTGGCAGGATGGGGGGAAACGCTAGCGTTGACCGAACATGAAGAGAGGCGGAGGCTTCTACTAGTGGAGATGGGGTGGCTGAGTCGGTGTTGGATAGGTGGCGACGGACGAGGGCAATTGGAGCTTGTAGATATGGTGTGAGGGAGGGAAATGAACAGAAACAGAAGCAGCGAAGGAGGAAGGAGCGGCTGAGGCGTGCGTGAGAAGATTGGGTGAAGGGAAGAGAAAGTTAAGGTTAAATATCTTCAATCATCAATGCTTGGTCCCCCTAGTCTTCATGCATATCCCTTAGTCCCCAAATACTTTCTAGCACCAATTTCCACAAATAACTCATTTTGGTGGCAAATTTTGCAGCCTCAACACAAGCCTCCGAATTTCCTCAATTGGACTTCCATTTCTTCACCAAATTCCCAATTTGATATCCAATTTTGCTAAGGAGGAAGCGCACACAATTTCCACACTTTCCCTTCACCAAATAGTTCACTAAGGAGGCCAAACATCCCCTTAATTTGGCCATTCCGAATTTTCTTTCTTTTCTGAATCGTCCGAATTGATTTTCCTTGAAAATCCCGAGCTCGCTGAAAATTCTCCGGAGGAATTTATTTTAGGATGTGTCACGATTTATTTTAGGAATTTTTAGTGCAATTGACCCGTGGTTAATTATTTTCGAGCCACTTTATATATCTTCGACACATGGGTGAATCTCGGTTGTCGTGAAAATCTTGAGATTTCAAATATGGACATAGGATACAGAAATGACAAAAAAATCAGTTTAGTGTCATTCGACAGAAATTTTGCAATTAGGTGGAATCACCCACACACTAATTACAAGCCTCTATCGAATCGATCTATCTTCGATCTCATGTTCGAGCAGTCGATTTCTGGTCAAATTCTCAAGTCTATTGCGTTTAGATTCCTTAACGGCTTCACCTGATAGGCTAGTTATCCCGTGAGTAGCCAACTCAGGGAATAGAACTATAGGCGCGTCGATGAAAAGCCCAACTTATTCAATCGAAAATAGAACTTGAAAATCAGGATGTCATAGTAAACATGTTCTTATAGTGTCACATAAGAATGCTGTTGGGTCAAAAATTTAGCTTATGTAATAGTCATTCTTGGTTATCTGTTTTATCAAGAATGCTATTGGAGATAGTCATCTCTCTGTGTAATTTGGCATTTGTTATGCTTACTTGCTACATTTTGGGGGCGACAATAGGTTTTGTTTAGATTTAAGGCTCATTGTTGTCTTCTTTTGTGCATCTTGCCTAAGAAGCAATCATTTCTTAGAGCCCCTTAGTGGCCCTATTTTTGTCTGATTGTAAGTTTTCTCTGTTATAATGAACTTATGAATTGATTCGAGGATGAAGTGGCAATCACTTTTGTTTCTTTATTTGGAAAAAGGCAATGAGGATTTTCCTTGCAAGGACAATGAAAGTGTTGCTTATGGATCTTTGCTTCATTTGGGTTTGTAGTATAGCCTATGTATAGTAGTTTTGTCTTTTTACTTCTCATAATACTTTATCTCATTTAATGAAGGTATTGAAGTTTTATCTACAGTGGATTACGTATTTCTCCTTATCCTAGTCTTCCTATTGCCAAAATAGGATCGGTTGATGATTGCTGACTTTATTTGATTGTTTGTCAATGCTCTTGGTTATTTGATTCTCAGGGAGACATATACGATCAAGAGAGTCTGTTGAATGTGATTAAGCAGGTTGACGTGATAATCTCTGTTGTGGGGCAAGCGCAACTAAAGGACCAAGACAAGATTGTTGCTGCTATCAAAGCAGCCAAGAATATCAAGGTCATGTTGATTTTTTATAATTACATCCAAGTTACTACTTTTGTTTACCATTTGACTGATGATATAGGTTGGCGTTAGCTTAATTCTTTTCTTCTGGTATAAGTGCATTGCGTTCTCCTCATGAGCTTTGCTTTGATGAAATAGGATGGATTGATATATAAACTTAATATCTTTCTTTTCTTATATGAACTTCTTAATCCTTCAAATAGTCTTTTTCGGTGGTGTTATCATTGTTGCAATTATGTTGCCAAAACCTAGTTAGTGGATAGTTTAGTATGTTGTTGCTTTAGCGGCTGACGGTCCATAATGAGTGGAGCTTAGCATGCTCACAAAAGGTATTGGACTTACCTCATATTTCATTACTTCTGAAAGTGTCCAAGCGGGCAGCATGTGCGTGCTTGTAACATATAATTTGTTGTATCTTTTGAATGGAATTAAGGATGGAAAATGATGAATGCTTATGCTTTTGACATATGATATTGGAAGTTGGAAATTTACTCCTATCTCAGTTCCCACCTTTTCAGGTTCAAGATTCCACATTGTATCATATAATGTAGTTGCAGGAGTTTGCTTTGTAAATGTCGGGCTCATTGGATCCATTCACGAGGTCTTGTGAATAGTATAATTTTTACTATTTTCAAATTCCTGTTCAATGTGTTTTGAGTGAATCTATTTTATGGTGATTGTTGTTTGTTGAGGTGTGGTATGAGATGGTGCATTACTATATGCATTTGAGAGAAAAGAAGAGAAGTGTTACTCCTAACTGACATTTTTGCAATATTGGGCTTGTAATGGTACCATGTAGACTGGGGTTGACCTATATTAGGCTGAAGGGAGTGACTGTAGTTTTAGTTTTTGAAACCTGTTACTTGATTGTTATCGCCCATTTGGTCGCATGTTTTCTCTTTTGTACTCTACTCTTAAAATGGAATGAAAGTTGGAGATGCTTTCTTTTAGTGTTAAATAGAAATATAACATGTTATCTTTTCTTTGAGTGTAAATAACTTGTTCTAATTCACATTTTCTTTAACTAACTAGTTGACATACCAAGATCTGATGAGGATCAAGAAGAATATTCAACTATGTAAGGGTCCTAGAGACGTAGAGCCACATCCTTAGTTCATGCAAATGAAGAAGATAACTCTACTTGCTCTAAATGATAAAAAAAAAAATGCACTTCTGTTGTATGGTCTAAATTCGAAATTTATTTTTTGGGTAAAAAAATTCAAAAAATTCATAGATGAGGATAGCAAGAAAAAGGCCAAGTATAAATTGTGTGAATCAACTTCCATGGCTAGCCATGGGACAAAAAAATTTGTTGCATCATTCACGTACTCATCCCAATCGAGAGGCCAACCTTGATGATTCCACGGTGTTCAGAAGCAAGCTAACAAAAGCAATAGTCAAACATAATTACATATACTCTTTTGTAGAGCATAAGACCACCAGAGAGCTGCGTAGTTATCTTAATTATGATGTGAAGCACATATCAAGAAATACAAGAAGAAGTAATGTCGTAAAAGTTTATGAGAAGAAGAAGAGAAATTTAAAATCAAACATAGTATCACTTTCTAGCATAATATGTTTAACTTCTGACTTGTAAACTTCTATGACATCTGATCATTGCATGACCGTCACTACCCCATACATTGATGAGAACTGGGAATTGTATGCAAAGGTTTTGTACTTCTCCTACATGCCACCTCCATACAGTGGCGCCATTTTATTGGAAAAATTGCTGACTTTGTTGAGAGAGTGGGGAATTGAGAGGAAAATTGTAAAATATGGGTTGAAAAAGTCAAAAAAGAAGAATAAGAAGAAGAAGAAAGGTTGACGGGTCAAAAGCAGAAGAAAGAAGAGAAAGAAGAAGAATGAGGAGGAGAGACCGAGAGTCTTCGGGAGATAAGGTGGAAGAAAAGAAGAAAGAGAGAAAGAAAAGGAAAGAAAAGAAAGAAAAAAGAAAAAGAAGAGTGGACTTTAGCTTTAAAAGAGAGAGGGAGAGCACGAGCAGAAGAAAAAGGAAAGAACGAAGAAGAGAAAAGAAGAGAAATGAGAGAGGAGGAAGAAGAAAGGGGAAAAATTTTAGCGCACTCATAATCTAGATATCTCACAAGCCGACTCAACTCTATTTTGCAATGCCATTAAGCAATTGAAACCTTTAATCGTCTGTTCAAAGGAATCATCGCAATTAGGGCTTGCAATTTGGAATTCTTGGAGATTTGTGTGGCGAAGTTCGATTTTTGAGTCATTGAGCTGCGTATTTTTGTAGAAATGATAGTTTATGGTGTTGTGAACTGTAGGATTTTATGGATCTTGATTTGAACTTATAGTTTACCCTAAACAAAAATTTTGAAGTTTCTCATGCGCGATGAACAGTGCACATCCAGGACTTCGGGGCAGTATTTCATTGATTTTCAGCTTGATTTTGGGTTGACTAAATTGGGATTCTTGTAGTATATTAGAAGGGCTTTTTATTGATTATAAGTACGTTTGAAACAGGGTTTGGTAGAGAAAGTTATGGCATGACAAAATTTTGCTCTCAAGCTCCACGCTATGGATAGCTTTAAGAAATTGCTTTGGGGTGTGGGATTTATTGGTGCATGAGAGTCATTTTGTAAGCATTCAAGCTTAGTTTAGTCAAGTCACATTTGAGGTAACAATTTACTCGATTTTAACATTGATAGGATTGCGAGTTTGACGATTTGAGTAACATTTGTTATTTGGTCATAAATGTTCTAAAGTGAGTGGTGATATCTCTTCTAAAAATTTATAAACTCATGTCTTCAAAATGACAAAGATTTGATATTTATTAGATATGAATAAGCATATTTGTTGCGCAAAATTTGGATCAGGCATTTGCTACATTTTGGTATTTGTGAATGATGTAAGAATTGGATTGTGGAAAAATATGATCCATTTGAGGAACAAAGATGAGAAATATTGTATATTTTGGGTTCGTGAAACCTTTTTACAAAAAGCCATTGATTTTGAGAGATATTGATTTGTGAGATGCTTTATGATATGCATTTAATTTATTTTGGTTTGTAAAATCAATTTATGAGACGAGTCTTGGAATAATTTAAGAAATGTTTTATGAAAAGTATGAGTGTGATATACGAAATGATTTTTGGATTTTGCATTATGGATTATGGAAGATGCTGCTGTGGATTGGTATTGTTGCTCAATATCACTGTGAGCCCAATTAGGGGCTTGTAGGTATGCGCATATTGGTTTAGGATATGCTTATGGGCTAAGCCACCGGCTACTAATAGGTGAAACCTTGCCAAGGGGGGATCTTGGTCGCCTCGTTACCAGGTGTTGTATCGTGGCCATGGTTTAAAAATGAGCAACAGAGTGGTCAAAGGAGTGGACCATTGACATGCGATATGAGCTTGGTCAATGGAGTTGACCATTAACATGTGATTTGAGTTTAATCAATGGAATAGACCATTGACGTGTAATTTGAGATTAGTCGCTGGAATGGACCATCGGCGTGTAATTTCATTATACCATTTATATGTGGCATGAGATTAACTAATAAAATAGACCATTGGTGTGTGAATTAATGAGATTGATCAATGGATTTGACCATTGATGTTTGTTTTGATATTATTATAAAATGATTATTTCTGCTATAAATATTGCTATGTTGAAGCATATGTAACATATTCTTTTATTATATGTTTGTTATATCATGGATTTGGGTATAAAAAATTGTGGTTTGGTTTTGTAAATATGCATAGTGGGTGCTTGATCTACTTAGAAGAGATGCATTACTCACTTAGCTATTCTTTATTTGCCAATCTTTTTCAAGTTCCTTAGCTAACAATGAGTAGTACAAGAGCGATATCAATAAGGGGACTTTTAGGAGTTGGATTTTGGGAGCTTTGAGGCTACGTCCTTTGGGTGGAAGAATGGTCGTTTCATCCCCCATTCATGATGGTTTTGGGGTGTGACATTTGTGGTATCAGAGCTTAGGTTATGATATTTGGATGAAGATTTTATGGGACGTGGTGAGGTTGTGTGTTAGTATATAATGTATTAGTCTTTTGTTAGGCACTATAATGTATGTCTCATTGGGTCAAGGTGCGTGCATGGATGTTTAAGTGTGTGGAGGAAGACCTTGTGAGTGCTATGAAAGTCACTATTGGGCTCAAATGGCCATACTGTGTTGATTGAACAAAATTTTCATAATCTCAAGGTGACAAAGGATGGTATTACTATGGCAAGAAATGTTGAGTTAAGGACATAACTAAAAACATTGGTGTTAGTCTTTTACAGCAAATTGCAAAATGTAACCAATGATGTCGTTGGAGATGGCACATAAACCCTAAAATTCTCACATGAGCAATTTTCACTGAGGGAACAAGTTAGTTGCAATCGGGATGATTATAATAGACAAGAAACGTAGCTTCAACATGGCAATCAAGTAAAATGTTAATAGTTATAATACTTTTTTTTTTTTTTTTTGCTTTTTTAGGGTGTATGGAGAGGCCGAACTCTTTGACAAAGTGATTCATCTGTTTCTACCGATGCAGAGGAAGGATATTGAGTAGAATGTTGTTACCTACAATACTTTGATAAAGAGATATGGAAAATCTCTTGAGAATAAGATGCGACAAATCTGGTCTAGGAGATGCAGAATATAGGAATTGAAGCAAATGCGATTACTTACTCGATAACAGTTGTGATATGGGGCAAGGAGGAAAAATTAGACTGTGCAGTGATTTTTTTTTTTTTTTTTCCAAAAGCTGAGTTCGGAGATTGAGATTGATTGGGTGCTTTATCAAACCATGATTGTGACTTACGAAAGGGCTAGTCCGGTTGGTCATGTAATGAACATAGGCGCCCAAATAATATCCCTAGAGAGATCGCAATAACATTTCTTGCTAAAGCTAGTCGGTTAGAGAATACCACTTGGATTTTTTGTCAAGATTTTCATGTGGGAGAGGTAAAGGTTATGGCAATATCTAGCCGCATGACTGAGCTGCTTTCAAGGAATAGATAGTGTGCCAACATCATCAAGGTGTTTGATAAGATGAAACTTGCTAGATATTTTCTTGATTCCAATGGCATTGCTATCGTCTTGAATGCTTTCAGAAATCTCCATAATTTGGAAAGGTAGATGCAGTGTACATGGAGTTGTAGGAAGAGGGATGCGTTCTTTTTTAGATTTCTCTAATCAGAACATTAACAACTAGAAGAAGTTGCATCCTATCGTGATGAGTATATACGAGAGAGCAGTTAAACAAAATGATGCATCCGGAATGATGAACAAGTTGAACAAGAGGCGTATCATCATATGACAATTTTAAAATAGCTAAGGTAGTCAGCTCCATAGAATTTCACTTGCCTAGCATCAGCAAACTTTAAAGGGCATATTGGAGTTGAGATAACTTGCACGAATGGGAAATGGAAATTATAAAAGTTCTAGGAGGTTCAAGTTGTGAAATACATCTATTTTGTTGGTTCTTTGGTAAATCATTTTTTTGAGGAAGTGTTTGTTCTCCTCTTCAATGAAAGTGAGTCTAATTACTTGTTGAATGCCACTTGCTCCATAGTACTGTTTATAGTAGCTTCCTATTATATGTTTTGGTATATAAATTAGAAGAGAGGAATTTAATTTGTACTTGCCACTTACATCGTGGCTTTGAGGATATAAGTTGAATAGAGAATTCTAGTGCATCTTGACCACGGATTTAAACCAACTACGTCGGTTTGATTTAACATATATGTTTCAACATTTTGTCTTCTAACTAAATTTGGACTATTCATTTGGCAATGATGTGGAGAGAATATGAAAGCCAATCTATAAGATCTTGCCACTTTTACTGGTGGTGAAGTAATGACTAAAGAGCTTGGGATGAACCTAGAGAAGATAAATCTTGAGATTTTTGGATCTTGCAAAGAAGGTCACAGTAGCTAAAGATGACAAAGATATCCTTGATGGTGCTGTTGACAAGAAGTCTGTAGAATAAAAAATGTGAACATAGTTCCATTATTAAGTTGAGCACTTCGGATTATGATAATGTGAAATTGCAAGCAAAAATTAGCGAAACTATCTAAATACGTAGCTATCTTAAAGATCAAAGAAGCTAAGTGAAGCAAAAGTAGGTGAGAAGAAGGATTGCGATTACTAACATCTTGAATGCTACAACAACAACTGTATACTAAGGTATAGTATCGGGTGGAGTTGCTGCTCTTCTTTATGCACCAAAAGAGTGGGATCAAATGTAAACTGCCAACTTTGATAAGATACCTAGTGTCCAAACTATTCATAATGCATTCAAGACATTTGTAAATGTCATTGCTTCCAATGCTAGAGTCGAGGGAGTTGTTGTTGTAAGGAAGCTCTTGGAGTATGATAACCCTGACCTGGGATATGGTGTAGCAAAATGTGATTATTTTGTTATGGTGAAATATGGAATTATTGAGCCATTGAAGGTTATTAGGATTGCTTTGGTTGATGCTGCCAATATGTCATTGGTATTGACAATGACCAAAGCAATTGTGGTTAAACTCTCTAAGGATGAGAAAAATCATGCATTAAATACCTACTGGCACGGGCGGCATGGACTATTAGACTTCTAATTAACGGTGCAGGCCAATTGAACTCACCAATCTTTATAAGGAAAGGGTTTTGGTGAGGACCAAGTGCTTATGCCCATCTTATACAAGTTGACTTTTTATGACAAATGTGAATCTAGGCTAGAGATATTAGAAGAAAATTGAATTGGTATAGTGCGGATAAGGGGAAGATCAAAGATGGCAACTCTACTTATGCTTTGTTGAGGTCTATTGTGGTGGACATTTAGACTATGGTGAAGTTTCAAACATATATATAAAGCTCTTTGCTCGTGGTTCCTTGCAAGTATGTAACCAAAAGTTTGGACAAAAGAGTCACTTGAGCCACGAGAATATGTAAGAGTTACTTTTGAGCTGCCTAAAAATCAACTCCTTCAAATAGTTGGAGTAGTTTTTGGGTCTAATGAAGTAACTGAGCTATTATAGAAGATACAACATTCTGCAATAGTGTGGGAAATTCATTTAGCGACAATTTAGAGGTGGATATTATTAATTATGATAATGGATTGGATGAAGTCTATGAAAGCTGACCTGATACTAGCGTAGTAGATGCTCACCACTCAAGAAGCTACTGATGAGAAAGTTGGGTCATGTTTTGTAAGGAAAGGCACCAATAGTAGGAACCTTAGTATAGCTTCCGAACATTAAGGAACATTTCCCTAAATGCACAATCAAAGTTTGCACTTTCAAATATTTCAAACTTGCACTGGTTGGCTATTACCCTTAAGATCTAGTTCTGCGGCTTGTAGTTCATGCTAATAGGCTAGTGCCATATCCACATCCAAGTAATTATTTATAGACTAGCCACGTGGAGTATGGTTTAGAGGAAATTCTATTGACAGTTGAGGATGACAATGGTACCTGTTCATTGGATAGGAAGACAAATGACATGTTTGGAGTCTCTAAGAACTTATTCTTTTTGAGCCAGGCAAGAAAGATTTCTCTTTTATGAAAAGAAATCTAGTACAAAAATTTGCATGAACTACACATCACGAGTCATCGTGATTGTAGAGAATATATGTGAAAAATCTAATGGTAGAACCACATGGATAGTGAAGTTACTTCGGAGATTGAGGATGAGGCAAGATGAAAATACCCTAACTTGTTTGGTGATTAACATATATCTAAATTTCGAGAACGAAATTTTTTTAATGAAGGAAGATTGTAAAATATGGGTTGAAAAAGTCAAAAAGGAAAAAAGAAAAAGAAAGGTTGAACGGTCCAAAGCAGAAGAAAAAAGAGAAAGAAGAAGAATGAGGAGAGGCCGAGAGTCTTCGGGAGAAAAGGTGGAAGAAAAAGGAGAAAGAGAGAGAAAAAAGGAAATAAAAGAAAGAAAAAGAAAAAGAAGAGTGGACTTCATCTTTAAAAGAGAGAGAGGGAAAGCACGAGCAAAAGAAAGAGGAAAGAATGGAGAAGAGAAAAGAAGAGAAAGGAGAAAGAAGGAAGAAAAAGGGGAAAAACTTTAGTGCACTTCCAATTTTGATGCTTCACAAGCTGACTTAGCTCTATTTTGCAATGTCGGTAAGTGATCGAAGCCTTTAACCATCTATTCGAAGGAATTGTCGTACTTAGGGCTTGAAATTTGGAATTCATGGAAATTTATGCGGCGAAGTCCGATTTTTGAACCGTTGAACTGCGTGTTTTTGTAGAAATTATAGTTTAGAGTGTTATGAAATTGTAGGATTTTACAGATCTTGATTTGAGCTTACAATTTACCCGAAACAAAATTTTGAAGTTTCTCGCGCGCAATGAACAGTGCGCGTCTAGGATTTCGAGGCAGTATTTTATTGATTTTCGGCTTGATTTTGGGTCGACTAAATTGGGGTTCTTGTAGTATATTAGATGTTTGAAACAGGATTTGGTGTAGAAAGTTATGGCATGACAAAATATTGAGCTTAAGCTCCGCACTATGGACAGCTTTAAGAAATTACTTTGGGTGAGCAATTTATTGGCGCGTGGGAGTTGTCTTGTAAGCATTCAAGCTTAGTTTAGTCAAGTCACAATTAAGGTAGCAATTTACTCAATTTTAACGTTGTTTCTCACTTATTTGATAGGATCACGAGTTCAACGCTTCGAGTAATGTTTGTTATTTGATCATAAGTATCTCAAGGTGAGTGGTACTATCTCTTCTAAGAATTTATAAACTCATAAATTCAAAATGACAAAGATTTGATATTTTATGAAATATGAATAAGCATATTTGTTGCACAAAAGTTGGATTGGACATTTACTACATTTTGGTATTTGTGAATGATGTAAGAATTAGATTGTGGAAAAATATAATATGTTTGAGGACCAAAGATGGGTTTGTGAACCCCTTTTACAAAAAGCTCTTGATTTTGAGAGATATCGATTTGTGAAATGCTTTATGATATGCATTTGATTTGATTCTGTTTGTAAAACCAGTTTATGAGACGAGTCTTGGAATGATTTGAAAAATGTCTTATGAAAAGTATGAGTTGAGTTGCGAAAAATTATGTGGCTGATTTGTGAAATGTATTGTGATATACAAATGATTTCCGGATTTGGTATTGTGGATTATGGAAGATGTTGTGGATTGGTATTGATGCTCAATCACTGTGAGCCGAGTGAGGGACTTGTGAGTATGCGCATACTAGTTTAAGATATTCTTGTAGACTAAGCCACCGGCTAATAATAAGTAAAGACATTGCCAATGAGGGAATCTTGGTCGCCTCGTTACCAGGCATTGTATCGTGACCATGATTTAATATTGAACAACAGATTGGTCAATGAAGTGGACCATTAATATGTGATATGAGTTTGGTCAATAGAGTTGACCATTGAGATGTGATTGGAGTTTAGTCGATGAAATGGACCATCGACGTGTGATTTGAGATTAGTCATTGGAATGGACCATCGACATGTAATTCATTATTGGCATGAGATTAACTAATGAAATTAACCATTGGTGTGTGAATTAATGAGACTGATCAATGAATTAGACCATTGATGTTTGTTTTGATATTATTATAAAATGATTATTTCTATTAAAAATATAGATATGTTGACGCATATGTAACTTATTCTTTTATTGTATGTTTATTATATCCTGAATTTGGGTTAAAATAGTTGTGGTTTGATTTTGCAAATATGCATAGTGGGTGCTTGATCCGCTTAGAAAAGATGCACTACTCACTAAGCTGTGGTTGCTCAATCCTCTATTTTCCAATTTTTTCAGGTTCTTCAACTAACGATAAGTAGTACAAGAGCGATATCAACGAGGGGACTTTTAGGAGTTGGATTTTGGGAGCTTTGAGATTGCATCATTCGGGTGGAAGGACAGCCGTGTCATCCCCCATTCATGATGGTTTTGTGGTGTGACAAAAATCGTACAATGACAGTATGATTGATATTTGGAAAAATACATTTTCTATGAGATTTCCTTTGTTGTGTGATAGGCAGTTTTTTCATGTGCGTTGTGGTGCGCATGTTTTGAATCTCAATGTACATGAAGTTGTAATGATGATTGATGGATTATTACAAAATATTAGAGAATATGTCAAATTTATGAGAGCTACACAAGGGAGGAGAGCAAAATTTGTTGAGTTTATATCACAATCTTACTTGAAGACAGGTAAAAGGGTACGTCAAGATATGGCTACTAGATGGAACTCTACATACCTAATACTTGAAGGTGCTTTGGTCTTTGAACATGCATTTTCCCATTTTAAGTTAATTGATTGTAACTTTCTTATTTGTCCATCACTAGAGGATTGGGTCAAAGCCAAGAAAATTGCATTGTTGTTACAACCTTTCTATGATATTTCTACCCTCTTCTCCAGAGTTAGATATCCCATAGCAAATTTATATCTCTATGGAGTATGGCAGATTCAGCTTCGTTTGCTAAAGGTAAGGCATAGTAAGGATGTAGCTATTAGATCTATAACTATGGCAATAATAAAGAAGTTTGAAAAATAGTGGAAGTATTACAGTGTTGTCTTTATTTTGCTGCCATATTAGAATCTCACTATAAGCTATACTTGTTAGTATTTTACTATTCAAAGTTGGAGATTGATGATCATGTGAAATTTATATTGAGCATTTGAGAAAAGCCTTATATGCTTTTTGATGAATATGTGACCTCTACATTGAGAGATGATTGCTTTACATCTTCAATCAGTTGAGGTAACATTTCAATTGAAGACATTGGAGACAATCTTGATGAGTATGGTGCATCTGAGAGTGAACACTTTGGCTCACAATCTACAAAGTCACAATTGGATTTGTATTTAGAGGAGAACAAGGTTGATAGGAAAAATTTCTCGGATCTTAATGTCCTTGATTATTGGAAAGCTAATTCACATCAGTATTCCGTCTTTTATGACATGTGATATATTGAGCATTCATATTACTACTGTTGCCTCAAAGATGGCCTTTAGCATTGGAGGACGCATCCTAAATAAATATTATAGTTCCTTTTCACCTAAAAGTGTGGAGGCTGAGCCATGCATCAAAGATTGGTTATTTGGAGTTTCGTTTGAAGAAGATTCCAATGACGAGTCTCTCGTTGTTGATTTCCCTAAGTACTTTCTTTTTTCTATAAAGTTCACGACTGAATTATCATGTGCATTGTTCTCTGTTGAAACTGTCATTTTCTTGACAGTGAAAATTGATCACTTGTTAAACTATGCATGAGGCTTTGACACATCTAGATTGTTTACTGCATGAACTGATTGATATGAATTAGGTCCATGCCCCGCCAAAAATGTAGTCTTACATGATACTGGTATATGTGGTAGAATTCAAGTCTGTTTCAATTGGCATCCTTGACCCCTTACTTTAGTCTCTTTTGTCTTGATTCAGAGTAGCATGGTTAAAATGGTTCTTGTTCTGTTCTTGCAATGTTGTAGGTTCTTAAGGATCATTATGCTGAGCTGATGTTTATGGAAGTTCTCACAGATTCCTCCAACATACGAGAACCAGAAATAGAAGCCCCTGCAGTCGTTGCCAAAGGTATTTGGGATGTAGTAGCACCATTGCATTTGGATTCTAAATCTCTCTTAAAGAAGCCTGGTACTATAGAGTAAGGAAAGTAGCCAAAAATCTAACAATAAATCCAATATTTAATACTTGCAACTATTCTTGTGCTTCTCCTCTCTAATCTACTATGGTTTGTGTTCCTTTAAGTCAAATCTTGAAATTCTTTTGGTTGCATATTATCTTTGCTTTCTTTGTAGCTTTTTAGAAAGATTGAGCCATGAATTTATTTGTGCTTTGGATAGTGCTTCTTATACCATTTTTATTAGGCAGGGAATCTCAATTGATGTTCTAAACGGTGCCTTTCTTGGGTAGGTAAAGCATAAGCCCGCCTCACTAAACTAAATCAACTAATATGCGAGACAAATCTAAGCGGGTTTTATAAGTATATTTTTAATTGGTCAAATTCTTTACAAATATTTCAATTTATAGGTTTTTTTTTTTACATTTTTTAATTCTATTTATTATTTTTTTAATTGTTTATTTTTTAATTTAATTTTCCAATTAGCATATAGCTTAAAGTGGGCATAGGTTTTCTTAGAATATTAATGCGTTTTAGCAATATGGGACGGGTTGGGTATAAGTCGAGTCGAATATGAGTCACTAGATTCACAATACATGAATATGAGTCAAAATGAATTAAATTAATCAAATATAGATCAAATCATTTTCGACTTGATATAAATTCGACCCAATCCAACCATTTGACAGGTTTATGATTGACAAATGCATTTCATTACTTTGAGAAATATGTGATGAAGTAGAAAGTTGGAAATATTAAAATGCATGTAAATATCATTGCAAAATGGAAGGGGTAAGTATGTTATTATTATCATGATGTGAACGTTCAAAGGCATGATAAAAAAAGAAAAGAAAAAAGAAAAGAGGTAAGCTGAAAATCATCATCTTCCACATATATGATTATGAAAAGGGTAAAGTAATGACATGCATGAAAAAATGTTATGCATTAGATGTCGATTGTTGTAATTAGTGTTTAATTTATTATTTATGCAAAAACGATCAATATTGACATGTGCATGGTGTAAGAGACGAATATAATTTTGTCACCCATAAAAATCTTATTTATTGCAACTTTCTTCGTACCTCCGACAAAGGCATGAAAAAGAGCCTCAAATGGTACGATCCCTTGTCACCTTAGAATGAAAGGAGCGATCTCATAGTTCTTAGTCTGTGAAGATACAATGTTAGGTGCTCCATTTTATTTTCTTATTAAAAGGTGACGATATGCCGTGTATCAAGATGGCTCGTGTGTCAAGATGCCTCGGAGTTGAGATGCTCAATATATTATGATGCCCCGGGAGAATCTTGGAAGAGAAGTAACAAACCAAATGCATGTGTATGTTTGTTATGCCTTCATCGTGCAATATTGTTATTAGACTTCATAGATGTATCTTATTAGGAACGATAAACATTTACTCATGCACTTGTCCTATTTGCTTGTTTTGTACCCATGTTATTTGTTCGTACCAAATTGAGTGATAAGATAATTTTCTAACTTAAACCTAGAAGTTTCATTTATTAGGCTTCAACTCACTCTTTATTTTTCAATTTGTAAGATGATCCCTTGGACATGATAATGGAGGGGATGAGATAATATCCGAGACCATCAACCCTTGAGTTGGATGATGACCTACTTTTGGGCTAGTATGGGAATAGTGACATTGGTTGACCCGACCTTTCCCCAACACCTTTGGGTTTTATGTTTTGTTTGAATGATGTAAAACTAATGTTTATTACAAATAAAGATAATATCCATGTTTAACTTGTACAATATTTTGTGTAGGATTTTGAGTGAGAAAATTTTATGGAACTTTCGCATGCTATAATATTAGAAAGATAATATTCAGAAATGAAACATGTCGTGCATGACGTTTTCGGGCATCACAGAGACTTCTTTTTAGTGAGAGTTTTTGGCAGTGTTTTTGACCAAAAAATAAATACTCTCAATATATAATATCTTCTCAATGAGTAAGACGAGGTAAAATTGTAATTCAACAAGCGAGATGGGGGACCCACAAGATTGATAAAATAACAAATGACAATTAAAAATCACTTCAAATAACAGTTAATGCATTAGGATACTGGCCAAAAATAAAAGCAAGACTCAGATAAGTGCTGGCAAGTCCAGATTACTCAATCAGGCCTACAAAATAGTTATTGAGTTTTGACAACTTCAAAGCTAGACTAATCATCCTCTCGTCTGGGGAAAAATTGCTCAATAATCATCTTCAATTAGGCTTATGCACTTTTGCTCTCGAATTATTAAGAAAAAAATCTCTTCTTGTCGGATGTGCACAAAGAAAGTTCTTAAATTCGCTGATAAATACGGAACTTCTACACCATACATCTTTTCCACAGTCAGGCATAACTGTTTATAAGAAGTGTCCATGTGTAAACATAAAAAGCTGAGGATTAGCAAAAGCCAAGAAAACTAGACATGGAAGACAACAAAGAGGGATTACCTTAATTTAATCATGCCCACATTACGCGATTAGCATAGTGTGTCCAAGAGGTCTTACACAACACGACCCGTGCCTGTTCTACAAATTCCACAATCCATACCAAGAAAACACTGAACAGTACCAACTGAGAAAATGTGGGACACAGGCTCAAGCCCGTGACTCACACTTCTTTCAAGCTGGCCCAATACATCTATCTATCTGCTACTACGGCCATCCTCAAACATTAGAGTGATCATCTCTCTGAAAGAATGCCATTTCATTCCAAGCTTCAGAGCTCTCCATCCCAAAGCTCTTCCACAGATTTGAATGGCCCTTTGTCTGAGACAAACTCTTCCTTGAGCATCATTCTCTTCTGCGGGATCTGCTCTATCTTCTCATGGTCGTCCTCCGTCAGTTCCCAGTCAAAGATGTTCAGGTTTTCATTCAACCTCTCCTTATTGAAGCTCTTCACCACAAAAGTGACTCCTCGCTCATATAGCCATCTCAGACATACCTGCCAAGAGCAATCTCAGATTGTTGCCGTTAAATTTGCACATGACAATCCATTTTGGCATGCAAGTTTATGCCAATCTCCATCAAAATTTAGCAGCCTAATCTCTGTATTCACTTTTGTAACTTCGAATGCTTGGATTTACTAATAATATTGTGTCTTCTAAGGCCAATTTACTTCTAATATGACTCACATATGTCCAAACAGTAGGAGTCACGGTAGTTTGTCTTAAAACTGTAACATCTAAAACGTTGAAGAGATTAACAATCAACTTGATAATGAACCTGGGCAATGCTCTTTCCCCGAGCCCTTGCAATCTCTTTCAGAGATTCATTCTCCATGACGTCATTCGTCCCCCAACATGTTCCTCGAGCTCCTAAGGGAGAGAAAGCGGTAATGACAACGTTATTCACTTTACAGAACTCTCTCAGCTTCTGCTGCTGCCAGAGAGGGTTCATTTCCACCTGAGAGACAATAATTATCCAAACAGTTGTTGGGTCATTTACAATGCGGACAATCGCATACCGCCATGTCGACTAGTCATCAACTTCTTATAATACTTGAAACAGAATTGTATAAATTAGAAAAACAGGCTCACCTGATTTACTGATGGAGGGATCTTAGCGAAGCTGAGGATGTTTCCAAGTTTCTTGCAAGAGAAGTTGCTTACTCCGATGGACTTTGTGAGACCTAACCTCTGGCATTCTTCCATGGCTGCCCAGACTGCCTTGAAATCCATTGGCATGAGGTCAGATTTGTCCTCTGGGAACCCGTACAACCCTGGCTTACAGCTGATTGGCCAGTGGATGAGATAGAGGTCAAGGTAATCCAATTGTAGATTGCTGCACATATAAAACAGTTATTGAGCTTTAGCCGCCAAATATGGGAGAAAATGATTTTAACAAGAATCAAGATATTGATACTGATGCTAATGATGAAATTAACATGGCCTCCAACATATATGGCTTGGGTTCAGAAATCGTGTATCACGATGACTGAAAATGCTGATCATGAGCGTCTTGGTTAAATTCAACAACAATATCATTCTCTTCTTCCATTACCAATTACCTGAAGGAAAGGAGGCTCACTCACGGTTATAGCCAAAGGACAACGCAATAATTGCATAGGACAATACACCTAATATAAACAGTTTTCATCCTACAAGTGCAACTGATGTAGAGAAAAACACTCTTTAGTCCGTTAATAGAGCAAAATGTTCAAGCTATAACTGATGCGTATACAACTTTATTTGTCCTTTCGCATGGATTCATTCTTTCAAGTTTTAATTACAGCTATAGATTTTCCTCATCCTGAGAATCCGAGAGGGCTCCAACTTAGATAAACCGACGTGCATCGCTACAAAATTTGGTGTTAGAAGCTGCTCAACTCAAGTCTAAGGAACATCCACGAAACAAGCTGAACAGCAAGCATGTTCATCTTTCTTAGGAAGACCACTAATTTCTGTTGGTGCCTCAACAGATGATCCGACAAACAAGAATCATGAAACATAACTACCCAACAAGGTACTTTGTTGTCACTTGTCAGAATGTTTAAAATCATCGTTTAAAATCATCAACCAAAACAATAATTGGTCCCACTGAATATGTTGAAAACTCGATCACAGTACAACTATTACTAATTCCAGAATGAAGACAGACCCAGATAGCAGGATTCTGCAGAGACAGTTCGCAAGCAACTTCGCCAAAATGATTGAAACAATCAACCTCAATTCTATGCAAAATAAATCCTAATCGTGAACGACACAACAACCATACAATTCATGGACGAGCTAAGGTCCAAAGATAATCGATTTTACCTCAGCGACTTCCTGAGCGCAGGCACGACGCGATCGGCGTGGGCGTCGCTGCTCCAGAGCTTTGAGGTGACGAAGAGCTCGGCCCTCGAGCGGACGAGCCCGAGCCCGAGCGCTTCGGCCAGGACTTCCCCGAGCGGCTCCTCCGATCCGTACATGGAAGCCGTGTCGAAGTGCCTGTACCCGAGCTTGATCGCCTCCAGCACCGCCGCCTTCATCGCCGCCGCGTCGAGGGGGTCCGCCGCCGTGCCCAGGCCGATGACCGGCATCGGGCGGCTTCCCGCGGCGGCTGAGCCGAGCGGCACCTCCGGGACCCTGATCGCCGACGGCCCTGAAGCGCTCTCCATTCCCCGCTCCAACTTCGTCCGCAGGTCAAGACGACGTGCAGAAGAACCGAGGGCGGTCTCGAGGGCTCTCGGCACGCGAAGTGGAGAGAGCAGTTCAGGCGTCACAAGTCAAAAAAGCTGCAGGGTCGGGAGCTTATCCGAAAGTCCTCGCAGCCATCAAGCTTTCAACGTAAGTTTTAAGCACTCCCCCCATGATTGGGAGCTCAGCTTCGAGTTGGCGGCGACGGTGGGGCGTCCACGTGGCTCGTATCCTGTCCGAGATCGTTCTGGTCTGGTGTTGGCACGCCCGGACGGAACCTTGAAGAAGCTTCAGGATCTGCGGAGCCCGTGGAGTCTTCTTCGAAATCGGACCGTTGACCGTGAGGTCTGCTGGGCTGAGGCAAAGCGGAGTACGTGCGGCGCTCCAGTTCCTACGAGGATTGGGATCGGGATGCGCCAGCACGCCAGGATTCGGACGGCTCGGATTTATCTCCCGTGTGCGGTCGGTGAAAAATGGGATAAGTGTACCGGAAATTCTTAAATTTCTCCACAAAGTGCATTGGGTCCCAAAATCTTTTAAAAATACAATTAAATCTTAAAATTTGTCAAGTCGGTATAATCGAATTTTTCTATTAATTCTATCCAAATTGATAAACAAAAACTCGATTAAATTCTATCCAAATTGATAAACAAAAACTCGATTGCATTGACTTAATAAGTTTTAAAACTTAATTACACAAACTCGATAAATTTTAGGGTTAATACCCTAAAAAACTCCAAACTGATACACCTGTAACAAATTTACTCCAAATTATTTTTTTGACCACCAAAAACCCCAAACTAATATACCTTTGACAAATTTACCATAAACTGGTACATTTGTGACAAATTTACTCTCTGTTAGTTTTTATTAAATTTTGATCAAATTATTATATTAAACGACACGTGACAGTTGACCGATATGCTAATTTAGGATTTTATACTCTGTTTGTTACAGTTTACAATTTTTGTGATTTTTTGTGATATTAATCAAATTTAGCGGAGGGTATCTTTGTCACAAATTTACTAGTTTGGGGTTTTTTGCGGTCGAATAAATAAGTTTGGGGTAAATTTGTCATAAATATACCAGTTTAAGGTTTTTTATAGTCAGTCAGGGTAAATTTGTCACAAGTATACCAGTTTGGGATTTTTCATGGTCAAAAAAATAGTTTGGGGTAAATTTGTCATAAGTGTACCAGTTTGTGATTTTTTAGGGTATTAACCCTAAATTTTACGACTTCTTTGCACTTTTAAAAATTTTAGAACCCAACTGTACTTTTGTGATAAGTTTTAGGATTTAGTTGTACTTTTTACAAATTTTAAGATTCAGTTATATGTTCGTCATAAGTTTTAGAACTTTCAGTACACTTATCCCTTAACAAATTTTATGTAACTTGGAGAGTTTTAGGATCGAAAATGTGAATCACAAGCATAAGGCATCCAGCTGAAAAACCATGCAAACGTTCCGCCGTTCTCGAATACAATTCCTTCGGGACAACGGCCGATGGGTTGGCCAAGATAACAACGGGATTTATGATTGATAAACTTGAACATATGATAAAAGAGTCTGATTTGTTATATATATATTACTAGCGAAAAATGGGCGTACGATGGCCGACTAAGGCAAAA
Organism: Eucalyptus erythrocorys; assembly: GCA_014182555.1. Taxonomy (NCBI): domain Eukaryota; kingdom Viridiplantae; phylum Streptophyta; class Magnoliopsida; order Myrtales; family Myrtaceae; genus Eucalyptus; species Eucalyptus erythrocorys. The sequence goes on from CM024604.1 coordinate 28,573,880, forward strand.
ATTTCGAAATTTAGTTTTGGCACGACAGCTTAATTGACGTGCAAATCGCTAATATGTTATGCATCTCGAAGTGTAAAATCAGACATTATGACTGCTTAGTGCGTTGAGAACTTACCCAGTGGTCTGATAGAGCTCCAGACCAGCAAAACACCGATAAACTCAAAAGAGAAATCACCAAAGATGTTGGCACCATTTCAAAATTTGATCAGCAGCAAGGATAAGGGGCTCCAAGGTGAGTAGGTCTCAAACCTAAAAGCTAAAATCTACCTTGTCAAGATCAGCTCTCAATTTTTGAAACTTGATATCTATCTTATAGACGAGAGTCGACCTTGTCGGTCTAATCTAGTCTCTGAATTTACTTGGGAATTGGTGAATTCTTTTTCTTTTCTTTCTTCACAGCTACCACGATAGTTGTCAATAATACTTCTTATAATGCAAATACAAACTGTTCAGTGGATATCCAATATAATCTATCACATACATGGCTCATTTAAGAAAATTCATTCTACGCATACTTTTCCGATCAACCCAGAAGCTTTACTTGAGCATTGATTAAAAGTGGAGCAAAAGGCAAAGAATCAGCAGGGAAATACAGTGAACAAAGGCATAGCATACTATTTATACAAACTAAAAATTCGTAAAAGAATAGCAATACACACTTGTATAAAAAAACAATACACACTTTCATCGGGACTTGCAACCATCCAATTCACTTGTATAAAAAGGAAAAACGGAGACGTGCATATAGTTTTCAATTTTAGATAATAAAGGATTTGATATCACAAGGATTTGATATCATAGCCGCAGCTTCAAATCGTAGCTGATTCCAATTCCACTTATTCTCTCAACATCATTAAGCAAAATGACTGAAAAGGAAACTCGGATCAGAGGATACTGCTAAGCTTTCGACGACGAAAGCCATGTCGGATCCCTTACATATTTCAACTCACTGAGCCTAGTAATGAGCTGAACCCGAGTCTTCATGACCAAAAAAAAAAAAAAAAAAGATCACGTGAGAAACAGTTTCCATCGCTGAAAAGCAGAGCCTATGCTAGCTCCCCGAGGATTCATTGATCTCAACATTCCATTTCTCACAATTCAGGATAATCACTACGAGATACTTCCGAATCAAAAGGTGTTCACATAATCATCACTTCGCGATGATACGCGCGAAACTTTGAAGCTGCCGGTTCTTCGAACCCTGACAGCAGTCGGCCGAACAAACGAGATAACAATCAATGGAATCGACGGCGGAGTTAGGAGGCGGAGAGACGTGCGGATCTGATGGCTTCAACGGCACAGAGAAGCTCGGCTCTCAAGCTCTTGAGCTCCATTCTCTCTCTACCCCCTCTCTCTCTCTCTCTCTCTCTCTCTCTCTCTCTCGCTTGCTGCGTCTCTGCTCGGCAATCAGATCCCCGCGTCTCTCCTCTTGAGTCTCTCAGGTTGGCGGTAATTTTATTTTCCCGCCATTGCGAAGCCCATGACCCGACAGAAAACCCACAAACCCGACCCGCTCGCCCATCCAGGTCGGCTAAGGTGAATTTGGGGAAAATCTCAGATAAGGACTCAAAGTGAGCCTATTTTCTCAAATAAGGACTCGAAGTAACCGTTGTTCCAAATAAGGAACCGAAGTGGCTAACAAGTCTTGAATAAGGACTTGAACTGCCGGCCGGCCAAAATGTTCACCGGCCGGTGAGCGTGTGACATTTCCGGTGGTTGGAATATGGGCAAATTTGTCCCAAAAAATTATAGATAGAAATTAACAAACCCTAAAAACAAAACCCCCAAACTCTTCACATTCTTCTTCTTCTGCTCTTCATCTTTTACGTTCTTTGTCCCCTCTCGTTTGGAAAATCCAAATTCTCTGTTGATGGAGCAAGATCCCTAGCTCCCCCGAGTTCCAAAGGTACGTGCCTTCCCTCCCTCCCTCCCTCCCTCCCTCAATTTGAATGAAACCGACCTCGGTTGAACGGGAGTGTGAATCAAAGTGTGTGGTGAACCTAGGAAAATAAAGAATCGAGGCTCTCGTGTTACACACGAGTGTCTCAATAACGAAAATGTGGCTTTACTCAAGATTTGTCTTATTCGTTGGAAAGAAACCAAGACAGAAAACAAAAGAAGAAGATGTGAAGAAATGAAGGTAGGGGTTTCTTGTTGTGTTTCAATTCTTGTTCCATTAACAAAAAATTTCCATGCTCCAAGCGAGAGAGGACAAAGAACGAAGAAGATGAAAAACGTGAGAACATGAAGAAAATTTTTTTTTTTAGGTCAAAAAAACATGAAGAGTTGGGGGCTTTGTTTTTAGGGTTTGTTAATTTCTATCTATATATTTTTTTGGACAAAGTTGCCCATATTCCGGCCACCGGAAATGTCACACGCTCACCGGCTGGTTAACATTTTAGCCAACCGGCAAGTTCAGGTCCTTATTTGAGACTTGTTAGTCACTTCGAGTCCTTATTTGAGACAACGGCCTCTTCGGGTCCTTATTTAAGAAAATAGACTTACTTTGGGTCCTTATTTGAGATTTTCCCTCGAATTTGTTTTATTCAGGAATGCCATGAGGGAGGGTAATGATTTTGAAATAATTTTTTTTTTTATGAAAACTAATTACTGGTATCGATTATAAAAATTAAATCGACCAAAATACTTTTATCATGAACGGTAATTTATAGGTATACTTTTCTAATGATGATGGAGATTATTTTTGCAGAAAATTCTAAATAAAGACTTGAAATACCCTAATTTTCTCAAACAAGGCCCTGAAATAGACATTTTTTCAAATAAGAACTTAAAATGGCTATATCAATCTAAAAAAAGAGTCTGAAGTAATTATGATTGTTTTAAATAAGGTCTAGTCTTGTCAGCTTGTCGACTGGCACAAAAATCCATCCGATCAAGGATATTTTCATCCAAATATAATTTAATTTTAAATTTAAATAAAATTAGATTAAAATTAAAAAAATTAAAGGAAAAGCAAAAAAAGAGGTGAGAGGGCTCCCTCTTGCCTATGGCCATCACTCCATCGCTAATGGGGCAGCAACGATGGGCAATGGGGTTGTTTGTGCTTGGATGAGGGTTGGCGACTCTCGCTAGAGACAGGAGAGGGCGGCAACCCTCTCCCAGATTTGGGCAAGGGTCACCAACCCTCACCATAGTCTAGTTAGGGGTCATTAGTTGTCGCACAAGCTTGGTGATCCTTGCCTAGTAACCCCTGAACCTTGTCGCCCAAGTCGGAGAGCACTAGGTGAGGGCCACTAGGCCTATACGAGGGCCAATAACCCTTGCCCATATTTAATAGAGAGCCGCTTCCCTCTCTTCCCTGGCGAAGGCCTACTGGCCCTCACACAAGCACTAGCAACCTCGTCAGCCATAGTTGCTACCTCGCTAGCAATGAGGCGATAGCCATAAACGGGAGGGAGCCCTTCCTCTCATGTGTGTTTTACTTTTTTTTTTTTTTTTTGGAAAGAAAAAATTGAAAAAAGAAAGAAATGTTAAAAATTAAAAGACAAAATCATCCTTCACCAAACAGTGAATTCAAGCTCTATTTAAGACTAATATAACCATTTCAAGCCTTTATTTGAAACGAGATCTATCTCAAGCCCTTATTTGAAAAAAAACAAATGAGAGCATTTCGGGCTTTTATTTGAAATAATGTTGACTTCAGATCTTTATTTAAAATTTCCCCTCATTTTTATGGTGACTGATATCTTTTAAGTGATGTAAAACGATGATTTTTTATGATGATTTTATCTAAATTATTTTTTTTCTGTTGATTTATCAAGTGGCTGATAGTATCACTTAGAGTGGGGTGAGTGTGTGATTTTAAAGAACTTGACAAATAAATGTGGAATTAAAAGAGTCGAGTGGATATGGGTACGATTGCAAGAAATAGTGTTGATACGATTGGTGTTCTGATAATATTAAGCTATGCAGGAACTTCTGTTGAGTAATAAGTGAATATGAGCATAGAGATAAAAGAATTTGAGCAGAAAGTTTTACCATGGTTGTAGTGGTTTGGCTTAGTATAAGTTTACGTCTAATCTTTTATGCAAATAGCCCAATGGCTAGATTATACTAGTAAAGCAATGAGAAATTACAATAGTAAGTGTTGATTATTTTCAAGCATTTCTACATGAAGACTATACAAAAGTGAGTGGAATTATGAAGATTATTGATAATAATTAAGTTAAAGGAAACTTTTGAGCAAAGAAAAAGTAAAAAGAAATTTTGCAAAATGGATTCCCAATGCCGATTTTGTCTATCCAGTACAAAAGTGAGTGGATTTAGATATACTGGGGAGGGAAATAATTTCACCCTTGCAAATATTTTGCAATTTTCTATAATATTTTAAAGATAATTTTACCTTGATCGACTTATCACGAATTAGTGTCCATGTACTTTCTATAATATCATTCAACGAGAATTATAACACTTTAAGTTGCGTGATCATCCACATCTATAAAAGAATTTCATTGCCGACGCTATATCTATGACGACAAAGATCACCAATTTTTGTTGCGGTCACCGGTGACTAAGTAGTGGAGCTCGTTTGGCATCGGCGAACGTCCACGGCAACCCCACTCATGGCTAAACCGCAGATGCGACGAGTGGTGTCTCTCTCTCTCTCTCGGACAAGACCTAGACAAAGTAAAAAATAAAAACCATGTTGCAGGTTTCTTTATTGATTCTCGTACTTGTCGACATATATGTGTGTATATATATACACACACGCATACACAAGCGATATACATAATGCGCTAGAACTGCATGAAACCGCGCGCGCCTTTGTTTCTCAACGAGGACTCAGAGTGGCCTTCCCAACTATCCATTCGCGGCCACCTCCGGCCGAGCCATCACCGCCCGAACGACCGCCACCCGGCAGACCACCAAAGCCGTGGCCAGATCTGAAGAGATAGCTGCTCCCGCCATCTCTTCCCTTGCCTATGCCGCCGCCTCCTCCTGTCCCAAGACCAAAGCTGCCGCCCCAGCAATACCAAAGCTGCCTCGATCTGTGGCGCCGCTGATTTCCCTGCCGCCGCCTCCACCTCCACCTCCACCTCCACCTCCAGCCATGCTTGCGTCATTCAAAGCAGACAGTGAAGGCGGTCTCAACGGAGGAGGAGGAGGGGGGCGATAGACTCCGCGGGCATAGAAAGATAAGCACATCAGCAGGAAGAGAAGCGATCATAACATAGCCGCGCGAGATGCCCATGTTCGAAGGACTACAGTAGGAACCCAGATTTCGTACGTACAGGCAGTTCGATTTATGTATACACTACATGTGAGGAATGCATGGGGGCGAGTCAAAGGGATGCCCAAAGGATGCCGATATATCTGTCGTTTAATTGGCTTGCTACATAATTTTCTTTTCATCATCAATCCCGACGATAAAGGTTATCTAATGCGAAACCCTACATTATCTCTCACATACAAATTGATATACAGTCAATACAGGATTCAAGGCCGAAGCATACCCTAGAAATTATCTCGTTCGAGTGTCTAAAATGTGTGTTTACCTGGCACGTTATATAACTGACCAATTAGCAAGGTCATAAGTGCATAAATGTCATCTAACTTTTTTTTTGGTCGAAAATGTCATCTAACTTGAAGCCAGATGCATCCTTTCACGTTTTGATTAGCTTTTTATATCGCGTGCTGCAAAATTTACCTCTGGAGATCGATTATTTGCCTGATGCCCCCCAAATTCTGTCCTTACTCGATGAAAATGTGCAATTTTTCGATTACTTTATTGTCCATTAAAAAAAGTTGAAGGACCAATTGGATAAGAACATTTAAGCTCGGAGAATTAAGACTATAATTAACCTAAAGTTACTAACATGCGAAATAATTACGAATTATCACCTTTTGTTTTTGTTTTTTTTTGGGCCAGCTAATTAGCTGATAATATGAGGAAGAATGTATTATCTTGACTCATTTTATATACGATACGATAAATATGAATAATTATGGTTAACCAGATATTTCAATTTCTTCTTTCGGTAGGACCTATTATCAAGTTATCATTTCAAGCCTCAGGGACTTCTCATGGACGCGTTGTTTCAAACCTTAGATAATTGGACAACGCAAAACACTTTACTTCATTTCACGAGTAAGATTCGAATACCGATGCATATAATTTGAAGTTTATAAGTGAGTACCTTCTTTCCATTCATAAACCGTTGCCTCTAAATATTTTATGGTTAATGTTTTTCATACTAACATACATGATCAAGATGTTTATTTAAGACGTGATGAATCATAATGTTAATAAATTAGTGAATTGAGTTTAGCAAGCGTTTGATAGCTTTCCAATCATATATGCGAGTCAATCTAAGTTACTAATACTAGAAAATTAATTCCAAATGCTAAAAAATAATAAATATGAACTACAAATTCATTGGCTCGAACACAACACGTAATGATAGCCTCTCACCATGTAAAAGCAGACCTATTAAAATGAGTCATAAACTTATTATTAACTCATATATGTTGTGTTGTTATGTAGGTTAGTTATTTAGTAAATTGGTTATAAATAGGTTTGAATAGTAAATACCAAAATAATATGGATGTTAAATGGGTTTATAACTTACTTATAACCGACCACATTTATAACTTTCTCTTATTCTCACTCAATCTTACACTCACCCACTAATACTCTCATCTTAGTATGAGTATGGGTTTTTCTAGATTTAGCTAAATATGGAAGTATTTTAATGACTTGAGTCAGGTCAATTTTAGATTACTAAATTTGTATTGCATGAAAATGAGTTAAAATGTATTAAATTGGTCAATTTGGATTTGACTAAATTTAACATAACCTGACCGTCATTTGACGGGTCTACATAAAAGGATACACTCAAAACAAGCACCAAAAGTTTGAAAACGCAAACAAAATATAGTTGCACCGACATTGAATGAAAGTTTTGAAACCCATCAAATCTAATGCCTCGTGCGCTTCAATCTGCCTCATTGATTGAGCCCTAAGGACGAGGAGGAGGAACACCAGTTCCACCAGGCCCGGGGATGCCGAGCTGGCCGAGCAGACCACAGCCCAAAACACCCCCATGCGGCCGACCCCGGTCTGCCTATAGCCCCATTTCTGTTACTTTCTTCACGGAAGAGCTCACGGACGAGCGAAGTCCCATTTGACTCAAGCTCCACCTCTAGCTCCCGGACATCCTTTCCGTAAGAACGCCCTGCATTTTTGCTCTACTTTGTAACTTTCTTTGGCAGTAACAATGACCGACTCCCATGATTGGCTAGCGCGAAAACAACAAATTCAATCATCGGCAAACGACCAACAAATGCTGGATTTTGATCTTAACTTAAAGTGTGGAAATATGCAAATGGAGAGGCAAATAGGGGCCTCAAAAAATTTGATTTCAAATTATATTAGAGGTCTTAAGATCGAATTTATCAAAGCCTTAGTTGCCTTTTAAATTAAATATGTCCACACTTAGGGTACATTTATATGAGAGAAAACTTCATGAAAAAGGAAAATATTTTCCGGAGAATTCTTTTTTAGAATTTTTTTAGAATTTTTATTAGTTTGGTGATATGTGACCGAAAACTTTTTTTGGTGTTTAGGTCTCAATGAAAAATGATTTCAGTCTCATAATTTTATCTTATGAAAAAGAGTTTTGTTAAAATTTCAAATTCTTTTTTCTTTTCTTTTCTTTTCTTTCTCTTTCCTTCTTCCTCCTTCACCGATTGCTGGGCCTTGGCGACAACTGCGACAGACCACTAGCTTCGTAACCAAGGCTTGGCGAGGGCTGACCTAGCCACCCTCGAGCAAGGTCAAGCTAGCCAAATCTTGGAGAGCTCATGGTAGTTAGGCTAGTGAGGCTTGAGTTTGCCCAAGGCCAGCCCTCATCAGCCCGTGCTCGTGGTTGATTGCCAAGACTTGGCGATCGGCGGTGGAGGAAGAAGAGAAAAGAAAAAATAAAAAAGAAGGAAAAAAAAAGAAAAGAAAAATTCAAGATGAGCAATTTTGAAAGATGCTTTCATCTCATTGGATTTATGCATGAATATTTTTTTTAACAAAACAGTGTTTTCGATTGATTAACCATTTTCTTGCTCATTTCCTATTATTTAATAGGGCTAGGCTAGCCTGACGGTGCCGTGATTTTCATTTTATAACCGTCTAATACCAGCAACAAGTTTTAACGGAGGCAACCAGGACAATGCTTTGGTTTTATTTGTCTGTTTTTATTTTTATTTTTTTAACTTCCCATCATTTCCTTTTTCTCTTGACTTAATTTAGGATTTTAGGATTTATAAAGGCCCAAAAGCGCCAATTTGAAAGGAAAAATCTACGTATCCCAAAAAATAAAAAATCCTTAAATATGAAAAAAGAAAAAATAAATTATATATCACGAAATAAATAATTACAAGTAATAAAAATTATCCTTAAGTAATAAGAAATCATTAATATCATTAGAAAGATATATTGCATTTTAAAAAAGAACAAACACTTGAAATGTTGGCTTTGCAACTAATGAAGAAATCATTGTGCATTATGGCTTTTCATATTTTCACTCAAATCAAATTGCTTTAAAACAAGTCTCTGATTGCCTTGAAGTTACTTTCTGTCAAGGAAATTTCCCAAATTGATTTTGAAGATTTACAAAACATTTCCATAAGTGTTCAATGATTCTAATGAAAGAATTTCCAAGTAATATCTTAAAGCAATTTGGTTGATCAAGAAATTCTAATGGAAACTCTGATATGTATCATTAGACGTTACTCATCAGACTCAGAGAACCAGACTCAAAGACCTATCAAGATGTTCTGGTTGCCTATGATTAAGATTGTGTTATGTTATGATAATCAAGGACAACGGTTGAAAGTCTAATGGGATGTGATAAGACATTATCAATTAGAACCAGAGCTGTGCTTTAATTATTTCCTTCCTTATGTGTTTTGTCAAACAGTTAGTAAGAAGATAATATCCTCATGCAACGGCTAGTAGCAATTGGTTGGATTTTCTGCCTCATATATAAAGAGTTCCAAAGGAAAGTGTCTCTCGAAAATTTGGATTTCCTGAAACGACTTATTTGAGGCGAAACATTCTTTTCATTCGTAAGCACTTGACTTATGAAAACCTAAACTGTTGTATGGGCGACAAAAATTATGGAAAGCTAGGCAGCACTAGCAGTGGCTAATCCTTTGGTAGTGGAATTTTTCCACTAAAGTGGCCAAATATAATTTCTCCTCTTTTAGAAAAAAAAAAGTGATCTTTTGACACCTTTCTAATCAATATTAGTAGGAGGTATCTTTATTTTTGAATTGAAGGGATTTTTGTGAGAGGCAAATTAAAAGGCGTCAACCTCAACAATCCTGAAGCCATCATATCTTCTTAACCAGATCTAGGACCAACGGATAGATTGGCTAGATAAGTCCTCCTAGAGATATGTCCAACGATTAACTTGGACTAGGAGGTGTATAAGAGAGATCTTGAAGCTAAAGGAATTAGAATTAGCATTTAGGAGAATTGACGCTTTTAATTCCAAAGTTTGAAGAGTGTCTTCTATATACATTCATCTCTGTAAGCATAATTGTGTAACCATTTAGAGGTTGAGAGTGTGTGAGGCGTTATACACACAGGCTTGAGTGTTCAGAGCTTAGATCTTATAACCTCTGATCAGTTCTTATAAGTGGATCCTAGCCAATTGGTCGTAGCGCGGGAGAGTGGACGTAGGCTTACAAAAGCGGAACCATTATAAATTTTTGTGTGCAACTTTCTTTATTAATTGTGATAGAATCTTTACCAAAAAAAAAAAAAATTGTGATAGAATTGTATACCGGTAAAATCTATCACTTCATCAAAGTTGTCTTGTTGCAATATTGGTTTAAATTCTTTCATTTCTACATAATGACTTATTCACCCCCTCTAGGTGATAGATCTAGCCATCACACACTTTCATCACTAGTAACTCAGTACTACAGTCATGACTAGCATCTTCAATTTAATTGTTCATCTTGTCTTTATCATTAAAGCTATTTTCATTAATGAAATTGCTTTCAATATGAACTCCATTCATTAATGAAATTGCTTTCAAAATGATAAGATAACACTACTCGTTAGTCTTCATTTTTTTCTCTAATGAATGGAGTCATTAATGAAAATAATGTTAGTGATAAAGACAAAATGAACATCTCAATTGAAGATACTAGTGATGAAAGAGTCATGACGACATGCAATACTAAGTTATTAGTGATGAAAGCAACTTCAAGGCAATCAGAGAGTTATTCTAAAGCAATTTGATTAGAGTGAAAAAATGAAAAGTCATAATGCGCAATGATTTTTTCATTAATTGCAAAGCCAACATTTCAAGTGTTTGTTCATCTTCAAAATGCAATATATCTTTCTAATGATATTAATGATTTCTTTTTACTTGGTGATAATTTTTTGTACTTGTAATTATTTATTTCGTGGTATATAATTTCTTTTTCCTTTTTTTTTGGTAAAGATTTCTTTTTCTTTTTTTTTCATATTCAAGGATTTTTAATTTTTTGGGATAAGTAGATTTTTCCTTTTAGATTGGCGCTTTTTGGGCCTTTATAAATCCTGAAATCCTAAATTAAGCCAAGAGAAAAAGGAAATAATGGGAAGTTAAAAAATAAAAATAAAAACAAACCAATGAAACCGGTCAAAGCATTGTCCTGGTTTCCTCCATTAAAACTCCGTGTCTGATATTAGACGGTTAGAAAATGAAAACCATGGCACTGTTAGCTTATCATCTTTCCTATTTAATAACTTATCGTTGAGCGGATTGAGGCATAAATCCATTTAAACAAAGCGAAGCAAAATCGAGTGAAGCCTCTCGAAGATATTGGAAAATCATATCGCAGGTTTCTTTATTGATCAACATAGCCCTATGCATGCAAGCGACATAAAAAGGGCGCTAGAAGTGCATGAAACAGCACCCGCCATGTTTCTCAGTGAGAACCTGGAGAGCTCTTCCCAACGATCCATGCACCACCATCTCCGTCCGAACTGTCACCGCCCAAACGGCCGCCGCCCGGCTGACCACCAAAATTGTGACCAGATCCGAAGCCATAGCCACTTCTGTCATCTCTTCCCCCACCCAAGACATACCCATAGCTAAAGCTCCCTTGCACTTGTTGGTAGTTTGTTTATAAAACAAATGAAGAGGTGCCTTGTCCCACATCGAAAAAAGATGTGAGTGTGCACATGGACGAGATTTCGCACTAACTGACGATCATATTTTCTTTTATTGAAAATTTGGATTTATTTCTATAAAAATTAACTATAAAATTTTGTTGAAACAGTGCGACTATTCACGAAAAATTACGGTTATTTATTATTTATTTAATTTTGAATTTCTTATTCTTTTCAACGTAACTTTCGAGACGTACTTATTCATTTTGCAACATTTTCCAAAAGGTTGCCTTTGTTCTTTTTGCAACTTTTTGAAGAGTTGCCTCTATTGGAAAAACAAAGATAAATACGTTTGTTTTGAGATTAAACTAATATCTTCTTCCATTTTCATCTTCTTTTGAAAGATTATGGCTAAATTGTTTCCCATGAGAGACCCTGGAGAAATACTAGAATTGCTATCTAGTATTCTCACTTGAGAGTTTATTGTATCCTTGAGGAAATTTGCTGGTGATCATTAGCAACTTTGTGGGACAAATAAATCCTTAAAGAAAGTGATATCACAACTCAAAGTCCGACTTGATTACTCTAAAGATCCGACTTCATTATTCTACCCAATACGAAGCCATATTTTCCCAACAGCACTACCACCACCTCCGCCTCTGGCTCTGTTTACATCATTCAAAGCGAATAGCAATGGAGGTATGTGTCTTTAAGGAGGAGGAGGAGGAGGAGGAGGAGGAGAAGGAGGAGTACAGTGGCAGGGGACAACATTGGAAGAGGAGCTTGTACTGCTGGGGATGCTCAACGCCGCTATTAATAGGAAGAGGAGCGAGCATAGGCAAGATGCTTGTTGGAATTTTGCAGAAGCATGTGTGTACAAGTGTGTGTAATATATGGTAAGGGAGCTGAGAAATGACCAAGCAACAAGATAGGATAATCTGGGATATAAATCATGGAATATGGAAGAAATAGTTTTATTAAATGAACGAAGTAGTTTGATAGAGGTGTTGGTGGAGGAGCATCTTGATATGGAGTTTTAAGCTCATCTCCCCACATGGTGGAGGGTTCACCCCCACATACTCTCAAATGATGAACTACAAGTCTATTTATAGGCAATTACAACCGACATAGTAGCACGCAATTTTTCTTTTTTCCCAAAATAATTGACCTCAACTTTTCACTAAACCTTCCTTCTTCAGCCTGACTTCTTCTTGTCGAGGTTCTGCTTTCTTCTTCAGCCACTATTCTTGACTTTTATTCAAGGTTTCCCGCTTGAATCTTCTCCAATTTGGCTTACGCTTATTGTTTCTTTTGCTGCTGCTTGCTTGCATTCCCACGTGAATCTTCTGGGTTCAGCTAGCAACCGCCATTCTCAACAATTCTAGACAATCTTCAACATGGATGATGCTGCCAACATTCTTGGCTTCATGATCAAGTTAGGAGTTTCTAGATAGTTTTAGAGAAAATCGATCACAATTTCCAACAATGCCATATTCGAAGACTACTACAACAACATCAACCGAGAGCATAGTTGCGTTTACATGCACGCACTGTGCAAGAAAAAGCGTCTAGCGGAGTCGAGGGGAATCTCGGAGGATTTGGTCTGAAGCATAAAGCGATTTCGGCAGCAAGCCATCCATGGGAGACGCGTAGGAGCATTCAAAAAGAAATAATTACCATTTGCTGCGATCTCCATAAAAACACCTCCTTTAATCTATGTTTATTTCGACAAAGCAATGGTGTTGGATTGTTGTATTTACTTTTCTTTTTCTTTCCCCTCCGTTCCTCCAGTGCCGGCACTCGCCGCTGCCCAGGTGAGTCCTGGCAAGGCCGACTCTTGCCTGTGGTGGCGAGGGCAACCCTTGCTAAGGTGAGTGACCAAAATGCAAAGTCAGTAGCAAAAGAAAATTCATTCAAGAGACTAAAAGCGCAAAAGCATACAAATTCAATGGCTCCAACACATAAAAATTAACACTCCAAACAACGACCGAAAGTTCGAAAACACAAACAAAACACCGTCACACGCCTACATTGAAAGAAAAGATTCCAAACACATCAACTCTAATGCCTTGTACGCTCAATTTACCGCATTGATCGAACACTTGGCAGAACATTCACCTAATCTATTCAATCTAGATTAATACTAATCTATCTTAAGGCTAATCTCACTTAGTACTAATTTAACTAAGCTAATTAGTACTAATCTAACCCCTAAATGCAATTAACAACCTAATAAAAAATTAAGGAGTTAACTCACTGGATTAGCGAGCAAACGGGTTCACGATGATGGCAGTGTGAATGGTGAAAACTGGAGCCTATCGCGTCTCCAACAGAGTTCAAACGGTAGCCGAAAAAACCCTACAAGGCTCGGCCAAGGGCTATCCGGTTATGGTTCTACTGGGGCTAGTCTCGGCTTGGTGGTGTGCTGGCGGTTGAGGTGTGGCTGGTCGCTAGAGTTGGTGAGCTGGTGGCTAGACGTGTTGGCGTGGGCTTGCTGGCTATGGCGTGTGGTCTGTTGGGGTGACGTGAAGGAGATGACCAGGGATGGGGGAAGGAACGTGGGGTCTGGTCGTGTGTGTTGGACGTGGGGGTGATGGTGGAAGATGGGATGATGATGGATGGTGATGATTGCTGATGTTGTCTTGAATTCCACAAAATTCAATAGGGAAATCTAGGAAGGCTTGAAGATTGCAAGCTATTTGTTTCCAAATATATTTCCTGGATTTGGACCTATCTATAAGAGACATTTATGGGAAATTGTCTTGATTCAATGTAACTGGGATGTATCATGATATCTCTAATATATAGGGGATAATCACTGAAGATTTATCAGTTAGTTTAGGAAAGTAGGGATTTGAAGATATATTTATTTCAGCATTGTACCTTGTATTCGTGTGATACGCTCAAATAAGAAATTGTCTCTCTGTCTTCCGTGGACGTAGGTGGATTCTTTCGCCGAACCACGTAAATCTCCGTGTTCTTGATTATTCTTGTTTACTTTTCTCATTTAGTTAGGGTGCTCTTTTGCACAACAATGATGTGGTGGTGGGGATGGATGGGTGATGAGGATGAAATGATGGTGGTGTGAGTGGCCGGTGGAATGTGCAACAAGGAGGAAGGAGATGCAGAAAAATGGGGAAGAAAGGAGCGTGGGTAGAGGAAATGGAATTGGCAGAGGGAAAGGGAAGTCGGCAGCAGCTTAAGGGGAAGAGGAAGTGTACGCACATGGGGAAGGAGAGAGGGAAGAAAGAGGGGAAATTAAGTCAAATGGAAAGCCAATAAGAAGCCTTACAAAATATCAAAACACTCATGCCAAAGCCTCAAAAGTCTTCATGTTCATCTTCTTTGTTCCCCAATTACTTTCTTTAGCCTAAATTCCCAAAATTAAGGATTTTTGGGCAGCAAAATAGCGCACACCTCCTTCCATCTAAATTTCACCTTTATTTATTTATTTATTTTTTCTGAAAATCGATTTTTCCGCAAAATCCTGGACTCGATGAAATTTCCCCGAAAGATGAGACAATGTCCTAAAAATAAATCGTGACACGCTTGAACGTTCAATTCCTGAAACCGAGTTCAATTTCGTGATTAAAATCGACTGGATGCGATTTCAGCATGACTCAACTTACTGGGTAGCTTTTAGGGATTTTAGCACGTTTGATCCGTGGTCGATAATTTTGATCTGTATTTGTGCATCTCCGACTCGTCGGCGATTCTCGGTTGTTGTAAAAATCTCAAGATTTTAATTACAGTTACTGAGTACAAAATTGACATAAAACCGAATTAGTGCGGTTCGACGCGAATTTCGCAATCATGTGGAATCACCCACAATTTAATCACATCATTCCATCGAATCGACCTATATCCGATCACCAATCAATTATAACGGTGTCGTATTAACCCTTGCCGATTATCACGGTTGAGCAGTCAATTTCCGATCGAATTGAGTGTCGGTATACTTAAAAGGGAGTACCTGCGCAATGACAAATATTCAAGGTATGGATAGAAATATACTTACCTAGTAACACCTCTGATTTTCGGGGATACATCTCCTGCAAAACATGATCGTAGAAGAGGCAACATGCATTTGTAATCATAAATGTGCATTAATTCAATGGAGGTTCCTGATGATTTTTATCAATCTCACATCACCTAATTTCCATTAAGAAAGAAAAGAATATTCCAATCTGAACACATGAGTGCCATGGATGTGTCAAATGAGGGATCCTTTGGTTTGAAAAGACTTTTCTCTCATCCTCATTAAAATGGTCATTTCATCCGACCTTTGATGCAGGATTTTGTCAATTACTCTATCTCACCATCGTCATGCCAAACAAGGGTCCAAGCAATCTCGCAAGTGGTACGACCTTACCAATCTGAGAGGTCTTTAAGAGGGACCTTAATGTGGGCTTGGTCAATAACTTAATAAAGGGGACCCTCTGAGTCGAGGTTATTTTGAAAAATGAGTGATATTCTGCAATCATCTTAGGGTTTATAAGTCAAGAAACACAAGAAATGAGGCATAAATTATCTTACTCTCACTTCTTCGAGTGATGCTTTCGAACATATGAACTTTTACGTTAATTTAAGTGTCATAATCTGAAGAGACTTTGCAAGGGATGTAACATAGGCTTAGTTTATGGGTTGAGAAACGAATGGATCATTAGGCTCAAAAAGTGTTTAAAGGGTCAAAGTTGGTGATCATCTTGACATTTCCACCAATTTTCTTCTCCACCATCAAAGATTTTCTTCACATCACAATTCTATTGATTGCAACAACATTTGAGCTTTTTTTAGCACCGCCTTATTTGGGGCTACAACTCACTACATCAAGTGTTTGATTTTTCTCTTTTTGGGCATTGGCTTTGCTTTTACCAAGCACACTGCTTTTTCATGCCCCATTTTTGGCACTTGCTTTTTTTGGACTCACACAGCCTTCATTTTGATCAGCATTGTAAACCATGCTACTTGAACGGTTTTTTCTTTTTTTTGCCTTGCCCCAATGTGGGGGATGATCACCAACTGGGTTTAAAGTGAAACGAATCCATAGGCTCAAGTGGGCTATGCAATGGATAAAAGTGTATAGGATAAAGAAAAAACTGCTCTTCGTCATCCTAAGGCACTTCAATTACCATATAAATTACACTGCGAAAGCAATACTCGAAGATTGATGCAAGCGTGAGTAAGAAAATTCCTCTCATTCACTTTAATTTTGGTCCCAATATGGGATGGTCCTTGACAAAAGATAATTTGAAAAGCTCTTCATGTGTGTGGGCTCAAAGGGCAAAATGATGGATATACCAGTAGTGTTTTAGGTAGAGGAAGAAATTACCCCTCATCACTTTGGATATTGTACCTTTTGCGTGACCGCCCTTTTCCTTGTGAGCATGGAATTTTTTTTCATACAACTCACTGGAGATTAGTGTATGAAATAGTGTATGGAATAAGGTTTGCCTTTCATCATTCCAAGGTATCCCATTTGACACATTCAATTTATCTCACATAATTCATCAAGGAAAACATGCAAAACTTGTAGCAAATTTGAATAATTGAATTTGCAACTCATTGAGGCAATTTATTCATCATAAAAAATGCTTGCGGTTCAAAACATGACACATCAAATTATATCATGTGTAATACTTCTTAATAGCATAAGAATTAACTGGAGTATAAAACTCACGATCATCTATTCTGCTAGGATCAAGGCACTTCCATGGAGTACCTTTTTCACCACATATGGACTACTGTAATTTGGAGCAAACTTGCCCCCAGGATCTAGAAAAATTGGCATTAGCTTCCTTAGGACAATATCATTTACTTCATTGGCTTCTTCAGTGTCACCTAAATTAATAGTGACGATCTGCTCAGATGTAAGAGTCTTGGCTCTTTCGTGTTGTTCCCAGCTATGTTGCACCTCAATGGAATCTTCAATCAAGTCTCCATGATCATCATTATTAGCATTTGTGGCATTGGGTTGGACCATTTCCTCACCTTTGCATGCCATAAGATTGTTCCTGAAACATGAAGTAGATGAATCAAAATGACAAACAGAGTAAATTACATCTTTTATTTCTTGAAAGATTTTTTTTTTAAAAGATTTTTTAGAAGCATTTGTAAAAGCATTTTTGAATTATTTTGACATGAGAAAGCATGACGAAGCCCAGGCCTCAGAATTCTCCTTGGATTTTTTCTTTTTGCTTATCTACTGGATATTATCACCGGGCCGGTTTGGTGTACCCCATCATGTCATGAAAACAAAACCTGTAATTTTAGATATTCATCAATTGAATTACATTTATTGGAATGAAAAACGTGATGTTCAAGCACAGGAAAAATTGAAACCAATCCCTAAAAAGCAATAAAAATTCTCATGCAGGGGAAGGTGCATGCTCCTTATTAAATGAGGAAATCGAACTACTTAGAACCATGAATAATGTGTAGTTGAATTCTTCACCCTCCTTTATCTTGTGATGCGAACCCTTCAAGTCATATATTCTTTCTCTAGATACGTCACTAGTCTTCATGGTGGCATTGAGTTTGGCCACCTCAGAAAAATGAGACGGTTCAAAAGTCCCCCTAGCTCTCTTCTTCGGGTCGCAATTTCTCACTAAAGAGAAAGCATCTATGACACTTTTGCTTGACGAGATAAGCCACAATAGTAGACAATTAATCGACTTGACTTTGGAGGTGTGCAATTCGCTTAGTCATGTCATTGTCAATATGGTTCAGCACCTCTTTTTTATCCATCATTTTAGCTCTCGATCGTGTACGTACGGGTGAGCGGGATCGCTCCATAATCACCTAATTCAAATGAACGGGAACATGTAAGCATGAGGTGTAAATAGAAAGCCAATCCATGACAATGGCCTAATTGATTTTTCCATTTTTTTGTCATTTATTCATGAAAAGTTCGTACAAGAAGGGCATTTCCCAAAAATGGACTAGGAAAATAAAGATAGACACCCTAACAAGACCAAATTTCCTAGAAATGAATTGAAAAAAAATTCTCCAAAGTTTTTTTTATCGCAAATGATTCATTGCATGACAATTTCCTCATTTCATTTCTAATTGACGAATGAATTAGATCAAAGACTAACCTAGATTGTCATGGATGGTCCAAAAGTATGACAAAGCAAGTAAATTGTATAGTATAAGGGTAGAAGACTTACTTCACCAAGAAAAATAAATGGCAATCACATAGACATGCGCATGATAAGTGGTTTGATTTCTACTCTAGAAGGCTTAACAAAGTGGAGCCATAAGGATGATTGGACTAGCCACGGGCATGTGGATTATGTCGGGTCCTCATGACTCCGGCTTGGTCAAAGAGCCGACCCAAGTCGCAGGCATGCAGACCGAGGTGTACTCTTGACACCATAAAAGAAATTTCGGGATCAAGATGGACGACTCGTATCGCGGGCTTACGGTCGGAGTGGTATCCATCTCAATACCATCTTAAATGATCCTATGTGGCCCAGGTCCGGTGGCAGGTTGTGTGTGCAATAGTGTAGTGCTAAATGCAAGTCATGCACAACAGTTTAAATCAAACAACACTTCATATGTGCAAATAAACCATACATTCTTAACTCTAACCTGCAAGACAAAGGTTAGCAAAGACTTCCTCTTATATCTCCCAATCTGCAAAAACATTTAACACCTTAAATGTTAGGGACATACCTAGGATCCTCGCTGCCAAATAAAAATATTTTTCAAAAAAGAAAATTGGCCTAAGTCCACTAAGAGTTTTAACTCAAGTCCCCAGTGGAGTCGCCAAGTTGTCACAATCAAATTTTCGGGTGAATTACCTAGGGTTTGGCTAATGAATTGTTAAATCTAGATTTAACTCGAGCTCTCCCAGGCCCATACCAATTCGCAACTTTAAATTCAAGTTCTTAACATGCAATTGATTTTTTAATTGAGAGTCGCCACTAATCTATTTTTGGTGGGTCGATTAGAAACTCAAGTAAAGTAACGAGAGAATTACTTTACTCATACGAACTAGAGATTGTGAGTTCGGAGACTTGGTTACGCTAGATTTCTCTAACGCCCTTTCAGTACCTTTTCTTTTATTTTGAAAAAAAAAAAAAGTTTGGCAAGCAACTTGAATTGATTTTAATCCCTAACATGTGAGGCGATCATGCGGGTGTGCAAACCACCAATTTAACACCCAGATAAACAATGAATAAATTACAAAAACTTACCTCAAATCAACGAAAGTATCTGCAATGTTAGATTAAAATCCACATCAATAACCCTGGTTTCTAATTAACACGCAATTTTCTCTCTCTCTCTCTCTCTCTCTTTTTTTTTTTTTTTTTGTTTTCACTTAATTAATGGAAATCATACAATATGCAATGCAATATTAACTAAATGACCTAATTCTAATGACATGTGATTTCTAACTAAGTGGGCCTAGCAAAAATACTAAATGGCATGCATCTCAATGAATCTAACCCTAATGACGTGCATATGATATTTTTTCTTTTTCCTAAAAGAATAGATTTATCCTAAATAATAAAACTAATTTAATCTATGACATTTTTTGTATTTTTCATGAAATTCGAAATTAAAAAATGTGAAAATTATCTAGCAAGATTAAGATTCTATTTAATTTATATTAAGGATTAGGTCAGGCTAAACCCTAATTTAAATTAAGATATTATCTTAACTTAACAATCTCTAACCCTAGATGCAGTCTATCTAAAAAAATGAAAACAATTTATTTTAAGGCATTTTTTGGTATTTCCTCTTAAATTCGAAATTATAAAAATGTGGAAATTATCTACCTAAATTAAAATGTCATCTAATTTGAATTAGGAATGAAGTAATGTCAAATCCTAACTTAAACTAGAATGTTATCCTAACATAGAAATCCCTAACTAAAATGCAATCTATCTAAAAATTTTTATCTAAACTTATAATAAATTAAAAACTATTATCTAGAATTAAATTACATGCAATTTTACCCAAAAATGCAATGACGTGCAAAGAATGCCCTAATTCTAGCTTTTTTTTTTTTTTTTTTTGTTTTATAAAATTCGAAATTAAAATTGCCAAATAATTAAACATGCAATTTAAATTGATGAGAAGAAAATATGACATCCTAAATTAATTTTTTGGTATTTTTATTTAAGAAATTCAAAATAAATTTCCTATCCTAAACATGCAAAATAACCCCAAAACAAATGATATCCTAACATGCATCTAATCTAACTCAAATATATTTTTTTAGGTTTTTCCTTTTCGGGAGCAATTAAATAAAGGCATCGAGAATAACACAGCAACAAATCAAGCAACATATCATTCATGTCCATTTAATTTTGAAAATAAATTGACGAATTGTATCTCGCGCATGAAATCGGATTAGCCAATTTTAAACAAAATCATGAATCATATCTCGAGCATGAGATCGAATTGGTGATTTTTCCATGCGGTTGCAAGTCATATTTTGAGCATGAAATCGGACTGTCAATCATATGCACGTTGCGAAATTAGGAAAATTCCCCTAATTCATGAGAGATCAAGAGATCTCTTGGATATGGCAATATCGATCAAACATTCAAAGAAATATTGCGATATTACAAATTAGGCAGCGATATATATGAAAATTAGATTAATCGAGAGTCTTACCAAATACATGATATCGCGTGGATGACACTTCCAAATTCAGACGAATAATGGATCACCGGAATTGTGGTGGGTGGTGGCGATGGATAATTGGCAATCGGCAACATTCATAGTGGCTCAGTACCGATAGTGGTGGGGGCTCGAGGATGCTCGTGGTGGCTCACGGAGGGGAGATCAAAATTTCCACAGGACTCAGCACTTTTCTTTTTGACTCCCATGCAAGCTCACACACGTGGCTCCAATTGATGGCTTCTTTCCTTCTCCCTGCAATGAGAAAAATTCTAGTGTGTGAAAGTAATATTTCGGGACAAGTGATCTTGGACACGTTGGAGCAGATAGCTGCAGGAAGGTGACGTTGCGCAAGTCGATGAATCTCTAAATAATGGGCGATGAGTTAGGACTCCTCTCGGGACGGGGACAACTCGTGGTCGATGTCGCTGGTTTGAAGTAATTGGTGGCTGCGGCTGGTGAAGTGCAGCGGGTCGACACAATAGATTAGTTAACTCGTGAGTAGCTAACTCAGAGAAAAATGATTATAGGTGCATCGACAAAATGCCAATTTCATAAAATCGGGCCGGGGTCGAAATTTGAGATGTCACAACTAGCATTCGTGAAAAACTTTTCTCTGCAAGTAGATTTGGTAGGAACTTTAGGGCTCACACCCGGCCCCTCCGCTCGAAATGATGTCGCATCAGACGTGGCGGCTCGCCCCTTTGTGTTGCAATATCTCGGTCTCTTATCAAACTAATAATAAAATAAATAAACGAAATAAAGTTTACTTGAAAACTTGAATTTTTTTTGCACGATTATCTTTATCTGTGATTTCACTCGTTTTCTCGCAATAAAATTATATTCCACCGATTAAATTGATGGGATAGAGACATATGTAGATTGCCGTTGATTATTGATTGTATCATATTTAGCTAGATTGTGAACTATAAAAGCTCTCATTTGCTATATAGTGATTACAGCTAGTTAGCTGCCAACGTGGAGAGTGGACGTAGGCTTACAATAAGCCGAACCACTATAATCTTTGTGTCAAATTTCTCTTACCCTACTCTACTTATTTTTATAGCTGTGTGATTCATTTATCTCTGATTTTATTTTCATGCTAAAGGATTTCGGTTGAAAATTTGAAAAGAATTTCATAAACACCTATTCACCCCCCCTCTAGGTGTATTTACTAGCCTTTATCATATAGCGCTTGGCCACACACTTCAACCTCCACGAAGAACATGTTCGTATTTGGGGTAGCTTCCTTCTCTTTGGATTGCAATTGAGTTGGGACAGTGTTGATAATCTTCACACCTCCAAGTCAGATTTGCCGCTTCTCTTCTTTCGGCTCCTCCTCCTCTTTTTCTTCGATGGCAAGGTGGGCGTTGATTCTACCCTTCTTCGGGCACTTTTGGGTCCAATGCGGACCTTTGCATATAAAGCAAGGAGAAAGCGGGGGTTGATCAAACTTACTTGCCGTGTAGTCCGTTTGTGGTCAACCCCTTTAGAAGGACGGCTTGGAAGTTCCTTCCCCCCATGTCTTGACTTGGCCGCCTTGATCTTTTAGCGCATGGGGAGTGCTTCCTCCTTCGTCCTCGGAGGATCGATCCGACCTCCAATCTCTTGCTCGGTTCTTCGGCTCAGCTTTGGTGAGATCAACGAGAGATTCGGCCACGCTTAGCGCTCTCGCAAGACTGCTCACATCCCATCGCTTTAGCTCAAGTTGCGCCCACGTCTTCAATCCATCCATAAACACTACGAGAGCCTCCTCCTCTCCTAGGTTGCGGATTTGGAGTTTGAGCTCTGTGAACTCCTTCATGTACTCGCGGATCGTGCCCCTTTGTTTGAGGCGATGGAGCTTGCTACGGGCTTCTTGTTGAGCAAACTCGGGGAAGAGGTAATCTCCCTCATGAAGTCATCCCATGTGTCCACAGGATCGGCACGGCGCTTCATCTCGTCACATCTATTGCACCACCAAAGTATTGCAGTATCGGAAAGGAACATTGAAGCGATTCTTACCTTGATCGACTCGTCTTAGATGTTGACTGCACCAAAGTATTGCTCCATGCTTCATACGAAGTTATCCACCTCCTAGGCGAATCGGTTACCTTTGAATTCTTTAGGCTTCGGCACCTCAAGCTTAGGCACCACTGGTGTAGGCATCAACCCATTGGTGATGCTCAATTTGCATAGGGCGAGCTCAGTCTTGAGCTCCTGGATCTCCGTTGGTTTCGACCACATCCCCACAAGGAATTTCTTCCTTGATCACTTGGACGCACTCCTTCAATACATCGACTGATGATTCAAGGACTTCGTCTCTAATGTGTAACGGGGCTATAACTTTGTTGATGCCAGTCATGAAGTCTTCACGGAGCGAGGTCTCAACCTCCATGATGCGGTCTCTCACATCGTCAAGACCTTCCATGAACTCGACCATGGCACTTCGGACCTTCGCGAGCTTCTCATCCAACGTAGATATGGCGTCCATCAAGGCTTCTCTTTTCTTTGTTTGGCCGCGGGTCTCCTTGACTTGCACGACCTCTTCAGTCATGATAGCTTCTTGACTCAACATTCTCTCGAACAACTAGTGCTCCTCAATCTCTCGAAACGGATCCCTCATTTGCTCTGATACCATTTGTCACGGGCCAATCAATTGGGATCATGACCATGCGGCGACTCAGACACTTTTGGATCACCTAAGCCAAGCCTTACTCGATCGATCGCATAATCGCTCGCTTTACCCAGATTGTAGAGAGAGAAAGTCTCTAGAGAGAGGAGCTTTGAAAAAAAAAATGAACTTTGTATTGCTGAAATAGTTGGATGATTACAAATGAGAAAGAGAGCACCCCTTCTTATACTAGAGGCCCTCAGATTATATCCGTTGATTAACTTTTTATTCGGCGGACGAGATCGTACCGCCAAACCTACCGACACTAATGACAGCTATCAACTACCGACATAAATGGCTAGAGACTTCTAGAATTTGGCGTAATGACGTTATTGCTCGGCCTTGGAACATTCCGGAAGTCTTCTTATTGGGAATCCAAGCGAGCACAGGAGGTCCTCCTCGAGAAGGCATGGCCCTTTAGCTACCAGAACCTCTTGACCGTGACATTAGGATGCTGCTTGGAATTGCTGGAACGATCAAGTATTGAGAAAGATCTTGGATGGATGTGCTTTCTTTAATGCATGACTCCTCTCCACAATTCCACCTCTGACATTCTCTAGTGCGTCCTCTCTAATGTGCAGAACATGCGTCACCTTTTTTCCTCTCTCTCTCTCTCTCTCTCTCTCTCTGGTTTCTTTGCTCTCAATTTAACCGGTATGGGAATGTGAAGTCTACTGTGTACGTTGGTGGGTATTATTGGAAATGGCCTTAATAAAACATAATTATTATCTTTATTTTAAAACGCTTTAAGCTTTCTCTCTATTTTTTTTTTTTTAATTTCCAATATTGAGGATATCTACGTACATGGCGTATTGTATTCACTATCATTTTATTGACACCTAAATTTTGCCAACCGATAATTCATTCATTGTATAAACATTAGGGATTAATTTTAACCCATAAACAAAAATATTACAATTAAATTCTATAGCATGTAGTTTTAGGAGTATTTATTTTAAATTTTATTATTACATTTGCATTGGATCCGTGACGGATGGATTTGAATTAATGGTTTTGAGCTTTAATTTGATAAGTCGGATTAAGCCCACGGAAAGATAATGGGCCCAAGCCCGTTGTTCTTTAATGACCGAAAATTGACTTATAAAGAATGGCGATTTGATACATTCGAAAAATATTTGTATTATTCTTTCAATATTCGGTTAATCTTGCATATATTTGTACGATATATACATTGAGTGATATATTTCACAAAAGATTAAAAGATTTCGGATGAAATATCAAAATAATAAGAGGGAATATTGCATGTGGCGTATATATTGAGCGGTATATTCATTGTCTCAAAATAAAAAAAAATAAAAAATGCATGGTCAATAGAGATTTCGTGCTTGAACCGAAAAGGAAAGGACCAAAATTATATAATATTTTATGGCATTTTCTTTGTCTGGTGGGAGCCTCGTTACTTTGCATATAAAAAGAGACGCCACACATTGAATAGAGAATTCAATACACCCTACAGGTGAAATACATCCTTAGTGTTTCTAGTAACATAAACAAGCAGTCGAGCACAAACAAACAGACATTTTAACAAGGCACACGAAATGAAACGACTGTGTCCTAGCAAGCCCCCGTTCTCCTGCCATGCCCCGCCCCCTCGCCTGCGGCCATCACGTGGGCCACCTTGCTGCGGACCGCCCTGACCGTGCCGCCGCTTGGTGGCCTCCTGTCCAGCTCCTTTGCGACCCTCTTGATGTCTGCAGCGAACCTCTCTGCAAGCCCCCTGCTGAAGTCCTCCCGGACCACTATGCGGAGGACGGCCACGTGCTCCACGTCCTTCGGCATTAAGTACGCCGGCACAATCCACCCAAACCTCCTTAGGTCCTCGGATATGTCGAACTCCGTGTACCGGCTTCTGTCCTTGAGGGAGAAGGCGATGACTGGCACGCCGTCTTCCTTGGACAGAATGTTGAACCGGCCCGTCTCGGCGATCCCCTTGCGCAGCGTGCCAGCGTTTGCCATGCAGTTCTGCATGATGTTTTTGTATCCCTTGCCGATGCAGAGTGGAGACAGTTCAAAATTCAAGTCAAAACAGCAAAAATGTTCTGTAACATGTTGAAATAGCCAACTTGAACTCCACAGCTTTCACAAACAGCCAACTGATCCTATGACCGACTTCGGTGCTCAATAAAATCATGCAGAACTAAGGTTGACGGTAGGAAATCGCTACTTTTCATCGGTTAACGACCATCGTACTTCCAGTTTTGCCAAACGTGCATGGATGCACATGATGAGACAATCGCGCATAACTCACTTAGCAAGTCTGAAACAAATGTTTGAGTAATTTCAGTTGATGTTAATTTGTCCCTCCGCTGCTGTCAATGGTTCATACCGGTTTCGATGGTGATTGCATTTCAATGCTTCATTCATGCTGGTTTTATGATTAGAATTCTCACAGCAGACAGTTCCATTCTAAAGTAATTGTTTGGAGCATCAAATAAAAAGAACATGCGAACTCACCTCGAACCCCAGCCTTATAAACTGATAATATTGAGCTATAATTTGACTCGACCCTGCCAAAATAACCGAGTAGAAAGATCAAGAGCCGCAAATTAGTATAGGACAGCAAGTCAACACCTCATCAAGTTTGCATAAAAATATATATATATATATTTTTGGTCAGTCCTATTCTATACCTATTCTACACTCACTCTCAGACTTTTGCCTTGCCTCTTGCAGGGCGTGGGAATCGAAACCCACTCCTGAAACTTGCACATCCCCACCCCATCCCTCCCTGATAATGTGGGGGTTTGAACCCCACACCTCCCCCTTTCATGTTAGAAGAGTGGCCACTGGACGAATCCCAGTGGTTAGTTTGCATAAATATGCATATAGACATTTGGAAAAAAGGACATCTTCCATCATTAAAGATCACTCCTCTAAAGCTTCACTGGAGGCATCAAGTCCGCATACAGTCTTGACTGCATCACAACCAGGAAAGTGCGAAATCTGCAGTAAGATGAGTTATATTGAGCAATGAGTTCACGACATTACCTTTCGAAAAGTTGAGCGTGAGAGTGGGTTGATCAGATCCGAGGTAATTAACGTGAAAGATGAGTTCCTTGGGCAACTCTTCCTTGTTCCT
The DNA here is from genome assembly GCA_014182555.1 of Eucalyptus erythrocorys. Taxonomy (NCBI): domain Eukaryota; kingdom Viridiplantae; phylum Streptophyta; class Magnoliopsida; order Myrtales; family Myrtaceae; genus Eucalyptus; species Eucalyptus erythrocorys. The sequence continues at coordinate 28,600,394 of CM024604.1, forward strand.
CCAAACAACCCATCCGACACTGGGATAGACAAGGCCATACTTGTGACCGCTAACATTAATGCTCTTAACCAGCGGTAGACGGAAATCCCATTCCAGATCCGGGTGCAAGAACGGGGCTATGAAACCCCCGCTTGCAGCATCGACATGAATGGGAATGTCCCATCCGCTGTCCTTGTTCTTCTCAGTAAGGAGATAATTTAGTTGTCTCACATCCTCATATTCTCCAGTTAAGGTCGACCCCAGTATTGCTGCGACACATATCGTATTCTCATCCACCATCTCAACAGCTTTCACTGGGTCCATCACGTAATAACCGTCCCTCAGCTTCACTTCCCTCAGCTTGACCTCAAAGTGGTGGGCGAACTTCTTCCAGCAAACCTGGTTTGAACCAACAGGCCAAAATTCACGAAATACAAAAGAAATAGCTTAACCATCCCACAAACAACATACAACCACCTAAAAGTGCAGTGGACCTTAGATTGGTATAGTCAGTAGAATGTTGGTCTAAAGTGTACATGATGGAATAACGTAATCATGCACATCCACATTGTGATCCGCCGCTAGACCATGTAAATATCGATGTCTATTCTACTTGCAATGTCTGCAAGATCAACAAGACCTTCACCTTATCGGTGAAAAAGGTCCTTGATATCAAACGACTTAGATCAGACTGCAAATTGAATGAACTGCGTTGCCAAATCAAATGCTTAAGACGTATGAATTCAGTTCTTAGAAAGACAATGTGCGGACTAGATAGTAATCAGAACAAGTCTGCTGCAAACATACATAAAAAGCAATTTTTACAGGGAGAATGTGAGGCATACGTGTACATTGGCTCCAGCAACTATATTTGGCTTATCATGGGGTTTTCCTTTGGCCTGTTGCCTCTTCTGCCACTTCGTCTTCATTGCCAACCCGGCCAACATTATAGCCTCAGACGACCCCACTGTCCCAACACCGATTGCGGTCTCTTCATCTCCCATGGGAGCATTGAAAAGATGGGCTATCATGTTAACGCACCGGTTCTGCAAAATCAGTCCAAACACAACTCAGTCCTTGCCGGAACAATAAAAAGACCAAGATCGATAAAATTAGTGTTGGCCTCAATAACGAGTAGCAAATGATTTAGTTTCATCAGAGGCATAAAAAGTTAATGAAGTTAAGACTCCGAATTCCAAAAGTTTGCAAAATTTTAGAAGACTCCGATTTCCAAAGTACATGCCAAAAGAAAAGTATAATGGAGAACTATCCGGCGCTCCAATATCTTCAATCCAGCTTCTGACAAATCAACTTGCTGTTTCTAAGTAATCACATCTTATTTCTCAGTTGTTATCATACTAACAAACCCCTAATTAAGAAGCAACCCACACGCAGATGCATTTAGACAAATGTAAACACGAGTGATGCATTAATATTCAACACAAACACAGAGAGCTAACAGAAAATGGGAAAGTAGGGGACAGGACCTCGAGCTCTGTGGTGACAGGGTCTTCATCCATATTGACATAATTCTTGTTGATCGCAGCCATCATCAGCTTATCGCACTCCGGCTCCATCCACGTGGTCACGAAAGAACCCAAGTCCAGCCTTGGATTCCCATCCAACATCAGTTCATCGTTTATAATCTGGTAAGCCGCTTCTTTTGGTATCGACTGCTCCGGCATCTTGAACCTACCCGGCGATCAACAACGACCACATTAACACTAATCAACGATCTACGACGGAAAAACAAGAAAAATCCATCTTCGCAGACATTCAAAAACACAGAGAACAACGATCACATAAAACTCATCCCCACCACCTTCGTGATAGCACAGATGTTTAATACACACTGTGGAAATTCGTACGCAAGCCTTCAAACTTGTGATGAAATCCGACACGTCTAAGAACTTAAAGCAGCAACCAACGAGAAAAGAAAGGAACTCGAACGTTTTCATGACGACCAACAAAAGCAACCAGAAAAAGAAAACTCCAAAGACTCCACATCAAACAAATGGACAACACCACGAAATCAGGAGGGAGTGCCTACTTGGGAAGAGGTTTAAGGACGTATCTGCTGGCGAAAGTGGGCTGACTACACTCATCGGGGCACGACCCCGTCGTGGTGATCACCATCCTTCCTCCTCTCTTTTTTCCTCCCGCGCTCTCACCCAATGAAAACAAAGAAACCGAAACGAGAGAGAAACGAGCGCGATGCGGAGGGAGATAAGGGTAAGTTGGCTTTATAAAGGGAGAGCTTGCTTGTCTGTGTACGGAAAGAAACGGTTTACTTTTTGTTTCGTCACGAAATATTTATATTTTGATCTTTTTTAAATGAAGGAGAATCAAGTTCTCTATTAATTTTGGATAGAGAGGGTCAAATACGGACGAGACTATACACCTTATAATCTCGAAATCAAAGAAGTTGTTGGCCTATCGCACGTCCACAGTTTTTCACTCTTGATGATATTCCCTATTCCAAATAGTCATAAAGATATGAAGAATTCCACTCCTAGCTAAACACTTGAGCTCTTACTATTCATAACAGGTATGAGATCCTTCTCAAATTTGTTACAAGATTTACCGATAGCTTCAAACACTAGTGGCAATCGGTTCCAGAACAAGACCAAGTGAATTTTCTCCTTTTGGTAGATTTTGGCCAACATTGTTTTTATCTACCACTTTTTCATTGACAAATCCACTGATATTGTTGAGCTCAAAAGAAGAGAATATTTTCAAAAAAAATGTTGTTCTCCTAACTTCTTGACAAACATTATCGAGAAATGATGAAACTCTTCTATGGCCTCGGAGCTGATGCAAACTTGAAACAAGTTTTCCTAGCCTCCATTCCCAAAGAGCTCTCCCGATAAGTTGAGAGGTTCTTTCTCAACAAGTAATGGAGAATTGTAAATATTTCATTTGGAGAAATACAACAAGAGATCCACCTTTACCTCGATGATTTGTGTCTCAGGCGCCAGAAGATGAAAACTTACATCAAAGACAATCGAGAGCCTAATGGTGCCTGTTTGCGCTAGCATCTGAAGATTTAATACTCCAAAAAAGATTGTGATGGCTCTTGTGGAAAAGATTCCGGAAAGAAGAAGTATTTTGTCACGCCCCGATCCTCGAGCGCGTGCCCATCCCTCTGTGGTAGATAAAAAAAAAAAAAAAAAAAATTGCGACTTCCCAGGATGAGTAGTAGACCCTTTCATTTTATTACACATGCGGAAGCAAATAACAAATCCTTTGACAGTACCCATCTCGGGATAGAAAAGCAGGACAACACATTCACAAACAAACATGCTTTTATAAACATATTGAGTCATATACAAAAGTCTATACCCAACAATTTCAAAAGACTGACTCTAAAAAAAAAGCTGTCCTATCTGACCTGTACTTCATGTCACCTCAGCTCAACTTCAGGTCCTCTGCCCTACGGTCGTGAAAATTTAAGCCCACGACGGGGTGAGATATAAAACTCAGCGAGTTCACGCTCTAAGCCCCAATTAGGAGGGAAATACGCCTAGAAGCATCCTAACCATACAATTACACAATTTCAGAGACTTACCTCGACTCAGCGTTCCTTTCTTGCTAAAGCTTGAAGTACCCCTCATTGGTGACACCTTCAAAAAGACATGATCACCAACTTGGAATTCCAATGGCCTTCGACGCTGATCGGCGTAGCTTTTCTGGCGGTTTTGAGCGGTCTTCAATCTGTCTCTGATGACGACAACTGCATCCACTGACTGCTGGACTAACTCTGGGCCTGTGATCTTTCGTTCCCCGACTTCATCCTAACACACTGGCATTTTGCACGCCCTACAATACAACGCTTCGAAAGGAGCCATCTGTATGCTCTGTTGGTAGCAATTTTTATAGGCAAACTCGACAAGGTGAAGCTGTCCCTCCCAGCTTCCCTTGAAATCCAACATGCAGCTCGCAGCATGTATTCGAGGGTTTGAATTGTCTTCTCAAACCTGTCATACTGTACTGCAGCTTCGTTCCCAAAGCACTCTGCAAACTTTTCTAGAAGGCAGCTGTAAACCTCGGGTCTCAATCTAATGTAATCATCACCGACACTCCATACAGACGAACTATCTAATGTACGTACAGCTCTGCATGCCTATCCAAATCAAGGTTTTTTTTACTACAATGAAGTGAGCCGACTTTGTTAGTCTGGCAACCACTACTCAAATAGAATCATTACCTCTCTAACTCCTTGGTAAGCCTGTCACGAAGTTCATCGTGATGTGTCCCCATTTTCACTGGGGAATCTCGAGAGTTTGCAGAAATCCTCCTGGCTTATAATGATGTGCCTTCACTTGCTGACACGTACGACACTTGGCGACATGCCTGGCAATATCCACCTTCATACCGGACCTCTAATAGTGTTGACGCAGATTCTAATACATTTTTGTACTGCCAGGATAAATGCTGTAATTGCTACGATGAGCTTCTAATAAGATCTCCTCCCTAAGCTTTGCATTGTCAGGTACATACAATCATCCTCGGAACCTCAATGTTCCCTCATCAGAAATCTGAAATTCAGGTTTTCTCTTTTTTGTATCTTCTTGTAAAATCTTCTGAATCTCTGGATTTATCAGCTGAAGTATCTTGATTCTGACCTACACTTCCAGCTCAATTCTAAGGGTGGCCATAAGATTTGAAAGATGGCCTACCTCAAACTTGAAAATCGAATCTCGAGCTCTCTCGAGTAAATTCCACTCCCTAACCAACATATGCGCAACTGAAGACTTCCAACTCAACGCATCTACAACTTTATTCGCCTTTCCTGGATGATATAGAATATCACAATCATGGTCTTTCACGAGTTCCATCCAGCGACGTTGTCTCATATTAAACTCTTTTGAGAGAATAAATACTTAAAACTTTGATGGTCAATGAAGATTTGGAATTTTTCTCCGCACAAATAATGTCTCAAAATCTTCAGAGCGAAAACAATAGCTGCGAGTTCTAAGTCATGTGTCGGGTAATTCAGCTCATGAGGTCTCAACTAACGGACATATATGCAATAACTCTGGCATGCTGCTTTAACATGCAACCCAGTCCTCTAAACGATGCATCATTGTAGATCTCGTATCCTCCAAGACCAGATGGTATGGTTAGCACAGGTGTAGTAGTTAGCTTATGCTTAAACTCTTGGAAATTACACTCGCACTTATCTGTCCATACAAACTTCTCTTCCTTTTTCAGTAGTCAAGTCAATGGCGACGCCATTGCTGAAAACCCTTCTACGAACTGTTTGTAATACCCTACTAAACCCAAAAAACCTATGATCTCTGTCACTGTCGTCGGTCTTGGCCAGTTGATCACTGCTTCTATCTTGGTTGGGTCCATAGATATTCCTTCACCTGAAATCACATGACCTAGGAAAGTAACACGAGTCAACCAAAACTCGCACTTGCTAAACTTAGCGTACAGCTCATGAGTACTTAGAGTCTGCAGTACTATCCTCAGATGACTCTCATGCTCCTTAGCACTTCACAAATACACCAGGATATCGTCGATGAACACGATCACAAACTGATCTAGGTACTCCTTGAAAACTTGGTTCATCAAATCCATAAAAGCAGCGGGAGCGTTCGTAAAATGAAACGGCATTATAGTAAACTCATAATGGCCGTATTGAGTATGAAACGTTGACTTCGAATATCCTCCTTCCTGATTCTCAGCTAATGATATCCCGTCCTCAGGTCAATTTTAGAGAATATCGACACTCCTTATAACTGATCAAACAAGTTATCGATTCTCGGTAATGGATACTTGTTCTTGATTGTCACCTGGTTGAGTTAACGATAATCGATGCATAGGTGCAATGAACCATATTTCTTCTTCACGAACAGTATTGGTGCTCCCCAAGGTGATGCACTGGGACGTATGAATCCCTTATCCAACAATTCCTCTATCTGCACATTCAGTTATTTCAACTCAGACAACACCATCCGGTAAGGAGCCTTAAAAATCGGTTCTGTCCCGGGGGCTAACTCAATCACGAACTCTATTTCCCTTTCTAGCGACAAGCCTAGCAATTCTTTTGGAAATACATCTGGAAACTCTTGGAACATTGCAATGTCCTTGATCTTCAGCTCCTCAATTGTCATATCCACGACAATCGCTAGGTAACCTTGGCAACCCCCGTCTAACAACCGGGTTGCCTCAAGCGACGATATTAGGGTAATCGAGGGTCCTCGTCGACTCTCGATAAACTCGAAGTTCTCATCCTCTATCGGGTTAAACTAAATCACCTTGTAATAACAGTCCATCTTAGCTCGTTGCTGGGTGAGTCAGTCTATACCAATTATCAGATCGAAATCATACATGGTTAGGACTATCAAGTCTATCTTCCCCTCTCGCTCACCAATCACTAACGTGCAATCAAGACAACCAACTGTAGCTAACACCTTATCCTTTAACGGTATACTAATCACTGACTCCAACAACTTAGGAATTAACCCTACCAACTTAACATACTGCTTAGCAATAAATGAGTGAGTAGCTCCAAGATCAAATAAAGCATAAGCAGCGTGGCCGTTCAACGAGACAGTACCTGTAATCACATTAGGCGTGTCCTCCGCCTATCCTCTGGTTATAGCGTATGTCCTTCCTTGAGCTAGAGGTCTGATTAATCCACCTTGTTGTGCATTCAATGGCGGAAGTCCTCGATTCTAATTCATCAGTGGCGATGGCGACAACTGTGGTCCCATTGGTCTCCTGGGACAACTCCTGGTCATGTGACCCTGTTGGCCACACACATAACAAACACCTGTCCTAGAAGGGCGTGGGGCTAATTCATGTCGTCCTCCGCAGGAACGACATACTCTATTCTGGCTTGACGCTGACTTTCCTATCCCACCCGTACTGTTGGGCGGAACAAGATACCCTCCTCCGGTCATCGGTCTCTTCCCAAATCGATTTCCATCTTGATTCGAACCAAACCGCAACCCAAATGCAGCAGCTTGTTCGTTCTGGTCTCTCTCTATCATCTGGACCCGTTCATACAGGTCGTTGTAGTTCTTCAAGTTGAGTAGAATCAACGGACTCCTCAGTTCCGGTCTAAGTCCATCTCTGAACCTTGTAGCTCGGTCTACCGGATCTTTGACCAACCTAGGGGCGTACTGCGACAATTCAGCGAACTTCACTTCGTACTGATCAATTGTCATTGAGCCTTGGCGAAGGCGCTGGAATTTTGTCATCTTCAGTTCTCTGGTAGTCTTGAAAAAGTACTTACTTTTGAAGACCTCGACAAAAGCATTCCACTCTGGAACCATGCATTCAGGAAACACCATTCCTCTGGTGGCTCTCCACCATGTACTTGCAATTCCCTTCAGTTGGTAGACTGCAAGGACAATCTTCTCTGCCTTGATGCACCTCAGTAGTGCAAAGGCATTCTCCATCTCCTGGATCTAGAGGGCTGTAGCCTCGGGATCTTCCGTGCCAGTGAACTTTGGCGGATTCAATTTCAAAAATTGTTCCACTGGTTTGTGCATCGGCCTCCTAGCGGCCATTTTCTCAAGTGGAACCTCAGCAGGTACGATAGTAGGTGCGGCAGCGGCGGTAACAGCAACAGCAGCATTGGTAACAGTAGTAATGGTAGCTGTAGCAGCGGCGATAATGGCGGCGACTTGATTCTGGGCCTGTTGCTCCATCTGTGTTCTCATAAGTTTGAGCGCCTGTATGATCCCCTTGATCCTGGGATCACCAGGGGCTACAACCCCAGCACCAATTGGAGCTTGTCCTGGCCTCAGCCTATGCCTCGATCACCTCGGAAACCAACCCTTGTCGGCGTCCTAGCCCGAGTCGCTGATGCTATGGTCCTCTTTCTAAGAGTCCTCGGCTCTTGATGACTCATAATGCAGACTTTCTACAAAACTTGTTCCCAATTCCGTATTGAATTAGAAACTGAGTGATCTCACAAACAAACTACCAAATAGCTACCATTCACATGCATTAGCATAAAATAGAGGTCATTCCTACTAATTATCCTAAGAACCCATCACACCTTATCATTCCAACACTGACCTACTCTGATACCACTAAACAGGAATGTCACACCTCGATCCTCGAGTCGTGCCCATCCCTCTATGATCGATAAAAAATAATTTGCAACTTCCCAAGACGAGTCGCTGACCCTTTCATTTTATTACATCTGTGAAAGCAAATAACAAATCCCCTGACAGTAACCATCTTGAGATAGAAAAGCAGGACAACACAGTTACAAACAAACATGCTTTTATAAACATATTGAGTCATATACAAAAGTCTACACCTAACGATTTCAAAAAACTGACTCTAAAAAAGAAGCTGTCCTATCTAGCCTATACTTCAGGTCACCTCAGCTCAGCTTTAGGTCCCCTGCCCTACGGTCTTGAAAATTTAAGCCCACAACGAGGTGAGATATGAATTTCAATAAGTTCACGCTTTAAGCCCTGATTAGGAGGGAAATACGCCTAGAAGCATCATAACTACACAATCACACAATCACAGAGACTTACCTCGTCTCAGATCCTCCTTGCAAGTCAGTATAATTCACATTATAGATATATAGAACATTCATATTCAAACAATTGGAATGACTCATCAACTCAATTAATCACAAGGGTCCCGCTTATAAGGCCAAACCGTTATGACACGTCCCATACCATACCACACCACACCACACAGTTTTGTCTCATAATTAGGCGCATCAAATTCAAACAACTATGCGTTCCAATTGTTAATTAAGCCCCTCAAGGCACAACCGACTCCCATGTCCGGCTGTCTACTAGCGTAGCCAGGCATCATCTCTTCCTCATTGAGCACGGCTTCGTCTCTCAAAGACAATATTCCCGAAGGAGCATAGGTCCAGAATTTACTGCGACCCGATACCCTAATGCATGGGTAACCCGAAAAGGAATTTAATAATGTCCAGTGTAATCGCTCGAGACGGGTTCTCTTAACCAACACACGACCAATCAATCTCGGCTCAGGATACCGTGCATTGCACTCAAATACCTCAATTAAAATAGTGATCCCTGCCTGTTTTCTTCGTATTAAAATACACGGTAAATTAATCGTGTGTAGGTACACGGTCAAATTAGACCCAGAAAAATTCATAACCTTCAATTTAAAATCCCATTATTTTATATATAATCTATAACTATTTTCGATGTTAGAATATGACACCAGGATTTTCGAATAAATATTGGAAATTCACAAATTTTCGAATTAAATACTCAAAATTCCAATCAGCACTCAATTTGCACAAATTAACATCCAATTGCGTAAATTGAACAAACAATTGCAATCGCATGAAATTCCGGTCACCAACTATCTCGGTCTAATTTCCGGAAAATAATTAATAATTAAATAAATTACCGAAAATTAAATAAATTAGAAAATAAATAAATTAAAGCACTTAATTTAATTAACCTAAACTAACTAGGCTAATTAATCTAACTAACAATTAAATATAACGATCCTACCTAATTCAATCTAATTACACTAATTAAATAAACTAACTAATTCCTAACTAAATCCACCTAACTATACTAATTAAACTAACTATATATTAAATCTAACTAAATCATCCGAAGCTTAATTAAATTAACTAACCCACTAATTAGTTAACTAATCCACCTCTAAGTGTCATTAGCCTACTAATTAGGGATTAGAACACGAACTCACTGGTTTAGCACAAAAATCAACTCATGGCGACGGTGGTGCGATGACAACCGAGATTCAGGTTCACGGTGAGGCCGAGAGATGGTCGAAATGGCTGAAACAGGTCCAAAATGGCTCAGCAAAGCTGAGTTCGATCTTGAATTACGAAGGTTGGACGTGCGAGCCGAGGCAAAAAACTGAGGAAAAAAAATCGGTGGAGCCTGAAAACGTGTCACGCCCCGAACTCCGAGACACGTGAAACAACCCACCATGGTCACACAAATGCGACATTCCCAAGTAGTGTGGCCGACCCAAATTAATTTATTAAGCGCATGCGGAACGTATTAGGAAACCCTTGACAATTTAAAAGCGGGATAGAACAGCAGGAACAAAAATCAATTTAATACAAACCAACATACTGTCATAACATCAACCAAGGTTTACATACAGCCCAAACGGGTCGGAGTCTACACACTAGGGATCGGCCCACAAAAAAGAAGGAACAGTCCTAAAGTTATTAGTCGGACTCGTTCGTCGATCCCTCATCTTCTTGGCTCTGCAACTCCTTGCCCAACTGCACCGGCAGTCCACTATTCTCTGCTGGAATCGTCATCTACGGCCCTAAAATATTTTTCCCACAACGGGGTGAGACATTGTCTCAGCAAGTTCACCCCTCCTAAGCCCCTATTAGAAAGTAAATACACCTCAGAATGACCTAGCCACAACATCAAGAAGACTTACCTTGCAATAGTCCGCGCCTGCAGGTTAGTACAGTTCATATCATTCAATCACGTGCAAATGTGACAATTAAGTAATCAAGGCACAATCACATCATCAACCAATCAACCACTTGGATCGTCTTAGCGATCAATCGACTCGGCCGATTACATGTCATTCTAGCAATTCAATCAATGCTCCCAATCACGACCCTAAGGGTAGACTTAACCATCGGTGGTAATCACGGCCCCACGCGGCACGACCTTCAATGAGGTGGTAAATCACGGCCTCGATAGGCACAATCTCTAATAGGCGGCTCATCACGGCCCCACTAGGCACGGCCTCTAATAGGCGGTTCATCACGGCCCCACTAGGCACGACCTCTAATAGGCGGTTCATCACGGCCTCACTAGGCACGGCCTCTAATAGGCGGTCAATCACGGCCAAATTCCCAACAATTCCTACGCATGGAATTCTTACACATAACCCCTATTTAATGCAATCACACTCAATTCGCCACAAATCAAGCATCAAATTTAAATTCTAACAGTACGAGATGATTAGCACAAAATTCGAGCAACCGGGGCTAAAAATAAAATTTTCCTTTTTTTAATAATAATTAATTAATTTCGGAATATTTTATATTATTTTAATTAACCGAATTTCGAAGCATTTAAATAAATCTAAATTAAAATCTAATTAAGTCCCATCACACTTAACATTAAATAAACCATTCTTAACCTTAATTAAACCCAAATTAACTTAATCAAATCTACTAATCCAACTTAGAATAAAATATTCTAATCTATCCACCTAAACATGCTTAATTTAAACTAAACATACTTAGGGAATAATTAACCATCTAATCAATGATTAGTGAGATAAACTCACGGATTTAGACGCCGCTTAGCTCAAAACGACAAGGGCAACGCCGGGACCGACTTTCCCCAAAGGCGGTCTCGCGTCCGAGGCCGGGAAGGAGGTCGAAACGGGCTCGGAAGGTGCTGCCATACCCATTTCTCCTAGCTGCTGTCCACTACGATTTGAGGCTAAGAAATGGTAGATTCGAGGCTGTTTCGGGCGGAGGAACGACGGAGGAGGGCCGACGGCTCGCGGCGGTGGCTCACGGCGGCAAGGCGGGCGATGGACGGCGCGGCTGGGCATGCGAGTGACGCTGACGGGCTGGGGAAGGCTGACGGCGAGCGGCACGGCTGGGCGAACGGGCAGACGGCGCGGCGGCGGCGGCGGCGCGGCGGCGCGGCGACGCGCGGCGGGAGGACGGGCGGACAACGGCTTGCGCGCAGGCTGGGGGCGGTCGACGGTGCTGCTGCTCCCTTTCTTCCTCTTCTCTTCTTTTTTTCCTCCCCTTTCTCTCTCTTCTCTAAGGTTGAAGAAGAAGTGGTGGGGTCCACTTCCTTCTCTCTCTCCCCCTTTCTTTTCCTTTTCATTTTTCTTTCTTTAATCAAATAAAGTGGCCCACCATGACATCACTTGATGATGTCATGGTCCACTATCCCCCACAACTTCTTCAATAGGTCCATTTTATTTTCTCCGCCAGGGTCCAAATCTTGTATATCTCAATTTCTTCAATTTTTCTTTCAATTGGGTCCAATTAAAGTCCATAAAAATAATCCAATGTCACCATACTTTAGTTCACATCTCGGCTTGTCTATAGAACCAACTTAAATTCCAAAAGCATGACCAAAGGCGAACATTAATCCCTCTTAATTCAAATTAAATTGACTCCCATAAAATCAATTGATGTCTCACTTATCAAATTGATTATTTTCTTTTACCAAAAATCCCTTACATTCCTCAATTTCATAATAAAATGGTCCTCTGTAACATTCTGATTAAAAACGGCCCTATTTCTCCAGTTGAAATTAGAACCTGAAAATCTGGATGTCACAACATGCGTGGACGACGTGCGGCGAAGCAGCTTCGGTCTTCAATGGGCTGCTGGCAGGTCAACAATCGAAGCTAGCTGGGGAAGCTTTGACTCGCAGGGAACAAAATTTAGTGGGAGAATGGGCTGATCGATGAAGATAGATATAGAGGAGGAGCTGGCAGTCAACGTTGGTGGAGAACATGGCTTGCAGAGGAGAAGGCATGAGGCAGAGGGAGAGAAAACGTGGGGCTTCGAAGGAATGAATTGAGAGAAAAAGGAAAGTAAAGCAGCTGGTCTTTGGTAAAAGATAAGCTTTGTGTGAAGAAGAAGACCGACGCTTGAAGATGGAGTCGGCGAAGGCGTGCACGGGAAGCTTGGCCGAAAAAAGGGAGGCCCCAAAGTCCAACAAATCTATCACTTTAATTGATTGCATGTCCCCTATAATACTTTCTAACTAATATAAGTTCATAACAAATCAATTTTGATGCAAATAATTCACCCCCCAACCATAGCTCCGAATTTCACCATATAAGCTTCAATTTCTTCTCTGATTTCTCCAAATCGACGTCCAATTTTGATGAAGAAGAAAGCCCATAAAATTTCTATAAGTTCCCATCACCACATAGCTTGGCTTGGAAATCAAAATTCTCTTCAAATGAGCCCATCTGAATTTTTGTTCATTTTTCAAAACATCCAAATCGATTTTTCGTAAAAATGTCGGAATCTCTGAAAAAATCTTCAAAAGATGAGTCGATATTCCTAAAATGAATCGTGACACGACAGAACTTTCAATTTCTAAAATCGAGTTCAATTTTGCGGCTAATTTCAATCTAACGCGATTTCAGCGTAACCTAACCTATCAAGTAGTTTTTAGGAATTTTTAGTGTAATTAACCCGTGGTCGATTATTTTCAAGTCACATGTACATCTTCGACACATTGGCGACTCTCGGTTGTCATGAAAATCTCGAAATTTCAAATATGGACACAGGGTACCAAAACGACAGAAAAATCGATCTAGTGCTGTTCGACGAGAATTTTACAATTAGGTGGAATCACCCACATTCAATCACATGACTCAGTCGAATCGACCTATTTCCGGTCTCTAATCGATTTTTAACTGTGTCGTAAGGGTCGTTGTAGATTAACACGGTCGGGCAGTCGATTCCTAGTCGAATTCTCAAGTCTACTGCATTTATATTCCTTAACGGCTTCACCCGATAGACTAGTTATCTTGTGAGTGGCCATTTCAGGGAATAGAAATATAGGCGCGTTGATGAAAGGCTCGACTCATTCAATTGAAACTAGAATTGGAAAAATCAAGATGTCACATATTTCAAGAAATACAAAGTTAGAAGATCCAAGCATGGTCTAAACATTTTCAAAGAAAGAAAAAATGGCGATTTTTGCGAAAAATGAAAGACCGACCGAAAAAAAAAATCAACTTGATGTTTCATCTGCAACAAGAAAGGTCATTTTGCCAAAAAGTGCTCCTAGACGAAAAAAGATCAAAATCACTTTATACATCACATTGAAATTAAAACCGGTGTCTCCCTTGAAAATGATAATGTTGAATCCTCGTTCTCTGTTAATGAAGACCCATCTGAACAGACTCTTTGTGTTGTTCTTTGTTATCAAACCCCTAGTAAAACTGATTCAGATTCAGATTTTGAAGACATTTTTCACATATCCCTCACCTTTGTAGAACAAGACCCCAGTATATATTCCAGCCAAGTTCATTGCCCTCATTTTCCTATTAAAATCTTCACCTCAAAGTTTGTTAAACTAATAATAGTTATCGCTCTCATAGATGCTGGTGCTAGTTCTTCAATTTTAGACACTAATGGCCTGTTTGTTTGGCTTTTGTTTTTGTTCCCCGAAACACAGATTATTTGTCACGCCCCAATCCTCAGACACGCGCACATCCCTTACCTTTGGTTGATTTAAAAAAAAAAAAAACGATATCCCAGGACTATGTATCGCCGACCCTTTCTTTTATATATGCACATGTGGAAGCAGTTATAAATCCCCAGACAATAAAATAATGGGATAGAGAAGCAGGCTATATTTTTCATATTGAAATTCACCACCACACATGTACAAGATTCACAAAAGAGGATAAGATCTCAGTCCTCATCCGGGTCATGCTCGGTATCATCATCCCGATTCTCCTAAGATCTTTCACCACTAGGCTCATTTTCTTCAAACTCTTTATCTCCTTCTTCTCGCTCATCCTCGGCTTCAAATGCCAGCTCGTCTTCGGGAAATCTAGGGGCCTGAAATATAATCCCATAACCGGGATGAGACTATATCTCAGCAAGTTCTACCCCATAAGACCAGATTATAAAACTCATACACTTTAGGGTTGCCTAAGCACAACATGAGTTAGAGGACTTACCTTAACCTCAGACTCCACCTGCATATTAACATAGATCAAATAGGCACCCAAGCAATCGGAGATCGAAGTATCGATCAAATCGACCTAGTCGATTACACGCCAACAAGACCACTCACGATCATTCACATTCAATCAATCAATTCACAACATTAGATCAAAGCAATGATCAATCGACCTAGTCAATTACATATCAAACAGACCATACAATCGCCACAATGTATATCTAGACGTCGAGCACACATGCATTCTCTTAGGCACTAGTTCACCAAAGTGATGCATCAAATCACCAAGCCCACATGTCTCTTCCATGATGCCACACTTAAGTCCTTGGGCCCACATGCCTTCTATTAGGTACTAGTTCACCAAAGTGATGTATCAATTCATCGAGCCCACGTGCCCTTTTTACGATGCTCGGGCCCACGTGTCTTCTCTTAGGTGCCAAGTCAAACAAAGTGATACATCAAATTACCGAGCCCACGTGCCCATTTTACAATGCCATACCCTGTCATCGAGCCACGTGCATTCTCCAGGAGAACATACCGAGTCTCCAAGCTATGTGCATTCTCTAAGGCGACCTCTTCGCCAAGATGACATATTCAACCACCGAACTCACGTGCATTCTCCAGGTGATATCCCAATTCACCGAGCCCACGTATCTTCTTTCAGGTGATAACCAACTTACTTTCGATACCGACAACCAATACCCAACTATTTCTCAATCAAATAATTAACAATCAACTCAATATGAATAAATCCAAAAAAAATCATAATTAAATCAATTCCATACAAATTGAAGCTCAATTAAATAAACGGACTACACCACGATCATTAGCATAAAATCCTGGTCATGACCATCCCAGTTGAATTTATGAAAAATAAATAATTAAATAATTAATTTCGAAAATTAATATTTAACTACTAAAAAATTCCACTTAGGCCCGAATTGCTTAATTAACACCCGATAAGGGTCGGGAAAAATCCCAATAAGCATCCAATAAATGCTATAAATAATTCTCTATCTAAGTACATTAACCAAACAACTAATATGCAATGCAATTAACTAATAATCACTAATCAATTATAATCTAACCACCTAATTACACTTAACTAACATTAATCAACCTTTAAGCATAATTAGCAAACTAAGAAGGCATTAGTGAGCAAAACTCACATAAAATGACGAGATTGGCATGAGGATCGACTTTCCTCAAAACGGGCCGAGCATCCGGGCTCGGGAAGACGGCCAAAACGGGCTACGAAGCTGCTGCCATACCCATTTTCTTCCTCTCGGTTCACTGCTAGTTGGGGAAGGAGGGGGAGATGGCGGCTGGTTGAGGCGGCCAAGGGTGGCTAGGGCCAGGTGGAGCTCCGGCGACTGAGGTGATGGCGCATGGTAGCCAGAGGTGGCCGAACCGGACTGAACAGAGGCGGAACAGGAGCTAAGGTCGCACGATGGCAACGCCTGGACGGTGGAGAGGGCAGGCGGTCACGCAACTACATGCGTGCGTGTGTGAGGAAGGGTGAACGGTGAGCGGTGAAGCGCGCAGGCGACGTGCGGGTGGCAAGGTGCAAGCAGCGACGGTGAGCTGATCCAGTTTTCTTCTCTCGGCGTTGCTATTCTGCTTTTGTTTCTGTCTTCTTCGAATGATGAGGGAGAGAGAGAGTTTATCGAGAGAGAGCAGAAGAAGAGATAAGAGAGAGAAAGGATAAGTTTGAAAAGTCAAAAAGTAAAAAGGTGGAGGAAGCAAAGTGGAAGACAGCAAGGGGGCATTCGATGGAGGGCATTTCGCACAAGGGAAAAGAAAAAGAGAGAGAGAGAGAGAGAGAGAGAGAGAGAGAGAAATAGAAAGAAAGAAAGAGAGAAAGGGGGAAAAGGTGTTTGGCTAAAAATGGAAAAGAAATGGGAAGATCACAAAATAAAAGAATTTCCTCAAATAGAAAATTCTAATCCCAATTTCTTTTAAATAAGCACATAGATTCTCAAAAGAATTTCAACTTAGAATTCTTGGTCCCCACTTGCATTTTGCATCCAAATTCCCTCATAAATTTCTCTCAAATAATTCTCACAAAAATCAATTTTTATTTGCATTATCAAATTGACTATTTTCCTTATCCAAGAATCCCTTATGCTTCTCAATTTCACAATCCCCGGCTTCAACTGAACGAAAACGGCCCTAAACTGACCTTTTCCCAAGAAGTCTCAGTTGTCAGAAAAATCTTCTGAGACTGAGTCGATGTTCCTAAAATAGCTCGTGACACCATAGAATTTTCAATTTCTAATATCGAACTCAAATTGATAGTTAATTTCACTCTGGCGCGCTTTTAGCGTGACCTAGGCTACCAGGTAGTTTTCAGAATTTTTTAGGACAAATGACCCGTGGTCGATTTTCTTCAAGCCACAATGAACTCACTCGACATTTTGTCGATTCTTGGTTATCGTGAAAATCTCGATGATTCAAATACAGACACAAGGTACCAAAACGACAGTAAAATCAAATTAGTGCCAGTCAACGAGAGTTTTCCAATTTAGTGGAGTCACCCACGATCGGTCATTCCTCTCAGTCAAACCGACCTATCTCTGATCTTAATTCGATTTTTAACTGTGCTGTAATGATCTCTAAAGATGAGCACGGTCGAGAAATCGATTTCTAGTCAAATTCTCAAGTCTATTTGCTTTAAAGTCTTTAATAACTCATCCAGCTAGTCTAGTTATCTCGTGAGTGGTCAACTCAGAAAAAAGTACTGTAGTCGCATCGATGAAATGCCCAATTTATCCAATCGAAATTAGAACAAGAAAATCTAGATGTCACATTATTGCTCACACATGCTGATACACTGTCGCACGTAGGGGATGGGTTCACTTATCCATCACACAATCAATCAATATCGACCAAGGACATTGTGCCTTGCACACAAATTCCTCAATTAAAATAATGAACTTGGCCTCAGTTCTTCGTATTAAAAAATATCCGATAAAAATAATTGTGTGTGGGTACACGGTCAATTTGAGTCAAAAATGTGATATTTTCCTTTTCAAAAATCCCACCACTCAATATAGTATATAAAGACATTTTTGGCATTAAAAACCGACACTTGGTAATTTCTAATTAATTAATGAAATTTCACAATTTTGGAATAAATAACCAAAATCACAATTACCACTCAATTTGCACAATTTAGCATTCAATTGTATGAATTAAGCATACCATTGTAATCAGCACGAAATTCTGGTCACTTTGGCTATCCCTGTAAAATTTTCAAAAAAATAATAAATAATTAAATAAATACCAAAAATGATTAAATAATTCAATTTAAACACCAAAAATACCAACTTAGGCCAGAAATGCTAATCTAACCACCTAAACGGGCCTAGAAAATTTCTGAACCAATCTAGATAAATAGTAAGATCTAATTAGCCCCTAATTAGTCTATTCTAACCACCTAACATGCACAATTGATCAATTAATAAACGCTAATTAGCTTAAACTAATCACCCCTTAAGCATCATTAACTCCCTAAGCAGAGTTTAGGAAGTAAACTCACCAGTTTTGCAATCCGATGAGTCCATGACGACGGCGACGCGGAGACGGGCAACAACCAAGCCCACGGCGACACCAACCAAGGCCTACAAGGGCTTGAAAAAGCCACACGAAGCTCTCAACTGGGCTGAGAGGTTCGGTTCTGTCCAAGGTCAAACTAAAGGGAACCAAGGCTGGAATGGCAGGTTGAGGCGACAAGGCGGCTGTATGGGTGAGCAAGGGCGACGGACGGTTGGATGGCGACGTACGGCGGCTGGACAAGCTCGAGACAACAAGGGACGACGGCTTGTGCGCGAGACGAGGCGCGGGCAAGCGGGATGACGTGTGCGGGGGACGAGTGGCGCAACGGGCTTGCGAGCATGAGCGGGCAGCTCCGACAACTCCAGGCGGTGGTCAGCGAGCTAGGGGGAGGGGCTGGCTGGTTTCTCTAGTTCTCTCAAGCTTCCAATCACTCAACAATGGATAAAGTGGGCCAAATGGAAAAGAAGAAGCTGCTAAAGATAGAAGGGGTCCTATTTGCCTCAAAAGTCTTCACTTCTATCCCCTTCTACTCAAGTTCATGCCCCCACCAATTTCCACACCCATACTTCCTCTAGAAGCTTCCCCAAGTGGTCCAAAATGTTGTCTCCCCCTTGGCCTACGAATTTTGGGCCAATTTTTCTCAAATTGAATCAAATCCCCTCGAATTGAGTTCAATTGAAGCCTAAAAAATTCAGCTAAGGTGTCCTTGTCAAATTCAACATTTTTCCTCATCAATTGAACCAACTTGACAGCCAAAATTGCGACAAAAAATGGCCTTTTGATTTTTCCGATCCAAAATAACCTTATTTTGATTTTTCGCTGAAATCTTGGGTTTGCACAAAAATCTTCGGAGGACGAGTCGACGTTCTTAAAATGAATCGTGACACGACAGAACTAATCGGGTTTAAATTCACGGTTAATTTTAATTTGACGCAATTTTGACCTAAGCCTACTAGGTAGCTTTTAGAAATTTTTAGTGCAATTGACCCGTGGTCTATTATTTTCAAGCCACGGTGTACATCTTCGACTCATTAGCGACTCTCGGTTGTCGTGAAAATCTCGAGATTTCCAATACGGACACAGGGTACAGAAATGACAGAAAAATTGGTCTAATGTTGTTCAACAGAAATTTTGCAATCAGGTGGAATCACCCATTTTCTAATCACACACCTCTGTCGCAGTGACCTATCTCCGGTCTCTGATCGATTTTGACTATACCGTAATCACCCTTGTAGATTAGCACGTCTGAGCAGTCGATTCTTGGTTGAATTCTCAAGTTTATTGCGTTAAAATCCTTAAACGGCTTCATCAGATAGACTAGTTATCTCATGAGTAATCAACTTAGAGAAAAAAACTATAGGCGCGTCGATGAAAAGCCCGACTTATTCAATTGAAAACAAAACCTGAAATTCAGGATGTCACAAGCCATTCGAAAGCACAATGATTTCATTGTTAGTCTCAAAGCCAATATTTCTTGCATTTTTTCACGTTTCAACTTGAATTGATCTTTCTTATGACATTAACTATATATTTTTGGTAGTGATTATAATATTTTACTTGCGATTATCTATATTTTGATATTTGATTTATTCTAAATTATCTTTTTTCTTATGTTATTTTTTATTTTCTCAGATGAAGGAATCTCATGGGATTAGGAAATCCCACAAAATGAGATTTGCAATTTTAATTTTTTGAAGGAAACCAGTTAAATAAGTTAACAGGCTAACTTCGAATAATTTGAGGTTGAGAACCCACCGTTTGAATTTTGGAATCTAACGGCACCATCACCTACTCTTTTCCCCAAATCAAATTGATTTGATGGATATGGAGTATATGGAAAGATGAGACTAAGATCTATTATTAGCACAGAATATAGATCTATTATTACTAACCTTCAATTCTCCGTAACCGATGCCCTTTAACATAAAAAAATTGTGAGGAATTGTTATGATATATATATATATATCTATATATATATATATATATTTGTTTGGCAAAACTTTGGATATTTTTATATGACATAGTTATATAAAATAAAAAGAAAAATCAAAATATTACTTAATAACATAAATATAAACTAAAATATAAAAACTAGGAGAGGAATTGTGGGTGGCCAACCACAACGAGCTAATACTCTCTTCCGTTTAAGCCTCTCCTACACACGTGTTTAACTCAGTTTGACTATGGTAAAACACACACAATTCCTATGTGGTGTGAACCAATTAAAGTGCTAAAGTCTAAACTATTCACCAAAGCTTTGATACTATGTTATAATATTTAGCGCAAAAGCATTCACTAGCAATGGGAAATTGCATGTAAATACAACACATTATAACCACGCATTTTATCAATGTGAAATTACATCAACAATCACGACATAAACATGAAAAACCATCTTGATGTCAACCTATATTAATGACCACCGTCACGGTGGCTACTGGTTATCAATGACCGCCATTTGTAGTGATCATCTGTCAACGAGACAACCGTCCACCGCGATGCCTATCAAGGACAGCCATCATGACAATGGTCCTCATCCAAGGCAACCGATTGGACTTGTGAGGAAATTTAATATACACACCTCTAGTTACTTTTACAGTTGAAGCTAAAGAAAGAAAAGGACTATAACGCCCAATTTGTTTTAAGAAATTATTAATGTGGTTGACTAGTCACTGTTAAATGGTGACGTGGTGCCAACATGGTGTCTTACATCGCTTTTTCAAAAAATATAAAATAGAACAAATTGTAGAAGAAAGCAACCCTGATGACTTGACGGCCGGAAGCACTCGAGAATTTCAATGATTTTCACCCACTTGAAAATTGGATTAGATGGGTTGTCATAGGTATTCTCAAAATATCATTTGTAATCGAGGAAGAAATCGTTATTGAATATATTATTTTTTTGTTTTGAAGAAAATGACTTTACTACAAAATTAACTTCTAATCAATAAGAAACGATGATCAGGTGTCACTTGATAATGTGTTACTGATATCAATAATCTTAATTCTAGTTACTAGAGATTCCTTCTAGAGCAACTTGATATAAGCAAAAGTACGATAAGCCATTCGAAAGCATAATAATTTCATTATTAGTCTCAAAGCCAATATTGCTTGTGTTTTTTCATGTTTCAACTTGAATTGATCTTCCTTATGACCTTAACTATTTATTTTCAGTAGTGATTATATTATTTTACTTGCGATTATCTATATTTTGGTATTCGATTTATTCTAAAATTATCTTTTTTCTTATGTTATTTGTTTCTTTTCTCAAATGAAGGAATCTCATGGGATTAGGAAATCCCACAAAATGAGATTTGCAATTTTAATTTTTTGAAGAAAACCAGTTAAATAAGACCCTGTTTGTTTGTTTTCTTTTTTTCTGGTCATGAACACAATTTTGTTTTTTTTTGTTTTGGAGAACAAAAAAAGAACAAAATCGCGTTTATTTGCGTTTTTGTTCCAAATCTATTTTTTTGTTCCAGGGGAACAAATTTGGAAAGAAACAAGAAAAACTTATTTCTTATTTCGGAACACTTCCAAGAAACAATTTTTCCTTCTCCTATTTTTTTCTTCTCTTTCTTTTTCTTCTTCTTTTTCTTTGGCCAGTCGCCGGCCTCGGCCATGGCCTGCTACTGACCGTCGAGGGCCGGTGACCTCGCCGGAGCGTCGCTGGCCCCTGGGGAGGCTCGGCCTCGCCTTGGCTGAGCGACCTCGCCGCCTGGCGATGGCTTGACGAGGCCAAGCCTCGCTGGTGGTTGGGCGAGCTCGGCCTTGTCGGATCTGGGCGAGCTTGAGCTCACCCAGCCAAGGCGAGGCCAACCTCGCACCGGTCGACGATGCTCGGCCTCACCTGGGGCCGGCAAGCCTCGTCATGGTTGGACGAGGCCATCGGCTCTCATCGGCCGATCGCCAACCATAGTCGCGGTCAGCGACAGGCCAAAAGGAAAAATAAAAAATAAAAAATAAAATGAAAATATTAAAAAATTAAAAGAAACCAAAAAATTATACAAGTTTACCAAATATATTTCTGTTCTTTTTCTATTCCAAGAAAAAATTTACCAAACGCATTCTTCCGTTCAAGAATTATTCCCCGAAATAGAAATAGAAAATTTTTTAATAGAAACGTTACTAAACACACCCTAAGTTAACAGGCTTCCTTCAAATAATTTGAGATTGATAACCCACCATTTGAATTTTGGAATCTAACGGCACCATCACCTACTCTTTTCCCCAAAACAAATTGATTTGATGGATATGGAGTATATGGACAGATGAGACTAAGATCTATTATTAGCACAGAATGTAGATCTATTACTACTAACCTTCAATTCTCCGTAACACATGCCCTTTAACATAAAAAAATGTGAGGAATTGTTATGATATATATATATATATATATATATATATATATATGGCAAAACTTTGGATACTATTATCGGATAGTTATATAAAATAAAAAGAAAGACCAAAATATTACTTAATAACATAAAAATAAACTAAAAAATAAAAACTAGGAGAGGAATCGTGGGGGGCCAACCACAACGAGCTAATACTCTCTTCCGTTTAAGCCTCTCCTACATACGTGTTTAACTCGGTTTGACTATTGTAAACACACACAATTCCTATGTGGTGTGAGCCAATTAAAGTGCTAAAGTCTAAACTATTCACCTGTGCTTTGATACTATGTTACAATACTTAGCGCAAAAGCATACGCTAGGAGTGGGAAACTGCATGTAAATACAACACATTATAAGCACGCATTTTATCAATGTGAAATTACATCAACAATCACAAATAAACATGAAAAACCATCTTGATGTCAACCTACATTAACGACCACCGTCACGGTGGCTACTGGTTATCAATGACCGCCATTTGTGGTGGTCATGCGTCAACGAGACAACCACCATCACGATGGACGCGTCAACGAGACAACCACCATCACGATGGACGCCTATCAAGGACAGCCATCATGACAATGGTCCTCATCCAAGGCAACCGATTGGACTTGTGAGGAAATTTAATATACACACACACCTCTAGTTACTTTTACGGTTGAAGCTAAAGGAAGAAAAGGACTATAACGCCCAATTTGTTTTAAGAAATTATTAATGTGGTTGACTAGTCACTGTTAAATGGTGACGTGGTGCTGACATAGTGTCTTACATCGCTTTTTCAAAAAATATAAAATAGAACAAATGTAGAAGAAAGCAACCCTGATGACTTGACGGCCGGAGGCACTCGGGGATTTCAATGATTTTCACCCACTTGGAAATTGGATTAGATGGGTTGTCATAGGTATTCTTAAAATATCATTTGTAATCGAGGAAGAAATCGTTATTGTATTTATTATTTTTTTGTTTTGAAGAAAATGACTTTACTACAAAATTAACTTTTAATTAATAAGAAACGATGATCAGGTGTCACTTGATCATGTGTTACCGATATCAATAATCTTAATTCTAGTTACTAGAGATTCCTTCTAGAGCAACTTGATATAAGCAAAAAGTACGATAAGCCATTCGAAAGCATAATAATTTCGTTATTAGTCTCAAAGCCAATATTGCTTATGTTTTTTCATGTTTCAACTTGAATTGATCTTCCTTATGACGTTAACTATTTATTTTCAGTAGTGATTATATTATTTTACTTGCGATTATCTATATTTTGATATTTGATTTATTCTAAGATTATCTTTTTTCTTATGTTATTTGTTTCTTTTCTCAAATGAAGGAATCTCATGGGATTAGGAAATCCCACAAAATGAGATTTGAAGTTTTAATTTTTTGAAGGAAACCGGTTAAATAAGGCAACAAGCTTCCTTCAAATAATTTGAGGTTGAGAACCTACCGTTTATTGTAGACTGAATAGTCAAAACCCACAAAAAAAATTACTTATCTCTAAATTAGATCTTGTCCCCTCCTCAAACTTTGTTGGACCTTTTATGTAATGATGCCCATTTATCGGGCCTCTCATCTTTGCTTGGTTAATAAAATATTTCCGTTTCTAATCAAAAAAAAAGTTTAACAGGTTTCCTTCAAATAATTTGATGTGGAGAACTCACTGTTTGTATTCTGGAAATTAACAGCACCATCACCTACTCTTTTCCCATTGCCGACTGCTTGGTAACAGGTTTCCTTCAAATAATTTGAGGTGGAGAACTCACTGTTTGTATAATTATTAACATACAAAACGACCATTTTTGCGTATTGCGTAGGGGTGAGCGGTTCCCGGTTCCAGTTCGGTTCCGCCTAGAACATGGAACCTAGCCTCGGGTATAGGTTCCTCATTTTTTTGAACCTGGAACCTACCCGTCAGAACCAAGAACCTGGAACCTACCCTGTCACAGGTTCTAGGATCGGTTCCAGGTTCCAACAGGTTCTTTTTTTTTTTTTTTTTTTCATTTTTAGTTTTAAAAAACGAAAATGAACGCAGCAATAAAAAACAATCTTATGCCTCTTAATCCTCACTCTTTTTTTGAGCTTATCCTTCAAATCATGATTAACACAGAATATAGCTTGAACTCACCATGACAGACTCGACACCTTGACAATCCTTCAAGGAGCAGTACTCCAAAACTGTAGATGTCTAATTTTTGTGTGGGTTTCCGAGTTTTCATGACTTCGGGAGCCCAATAACCTACACTTCTAGTTCTAGGAGGCACTGTAGGAGTGCAGATCAGAGGAGTCAGGCCAAACTCTGAGATGCAACCTTCAAGGTATGTTGCCAGGGATAAACCTCCCACCACTGGCCGAATGGATGTGAGCAAAGCCTTTAGCCACTCCTAGAGAAATCTTCACCTGCGATGCCCAGTCTAATAGTTGTCTCCCACCTTCTGCAAATCATTATTAGAAGGTAACTGTCAACAATGCAACGAATAGGAGACAACCTACACTTTTTTCAACAAACCTTCCCCATGTATCCCACCTCACATTGTCGTGGTCGAGATAATCATCCGCGTATGACAAGTCTCCAACATACAATAGAGTCTGTCCTTTCTGCGGATTATGCTCATAATGGGCGAGTGGTTTGAATCAAAAGTCTGACTAAGATCCCCTGCAATGGTCATTGGCATGCTGAGCACAGAAAGTAGAACTGTGGATGCATGTAAATTACCGGCAGAACTAAATTTGCTGCGACTTACTGATGAAAATGATTATCAAAACTAAATGATTCTGCAAAGACTCATAGTATATACACAGGAATGAGCTTTTGAAGCTACTCTGAGTCTCTGAGTCATTGACTATCTATGCATGACAATATGATTTACTTTACCTATGAGACCGAAAGTATATGGAACATCAGAGCCAACCTCTGGAGGAGTAATGAACCAGAACTGTTGGACCGTGTATCCAATTCCAACCTCATAATAGTATTTAGTGATGTACTGCAAGTAAACGGAATAAACATCAACTACATTTACCAAATTTTGGAGACCAGGCACCAAAAATTAATATTTCTGGAGGAATTCAGAAATTTACCATCAAATTTTTGAGGGTGCAATGGTGGATGTAGCCAGAAGTATAATTGTAGAACTTATAATGATTAGCTTTGCCCTTTGCCTTTTTCTTGTGCTCGCTGTTTTCACTCCAGTAACGCACTGCATTGGATCCAAGTTCATCCGGAGTCACCCATGACACAATCACTCCTTTTCCTACATGATCTCATTGGGTGATATGTACCTAAAGACTTGCGCCAAAATCAAAACCAAATCAAAAATCACAACGAATAGAACAAAATTAACAACAGTGACCTCTAACATTAATTCACATCGAATCCGAAACCAAATTAATGCGACTCTAGCTCATCCTAGTGTGTCTACACATGGATGTAAACCATTTCACAAGTCACAAATGAACAGAAGGAAAAGCTTGTGCTATACTGAAAGAAAAAGCAAGAAAACAAGCTCAGTTGAGACCTGTTGAGGGGCATTATGGCCAGGAGGCACTCGGAAAACATCGCTATTTAGAGGTATGTCCACGGTTTTCTCTACTTTACAGACAAAAGTGCTGGTCTCCCCTCCACTGCACAAATCGGCCCCATTCAACACCAGAACAAGAACAGCCCCAACAATAGCCACTGAACAACAAGATGAAGATCCCAGAACAGCCATCTTGGTCTTATTTTGGGATACGGAAGAACCTACGTGACACAACCCCACAAATTCCCTTCCCTCACTATGTACGTACTTGGATTAGGGCACACAAGCATGACACTCACATCTCAGAAATCGACCAATTAAAGCAGCTAAAATGTTAGATTAGATCTAATAGTTAAGAGCAGAAACAACAAGAGATTAGACCTGCGATTGAAGCTGGAGGAGGCGAGTTTCTTCGGTGTTGAGGGCGGCAAGCGATATCAAGGGACATCGGGCGGCGTCGAGGGGGTCGAGCGGGTGTCGCGGGGGCCGTGCGGCGTCGAGGGGCCGAGCGGCGTTGAGGGGCGTTGAGCGAGCGTCAAGGGCATCGAGGGGGCCGAGCAGGCGTCGAGGGGGCCGAGCGAGCATTGAGGGGCCTAGAGGGGTCGAGGGTGGCGGACGGTGCGACAACTCGTCGGGCTCAACGGCGAGATGGCTCGTCGGACGAACGGTGAGTGGTGGTGGTTCGGTGGCCAAGAGGTGGTAGTGAGTAGGGCGTGGGGCGGTGGTGTGGTGGTGGGTTAAGCAGCAGCCAGCAAGAGGAAGGAAGAAGAAGAGGAGGAGGAGGAGGAGGAGGAGAAGGGAGGGTTCGGCCGAGAGGGGGGGGAGAGGAGGAGAGAGAGAGAAGAAAAGAAAAAGTTGGGGGGCAAGGAAGTGACGTGAGGAGGAAAAAGGGGGAAAAGAAAAGAGAGAGAGAAAGAAAAGGGGAGGGGGAAGATTTCGACAGAAAGGGAGATATCACGTTGGGGGAAGTGAGGGGCTATGATTTTTTTTTTAATTTTGACCGGTTCCGGTTCCGGAACCGGGAACGCCGGTTCCCAAAAAAAGGGAACCGGAACCGGAACCGGGCTTTGTGGAACCGGGAACCGAACCGGACCCTCCTCCGGTTCGGTTCCGGTTCCCGGATAACCCAGGAACCATGCTCAGCCCTAGTATTGCGTGGGCGGTCAGATGGAAAAAAATGTTAAACTGAGGAAAAACTAAATCCATTCAATGCTCAGACACTCACAATGGATGCCAACCACAGCAGAAACATTTAATCCGTGTCGTACTTCGACGTCCTTCGAGCATTTACTGAATTTAGTCGGAATTTGTTCTTGGGAAATTGGATTAATAATTAAATATGTTGGGATTTAATAAAAAAAATAAAATAAAGAACGTACGTGGACAAAAAGCCTAACTTTGAAAAGAAAAGGACAACATTAGCCGGAACAAAAAGGACATACTGAAGATCTTCCTTTCAGCTTATTTGAAGTTTAGTTAAAATAGAGAAAGCTAGTTTCAAAGAGGGAAAATGTCACAAATAATCTCTATATTTTTACTCAATGTACAATTTCGTTCCTGAACTTTGTAATTTGCTCAATTTGATCCTTAAACTATTGATAAATATCCGATTTAGTCCTTGAACTTTGATCGGCTCAATTTGGTCCCTAAACTATTGATAAAATGTCTGATCTGGTCCCTGAACTTTCGATCAGCTCAATTTGGTCTCTGAACTATTGATAAATTGTCCAATTTAGTCTTTCGTTACTGTTTTTCCTTTTCTTTTCTTTTTTTATTCTCTCTTCCTTCCGCCGGCTCCGGCGGAGGGAAGCCGGCGTTTGGCAAGGGTCGCCCTAGCTGGCGATGGGCAAGGGCTGGGCGACCCTCGTCGGACGCCGGCTTCCCTCCGCCGGAGCCAGCAGAGGGAAGAGAAAAGAAGCAAAAAAAAAAAAGGGAAAAATAGTAACAAAAGATTAAATCGAACATTTTATCAATAGCTCAGAGATCAAATTAAGCCGATCGAAAGTTCATGAACTAGATCGAATATTTTATCAATAGTTCAGGGACCAAATTGAACCGATCGAGAGTTCGGGAACTAGATTGGACATTTATCAATAGTTCAGGGACCAAATTGAGCAAATTAAAAGTTCATGAATGAAATTGCACATTGAGAAAAAATATAGGGACCATGTGTGACATTTTCCCTTTCAAAGATTAGGATATTTGGAAACTTTTTCAAGTTTTTATGCGTTTGATGCTGAAGAAATCGTACCAATGAAAAAAAATTTGGAAATTCACTTATAGTTCTTAGAGTTGGGAGTTGACTGTTGGTTACCAGCACGTGTCGCATGACTCACGAGTTGGCTAATCCTATTGGACCCTTGCAAAGCCACGTGTTGGGAAATAATTACCTTACCTGACAATGGTGTCGAATCGCTATCGGTTTGGTCATCATCGCTAAACGACCGGCAAAGCATTTGTATTCCCATTCCATTCGACGTTGGTTTGGATGTGTCGACGCATTTCAATTAACAAATTATGAAAATCAAAGTCTAAAAGAGGGTTGACATCTGTCCGGACACAAAGTTAATCCAATCCTAAATTTTTTTTATTTTTTAATTTAATCCTAGATTTTTGCACGAAATTCCATAGTCATTTTGGCCAATTGCCAAAATCCACAAGTGCCTAGCCGAGAATTAGAAATTGCAAAATGCAGAGCACGTACTTTGAAGTTTGCTAGCGAGGAGGCTACAAACTCAAATAATTTGAACATTGAACTTCTCAAATTTCTTTTCATTTTATTCATTTTTTGAATTATTCAAATCGTTCTGCACCTATGCAAGGCTCGTTGGCGAGTAGGCTGATGTTGTCGTCAAGACAAAGATGATACAGAGCGAAGGAGGATATGTGTAGCTCAACATGTATGTAATATAATGTTATGATTCATCTTTTATGAAACCGATTCTCCTTTAACCGATGTAAATATATGGACCTCAACTTTGGAAGCACCTATTGAGGATGCCCATTAAAAGTGGAATTTCAAAGTTGAGGATGGAGAGTGACAACTCACAAAGACTCAAATTGGTTTAAAAGACTTTCAAATATAATTCAAGTAATCGGAGAAAACTTGAAACAGTCCAGACTTGTCAAAAGAACATTGCAGATCCAGGACTAAGAAGATTTTTAAAATTCAACATTGGCGATCATGTATTTTTGAAAGTTTCAACGCCGGTTCTCTCCGTTATTCGTGGTGTATGTGGACATTGATGACCAAATATCGCACATTGAGAATATTTGCCACGAACGAAGTGGATCCTCCAATAAGTTTTCCATGGCATCGCCAGGGAAGCTTGTAGGTCCTCAAAGCTGGAGATGGTGTTTCGCATGTGTCCAAAAGTGAGGATATTTTCTGAAATTTCCTCAAAATAAAAAATGAAAAACTATAATTGCTCTTTTGCGTGAGGGATGCTTTTTGCTTTCTGTCTTGGCATCTTTTTGCCTTTTCGTGATGTCAAGTTCTACCGGCATGTGGGCTGGTAAGGAGTAAATCTAACAGAAACTTGCTATCTACATAATCATCTCAATTATTACAGAACTGGATAAGGGAAACAAAACGTTGATTCAATAACTCAATCTAGGAACTGAGTTAACTTATGGTTGAGGACAGTGCCATAAGGCGTGTTAACTCAGCCATGGGCATTCAACCCACCCCTACTCACTCTAGGTGCGGGAGGCTACTATACCTGCCTACTCAGTAGTAGCCAGAACTGATGTTCTGATGTAGCGTCTACCTTCACCACCGTAAGACCCCCTAATCCCCTGTCTATCTTTGTCTTCCCTATAAAGAGGGAATAGGAGGACAACATGGGGTCTTTCACCTCAGGGCGATTCTCCTGCCTCTTTCCTCCGTACATCTCAATTATTACAGAACTGGATAAGGGTAACAAAACATTGATTTGACCAAAATTTCATAGGGAATGGGAAGCCATACCCTAGAAATAGGTAGAAATAAAACATCAGTCTAGGTCTGATTCAATAACTGCAGGAAAAAGTGAAGCCAGCGAATTGAAAAACCGTGATACCACTAACAAAATGGAGGAAATGGAGGAAATGGAGCAGAACCTGCCACATGCGACAACAATACCATCAAATTTTCTTCCACTAGCGCTATGAACCTGCTGCCCAATTTCCCTTATAGCTTCGATATATCCCCTAAAAAGTCAGAATTCTTTCATGAAGAACAGATATCATAGTATTGAGAAGGACGTCAAAATTCTAAAAGTTAAATCAACACATATAAGAGCTAAAATTAATTAATTCGACACCGTTGAGAGATAAGCTAAGGAACCACATAAAAGCAATGAACGAGAACTATCAATAAAGCTATACCAACCCCAAAATCAGAGGAGTTGAAAAATTAAATTGTCTGCACATACAAAGAAAACATTTAACATTACATATAATTAGAAGAAGAGGTGTAAGAAGTCGGATTATCCATTCAGAAAACCATATGACTGCCAGAAAGGCTTCACTCAAGGATGGCACAGACCACTGTGCCCACGTATATCGAGAAAGGCTCCACCCTCAAGATTAGGGATGCAGCTACTAAAATTATTCTAATTAGGAGATGGCATAATTTAACCTCAGATCTACCGCATCAAAAACAAATCGAGTCAGTGGCAAACTCAATTGCAGCCTAGAGAGTACATTTTGTGGACCATATTGCCATGTGAAGATCAACTAGTAAGAATCCTGAAAATTCTCCCATTTCTATAATCCAGAGCAATAGAACATTTTCCAAATTTTAGAGTCACTCGACTAAACACGTTTTGATGATGTAGCGAAAGATAAGCTAGTAGCATTGGTATACAAAATTGCCAAAATTTTAAAAAATAAAACAGAGTATGATCAGTCAGACTTTTTGCAATAATACCTTGAATGCGCAACTTACTAGCTTTTATGCAACTTCTCATTGATTCTAGAACCCCTCAATTTACTAGGCACACCTCTAGTTATTAGGCACAACATTATGCAACATCTTATTGATCAATTGAACTTTTTGCAAAGATGGAAAGATAGGCACCGCAATGGTATTGACTAAGCACCATATTTTATATATTAGGGTTGAAGAAAATCTCAGTCATGTCAAATATGAGAAACCGACAAACAAGTAAACCTGAGAAGTAAGCAAAGCTGCCTGAAGAAAGTGCTGGAAAGAACCAGTCGACTGAAATTAATTGACTTTGACTGATAATCTAGATGGTCAATATATCCATTTTAAACACAAGATGCATATAGAATGAAGAAGAAACGTACAGCCACTAATAATTATGCTCACCATGTCCCCGGCGAATTTGATCCGCCGACAGGAATGACATAGGGCTTTCTTCCTTCCTTAAGCAACTTTTCTTTTAGGATTTCAGTCAGAGTCTGAAATCAAATTCAGTAAGGCAAGCACAAATTTCGAACCTTTTCCGAACATGGGAAAGCACAGTTCACTCTATCAAGTTTTATTAACTTGTTAGCATAAGATTCTCGCCCTTCGAGAGTGCATTGTAGATTCACTAGATTGTCAAAACATTATAAAAATGCCCTCCACAAACAGAAATTAGAAAAGCTAATCAGCATGTTATCCAAGCAATATTTTCTTTGTGTGGCAATATCCAAGAGTTGCTCAGATGTGCCACTTTCCAGTTAAACAATTATATCTGATCTTGGAAAAAGAGGAGATATTACAAGCAGAAGACAATAAGAAGCAGGTACAAACCATAAACCCAGTTTGGCATATTCCTCTTTTGATATAAGTTGAACATGAGCTCCCACCAATCTCTCAACCGGGAGATTACCCGTAAGTCCAGGATCTTTGTCTACAAGAACCTGCAAGTATACAATTGTTGTAGTAATTGTTCCCCTGGCTGATGTTGGGCGCAGAAAAGGAAACCTGACCTTGGAGGTACGTAGGATAAGATGACAATCGAGATTCAAATACTTTGCAGCAACAGCAGTTGCACGACAATGATTGCTTTGGATACCCCCAGTTGTTATACAATCAGCACCTTGGGCCACAGCATCGGCCAGCAGGAATTCCAATTTCCAGACTTTGTTGCCACTCAATTGCATGCCCGAAAGGTCATCCCGCTGGAAATCTCAAGTTTTCTCTCAGCGTTAAAAGTCAAGAAGAAAGAGTGAACAGAAGCCAAACCTTGAATGGCCTATAGAAGAAAAAACAGACAAATGTTCATATGCAACATTGTTGGTATAAGATGTCTAGCTCCAGATTATGTATCATGAAAACTTTCAAAATCTATATACAAAGGGTAAAAAACAGAGGAACAACAACAAAACCATGAAACGACAACCAAAAAGAAACTTTAACTGCACCCAAAGAAACTTGCATTGTCTGAGTTTCAAATATATTCCATCAAACAGATGATGACATGCATAGACCCCTTATCCGAGCCAAAGCTTGTGCATTATGATGTCAACCACAATGCAATGCCGAGCTAGAATAATTCACATGTCAATCATAAAACGTTTGATACAGGGATTAAATGTTTGCACAGCCGTTCATCACATTGCATATCGTGTGCTGCGAAACCCATTTTGACCAGATAAGTTGCGAAACCTCATGATTCAGGAAGGTTAAACTTAATCGGGGGGAGTAGAAGGACCTGGGAATCACCTTTAACCAAACCTCGGTGCCTTTGGGTAAATTCGGAAGGTTCCATCTGCGAATTGGAGTAGGTAACTGTCAAGAAAAAAGATCCAACACGACCACACTGTCAAATCATCAACTAAAGAGAAGATTAAAAACAAGAAAAAGGAAGCATCGGCATAGAGTCTTTAAAACAAGATGAAATCAAAATCATGAACATGGCAAACCGGCAGCAAAAGCAAAGGTCAAAGTAAATGAAGATCATCGGAACTCAGCAAAACACACGAATCTGTCTCCCAGACACAGCCACGAATTCGCGAAGTAAAAGCAGAGCAACAACATAGATAGCCAACATTGAATACAAGAGCTAATATAAACTCATCATGTCTTTAAAACAAAGACGAAATCACGATATCACGAACACGGCGAATCAGCAGCGGAAGCAAAGCAAAAACGGAATCGAAAATCACCGTAACTCAGCAAAACACACAAACGATCACACTGTCCCGTGAAAACCGAGAAACCACGTACGTGTCCGAGAGAGAAGACGTGAGAAGGGATCGGGCTGCGGTGAGACGCCCAGGGAGGAGGCGAGTAGGGCTTCCTCGCGAGGAAATTGAAGCCGGCGATCGTGCCGGCGATCGTGCCGTCGATGCCGTCGCCGCACTCTCTGGACTCCATCGCGCTCGGGCCCGTGCTTGAATCGATGATCGCTCGAGCGCGAGCGAGGGTACTCCAATGGCGTCGGAATTTGCAGAGAAGGCGTTCGTGGAAATTCCGGTGAGTGGTGGGAAGAGGAGCGAGGCTGAGGAAGCGAGACTTGACGCTGCAGGCGGACGAAGACAGCATTTCGTTTACGAGGAAGGTCCAAATTAATTGTCAAAAAATGCAAAGTATTCAGACAATTTAATTTTATGATGCATTTGCACATAATTTCATTTGCTTTAGATTAGGGGAAAAGTGGTGGCATATAGTGTCTATAAATTAAAATGTGTCTGGCAAAAAAAAAAATTTGTTATTCAAATTAACATATCTCTCTATATATCATTTGTTCGTCTTAATATATTAGATATGCCCGCTGCAATAAAAAAATAGGAAAAATGACACAAATATTCTTGAATATTGACCCAATGTGCAATGTGGTCCCTAAATTTTTAATTTGTTAATGTGGTCAATAAATTTCAATCTAATGTATAATGTTTTCCCTAGATTTTTAATTTGTTCATGTGCTCTTTAAAATTTTAGTAAATATTCAATATAATCCTTAAATTATATAAAATTATTCATCGTTGTCCTTCTAATAATTCGAGTTCAGGTACAACATTGAGTATTTTTATATAGTTCAAGGACTAAATTGAATATGTACCAAAATTTTAGGGACCACATTAAAGAAATTTAAAATTTGGGACGACGTTACAATTGGACCAAAATTTAGATCATATTGAAGAAATTGGAATAATCACACAAATAGTTAATAAATTTTGACCAAATGTGCAATGTGATCCTTGAACTTTTAATTTATTTAATGTGATTTATGAACTTTTGGTACATGTTCAACTTATATTTCAATGTTGTGTTTTCATTAATTCAAGTTTAGAGACCATATTGAATATTTTCATATAATTCAGGAACTAAACTGAATATGTTTTAAAAGTCTATGAACTACATTGAATAGATTAAAGTTCATATACCATATTGCACATTGAGTTTAAATTCACGAACTACATTGAACAAATTAAAAGTTGAGGGATTGCATTGCACTTTGAGTCAAAGTTTAGGACTATTCGTGTCATTTTTCCAACAAATTAAAAGTTCGAGGATTACATTGCACATTGAGCTAAAATCGAAGGGCCATTTGTGTAATAATTCCTAAAAAGGAAAGTGGAAATGATTATTGATGCAAATTAATTTTGTAAATTATCTTTTTTTTTTTCATTCAAACTAAATAGTTTTTACAAATCACGACATTTGTATTTCGGGGACTTGGAACACCACGATCGTTGCATGCATCTTGGTTTTCACCTTCTATTTTGCAGAAAGAATCTCCTTATATTCTGCAATAATTGTGACATATGTATAATTCTTGAGTCAATATTACAATAACGTTTTTCTTCAACGTAGTCAAGGCAATTCTTTATTAATTTATTTGGCATTCCATATTAATAGGTATTACGAATAAATGCACAATGGGTCTTTTAAATTTTGCAAATCTTTCAATCCGTTTCGTTAATTTTTCTTCCACGTGTCTTAAAATGAAGTTTTGTATTTTTCAAGTGGGTTCTTCCGTAAAATTATGAAAAAATTTATTGAGGTGACCTTGATTGTCGGTAAATGTTAATGTGTTCACTTATGTGGCATCTTACATGATAATTAGGGAAGGAAGCAAACAATTGAGAGGGGAATAATGGGAATTGTATTCATGTGTGTTAGGATGTTCTAGGGACAGTATGACAAGTATGCATATATACTCAAAGTATTCTCGTGATTAATAGGGTAGTTGGTAGATAGAGATCAAATTTCCACCATTAGATAAAAATATATGTATGGTTGTTACTAGAGATTGATAAGATTGTAGGTAGATAGAGAAATTCAATCTCCATCTTTAGATAAAAGACAAACGTGCAGTTGTTACTAGAGATGCTCAAGTATATAAAGGAATTATTTCCTGCTCATTTAAAGAATTGAAGCATTCTCTTTCAAACCTTCCCTCTTCAGAATAGCGAACACATAAAAGGGCTCAAGGGGAAGAAACAAGCAGGAGATTCGCCTTAGGGTGAGTGGAATTACAAAGAAAGAGATAAAAAAATTTGTCTGATGATTGAATTCTCATATACAAATCTATGCTTACGTTTTGTAAATTCTGGACCTCTTTAGCACCATATCCAAATTCATGTTAGGGAGTAGTCGCAAATAATCACAACCATTCAGTATGTACATTTCAAGAAATGTTTGCTCAGTAAACCCATTAAATTTTTTATTCTCCAGTAGGTTGGAGTACTTGAACTCATGGCCTCCCCCAGAATTGTTCATTTGAAAGATTATGTGAAAAATTAAACATATACAACCACAGAAAACACTCAGGGTCAAAAAAGCTATATTTTTCTTAGGGATTGCGTGTTGAAATGGATAAATATAGCAAGAAGCAGTATGAGATAGCTCACTCTAGGACAGCCAAATGCTACAAGATCCACGTCGTGTATAAGTACAGATCTGTCCATAGATTGCCAAAAAAGTCATTTGAGCATCTGTCTCATAAGGGGCAACAACATAAGAAATGTCTTCCTCCTTCAAGTCCTTCCACATGCAACGATACCAATCAAAATGCGATAAATTCATTGGGAATGATACCTTTTAACTTACTTTAACCACACATTGTATGACCAGGTTCATAGCTTGATTAGCTTGTGTACTATTAAAGGGGTGATTTTTACTGCATCTTTGTAGCACCAAGCAGCAGAAGCTTTTTGTCCTTCTTACTCAAGCTGATGAGCATTAACAAGAGATTTATTCCTGGACTTTTCACACTCTCTTTTCTTCACTCTTCATCGGGGGCATACGTCCACCAAAAACAAGAATCGGTGTAACTTCATCTCGCTGGAGCAATTTTACTCTGTTCATGAAGAATTCGATGAGCCTGAGAGACACCAAGAAAGCGTGAATGCACCTGAACTAGGACATCTCATAATAGAAGAACATAAACCATTTCGGCATTATGGGCCTTCATGTGTTTATTATGAACATAACTAAATAAAAACACTTCCCAACTCAACCATAATTCTCCCAGTCAACGCATGGAACATTCTTGCTCAAGCATAAAGTTGAATTGCCGATTGGCGATATTTCAATTTCAAATTCAGGAATTTCACTTCCTTACGACACCCAATTACCTACTACAGCTCTTTTGACCATCAAAGTCACCAGGCAAGAAAAGCATATGAGGCAAAGTCACCAACAAATTAAGAAGAGCCAACTCATACCGCTTTCTTTGTATATGCTGAGACCAATCGAAAGTCATAGTGAAAAGATATGCTTGGTAGAAGTTTCATGTCAAAACTGCCACAGATTGTAAAATTGAAGAAAATAAGCGGGAGTTAAAGCAATAATTTCGAATGGCTTGTTTTATCATTGCGTTGCATTCTCATGACAACCATTGGGTTGTCCACATATGGTTCCCTTTGGTTTATGTAGTAAGGTAATTAAATTTTCCTTTGGCATTAATATAGACCTTCACAGCTTGAGCCCATAAAAAGTAATTGGAGGATCCATTAAATTTATGGTGATATATAATTTTAAAATGCAAAAAAAATAATAATAATAACATCACACACTTGACATACCTGTTTCAAGAAAAGTTTGCATCAAGTTAGTGAGGATTATTAGACTATGAATTGATTATTGAGCAAATCTAGTCATGTAAAACACATTAGTTATGCTATTAAGACATTCATAATATTCATAACAACTCTAAAATCTACAAATCTCATGCATATGCATATACGTTCAAGATAAGTATTTCTAAATTCAAAAATGCATAAAGCCCTACCAATTTCATGGGGGTGAATGCAAGACCTCAACAAAAACTGAGGAAATGAAATAAACAGCAAAGAATGATAAGTTTCCATGAGACCTTGGATGTACTTCGTTACCACATCTGCAATGGCAAGAAAAACGAGTGAAACTCGTTGTGCACGGTAGAACAAATCAAGAAATGAAATAAACAGTGAAGAAGAAGAACGCAGAGCCATTGCATGAAAGAGATGATCAATACTAACCATTGGGATCATTGATGAACTTCTTTCTAGCCATGAGACCCTAAAAGAAGACACAACCCCAATCCCACGGGAGTAGTGAGCTTTTCTTCACAATGTTATCATCTCCTCAAGCCATGCTTTTTGAGAATGCGAGATCGGTCCTTGAGAATAATGGCAATTGCATGCTCGAAAGTTTATCCCGCTGAAAAATGGCAAATGTTCTCAGTGTTAAAAAGTCAAAAGGATAAAAAAGTGAAGAACAAAAGCCAAACCTGCAATGGCCTATAGATGAAAAGACTAACAAAATGTTCTTATGCAACATTATTGGGAGAAGTATACTATCAGTGCCATAAGTTATGTACGGCGCTCACTTTGATGTCAAAAGTTTCCGTTAGATCACTTAAATGCCAAATCGGAGGAAAAAACGATCACTTTAATGCCACTGACGAGAGACTCCAGCCAAAATGATTACGTGGCTTTTATATTTAAAAAAAAATTGAGAAGCCTTTTAAACGACGTCGTTTTGTGTCCTCCTTAAGACAATGATGTCGTTTTGCGGTCAAATGTGGATGGCTTCACAAAAATGACGCTGTACAGCTCATTTGGGATTGAAATTAGGGTTTTTTTTGTTCAATCCTTGCCAACTTAGCTTGCTCAGCCACCGTCGCTTGGCCACCATGCTCAACTACCATCACTCGGCCACCATCACTCGGCCTCCATTGTAGTCGCTCGACTAGGTGAGCAAGGAGAGGCTAAGGTTATTTCTCGGGCAAGAAGCGATGGGAAAATAGAAGGCAAGGGTAGAGGAAGAAGATGAGGAAGAAGGGGGGTCGAAGGTGCAGAGAGAGAGAAGACGAGGAGTGCAAGGGAAGCGAGGAGGGCGCAGATAGAGATGGTAGATTGGGCTTTGCTCAGAGAGTGGCTGGTGCTGGTGTCGTTCTTTGGGGAAGAAGATGACCCTGCCATGGCTTCTCTCTCTCTCTCTCTCTCTCTCTCTCTCTCTCGATTTGGGGATTTAGGGTTTCGATTTTGGGGGAAAGACACCAAACAACGTCGTTTTGTAGTTCACATGCTGACTGTACTCTTCAACAAGCCACATCAGCGTCAAAAATTAATATAAAAAAAAAGTGTCACGTTGGATTTCTGGTCAATCTGATCGGAGTTGGCACTAAAATGATCATTTTACAAACTTTTTGGCACTTAAGTGATCCGATGAAAACTTTTGGCACCAAAGTGAGCGTCGTACACAACTTATAGCACTGATCGTGTACTTCTCCCCAACATTATTTGTTAGAGTAATCGAAATTAAACCACATATTCATCTAATCTAACAACTTAGACTTTTAGAATAGTTGGTTGTGATCCTACAAAATCTCACATAGTATCGAAGCAAGATGCCCTTTAGGCTTAGGCTAAAGTCCAACTTATGCATGAGAGAGAATGTTAGAGTAATTAAGTATTAAATCACATTTTCATCTAACAGCTTAAGTTTTTAGATTATGTATAAGATATCTAGCTATAGATTATTTATCATGAAAAGCTTCAAAATCTATACACAAAAGGAAAAGAAAGAGGAACGATGATGATTACGAAACAACCAAAGAGAATTGTATAATAGCACCCAAAGAAACTTGTACTGTGTGAGTTTCAAATGTATTTCCTTCAAACAGAAACGATATGCATAGACCTAGATTTTGTTCGAGCCAAAGCTCGAGCAAAATGATGTCGATCACATGCAATGCCAAACTAGAATAATTCACTTGGCATTTTTCATGAAACTTTCAACGCGAGATTAAATATTTTTGTGCAGAGATCTTCATCATATTGCATATCATTTTGACCAGATAAGTTGCAAAACAAACTCAATTCATGAAGATCAAACTTAAGAGGAGGAAGTAGAAGGGCCCGGTTATCACCTCTAAACAAACCTCAGTGCCTTTCGGTAAATTCGGAAGGTTCCATTTGTGAATTTGAGTAGGGAACTATCAAGGAACGCGACCTTACCGTCATATCATCAACTATTGTGAAGGGAGATTAAAAACAAGAAAAGAAGCATCCTGTGGACTGAGGTGAGAAGCCTGTGGGGGAGGTGAGAAGGGCTTCTTAGTGAGGATATTGAAGCCGGCGGTCTTGCCATCCATGCCGTCGCTCCTTTCTTTGGACTTCATTGCGCTAGGCCTGTGCTAGAACTGATCATTCCAACATGAGGGAGAGTACTCCAATGGCGTCGGAAGCTGCAGAGAAGGCGTTAGGAGGAGGAGTGAGGTTGATCAAGCTAGACTTGATGATGCAAGCGGACAACGACAGCATTTCGTTCACGATGAACTCAAGGGTCTAAATTAATTGTCAAAATGTACAAGTGAATTAATATATTGGCAAATGATGAGTTATGCCCCGACAACAAAAGATAATATCACATTGCATATCGATCACGCGAAGCGCGGATCCCCGGCCCTCACAAGTTGCATCGGGGCTCTCCTCCACCACCGCCTCCGCTTCCAGCAAGAGACTCACCACTCGATTCACTAGATCCTTGTCGATGATTGAAGACTTTGTTGAAATATAATATGCAGAAACGACAGGATCTTGAAATTTCGTCAACGTGAAATCACCAGAGAAATAAATAATGAATAATATGACACTAGAAATTTACGTAGTTCGGTCCGAGTATCGGTACCTACGTTCACGGGGAAAGTTAGTAGCAAATAATCTATTATAATCGGAGAATCAAAGTTTACAATCACTTATACGCTCTAAGTGTTTCTCACACTTAGATTTAAGCTCAAACCCAAAGTGTTTATAAATAAACAATTCACTTGGACGTAAACTCAAGACACAAAGTCACTGCGCGTTCATGCTCAAAGAAAAATGCTCTACATACGCTAAAAACAAGAACCCCAGCATCTGTCTTTTTCTCCACGTACATATGGCTTTGCATTCTTTGTTAAAGACTTGTGCGGTGTGATGCTTCTTCTGGATGCGTAGCTTCCTTGCTTTTCCCGTGCGGCACTCTTCTGCTTTGCGGCTCCACACAAAGAAAGAAACCCCAAAGTTTTGCTTTTATATGTGTGTGCCTAGAGTCAACAATTCTTCTTCTATAGGTAAAAGGTAGAAACCCTCACTTTTTCTTTTATTTTATTTCCTCTTTTGTGCAGCTACGAGAAGTCCAAATCTTTTGTCTTCTAGCGTGCAATATTTCACCTCTTGTTTAAGACGTCTTCCACACATGAAATTTAATCCGTCCAAGAAACTCTTTCTCAACAAATTCGGCTAATAAATCAATATCCGAATTCAAACTCACAAGATTAATTTAAACAATTCTTCATTTAGGTTCGATGTTTGAAACCAAGTCATTGTGCTCATCATCCATACTGCTCTCCCAACACTCTGACGACGCTCACTCTCCATAGACGCCAATAGAGCTTAAGCAAAGCTTAAGTTTAGTCAAAGGAACAGAGTTAGTCATCATGTCTGTCGAATTATCTGCTATAGCAATCTTTTTCACAACAACATTACCCTTAGCTAAGACATCTTAAATGAAGTGGTACCTGATATTGATATGCTTCGTTCGCTAATGATAAGCTCGATTATACGCCAATATATATCGCACATTGATTATTACAGTGTATATCCACACTTTTTTTGTTCTAGCCCAAAGTCCGAGAGCAAAGTTCGCAACTATATCGCCTCCTTCAGTACAAAGGTTAGTACCATGTACTCTGCCTCAGTCGAAAACAAGGCAACGTGATCCTGTAATGATGCTTAATAGCTAACTACACCACTTGCTAGGGTAAACATGTATTGTGTTAAAAACCTGTAATCATCCAAGTCACTGACGTAATCTGAATCCACAAAACCAATGGTTTCACTACCATTGTTGTCCCTCCGGTACACTATACCTACGTCTGTTGTCCCCTTCAAATATCTAAAGATTCACTTAACAACTTCCCAGTGTGCTTTACTAGGACACTTCATATAGCCACTAACTACACTCATAGCTTGTGAAATATTAGGTCTAGTGCATACCACTGCATACATAATACTACCACGGCACTAGAATAAGGAACAAGGGACATAAGCTCCTCCTCTTCCTCAGTTTGCGGTGATAATTTATCCGAAAGTTTAAAGTACTTCACTAAAGGTGTACTTACAAATTTCGCCTAC
Organism: Eucalyptus erythrocorys; assembly: GCA_014182555.1. Classification (NCBI taxonomy): domain Eukaryota; kingdom Viridiplantae; phylum Streptophyta; class Magnoliopsida; order Myrtales; family Myrtaceae; genus Eucalyptus; species Eucalyptus erythrocorys. Next base: position 28,642,064 of record CM024604.1, read on the forward strand.
TGCATGTTAAAACGTGTCACAATCTTCTCAATATATTTCTTCTGAGATTGACGTAAAACTCCTACAGTCCTATCACGCAAAATCTCCATACCCAATATTTTCTTTGCAACACCTAAATCCTTCATCTCAAATTCAGTGTTTAACCGCCTTTTCACACATCAATATTAGACACATTCTTAGCTACTATTAATATATCATCAACATAAAATAATAGATAAATCAAAGAACCATTTTCCATTCTCCTAAAATAAACACAACTATCCATATCACTTTTCGAATAGTCTTGACTAGCCATGAAAGCTTTAAAATGCTTATACCACTGTTTAGGAGACTGTTTCTGCCCATACAAAGATTTCTTTAACAAGCAAACATGATCTTCCTTACCCGAAATAGCAAATCCATCTCGCTGCCTCATGTAAATCCACTCCTCCAACTTATCGTGAAGAAACGCAATTCTCACATCTAGCTACTCTAACTCAAGATTTTGCGAAGCTACTAAGGCAAGTAAAACGTGAATATAAGTATGTCTTACCATAGAAAAGAACTTTTCATTGTAGTCAATGCCCTCATGTTGGGTATACCCCTTCGCCACAAGTCTCGCCTTATACCTCGTTGTCTCGACACCGGGAATGCCCTCTTGCCGTTTAAAGACTAATTCACTTTCGACGATCTTTTGGTTCTTGGGTACTTTGACCAGCTCCCATGTTTGATTTCGATGGAGTGATTCCATCTCTTCACTCATAGGCCCTAGCGACTGCGATGACTCCAAACTGGCCATCGCCTCAGAGTAAGACGAAGGTTCATCTGTCTCCACCTTGTCACCCACAATCAAAGCATAAGTGATATATGTATAACCATAACGTAACTAGTGATTTAATTTGTCTTCTCTGTCTATCTGCAAATAGTGTGCTACGACTGTGTTGATTGTCCACTATCACCGATTTTAGGAACTGTGGCCTCATCTACAGTCTCAACTTCTGTTACCTTCAAGGTCTCTGGAGTCTTCACCTAAAGCTCCATCTCATTAATGACACCATGAGTTGTCTTCTCTACTAATTGTGTCTCAGAATTCCTTTATTGAAGCATTGCAGTCTTGTCGAAGATTACATCTCTATTGATTAGAAATCGGCTGATCTAGGATTAGTGCACCATAGTGATAGCCTTTCACCTCATGTGCATAACTCGGAAATATGCACTTCTTCGCCCTTGGCTCAAACTTACCATCACTCACATAAGCACACGTAAGACATCTAAATATATGTATCTAAAGTAATCAAAAGGTTTCCCTGACCATACTTACTCAAGAGTCTTCCACTTAATAGCAGATAGTGGAGATCGATTAACCAAGCAACATCCCATGTTTACTGCTTCAGCCCAAAATTTCTTACCAAGTCTTGAATGCGAATGCATTGATTGAGCTCGCTTAAGTAAAGTTATGTTCTTCCGTTCTGCGATACCATTCTGCTGAGGTGTCGTAGGTCCTGTGTGATGTTTCACAATCCCTTCTTTCTCACAGAATTTAGCAAAAACTTTACCACGGAACTTCATACCATTATCGATTTTCAGGCACTTAATCTATTTATCTCATTACTTCTCAATCAATGCCTAAAATTTCTTGAACCGATCAAATACTTCATATTTGTGCTTTAGAAAATATACCCATACCTTCCTCGAATAATCATCGATAAATGTCAGCATATATCGGGCACCTCCTTTTGAAGGAACCAAAGATGGGCCCTAGACGTCCGAATGAATGTATTCAACTAGTCGCTTGGTTGAATGAATAGCTGTAGTAAACTTAACTCGGCGCTGCTTCCCAAAATGCAGTACTCACATAAGTCCAGCTTCCTTGTCTTCTGACCTCTTAACAACCCTCTTTCACTCAGCATTGTCATACCCGCCTCACTCATGTGCCCCAAACGCATATGCCATAACTGAGTTAAGTCAAAGTCTGACTAACCTGATGAAACTGCAGTAGTTCTAGTCACGGTCTCTCAAAGTAGATGATAGAGAGTGTTCAATTTCTTCCCTTTTATCACTATCATGGTACCTCAAGAGATCTTTAATACTTCACCTTCAACGGTGTACTTACACCCGATGTCATCGAGTATCCTCAGAGAAATAAGGTTCTTCTTGAGCTTCAGTACATGCCTCACATTTGTCAATATGTACACCATCACATCGTGCATTCGAATTCAAATTGTTCCCATCCCCATAACCTTGCAGGCTACATTATTCCCCAAAAGAACTCTATCACTATTTGTAGCCTGATAAGTAGTAAACTAGTTCTTATGAGGTGTTATATGATAATAACACTCAAATCTAGCACCTATTCGTCTCCTTACGAACAAGTAGTCACATATAAGACGACTTCTACATCATTAGTGCTCCCCTCGGCAAAGTTCGCCACACTGGTTGTGGCATTCTGCCTCTCACCTTTATTCCTCTGTTTTGGACAATCTCTCCTGATGTTCCCTTCCTCGTGACACTCAAAACGCTTCACGCGTCCCTTGGACTTTCTATGGCATGATTTCAATCTACTTTTACCTCTGTTGCCACTAGGCCTTCGATATTGTTCTTTGCCTTGAATCGTTAGTGCTTGCACTACCCCTTGCGCTAGATCATCATCTCGTAACTTTCTCTGTCATTCCTTACATAATAGAGCGAACTTTACCTCTTCCGAGATAATTGTAGTATGCCCTTACGACAGTAAATCAATAAAGTGATCCCATAACTCTGGTAAATAAGCTAGCAACATCATGCCATGCTCTTCATCATCAAGTATCTTACCGACTATCACGGCCCGAACCTTAGGCACGCGCACATCCCTCAGTGGTCGAATAAAATTGCGACGTCCCAAGATGTGTCGCCAACTCTTTCTTTTTATCTTTCAATTAAGCACATGCGGAAGCGAATTAAATAAACACCCAAACAATCAATAAACACAAGGATAGTAGAAAGACAAGTAATTTACTTTCACAAACTAATATTCACATGTATATTAGGTCAACCCCACAAGTATATACACATAAATCTAGTCCAAACAGAACTACTGAGCCACCTACGCTCCCAATCCTTCCGCCTCGGGCTCCAAGTCCTCCACGACACCATCAAGGATGTCGATGTTCATAGGATGAGCTACCACCCATCCTCAGCTTCGACGGCAGGCCCGTCAAAACTCCACAGGGGACCTCCCAAGCCCCATTAGAATAGTTAAGGAACCACGCTTTAAAGCGATGAGGTACCCAATGACGGAGACCATCACCAGCCCAAATAGTGGTCACAACTAACTCTCAAGTCAAGTTGGTCCCTTAATAGGGAAATAAGAGGGCTCATAGTCTATATCCTTCGGGACCCCAAAACGTACAGGAAGCCTCTCCATTCTAAGGACCTGAAAAAGGGTTGACCACAATGGAGTGAAATAAATCTTAGTGAATCAAAACCCTTAACCCCGATTAGGAAGCAAATTCACCCAGAAACAACCTAAACAGGCATCACAAGCATCTTATCTCGCCTCGGCACATCCTTGCACATTAGTGTGCCACATATAGTATATGAATACAACAAGTGCATTTAAGAACTAGAACACGTCATTTCATCTTGCAAACAATCACATGGGTCCCGATTATAAAGTAAAACCATTATAACACGTCTCATTCCATGCTACACAATTTTGTCCCATAATCCAGCGCAGCTATTATAACCACTTAGGCGTGTCCCAATTATTACGATGCATCGGCCACAGCCAACTAAACAGTCGGCGGTCATCCGGCATAACCGGGCATTGTCCCGCTCCGTCGGGCACGGCAACATCTACATTTAGACAGTATTCCATAAAGGAGCATCAGCCCAACCTCCACTGTGATGTGGGGCATCCGAACTTAATCAGGCATCGCCTCCCCAACTCCCATTGGGTGACAGGTTCTGATAGTGACCACATGCACATGCACACTTGGCCGAGAACATCATGCTTTGCACTCAAATACCTCAATTTCAAATAATGGACTTAGCCAATTTTCTTCGTATTAAAACTTATCCCAATAATATAATTGTGCGTGGTGACATATTTAAATCGAACCAGTAAGCGTGGTACACTCTCATTTCAAAATTCCACGATTTTATATACTATATAAAATTTTGGCGTTAAAAACCGACACCCGGTATTTTTCTAATTAAATACCATAAAATCCAATTTTTGCAATAATAATCCATAACAATCATTAAGCACCCGATTACACAAATAAACAATCAATTTCACATATAAATTCAACCACGAGAATCAACGTAAGATTTCACTAGACGGCTATCTCGTCACAATTTACATTAATTATAATTAATTAAATAAATTGTAATTAATTAAATAAATCTAATTTAATTAACCGAACCATGGTTAATTGAACTAACCACGATCAACTAACCATGGTCAACTAACCATGGTTAACTAACTAACCCTGTTAACTAAACTAACCGAGGGTAGGCTAACTAAACTAACCCCTAACCAAACTAACCTAGCTAACTAACCAACCTAACTAAACTAAGCTAACTAACTAGTTCATCTAACTAAGAATAACCCATAATACTTAATTAACACTAAACTAACCTACTAAGTGTAATTAATCATCTAATCCAAGATTAGTGAATTAACTCAACGGAATTCAACGGCGACGGGTTCATGACAACGGCGTCGGAACGGCGGTGAAGACCCAAGCCTATGGCGTCTCCAACGAAGGATTGGCCAGGGCTGAAAACAGCCCACAAGGCTCATGGCTAAGGGGGAAAACCGATTCTGAGCTAAGCCCATCAAGATTCTAGTTCGGCTGGTCGAGGCTGCAGCTCGCGGAGGTGGCGGCTCCGCTGATGGCCGGGCGATTACTAGCTAACTAGTAAACAGCAACTAGATGTAGGACAACTGAAACGGGTAGACAAGGTAGTGGCTGTGACAGTCGGGGGACGACGGACTGAGCTGGTGATGCCAGACTGAAGACAGCGGGTTGGGTTGGTGGTTCAGTGATGGGAGCGGTGGACGACTAGCGATAGGACGGCTACTGGTCCGCTGGTCATGAAGATACAGGTGGATAGGTGTGGCAGCAAGGAGTTAAAGAAGAAGCAGCTGCAGTAAAGAAGTGGAGAATGGACGGAAAAGAAAATGAAGAACAGGAAAGGAAGCAGTCGGCTGAGGCAGGGATTCACGCGCATGAGAGGGAAGAGAGAAGGAAAGAGGAAAAGTGGGGAAAGAAGGTCAACATCGCAGCCAATTGGAAGCCAAAGGAAAAATATCAACCACTTGAGTGCTATGTCACCAAAGTCTTCAGCCACAAATGTCAAAGGGTCCTCCAATGGCATTTTTCCTTCCAAATCTTCACAATTTAATCCATTTTGGTAGCCAAAAATCCCAAGGAAGCTGACCATCCGAATTTCCCTTGTTTTTCCTTTTTGCCGAAATTGATTTTCCACAAAAATCCCGGACTCAACGAAAATTCACCGAAAGATGAGAGGACATCCTAAAAATCGTGACACGCTCGAACGTTCGATTCCCGAAATCGATTTCAATTTCGTGGTTAAAATCGATCGAATGTGATTTTAATACAACCTAATCTATCGAGTAGCTTTTAGGGATTTTAATGCATTTGACCCCTGGTCGATAATTTTCGATCCACATTTGTACATCTTCGACTCATAGACGACTCTCAGTTGTCGTAAAAATCTCAAGGTTTCAATTACATGTACTGAGTATAAAATCGATAGAAAATCTGGTTAGTGCCGTTCGACGTGAATTTTGCAATCACGTGGAATCACCCGCAATTCAATTACATGATTCCGTCAAATCAACCTATATCCAATCACAATTCAATTATAATAGTGTCGCATTAACCCTTGCTGATTAGTATGGTCGAGTAGTCGATTTTCAATTGAATTCTCAAGTTTGTCATGTTTATATCCCTTAACGGCTTCACCTAATAGGTTAGTTAACTCGTGAGTAGCCAACTCTGAGAAAAAGGACCATAGGCACGTCGACGAAATGCCCATTTCATATTATCGAGATGGGGTCGAATTTCAGGATGACACAACTCTTCCCCTCTTATAAATATTTCATTCTCGAAATTTAAACCATTACAATTCTTCTTAAAAAATGTGGGGGTATTAACGTCTCATCGATTCTTCGCTTTCCCACGTAGCTCCTTTTGTTCCGTGGTGTTGCCAGACCACTTTAACCAAAGAGATCGTCTTGGTGCGCAGCACATGCTCCTTCCAATCTACTATCCAGATCGGTCTCTCCATTTACGACACTCTCATCCACATCTAATTCCTCAAAATTCAGCACATGGGTCAAGTCAGGCTCGTACCTCCTTAACATCAACACGTGAAAGACGTCATGCACCTAAGCAAGTCTTGGCGGTAACGCAAGATGATACGCCAAAGTCCCTATTCTCTCCAAAATTTCAAAGGGACCAACGTACCTCAAACTAAGCTTTCCTTTCTTGCCAAAGCACAAAGAACCCCTCATCGGTGACACTATAAGGAATACGTGCTCATCAACTTGGAATTCCAATGGTCTTCGCCACTTATCTGCATAACTTTTCTAACAACTCTGAGCAGTCTTGAGTCTCTCTTGAATAAGTTTGACGGCGTCAACTAACTGTTGAACTAACTCAGGGATGGTGATTTTATGCTCTCCAACTTCATCCCAACAAACTAGAGTTCTTCAAGCTCTGCCATATAACGCTCCAAACGATGCCATCTAGATACTCTACTGATAACTGTTGTTGTAGGCGAACTCAACTAGATGAAGCTATTCCTCCCAGCTTCCTTTGAAGTCCAACACACAAGCTCGCAGCATGTCCTCGAGGGTTTGAATCGTCCTCTCAAACTGGCCATCCGTCTGCAAATGATAGGCCGTACTATATTGCAGCTTCGTTCCCAAGGCAGTTTGCAAACTTTTCTAGAAAGCTGTTGTAAACTTCGGGTCTCGATCTGACGTGATCGTCACTGGAACTCCATGAAGATGAACTATTTGTCGCACGTACAACTCAACATATCTGTCCAATGCATAGTCCTTTCGTATGGCGATGAAGTGAGTAGACTTCGTCAATTTGTCAACTACAACCCATATAGAATCATTACCTCTCTGACTCCTTGGCAATCCCATCACAAAATCCATAGTGATATGCTCCCACTTCCACTCGGGAATCTCAAGATGTTGCAATAGTCCTCCAGGCTTACAATGTTGTGCTTTCACTTGCTGACACGTCAAACACTTGGCGACATGTCTGGCAATGTTCACCTTCATACTTGTCCATCAATTGTGTTGACGCAGGTTTTGATCCATCTTTGTACTACTTGGATGCATGCTGTAACTGCTACGATGGGCTTCTAACTAGATCTCCTCCTTAAGCTCTGCATCGTCAGGTACACACAATCATCCATGAAACTTTAGTACTCTATCTTCAATAACTTGAATATCAGTCTTTCTCTTTTCCATATCTTCCTACAAAATCTTCTGGATCTCAGGGTTTGTCATCTGCAACGTCTTGATCCTTATCTACACTTCCGCTTTAATTTTGAGGGTGGCCATAAGACTTGAAAGGTGGCCTACCTCAAATTTGAAAATCGAATATCAAGCTCCTTCAAGTAGGATCCACTTCTGAACCATCATCTACAATCGATGACTTCCAACTCAACGCATCTGCAACCTTGTTGGCTTTTCCGGGATGATACAAAATGTCGCAATCGTAGTCCTTGAGAAGTTCCATCCAACGACGCTACCTCATGTTCAATTCCTTCTGAGAGAATAAGTACTTTAGGCCCTAGTGATCCGTATAGATCTGGAACTTTTCTCCACATAAGTAATGTCTCCAAATCTTCAAGGCAAAGATAATCACTGTGAGTTCTAAGTCGTGTCGAATAGTTCAACTCATGAGACCTCAGCTGACGGAACGCATATGCAACAACACTTCCATGCTGCATTAGCACGCAACCCAGTCCTCTGAATGACCCATCACTATAGATCTCATATCCTCCAGGTCCAGACGATATAGTCAACACAGGTGCAATAGTTAGCCTCTGCTTAAGCTCTTGGAAACTACGCTCGCACTTATCTGTTCATGTGAACTTCTCTTCCTTCTTCAGTAATCGGGTCAGAGGCATGGCTATTGCTGAAAATCTCTCCACAAACCGTTTGTAATAGCCTACCAATCCCAAGAAACTTATGATCTCTGTCATTGTCATTGGTCTCGGCCAATTGATAACTGCTTCGATTTTAGCCGGGTCCACAGAAATCCCTTCACCTGAAATCACATGACCCAAGAAAGTCACACGAGTTAGCCAAAACTCGCACTTACTGAACTTGACGTACAGTCTGTGTTCTCGCAGAATCTGAAACACTGTCATTAAATGTTACTCCTCGGGACTTCTCGAGTACACCAGGATGTCATCGATAAATACTATCACGAACTGATCCAAATACTCCTTGAATACTCGATTTATGGGATAAGTACATTATCAGTGCTAAAACTTATGTACAACACTCACTTTAGTGTCAAAAGTTCCCGTCGAATCACTGAAGTGCTAAATCGGAGAAAAAACGATCACTTTGGTGCCGTTGGCGAGAAATTCTGGCTAGATTAATTACGTGGCTTTTATATTTAAAAAAAATTGTGGTGGCTTTAAAACGATGCCGTTTTCCATGATTCTCAAGACACGACGTCGTTTTGCCGTTATACATGGACATCCTCATGGAAACGACACCATATATCTCATATGGGGATTGAAATTAGGGTTTCCGCCGCTCAGCCACCGTCGTTCGCCCGCCATCGCTCGGCCACCGTTGTAGTTGCTCGACCAAGTGAGCGAGGAGAGACTAAGATTTTTGCTCAAGCAATAAGTAGTAGGAAAAATCGGAGGCGAGGGTGGAGGAGGAGGACGAAGAAGATGGGTCAAAGGTACCTTTGGTGCGCTACTGCTGCTAGTGCGTTGCTAGTGTCGCTGCTGGTGTGCTGCTAGTGCTGCTGCTGGTGCCATGCTGGTGCCGTTACTAGTGTGGGTCTTTGAGAAAGAAGAAGACGAAGACAAGCCTCTCTCTCTCTCTCTCTCTCTCTCTCTCTCTCTCTCTCTCTCTCTCTCAATTTGGGGATTAGGGTTTCTAAGTTGGGGGAAAGATGCCAAACGGCATTGTTTTGGTGTTTGGATGCTAACTCAACTCTCCGACGAGCCACGTCAACTTCAAAAATTAATAAAAAAGTGTCACGTCGAATTTCAAACCAATTTCATCAGCGTTGGCACTGAAATGATCATTTTCAAAATTTTTGGCACTTAAGTGATCCGACGGAAACTTTTGGGACCAAAGTAAGCGCCATACACAAGTTTTGGCACTGATAGTGTACTTATCCCCTCAATTTATCAAATCCATGAAATCTGTCGGGGCGTTGGTCAAACCAAACGGCATTACGATAAATTCATAATGGCCGTGACGCATACGAAAAGCCGTCTTCAGTATGTCTTCCTTCTTGATCCTCAGCTGATGGTAACTTTTCCTCAGGTTGATCTTAGAAAATATCAACGCTCCTTGTAACTGATCAAACAGGTCATCTATCCTCAGTAACGGATGCTTGTTCTTGATCGTCACCTGGTTGAGTTGTCAATAGTCGATGCAAAGACGCAACGAACCATCTTTCTTCCTTATGAATAGAAATGGTGCTCCCCAAGGTAATGCACTAGGACGTATAAATCCCTTGTCTAACAACTCATGCATTTGCACTTTCAGTTCCTTCAATTCTTACAACGCCATACAGTAAGAAGCCTTAGAGATTAGCTTCATCCCAGGGCCAACTCAATCACGAACTCAATCTCCCTTTCTGGAGGTAAATTAGGTAATTCTTAAAAAACACGTTAGAAAACTCCTACACCATGGCGATGTTCTCCATATTCGGCTCTTCAACTGACGTATCCACAACGGTGGCCAAGTAACCTTGGCCACCCATATCTAACAAACGAGTTGCCTTAAGCGACGAGATTAAGGTAATCGAGGGTCCTCCTCAACTCCCAAAAAACTCAAAACTTTCACCCGCTAACAGGTTAAACTGAATCAATTTATGATAACAGTCTACAGTACCTCGTTGCTTGGGGAGCCAGTCCATGCTGATAATCACATCAAAGTCAAACATGGCCAGCACAATCAAATCTATCATTTCCTTTCATTCACCAATAACTAACTTGCAACCAAGACACCCTATCGCAGACAATACCTTCTCTTTTAACGGAGTGGATATACTAATGACTGTACCCAACAGTTCTAGACTCAATCCTACCAACTTAACGTCCTGCTCAGCAATAAATGAATGCGTAGCTCCAAAGTCAAATAAAGCATAAGCAGCATGGTCGTTTAGCAAGACTGTACCTATGACCACATCTGGTGAGTCTCTGCCTCTCGTCAGGTGACGGCATACACCCTTCCTTGTGCCGAAGGCCTGTTCATCATGCCCTGCTGTGCATTCTGCGATGCACTCCCTCGGTTTTGTCCCATCGATGGTAGTGGCAGCTATGATCCCATTAGTCTGCGCGAACAATCTCTGATCTAGTGGTCGTGCTAGCCACATCCAAAGCAAGCTCCCATCCTAGTGAAACACGGGGTTGATTTGTGTCTCCTCCCACAAAAACGACACATATCGCTCGAGTTGTGTGCCGACTTTCCTATCCCACCCTTTCGATTGGGCGGAATGGGGTACCTTCCTCCTATCACCGACTTCTTCCCGAATTGATTACCATCTACGTTGGACTCAAACCACAACCCAGATGCGGCGGCTCGCTCATTCAAGTTCCTTTCTATTAGCTGTGCCCTCTCATACAGATCATTGTACTCCTTTAGATTCAACAGCACCAACGAATCCTTTATCTCCGGTCAAAGGCCACCTCTAAACCTCTTCACTCTGTCTACTGGATCTTCAATTAGTCTCGGTGTGTACATGGACAATTTGGTGAACTTCGCCTCGTACTGATCCACCGACATCAAACCCTAACGAAGACGCTAAAACTCCACCATCTTCTACTCTCTGGCACAGTCAGAAAAAATACTTCCCATTAAAGACTTTTACGAAGGCGTTCCACACCGGAACCATGTCTTCTGGAAACACTCTTCCCCTGGTGGCTTCCCACCACGTGCTTTCATTACCCTGCAACTGGTAGACTGCTAGGACTACCTTGTCTTCCTCAAAGCACCTCAGTAGTGCGAAGACTTTTTCCAATTCTCTGATCATGAGGGTTGCAGCCTCAGGATCACTTGCTCCAGTAAACCTCGACGAGTTCAACTTTAGAAACTATTCTACTAACTTATGCATAGGCCGATCACCAATCACATTCCCAGGTGGGACCTCAGTAGGTGCGACAGCAGCAGCAGCAATGGCATTGGCGGCAGCAACGGCAACGGCTGTAGCAACAGCTTGATTTTGGGCTTGTTGCCCCATCATGTTACCCAAAGTCTTCAGCGCCTGAACGATCCCATCTATCCTAGGATCGCCCGATGCTCCTAGTCTAGTACCAGCCTGCAGCGGTACTCTTTTTTTTGTGTTAGCCTGAGCCGGCACTCTACCTCGAGCACCGACCTTAGTCGGCATCCTACCCCGAGAAACTGACATAACCATCCTCTTCCGAGGAGTCCTCTGCTCCGAATTGCTCATTCTGCAAGATCCTTATGGAACCTGCTTTTCCAATTCTAACACAGAATTAGAAGTCTGAGCGACCCTCACAAATCAATCAATTAATCACAGGCGTTAGCATAAAGAAAATGTATTTCCTACTAACTATCCCAAGACCCATCGCACCTTATCACTCCAGACACTAACCAACTCTGATACCACTTCAGGTGGGGATGTTATGCCCCGAACCTTGGGTACGCGCACTTCCTTTAACGGTCGAATAAAATTACGACATCCTAGGACGCGTTGCCGACCCTTTCTTTTTATCTTTCAATTAAGCACATGCGGAAGCGAATTAAATAAACACCCAAACAATCAACAAACACAGGAATAGTAGAAAGACAAGCCATTTATTTTCACAAACTAATATTCACATATATATATTAGGTCAACCCTACAAGTATATACACATAAGTCTAGTCCAAAAAGAATTACTAAGCCACCTACGCTCCCAACCCTTCCATCTCGGGCTCCAAGTCCTCCACGACACCATCAGGGATGTCGATGTCCATAGGATGAGCTACCTCCCCATCCTCGGCTTCGACGGCAGGCCCATCAAAACTCCGCAGGGGACCTTCTCAAGCCTCGTTAGGATAGTTAGGAAACCACGCTTTGAAGCGATGAGGTACCTTGTGATGGAGACCCTTATCAACCCAAATAGTAGTCACAACTAACTCATGGGTCAGGTTGGTCCTGGGAATACGGAAATAAGAGGGTTCATAGTCTATTTCCTTCGGGGCCCCAAAATGTACAAGAAGCCTCTCCATTCTAAGGACCCAAAAAGGGGTTAACCACGACGAGGTGAGATAAATCTAAGTCAAAACCCTAAACTTCGATTAGGAAGCAAATTCACCCAGAGGCAGCCTAAACAGGTGTAACAAGCATCTTACCTCACCTCGGCACATTATCGCGTCACGTATAGCATATGAATACAGCAAGCGTATTTAATAACCGGAACACATCATTTCATCTTGCAAACAATCACATGGGTCCCAATTATAAGGTAAAACCGTTATGACACGTCTCGTTCTATGCCACACAATTTTGCCCCATAATCTGATGCAACTATCACAATCACTCGGGCATATCCCACTTATTACGACTAATCAACCACAGCCAACTCAACAGTCGGCAGTCATCTGGCATAACTGAGCGTCGTCCCGCTCCATCGGGCACGGCAACGTCTACATCTAGACAACATTCCATAAAGGAGCATCAACCCAGCTTCCACTGCAATTGGCATTCGTTGACGTGGGGCATCCGAACTTAATCAGGCATCACCTCCCCAACTCTCGTTGGGTGACGGGTTCCGATAGTGACCACACGCACATCCACACTTGGCCAAGAACATCGTGCTTTGCACTCAAATACCTCAATTTCAAATAATGGACTTGGCCAATTTTCTTTGTATTAAAAATTATCCTAGTAATACAATTGTGCGCGGTCACGTATTTAAATCGAACCAGTAAGCGTGGTACACTCTCATTTCAAAACTCCACAATTTTATATACTATATAAAATTTTGGCGTAAAAAATCGACACCCGATATTTTTCTAATTAAATACCATAAAATCCAATTTTTGCAATAATAATCCATAACGATCACCAAACACCCAATTGTACAAATAAGCAATCAATTTCACATATAAATTCAACCATGATAATCAATGTAAAATTTCACTAAACGGTTATCCCGTCACAATTTACGCTAATTATAATTAATTAAATAAATTATAATTAATTAAATAAATCTAATTTAATTAACCGAACCATGGTTAATTAAACTAACCACGGTTAACTAACCATGGTTAACTAACTAACCCTAATTAACTAAACTAACCTAGGGTAGGCTAACTAAACTAACCCCTAACCAAATTAACCTAACTAGCTAATTAAGCTAACTAACTAGTTCATCTAACTAAGATTAACCCCTAATCCTTAATTAACACTAAACTAACCTACTAAGTGTAATTAACCACCTAATCCAAGATTAGGGAATTAACTCAATAGAATTCAATGGCGGCGGGTTCACGCTACGGTGGTGCGACGGCGGTGAAGACCTGAGCCTACGGCATCTCCAACGGAGGACCGACCGGGGCTAAAAAAAGCCCACAAGGCGCACGGCTAAGGGGGAAAACCGATTCTGAGCTAATCTGGTCACGGTTCTGGTTCGGCCAGTCGAGGCTGCAGCTCGCGGAGGTGGTGGCTCCGCTGATGGCCGGGCAGTTGCTGGCTGACTGGCGGACGGCGGTTGGATGTGGGATGACTGAAACAGGCGGACAGGGTAGTGGTTGTGACGGTCGAGGGACGGCGGACTACGCTAGTGATGCCAAACTGGAGATGATGAGCTGAGCTAGTGGTTCGGTGATGGGAGCGGCGGACAACTAGCAATGGGACGGCTACTGGTCCGTTGGTTGTGAAGATGCGGGTGGATAGGTGCGATAACAAGGAGTTGAAAAAGAAGTAGCCGGAGTAGAGAAATGGAGAATGAACAGGAAAAAAAAAAATGAAGAAGAGGAAGGGAAGCAGTCAGCTGAGGTAGGGATTCACGCGCATGAGAGGGAGGAGAGAAGGAAAGAGGGAAAGGGGGGAAATAAGGTCAACATTGCAGCCAATTGGAACCAAAGTCTTCAGCCACAAATGTCAAAGGGTCCTCTAATGGCATTTTTCCTTCCAAATCTTCACAATTTAATCCATTTTGATGGCCAAAAATCCCAAGGAAGCTGCCCATCCGAATTTCCCTTGTTTTTCCTTTTTGCCGGAATTGATTTTTTGCAAGAATCCCAGACTCAACGAAAATTCGCCAAAAGATGAGACGACGTCCTAAAAATAAACCGTGACACGCTTGAACATTCAATTCTTGAAATCGAATTCAATTTCATGGTTAAAATCAACCAAACGCGATTTTAGTACAACCTAACCTATCAAGTAGCTTTTAGGGATTTTAATGCGTTTGACCCATGGTCAATAATTTTCGATCCACTTTTATGCATCTTCGACTCGTAGACGACTCTTGGTTGTCGTAAAAATCTCAAGATTTCAATTACGTATACCGAATATAAAATCAAAATATTTTCATGAACAATTAAAGTATTTCTCATTAATTCATTTTTGTAAGTGACATAAGTGATCATTTTTAGAAAAATATTATTAATGTACATGAGCCAACCCACCAATGAATAGGGCTAGGCATCCATGTCACATCTTCCATTCATTTCCAGGGAAATAAACTCATGCCAAATTGAAAATGAGAATTTCGGATCTTAGCCTACCCAATCCAAATAGGCACGAATATGAAAGGGCGGGCTAATCTCTATTATTTGATTTTTTAGGGATATACTGAAGTAAAAATAATAGGGTTAATATCACAAAAAATCCAAATTAATACATATGTGATAAATTTACTCTAAACTTAAGACCAAATTGGTATACTTGTGACACATTTACCTTCTGTTAATTTCCGTTATATTTTATTATCAAATTACTAAGTTGAATGACACGTGATAGTCACCGTTTGTCGCAGTTTTGCAAAACCTTATTAATCTAATTTAACGAAAGATATATTTGTCACAAATTTATCAATTTCAGTTTTTTTCTTTAATTTAAGATAGATTTATCACAAATATATTGGTTTGGAATTTTCATAATATTGACCCAAAATAATAAGACTAATGAGAGGAAAAAAAAAAAAAAAAAAGAGCTAACAAGCACCACTCACTTGAAGAGAGGAGCAACGAGCAGCCAAATCCCTTCCACGCCACACTCCCTTGAAAAACACCAAATCAATGAAATCTCCTCCATCTTCTTCACTTCCATCTCTCCTCCATTTCTCTCTCCTCCTCCCATGGCCACCGCCGCCAATTCTCCTACCTAACAGCATATGGCCCCCGCCATCCCCATTACTTTCTCACCACTTCTTCCTTTTCCACGTACGGCAAACTCATGACTACTTGCTTCTTATCTTCCACCAAACAATACGCCCCTACACCCGAACCCATCCTCATCTCTGCCGCCGCCACCACTCACGAAGACACCAAATCCTTTCGCTACTATCCTCGGCCATTGGCGAAGCTCACTTCCTGCAGAACCATCCAACTTCTCTCTCCAACTGCTCCGACCCTCCCACCGTTTTGGCACACCCTCCTTTTCCACCACCATCTCATCCTCCTTTGAGGGCGAAGAAGGAGAACAGCGATAGGATGAGGTGCCAAGAGGTATGGCCAAGGCATTCCACATCTCGTCAAGCACCACCACAGCGATCTCAGCCTCATTACCATCACCATCCTATCCTTCCCACTGCTGATGAAGTCGCAGCTGAGGGTGAAGGCGCAGCTGAAGACCCAGACGTTGACGTACGCAATGCTGCTATTAGGGTTCTACATGGCGTGGAACGTTAGGGGGAATGACGTGCGAGCACAATGGGAACATCGATGGGAAAAAACATTGGTTACACTTGGGAGTCTACTATGTCGAGTCCATTCATTGACTTAGTCCCATCGAATCAGACCTTCTAAGACACACCCCCCACTAGGGGTGAGCATCGATCCAAGGTTAACCCTGGACTGACCCTGGACCGGCCCAACCTTGTCGGTCCTAGTCCGGTTCCCAGGGAGACTGAGTCGGTCCTTGGTCCTAAAATTCCTGGACCAACACTGTGCGAGTTGGTCCTCGGTCCTGAAAGTTCAAGATTGATCCAATCCGGACTAACCCCAACTCTGTATATATATATATATATATATATATATATGTATGTATGTATGTATGTATGTATGTATGTATGTATATGTATATGTATATATAATATTATTTATAATTTTTTTATATAGAGAAAACCTTAAAATGAATAGCATCAACAACATTAAATAACTCTTTAGTGAGGAGTTCAACTAATTTTATATTATTCTTTAATAACTTAGATTTTTAATGTTTTTTATAGTGTCAATAGTCATAATTTATGAAGAAGGAAAATGTTTTTGTGAGGAGTCCCCACGGCGTCCAAAAAGGCCTAAACAGCTTCTTATGGCATCCTCCTTTAGTATTTGTTCTCTTCTATCTTATTTGTCCTCTTAGTCTTCAATTTGCCAAAATCGAAATAAATAACTTCTCCGCTCACCACTCGACACTCATCTCACTCGTTTTGGGTCATTCGTGCCGCTCGCCGCTCGATGCTCGCTTGGCTTGTTGCTCCCTGTTCAACATTCGATGCTTATTCTATTTAACGCTCACCCCACTTGACCCTCACCGTTTGCCTTTCTTAGCTAACCCCGCTCATCATCAAACCTATTTGGTTGGTATGGTCCTCAGTTGCCCTTTCAAGGAGTACAAAAAATGAAATAAAAAATTATTAGTTGGTCCTCGGTTGACCTGGAAACCGGACCGAACCCATTTGATTAATCCGATCCTCAATTGTTTTTTTAAGGAGTGCAAAAAATGAAATAAAAAATTATCGATTAGTCCCGCGTTGACCCTAGAACTAGACCGAACCCATTAGGTCGGTCCGGTCCTCAGTCCCAAGCTCAATAGGGTCAGTCATCGATCCCAAAAATTAAGGACCAACACTGTGCGAATAGGTCCTAGGGTTAGAGGGTTGACTAGCCCAACCCAGACCATGCTCACCCCTACCCCCCACACATTACTGACGACTCTCCCTCTCTACTTTTCTTCTGTCTTTCCTTTAAGATGGGTCTTGCTTGTCATTACTCTCTCTCCTCCCCTCTATTATTGACCGTGACTCTCTCTCTCTCTCTCTTCCTCTCTACTTCTCTTTTCTTCCCCTTGCGTCTGTCATGGTTTGAGTTTGAGCTCCAGGCTCATGGCCACTTTGGCCATGTAACTCGACCTCAAACCCAGGGGTTGGGGTAGTTTTGGTCACTCTAGTTTCGAGTTTAGCCTCAAGCTTGTGGCAATGGCCACTTGAACTTTGAGCTCATGGCCATGGTGGCCTAAGCTTTAAACTCCCATCCATGGCCGCTAGATTGAGAGAGAGAGGAATGGAGGAATTTGTTGCTGAAGCCCTATTGAGTGGGGACGGTGGAGCACAAATTAAGGGTGCTATCGAGCTTAGCAAACTCAACAGTAAACACACAAGATGGCCAACCGCAGCTTGATATCTCCTGCAAAATCGCTACGAATCCCTCTCAGATTGCCATCTCATCGCAAATGAAGCTTGATCTAGTCTCCACGCTCCTAAACCTTGGGACCTTGCACCGAATCTCCCCCCTTATTGTTGCATCCGACGGCGTGCTGTCCCTCCTCGACCTGAAGCAAGCATGAGGCTCAGACTCAAAGCTCGAGCCATGGCAAATGGAAGAGGAGAGAAAAGACATTGGGACCTTGCGTCAAATCACCCCCCTTATCGTCATGTCCAGCAGCATGCCGTCCCTCCTCAACCCGAAGTGGACATGAGGCTTGGACTCGAGCTCGAATCATGGCCGATGGAAGAGGAAAAAAAGACAAGAAGAGAGAGAGGGAGGGAGGGAGGGAGGAGAGAGAGAGAGAGAGAGAGAGAGAGAGAGAGAGAGAGAGAGAGAGTCATTAGTAATGGTGGCAGAAGGTCTGATTCGGTGGGACCCGGGCGACACGTGTCACCTTTTGAATGGACTCGTTGTTTGACACAACGAAGCTCCAAGTGCAACCAACAATTTCTCCGTCAGTGGGCTCACCGCTCACGGGCGCTTACGCTGTGGCTGGTGGCGGTGACGGTGGCGGTTCTGGATTTCTCAGGGTCGTTACTGATGGGGACGCACGTGACCAGCACGATGCAGAAGGGCACCCTGGCACCCGGCGTCTTCCAAGGCAAGGACACCCTCCTCTTCGCCAGCCTCCTCTCCTCTCTCGCGACCGCCGGGACTTGGCTCCAGGTACCATTTAATTCCTAGAATAGACGATTTGGAAGTGGCTAAATTAGTAAACCAAGTTACACAGATTACTCACGTTGACCTCTCTAGTAAACTATCCATCGATCCAGATTTGCTACTTTTATTTCGGGATCAACTCAAGTTGTCATGCCGTATATAGTATTGTGTCATAAACTGTCTTGTGTGTTTGATATTATAGGAGATCGGTCTGAGGATGGGTCAGTTCTCAATTTAAAATTTAGAACCAAATCAGGCAGGGTTGTTTCCCAATTTATGAAACCAGAAATCTACCCACCTGATCTTTGAGCCGTCCATGATATTTGGTAAATTTCTAAGTCTTGCTCTTAAAGGCCGTACCAAATAACAACATGAAGAAAATAGTAAATTTTTTCTTGGTCAAAGAAGTAATCAAATTGGAGCTGAAGTTTTCATCCACAGAGTGAAACTTACAATCCGGTTATTGCCATTCACTTGCTGCAATTGTTTAACATCTTGAGAATCAACATCTTGTCATGAAGCAGGACAGAACATGCTAATTCTTAAACTTGACAGGCGGGTGCAAGTTTTTTTAGGGTTAAGTCTAAAACTTTGCCAAAAAAAAAAACTGTAGGCTAGTTCCACCGATCTAGTAAGGCTGGTTTGGTCTCGCCTGTAAAACTGGGAACTGAACCGACACCCATGGAAATCACTAAAATTGGCCAGTTCATTCCGGTTCCTAATTCAATCCAGGACCGATGCTTACCCCTCCATGGTATGATTTGATGAAAGTTCATGTATATAAAGTGGCGGAAACAAGTCATGTCTCATTGGATTCATAAGAGCATAAAGATACGTACACTATCTAGATACTTATAGAAAAAATGTAGAAAAAAGGAGTAAAGAAATAGGGAAATTTTGAATAAAAATAAAAGGTAGGACAAATATCACAATAGCATTTTTATTTTTTTTGGTCAGAGTCACAATTGCATTTTTATTTTTTTTGGTCAGAGTCACAATTGCATTGACAAGATATAACTTTTATCAGTAACTATCACTAACTATTATGCAAAGAATCACTCGTAAGAAAAATAATTAATGAGATGGGAGCAGCGTAGCCCTTGCGAGGATACAATGACCCTCGCCCCAAGAGCTAAGGCGAGGGTGGGGCGAGGGTGGATAGACCTTTACCTATGGCTAGGTAAGTGCGTCCAAGCCCTCAATTTACCTTAGGTCATGCTTTTCTAATCATCGACTCGAGGAAGGCGGCCGGGGTGGAGCCAAACCACGGCCATTGTAGGCCACCCCGGTCACTCTCCTATTTTTTTTCTAAACGTGCTCTTCACACCTTCTCTTTTTAAAAGATTTGATGGTTTGTGATTTGTCTTTCTTATGTTTTTAGAAGGTTTATCTGGCTTTTATCTTCTTCTTTTTCATATTAGGCCAGACAGGGCATTATCTCGGCCTAATGAGGCACCTTGCCAACCTCATAAGTCATCTATGTTAACCTTAACTCAACAAATTTTATAAAAATAAATTAAATAAACATATTTTGGGGGGCCTCCATGTTTTATCATTATTATATTTTTATTAAAATGTGCGAAGTTGCATTATTTAATTATATATTTGGCCTTTTGGAAAAGGAATGGATCTGGAATAGTTGTTAAATCATAGGCTTATGTACTCCATGTCATATAGTGGTAGAATGTTCACCTATGAAACAGCGTTTTTATCTAATAACAATTGACCATGATTTCATAATACTTTACATTATAGCAGAGCAGTTCACATATGGAACAATGTTTCAATATCTATGCAACACATTGCCAAAATTTCTAAGAGGGATTTATTTAGAGTTAAAGCCTTGAAAAACCTCAAATTAGTACACCCATAACAAATTAATCACAAACTAATTTTTTAACTACTAAAAACCCTAAACTGGTATACATGTCACAAATTTACCTCAAATTAATTTTTTGAGCATCAAAGACCCTAAAATTGGTACATTTATGACGCATTTCGCCTAAACTAATTTTTTGAGAGTTGAAAACCCCAAATTGGTACATTTATGACCAATTTACTTTCCGTTAAATTGGATTAATACCACAAAAAATCACAAAATTATACACATGTGAAAATAGAGGATAAAACCCAAAATTGGTATACTCATCAACCACCACGTGTCATCTAACTCAGCAATTTAATAGTAAAATTTAACAAAAATTCACGGAGGGTGAATATGTCACATGTATATTGGTTTAAGGATTTTGGTGGTCAAAAAATTAATTCGAGATAAATTTGTCATATGTATATCATTTTAGGGTTTTTATGATCAAAAAATTAATTTTGGACAAATTTGTCACAAGTGTATCTATCTTGGGTTTTTCATGGTATTAACTCATTTATTTTAATTGTAAAGCTGCATACCACATTTCACAGGGATTTTCTATGGCTTAAAAATTGATCTATCGCCCTAAAAATATCACACCCTAGTATATTTTCCCATATTTTTTCCAAAACAAAATGCACTAGCAAACAAACACAAACCATTTCAAATTTTGATCAATTATTCTAGGGTGGACAAGTTCAAGATTTGAAATCTAGAACCTACATTGTCGGGATGAGTTCCTAATTTTTGGAGCTTGGAATTTATCCTATAAACCCTAGAACCGTAGGCCCAATCTAGTTCTAGGATTTACCCAAAAGCTAGTGGATTCCTTTTTTTTTTTTTTTTTTCATTTTTTACATTTCTTAAAAGAAAAAATTTTAGTAAAACTATCTCCTAATTTACAATCGAGACAAATAGTAGTCATAACAAAAAACTAAAGTAATAAAACAATGAGTAACATAGTACAAAACAAACAGATATACACAATTCATCCCTTAGCCAAGCAAAATGAACATTAGAGCAATAATAAAAATTCCCATCCGCCAAAAACAACTTCCATAGAATATGAAAAAACTAGGGCATCTTCAATGATGTGGGTGAGCATGGTTCCAAGGTGGAACCTAGAACCTAAAACCGGACTAAACCTGGAACCTGAGAATTGGATTGAGAACTGGACCGATGTGAACATAGCCGGTCTAGGTTCCAAGGTATGCAATATAGATTCTAGGTTTCAAAAATTGAAGAATATGTTTCAATAGGTAGATTCTAGGTTTTAGGTTGGTGGAACCTAGAACTCGGAATCTATAACATAAAACATGGAATAAGTTTTTGTATTTTTCTTGGTACATATTTTCACGCAATCATGCAGTATCCATGGCGTTCGATGATCAGTGTATAATCTAGAACCATTAGTCTAAGCTTTCATTTTATGGTGAAATTTTTATTTTGTTAATGTTTCCCATTTTTTGTGTGTCTATATATATATATATATATATATATATATATATATATCTTATGGTCAGTGGATTGTAGTAACAAGTAATGATCTTTAAATGTGATAATTCACTTCAATAGCTCAATCAATACAGGTGGAAGTTGGGTAGACTTGGAACTGACCTTGAAACTTGTGATAAGGTAGGTATATTCCAAGTTCCAGGTTCTAGGTTATGCAGAGTAGGTTCTAGATCCTGAGTTCCAAAGAATGAGAAATCTGCTCCAACAAGTAGGTTTTAGGTTTCAAGTTCCAACTTTCATATTGAACCTCTACGAAATATAGAACTGCTAACCCCTCCTATGGAGTGTTTAGAGGTATTGACAGTTGAAATAATTGAATTATTTGAAGGAGGTGAAGATCAAACAATCCATGTTCCCAAAAGTTTGCCTAATGTGCCAATATTTAGCAAGTTGGAGACAAATTGGACCTCATCAAAAGCTGCAAAGCACATTATTCAGTTGGGGAAGCGATTACGACCCTCAATATCGTAGGACGAATAAGGATCATCCCAAAAGTGCGAGGACTTCCACTAGACAAGTACAAATATATTCAAGTTAAAAGTGAGCGATTTCAAGGTGATCAGATTATAGGTTATAGGTTCTAGGTTTAGAACCTATCTTATCAAGATCAGTTCCCAATATTTTAAACTTGAAACCTATATTATAGACCTTGAAACCATATTAGGACTGGCCAGGTAGGGTCGATCCGATTTCAAGGTCCATCCTAAATCAATGCGCACTCTTAATCAGTGGTTTCCCCAATTTCTTTTTTCCTTTTCTACTTCACACCTTTTCTTTTAATTTTTTGATGACTTCAAAATACTCTTGAGAATATTTCTTTGAAAAATGTTTCTATGAAATTTGGGACTGGTGCAGTTTTGTGTCGGCCTTATGAGTTGAATCCGGTTTCCTGCACTACTAACCTACAAACCATAGATGAAGAAATCGATTGGGATTCTAATAGGATGCTCGAATGCTTACAAAGTAAAGGTGGGAAGTTGAAAAATTAGGAAGAGGAGTTAGGAAATTGACAAAGTGTTAGCTCATATACAACAAATTTGGGTATACATGTTGGGGTCTGGTGTTTGAGTATTTATATTAGGGTAAAAGTCACTAAAAACTCTAAATTATGCCAAATATGACACATTTATCCTAAACTTTTTTTTTTTTGGTAAGATAAGATGTATATTAACTTTTACTGGCGGAACTTTACAAAAAGTAAGTCTTGGCACCAGAAACCGTGTTATTTCTGTCCCAGAAATTGTTTTTCTATTTCAGAAACAATTCTAGAATAGAAATCCATTTGGTAAAATTATTCCACTTTTCTATTTCGAAATAGATTTTGGTTCAGTAGATTTGGAGAAGAAATCGAAATAGAAAAAAGCTATTTTTCTATTTAAAAAGTAAATAGAAAAAAGCTATTTTTCTATTTACGAAACGTAAATAGAAAAACTATTTTTCTATTTCGAAACGAAAATGAGAAATAAAAAATTTTCATCGTTCATCGCCGCCGCCGCCACCGGTCGCCCTCGGTCATCGCCGCCGATTGTGCCACCGCCGTCGCCGATCGCCGACCGCCGCGCCGCCGCCGGTGACCGCCGACCGCCGGCCATTGCGCCGCCGCCGCCCGCCGCCGCCGTCGCCGCCCGCCGCCGCTCGCCGCCGCCGCCGCCCGCCACCATCGCCGCCGGTCGCGGCTGCCGCCGATCCGGTCACCGGACGCCGCCGCCGAATGCTACCACCGGTCGTCGGCCGCCGCCGCCGCCGTCCGAAAGAAAGAAATTTTTGTGTCGTTATCAAACGAATTTCTATTTTTAGAGTAGAAATTTTGTGTCGTTATCAAATGGTTATTTTTGCTTAAAAACTCGTCCAGAAATAGAAATAGAATCATGTGCGCCCTTACACTCACAATGACAACAAGTGACCGAGAGTGGAAGGGCGCCAAGAGTAAAAAGAAAGAGGGAAGACCAAAACAACAGTGACCCTCAAGCATATCCTAAAGTATTTTTTATGACACAAAAAACCCTAAATTTATACCAACATGACATAATTACCCCAAATTTGTATGTGGTGACACATTTACCTCAAATTTTTTTTTTTTTGACATCAAAAACTTCAAATTTATAGTCGTATCACGGGCCGATCAATTACTCATCGATCACTGTAGGTTGCCCCGTGTGGCCTTAGGATTTTACCCCTAAGCAACCTTTCAACACTCGACTCACAAGGATCGTAGAGAGAGAAACTCTAGAGAGAGAAGCTCTGGATTATATTACTTGTGAATGAGATGGTTACAATGAGGGGAGGAGACCCCTTTATATACAAAGACAAGACAAACCGTATCCATAGATCTCTTCTTGATCTAACGGTGGAGATTGTATCTCCTCAACTACTAACTACATCTCCCCAACTATCAGCTACCCGCATTTATAACATATGCGTACAAATATCATATCGCCCGCCCCTAGGAGTATTCTAGAAGGCTCGGGAATATAAGCCGAGGGTTGCTCATTCCGTGGATGTGTCACGCCCGTCCCTTAGAACCCTCTTGGGTCGGCATTCCTTCGAGCCGTGACATTCTCCTCCACCTAATCAGGCGACGCCCTCATCGCGTCTTCAGTGTGAAAGGCATCGCTCTCCTTCTTGAACTGCCAAAGACCTTCCGCGGGCTCCCAACTTGCTTCACTCTCCGGAAGACCCTTCCATAGGACCAAGTATTCTCGCTTTGGTGCACAATACTGCTTCCATATGACTCAATCCGTTATGATGCTCTCAACTACTTGATCATACAAGGTTTTTGCTCCGAGCGGTCCCATTGAGACTTCCCTCGATCCAGATCTTTTTTATCAACTTAGAAAGGTTTAAGCATACTTACATGGAAAACCAGATGCATCTTGGGTTTTGGTGGTAGTTTCAGCTTGTATGCGATCTTCCCAACCCGTTATAGCACACGAAATGGCCCCTCGTAGCGACGAATTAACCCCTTGTGCACGTATTTGTATCAAAGAACCATGTACAGCTTGGCCAACACTTGGTCCCCAACTTGGAACTCCACATGCTGTCGCTTCTTGTTGGCCCACTTTTTTCATGCACTTGGAGACCTTATAGACATGCTCATGCCAAGTCCGTCTGTTCTTGCAAATTCTTGGCGAATTGAACACCGACGAACTACCCCCCCCCCCCGATAAGCCGAAGTGATTGCACTCGGGGTATTTGGTTAGTGCCCAGTTGCAATCTCGAACGAGCTCTGACCGGTCAACTCGCTCCGCTGCAAGTTATAGGAGAACTAGGCTATGTCGATCAACTTCGTCCAATTCGCTTGCGTCGTACTCACATAGCGTTGGAGATAAATCTACAGGAGTGCATTGATCGCTCCATTTGACCGTCGGTTTGGGGATGCAAACTTGTGAACATATTCAGCTCCAACCCCAGCAGCTTGAACAACTCGGACTAGAAACGCCTCGTGAAGCGAGGATCACGATCGCTCACGATCGTTTGTGGGACACCCCAATACTTGACCACGTGCTTTATGAATAGCTTGATTGCCTCCTCGGCCGGGCAATCCTTTGTCGCAGGCACGAAGGTCGCGTACTTGGAGAACCTATCCACCACGACCAAGAGAGTCCGACACCCTTTGGACTTCGGCAGGTTGACTATAAAGTCCAAGGAAATACTTTCCCATGGACAACTCGGAATGGGAAACGGCTCCAAAAGACCCGACGACGAACGTTGCTCCAGTTTGTCTTGTTGGCACACCAAACAAGTCTTCACATATGCTTCAACGTCGTCCCATATTTGGGGCCAATAAATACCAATCTTCAACGAGGGCCAATGTGCAGTGGATCCTTAGATGACCCGCCCACTTTGAATCGTGGCACTCACGCAAGATCTTCTTCCTCAGCTTCCCATGGAAGGGCACGTACAGTCGCTTCCCTTTGGTGTAAAGGAGCTCGTCCTCGCACCAGAATTATTGGATCTAGTCTTCCTTCGCATACCTGACGAGCGCTTGAACTCTTGAGTCATGCTTCAATCCCTCTTTGATGCGGTCGACCCAAGGACAACTTAATCTACAAACCGTGCTGCTCATCAGCTCCATCTTCTGACTTAGCACGTTCGCCACGAAATTGGTCTTCCCCGACTTGTACTCCAACGCATAGTCGAACTCCACAAGAAAATCCTGCCATCGAGCTTGCTTCGGACTTGGCTTCTTTTGGGTCTGAAAGTAGCTCGTGGCCACGTTGTCCGTCCTCACGACGAACTTTGATCCAAGGAGATAATGCTTCCATGTCCGAAGGCAGTGGACCACCACGGTCATCTCCTTCTCTTGAATGGTATACCGACGCTCGGTATCGTTCCAACATTCGGTATCGTTCAACTTGCGAGACTCATACACCACTGAATGCCCATCTTGCATAAGAACACCACCGATAGCATAATCCGATGTGTCAGTCTCTACCTCATAGGATTTGGTGTGGTCAGGCAACGCCAACACCGGCTCCTTGGTCATTGTTCGCTTCAATTGGTCGAATGCCCTTTGGCATCGATCCGTCCACTCCCACGACTTTTCTTTCTTCAGTAGGTCCATGAGTGGCACGGAGACGCTTGAGTAGCTTCGAATGAATTGCCGATAGTAGTTGGTGAGGCTCAGGAACGACCTCGACCCCATCACCTTCGTCGGCGGCTCCCATTCGATGATCGATTGAATCTTCACCTTGTCCATGCGCACTCGTCCACCCTGGACAATGTGCCCAAGAATGGGACTTCCTCTTGGGCAAATGCACACTTCTTGTACTTAACATACAACTCATTCTCGCGCAAGACTTAGAAGACTTGCCGTAAGTGCTTGACATGCTCTTCAAGCGTCCGACTATATACTACAATATCGTCTAGGTAAACCACAACAAACCGATCTGGGAAAGGGAGGAGTACCTTGTTCATTAGTGTACAAAATGTAGCCGAAGCGTTTGTCAAGCCGAACGGCATCACGAGGAACCCATAGGATCCATACCGCATCACACATGCGGTCTTCGGCTCGTCCCCTTCAGCAATCTGAACTTGATAGTAGCCCGATCGGAGATTTAACTTGGTAAACCACTGACCTCCACCAAGTTGATCGAATAGATCCGCGATGAGCGAGATTGGGTACTTGTTCTTGACAGTCAGCTTGTTCAGCGCCCGGTAGTCGATGCACATCTGGAGTGACCCATCGTGCTTATTTTGAAATAGGACTGGCGTAGTGAATGGAGCTTTGGATAGCCAAATATACCCCGCATCAAGCAGCTCCTTTAGTTGTCTCCTCAACTCTTCCAATTCGGGGGACGCCATGCAATACGGGGCCATGGCAGGTAGTCGAGCTTCAGGCATCAGCTCGATCCAATGATCCACCTCTCTCTTGGGTGGCAACTTCTTCAACAACTCCGAAGGCATCATGTCTTTGAATGAGCCGAGGACTTGGGCTACCTCCATCGGAACTTCCTTCCTTTCGCCCTTGTCGTCCTCAGTCTTCAAGGTCGCTAGGAAGGTCACCTCACCCTTCTTTTCTCCCTTGATGAGTTGTATCACCGATATCATCTTTGGATCACGGTCCGACCCACGGTGGACTGGAATCACGCATTGACAACGCTTGTCCAACACGCATATACTGTGGCATCCTAAAATTTCATGACAACCCTTGGATATACCAAGAACCATGAATAGGTGATGGAAGTGCCATTGGATTATGCTTTAGCCATTAGACCAATGAATTTCAATAAATTAAGGCCAAGCATTTTAATGGGCAATTACTTGGTTGGAAATATATTCTATGTCTACAAGTGACCAAGGATTGTACTAAGGGACAAATTGATAGGAAAATTTTATTCTTGGTCGTGCACCTTATAAGTTGAATTCTTATTGATTTATGTTACAAAGTTTTGTGGCCATATAAATTATAATTAGGCGTATTTATATAAATGGGAATTAAATAGAATAGGAATAGAAGAGTGTGGGCTGATTTCTTAAGGCCCAAAGCCCGTCCAAAACCAGCCCACATTTCCCCCCATTCAATCGACCCATTCGGCGACCAAGACTGGCCCAAAGAAGGCCCATGACCTTGCATGAGAAAATCGCCAAGTGGCGTGAAGGGTGAGCCAAGTGTTGCTGCCCCCATTGGCTCCACCAGGTGGCCTCCATGCAATCAAATGATTGACAATCATGAAGGAGGAGGAAAGAAGAGGGGCGGAGAGCTAGAGGGGGGGCGGCGTCCGAAGAAGAGAGAAAGAGAGGAAGAGAGAATGCCGAGGGAAGAGGAAGACCCACCCAGCCGTGCGTGCGCCTAGCTTCGCCGTCGAGCCCGCCTTGTCCCACCGTTGTGCTTGCTGTGATTTTCTTTAGATTTGAGGCAAGTAGAGTCCTTTGATCTACACTTTGTTTGCTGTGATTGTGTGTATTGTCAGGTGAATTTCGGAGGTGGTAGAGGTGAGAATTTTCGAAGTTATGGGAGTAATGCCTTAGTCTAGTAATCTGTTTTCTAGAAAAACAGTCCAACCTTTGGTGATTTCATGAGCTGCATACAATTTTCTAGTTGGAATCTCACTTGGACTTCTTGATGAAAGTTATAGAGGACTTCTTGAGGGTTAACATACTAATATTTTAGATGAAATGGACAAGTATTGGATGGTGAAACCATTTTTCTTCAAAGATACTAAATCTGGAAAACTGCTATGTTGATCCCTTGCGATGCTGTGGATTTTGTAAAATTATCCAATCCAAATTTGACTTCATGTCCTTGATAATAATTGTAGATGACACCTTGAGGAACAACATACTGAAATTTCAGAATAAATGGACCAGTAATGATCGAGGAAAACGATTTTCTTTAACACGGGTTGATCTGGAAAACGATACCAAAAATAGGGAAAAAGTAAATCGATTATAGCTTTTGATCCTTGACTTGAATTTCTTCATGAAACTTTTACCTCTAGGTCTTAACTACAACATGTCCAAATTTCAGAATTTTCTGAGTTCATTTAAGGGCTTAATCGAAATTATTTCTGAAACTGTGCATAAGTGGCGTTGAAATTCCTTTTACTGTGATGCATGGACTTATGTGATTTCCGTGGAGCTTTCTTGACATGGTATTCTTTACAAAACCTGTTTCTTTAGACCTTATCTACAATGTGTTAAATTTTCAGAATTTATTATCATCATTTACTAATCTTTCTAGAATTTTCTTAAGTGGAGCGCATTCTGTTTGTACTAAAAACTGTTTCTATTTCAAGACCATTTGATTTGCTCCATACATTGTGATATCTTGGGTTATTATTCGCACAATTATGTGGTGACACTCATGCATATCATATGACATCAAAAATCGATGGAGTTTTATAAATTCAATGAAACTTTCGAAATTATTGCATCAAATGGTATTTTTCCAATGCATAACATATGACTTCAAAAAGGCTGGTTTAAACTCCTGACATTGTTGCATCAAATGTTAATTTGAAAATGATATATATATATATATATATATATATGAATATGCATTGTGATAATGATAATACCGTCGGAGGTGTGAGCCGACGATGCCCCAGGAGTGTCGGGATGCCCGGAGTGTGTGCCGGATGCTCGGAGGTGTGTGCCGGATGTCCTCGGGAGTGTCGATGTGCCAGAAGTTCGAAGGTGTGTGCCGAAGGTTCCTCGTGATGCCAGTTGGGGTGCGAGATGCCTGGAGGTGTGTGTCGGAGGTTCCTCGCGATGCCGGGATTGGGTGCGAGCGATAAATGAGGGATGCAAACACTGGTCCCTGGAAGAAAAAAATGAGATCCTTTGAAAGTTAAAATGGAAATTGAATCATGCGCATGTGTGTGTGCATATGGTATGGGATATAATTGCATATGAAATTGAGTTGATACTATATGGCATTGAGAATGCGATCATGAAGGTATTGAATGGATCTCATGAGGACATATACATGATGGTATGGATGATATGATCATGCGCATGTATGTGCATATGGCATGGAGTATGAATTGCTTTAATGAATGAACCTCATGGAAATGCAAGCATGATTACACGGATGATATGTGTATGTCACATGAAATTGTGGTTGTCTTGCTTGTTGCATTGTGTAATTTGATGGATCTTTACTACTGAGTGATTGTACTCACCTCTTTTGGGGACTAACATTTTAGATTGAGAGATGCCTCTATCACTTGTCACACGTGGTACATTTTATGGCATACCGACTGATGTTGAGGTCGAGTGCTCGGAGCACCCCTGCGTTGGTGTTCATGGTCTGGTGTTTATCCGCATCCGTGTTTTGGTTATGTATGATGTGGGCCTACCTGATGGCCCTGTGATCCAGGAGTTTTTGTCTGTCCATGTCTGCCACAACGGGGTCATGAGGGGGATGCTGCTGCCACTACCGCCACCGGCCGATGCACCATCTTGGGGGTGATAGGAGCGTGTGACTAGTAGAGGTTGACACTTTTTGGATGGTCAGCACTAGATGATGGATTGGCATGCATAATTGATGTAGAGTCGGGTACTTTTGGTTATAGTCGAGTTTAGCAAAGCCTTGGCCTTTTGATGTACCAACTTCTTTGATGTCCATCAAAGCTATGTAAATAAGAGTGCTTCAGCTCTAACATTCTATGTTAATGAAGTGTGCAGTTGGTGTGCATTGCATTATATTGTTTAGTTGAGTATGGGTTGGAGAGATGTCAAATATGCTTCCGCTAAATGAATCGCGCCGGGACCAATTAAATTAACATATACCCCTAGGACTTATAAACCTACTATAAATTTATGGTATTAGAGTGAGTTTTATCAAGGCAAGTGATAGATGAGCAGACTGTGGCGATCCTAGCGGATAGGGGGCCGTAGTGGGGTGTCACATATACACTCGGCGAAAGGCAATATAACAGCATTGATTTTATCTAGGAATTTAATCCCAATGACAAAGTCGTAGTCGTTAAGGGTATTACCTCTAGAATCTCCTTGTTTTTCCATTGCCCAAGTTGTAGCTCCACGTCCCTCGCGACACCAATTGTAGGGACTTCCTTGGAGTTCACCGTCTTGAGCCAACCGACTCCCTTCTCAACCTGTAGGTTAAGTCTCTTCGCGGCTTGTCCGATATAAAGAGGTCATATGCTCCTGTGTCCATGAGCACACTCATTGTGGACTCTCCGATCCTCAAATCTCGTGAATATTAGTCCTTTAGGCTTCTTCGCCT
This sequence comes from Eucalyptus erythrocorys, assembly GCA_014182555.1. Classification (NCBI taxonomy): domain Eukaryota; kingdom Viridiplantae; phylum Streptophyta; class Magnoliopsida; order Myrtales; family Myrtaceae; genus Eucalyptus; species Eucalyptus erythrocorys. The sequence continues at coordinate 28,673,180 of CM024604.1, forward strand.
TTGTCAGGAATAACTGATTCCCTAAAACGGATTCGACACTAAGGGTGCGTTTGTTTCGTGGAATACATTTTCGGGGAAAACATTTTCCTGATTTTCCGGCATTTGGGTCACTCAGGAAAATGAGTCAACGGAAAACGTTTTCCTAGTCAACGGAAAACGTTTTCCTAGAAAAGCTTAAATTCGGGAAAATGATTTCCCTTTTGAAAGGACCGAAAACGTTTTCCGAATCTACCAAAGCCTAGATTTGATGCTTGATTTACAAACAATTATTCTTATAAAGATATATTTTTAAATTTTTATAATTCTTTTTAAAATATTTGTAAAAAATCAAATTTTTAATTTTTTAATATAATATTTATTTATTTTTTAAAAATATAATTTTTAATTTTTAATCATTATTTTTCTTTTTCTCTTTTCTCTTTTCTTTTTTTCTTTCTTCGGCCGATCATTGGCCACGACGACGGCGGACGACGGGCCACGAGGTGAGATCGAGCTCGTCGGTGTCGGGCGGGGCTCAATCTTGCCGATCCGGCGAGGCTGAGGCCTCGCCTGACATTGGCAAGCTCGAGCCTCACCAGTCGTTAATGAGGCTGAGCCTCGCCGGATCTAGCAAGGCTCGAGCTCGTCGGCATCGGGCAAGGTCATGAACTCAACAAATTAATTTGGAAGTAAGAGGCACACTATTATTAATTGTTAGGTCAAATGTCATTCAATCATTTTTCAAATGTGATCCAAACACTAGAAAATACTTTCAATCATATATCACCAAAAAAGGAAAACTAACCATTTTCCGGAAAATGATTTCCCGGAAAACATTTTCCAAAAACATAACGTTTTCCGTGAAACAAACACACCCTAAATCGAACCCCTAAAATGAATACGGAAGACGAGCCCGAGAAAAACACATGTATCACCGATCGAAAAGCACATCACAAAATCGAACGTACCTTGTTAGCCATAGATTAAACACCGACGTTGATCTAAGGAAGAAAAACAGATCCCGTTCCATCCTATGACGTATATTCGCCTTGAAGGGGAGAGAGTTCCGTCTCCTTTTGGTTACCGTTCTTTTTGGAGGGAGAGAGGGAGGAAGAACGTACGTATGTTTCAAAGGTACGTTCCTCCCTTTTCTTTTCTCCCTTAAATACGTCTCCTCCAAAGGACGTATCCCTTCGACGTAAAACGTTCTCCCAAAAGTCATAACCCTTCGACGTACCCCTCCATCTATGGGCCCTTATCTTGCGGGCCGGGCTTTTAGGCCCAACATGGGCGAATGGGCCAACTTAGGCCCATCCACATAAAACCATGAGCCTTCTTGGACTTGATCAAGCTAAGGAGTCGCAATGAACCCAACCGCAATTCTTCCCTAGGCTCATCCTCTTTGCAAAGAGCGGCCAACTTGGCCTTGTTCGGGCAATCCCACGCCACATGCAGACCATCGCAAAAGAAACACTTGTAAGAGCGTACCTTCCTTTGTCCACCTCCGCTCAACTCTACATGAGCCTTGTGAGGACCAGCCAGTGGTCTACCTCCATTCGGGCGATTGTATCTCCCACGATCTCCCCCACCAGTGGCTTTGTTCCTTGGACGAGAGTCCAATCGGGATGTGGAAGGCGCCTTGTATTCCACGAGTGATTCGGCCACGGTCATGGCTGTCATGAGATCTCCCACATTGAACTGCTTCAGGTCTTGCTTCGTCCATGGCGTAAGACCACTCATGAACCTGTGGTATGCCTTGGTCTCGTTCATCGAAGGGATTTGGAGTAGCAACTCCTAAAATCGCTTGATGTAGTCACGCACACCACCCTTTTGCTCAAGACGCTTCAGCTCATCACGAGCTTCCTCTTCCGCGTAAGCGGGCAAGTAGTTCCATCGAAACTCCTCGACAAATCCACCCCAAGTCGTGATAGGATTCCCACACCTATCACCCGATCGACGACGACACCACCACAACAAAGCACTATCCGCTAAGTACATAGATGCAGTGTTTACCCTTGTTTGGTCGTCATTGATCCCCATGGCTTAGAAGTAACACTCCATGTACCATAGGAAATTGTCCATGTCTTTGGCCACTCACGAGCCCTTGACTCTTTTGGCTTCGACGTGTCCACTCATGGACCTTGCACGGTGATCACCCCGTTCACGCGTGCAGCTTTTGTTTCAGCGAGCTTACCCTTGAGCTCCGCTATCTCCGCGCGCATGGCTGCCATCATGGCCTCCAAGGGCTCATACCGTTGTGCGAGTTCTTCTCGTAGGGTCCCCGGCAACTCGTGTCGAAGCTCTCCCATGCCGGTCTTGAGCTCTTGCACCTCAATAACGAGCTCCTCCCTTCCAGCATCTATTCCGTCCACGATCTAGGTCAGGTCATCGATCGATCCTTGGACATCGGTAATGAACAACTCTAGCTTCGTCATCCGTTGTGCAAGATCCCTCGTTGGATCCCTTGAACTCGAACCACCATGGCTCTTCTTGCTCTTGGTAGCGCCCTTCTCAGCGTTCCGCCCACGATCAACGCAGTCACCACCCATGGCAAGCACCTCATCAGATCGTGGATCAGCCATTGTGTTTGTGCTTAGAACAAACTTAGCTGTGATGTCACTTGTCACAGGCCGATCGATTACTCGTCGATCACTCGTAGGTTGACCCATGCGGCCTTAGGATTTTACCCCTAAGCGGCCTTTCAACACTCGACTCACAAGGATCGTAAAGAGAGAAACTCTAGAGAGAGAAGCTCTGGATTATATTACTTGTGAATGAGATGGTTACAATGAGGGGAGGAGACCCCTTTATATACAAAGACAAGGCAAACATTATCCATAGATCTCTCCTTGATATAACGGTGGAGATTGTATCTCCTCAACTACCAACTACATCTAAACCACTGAGATTCGTCCCGGTGGCCACCCTTCCAACATGGAAGGGGGAGGTGAGGGGTTCAAACCCCCACCTTCTCAGGGAGGGATGGGGTGGAGACGCGCAAGTTTCGGGAGTGGGTTTCGACGCCCACGCCCGCAAGAGGCAAGGCAAAAGTCCGAGAGTGAGTGTAGAATAGGTATAGAGTAGAACGATCAAAAAAAAAAAAAAAAAAAACTACCAACTACGTCTCCCCAACTAGCAGCTACCCGCATTTATAACATACGCGTACAAATACCATATCGCCCGCCCCTAGGAGTATTCTAGAAGGCTCGGGGATATAAACCGAGGGTTGCTCATTCCGTGGATGTGTCATGCCCGTCCCTCATAACCCTCTTAGGAAGAGGAGTTAGGAAATTGACAAAGTGTTAGCTCATATACAACAAATTTGGGTATACATGTTGGGGTCTAGTGTTTGAGTATTTATATTAGGGTAAAAGTCACTAAAAACTAAATTATGCCAAATATGACACATTTATCCTAAACTTTTTTTTTTGTAAGATAAGATTTATATTAACTTTTACTAGCGGAACTTCACAAAAAGTAAGTATTGGCACCAGAAACTTATGCTCAAGATGACAACAAGTGACCGAGAGTGGAAGGGCGCCAAGAGTAAAAAGAAAGAGGGAAGACCAAAACAACAGTAACCCTCAAGCATATTCTAAAGTATTTTTTATGACACAAAAAACCCTAAATTTATACCAACATGACATATTTATCCCAAATTTGTACGTCGTGATACATTTACCTCAAATTTCTTTTTTTTGACATCAAATACTTCAAATTTATATCCGCATGGCACATTATCCAAAAAATTTAGTGTTTGGAAAAAAATGCAGGGTCACAAGTAAAAATTTGGATTTTTTGATGTCATAAGAAAAAATTAAAATAAATGTATCACATGGTTACAAGTTTGAGATTTTTTATGTCACAACAAATGATTCATGGTAAATATATCATAATAGGCATAGTTCAGGATCTTTATTGGCTTTTTCCCTTTATGCTAACCTTCCACCATCACCTTAAATTCATTATCTAATAGCTAGAGCTGAGTTTTTGGCTAATTCTACAGCTCAGACCGAGCTAGGCTTTCGAGCTAAAATGGCCCAGTCCGACCTGAAATTGTTTATATTTCGCATGCAATTATCATATCCAAGTACCCACATCATAAGAGGACAAACATGACTTCTTAACGGTATTTTTTTGTATCATTCGTTAAGTGAATTACTCTTCCAACTTAAAAAGTTTCAAGAGTGGCTTTTGTCAGAGTCGAGCCCCTGCATCTTATAAAAAGTGAAGAAGGGCTCTCATCTAAAATCGATTGATGGGCTCTCGAGGTAAAGAACTTGAGCACTTGTCGCCCATTAGAAATTCAACAAAATTCGAGACTATTATTTTCGTAAAAAAAAAATGAATACTTTAAAAAATATTTTCTTAAAAATGATCGCTTATTTAACTTAAAATAATTAGTTGAGGAAAAATCTGTTATTACTAATAATAATGTATATCTAAATATTTTCGTCAACAATCAAAATAATTTTCATTAATTCATTTTGTAAATTATATAAGTAATCACTTTTAGAAAAATGTTATCCAAAAGGTAGGCCCACCCAGGTGTCTATGTCATATAACTTTCCGTTCATTTTCCGCAAAACAAATTACGGGTGAGCATTTCCAAGCTCTTTATAGGTTTCACCTAGAATCTGGAACTTACTCATTAGAAATAGATTTTTTATTTTTCAAAACCTAAAATCTACTTTACACACCTTAGAACTTAGAACTTTTGAACAATTATAAATAATTCACTAATCACAGCTTATATTTACACACATGAAAATATGAAATATTAATAATATAACAATCTCAATCAAAAAATAGAAATTTAGACTAATAATTCAAAATGCTATGAAATACCACAGGATTATGCTCAAGAAAAAAACTAATTTCGAGTTACCTAAATTCCGAAATCTACTTTGCATACTTTGAATCTTGAAATTTGAAATCGGATAGGTTCTTACCGATTTTATACCTCGATTCTAGATTTTATTTTAAAATCATATTCACCCCTAAATCGAGTGCATCCCAAAATAGAGAGGAGAATTTCACATCTTAGCTCGGCCCGATACGAAGTGGCCCGGATACATAAAAGGGCGGACTCGTCTCTATTATTTAATTTTTGGGGGATTTTTTGTAGTTTGAATTGAAGTAAAAACAATGAGACTGTTGAAAGAGAAAAAGGAGAGCAAACAAGAACCACTCGTTTGGAGAGAGAGGTGCAACAAGCAGCCAAATCCATACCGGACCACACTCCTCCCCACCAGAAAAACTCTTGTATTGAATAACAGCATATTAATGAAATCTCTTCCATCTTCTTCACCTCCGTCTCTCTTCCATTTCTCCCTCCTCCTCCTCCTCCCATGGCCGCCGCCGCCGATTCTCCTACCTAACAGCGATCCGGCCCCCTCCATCCCCATTACTCTGTCGCCACCTCTTCCCCCTCCACATACAGCAAACCCATGACTTCGTCGTACTTCTTATCCTCCACTAAACAGTACGCCACCACACCCGAACCCCTCTTCCTCCTCCGCCGCCGCCGCCATCACCTCCCAAGACACCGAGTCCTTTCGCTACTATCCCCGGCCATTGGCGAAGCTCACTTCCCGCGGAAGCCATCCACCTTCTCTCTCCAACTGCTCCCACCGTCCCACCGTCTGGGGAAGCCCTCCTTCGCCACCACCATCTCGTCCTCCTTCGAGGGGGAGGAAGAAGGAGGAGAACCGCGGCAGGATGAGGTGCCGGAAGGCATGGCGGAGGCGTTCCACATCTCGTCCAGCACCGCCACTGCGATCTCGGCCCTCATCGCCGTCGCCGTCCTGTCCTTCCCGCTGCTGATGAAGTCGCAGCTGGGGGCGGGGGCGCCGCTGAAGAGCCGGGCGCTGACGTACGCGACGCTGCTGTTCGGGTTCTACATGGCGTGGAACATCGGGGCGAACGACGTGGCGAACGCGATGGGCACGTCGGTGGGCTCGGGGGCGCTGACGCTGCGGCAGGCGGTGGTGACGGCGGCGGTGCTGGAGTTCTCTGGAGCGCTGCTGATGGGGACGCACGTGACCAGCACGATGCAGAAGGGCATCCTGGTGGCCGGCGTCTTCCAGGGCAAGGACAGCCTCCTCTTTGCCGGCCTCCTGTCCTCCCTCGCCGCCGCCGGCACTTGGCTCCAGGTACCATTCAATTCTTAGATTAGACGATTAGGAAGAGGCTAAATTAGTAAACCGGGTTACACGGATTACACGAATAGACTACTGTTGTCATGTGGTATATAGTGTTAAGTGTCGTGAGAACTGTCTTGTATGTTTGGTATTAGAAGTGACTGGTGTCAGCGTGGGTCGATTGCCACCCGGGAATTCAGAATCAGACTGAGCAGGATCAATTCCTAGTTCGTGGAATCGGAAACCGGCCCACTTGATCTTGGAACAGTCGGTAATATTAAGTAAATTCCTAGTTCTTGCTCTTAAAAGGTGTACCAAATAACAACCTGAATAGAGGAGTAAATTAGCAAACGGCAAAACAACCGATCAAGTTGGAGATGAAGTTTTCATCCAGTGAGCGAAACTCACAATCCGGTCATTGCCATTCACTTGCTCCAATTGTTCAATGAACATCTTGAGAATCAGCATCTTTGCATCAAGCAGGACATGCTAAGTCTTAAACTGGAGAGGCGGGTGTGAGTTTTTTAGGATAAGTCTTAAACTTTGCAAAATAAAAATAAAAATAAAAAAAGAGCCGGTTTTGTCGGTCCAATTCGGTCTCGCCCCTAGAACCTGCAATCAAACTGATTCCTAGGGAAGGCCAATCTAGTTCCCGATTCAACCCAAGACTGATACTCGCCCCTATTTAGTATGATTTTATGAAAATTCATATATATATATATATAGTGGCGGGATCAAATCATGTCTCATTGAATATTATGTCATTTGGATTCATAAGGGTATAAAGATGCGAATTTTATCTAGATAAATTACATAAAAATTTGAAGAAAAAAGGAGTAAAGAAATGGGGAAAAATTAAAGAAAAAGAAAAGGCAGGACACATGTCACAATTGCTTTGACAAAGTATTAACTTTTTTTTTAGTAACTATTCATAACTATTATGTAAAGAATCAGTCATAACAAAAATAATTAATGAGATGGGGGGCATAACCCTTGCGAGGATACAACGGCCCTCGCCAACCCCAAGAGCTGAGGCAAGAATTGGGTAAACCTTTTATCTAAGGCTAGGCAAGTGCGGCCAAGTTCTCGATTGAGCTCGCGAGGGTTGCACCTACCGTCATCCAGTTAAGGCAAGGGTCATGCTTTTCTCATCGTGGCTCCAGGAAGGCAGCCATGGTCGGGCTAAACCACGGCCATTGTAGGCCACCCGGTCACTCTCTTTTTTTTTTTTTTTTTTTCTATGTGCTCTTCACAAGTTCTCTTTCTAAAAGATTTTATGTTTCTAAAAAGTTTATCTTCTTCTTTCTTTTCATATTAGGCTTAGTGTGACACCTTGCCAGCCTCATAAGTAGACATGTCAAAATGATTTAATAAAGTTGAGTTGTTATATGAGTTACTTATATTGGATAAATAGGTCATAAATGGGTTTAAACATAATATAAGTGTAGAATGGGTCATAAATGAGTTTATAACTTATTTAGACTCAACTCATTTCTATAACTCTCTCTTTGTTCTCTCCCACTTTCACTCACTCTATTTGTGTAATCCGTGTACCACATGACCTTTATTAATATCCTTCATTGTTTCAATTTGACAAATTCAACTCTATTTCAATAAATCCATAAAACTTAGAAAGAAAAAAAAAAAGTAATTCACATTCTAGACTTGTGTATCAAATATGTCAAAAGAAGAAAGAAAAAAACTTGAGGATAAATTGTATATCACAGAAAATATAGTCAAAAGAAAATAGAAGAAAATATTAGGTATTTCTTCTTTCTTAATTTGTTATTTTTATTATTGATTTTTATTTTTTCACGTATTTATTTTGACCCTTCATTTATTGAAAATTTTTTAAATTAACCTCTCATGTCGGAATCATGAATCGGAAATCCACATGTCGAAATTCCATCTTGAGTGTCAAATAGTGTCGAAAAATTGATCAGGTGTCAGATTTTCCGACACATGTTGATCGAGCGTCCGAGAGTGTCAGACACTTCGGAGAGAGTCGAACACATATCGAAGTGTCCAATAAAATATGAAGGCTCCCAAAAAGTGTCAGTGCTTCCTAGGTCACTCTAATTTGGAAATGAGTTTTCCTATATTGAGTTAAGTATGAAAGTATTTAAGTAATATGAGTTGTGTTAAATTGGGTATGAACTAATAAATTTGCATTACAAATCAGTGGGTCATAAACAGGTTAATGGATCAATTTAAATTGAATCATTTATGAGCCAACCTAAACCCAATCCAACCCACCTTTGACAGGTCTACGGTCAAAAGTCATCTATGTAACCTTAACTCAACAACTTTGCTAGTTCATTAATGTTTTGACAGTTTACTCCATAAAGGAGGATATTTAAATTTAAGAAAATAAATATATTGTGGGAGCCTCCATGTTCTATCATTTTGTATATTTTTATTAAAAAGTGTGAAGTTGAATTATTTTATCGTATATTTGGTTTTTGCTAGAAAAGGGATGCATGTGGAATAGTTGCTAAAGCACAAGCTCATGTACTCCATGTTTTAAAGTGCTACAGTATTCGGATATGAAATCACCTTTTTTTCTAATAATGGGCAACCATGATTTCATAAAATTTTACATAATATTAGAGCAATTTACATAAATGGAATAATATTTCAGTATCTATACAAGGTATTGCCAAAATTTCTATTTCCAGGAACTTTCTATAACTCGAAAACCGATCCGCCGTCCTAAAAATAGTGCACCCTAGTTTATTTTCTCATATTTCTTGCAAAACAAAAGTTGTGCTAGCATGCAAACACTTAAAAAATATACCGAGTTTAATTCTTATGTGTTCCAATGATTGCAGTTTTTTTTAGTATAAGATCCTTGGGGATTGCCCTTGTATTTTATTGTCATTACTCATTAGAATCGCTAATAACTTATCTAGACTACTGTAAAGGCATCATGCCCTGTGAGCCAAAGCCCTAAAACAACGATGGTTTTCTAACTCAAAAGCCCTTTGGGATTGGAAAAGTCTTAGCTTCTTCCCCCAACTTTCAATCCAACAGAAGTTGATAACCATGGTGTAAAAGCCACACAAGAAGATCATAGCTCATCAACAATCACTTGCTTCTGAGATGCACAAGAGAAGTGAGCTTGCTCTAGCTTCTTGAGCTGCATCAGTGATGTCTACAGTATAGTTTATGCCAATGCTTTTAAGGGTCAAAGGACGGAGTTCTGAAGAAAGGCTCAACGGAGCTGCTGATAACTCACCGGCCCTGTTACTTTCGGCAGAACCGTTGCTGGGGTTTTAAGTCATGTTGGGTTTTATTTTGTTTTTTGATCAGATCGCATCCTACTATGGTTGGCCCGTCTCCACCACACACTGCATTGTAGGATCGATGGTCGGGTTCGGGCTTGTGTACGGAGGACCAGGTGCTGTTTTCTGGACATCGCTGGCAAGGGTGATGTCGTCGTGGATTGTTTCGCCTCTGATGGGCGCTCTTGTCTCGTTCGTCGTCTACAAATGCATCCGCCGGGTATGCTCCCCGTCCTCCATGAGACATGCCTTGTTCATTGTTCGGACATCTGAATATATTAGTCTGCTTCGACTCTGTTGTCTTAGATATGCTTCCTTTCTTTGAAACCTAACCTTGCTTTTAGCTCTGCTTTCTGAATGATCTTCGCTATGCCAGTTCGTGTACAGTGCTCCGAATCCAGGACAGGCTGCCGCTGCTGCTGCGCCGGTTGCGGTGTTTGTTGGCGTGACCGCAATCTCCTTTGTGGCTTTCCCGCTCAGCAAGAGCCTCCCTCTGGCTATGGCCCAGGCTTTAGCCTGTGGCACGGCCGGTGCAGTCTTGGTTAACCGACTCATCTGGAAACAGCTCGGTCATCTCCTCGACAAAGCCAGCTCGTCCGGGATGGAGCCAAAAGAAGCGCCTGTGCTCAATCAAAACATTGGATTCCTGACCGAAATCGCTGGCCCGAAAGGCACCCAACTGGAGATAGTGTACGGGGTGTTCGGGTATATGCAAGTCCTGTCAGCCTGCTTCATGTCATTCGCTCACGGGGGGAACGACGTATCGAATGCAATCGGTCCATTGGCCGGTGCTCTGTCCATTCTTCACGGCGGGGCGGGTGGGGCCGAGATCGTTATCCCAACCGACGTTCTTGCCTGGGGAGGATTCGGAATTGTTGCGGGCCTTATGATGTGGGGGTACAGAGTGATTGCCACGATCGGGAAGAAGATTACGGAGCTCACGCCGACCAGAGGCTTTGCCGCCGAGTTCGCAGCAGCGACCGTGGTCCTCTTTGCGTCGAAGCTGGGCCTGCCCATCTCGGCCACTCATACACTGGTCGGCGCCGTCATGGGGGTTGGATTTGCGAGAGGGCTGAACAGCGTGAGAGCGGAGACTGTCCGGGAAATTGTGGCCTCGTGGGCAGTGACGATCCCCGTCGGTGCATTCTTTGCTGTCGTCTACACATGGATACTGACGAAGCTCTTGTCATACGTATTTTGAGCACATATACTTCACCCAGAAGACGATGATCGATCGTTAGCTCGACACCTGTTGTTGCGATCCAATCTTGCTCTTCCCTGAAGATTCTGGGGAATGATTTTTGCTTTCTCTGAGCTTTAAGGCAATTGCCGTCGAGTCGAAGTCTGCTTCATATTTTGAACAAGAGCTCCCCGTCGAAAATTACTTCTCCTGCTTGTGTTTGTTTCAAAGCTTGATCTCTTTCTTATTCTCCGAGTCAGTTCCTGGATGAGTTCTATTGCCGCCTTCCAGATGAGCAAATGCACGATAGCCGTTGTGCATGACTAGCAAGCAATCTTGAAGTAGGATTATCTTTCCGCCTATGAGGTCTTAGAATAGCATTTGTAAGGCTCTTGAGCAGAATAAAATCGGCACTGGCCTTGTTAGTACGGTTGTGGCCATCCCTTTACTTCATAATTTCTGTTGGCCTGACTGGAACCACCAGTTTTCGCTTTTCCGGTAAGCACCAGGGCAAGCCGACGCTTGCTCAGAGATGTAATGGATTTCTTCGTAGCGATTCCTATCAGTACAGAAGAAAAACGAAGAAAAACTAAAACTACTAAGTCCAGCAACAGTAAAACAGATCTTGAAATTCTGTCATATAGCCATCCCTAACTTGATCTGGCACCCCGTGAAACTTGAACACATTCCAATACCCACTTTGGCAAAGCTTGTCAGCATGATTTTGCCCTTCTAAACGCATCTAGCACATTATGAGAAACTACAGAACTCGTCTTCAAGAAAATAAATTCTTCATGGGACAACCGGTACCGCCAGACACCAGCTTCCACTAGATCTCCGGTATTATTTCCCTTCTATCATCATTAAAAGCGCAATATTAACACCATCAACTTTGATGAAGGAGCGAGCAAATCAAAAGATCATAGCAGACAAGCAACATTAGTCAAAACATCTACACGAATGAGGATTCTAATTTCTCTCATTTTGACCGTAGATTACAGATGGGAAAATAACTATAGATTTGCTAGGAGATGACAGAGGAGATGGATCATCACGCAGGCAACGAGGCACTCCTTTGATTACTGTAAAATCCATGCCTTTTCTTTGTCCCCTGCCCATGATGTATTAAAGCCCCGCTCAGAAAAGAACATGATGATGCTCAGGCATTGTAAGCAGGTAATGGAATCATCAGCAACCACCCTGACAAGAGCACTCGTTTCAAACTTAAAATCAATCTTCTCGTCATCTTGGCCTTCTGATGGGTGATTTAGACCTCGACCTTCTCCTTCCCCTGCGACGAAAGAGAAGAAAAACACCAACTTTTATTGAAGATCCATATATACATATAGAAACCAATGTCTTCACCTGCAATTCTATTGTTGTTATGAGTGTCATGTCTTGAAAACATCAACAGAGTCAATTGTCAAAGGCTTAGGGAAACGTACCTATTATTCCCAAGAGAAGAGTAGGGAGAATGCCTGTGCTGAGAATGCTTGCTATGTGGGGACCTCGATGGTCTAAAAATGAGACATCCATCACACTAATTTGGTGAGTTTAAACGTGCAAATCCAAGAGAAAGATGCTTAGCCTTTTAAAACATCAATTATCCTCCACTTTCTAACAATTACTAGAATGAGAACAAACTAAAAACTGAAGCACCATTGTTTACAAGCCAAATGAGGAAAAAAAAGTGCCAAATGATTCACAGTGATGATCATTAAGATACACTATATCATGAAACTACATCAAGGATATGCCAATCTATAAACTGCATGGTATGAGTTCCCACGCTACGATCCGTGTGCAACCACAGCTGCCAACAGCCACTAAGCTGACCAGGAAGAGGCGGTGGAGGTGGGATGGGGAATCTATCGAAATTATGGCATCCACTCACATAATATCTCTCAACAAAAATATTATCAACTCAAACAAGAAAGATGTTCACTGTTTAACAATCAAGGGGAAAAAGAAAACAGGTTACTTCCAGGCAAAATACAAACATTCTGTTGCTTCTATAGCTTATATTTGTTGTTGAAGCAACAAAATATTTCTGCTGGAGATGGAAGGGAAATGTGTTGCCACATGGTTTGAAAAATATATGGAACAGAGAAGCAACAAGCAAATTACCAATAGAAAGCAAATCATTTCTGCTGACCATCTGTCCAAGAAAACAAAGCAAAGGAAAAATTTCTTCAGATCCTTTAATAGAAAGTGTAATACCAGCTTAGCCAACCTCCAGAAACTTCACAAAAACTAGTTTAAAGAGCCAAAAGCGCAAGTCACTTGCAGCTGGCTGTAAGATCAGCCCAAAGCAAGAACAGCAAAACTCCATAACGAAATGACATTACAAATGAGCATGTATTTTACATGTTCATTTGCTTTCCTCTACTAATTTATTTTTTGGCTCAACATCTTATGTCTTAACTGTAGGTTATCGCATTACCAAAGATTAGAGTATCAAAGAAATTACAAACATTGGATCCCTAGACTTAAGAGTACGTAATTCATCCTTCACTGCCAAGCATCTTTCTCTAAATACAGTTTTAATAGAACCTTGCCCCACTTGAGGAGATGCAGAAAATCAATACACAAAAAACACATAACTGAGTAGAACTGAAAATAAATCATCTGCAACTTAAACAGTACTGCCTGTTCCAGGAATATTCTTCTCATCCTAAGTCCAGGACAAAAGATCAAAATCAGATGAACCACAGGCCACAAGCAACGCAAATTATGAGATGACACTGCTATCTCAATCATTAAGAGGAAAATGATTAATTTAAATACTACTTGGAAAATATCACAGACTCTCCCAGTGAACCCACTAAATGCTCGTATACTGACGAAAACCACAATTTTTTCATCATCCTTAGGCTCAGCAACAACCATATCAAGAAAAAAGGAACAGTACATTCCAAAAGGATTTAGATGACTTCCAAAGTGAAAAATACGTAACCATCATCATTATTTGTCCAACATTCTTTCACGCAGTTGACACAATATCATGGAACCCTCTTAGCTATGATCATATATCCACTTAGCAGTCTTGTCAGTCACCTGCCTAATCCAGGGCACATGCTTAAACGCTCAACTTCTCACAATCAGTAAAGATGCTAGATGACCATCAATATGTTAAAACCCAAAGCAACATCATTCGGTTGAACAATTACCTTCTTCTTGACCTAACAGGAGAAGGTGAGAGGTTTCGTTTCCGGGAGCGTGACTTCCTGCCAGACATCAAAAAAGAAGGCAGTTAAATCCCAACAATGTCTCTCCTTAATATTTGTAGTACCAGTAAGCGAAATTTTAGCTCAAATTTGAGGACCGTCAAGGAACAGGCAGAAAATTCTCCATCAGTGAACAAATAAAGGCAGATAAACTATGACACAAAGTAGACATCAATCATGACAAACCTTCTAGAATCATCAGAAACTTCATCACTTGAACTTTTTGCATGTGAATTTTCCTTACTGTTTCTACCTCTACTACCAGCTGAAGAGGAACGTCTTCTCTTATGCCTTCTTGAATCATTTGAATGCTCATTCCCCAACCTGTCATCCTCCTTATGCTTTGACCTTTCATTTCGTTTATCACCTTCTTTAGCACTAGATCTATGGGATCGCTCTGCCTCCTTTCTATCGTCCCTGCCATCAACATCATTCGTTCTGCTCCTTGAATGGGATTCCTTCACTCTATCCTCAGATTTATGTTGCTCCTGCATCTCTTTGGAATCCAACCTTTCTGTTCTTTCCTTCCTTAGATCCCTTTCATCCTTTCTCTGATTCTCATCCATCTTCATATCCACTTTAACTTTACCATCTGAACCACCTCCACTTGATCTGAATCTGGACTCTTTATCTTGAGAATTATCTGACTTAAGTTTTGACATAACATTCTCACTACGATGTTTTGACTTCATTGAGACATCATCTCTTTTGGCAACCATTGACCCAGAAGTATTGACGTCGTCATACACCCTGTTACGAATAAAACCCATCCGGTCAACTGCGCTGCCAGAAGCTAACTGTGCCGTCCCATCTACCTCACTGACACTTGAGCCAATACCATCAGGACTATCTTTCCTTTTGAAAGCATTGACTTTGGTGGAGAGTGAGTCACTCTCCATTTCAGCCTGAACCCTACCACTGTCTTCAATTTTAATTGGTAGCCTGCCATTCTCAGGGGCCTTATTTAAACCATTTTGATCCATTTCATCACCTGAGGTCATCGGTGCAACACCTTTGGCATGAGTCAGTGCACTGGAGTTTTGCGCTTTTTTGTCCCCAACTTCGTCGTCATCATCAGAGGCATAGCTTGCCAGACCCAAGATATTCCCTGGGGAGCTGGAACTAGACTTTTCACTGACATCTTCAGTCTCTGATTCCTTAGTGTCAAGTAAAGCTGAAAGCTTCGCAGGTGTTTTTGGAATAGGGCCGGAACGGGAAGATGGTGAGACCCTATGGTCTGAAATAGTTACAATGTAATCAGCAGAAAATTAAAAACACCCATAACGAAGAAGTCATAAGGTGGATAGATGCTACATAAATTATGCAAGAAGCAGCAAATGATTGACAAATGGAGAGCTGCAAGGTCATGATAATATTACCATCAGTTGCCGGATCATCTTCATTAAGTACCTTTGTCGCTATTTCATCGAAAAGCTCATCAGTTACCTGTCCAAAAACAATATCAATTTATACTTCATACAGGTATACTGATGTATATGTTCATGAAACGAAGTATCAAATCCAAACAGTTATTAACCTTCAAAAGAACTTCAGTTAGAACACGTTTGATTTCTTGGTTGACGGCCGCTGTTCTGGCAGCTTCTGCATAGTCCTACAACAAAAGGGATAGCTATCTTACCAGGTGGAAAAACACGCAATCATGCAACTGTACAATATGTGCAAAGTCATATTGAAATATTTGCTCAGAATACACCTCTCCCCGCCACTAAAGATTAACAAAAAACAGAAAGGAAAGAAGGGTGATCTTGGGTAAACCTCATCGTCGTCCTCTTCTTCAGTTGACCTGGACGTGTCAATGCTTTTGTCTTCTCCTTGGTCACCCTTTTGGAATGACTTATCTGCTTCTTCATCCTCTATGGATTGAGATTCAACTTTAGAATGCCCCAGAGATGTGCTTGGAATGGCAGCTTTTGTCTTAATTATCTCCTCTCTGAGCCAATTAGGCACTGGAGCCTGGAAGTATGTCAAGCCAGAAGTCAGCACCAATAAGTCATGCTTGATGGATCCATGCAAAGATTAAAAACTAATACCTTTTTGGGACGCTCAGATATATTAGAAACGCCATAAGCATCACCAGCGAAGGCTGCAGCAGGAGGTAATGCTGTTCCGGCACCCAGACCGAAAGGGCCACCAGGAGATGGAAGTGTAGGCTGAAAGCTTGTTCCAGAAAATCTTGCAAATGGTGTTGCTCCATGTCCAGATAAAGGAGATGGTACGGAAGGATCAAGCTGCAGGAAAAGGTTCTTGGCAAGTGTGCATAGGCAGATATAAGACAAAACGGGAGAGAGAAAGATATCCAAACCTGAGGCCCAGGTGGATTAACTGAAGGAACTGAAGGATAAACCGCATCCGGAACCATGGAGGAGGTCCAATTACTCACAGAAGCTGAAGCTGCAGGGTTAAGGTGATGAGCATAACCAGGCTGCTGAAGTGAATCTTGCTCCCGAGTGAATCTGGGAGTAAACTGCAATGGCTGATCAGCAAGATCAGTCACAGGCTCAGCCAGTTGATTGCCATATGGAAAGGGCTGTCCTGATGGAACTGATCCAGCAATAGCAGGCCTTGATGGTTGCAGATGGTGCATATTTTCCTGACCTGTAGAAACATGCCAATGCAATGACTTCTCCCTTTGATCTGCCCTGTCTTCTTGACCTAAGATTCAAATGCATAGTCAAACAGCCGACAAAGGGGAAGACAGGGGACATCTTACATTGAAATTCATGAAGGATAGTAATCAGCGTTTTACACCAAGCATCATGAATCAAAAACTTTCGGGTACTTTGTAACTTCACAATCCATGTGCAAATCCTTAACCTTGAAATAAACTTAGTCCACTATTTCAACCATATTCATATCCGATATACCACCAAATTTGTCTACAAAAACTAGATTCTTTTAGAAGTAGGAATAAAGGAATTAAGGCCTTGTCTATTTGAAAGTTCACTTTCCCAAAAAATATATAACATTAATATAACTTTGTAAAAATCATCAAAAGAAGAAAAACATTATCTAACTTTAAATGAATTTTATGTCAAAATTGTATACATATAAAGAGTCGACGGTGAATTAAATAAGTCAAATCTCAAACATAAGATCAAATAATAAAAAAATAAAAATAAAATTCATTCCAAACACAACATGTAAGGAAGTCCCCATCATATAAGAAGTTAACTCCACCAAAAGTAATAACGATACTCAATAGAAAGCTAACGCGACTACATGGAAGCAAAATGGACAATATAGCACTTCTTCCACATATAGTCACATCTTTAAACATGTGGTCCTTACCTTCTCCTAAGGCAGAGGAAAGAAAAGAGTGAAAAAACATTCCGTACACAACCAGTCTCTCTGTATTCTCTGGTAAGCTTTTTTATGTCAGTGGCTTGCAATCTTAAGGGCAAATTTAGAAACCAAAAGTCATTACTTCTATGTACGAATTTCCCTCGGAAATTTAAAAAAAGGACAAAGCTTAAGTATTATCTAAGTTACAACATCACACAAGCCAACAGTAGATTTTCTAATAGAAAGTTCCATGGAAACTGCTCATCAGCTCTAGTTTCACATGCAAACTATATGTTAAGTGAATATTACCTGAAACAGAAGAATAACTAGAAGGTACCTCCTGCTGATGAACAGATACGTTGGTAGGCAAAGAATCTTGTTGGCGAAGCACTGAGTTTGCATGTCCAGTTACTCCTCCATCTCTAGCCGGGAAGGGTGAACTTCCATCCGGAAGGTAAGCTGATGGCCCAGAACTGACAGGTGTAATCTCCTGCGCATACAATGGTTGCCCTCGTGGGGGTGTGTTTGAAAGAGAATGTTGCTGATGGCCATGTCCAGATAGAGGCTGCTGATGATTTTCCGTATAGTGAGAGTCCAGTGCAGTTGGATATGGGATGTGATAATGGCCCTGCTCATCCATCCTGCCTGGTGGAGCATATTGCGACTGAGCATGCTGGTTTTCTGTAGCAGCTTTGGCATCTGCCCAAGCTTTAGCCCTGGCAGCCCAATCTTCAGTATTGCTGAGTGCTGCCAAGGGTAATGAAAACAATTCATAATAAAATTTATATAAGAGCACTAAAAGGAGGAAAAAACAGTACCAAAAATTTAGTATACAAAGAAAATTCATCCAGTTAGTTATATGGTGAATGAACAGTAGTTTCAGAATTACAGGGAAGAAATGACAAACTATAAATGATGAGAAGCTATGAGCAAAGCGACAAAGAGCATGTACTGACATTAACTATCAACAGGAACTAGCACAATTATATACTTTCCACATACCACCCCTACAGGGCCTTTGTAACTACGTTAGTTGAATCAACGCTCAGAATGAGAGAAACAAAGGCAGACTAATATCTATAAGAACTCCCATCTGGTCAACTCTTGTTGCTTCCATAGAGGAAGATGGCTATGTCCCCATCATTTTCTCAGGCCTGAATTGTATAAATGGATTGCAAGAAAATATTTTTCATTATTGACATACATATACTTAAAGACAAGAAGTTCAGTATTAAGAACTTTAAGCTCTAGACAATAAGCAGCAGATGAAATATAGAAGGATAAACATCCAGCGACAGTAATCCAGCCACGCCTATACTCAAAGAAATCAACAGTTCACCTAAAATTGAAAGAATCTGCCAGCCCAGATTATCGACAACCAAGAACTATAAAATACAAAAACAGACAATTTAAAAAAAACAAAACCTGCTGGATGGTTCCAATTTTGCTGGTAAGCCCAGTTCGGATTGCTCCATTCCTGTAAACATGATTAGATTAGGAATCAGAGAATGCACAAAACCATTCTACAAAAAGAAAAACACATCACCACACACAAGATGCTTAAGCCTATTAAGCAAGGTCTCCCTGCGTAAAACTCACTGAAACTAAAACATACAAAGCCCTTCCCAATCTCCCAAAATCAAACACACCTTTCACACAATTAAACCTAGCCTAGCTTCAGAGTTTCACCTAAACAAAATAAAGGAAGACAGAATCGATCATTTCATCCTCCAAAGAAGGCAGCAAACCATAAACCCTCTCAATGAATAGTAGGAAACGACAGAAAAACCTTGAAAAATACAAAAGCAGCGATTCCGAGAATGAACTGACCTGCGGAGGATACGAATTAGGGTACGCCGAATGAGGAGGAGGAGGAGGAATGGGAGGAGGCGCGGGGAGGTGAGGCCGAGGAGGGAACTGGCCGTGGAGAGGGGGGTAGGGCCCCGATCCCGGCGGCGGCGGGGGCGGCGGTTGAGCCCACTGCTGCGACTGCGGAGGCGGAGGCGGCGGCGGCGGAGGCGACGGGGACTGGTAGTGGAATTGATTGGAGTACCACGGCCCCTGATGGTGATGATGGGGCGGCGGCGGCGGCGGCGGCTGCTGCTGCTGCTGCTGCTGCTGGTACTGGTGGTAGGGATCCGCCGTCGACGGCGGCGGCTGCGGCGGCCTGGGGTAGCGGTGGTACGCGTCCATCGCCGGCGGGAGGCGGTGCCCGGCCGCGGCGCGAGGAGGAGTCCGGAGAGAAGGGGAGACGGGAGGAGGTGGTGGTGGTGGTGGTGGTGTCTATGATGCGCTGCTGCGAAATGGAGAAAGGGTTGTTATGCAACAACTGGTGCGATCACGCGATGGAGGAGGTGGAGCGCACGCGGGGCCTGCGTGGGGACCAGCGTAGGGGATCCCAACACCCCCATCGGGTCGGGCCGGATCGGTTGGGTTGGGTCGGGTCGGTTCGTTTTGTCCAAATATAATAGTCCCAAAATTTATTTATCACGAAAAATTTCAAAACCCTCTCGAGCGGAAATCTTCCTAAAGACCCCAGTCTATTATAGACTGAATCAATCATAATCATACGAGTTTTGTACGAATCTAACAGTTGTGATCTCATTGAATTTATAAATTTGGATAAATAATGATTTTTCTTATAAAAAGATGTCATTGCACATATCAAATTGATGCATCTTAAGGCCTCACCGACTTTTAGATTGAAAATATGGTTAAAAACATTTTTTTTTTTTTTGTTGATTCTCCGAAGCTCTACGAGTGAGACTTGCTAGTTTTCTCGACCACCTTCAACTCGTGGTCATTTGCGATGACGTAGCATCCGTCGAATGACGCCGCAAAAATCAAAGAGAGATGGCATAGCAATAGGCAAGAGACCATTCTTGGTAAAAAATTAAGAATTCATGCTTTTTAAGCAGAGTCTAGACTTGAATCAACAGTCAGGATTAAAATAATTGTTACTCCTAGCTTTTCCCAACAAGTTTTGGCGAATTTGTAGGTTAAAATCTACTCTCACGCCATGTGGACCTAAGTAAAGTCCTAAAACTACTTCATTTGAATTTTGAGAGGTAAAATTTCAAGAATATTTCCCACCTAGGTAGGGAAGAGAAATATATACTGTCCAACAAGGAGACTATCAAAGGAAAGATAGACTATCCAACATAATTATCATATGATAGAATGGTATAGTAGCCTTCCGCACTCATGCTTCGCATGGTGTCTTACAACCAACTTTTTTCCGCCCAGTTCCCCTAATTACAGGACATTATGCGATACAATGGCTTGATTGACAACCTTTTTGCCACACCGACTAAAATAGCCCGGAGAGAGGGAGGGAGCCAGGACACTACCGTTCTTTCTTTATCTTTCAAGGTTTACATGTGAAAAGAACTTTTCTAACAAAATATTCCAACATCACTAATTAAACAAATTCTGCCGTTCTAAAATATGCTAAGATTTTCCCCGTTATTTTGTAATCACATTATTAAAAAATGCAGTATCTATTAATTAGGTATACTTAACATGCGTTCTGGGCCACTCATTAACATGACCCGAACGAAAAATACAAAAATATGTGCACATTTTGGTTACAAAAAAAGTTATCGGCACCTAATGCTCGCCGAAACAGTATCCTCGAGTTGTAACTAAATGGCCAAAAACCCAACCGTTACAACCTGCGAGAGAGTGAAAATCAAAAAGAAGCATATAATCTGGCGAATCTATGGGAAGCTACCGCCTTCAGCAACCCGCCAAAGCATGACCTTTATGCACCTCCTGTCGAATGATCCTCCAATAGGAGTCAGCAGTCACGAAAGAAAAATAATGATCGATCTTCTATGCTTTACATCCAATGAAGTTACGAGCACACTCCATCGAAAGAATGAGAAACCGCCCATGTTTCGCCTTTGCAAAATCACGCTACGGCATCCGCCTGCCTTCTGGTGAGTCGTGCATACAGCCCATCTCTGAGGAGGAGCTCACTGTGCTTGCCCGTCTAAGAGAGAGAGAGAGAGAGAGGTTAATTGATGACTCAGGAAGATATTATGACAGAAGCATACTTCTGCAAATCTTGTAACTGTCATGCAGTCTTCATGCTAACTTCTAAATGATGTAGCAGAAAAGTGCAGAAGTGTAGGTCAGCACACTCGGAAGTCAAAGACGTCAAAACTCGAATTCCCGGATAAAGCACTGCAAAGTCCCTCCATCCAAACTCAGAGGCTATACATGCTCATTAGCAGTTAGGCAGTAAGTAGCCAGGTATTATGTTCCTAAAGCTTGTTCGAACATCGTGTAGAAAGAAGCAACAGAGAAATTGACAAAACAACTCAGATATTCGAAATAAACCTGCTCAAGGCATATCCACTGTTCTATCAGCAAGATAAGATGACAGTTTACAATAAAAGTGGCGAGAATACGAACCTCGATGATTTGGCCGCCGTCCATTACCACTATCCTATCAGCAGCTTGTATTGTGGAAAGCCTGGAGAAATGTAAGAATAAAACATCAGCACGGAAAGCGAAATGCTCATAGAGGGCTGATAATTATCTCACCTATGGGCAATGACTAGGATAGTTCTCTTCGTGGTCAAGTTACTTCTCTCAGCACGAAGAACGCCCTGGATAAAAAATTAATAGGAAAAAAAAAAAGGATATGAGCTGATGCCATTGAACCTGCAAAACCCAATCTCTTCCCTTTTCTTCCCTAGGTTTTCTGTTGTTGCTAAATGCACCAACCAACCTTGATATTGTGCTCACTCTCTGCATCAAGTGCGCTCGTCGCTTCATCGAGAATCAAAATGGTTGGATCTCTGAGAATTGCTCGAGCAATGGCAATTCGTTGCTTTTGACCTCCGCTAAGTAGATCATCATCAACAAGAGTTTGGTAGCCATCGGGCAGTGATAAAATGAATTCATGAGCATATGCCTGCTTGGCTGCCCATTCCACATCCTCCTGTTTAACATCACGTGTACATCCATATCTTATGTTTGAAGTAATATCCATGCGAAAAAGGCGTGGTTCCTGCCAAAGCTATCGTGTCAACAATCAAAACAAAAAAGACGAAATTCTAATACTAATGAGAGGCTAATTAGGTGCCAAGCTCTAAAAAAAAAAGGGCTAATTGGGTGTAACCTGTCCCACGTATCCAACTTGTTCTCTGAACCACTTCACATCCAACTGTTGAACGGGGAATCCATCTACCGAGATCTGAAATAGAAACAAACCACAGTAGGATCATATGACTGAGCAGCAAGGCCTTGAAATAAAATCAACAGATGTAGCCTAGTTTTAAAAGTCCAGACAATGGAGGTGACCAATGGCAGAACAATGGCACAATAAAGTTCAATCATTCAATACAAGAATTTGACATCATATGTGAAAGAAAATCTAAATCAGCTACTGTATACTCGCATTATAACCACCAAGTGCTTTCTAAGTGGATGTTTAGCCTACAGAGAACCTCTCATTAATTTTCAGATTGAGACGGCATATTTCTTAAGCTTCAGACAATTAATAGTGGATGTTAAAGATACATCACCTGACCATTAGTTGGCTCATAAAGGCGGAGCAACAGATTCACCAGTGTACTTTTACCGCTCCCGCTAAGACCAACCTACACAATACAAAAAGATGAGAAAAAAGGGTTCCTAAAGTGTAGCCTTCAAAGTAAAAGAAATCGATTGTAGGAAAAGTGTCCATACGATTGCAACAACTTCACCAGGTTGCACAGAGAGGTTTACGTGTCTGAGAACTGGCACCTGTTCAAAGTACTCTTTGAGCGTTTATATATGCATATATAGAGGAACAAAAAAAATAGGAAGAGTTGTTACTGTGACCATTGACCAATACTAAGTAATACATGCAAATGCAGATCAGACAGACCCAGAGAAATCAAAAAGAATATAATGGTATAGCCTCATCTATAACCATGGAATTTACAGTGCTTGTTGGCTCTAGCAGAGGAACATGAGGAAAAAGCAACTGAAACAGAGAGAAATAATCCAGTGACAGTGGATACATGGTAAAGAAAACAGCGCCAGCAGCTAGGGAGCAAATGATGATAGAATGTCCATCAGAATCACATTCAGAAAAAGCATGTACTCATAAGCGAAAGTATGAAGTTGGGTCAACAAAGAAAAAGAAACTTACCGAAGGCCTAGAGGAATAATAAAAAGAGACATTATGAAACTCAACACATCCAAGAAGCCTTTGCAACTTCGAACCTGAGACATGAGAGGGAAACATTAGAAAAGGTGAGCCATCACCAACAATTAAAGATTTATCACAGGCTGTGGAAAAATGCACAGATTATTTGAGTCCCAAAAAAAAAAAAAAAACATAACCATGTAAGCTAACTTCAACTTATTCATATTGTCCATTTGAGAGAACAAGGGAAGAATTTTAGGTAAAAAAACATGTTAAGGTTTCTGATCTCCGCCTTCTTTATATGATATTCAATACTGCAATTACAGAAATGCCACTGAATGAGTATACTGCATATTATGATATAATGTTATTCTATCGATTAGCAAAACACATATTATTTGGCTAACATTGAACTTGGTAAAATGAAATGGTTGAATAATTGAAAAATGAGATTATTCAGGAATACACATTGAATGCTAAGATTACGCATTGAATTTCTGGTAGTAGATCCATAATCAAAAGTGTTTGTGATTGTTCCAGAAGAAATGAAACAAAAGATACAGTAGAGCTAGGACAGTTATTGATTGCATTTGTAAGGTTGAAAATTCTCCAACAATTCTATGTAAATACTGCTCCAAGCCTCTATTATAACTTAGAAAAGCTGCAAAATAAGAAGGGGAGATAAACGCAGTTTTCTCTTTAAGCTCACCTCCAGAGAGGACTCAGGAAGAAGAGACAAATAGCACTCACTTATTCAGGTTAGTCTTATTTAAGCAAACTAAGCCACTTGCCTTTTGATATGACTTGGTCACTCACTGGAAGATCCATCAGTTGGAAGACTTTTTCGCTAGCCCCTACAGATTGCATTAGTGATGATAAATTGTCCCCAATCCACCATGTCGAGTAAATTAGCCACTCACTGTACAATAAAAACTTTGTGAGCTGCTCTGCAGTTGTCTGACCAGCCAGAATGGACATTCCTCCTATCAACACAGCAATAACCTACAAAATACAATCTGCATGTCAACATACAGGACGTCGTCAACTTTATCTTTCATTTTAAGAAGAATATGCAATTAAATCTCAAGTGAAGACTTGCTCCTTGTACTTAATACCATAGGAGCCAAAGCGCTAGCTCACAGCAACCTACATAGATATATACAGTAGACGGGGTGCCCTGAGAAATAATGCTAGAAGCACCTAGTAGTTTGATTAAGAAAGTAAAATAAAATCAGCTTTTTCTCATTTCTGAATAAGGATTAGCATTTGATCACTCCTCAGCCTATACTCTCAGGCAAAGAGGAAATAATTACTTTAGTTCTTACAAACCACTCATCAGTGAACATCAGAGAAGGCATAGCAGACCTGTGTACTGTGATAAAGGGTATTGAAACTCCAATTCCAAAATCCATATGCAGCACTCTGCCTCAAGCTTATGCCAGCCAGTTTTTCAAGCCATTTTGTGTACCTTTGAAAGATAAAGAAATAGAGTTGTGTCGGCTAAGCCACCATCTAAGTGGTTTCATTTGTTGCAAAAGTGCAACTCGCACATCAAATATGAAAGTGCATGCAAAGATGCATCCTTCGAAATGAAATACTAATAATCACCTGTTGAGTTCTTGCTTTTCTGTTCCGTAAACACGTACTGTTCTCATAAGAGAGAATGTCTCTTGGGCCACCTATCAACAAAATTGCCATTTACAAATAATAATAAAAAGAAAGAAAGGAAAAAGATATGAGGAAGCAAGGGAAGGTGCTTCTGACTGATAACTCATTTTCATAAAAAAGAAAATTCAGAAAACATTAAGTCAGTTCCTACTTCATTAGCAGAAGCAGTGTACTCCTGGATTAGCTTTGCAGACTTCTTCTGATACCTGTGTGAAACATTATAGTCATGTGAGAAATGCCACATGATTTGGCAGGAGAACAGAAGCGTAAGAACATTGTCAGTATGTAAAGTGCGAAGTACTGTCTGTTCGAAAACATATATGTAGAAATATCTTCTGTGATACCGTACTGTTAACAGTACTCAGAGAATAAGCAACAAAGTGGAAAGAATCTTACTGGCCATAAATAAGCATAATTGCTGACAAAGTAGAGCATATGGCCAGTGTGCATAGACCAAGTGGCCATGACAGGATTAGCAAGTATATCAATGAACCTGCACCCTGCAGGGGTTAAGGCATAAGTACAAAGTTGTTGATAAATTATAAGCAAAACGTGCGGCCCCCTAAGTGCGAAATCAACCTGAAGGGCATTGCGCAATATCAGGTTAAGATCATTGCCAATTACACGTGACACTTGCTGACAATCTGCACCAAGCCTGCTAGTCAAATCACCCACTGTTTCCCCATCAAAGAAGTTGATATCCTATAGCATTGGTATTACGAAAAGGATATTATATGAAGTATCTTAACAAACATGGAGATCAGATAATCCAGCTTGCAAGAAGAGCGTCAATGTATTTCCTCTACCTGTGAAAGGAGAGACTGGTACAGAGTTTCTCTCATTCGCTTGACCTACAAAAAAGTAAACTAAGTTAGTTTCTATATTCCTCTCATTAGACAAATCTTCCATATGGCAGCTACTTGCCATAGACAAGCCCTGGATATTGTAGTTATCCTGAGGTATTCTTATTTAAAAAAAAAAAAAAAAATTACAACTCTTGCTTCTACCTTTATGATATATTATCCTAATTATGAATTTCTAACCATATATCAAGAAATCCTCTTCCTTCCGTCTTAAAAAAGCTATAAAAAAAGCAGCAAAGAATTCTTTTAGGCCATAATATGCACGTTTAAAGGTAATGTGCTTTTCCTCAACTATTAGAGAACCACAACCAACTCCAAGCATAGGCTCACTAATTGAGTTGTTTACATGATCATGTTATGCTCTGTGCCATAAATCTTTTCAGCACCATATCTGCAGTTAATACAATAAATTCAGCTAAAAGATAGAAAGGAAGTGAAAATTAAGGATTAAAAATTCTAGAAATCCATCTTTTTAGCTATTCCAAAGACCAATTATCGTAGCCAGTGGTCTGGATGCAACACAATTAAAAAAATTTTTCCATCTCTAGTAACCGAGTCCATGCATGTAAGTCTATCAGTTTGGTGCTTCACAGCTCCAAAGAGATCGTGAAGAAAATGAAATAACTCGATTAACGATAAACAAGGCTAGGTTAAAACATTTCGTGCATTGTAAGCATCTGCTACATCCAGTGGAGAGCTGCATTAATCTAGCTTTATCAATTATCTTTCAACTAAAACCTGACAATGTCCAATGGTATAGCAACGAGGAACTATCAATGAGCAAATGTTTCATACAAACAGCCTTGAAAGCAGCTCAATTTTGGCAGCTTGTTATTTTTATAACAACATAATAAAATGGCAACTCACAAGGATCATATTTGCAATGCCGAAACAGCAACCACGTACACCACTGTTCATCAAATGAACAGAGCATGAGGTCAAAGATCTCCCTCAAAATCTGGGGATTTGAGATACTTCAAATCAAAAGGTACATCAGAAAATTAAGCAATGTGTTCATTGGTAAGATCAATGCAGAACAGAAAACTGCACTAAGAAATGCCCTCAGCTAAACGGCCTATCAACAAAACAATGTGCCATCATATATTGTCAATCAGAGAAATCACATATGGTGTAGTATTACAGAAACTAAAACTTGGACATTAAAAAAAAGACTATCAAAGGAGTGGAGAAAACAACATTCTACAGTTAGCAACTTAAAGGAGAAGGGAGTTTTGACCATACAAGATTTCAACCTGCATATTCCTGCACTGATGCACAGAACAACCAGGAGACAAACATTCTGATGAAACACTGCGGTGTTCCCACTCTGTGCCGAGAATATCGATGCCGTCAAGTAATGTGGTATAGAGATTTCTGAAAGCTGGAAAGAGGAAAAGCAATATCATTAAAATGGACCGAGAAAAAAAAAAAAAAAAAACCAAGAATTAGTTTGTTTTAGTTTCTGTGGTATCAAACACAAACAGAAGGAGATAGTGCACCAACACCAGATTACTAGTAAATTCAGTGACAGTAGCCACCACTTAAATACCAAAGACTGAAGTGCGCTTAGTGGTCTAACATTCCTGGCAGTGAAGGGGCTGGGACTATCACCCAACCCCTGAAGAGAAAAAGCAAGAAAGGACTGTTGGCCATTGTCTTGTCCGTCTCCATAACACATGTTTTTATTTATTTTTGGTCGTTTTGTGACCAGATATTAGATAGGCCCAGTTTTTCTTTTTTTCTCAGCAATAGTAGGATGTTATGATAGCTCAAGTAAGTCCCCAAAATCTGTAATAAGTTAGAATTATCTACATTAAGTGCAATACTAAGCTAGTAATAGGTTTTAGGTGCATCTCAAGGAAAGGAAACTTTACATGAAGGAGATTCAAAGATTCTAATGAGACACCTAAGTTGTCCTATCTGACCTAAAACAGCAATTTGCAGTCAATTAGAAGTTCTTGCACATTATACCATCCAAAATTGTACCGAGCTCCAAAGTGAATAAAAGCTATCTGATTTCGCTCACTCTTGTTCCGTACAATTATCTTCACCTTGACAATGACAAATTGATGCACTTCCATAAACTAAAGACGGTCTCATCCAAGGATGGCCATCATATGGCCATCATACACAACTATCGCCGGATTCAAACACTATTCAATTGCTTCCCTGATGCTAATAGCATCCAGAGCATAATGTACTAGATATCCGCATAGCAATCACGTATCTGAACTTATGAGCTTGACATGGATGTCATCGCTATCATGCCGCTATAGAAGTGCAGCGACAGAATTACGTGAGAACAAAATGCAACAAACCACACTCGACAACAAACGAACAAACGAACAAACGAATTGCACAAGAGTTCCAGCACAACCTAGCAATAGAGAATTCAAAGGACTAAAGCGGGAATCCTAAGGAAAGAGTGCCCCGAAAAACGATCACGGACCGCGGCGACAATGAGCGTGGAGAAGGCGGCGAAAATGATCCACCGGTCCCTGGCGACCAATTCCCACATCCTGGTCAGGGCGCGCCACACCGTGACCGGCTTCGCCATCATCTTGACCTCCACGCCCTCCGACAGGTCCCACCACCTACCGCCGGGCAACACCGACTGGGCGGACTCCACCCACCTCCGGAGCTTCTCGAACGCCCCGGCATCGCCCCCTCCGCGTCCGCTCGGCCCGAGCAACGGCTCCGGGTGCTCCTGCACGACGGCGCCGTTGATCGACGAGGACTTCGGCGGCGAGGGGCGGGGCCGCGGCCCCCGCCGCCTCGGGGCGCAGGAGGCGGCGACGCGGAGGCTCGGGGAGGCCGAGGGAGGCGGGCGGCGGCGGCGGCGGTGCCGGCGGCGGGGAGGCGGGCGCGGGGGAGGGAGGCGGAGAGGAGGAGGCACGGCGGCGGTTGCGTGTGGAGGGGGAGCAGGCCGAGCCCGGCCATGGCGGAGGGAAATGACGGTGGAGGAATGAGAGAGAGAGAGAGAGAGAGAGAGAGGCGGCTTTGGTTTTTAGAGGAGAGAGCCTCGCAACCATTCGGTGCTGCGTGGGAACAAAACGGAATGATTTTTGAGTAGCGACGGCGGTCGGGATTTAGATGGCGGTTCCCACCAAAAAAAAAAATCAAAAAAAATTCTCAAAATAACTATATGTCGCTTGAAATAATTTATTAAAGAAAAAAAAAATTTGAGTCGCGGGGAAATAATTTATGATACAAAAATATTTTTACCGTAGACAGCAATTTGTTGTCTAAATATTCCCGCAAATGGCAAGATTATTTTTTGTTAGTTCATTTTATAAGTGTTACGAGAAAAAATTTACAAAAAGAGAGAGAGAGAAGGAGGAGCAGGAGGGATAGAAAAGAGAGGGTGCAATTGGGTCGCCGTATATTCTCGACGGCCGATATGAACATGATGAGGGTCATCGGACCTTGGGTTAAGCACAACGAGGGCAAGCAATTCGTGCTAATGGTTGGTGTTGATGTACACTTGCACATGCATATAATAATCTCAACGGTCAATATGAACAAAGAAAGTAGTTAAAGGGCTCGGTCCGCCGAAAAGAAACAATCGTCTGCCCGCTTCAGCATTTAGCAAAGATTCAGAGGTCATTAACTCCTTAATTATTGTAATTATATAATCTATCTCTTATATGCTAGTTAAAATAGGTACGTTTTTATTTAGTTTGTCAAAAATAGTAAAATAAAAAAAAAAAAATTTAATGGCCAGAATAAAAATCAAATTTTTTTTCGGTCGAATAATAAAAATATTTTTTTTTTGGATCGAAAACAAAAAATTAAGTTGAGTTGCCAAAGCTGCCTTACATTGGCGTTAAGCTGAGCCGCGGAGTTGCGTCGCTGAATGGTCGTCGAGCTGAGCTGAGGGAAGCCATGCTGCTATCAAAGCCAGCTCGGCTCAGGGGTGGTCCGTGGTTCATTGTTGGCTTGAGTAAAATTAAGGGACACACGGTAAATACCTGAACTTTTGTCAATTTTACGATGGAGCAACTGAGCTTCTTTTTATTTTTTTGTTTAATTAAATACCTCAACTTTTTAAATTTGGCTCAACTTGAGTTCCCATTATATAAATTGTCGTGGTGTGTGATTTAATTGACATAGCTCATTTACCAAGCAAAAAGACTGTCCAATCTCCCTTTAGGGCGAAAAAAAATACTGATTTGGATGATGTTAGTCATCTAGCATGTTTATGTGGACACGACATTATTTTAAGTAGTCACATCGAACGAAATAGCGCAACATTATTTTATCTAGATATCTTCCTTTAGGTATCAAGTGGTGTCGAGAGAGAATTTGCTATTTTGGATGATGTTAGTCATCTATCACATTTGTGTGGACATGACATTATTTTAAGTGGCCACATCGGACGAAATAATGTGATATCATTTTATCTAAGTAGTTAAAGACTTTTACCTGCACTAGTGTCTACTCTAGCATTTTGCATCTGCTTTCCGCAATTTCAATCGTGGACCCGCATTTAAAAAGTTGAGGTGCTTGGTATAATGAAAATATATATATATGGATACCTAATTGCTAAACGTATAAAAGTTCGGGATACTTGCGGCGTGATCATTGATTACCCTAAAGTGAAAATGGATTTTACATTGGTAAATTGGGTAATTGCTATGCTCGACTTAGGCAAATGATTGAAGTTAATGTTTGAACAACATAGGAATATGGACATTACCAGAAGAATTGATCACTTTAGCCTTGGACAAATTGATTTTGGATTTCGAAACTATTTCATCACTTTTCTTATAAAAAAAAAATTGATTAATCGAAATGTTAATACCATGAAAATCTCAAACTAATATATTCGTGATAAATTTACTCAAAACTAATTTTTTAATCACAAAAACTCAAAAGTAGTACATTTGTAATAATTTTTCCATCCATTAATTTTTGTTAAAATCACAAATTGATATATCTATGATAGACGAATGATCAAATTTTCCATCCATTACTTTTTTACTTTTCTTTTCTTTTTTTCCTTTTTCCTTTTTTTTTTTCCTTTTCTTTTTTTTTTTTTTTTTTCCCTTTTCTCCTATTATTCTTCTTCTTGTGGCCGGTCGCCGGACTAGCGACCGGTCGGACGAGGGCCGACGACCTCACCGAAGCGTTGCCGGCCCTCATCGACTGAGCCTCGCCGGTGGCCAGCCGGCCTCACGGGGCTAGGCGAGGCTCGCCGGCCACCGGCGGGCCGGGCGAGCCTCGCCGGGGCGGGACGAGGCCCGCCCGGCCACCGGCGGGGATGGGTGGGGATGGGCGGGCCTCGTTGGTCTAGCCTCACCGATGATTGGCTTGCCTCCGGCGAGCTCGCTAGACCTTGCCCTGGCTTGACGAGCCTTCGGCAAGCTCGCCGGACCGGTGACTAGTGATGGGCGGTGATTGCGGGATGGCGAAGGAAAGAAGAGAGTTTTGATATGTTGATTATTTTTTTTCATTCTCGGACGCATAATCAACTTTTTTTTTTATTCTCAAATCTTGTCCCAAACTGATTCCGGGAACAAATTTGTTCCCGGGAACAAAAATTTTACCAAACGCGATTCTCGTTTCAAATTAATTCTGAGAACAAAAAATCAGAATTAATTACTATTCGGCACATTACCAAACAGGCCCAAGAGTTAACTGCAAATCAAAAGTTAATTGGCGAGACACAAGCCCAAAACACATTATTAGAAGCTAGGTCTGTTTAGTTAGATAAGAATTCGGACACAAAGGTTGGTATAGAAATTCATGCTAGGATGTGGTAACGCTTGTTTAGAATAATAGAATTTTGATACTTCATTATGCTGTCCATTTAAATAGATTTTTTTTTTTTTAAAAAAAAACATGTTTCTAAGCTATCATAATATCGAAACGAAAAAGTCAAAAGCCTAGGATATATTGCTGCGTTGCATGTAAATAAATGTTGTTGAGCCGTCGTCATATCAAAACAATATGTCGAGCTATATGGTACATTACTATGCTAGAAATTATGCATGTTAGCAGGCCGTTACAACCACCATTTAAATCTACAATTTAGCACATTGCATGCTGGCTTTAATGGAAACACAATCGAAAGCAAGCTGTCGTCGATGTTGACATATAGAATTATGCTTTTTGAGAGGGATAGGACACTCATTTATCTCCTGGGTTTTCACGGGTCATGCATCAACGGAATTGAGTTCGAATGAAGGACATGCTATGACGATGCGGTTACGAGTCAAACATTAATTGCCATCGCGATCATAGATAATAAATCAAGACCTCGTGCATGGAATTATTTATTTCATGATCTGGCTTTGGAAAAAAATGATTTTTAAAACACGAAAACGTAATGATTTCAAAGCCGCAAAATGAAACGAAGGAATCTTCAAGTAGTGTAGTTTGCAAGTCCCATCATCGTGTTTTGCATCAATGTTTATCATGTGTCATATTATATGTAGTTATTGCCGTATCATATTATATCATTATTATGTTTTGTCTCGGATTTGTCATATTATGTTGCATGTAATTACTATCACATTTATGTCATTTTTCTGTTACGTTTTGCATCAGATTTGCCATGTAAGTTGAACGCACTAATTGTCAAGCGAGGCCATTTTATCATTATTTTCTGTATATTATTTGAGAATTTCATCATTATATTATGCATTGGATTTTTCATGCTACGCTACTTATTTTTATTTTTATTTAAAAATATAATTTTAAATTAATTAATTATTTTTTTCTTTTTTTCTCCTCCTCTTGGCCGCCCCCGATCGTTAGCAATAGTGGCCATTGCCTGTCGCCAACAATAGGCAAGGTCAAGGTTTAACACATGAGCTTAAGCCTCACCACGGGTTAGTGAGTCGAGTTGAGCCAACCTTGGGCGAGACTCCACCTCCCGGATTCAGTGAGGTTGAGTTCATCAAATTGGGGAGGCTAGAGAGAGAAAGAAAATGTAAAAAAGAAATAAAATAAAATAAAATGTTTTAAAAAATAAAAATATTTAAAAAAGGCTTAAAAGGATGATATCTTATTAATTGGTTAAGTCATCTAATAACCTTCATAACTTAAATGGGAATGGGTTTGTATAAGTTAAACAGTTTAAAATAAACCCATTTATAACTCATATATTGTTAGATTCACATATAACTCAAACCTATTTATTAAAACTTAATCGACCCATATATGACCCATTTTATTGTAAACAGGTTCAAAATATAAAAAGTTTTAATTGTAATTTATCATATATATACTAATTTAAGATTTTTGATGATCAAATTGATTATGAGTATATTGATTTTGAGTTTTTAATAATATTAATTATAATAAATTTCGACTATCGACCGTGCAAGGTTTCTGGGTCACCAAAAAAAATTATAATTAATATAATTTACCTACCATACGGTGAACAAGTTGGTTCGCGCTTTGACCTCTCATCCGGAATGATAGATGCTTGAAACTTCTCGCTCCTATGACACGAATTAAGTGAGGGTGTCGTGGGAGGTGGGGCACTACCATGGGAGGTGAGTCTCGGCTAGTGCTTGTGCTTAGGTTTATGTCGGCCACCTACAGGCCATTCTGAGTCATAAAAAAAAAGAAAAAACATAAAAAATAAATAAAAAATTATAATAAATATTTTTCGGACGCGCAGAAACTTCTAGAGCACGCGGGGAGAATATATGTTCTGTACATTTTAATCTTTTATTAATATTTGGGTTTCGTACAACGTATAGAGCGGGGAAGGCGAGATGAATATATTTTAAACTGGTTAATAATATTAAAAAAAAAAAAGAAAAACGGGGACTACCCGGCTGCAAACGAAAAGAAAATTATAAAAAATCACACACGAAGAAAAAACCCTCCAACCCCACGCGCGGCCCAGGCCGGGCGCGTGCGCCCCCGTCGCTCTCTTCGCCCTCGAAATCGAGTAACGTAAACCAGAAGTTTCGCTCGAAGGTAAGACTCCATGGAAATTACAGACGAAGGTTGACTGGACCTTTCTCTCTCTATCTCTATCTCTCCCTCCACGCGTGAAGAAGACAGTCGCGGTTTCTCTCTCTAGAAGACGTGCAGACCCGACGTGCTCTCCAACAACGCCGCGCCTGCTTCCCCCGGTCCGACCTCCAATCCCTCCGGCGACGAAGGATCCCCCGGAAGCCTCCGATCGGTCCGCGGCGCGGGATGAATCTGCAGCCGCCGAGGATCCCCGAGCCGAAGAAGGCGGCGGCTGCGGCGGCGGCGGCTGCGGCGGCGGCGGCGAAGGCGGCGGGGGAGGGGGAGGAGCCGCGGGAGGGGCGCGTGGAGGACGCGCTGTCGCAGCCGATACTCCTGTCGGAGCGGGTCCGCGCGGCGGCCGAGGAGTCCGAGTCGTTCAAGCTCGAGTGCGGCGAGGTCGGGAAGCAGGCGGAGCGGCTCTCGCAGATGCTCCGGGCGCTGGCCCGGCTCGCGACCTCGAGGGCGCCGCAGCTGGTCTACGAGCGGCCCCTCCGGCGCGTCGCTGCCGAGGTCGCCAGGAGCCTCGAGCGCGCCCTGGGCCTCGCCCGCAAGTGTAAGCGCCAAAACCTAATTCGCCGCTTGGTCACGATCACTAGCGTCCAGGATTTTAGGAAGGTGCTGAGCCTGCTAGAGGCCTCTGTTGGGGATATGAAGTGGCTGTTGAGCGTTTTCGACACTGATGCGCCCGGCGGCGGCGGGATTGTGCTCTCTTTGCCGCCGATCGCGAGTAACGATCCGATTCTGGCGTGGGTTTGGTCCTATATTGCTTCTGTTTACATGGGGGAATTGCCGGACCGGATCGAGGCTGCCAATGAATTGGGTTCACTCGCGAAGGATAACGATCGAAACAAGAAGATTATTGTGGAGGAAGGTGGGGTTCCTCCTCTGTTAAAGCTCTTGAAGGAGGCTGCAGCCCCGGAAGCACAGATTGCCGCAGCCGTCGTGCTTTTCTACCTGGCCAATGATCAGGAGAGAGTCAGGGTCATTGTGGGCGATCTTGGCATTCCTGTCATCGTGAAGGTCCTCAGGGATGCGCCTATGCGGGTGCAGATACATGTGGCACAGCTGGTTGCGAGGATGGCGGAGTTTGACCCCATTGCTCAGGATGATTTCGCGAGGGAGAATGCTATTAGCCCTCTGGTGTCGATGCTGTCATTCGAGACGTTTATGGAGGATGATATGAAAGTTCATGTGGGTAAGCAAAGTATACATTCGATCATTCAATTTAACAAGGAAAAGGGTAAATTTGCTTTGGCGAAATCCAACAGCCATCTCCCTCAATCGAGCTCTCATTCACGCTCGTTATCTGATGGGCTTAATAGATTGGGGGGTCACAGGAAGGAAAGAGAGAGCGAGACGCCGGAGATTAAGCTTGAACTGAAATGTAGTTGCTCAAAGGCTTTGTGGATGCTTGCAAAGGGGAATGTTCCCAATAGTAGGAGGATAACTGAGACAAAAGGATTGCTTTGTTTGGCAAAGTTGGTCGAAAAAGAGCGTGACACGTTGCAGTACAATTGTTTGATGACATTGATGGAGATAACTGCAGCTGCTGAACTGAACAGTGATCTTAGGCGTGCTGCTTTTAAGACGAGTTCGCCGGCTGCTAAGGCTGTTGTGGATCAGCTTTTGAGGATTGTCAGGGAAATAGACCGCCTATCATTGCAAATTCCTGCCATAAGGTCCATTGGTTCATTGGCCAGGACATTTCCAGCAAGAGAAACCAGAGTAATACAGCCGCTGGTAACCCTACTGAGCCACAGAGACGAAGTTGTGGCTACTGAAGCTGCCAATTCCCTGGTGAAGTTTGCTTGTCCTGATAATTATCTCCACACAACACATTCAAAGGCAATAGTTGAGTTCAATGCAGTCCCTCCTCTCATAAAACTTTTGAGGGACAATGAACGAGCTCAGTTGAATGCGCTGATCCTCCTCTGCTACCTCGCCATACATGCTGGAGATAATGAGGCTCTAGAAAGAGCTAGGGTCTTGATTGCACTTGAGGGAGTAGATCGTTCCATAACTGCACAGAATCTTGAACTGAGGGAGTTAATTTCCAAGGCCGTGTACCAAATCAAGATGTATCATGGTGATATACATTCTCATCGCATACAATCATACTTGCCCTGAAGAGCTGCCTTCTATGTATTTTCATTAGTGTGCCACTGGAAAAAATACATTTGATTTATAAGCACAGATAGGTTAGGGGTTTTAGGTCAAAATTGTAAAAATCGATCATCAAATACACATTTGCAGTATAGTGGATTGAAATTTAAAAGACAATTTTCATGCCTTTATGGTTGCTTTTGTCTGATGGAATTTGGATGTTTGCACGGGCAAACGGATGCCTTGTGGCCTTGATTGTTCTCCTCTCCAGCTGGAATCCCAAGTGGTGAGTTCTCTTATGCGCAGGTAAGTGAAATCGAAACATGAAAAAGATTGTCTATTTCATACAGAGAGCCGTTTCATTGCCTGCATTGGATTTGCTCGAGTTTGATACTAGGCATTGACAAAACTTGAACGGTGGTGTATGCTTCTCTTCTGGTGCTGTTGGCTGAACTAACAAGCTTGAACGGTATTGGTTCTTCATTTTGGTGGCACGATCTTAATTGGGCCGTGAGACCAGACAGTAGTATAATTTAGTTCCACCCAATAATGCAATTTGTTCTGTACCAAATCGGACCATTTCCTTGTTTCCTCATGCCAGTTGTTGGCCAGTGACATTCGAATCTGGCCATGGACCATTCTGTCCGGCCCATACAAAAGCAAGCAGCTCTGTGTTGGTGGTTGTGGGTGTGATAATTGCGAATTAGTCGGGTCCGCTGCATCGCTGTATTCTGGATGTTCTATTGGTGCCTCATCTCTCGTCTCGTTCAGAAATTGGTGGGTGTCGCCTCCATCTGTAGTGTGCAGAGAAAAAGGGTATGCTACAGTGTTCTGCTTGGCTTAGGTTTGGTCGAGGTCTATCGAATCATGTTGCCTGTCTAAGGAATCGGGTCTTATACGACTTGCGTCTGTCACTGCACGAAAACAGCGTCTGTCTGTTGTTGGTAAAAACCAACGCAATGAGAAGTCCTTCTCATATTTGAAAACAAACATGATTCCACATCGGGCGCACGAACAAATTTCACAAGAGTGACGTGCTTTTATTTTTCCCAACGTAATTCCTCTCACAGGATTACAAATTTCACCAAGAGTACCATGGTGCGTTGAAGGATCATTTCAGTAATTATTCATACTCACATTTGGTCGAAAAAGAGTTAGATCAAATTAAATATGCAATGTGTTCTTTGCGGTTGCAAGGGTCGATGGGTGGGTTTGTAGCTTTGCCCCAATTATTGGTTCTACATCGTCTATCTAGGGCTGAACCAAGGGCTCCCCGAGACGGGCTGCGCAACTTGTTGCCGATCGTGGGATATGGAGATTCATCGTGGAGCTCGATGCGACGCTATGGTTGTGCTGCAGCTAGCGGAAAAGGGATCTATTAATAATGCTTTTCTAATTGGTATCCCGGAGTGCTATCTTCAGCGTAGTTGCCGCGGGGGCGATAGATGTACGGACGCGACGGCGAAGAATGGCCAGGTCATGTCTCTGACTGCAGCGCAATCTTTTACATCGTGAAAAGGACCGAAAAGTAGGGAAAAAGAACTCTTTCAGCATATAAAACTGAGCCGGGCCGGGCCTCGCCTAGTACCAGAGAAAAAAAGACCCAACTTTAATTTAATTCCAGTTACAAATCTACTCAAATAATTTTTCCCCACAACTAAACCATAAAAAGCTCCATCTTTAAGTCCAGTTCCAATTAAAAATTGGTAACATGAAGAAGGACTAATTTTTTTATAGGACAAAGAGTTTATGATAAATTCATGACTGGCCTAAAGTTAGGCATTTTTTATAAGACCAAAAAAAATTCGGGGTAGAATTGAAATTGAAGTTAAAATTGAGTATTATAACGTATCACACGCCATTTGAGCCATGAGAGAAGACTACTCGTCTTTCCCGCTCAGTAAGTTGCCCTCGGCAGCCTCTTCCCTGCAGCAGATCATTGTCCATCGTGTGAAAAATTGACCGTTAAGCAAGCTCAAATTTTAATCCGAACAGCTTATTCCAGTGAACATCAACTGGGGAGCTCGACGAAAGCTTATAATGTAGATTCATGCCCCTGGAAGACGGAAACGATTTAGGGACATCCCGATTCGCGATAGCACTTAGATGCTGAGTCCGAGTCCGACCTATGCAACGCCAGCAAAATGGACGAACTTGAATCCCCGAGAACGTAGAGAACAACCTCCCTCCACGTTTCCATTGCTTCCAGCTAGAAAGAGCGATCGAAACCCCCTGGAAAAACTACGACTCCTGGTTTCAGCAAGTAGTTTGTCGCGACATCAGGGTTGAAAGGTGTTGAAATAAGTACGCGGGTTCCTCTTTTTTTTTTTTTTTTTCAATTTTTTAAGAAAATCGTAGCCGTAATTAAGGTGGTCGAATGACGTCATCAAGAAAGCCGCCCTCGAGAACTCCAACGGTTGACTGAAGATGTTTTACTTTCCACTCTCTAGCGCCGAAAAAAAGACATCAAATTTCGAATCAACGGTCGGCGCGCGGTCAGCTCTCGTTACAGACAAGAACAGAGATCGCCGCCGCCGCCTTCTCCGACGACCATCGTTCGACTCCAGATCTCCGGCGTTCAGCCTCCGGCGTCGCTTTCTCGGGCTAGGCTCCCGAGATCTTCGAAACCCATTCGCTGTGCTCTGTTCTTTTCTTTGTTCTTTTCCCGTCGATCAAAGAGAAATTCCAATCTGATCGAAGCATCATGGGTCGGGGCAGAACGCCGCATGGACTCGTGCCCAATGCGAGAGCGCATAGAATCGCATACGAGAAGAGGAAGAATGGCCTGATGAAGAAAGCCCGCGAGTTCTCCGTCCTCTGCGGCATCGACACTTGCGTCGTCGTGTTCCCTGAGGCGGCGGCCAGCGTCGACCGCCCGACTGCGCCGGAAGTCTGGCCGCCGGATCACGCGCAGGCCAGGCGCATCATCGAGCGCTACAGATCTGCTGAAACACACAACACCTTAGCGGACTGGAAGAAGAAGAAGGAGAAGCTCGACCTCGGGGAGGCGGGAGAGGGAGAGCTCCTTAGGGAATTGTCAGAGAGACAACTGAGGTCGCTCTTGAGCATTCTCGACGACTGGGCCGACCTCGCGAAGCGGAAGCTTGCCGTGGTGAAAGAGCAGAATGTTGAAGAAAAATCCTTTATAAGTTTTGAAGTTAACAAAACATTCTCGTCAGTTAAGTCTGAAGAATCCAAGATTCAGTCGGTTAAGTCTGAAGAGTTCAAGACCCAAGCGTTTCCGTCTGAAGGTTACTAGACCCAGAGTTACGGTCTGATGATCTCCAGACCCAATCAAAGTCTGAAGACAGTCAAACCCAGTTTTTGTGATTTTGCCAGGCTGTCAGCAGGTTATTCTTACGGTTAAGGAAATCCAAATTTGGATATTATCTTCCCTATCTTATCCATGAAATATTTCTGGCTGTGATTGTGAGCTTGAAAGATTTATTCTTTGGATTTTATCCGTTGAAGATCAAGCAAGTTTTGGAAGGATCTAATTTTGGAAACTCAAGATCCTGATTGTATGGGCGAGCAGGATTGATGAGCTATTTTTTACTTATATATTCGACAACTTGAAGATCACTTAAATTGATTCATTCCAATGGGCAGATTGGATGAATTCTTGGAAAGTACTAACGGCTATGGAGGCACGAAGGGATATTTAAGGTGTGTCGAAGTTGTTCGAAAATATGAGAGAATCGATAGAAAAATTTCGAAGTTAGAATCTTTAAAATCTCGTGTTCCCAAAATCTCTTGTGCTCAAAATTGTGTACTAAAGAGAGATACTTACAGTGTGAAATTGCGAGAAGCTGTAGAAGAGACTTTCTACTGAAGAAGTCTAGCTCGTGAACTGTAAAAGCTCTCATTTACTACATAGTGATTACAGCCAGTTGGCTGCTAGCGTGGAGAGTGGACGTAGGCTTACAATAAGCCGAACCATTATAATCTTTGTGTCAAATTTCTCTTACCCTACTCTATTTATTTTTATAGTTGCGTGATTCATTTATCTCTGATGTGAATTTCATGCCAAAGGATATTTTGTTAAAGATTTAAAAAGAATTGCATAAACACCTATTCACCCCCTTCTAGGTGTATTCACTAGCCTTTATCAATTGGTATCAGAGCAAGTTGCTTATTTTTGGAAGTGTTTATTATTTCTAAAGCCAAAGATGTATGGCTAGTATTTTGGTTCCAGGTTTAATTGAAGGCCAAAGCAACACCAGACCTCCTTATTTCGATGGAAAGTAATACAACGTATGGAAAAACAAGATGAAGGCATTCCTAAGATCCAAAGATTCTCAGGAATGAGATGTAGTAGAGAAAGGAATTGTTCATAAAGTTGTGTCAACCATAGGGAAAGAAATAGCTGATGGAGTGGGACTGTTACAAACCGAAATTTCAAAGAGACAAGCCCTTGATGCAAAAGTTATCTATTCTCTATAATGTGCATTATCTCCTATTGAGGATAACGGAATTTCATCTTATGAAACAGCTAAAGATGTTTGGGATAGATTGCACGTTACTTATGAAGGAACAGATTGAGTCAAAGAAACCAAGATCAATATCCTTCTTGAACAATATGAAGCCTTCAAAATGAAGCCAGGAGAATCCATCACGGATATGTTTAGTCGATTTATAGAAATTGTAAATGGCTTAGCATACTAAGGACAGCCAATATCAGGACCAATGAAGGTCAATAAGCTGTTGAGAGGACTCTCTAAAAATTGGAATCACGTAAAGACATCCATAAGAGAAACACAAAGGATCATGCCTCTTTCTGTAGATGAGTTGGTCGGCACACTTCAATCATATGAAGTCAAGCAATTCAATGAGGACTTTGACACTAAAGGTAAGAAGTCAATTGCTTTAAAATTTAATGATGATTCTGATGTTACAGATTCAGAAGAAGACTTGGATGACGAAGAGTTGTCACTTTTGATTAGAAAGTTCAAAAGGTTAAATAGAAAAGGAAGAAGGTTCAATGGAAAGAGACAAAACAATTAAAGATTTCAAAAGAAGTCAAATGAAGAAGATGACACCGACAAGGATGTTGTTTGCTTTCAATGCAAGAAAAAGGGATACATCAGACCCAACTGTCCCTTATTAAAGAAAAAGAAAGGAAAACCAGAAAAGTTCAATAAGGCACTCAAAGCTGAAACGTGGAGTGCCACTGAATGTGAAGAGAGTGATGAAGAGTATGCCGATATTTGTCTTATGGCTGACTCAGACTCAGACTCAAACTCAAGCTCAAACTCAGACTCAAACAACGATGTCAATGTTAGAAATTTAAAAATTCCTACCAAAGTGTCAAACTACATTGATGAACTTTGTCTCAGTCTTAAAGGCTCTCTTAAAAGGATTTCTGAACTAAAAATGGAGAATTCCAAATTGAAACAACAAGAAAAAACTTTGGTTGAAAAAGTTGAAAATCTAGATAAGAGTCTTGCTGTTTTAAAAGAAAATGAAATTGTACTTTCAAAAGAAAATGTTTGCTTGAAAGAAGATCTTTTGAAAGTTACAAAAAAACTTTCAATGGGATCTGAAAAATTGGACAAAATTCTTTCTATTCAAAGACCCTATTTTAATAAATCTGGTCTAGGAATGACATATGAAACCATTCCCTTGATTGATTTTCCAAAGGTAAAAGAAAGAATCAAGAATAGGCCTACAAAATCTTTTTACAAGAGTCATTTTCAAAAGGTTTTTGTAAAGCCTGTTGGAAGAAATGCTCTTAGATGTTCAAAGTGCAAAAGCCTAGAACATTTTGAGAAGGATTGTCCCAAAGTTTGGAAACCTGTTAAGAAGATTTGGGCAAAAACTGTTTATGGTATTAACAATGATGGACCCAAGAAAGTTTGGGTACCAAAGAAAACTTGAGCTTTTCATTTAAATGCAGGTCACTATTAAGAAGAAAATCAAGTGGTATTTGGATAGTGGCTGTTCAAGACACATGATGAGAGATTCAAATTATTTCGCAAAACTCTCTCATGTAAAAGGAAGAAATGTCTCCTTTGGTGGCAATAACAAAGGAAAAATTGTTGGTCGAGAAACCGTGAAGATAGGAAACCTCACAATTAATAATGTTTCTCTAGTTGAAGGGTTGAACTATAACCTTCTCAGTATTAGTCAACTATGCGACACTGGATACAAGATCAACTTTCAACAAGATACTTGTTCTGAAACAAGCAAAGATCTCTCACAATCTTTTATTGGACGAAGACATGGAAACATTTATTTGCTGGATATAAAGTCTGACAGTTCTCAGTGCTTGATATCAATTCAAGATGAAGCCATTCTCTGGCATAGAAAGCTTGGACATGTCAACTTGAAGCAAATTGCAAAAGTCTTATCTAAAAAGCTAGTCCGAGGACTTTCTAACCTGAAGTATCAAAAGCATGAATCATGCACTCCTTACGTACTCGGAAAACATGTTAGAAATTCTTATAAATCTATAAATCAGGTATCCACTAAATGTGTTTTACAGCTATTACACTTGGATTTGTTCGGTCCAACAAGAACTCAAAGCATTGGAGAATTTTTCTAAGACTTATTTTAGAGAAAACACCTTATGAATTGTTCAAAGTTTGAAGAAAAATCAGATGAAGGAATTTTCCTTGGCTACTCAATGACAAGTAAAGCCTTCAGAGTTTTCAACAAAAGGACTCAGACTGTGGAAAAATCCATGAATGTGAAATTCGAAGACTCAGTTCAAAATCAGACTCAACCTGAAGATTATGAGTCTGGCCAAGTGTCTACGATCTCTCTTGAAGAAAATCAAATCTCAGACGCTCTACCGCAAACCAAATCAGTAGCTCCAACTGAAACAAAGTCTCATCAAAGTGACAAACCAATTACAAATTGGAAGCATAAATCCAGTCATTCTGTAGATCTCATCATTGGCAATATTGATGAAGGAGTTCGTACAAGATCCAAAAGGCGTGAAGAATCTAGTGCTCTAGCACTTGTTTCTGAGATTGAACCCAAAACCATAGAAGATGCATTGAAAGATGAAAGCTGGATTAAAACTATGCAAGAGGAATTGAATCAATTCAAAATCAACAATGTGTGGGAACTCGTCCTTAAGCCAAAAGGTAAATCAATTATTGGTACTAAATGGATTTTCAGGAACAAGCTGGATCAATAAGGAAAGGTGGTGAGAAATAAAGCAAGACTTGTGGCAAAATGTTACACACAAGAAGAAGGAATCGACTATGATGAAACCTATGCTCCGGTGGCAAGGTTAGAAGCTATAAGATTACTTCTTGCTTTTGCTTGCTTTAAAAATTTCAAGTTATTCCAAATGGACGTGAAGAGTGCATTTCTAAATGGAATTATCTAAGAAGAAGTCTACGTTGAACAACCACCAGGATTTAAAGATCCAAGAAAACCAAATTTTGTCTTCAAGCTGAAGAAAGCTTTGTATGGTTTAAAACAGGCACCTCGAGCTTGGTATGAGAGGTTAAGTAATTTCTTAATTCAAAGTGATTTTTCTAAAGGTAAAGTAGATACTACTTTATTTATCAAAAAGGAAGGCAAGGATTTTATACTTATTCAAATTTATGTTGATGATATAATATTTAGTTCTTCCAATAAAAATCTTTGCAAGAATTTTTCGAGTTGTATGCAGAATGAATTTGAAATGAGCATGATGGGTGAATTGAACTTTTTTTTGGGACTTCAAGTCAAACAATTAAAGGAAGGAACTTTTATCCACTAAGACAAGTATGTAAAATACCTCATCAAGAAGTTTGGAATGGAAAATTGTAAGAAGACAGAAACTCCTATGTCAAGCTCATCAAAGTTGGATAAAGATGAAGAAGGAAAGAGTGTAGACCAAAAACTATACAGGAGCATAATTGGTTCACTTCTTTACCTTACTGCATCTAGACCTGATATTTTATTTAGTGTTTGCATTTGTGCTATATTTCAATCTAATCTTAGAGAATCTCACATGACTGCTGTGAAACGTATTATTAAATATGTTGCAACCACATCTAAGCTAGGTTTGTGGTATTCCAAAGAAGGAGACTTTACTCTCCTTGGATATTCTGATGCTGACCTTACTGGCTGTAGAGTGGATATAAAAAGCACTACAGGTACATGTCAATTACTGGGAAACAAGTTGGTATCTTGGTTCTCAAGAAAACAAGGTACCGTAGCTCTTTCAACCGCTGAAGCTGAATACATAGCTCTTGGAAGTTGCTGTTCTTAAATACTGTGGATGCAACAACAATTGAAAGATTTTGGAGTTAAAGAATCTTGCACAGAAATCAAGTGTGACAACACCAGCGCAATCAACCTCACAAAGAATCTAATACTTCATTTAAGAGCAAAGCACATTGAAATCAAGCATCATTTCATTAGAGATCATGTTCAAAATGGTGAAGTGGTGATTCAATTCATTGATTCAAGGAACCAATTGGCAGACATATTAACAAAGCCCCTAGAAAAGACTCACTTTGAATCAATTCGCTCAAGATTGAATATTGCAAGATTTGAAGATATTCAGACTTAAAACTAGAGTCTTGAAAAGTTCATACTCAAAGGTAAGGTTTGAAGGTACTCAGACTCAAAAGTAAGGTCTGAAGGTGCTTAGACTCAAAAGTAAGATCTAAAGGTGGTCAGACTCAAAGGTAAGGTCTGAAAGACCTCAGTCTGAACATTCTCAGACTTTGATATAAAGTATGTTTGCGTGTTTCGATATTCTTTATTTTTTATTAAATTTATAATTATTTTTTGAAATATTAAAATATGCTTTTATTCGACTTCTAACATATTAATGACAGTTTTCTTTTTTGAAAATTGCAGTTTATTTTTTCAAAATTGGCAGTTTTTCTTTTTTCCTTTTTGCGACGGTTCAATATCTCCTTTTTATATTTTCTTGCTATTTATACTTTCGAATCGTCGTCTTCATCCGTC
Organism: Eucalyptus erythrocorys; assembly: GCA_014182555.1. Classification (NCBI taxonomy): domain Eukaryota; kingdom Viridiplantae; phylum Streptophyta; class Magnoliopsida; order Myrtales; family Myrtaceae; genus Eucalyptus; species Eucalyptus erythrocorys. The sequence goes on from CM024604.1 coordinate 28,717,971, forward strand.
ACAATGTTTAAAATCCATCTCGTTTACTCTCTCTTTTTAAAAACCCTAAAAAGCTTAAACAATTCTCCATTACTGTCCCTGTTCGATTTCTTTACTCAGCAAAAATCCATCCTTTTTGCGAACAAGTTGAGTTTTTGCTCATGATTCAAGCATGTCTTCGAGAAAATCTTCAAGACTTGCTGGAAAGGGACCACAGAGGCGACAAGAGGGTCCTACCAGGGTTGACCTAATGGGCGAAGAAGATTCTCCACAAAGGGAGACTCCGAGTCAACATTTTGAAGAGGAAGAAATTACCGAGGCCGCACCGATAAGAACCCTGAGACCCAAGCTTGCGTATGCTTTGTATAAAAAGTTGAAGGATAAGGGTACAGACTTAAGGATGATAGATGATTTTTTGAAGGAGAGAGGATATAAGAATGAATATATTTTCTTACGAGAAATGGAAGATTTAGGTATTATTGACAAAGGGCTCGCTCAGAGCACTCGTGAAAATGTACCTAGTGACCCAAGGTTTGGGACTGCTAACTAGCCAATGGATGATGATGAGAGGCTGTTCTCTCAATTCCTGCCACGGATGGGTGTGGTTGTGAACACTGTTTGTCCCTAAGGAAGTCTTTTTCAATCAAAGAACATGAGCGGATGTATTCTAAGTTGCTGAAGAGAGGAGTTGTGAATCCTAGAAGCGTGGATTTTGATTTCCTTGACTCAATCAAGGTAAATCTCAGGGAAAAATTCGCTAGGCTGCAACTTAAGAAGTTTTGTACAGACGTGACAAGTGCTTATCCTGAATTGACGGCATATTTTTACTCAAACTTGTCGTTTTTAGATGCCAACAGGTTGTCATTCATCTTTATGGATAAAGAGTTTGTTGTTGATGTTGACACTCTTGTTGATATAATTGGGGTGGAAAGAGGGTGTTTTCAACCAATTAAAGTGTTCACAGCATATGCTACTCTTGAAATTGTGTGAGATAGGAGTTTGGAAGGCAAAATATCCTACATTAGGATGAATGCCTCAAATGTTTTGCTGCACAAGATTATTATCAATTGTCTCAGGCCGAAGACAACCTCCAAAATTGACGTCTCCAAAACAGAAGCAAAACTCATGTTTGCTCTTAACGAAGGCAGGCCCTTTTCACTCCCCCATGTTATCCTATTCCACATGTACATGATTGTGGTTAAGGATAAGGGCCAATTGCCTTACTCGTCTCTCATTACCAAGTTGTTCAGGCACTTCAAGATACAAATTCCTACACCTTTATGCCTGACCAACCTAAGCTTGATGCTTGTGGGTTATAAAATGGTGATAAAGATGAAGCTTCAAGAGCTGAACATTGCATTGGAATGACTGAAAGAGAAGACTCCCTCCAAAGAGTTTGCTACTGCTGCTGCCAAGAGAAAGGGAAAAGAGCCCATGGCTGTCATCGAGAAAAAGAGAAGAAAAGTCATCTTGCAAGATGAGGATGATGAAGAAGAATTTGACGATGCCATGACTTTTTCTGCTCTCACAAAGTTGAGGAGCACAGTTAGTTTAAGAGCTGTTAATGAAGAAAGGGCAAGGAGAGAAGCAGAAGAAAAAGAAGAAGCAGAGAGAATGAGAAGAGAGGAAGAACAGAGAATGAGAGAAGAGGAAAGGAAGAGAAAAGAAGGAGAAGAAGAGAGACAGAGGAGAGAAGAGGAGGAATGGAGGAAAGAAGAGGAGAGACAGAGAAGAGAAGAAGAGGAAGCACGAAGAAGAGAAGAAGAAGAGATCATAAGAGAAGAGGAAGAGAGAAAAAAGGAAAGATGAAGAGGAAAGCAAGGCTCAGAAGGATTTTGCTGAAGGAATTGAGCCATCTTTTGCTCAAGAACACTCTGGAAAGGAGGCCGAACTGCATCACAGTGCTGAAGATGAAATGGATTTTGGCGAAGAATATTCGACTCCACCCACTGGCAACAAAACATGCTGCAGATCAAGGAACTATTTCGCCACTGCATTACAGTGATGTCAGTAGGTTAGGTGCTGATGCTGAATACATTTATGCATCTCACTTCTTGGAGATTGAAAAATCCTCTCCATCAGAAAGGCAAAGGGCTTAAAAGGATGCACCGAGCTTTCAGACTCCAAGAACAGAGTCTGCTGGTCCTAGTATAGGTAATGCTAATTCAACAGCATTTTCACAACTGTTGGATATCATGCTGAACCTTAAAAAGCAGGTTTTTGGAATGGATTATGAGCTGAGAGATCTCAAGAAGGCAATGCTGAGTACTTCCATGTCCATGCAAGACGAAATTAATGCACTCAAACTTCAAGTGGAATTGAATGTGAAGGGTGCTGAGTTGAATTTAGTGAAAGAAGCTCTCACAAGCTTTGAGAAGACAGTGAAATCGCTCAGCGAATACCATCTTGTTCGCATTCCAAAGGAGCCCTGATTTTTATTAACCACATTCTTGACCACTCTACCTCCTTTTGATGGGACAAAAAGGGGGAGAGCTTGCAGATTTGATAACTTGAATTTATTTTGAATTTATTTGAACTTTTTTTTCGTTTTTTTCGTTTGTTTTTGATTTTAGACTGTTTATGACTTTGAACTTCTTTTGGGTTGTTTATTTGAACTTCTATAACTTTATTTATGCACTGGTTTGATGATTGGATCTGTAGATTTGTGGACTTGCAGGATTATTATATTTGTGAGGATAATTGTTACTGGACTAACACCTTTTTGTGTTTGCAGAAGTATTCCTCAAAATATATATGAGTTTTCTTTGCAAGTTATAAGTTTACAAATTTGCCGAGGTGTTTTGTCACCATCAAAAAGGGGGAGATTGTTGAAGAAAAATCCCTTATAAGTTTTGAAGTTAACAAAACATCCTCGTCAGTTAAGTCTGAAGAATCCAAGATTCAGTCGGTTAAGTTTGAAGAGTTTAAGATCCAAGCGTTTCTGTCTGAAGGTTACCAGACCCAGAGTTACGGTCTGATGATCTCCAAACCCAATCAAAGTATGAAGACAATCAAACCCAGTTTTTGTGATTTTGCCAGGCTGTCAGCAGGTTATTCTTATGGTTAAAGAAATCCAGATTTGGATATTATCTTCCCTAACTTATTCATAAAATATTTATGGTTGTGATTGTGAGCTCGAAAGATTTATTCTTTGAATTTTATCCGTTGAAGATCAAACAAGTTTTGGAAGGATCTAATTTTGGAAACTCAAGATCCTGATTGTATGGGCGAGCAGGATTGATGAGCTATTTTCTACTTATATATTCGACAACCTGAAGATCACTTAAATTGATTCATTCCAACAGGCAGATTGGATGAATTCTTGGAAAGTGCTAACAGCTATGGAGGCACGAAGGGATATTTAAGGTGTGTCGAAGTTGTTTGAAAATATGAGAGAGCCGATAGAAAAATTTCGAAGTTAGAATCTTTGAAATCTCTTGTTCTCAAAATCTCTTGTGCTCAAAATTGTGTACTAAAGAGAGACACTTACAGTGTGAAATTGCGAGAAGCTGTAGAAGAGACTTTCTATTGAAGAAGTCTAGCTCATGAACTGTAAAAGCTCTCATTTGCTATATAGTGATTACAGCCAGTTGGCTGCTAGCATGGAGAGTGGACGTAGGCTTACAATAAGCCGAACCACTATAATCTTTGTGTCAAATTTTCTCTTACCCTACTCTATTTATTTTTATAGCTGCGTGATTCATTTATCTCTGATGTGAATTTCATGCCAAAGGATATTTTTGTTAAAGATTTAAAAAGAATTGCATAAGCACCTATTCACCCCCTAGGTGTATTCACTAGCCTTTATCACAAAAGAGGGTCACGATGGCGGGCGCGATCTTGGGTCCGTGCAATGAAGAAGGCCTGAGCGTCGACGCGGTGCCGCAGGAGACGCCACACCAAGCGTGCGCGGCTGGTACGCTGGAATGGGTCGCCGGCGCTCAGCCCAACAACGCTCACTGCTCGTACTGCTCCGTCGACGGCTGCTGGGATACCCTCGCAATGGAGGAGGACGATTCTACTTTCTTCCGTTCTTTTCTGATGGAGACGACCGTTTTTTGACGGAGTTCTTACTGATTTTTCTTTCCTGATTTGATAATACCACAAGGTCAGGCTGTTCTGGCTTGTTGATTCTTGAGTTTTTCTTAGCGATTTTTTTTCTCCCAGTTGGAGATGAATCGTGATGTACAGAAAAGTTGAAATCCATATGAATAAAAGGGAAACCACACGATCTTTGCTGCTCTGTCTGTCTGTCTATGAGTGTGGGTTGGCTCTCTGGAATCGACACTTTTATCGCAATCTTTTTCCCAGCCCCGCATGCCGAGAAGTCATGGGTAAAGCAATTCATTCTTTTCGCTGTGAGCGAAGTCGCGCCTATGCGAGGATGGGAGGGTCAATCCCATTGCTCAGGACGATTTCACGAAGGAGAATGCCGTTAGCCCTCTGATGTCTGGACATTGTTGTTCGAGACGTTTATGGGGCTGATGGCCATGTGCTTGACACGGAGCATTGGTTCTATCTCGTTTATTCTGGTGTGGGCAAACCTAATTACGGCAAAGGAATCGTATGAAAAGTACAGTTTTTCCTTTCCTTCGTTTCAAGCATGGGATGTTAGAATGAGTTTAGGTCATAACTTAGTGAAACAGGTGTTATTGCTGAACAATGTTCATCAAAATACTTAACTCTGCTCATTGCTGGAGGGTGCAACGTGCGTATGGTTTGATCATTGTTAGTTGCATTGTCCTGGTCCAAGGCTCATACCCTAAACTGAGCCTAAGCCTAAGCCATAACTACTCCTTGCCATAACTACTTTTTCCTCCTCCCTCCTTCTGTTCTTTCGTAATTCTTGGGTCCGCGTCATACATAGAATTTGGCATGGTGCGATTGTAAGATGTCAACATGAATTTCCAACCTCTACCAATAATATAGTGAGTGATTATATAATACTTTCATTGGAAACTAACCCTTCCGTTCTGTCCTTCAAGGGCTTTAAGGTCTCGAAGTAAGGAGATGGTGTGCTGCCAAATTGTTCTCAAAGCGTATAAAAATTAGAGGGCAGGTATTTTCTCCATCGTTTAGGTTTGTTTAGCCTCCGCAGACGCCTATGAGTGCTCATGCACTACTTTGGCTATTCATGATTTCATGTGGGATTTTAGGTTTTACTAATAATTATTATGTAAGACGGCACAGTTCAAGTTATCACGATTATTGCCATCAAGTTTTAATAAGTAACATTGTGTTTCTCTCTTGTTGGCCATAACTATTGTGTTTCAAATGTCAGAACTCACATAAATTCCCATGACCGATTATGACTTTACAAGCCGCAAGGGTTTCGAGCGGACTTTAAACCCTCTTGACATCAAAACCACATATCCACTCGTTGTAAAACCCAGCTAGGAAAGGTACCTGCAAACCTTGGCTTCGTCATAGTGCACTAGGGGAACACAAGCAGGGAAGCCATCTTTCAAAAACTGGGTCCATCATAATAGCTCTTCTGCCCTAAAAAACTTGGATGCCACGAGTTTAGCCTTAAAGAGAGCGTGGCACAAATGGAACACCAGAAATGAGAATCGAAGGAAGTCGTATAGGAAACTATTTTGTAATCCATTCAAAAGATTGCTTAAGGGCAATCAACTGTCGCCACTACAAAACATGGTTTCTCAACAACAAACAAACACTCATTCTTTCTCAAAAGCACCCATAAACATAAAGCAAGCAACAAGAAAAAGGCAAAGAGTCGAGCATTTTGTCCTAGATCCACAGTTAGTACTTGCAGTTTCAGACATGAAGAGAACCGGAAGTGCCCTTGACAAGTTTAGCTTTGCCCTTGTAAGTTTTGAGAGTCACCTCCTGGTCGAGTTGAGCTTTGCCTTTGTAAGTTCCAAGAGCCGCCTCCAAGTTTGCCTTGCATCTGCTGAGGAATGAGGCCTGTGCCTTAGGAAAGTTCTCTTCCATTCCACCCCAGGCCTTCAAGATGCTTTGCTGTGGGGCCCGACCGAAGGAGAAGGAGAGGCTCCGTGGCTTCTTGCCAATGAGCTTGCTTGTGGCACTGAGAGTTTGGCTTTTCCTTGGCTTCTTGCCCTTGAGCTTCTTCATGGCATTAAGGTTGAGGACGGCATCCCACTCGCTCTGCCCACCGGACAAGAACATGATGGCTGGAATGACAGCAGGCACGGTTTGCAGCATGGTGCAGGCTGTGTACCCAGCAATGATGTCGGGAACGACCCTGGGGACTTCCGATCCAGGGGTGACCATGTTGGACTTCAACAAGGTTCCCTCAACGAGCACATGGTGGTCATTTAGGGCCTTGTAGCAAGCAACGAGGACACGCTCGGTCACCTCAGCGCACTTGTCAATGCTGTGGGAACCATCAACCAAGATCTCAGGCTCCACAATTGGGACTAGACCGTTCTCCTGGCAGATAATGGCGAACCTTGCCAGTCCATTTGCATTCTCATTGACAGCAAGCTGAGATGGCTCATTTGGCCGATCATGAACACAGCACGCCATATGGCAAAGCGAGCACCAGCTGCGTAGTATTGTAGGCATCGCTGAGCAAGGTCATCGAGACCCTGAGTGGTGGTCTCGCCATTTGTGCCAGCGAGCTCAACTGTGCCCTTGTCAACCTTAATGCCAGGAAGTACTCCACCTTCCTTCAGGATATCGGCGAAGGGCTTAACTGCATAAACACAATGATTCAGTGATGAGGAAATTACATAAAACTCTAAAACTAGACCCGAAAATCTAGACCCGAAATGAACGTGTCTGCAGATGATTCGCAAGCCAAAAATTCATGATGAGCGTCCCATATACTCATTTTAAGAAAATACTATTGAGAACACTGACCATCAGCAGTCTTCTGATAGAGAGTTTCATCAACCAGAATCACTCCACTAAAGCACGCGAGAGCTTCGGTAGTGGTAAAGAGGAGTTTGCAGATGGCAAGCCTCTGGGTCTCGACATCTTCAACATTGATACCGAGGAGGTAAGCACCGGCGATGAGCTCATCTGCATAAGTCCCAACAATTCCACACGCGTTAAAACTTCGTATCATTGTCCATCACCACGGTGTCTCAAATAGATTAGATACATGGAAAAAATAATCACATCAAAAAGATAAATTTGAAATGCCAGCAAAGAAGCGGCCCATCGGTGATGACATTAAATCAAAATTAGGCAAAAGCTAGGATTTAACTATATTACATCTAGGCTGTCAAATGGGTGGATTGGCTCAATTTGGGTTGGGTCATAAATGGTCCAACGTAAATTAACCCATTTTTTTGCAAAGTAAATTTCTCGACTCATACCTGACCTTAGCATTTTTCCAGTATTACAGTATTTAATGGGGCATTAGTAGGTCTTAAATCTACAACATTCAACAACATATGTTGGACATTTGAATGAGGAACACAAGCATGCCTAAGACAGTTCACATGAACAAACCTTCCAATGATCACCAAAGTTGACTTCATTTGCAATCAAAACCCAAAAGAAAAGATCAGCGAGATACACTCTAATTTAGAGCATAAGAAAGCTTTTACTTAAGTAGCTTATCATGACTGTCAGTGAGCTCCAATCCATATTATATTTGCTGGAAACCACTCTCAACCTCAGACCTCAACTTGGCAATGAAGCGAAAATTGCAACTAATAGACTCGATTCCTTGCTATCCAAGGAATAAAAAATAGGAAAATGTAGCAAGTTCTAGGTACTTTGATCAAAGATCTTATCATTGTAGATAAACAATAATAAAGGCAACACTCATAAAACTCAGAATAAATCACAAAAACTTCACATTATCGATGAAACTAACTCGCTAAGGTTAAATTATATCACATCAAGGAAGAACAGGATCATGAGTCGTGAGTAGTTAAAGTAGACCCTCGCACAGAAAAAGAGATATAAATAGATTGTGGTGCAGGCTAGATCAACAGCATCTTCCTTTGATTTTACCAAAAAAAAAAAAAAAAAAAAAAAAAAAAAATCTTCCTTTGACCACAAACACACAGAACTTGAATCTATAGCATGCAAAGTACAACTACCAGTAAGAGCTGCTACAAATATAAATTCCGCAGCTAGTGAATAGATAAGAAGGGCCAAACTAGAGCGGCTCAAATCAGACACCACTTTTACTACAGAAGATATATTAGAATTGAACTTTGGCATGAGCAAATGAGATTGACCTTCTGCAATCAGGTGTCGTTCTGCCACCTCCAAATCCAATTTACTAGAAAGAAATTTAACAGAGAGTAAATGAAAACAAAGACAAACTTCAGAATCAATTCAACCATGTAACAGAAGATCAATCAAACAAGCGACGGATCAAGTGGAGCAAGAAGAGACAGAAATCAAGCTAGGAAGAGACAGAACTGTCGGCATAATAGAATACTACCTAGATCAAACTCGATATTTCCAAAGGAAGCAAAGCAGAGGGAGGGACGGAGGGAGGGAGAAGGAGTACCATGGTGTTTTCCCTTGTAGCACGACATCTTCTCCTTAGTTCCAGGCGAATTGAGGACTGAAAAGACGAGAAGACGAGCGTTGGAGAGTGGCGGGAAGACCCGGGGGGCGGGGCTGGGCTTTATAGTCAGAAAAAGGAGGGAAAAAGGATTATGGCGAACGGGCTTTATTCTCTCTCCCTTCGGCTCACTGTCGACGGCAGAGACTCGACTTCCAAAACGCATGGACGGGCGGTCACGGATCTTCTTTTGTAATGTCCACATCAACAAGATCAAGAAAGCCACAGTTAAAGGACCGAAAAAGGGAGCAGTCGAAGGAGAATAAGGATTTGACCAACAGCCAGACACGATCTCGATCTGGCGGCGACAACCCACTTTAACTGGACTCCCCATCGATTTGCCTTTGGCCCACACTCTATAACCACACGCTTTTGGCCGATGAGGACGAGATGACACGAGGAAGGAGAATATTTAGAGCAAGTCAAGGCCACCACTTGCTTAATTTGTGGACCATGGTCTCAGGAGAGGAACTGTTTACACTTAGACTCGATTCTAGGAAAAATAAAATCATTTTCTCTTATTTTTTATTATTATTTTGAAACATATTATGGATTAAACCAACTTTGAGATTAATTTCTTTATGGTATTGCCACCAGTTAATTGATGTTTTGCTTTTGATAGGTCATTAGAAAAATATCTCAGATCGAAAATTATCAATGTTGTAAAAAACGTCACATTCCTGATAGAGAAATGTGATGAAATATCTAAAGGCAACGATGAAATGAGGCAGCCAAATGCAATGATGAAATGAGTTCCAATTCTTAAAGGGGCATATGGTTTTTAGGTAGTAAAATGCAATGATGAAATGAGTTCTAATTATTCAAAGGAGCATATGTAATTCCGATTCTTCAAAGTAGCATATGTAACAAAAAAAGCAATGATGAAATGAGTTCCGATTCTTCAAAGGAGCATATGTAACAAAAGATCAAAATATTTTTGAGGTAGCGAAATGCAATGATGAAATGAGTTCCGATTATTCCAAGGAGCATATGTAACAAAAGATCAAGATATTCCTCGAGTGACTATTACTTTCGACACTTTTGCTTTTTGTAAATCTTCACATGCACGGCGCATTATTAATTTTAAGTACTTAAAGGAAGGGAAGGCGACGTGGAAAGCGACGTAAAAGTAGGCGGAAGGGAAATCCACGGAAAATATAAGGTATGGTATATTTTTTTTCAACTGTAAACGAACTCAAAATTAGGCAGCTTCTTCGATTCACGAAAAGTCAAGATTCTTCAATTTTTAACTTGTTATTATTGTCCACATTTTGCTATAACTTCTACACAAAGATGTGGTAGTATGAAGAAAAATTAAACAAGATTCTACTATCAAATGAGTGAGATTTGTTATTATTTTATGGGACAGTCCTATTAGAAACTCTAAATTATATTTAATATGACATTTATCCTTAACTTTTTTTTTTCTTTTTATGATATCTAAAATCTCAAACTATATCTATTGTGACACATTTATCTGAAACTTTTTCTTTTAATAATAAAAACTTAAAATTTCTACTTGTGTGGTATATTTACCTTTAATCAACTGATACTCCAGCCACGACGACGACATTTTTATTTTACTTGAATCATGTTGGTACCATGTCACTACCGTTTGCTTTCCGTCGTCTATCTAGGCAGATTTGTAGTTGTTCTTATCGATGGAATTTTGTCAAATAATTCCTGCTGGTTGGTTTCTATTAACTATGGATGACCGGGTTTTGATGGAAGGGATTGCTGGAGGTGTTCTCCGTGATCACAAGCGGTCGATGGGTTTAAGCATTCGTTCCATATCATCTATCCTGGCATGGGCAAACCTAATTTTGGCAAAGGAATCAGATGAAAACTAAAGTTTTTGCTTTTCTTTGTTTCGAGTATGGGTTCCTGTGATGGGATATGCAAATGAGTTTAAGCCGTAACTCAGTGAAGTGGGTGTTGTTGCTGAACAGTCCCATCTAAATACCTACCATGCTCATAGCTGGAGGGTGCATTGATTTGGTCCAGGGCTCGTATTCTACACTGAGCCTAAAGCCGATATGGAGTGGCTCGTACCGCATTGTGAAAAAGCAAAAGTTGTGTTTCTCTCTTGTTGGACTAACTTACAACATTAGTATTTATTCTGATTAAAACTCAGTCTACCATTTCAAAGTTCCTCTCCTATCATGAAGCGAAATGCCTTCCTATTTCTCCCTCTTCAGCCTGTCTTTTAACACGTGACTTAAGTCATTTCATATGTATTTCTATTTTAGGACCGTGTGTGAAAAGTTTTGTCAAGACAATAACTATTATAAAGATGATGGTAACACTGAGCGAAACAAATTTACTTTTTGCCTAAGAATACTGTGGGAAGAGCAAGAGAAAGATCAGGCAATCGTGTTACATTTTCCCTCTGCACATGTTACTGCCTCTCAGCTTTAGGAAGTACATCAATTCCAGGTGGTTCCATCACCACAACTACTCTATTTTGGCACGGAATGCCTTGGTCATAACTCCGCTGAACATTGAGTGGACTCCTTTGACTCAACCACAAATCAGAAGGAGGCCAAACGTGCAAGACTTCAACATGTAGCGGGATTGAACATTTGGATGGGCAAATTTCAAGTTTCAACTATCATAATTCACAAAAATTCCCGTGACCAGTTGACTTTGCAAGCTGCAAGGGTTTCAAGAGGACTTCAAACCCTCTAGAAATCAAACCATATATCCACTTACTGTAAAACACAATCGGCAAAACTACTTGCAAACCTCGGCTTCGTCAGAGTGCAGTAAGGGAGCACAAGCTGGAAAGCCATCATTCGACAACTAGGTTCATCATAATAGCTCTATTGCCCTAAGAAACTTGGATGCTATGAGTTTGATCTTAAAGAGAGCCGGGCATATATGGAACATCAGAAATGAGAATAGAAGGAAGTCGTAGAGGAAACTGGTTAATAATATATTCAAAAGATAGTCTAAAGGGCAATCAACGCAATCGACAGAACAGCCTATTCCACTCAATTAAACGTATCTGCAATTTCTCTAGAATTAGTCACTGTTATATACTTGTACCGCAAATAATGTGCCACTATAGTCACTAAAATTATAAAAGAAGATAGCTCACAACTCTTAACAGATCGATTGCATCCTGATTTGCTTAGCCATCTTCCGTAGTCGCCATTGTTACTTGTCTAAGTTGAATTCCACTCAATGGACACCAACACAGTTTTCTGAACATGGTCAATTGCGGTTGGCGAAGTAATTTTTAGGACAAACAAACTCCAAATTATGAATGTTGGAAAATTTTGGACTTGCGATTTTAAGAGTGATGCTGAATCTAGATGAAAATTTACAAGAACTAGGCTGTGAAGATACTCAAAAATCATGTCCATTCAACGTGACCAGGAAGATTAGTTGGGCTAATGTTCTTCCAGTAATACCTGATACTGATAATATGCATTGGCAGGACATAACATGAATGAGCATCGATTGTCTAAAGAGTTAATTGCCACCACAAGCGAGGTTTCTCGGCAATGAACAAACATTTATTCTTCCTCAAAAGCATCCACAGACATTAAGGGGCTGTTTGTTTAAATCTGTTTTTGTTCCTCGGAACACAAATTTTTGTTCTTTTGTTTTGGGAAACAAAAAAAGAACAGAATTGTGTTTGTTTACACTTTTGTTCCCGGGAACACTTCCAAGAAACACTTTTTTTTCTTCTTTTTTCTTTTTCTTCTCTTCTTCTTCCTTTTCCGATCACTGGCCTTGGCCATGGTCGGCGTCGGTGACTGGCCAGACAAGGGCCAAGCCATGGCGAGGCTTGGCCTCCCCAGCCAGCGCGAGGCTGGGTCTTGCCAGGTTAAGGCGAGGCCAAGCCTCGCCGGTGGCCTAGTGAGGCTCGCTTGGCCAACGGTGATCTTGTCGGGGCCAGGCTGGCCTTTGGCGAGCTCGCCGGAGCCTCGCCAAGCTAGGGTGAGGCCCAGTGAGGCTGAGCCACATCCGGGCGAGGTCGAGCCTTGTTGGTGGCTTGGTGAGGCTCCGGCGAGCTCGCTGAATGTTGCCCCACCAGTCGCCGGCTGTAGCGTTTGTCGGCGACCAGCCAAAGAGAAAAAGAAAAAAAGAAAAAGAAAAGAGGAAAAATAAAATAAAAATATTAAAAAATTAAAAGAAATAAAAAAATTATACAAGTTTACTAAATGTGTTTCTATACTTTTTATATTCTTAGAACATAAATTTTGTACGGTCACTAAATGCGTTTTTCTGTTCAAAAGTTGTTCCCCGGAACAGAAATAGTTTTTCCTAATTCTATTCTTGAAACAATTTTTGAACAGAAATGTTACCAAACACGTCCTAAGCAAGCAAAGAGACCAAGGCAAAGAGTTGAGCATTTTATCCTAGATCCGCATTTAGTACCTGCAGTTAGGTGTCCTTGTTGAGTTGAGCTTTGCCCTTGTAAGTTCTGAGAAGTTGAGTTGAGCTTTGCCTGTGTAAGTCCGAGTGCCACCTTGGGGTTCACCTTGGATCTCCTGCAAAACGTGGCCTGTGCCTTAGGAATGTTCTCTTCCATTCCAGCCCAGGCCTTCAAGATGCTTCGCTGCGGGGCCCAACTGAAGAAGGAGAGGCTCCATGGCTTCTTGCCAATGACCTTGCTTGCAGCATTGAGATTTCGGCTTGTCCTTGGCTTCTTGCCCTTGAGCTTGTTCATGGCATTGAGGTTGAGGATGGCGTCCCCCTCGCTCTGCCCACTGGACAAGAACATGATGGCTGGAACAACAGCAGGCACAGTTTGCAGCGTGGCATGGATGGTCTACTCAGCAATGACTTTGGGAACGACCTTGGGGACTTCCAATCCAGGGGTGACCATGTTGGACTTCAACAAGGTTCCATTGACGAGCACTGCACCTTCCCCCAGGATATCCACAAAGGGGTTACCTGCATTAATACAATCAATCAGTGAATGCGAAATTACATGATAACCGTAAAAATGAACGTGTCTGCACAACATAATGATGAGCTTCTCGTCTACTCATTTCGAGACAACTGAATTTTGCATGCTTTATAGTTGGAGCCAAGGGTGATAAATAGCTACAGATCAGCTACGAAAAAATTACAATTGAGAACACTGACCATCAGGGGTTTTCTGACAGAGAGTTTCCTTGAACGAAATCACTCCACTAAGGCACGCGAGAGCTCTGGAAGTGGTAAAGAAGAGTTTGCGGCAGGCACGCCACTGTCACTCGACATCTTCAACGTTCATGCTGGACAACACCGCACTGATGGTGCCAGTTCATCAGCATCGACAATACCCTTTCCAGAGGTACTGAGGAGATCAGCATTGGTGATGAGCTCATCTACATAAATCCCAAAATTCCTCACATTAACTAATTACATGAACAGACTTTCCAATAATCACCAAAGCTAACTTTATCCAATCAAAAGCCAGAAAAAAGGATGAGCGAAATACGCTCTAATTCAGAGTGAGCTCCCATCCACATTATATTTGCTGGAAACCACTCTCAACCTCAGAGTTCAACTTGGCAACCGAGCAAAAAATTTGCAACTAATGACTCGATTCCTTGCTATCAGAGTAATATAAACAGGAACACACGGCAAGTTCCATGTACTTTCATTGAAGATCTGATCGTTGTAGACAAACACTCATGAAAGTCAGAACAAATCACAAAAACTTAAGGATGGCCAAACATGGTACAAAAACTTCACAATGCTCGGCATGCAAGTATCGCACCAAATTCTTTCTTTCCTTCTCCGGAGAGCCTGCATGTCGGATCTCGAAGAAATTTCCATATCAACCGAAACTTCCGAAACCTTAAAACAGACAGAACCCAAAACAACTCTCAGGACCCTAAAACATCCAGCCTGGAAAATCCATGGTGTTTTCTACTTTTTATTTTTTTCTGGGTTCTTTGATAAAGCTCAATCACCTCGGGAGTTCAGGAAATCAAATCACCAACCCATCGGAGGTCCGCTAAACAAGCACACGATCATGAGGGGCGAACTGATCCGAGCTTGAAGCTGAAGGTAGGGGGGTTGTGAGGCTCCAATCAGTCTCTCGACAAAGGCCAAAATTGAACGGAAGGGCGACAGCCAAGGAACACAAGCTAGATATTGTGCCACCATAGTCACTCAAATTATAAGCCATAAGAGAAGAGACTACCCTTGTCTGCCGTTCGATAAGTTGGCTTCTTGCGGCGACTGTTCTTTGACGAGGATCCCCAGAATCCGACACCACCAAGTCACCATCTATCAACAGCGTTTCTTCCTTCATATTAGCAATGACCTGCCAGATGAAATCATTTTCCTCCACAGCTGATGATGGAGATTCGGATAACAGAAACTTGATGATATTATTGTAACTAGGCGATTGCATCGATGTTCCAATTCTTCTGGAAATGCCCCGTGGCAGCCTTTCCTGTGCAGCAGATAATTGTCAATTGTGTGCGCATTAATCAGAGGACAGTTTCCAATTGAATGCCCTCATCTTAGCAAGTCTTCAGTTTTAGCCATGAAAGTTTTCCATGAGGGCCTTCTTCTCCTGCTTTCCATAAAACAAAGATGTAATTTTAACCATGTTTTGCCCTCACCTGATTAAAGCCTCTAAAAGATTGCCTTTCTTGCCATCGTGAGTTTAAGGCAGGGCAAATGTATGAACAACATCCTCGATTTCTTCCATGAAACTGAAAGTTCGAATTTTGAAGACAGATTCGAGGAAAGAGAAAACCAGAAATCAAACTGGAATGATTAATGAAACATGAAAAATGACTGACGAGCGAGCTCAAATTCTTCTCTAAACAGCAGATTCCGATGAACATCAACTGAGGAGCTATCTCATAAAGCTAAGGGGTTTGGTATAATAGCTCCTAGATTCATGCCTCTGGAAGATGGAAACAATTCAGAGACATTGATTTTATGATAGTGTTCGATGCCAAGTTTTCTGGAGGAGCACAAATTCAGTACTCAATTCTGACTCCTACCTACGGAGCATGGCAAAATCAATGAACTTGAATCCAAGAGAACGAAGAACTCCTCTGGCTCAACAGTCGTCATCTAAAGATCCTGAACTTCACCCTGGAAGCAATGAAACTCTCCGAAAAACTATCACTGCTTCCATCCCCATCTCTAGATTACTCAAAATGCTTTCGCAGTGAATTCAGATATGTCTCCAGCTCGTGACCTCGACTCAATTTTTTCTGCAATCAGAAAACAGAAGAGGACGAAGAGAATTGACGGGCGAAATTCAGTGATCATTCGACAATCTCAAGCGTGGAAATACTCGATCGAACAAGCATGTAAGTTTCTTCCAAAGCTCGGGGCAGGATACCATAAATAAGTTGCTTGGTATATTGTTCCAGAACACCAAAAGACTAATCAGAACACATCAAATGTCCATTAAGCAGATTTTGATATCCCAACGTTAACAGTCGAAGAAAACACCCACAGATCAGAAGCAGTCTTGTCTATTTAAACACTCAAAACCGGATTTGGGCTACTATAAAGATATTAAGATCCCATCAGCAAGTTGGAAAGACAGTGAAATCCTTTGGAAAAGCAAAAGGGAAATCGAATGGGCTCGCCTTTCGGCGGCAACGTCTAGAGGGTTGAGAAGAAAGCTTGGCATTTGGCTCCTCTAGCTCCTGAGATGCAATGCGCAAGCCGTGAAGCCGACGAGATTAGCATACACAACTTTGTAAAGGCATATTCAAGCTGATGCATGAAGTGAAATTCCTCTGTTAGCTCTGACCCGGGATTCTTCGAGCCGATCCCTAGATAAGCCTAGAAGAACAATCTCTGTCATCTCCCGCATTTGGCGAGAGAGAAGTGCGTTGACTGTCATCTAGAGAGAGAATCGATTTGGGAGCGAAGGGGCGTTGACTAAATCAGCATCGGGCGATGAGCAGACATCGCCGCTCTCGTCTTCCGCTTCGCTCGGACGTTCTGCTCGCCGCTCCTTACTACTGCGGGTGCGAGGCGCAGGAGGAAGTGGAAGAACGGAGAAAATAAAATAATAGAAAACGAGATGACACGTGTGTCCCTCTTTTTTCTTATTTATTTTAGGAAATCTTTAGCCGTAATTAAGGTTCATCCATGACGTCATCGAGAAAGACACCCTCGAAAACTCCAACGGTCGACGGGAGATCTTTCCTCTTCAGCGACGAAAAGATACCTTAAATTTCGAACCAACGGTCGGCGCGCGGTCAGCTCTTGCTACAGACAAGAACAGAGATTGCCGCCGCCTTCTCCGACGACCTGGTCCCCACAGATTGTTCGACTCCGGATTGCCGGCGTTCACTGTGCTCTGTTCTTTTCAAAGAGAAATTCCGGTCCGACCGAAGCATCATGGGTCGAGGCAAAACGCCGTATGGACTCGTGCCCAACGCGAGAGCGTGTAGAATCGCATACGAGAAGAGGAAGAACGGCCTGATGAAGAAAGCTCGGGAGTTCTCCATCCTTTGCGGCATTGACACCTGCGTCGTCGTCTTTCCCAAGACAGTGGTGGTCGGCGGCGATCGCCCGACTGCGTTGGAGGTCTGGCCACCGGATAGCCAGGAGGCCAGGCACATCATTGAACGCTACAGATCTGCTGGCCAGAACAAGAAGGAGAAGGAGAAGGAGAAGAAGCTCGACCTTGGTGGGAAGGGAGAGCGCTTGAAAGACTTGTCGGAGAGCCAGCTGAGGTTGCTCCTGAGCATTCTCGATGACAGGGTCGACCTTGCGATGCGCAAGCTCGCTGTGATGACAGAGGAGAAGAGGGTCGCGGTGGCGGGCACAATCTTGGGTCCGCGCAACGAAGAAGGCCTAAGTGTCGACGTGGTGCTGCAAAAGACGCTGAGCGTGCGTAGCTAGTATGTCGGAGTGGGTTGCCGGTGCTCAGCTCAACAACTGTCATTGCTCATACTTCAACGACGGCGGCTTGGACACCCTCGCAATGGAGGACAATTCCACTTTCTTCTGTACTTTTCTGACAGACACAATGATCTTTTGACGGGAGTTTTATTTTAAAAATTTATTCATGTAAACAACTAATTAATCAAGAAGAATCGGATCTATATATGATTGTAAAACACCAAGATTAATAAGCATAGCGGAGTTAAAGTGTACCTGTTTGAGTCATTGCTTTACATGAAAAAAATAAATCACTATTATAATCAGAGATCTATTGGAATGCCAGATCTTCCTTTCTATAACCTATTTCAGTATAGCAGTTTTCAATGGGATTAAATCAACTGATAGGTATAACCTACCATTTTATAGGTTAGGGATGAAACTTAGTAAATTCTAATCAATAGCGTGTCAATTGGGCCACTCCTATTACTGGCTTTAGTTAAACACAATTATTTACACTTTGCTACTCAACTAAACTCATTATTAATAGATGTCAATATCTAATTTAATATGATCACTATAGGATTTAACAAATATTGAAATATTCATTAACCGAATTATTCAAATGAAAAATTAATTAATTAATATAAACCTATATTATAGGAAATTTCCAACATTTTACTGATTTTTTCTTTTGATTTGATAATACCTTAGGATCAGGCTATTGTGGTTTGTCGCTTCTTGAGACTTAATTATTTGTTTTTCTTTTTTTGTTCCGGTTGGAGATGATGATGTATAGAAAAGTTGAAATTCATATGAATAATAGGGAAACTACAACATCTAAACTACTCTGTCTGTGAGTATGAGTTGATTTTCTCGCACGTCCAGAAGTCGTGGGTAAAGCAATTCTTCTTGATGCGAATGTCCTCAGGGATGCGCCTATGCGAGGATGGCAGAGTTTAATCCCATTGCTTGGGAAGATTTTGCAAAGGGGAATGCCATTAGCCCTATGATGTATGGATGTTGTCGTTCGAAACGTTTATTGGGTTTGAGTTTGTGTTTTACACAAAGTATTGGTGGTATATGTTGGAAATATGGTTTGATAACTTAGGAAATACCAACCCTAAGTATCAATGATTGATTCATTTAGTCAGTAATTGACTTGGTAAAATAAGAATTAGATATATTTTCTCTTATTTCTTTCCTGTTTTACACTTTGCCCTTGTATTACAAATAGTGTAATCAACGTGTACAACAAAAACATACATAAATACAAAGCTCCAGTTTCCTCTCCACTTCATTTTCAATTTCTGTCATGGTATTAGAGCACCATATTCTGGCCTAAGCTTCCACATCTTCAAATTGCCCTTCGGTTCTTTTCTAGTCTGTTGTTGCGACCTCAACCCAGCAAAATAAACCAGCCACTGAATAGGAATTTTTCTCTACTATACTAAAAAAAAAACCTTGATAAAGTCGTTCAATGGAGGAAACCTCTAACTCACCTCATCAGGTCTTAGATCTAGCACTAGTCGACCCAATAGAAGAAGGCGCAATACTTGTTCGATCATCAGTTACTACTTCGTTGGTACCTGCTCAACCATCTGTTATTGCTCCACCTGTTTCGTTCCAAATACAGGGACCAACTAAGTGGCCTCATCTTGGCTGGTACCCTATTCAAGGCCAACGGGCCACTGGGTCAAACAATGTATGGGCCCAACAGAACTTACCTGGAGAGGAGAATGGACTAGGCTCCGGAATTTGGCCTGAAAGACATGGATCTTCTTGGGAGAACTACCGAAATGACGGGTCGAGCTGGACAAGAACGGGTCCTGGATTTGGATCCATCCCAATGGATCCCTACCCGGTTCTACAACCTGGTATCCAACTCGATTTTCTACCCTACGCATTTCCGATCAACGGCGGTCGTCCCGAGCCTGGAGATCCCCTTCACACGTCAACGGTCGACAGCCAATGGACCGGAGCTCTGACTCATCAACATGCATCTCACCAGACAGGACAACTACAACGCCTGGGCTCGAGACCTCCGGCGAGCACTTGTAACAAAGGACAAGAATGGTTTCCTTGACGGCACCATCCCTTATCTGACTGACGAACGAATGCAACATTTTTGGAAAAAATGCAACCAATTAGTCTGTACCTGGATCGGAAATTGTCTCACTCCGGATGTTGCAGCTAGGCTACCACCAGCTGAGGACTCGAAGACTTTTTGGGCGAACATCCAAGAGATGTATGGGCATCTTGATCTGGCGAAGCTCTTCACTATTACTCAGGCTATCTCGGAGCTGAAGCAGAATAATCAATCCATCACTACTTGCTTCAATCGACTCTCAGCTCTCTTGAATGAGCTCGAGGCGGCCAAGGAACGGCTCGAGGGTCCCGAAGAAATGCTGAAACAGTATCAGAAAATTATGGAACGAGAGAAAGTGACTCGATTTCTACTTATCTTGAACGACACGGTACTCACCTTTTCGATCGTAGATCTTGGCGATGGACCCATTACCTTCGCTCGACCGGATCTACCAACTGTAGGTCCAAGAGGAAAGCTAGTGACAAGCCGCGATCGAGCATGGCAGAGTTAGCGAAGGAGTCGCCCTTGTTGCCCTCCAAACGAGCTTCCGATCTGAAGAGACGCCGCACGGAGTCCATGGCAGTCGCGACATGGTTGGAGGAGTCAAGGGCTTCGGGCAAGGAGGGGGCGGACGATTTGGGATGACGACTGGGGTAGGAGGAAACCCTATAATGAACAGTTGGGATGGAAGCAAATTGGATGGCTACGATTTGATCCGCCCATCAAAATCCAATGGTCCACATCAAAGGAGATCGGATGGCCCTTATTTACTCGCCAGCCCAAGTGAATCGAACGGCCCTTATTCAGCCATGATAGCACCCGCATATAGGGCATCTTGAGGCACACGAAATGCCACGTCATCTACCAAAAATACTGGGCAAAATTCAAAAATTAAGGGTAAATACTGTGAATATTGTAGACGTCTTCAACATACTATTGATATGTGCTAGAAATTACATGAAAAGTCAGGTGATAAGAAGGAAAAAGAAATTGCTGCTTACCAGGTTTCGGCACGAAGGACTGATGGGGCAAATCAAATAATTACTCAAGATCAGTATCAGAATATAATGAAGGCATTAAATCAACTGGTAACAAATGATAAGGCTGCGAATTTCTTAGGTATTTCTTTATACAAGGAAAACTCAATATCAGTTGATGCATGGATAGTTGATTCGGGTGATCATATAGTTTGCAATGGACGGTTATTTTTTACCATTCAAAAGAGGCCACATTCTTCAATATTTGTACGCCTCCCTAATGGAAATACCACTCATGTTACCAAAATTGGTATTGTCCACCTAAGTCCAGATATTATTCTAAAAAATGTTCTATTCATTCCTAATTTTGAGTTCAATTTCTTATTAGTCTCAAAAGCTTGTGAGGATAATTCTTGTCGTGCCATATTCAATCGCAATGATTGCTTCTTTCAGGACCTTTTGACTGGTAGACTGATGGGCTTGGATAGTGTTGCAGAAGGGCTATATTTTTGGATTGATCCCCAAAGGAATTTTGAATTATTCAATAAAAGCATTTCTTGTAACGCTATTGCTAGTAATAAAAATCTTATTTTCCATTGATGCTTGGGTCATACCGCAAAATTCCCTTATCCTAAATGTCCAATCTGCCCATTGGCAAAACAGTCTTGGACACATTTTCCAGTTAGCACATCTAGATCCATTATAGCACATCTAAATCCACCAGTGCATTCTCCTTAGTTCATATGGATATTTGGGGATCCTACCACACTCCACATCGTGGTGGGTCTTGTTTTTTCTCGACCATTATTGATGACTATACTCGAGCTACTTGGGTTTTCGTTATGCAATCCAAGAGTCAGACTTTTTCAACACCGTCAAATTTTCTATCTCTCATTAAAAATCAATTCAACAAACCTGTCCAGAAGATTCGTACGGACAATGGATGTGAGTTCTTTTCTACGGAATGTGACTCTTTCTTGTCTTCTCGAGGTATTCTACATGAGAGTTCCTGTAATTATACACCCCAACAAAATGGGATTGTCGAAAGAAAAAATCATCACCTCTTAGAGGTGGCTCGAGCCCTAAAATATCAAGCTTCCATACCTAAAGATTTTTGGGACGATGGTGTAGTCACGGCAGCTTATTTGATCAATTGCTTGCCAACTAGAATTCTCAATGGGCGAACTCCTTTTGAATTGCTTTATGGAAAGCAACCAGTGATTGATCATCTTCGAGTTTTCGGATGTTTATGTTATGTGGCGAATCTAGGCCACCGAAGTAAAATGGATCCTCATGCCATTCAGTGTGTTTTTATGGGATATCCTACACCGCAAAAAGGCTATCGGGTCATGGAGATCTCTACAGGGCATTTTTTCGTTATAAGAGATGTTGTCTTTCACGAAGATATTTTTCCTTTTCAAGAAATTGCGTCAATATCTTCCACTCCGGAGTCAGATCATCGACCTTTCTTATTAGAAGAAGATCTCACTATTCAAAATAAGTATGTATTTATTGCACCAGATCATCATATGCCCAAAATGACAAATGATTCAAATCGAGCCATCGACTCACCAATTTCTTCACTTGAGAAAGATACTTCATCAAATTCTTCAACAACCTCTTCGCCGATGATTCACCAGAGTTTGTCCCCTGTATTATCAGAAGAAACCATAATTGAGCAGCCTCGGCTTTCTGGATGTCACACTTGACCTCCTACGTGCACAAAAGATTATATATGTCCTACATTGGATTGTCTAGGTACGCAGTACCCCGTATCATCTTATGTTTCATTTAGTAGACTTTCATCAGAACACGTGTTGCATTAATAGAATTTCGGAAGAATAGGAACCGTCATCGTACTCTGAAGTAGCGCATGATCTTAAATGGCAGCATGCTATGGAAGCTGAACTCAAGGCTCTCAATGAGAATCACACTTGGGACATTGTTCTATTACCGGCAAGATGAAAACCTATTTGGCTACAAATGGGTTTATAAAATCAAATTTAAAGCGGATGGATCCATTGAACGATACAAGGCCCGTTTAATTGCGAAAGGGTTCATGCAATGAGAAGGCTTTGATTATCATGAAACATTCTCTCCTGTGGCCAAAGAAGTCACTGTTCGCTCTTTCTTATCCATTACTGCTTTTCGCAATTGGCCGCTACATCAAATGGATGTCGATAATACTTTCTTACATGGAGATCTAGATGAAGAGATTTACATGGAGCTTCCACAGGGATTATGTAGACGGGGGGAGTTCCGTGTGTGTCGTCTCTGCAAATCCCTATATAGACTCAAACAGGCTTCTAGGCAATGGTATGCCAAGTTCATTGCTGGTTTAACCAACATAGGTTTTCAGCATTCCAGACACGATTATGCCTTGTTCACATGGATTGAAGGTACTTCATCAATTTATCTTTTAATATATGTTGATGACATTCTTATCATGGAGAAAAATGAACTGTCTATTGGAAAGTTCAAAAGCTATTTGCATTCCACTTTCCATATCAAAGACTTGGGATCTCCTAAGTATTTTCTAGGCATTGAGATAGCTCGGTCTGACAGAGGAATATCTCTCAGTCAAAGAAAGTTCATTTTGGAAATAGTCTCTGAAGCAGGATTGTCAGGATGCAAACTGGCAGTTATCCCGATTGAGTAGAATACAAAGTTAACAACGCATGAGTATGATTCGACCTCATCTTCTCCCATTGAGGGTTCATTGCTTGAAGATCCATTAGTATACCAACAACTTGTTGGGAAACTGATTTATCTCACGATGACAAGACCAAATATATGCTATGCTATGCAAATACTTAGTTAATTCATGCACAAACCGAAGCAGTCCCACATGAATGCAGCCTTGAAAGTAGTGAAATACTTGAAGGGATGCCCAGGACTTGGCATTTTTCTATCTCAAGATTGCGACATGAAAATGATGGCATATTATGATATGGATTATGCCACTTGTCTGATGATGAGAAGGTCCATCATTGGTTTTTGTATCAAATTTGGAAAGTCCCTTATCTCGTGGAAAACAAAGAAGCAGTCAACCGTACCACTATCATCAGCAGAATCAGAATATTAGGCTATGGTAAAGACTGTTTGCAAAATAATCTGGATACGAGGATTACTTACGGATCTTGGAGTACAAGTGGATGGACTTAGTAAATCATTCTGTGACAATGATGCTACACTCAAGTTAGTAGCCAATCTAGTGTTTCACGAGAGGACTAAGCATATAAAGGTCGATTGTCATTTCACTCGAGATAAGATTCGAGAAGGGATCATCACAACGAGAGGAATAGGAACTACGGAGCAACCTACAGACATTTTTACCAAGCCATTATGCCAAAGACAACATGCATATCTATTAAGCAAGCTTGGTGTTCTCGATATATATAGGCCACCAGCTTGAGGGGGAGAATTGGAAATATGATTTGATAACTTAGGAAATACCAACCCTGGGTATCAATGATTGGTTCATTTAGTTGGTAATTGACTTGGTAAAATAGGAATTAGAATCAATGTATATTTTCTTTTATTTCTTTCCTGTTTTACACTTTACCCTTGTATTACAAATAGTGTAATCAACATGGACAACAAAAACATACAGAAATACAAAGCTCCAGTTTCCT
The DNA here is from genome assembly GCA_014182555.1 of Eucalyptus erythrocorys. Lineage (NCBI taxonomy): Eukaryota > Viridiplantae > Streptophyta > Magnoliopsida > Myrtales > Myrtaceae > Eucalyptus > Eucalyptus erythrocorys. Next base: position 28,741,986 of record CM024604.1, read on the forward strand.
CTCCACTTCATTTTCAATCTCTGTCAGTCTCTCGTCTATTCTAACGTGGGCAAACCTACTTATGACAAAAATGGAACCCCAAAAATGAGAATCGGAGGAAGTTGTATAAGAAACTATTTAATAATCCATTCAAAAGATAGCTTAAGGGCAATCAAACAAACACTCATTCTTTCTCAAAAGCACCCATAAACATAAAGCAAGCAACAAGAAAAAGGCAAAGAGTCGAGCATTTTGTCCTAGATTCGCGGTTAGTACTTGCAGTTTTAGACATGGAGAGAACCAGAAGTGCCCTCAACAAGTTTAGCTTTGCCTTTATAAGTTTTGAGAGTCACCTCCTCGTCAAGTTCAGCTTTGCCTTTGTAAGTTCCAAGAGCTGCCATAGGAAACAATTGAATAGGATAGAATCTACCATCCAGAATCCTACCCAACTAATTACACCACAAGTAGAAACACTCAAAAAACCCATTTTTAAAGCTTTTGAATTCCCAAAAAATCTTAGCCCAGAGTTTGCCAAAACCATAGAACAAAAGAAAAGACTTTTAGGGAAATCAAAACTAGAACCTGCTCTTATACTAGACACCCCTAAATTTCAAGGATTAACTATAAGGGATACTCTAGACCAACCCACTATTAGTACTTTGACAAAACCCTCTAGTGACTCTGATAATGAATAAGTCGTTGAGGTAAACAAACTTAATTGGAGACAAACCCAAAAACTTTATTATAGTAGAGCCACTCCACCAGACATCTGGTCAAGAAGAATCATCACAAAATATACAAAATAAATACTCTCTAGATGCCATTTACGAATGGAATCTAGATGGTGTAGCTGAAAGCAATATTATGAACATTCTAAACAACATGATAATGCTTGCTAATGCCTACAAAACACAGCAAGATGTTTCAGACCACGCCGTTGCTAATATTTTAGTAGCAAGATTCACTGAGCAACTAAAAGGTTGGTGGGATAACTATTTAACCGATGAACAGAGAATATATATTCTAACTACTTATAAAATAGATGACTTTGGACAATGCATGGATGATGAACAAGGACATCTCATCCAAGATGCGGTGAATACACTCATTTATTCTATTTCGCAACACTTCATAGGAGATCCTTCACATGTTAGAGATAGAAACCAAGATCTTCTATCCATTGTATCCAATATGAGATGCAAATCCTTAGGGAGATTTAGAGAATACAAAGAACTTTTCTTTCAAAGGGTCCTTGTTAGACTAGATTGCAATAATCCATTTTGGAAAGGAAAATTCTTAACAGGTTTACCCCAAATAATAGGTGACCAAGTTAGAGATAGAATTAGAGAATAATAAAGTGGCCAAATCCTTATGATCTACTTTCATACGGAGAAATAGTCTCCTACGTTTACAGGCAAGGAACACAAATGTGTAATACAATCAAATTACAAAGACAACTCAAAGAAGAACAATCTCTCACCAATAGAAGTTTGGGAGACTTTTGTGCCCAAAACGATCCCTCTTATAATGAAAAAACAAAATCAAATGCAAAGGAACTTGCCCTTCTGAAAAAGGAACGAAGAAACACCGCAATAAATCACAACCTTATAAAAATAAACGAGACACAATAATAGACCACAGACTGATAAAAAGAATTTTAAAGACATTAAATGTTACTCATGCGGTAGAAAAGGACATATATCAAAATATTGTAGAATTAATAAAATATTAAATGAACTATCTTTAGATGATAATACTTTATACCGGTTAAACAGCATCTTTGTATAAACGAATGATACTTCTTCTGATGAACTTATTGAAGAAGAAGGTCTTCAAATATTTGAAATAGAAACCTCTTCAGAATAAGAATATAAAGACGCCTCTCCTGAAAAACCTATCCCCGAAATAAATATGTTAACAAAAGAAGAAAAATTCCACCTCAGCACTGTTGATAAAATAACCGACCTAGAAGCCAAAAAAGAATACTTAGATAGACCACAATCTTCAATGAATATTACTTCTAAGACCAATATTTCTTACAATCTAAAAGATATTCTGAATAGAAATAATAAAAAAAAAAACCCAGTCCAGGCTAATAAATATTAATGATCTCCAAAATGAAATAAAACAAGAAAAATTAGAAATACAAGCCTTGAAGTCAACACAAATGGAAATGAAACAAGAAATCTCCAATATAAAATCTTTTGTCACAAAGGGAAAAGCAAAATTAGAATATCAAAATGAAATCACTAATATTTCCGATACTTCTGACCTAGGATTCCTCATGTTATTAACAGAAATAACCTCTAGGAAATTGATAATAAATATAATGGTACAAATCAATAATGAATTTATTATTGAAACAACAGCACTCTTTGATATAAGGGCAGATCTCAATTGTATCAAAGAAGGCCTTATTCCAACAAGATACTTCGATAAAACTTCCAAATCCTTAAAATTAGCCTCAGGAGATAAATTAAATATCCAATACAAATTGCTGGAAGCCTTAATAATAAAAAGCCAAATGTCCTACAAAACCTCTTTTCTTTTAGTAAAAAATATGAGACAAGAGGTAATCCTTGGAACACCTTTCATACAATTAATTCAACCTTTTACAGTAACAAATGAAGGAATTGTAATTCATGCTCCAAATAGAAAAATCACATTTGACTCCATAACAAAACCTCAAAAGAGAAGCTTAAATAACTAACAAGAACATTCTATTTCAAAAATAAATTGCCTTATAAAAGATAAAGAAAACCAGCTTGAATTCTTAAAAGAAGACTTAGATTTCAAAAGAATAGAAAAAAATCTTGTAAAACCAAATATCATAGAGAAAATAGCATCTTCACAAAAACACAAAAAAAACTATATGCTCTACTTTACCTAATGCTTTTTGGGAAAGACAGAAACATATTATTGATTTACCCTATGAATAAGATTTTTCTGAAAACAAAATACCTACAAAAGCTTGTCCTACACAAATGAACCAAGAAGTTCTAAAGTTTTGCTAAACAGAAATACAAGACCTCTTAAATAAAAAACTCATAAGGAAAAGTCAATCACCATGGAGCCGTTCTGCTTTCTATGTCAACAAAAATGTTGAATTAGAAAGAAGAGTTCCCAGTGTACTTATTAATTATAAACCTTTAAATACAGCTCTTAGATGGATAAGATATCCAACACCCAATAAAAAAAGACTTGCTAAACAGATTATGTAGATAAAAAATATTTTTAAAATTTGACATGAAATCAGGATTTTGACAAATACAAATAAGTGAAAAGGATAAATATAAAACAACTTTTACTGCCCCTTCCGGCCAATACGAATGGAATGTTATGCCATTTGGTCTCAAGAATGTTCCTTTAGAATTCCAGAGAATCATGAATAAAATTTTCAATCCTTACTCATATTACATTATAGTGTATATAGATGATGCACTGGTCTTCTCCTCTAACATAGAACAACATTTAAAACTTTTATCTACTTTCATAAAAATAATCATACAAAATGGTTCAGTAGTTTCTCCTACTAAAATTGCACTCTTCCAGACCAAAATTAGATTCCTAGGTCACTATATCCATTGAGGCACCACAACTCCCATAGAAAGATCAATCTCATTCACTGATAAATTCCTAGATGAGATTAATGACAAAACTCAATTAAAAAGGTTCTTAGGTAGCCTTATTTATATTATAGATTTCTTTCCCAATTTAAATATTCCTTGCAAACCCTTACACCAAAGGTTACAAAAGGATCCTCTGCCATGGACTTCAGTCTATACAAACATTGTCCAACAAATAAAGATTCATATTAAAGAAATACCATACTTACACCTAGCTGACCCATCTACTTTCAAAATAGTTGAAATAGATGCCCCAGAAATAGGATATGGCGGCATTCTTAAACAAGTAAAAAATAGCATAGAATAGTTGTTTAGTTTATTTCAAAAACATTGGAATTCCATCCAACAAAATTATTCAACAATAAAAAAAGAAATACTTGCTATAATTTTTGAATTGATCATGGGATGATTTTGCAAAATATTTTGATTCGACGAACGAGGAGCGTGGACACTTATCGAGTGTTGGTTTGCATTGTCAAGTTGGCTTGGCAAGGTCCCAAAGATGTGCACATGAGAAAGTCCCTTCCTCTTCTTCCCCTTTCTTCTTTCTTTCCCTTCTTTTTTTTTCATTTCCTCTCTTTCCTTTCAATTCTACGAGCTCTCGGCCTGCTGAAGCATCCACTTATTGTCTTCTTTATCGACTTTTCGACCTTATTTTCCCTTTTTCTGTGGATATGCATTCTCGATTTGTTCATTCTTTCGAAACAATCATCTTGACTTCTACCTTAATGTCGCCTTCTCTAGATTGGTTCTATTATTCAAATTGAAATGATATTTTTGCCACGCAATTTGGTTGATAACTATTGATGTTGCATGCGAATGTAAATAGTCAATGTGCGGCTTTACAATATACTCCTGGCTATTTACCTATCGACGACGAAGCTTATCCCCCATTATCGGTTTCTAAAGCATTATTTATGCACGTATCTCCTCAAAAAGTTTTGACGACGTGAAAGCAAATGGTTCCTTAAATTCTACGTGAAGAGTTCATGAACATAGGTAGTTCAATTGAGGCTGGATTTGTTTTCTTTCATCTAACTCGGTTGTTGAAAATATGTGGTACCAAGAACTATAGTTTTTACCAGTGAACAGTGAATGCACAGAAGAAGGAATAGGAGAGGCAATTTTTACGAACACAATTTGACTTGGCCACAATTCTCAAAATTACAAAGCCGTAGAAATAGCAATTCCATCATAAGTAGTCCCCACCAATAAAATACACTAAACTACGCAGAATCCATTCTTCATGAGTTGAATTGTTACTTTTCCCTTAAAGATAATTGCTAGCCACACAAAGAAGTAGCTTGTTACTTGTTGAAAACATGTCTCGAGTTTCACCCCTTGAATAAGACCCAACCTGAGATGAATTGTTATTTCCGGATGTCCGAATGTATGCGGTGGAAATCTAGATATCCTTTGCGATATTAGAGTCCAAATTGGAGGAAGATTTCCCATTTTGTCTTGATATCAAATGACTAAGGACATAAAAAAAAAAAAAAATTATGAGATGGCCATTAAATTATGAAAGGGTTGGTGTGGTTTGAATTGATATGGAGTTATTCATACTCCGGTTATTTTGCAAAAAATGATTCATTTGAAAAACATATTCCTAGAAATGATCGCTCGTATTGCTAACGAAAATGAGTGAAACACAAAATATCTTCATCATTCACGAAAATATGTAGATATAAATCATCGACCCATCACTTCATGGGACTATTTTTAAGAAAATGTTTTTCATAGCATTCATTTTTAATGAAATAAACGCGCCCTTGGTGAGGTAATTTTTGACATCATAAATGACGTCGTGACTTGCTTCTCTAGTATTTCTGCAAATATTGAAAGAGAAACCGGGGTTGACCCTCCAAAAAAAAGTAGTAATAACAAAAAGAAGTAAACCAAATATGTCCTCGTTTCTTGATAGCAAAGTTGGTGGAATTTTTTTTCCGAACACTGTAGACATAACATAAGAAGAAGGGAATCGTAAGGGCACACGCCTTTCACCAAAATACAAATAGCAAACTGATCATGACCAAACTTTAAGATGTAACTCAACTACAATTATTGAGGATATTGCCCACTTTCCGTCATAATTCTCACATGGCAACATTAGACTTTCGTTATTGATGGAGCTTTAGCAGAAAGAAAATGAAGATCCGATTAGCTTGATACGAGCTGCCGGTTGATCAGTCGGTGAACAAGTATTGTTCATACCTCACCTTGCAATCTTGGAGGTTTAATCGCACCTTGATGCTCATATGACACTCGTCAAGCACATGTTCGCGCGCATAGTAGAGGCACGTGGAGCAGTTATCAAAGGAAAGCACTGGATTGCAGGTTGCATGGCCATAGGCAACCGCCTCTTGATAAGGAGACTTTGTGTAATAATCGTAATTTGGCTAGGAGGGTGTCCACTGTTCTATGGCCGAAAGAAGCCACGTTAAGCTAAAGGTGAAAGCATCACTGTTTTGGTACGTAGCTAGGTTACAGGCCAAGAACGTTGGGCTCGTGTCAGGAGCGCCACTCGCGACGTTGCCAATCCAAAGGAGCTTAAATATGAGACCTACAATCCTCTGTGAAGTGGCCATTAACTCTCTATGTTTGTTCTCTTCTTCTGCTCTCTCTTCAACTGCTGCTCAGAACTTCAGAATGTTTGCGTATTTAAAGGGATTCTTTTTGTATGTTTCTTTGCAATTTCTTCTATCACACCCCGAATCCTTGTTGGGATAGGAATGACATGGCCGTCCTTCCAATGTAGCCTCCAACCACCACTTTTCCAACTCCTGAAAATCCCTGTCAACAATGCTCTCGCTCTATTAGTCGCTAATCGAGGGACCTGAAAAGATTTGGAAATAGAGAGGTGAGTAACTACAAGCTCAATGAGTAGTACGTATCTTCTAACTGGATCGAGTAGTCACTAAACATATATGTAAGTATAGAGCGTAACCGGTAACTCACAATCCAACTCATTAATATACATATCAAATCAAGTACAAGTCGTTCATTTCAACAAAGCTTTGTATAAGTCAGAAATACACATTTAAATCCACTGTCACGATTTACATATTAATGGTCAAGTCCATTTATTAATCTCTATAAAAAACTACGTCAATGATCCATCCATTGATCTATATCATATCAAAACTTACATTGATGGTCTGTCCATTGACCACTCTTTTGCTCAATATCAAACTATGGTCACAACACAACACCTTGTGACAAGACGGCCAAGATTTCGCCTTGGTAAGGTCTCCACCTACAAAGCCAGTAGCTCGGCCCAGAAGGATATCATAAACCTAGTATGCATACCCCTTAACCTCTCATAGGGTTCACAGTCCTATTGAGCATAAACAACCGCCCTCCAATACCAGAATTCCAATCCAAAAATCAATTTCATAAACGAAACAAATAACTTTTCGCCGCAACATAACCATCCGCCATTTCTCAAATCATTCATAATTATTTCCGTAAACCAGTTGCAAAGTAGTCGCGCACACACACATGTATATGTGTGTGTGTGTGTGTGTGTGTGTGTCGCGACCTAATTTTTCAGGGTGCACCACCTAGATTTTAGGTTAATAGATTACTAAGTCTTAAACTTAGCTCGGGCCCTCCCAAGTCCATACCAATTCGCGACTTTAGGTTCCAATTTTTAAACATGTAGATAAATTTTATTTAGGAGTCGCCACTAATCATTTTCTGGTAGGTTGATTACACACCTGAGTAAAATAAATGGAGAATTATTTTACTTCTACGAACCAGAGACTAAAGGTACGGGGACTTTGTTATATTAGACTTTCCTAATATCCTTTCGATAACATTTCTTTTTATATTTTTTGAAAACGTTTTATGCAACGGCTTGGATTTATTTTAACCTAATTACTATCATGCAAAATATGTTGACCATACGGGTGCTCATCCACTATTAAACATTCACTAAAAATAAATGAACAAATAAATTGCATTATACAAAATAAGCAATTATTTTTTTGGGTTTTTCTTGAAATTAGAATTCTATGACATGCATTTTAACTAAATGACTTAATTTTCTAATATGCAAATTCTAATTTAATGAACCTATTATGCAACCTAATTAACATGCACCTTAATATTTCTAATAAACTAATTCTAAACCCTATTATGCAAACTAATTAACATGCTCCTAATATTACCACAAATTCTAGTTAAGTGGACTTATTATACAAATTAATTAATATGCACTTCATGACCTAATTTTACTAGTAGATATGTTCTAATTAAACAATCTTACTATGTGGATTAGTTAATATGCAACTAATATTTTTGTATTTTTTATCCTTTTTTTTTTTAAATTTAAAATTAATAAAACCCTAATTGAACTGTCTAAAAAGAAATGATTTTCTAATTCATTTTTAGGATTAATTTGACTTAAACCCTAATTTGCCTAAGAAAAATATTTCTAAAAAAATGAGGTAATTAAAATGTGCAAACATTATCTAAAACCTTATTTATATATAAAAATTAGGTCTAACCCTAAACTAAAAAAATCAAAAGATGCAATTCTAAAAATGTAATCCAAAAAAAGTTACTAATCCTACATGTCTAATTTAAGTCTATATATATAATTTACTAAACCTATATGCTCATGCAAGATTTTTATTTTTAATGATTTTATGATTTTATGATTTTTTTTTACCTTTTTTTCAAGGATAAGTAATTATTAAATAAATATAAAATCTAAACAATCAACAAAATGAAGGATTAAAATAATCGAAAAATAATATGTTATCTCACAGGTCAAATTAATGATTATTATAACCCCGATTATCACGACAAAGAGTTCAAAATAATTAAAAATCTGATTCGAAGTTTTACGGATCAAATTAATAATTATAATGATTTAACCATTAAAATCCTACTAAAAAGCCCAACAATTAATATAATTAAAAAAATGATCCGATGTTTCTTAGATCAAATTAATAATTAACATAATTCCAGACAAAATCCTTGCAGATAATGCCTATAAAAACTTACAAATATTAACATTCAATATTGCAATTTAAATAAATAAACTTAAAAATACGAGCAAAATAAAGTAAATAGAAAAGAATAATCAACTACCTAATTTTCTTTTATCCTTTTTGTTTTTGTTTTTTTCTTTTCTTCTAGGTCACGTGCTCGTGCACGCCCAAGGATAGCCGTAATGGGTCACCGGGGTTTGGGTCGCCGGCGTTCGGGCTCGGGCGCGGGCACTCTGGAGAGGGGCAGCAGCGCGCGGCGAGGGACTCAGCAACGATGAGATCTGCGTTGGACAATCGCGGAGGAGGGCTGCTCGGCTGCGGTGGCATCGAGTTGAGGCAGAGCAGTGTCGGGCCGTTGGTCTGCAGGCGGGGGACGACAGAGGTGCTGCAGCATCGTGGGAGGGGCGGACCTGCAGAAACAGAAACTTTGTCGTGGCTGGGAGGTAAATCGGCGGAACAGTGGCGGTGCGATGGTGGGCACTGGATCTGCTGGCGTCGCGGGGGGTAGTCACGAGCAGAGGCGCTGCAGCGTCGCGGGGAGCCGGGCCTGCAGAAATAGAAATTTCGTCATGGCTGGGAGGCGAGTTGACGGTGGTGATCTCGGATATGTAGGTATTAGCGCTCGAGTGGCAAGATCTGGTTCAGATCTGGCGGAGGAGATTGGAGGTGCGATTGTCACGGGATCGCGGGCGATGGAGGCTTCCAGAGCCGCGGCGTCGGAATCAGGGCCAAGCTTCGCAGGGATGATAGTGAAGCGGCGGTGGTGACTGGTGAGATCGACAGTGGCGGCACGGCAGCGGGATCTCAAATGGAGAGGCGGCTCCGGAGGGGATGCTGGGGGAGAAGCAGCGCTGCGTGTCGGGGACAGATCTGGTGGACGGCTGATGCGACGGCGACAAAGGGGCGCTGGATCTGGGGTCACGACGTGCAGGGGTGGCGACGGATGTGGACGATTCGGCTGGCACGGCAACCGGCGACGGGGTAGCACCGGGACGGCGGTCGGCGACGTGGACAGGCGGTGGGCATCGGGAGGAAGATGAGCGGACGAGGGCCCCACTGAGTTTGCCCTTACGTCACTCCTATGACGTTGACCGCCGGAAAAACCCTCACCTCACTTTCTCTCTTTTACCGACAAAAGCAACAGTTTTCACTTTTTCTTCTTTTGTGTTTTTTTTTTTTTACCTTTTGTGGACAAATCGAAGCCCCCCAGCTCGAAGCAGTACTCCCTTTATTTATATTGAAAAACGAATCAATCTGTTTCGTCGATATATTGACTCAACCGTTAAAGATAACCTAGAATTTTTATGAAAATTTTTCGAAAAAACCCATTTAATCATTAAAGAAAAAGCTCCATTAACCAACTTTAAAATCTTTCAAAATCCCGTTCTGCAACAAAATATTCTATCTTATTGATTATCCCTTATCTTTTTTTTTTTCATTTTCATTTTTCATCATTTTTTCATTTTTTTTAAATATTTTTTTTTGAAGATAAATTGAATACTAAATGAAAATGACATACTTTATAAAAATAGTCAAAATTTTAGGTGTCAACAATATCTTTCTTTGCAATATTTTGCAAACACACTTTCTAAATATCCGCAAACCACCAAAGAGTAGTAAATGCTCGATCCGGCTTTTATGCCCCAAATATGTCATTTCGAAATTCGTACGATATATGATTCACGGCATTCTCGGAACATGAGTTTTACAAATTCAACTAAGATATAGTATTACTCACTTGGATATGCCCCAAACTAAATAAAGGCTTATTCAATCCAACGAATTTGCATTCCTATCATAGAAGCGATAAATAGCATCAACACCAAGGAAAATGCTATCTCAACTACGGTTAAGCTAAATTAGGCTTAAACGCTAACAAAATAGCTCCTACGCATTAACAAATCACTCACTCAAAGCAATTATCCAAACCTAAACACAAAATGGAACTTGCCCGTAAAATTCTAAAATCTCGCGCCGACAAAACCATTGCTCTAAAATAGTTCTTGACTAACCCCACGGCCCCACGACACCATAAACCTCCATTTCCATGAAATTTTGAAGCTTCACAGCTAAAAAATTGGACTTCGCGGCTCGATTTTCCCAAAATTTCGAATTTGAGCCATAAACCCGAAAAATATTTCGATTGGAAGAATGAGCAGTGTGGACACTTGCTGAGTGCTATGTTACATGGTCTAGTCGACTTTGCGAAGCTCCAAAGGTGCGCACATAAGAAACTCCCTTCCTCTTCTTCCCCTTTCTTCTTCTTTCTTTCCCTTCTTTTCTTCCTCTCTTCTCTTTCCTTTCTATTCTACGAGCTCTTGGCCTGCTGTTGCTAGGGGTGAGCATGATCCGGGTTGGGTCAATCCACCCTCTAACTCTAGGACCAACTCGCATAGTGTCGGTCCTCAATTTTTGAGATCGACGACTGACCTTATTGAGCTTGTGACCGAGGACCGGACAGATCCAATGGGTTCGATCTGGCTCCAGAGTCAACCCGAGACCGACCAATAATTTTTTTATTTCATTTTTTGTACTTCTTAAAAAAGCGATTGAGGATCGGACGGACCCAATAGGTTCAGTCCGGTTTCAAAGTCAACCTAGAAAAAACTAATAATTTTTTATTTCATTTTGTGTACTTCTTGAAAGGGCAACCGAGGACCGTATCGACCCAATGGATTCGATGAAGAGCGAGCTTTGCTAAGGAAGGCAAGCGATAAGGATCAGGTGGGGTGAACGTTGAATATAATGAGCATCGAATGTCGAGCGAGAAGCAACAAACCAAGCGAGCATCAAGCAGCGAGCGGCACAACTAACCCAAAACGAGCGAGGCGAGTGTCGAGTGGCGATCTTTTGATTTTAGCAAATTGAAGACTAAGAGGACAAATAAAACAGAAGAGAACCAATATTAGAGAAGGATGCCATAAGGTACCTTTTTGGACGCCGTGAGGACTCCTCGCAAAAACATTTCCCTCCATAAATTATGACTATTGACATCGTAAAAAAAATAAAAACTTAAGTTATTAAATAATAATGTAAAATTACTTGAATTCCTCACTAAAGTGCTATTTAATGTTATTGACGCCGTTTATTTTAAGATTTTCTCTATATAAAAAAATTATTAATAATATTATATATATAGAGTTAGGGTTGGTTCGGGTTGGACCGACTTGAAACTCTCAGGAGTGAGGACTGACCGCACAGTACTGGTCTAGGAATTCTAGGACCAAGGACTGACCCGGTCTTCTTGGGAACCGGATTAGGATCGGCAGGGTTGGGCCAATCCAGGGTCGGTCCAGGGTTGACCCTAAACCGATGCTCACCCCTAGCTGTTGCATCCATTTATCCTTTTCTTTATTAACTTTTCAACCGTAATTTCCTTTTTTTTTTTTTATGTGGGCCCCACCTTTGAAAAGTCAAAATAATACATATTCTACAATGATTAATTATGTCTGATTCGAGTACTTATCTTATTGCAAAACACTTTGATTGGATGAACAAGGCCTGGACACTTATTGGGTCTTGTGTTATGAAGTCAAGTTGGCTCGGCGAGGTCTCAAAGGCGTGCACATGAGAAATCCTCTTTCTCTTCTTCCCCGAGTAAAGAACACTTGGAGTGCCATAACTTGGCACGGGGGGACACTTAATTGCCATAACTTTTTTTCGGTACACTTAAGTGCCACTTTTTTTTCAAATGGAACACTTAAGTGCCAATATTGGAGTAAAATGGAACACTTAAGTGCCACTCCGACGAAAATCCGGCCAAACGGCCGACGTGGCAATTTTCCGGCGATGGAGGTCCAAAACGGTGTCGTTTTTGCATGCTGACATGGCAAAAAAATGCAAAAACGACGCCGTTTCGCGTCTGACGTGTAAAAATAATAAAAAATTAATTAAACTAAATTAAAACTTAATTTTAATTAAAAATACTCTAAAAATTAAAAAAATTAAAAAAAAGGGCGGGGGGACGAAGAGGCGGGCGGCCGAGGGCCGAGCCCTCACCGCCGCCGCCTCCCCGCGGTAGCCCCCGATCCGGCGAGGGCTCGCGGCCCTCGCCGCCCCCCGCCGTCGCCGGGAAGGGCCGGCGACGGAGGGGGAGGGTCGGCCGGGTCGCCGGCCCCGGCCGACCGGCGGCGAGGGCGGGGAGGCGGCGGCGGCGGCGGCGAGGGCTCAGCCCTCAGCCGCCCGCCCTTCGTTCCCCCACCTTTTTTTTTTTTTTAGAGTATTTTTAATTAAAATTAAGTTTTAATTAAATTAAATTAATTTTTTATTATGTAAATGGCATCGTTTCTACCGAGTCGCGCCGACTCAGCTCTTCGGTGAGCCACGCAAGCATTAAAAAATAATAAAGACGTGCCACGTAGAATTTCCGGCAAGGTCGCCGGAGGTGGCACTTAAGTGTCCCATTTGAAAAAAAAGTGGCACTTAAGTGTACCCAAAAAAAGTTATGGCACTTAAGTGTCCCCCTGTGCCAAGTTATGGCACTCCAGGTGTCCCAAACTCCTTCTTCCCCTTTCTTCTTTTCTCTTTCCTTCTTTTCTTCTATTCTATGAGCTCTCAACTTGCTAAAGCATCCACTTATCCTCTTCTTTATTGACTTTTCAAACTTATTTTCCTTTTCTTCTGTTGGCCCTACCTTTAAAAAGTCAGAATATTACATCTTCTATAATGATTAATTGTGTCTGATTCGAGTACTTATCCTAGTGCAAAATACTTCGATTGGACGAACGAGGAGTGTGAGCACTTACTGAGTGTTGTGTTATGTAATCAAGCCGGCCTGCGAAAGCAACCACTTATCCTCTTCTTTATTCACTTTTCGTCCTTATTTTCATTCCTTTTTCTTTTTTTCTTTTTTTTGGGCCCCACATTTGAAAAGTCAAAATATTACATCTTCTACAATGATTAATTATGTCTGATTCGAGTACTTACCTTGTTGCAAACTACTTCAAATGACAAATGAGGAGCATGGACACTTACCGAGTGTTATGTTATGTAGTTGAGTCAGTTTGGTGAGATCTTAAAGGCGTGCACCTGAGAATCCCCTTTCTTCTTCTCTCTTTCCCTTCTTTTTTGCCTTTCCTCTCTTTCCCTTCTATTCTATGAGCTCACGGCCGGTTGATGCATCCACTTATCTTATTCTTTATTAACTTTTCAAACTTATTTTCCTTCTTTTTGTGGGCCCCACCTTTGAAAAGTAAAAATATCACATCTTCTGCAATGATTAACTGTGTCTGATCCGAGTACTTATCTTGTTGCAAAATACTTCGATTGGACGACGAGGAGCGTGAGCACTTACTAGGCGTTGTGTTACGTAGTCCAGTTGACCTGCTAAAGCATCCACTTATCCTCTTTATTCACTTATCATCCTCTACAATGATTAGTTGTGTCTGATTTGAGTACTTATTCTTTGGCAAAATATTTCGATTGGACGAACGAGCAGCTTGGACAATTACCAGGTGTTGTGTTACGTAATCGAGTCGGCTTACCGAGATCCCAGAGGCGTACACGTGAGAAACCCTGTTCCTCTTCTTCTCTTTTCTTCTTCTCTCTTTCCCTTCTTTTCCTCCTTTCCTCTCTTTCCCTTCTATTCTATGAGCTCACGACCTGTGAATGCATCCACTTCTCTTCTTCTTTATTGACTTTTCAAACATATTTTCCTTTTTTCATTGGGCCCAACCTTTAAAAAATCAAAATATTGCATCTTCCGCAATGATTAATTGTGTCCGATTCGAATACTTACCCTATTGCAAAATATTTTGATTGGACGAACGAATAGCGTGAGCACTTATAAGGTGTTGAGCTACATAGTCGAGTCAGCCTCTCGAAGCATCCACTTATCCTCTTCTTTATTCACTTTTCATACTTTTTTTTTTGGGGCCCCATATTTGAAAAGTCAAAATATTACATCTTCTATAATTATTAATTGTGTCTGATTCGAGTACTTATCCTTTTGCAAAATACTTCGATTGGATAAGCGAGGAGAGTGAACACTTATAGGGTGTTGGTTATGTTGTCCAGTTGGATTGGCAAGATCCCAAAAGAGGCACATGAGAAATTCCCTTTCTCTTCTTCCCCTTTCTTCTTCTTTCTTTCCCTTCTTTTCTTAATTTCCTCTCTTTCCTTTCTATCTACGAGCTCTTGGCCTACTGAAGCATCGACTTATCCTCTTCTTTATTCACTTTTCAGACTTATTTTCCTTTTTCTTATTAGCCCCACCTTTGAAAAGTCAAAATATTACATCTTATGTAATGATTAATTGTGTCTGATTCGAGTACTCATCCTGTTGCAAAATACTCCCATTGGACGGACGAGGAGCGTGAGCACTTACAGGGTGTTGTGTTACGTAATCGAGTCGGTCCGCTGAAGCATTCACTTATCCTCTTCTTTATTCACTTTTCATCCTTATTTTCCTTTTTTTTATCTGGGGGCCCCACTTTGAAAGTCAAACTATTACATCTTCTACCATGATTATTTGTGTCTGATTCGAGCACTCATGGACAATAGAGTAGTCGTTTGCCTCACTGAAGACATTTTGAAATGGCAATATCTGAAATAATTATTCTATTTGACTCTACAAATTTTTGGGATAGAAATCTAGCTTTCAAATGCGAATACATAAGTCATTATTGTTGCAATGTGTAAGTTTTCATCTGGTAAAATCTCACTTCCTTAAAAAAAAAAAAAAATCCACCAACTTTTACATAAGAGACAAAAATACCCTAACATTTCAAGTGATCCAAACATAAAGAAATTGCAGACTTTAATTTGATGGAAAAAAGTTCCACCGATACAACTGATGTGGTAAATGACGAGGCTAACTAGATTAACATGTACAAAAATACACCTTAGCTCAAGCTAAAAAGATACCATTGGCACGATAGTAAAAGCTTGAAGACATCGTATATCTAAGCCATTGCCATTTATGATTCTTCTTGATTATGACCTATTTGCTTACAGACATTTCTTGAGATCGATGCGGCTCTTTTTCCCTACTAATTTGTTTTTCTAAAATGTCTTCTTTGTTCACGTCATGACTCATATCATCTTGTTTGGGCAGAAAATTTAATGGTGAGTTTTTACCCCTTGAATAAAAAGTTGGTGGAAGTTGTTCAGTCATTTGAAAAGTCAATGGAATTTTTACTCCACACACCGAAAGTTGTTTGGCCATGGCGCCATAACAAAAAGATTGGTCAAATGGTAAGATAATTGAGCAAAGTATGCTGAAACTTTTATCAAGGAAAATAGAGCAGTCATTTGCCTCACTAAAGACATTTGGAAATGGCAATATCGGAGACAATTATTCTATTTGACTCTACAAATTTTCAGGATAGAAATCTGACTTTCAAAAGCAAACGCAGAAGTCATTTGAATGTGTATGTTTTGGTATGATTAAATCTCACTTCCTAAAAATAAAAAATAAAAAATCACCAACTTTTACACAAGAGAAAAAAATACCCTAACATTTCAAGTGATCCAAATAGAAAGAAATCGTGGACTTTAATTTGATGGACAAAAGATCCACCAATACAACTAATGTGGTAAATGACGAGGCTAGCTAAACTAACGTGTACAAAAATACACCTTAGCTCAAGCTAAAAAGACATTTGTGGGCATGAGAGTAAAAGCCTAAAGACATTGTTTATCTAAGCCATCGCCATTTATGATTCTTCTTGATTATGACCTATTTGCTTACATACGTTTCTTGAGATTGATGCGGCTCTTTGTCCTACTAATTTGTTTTTCTAAAACATCTTTTTTATTCACATAATGTCTCACATCATCTTGCTTGGACGAAAAATTTTATGGTGAGTTTGATCCCTTGAATAAAAAAGTTCGTGGAAATTGTTCAGTCATTTGAAAAGTCAATGGAATTTTTATTTTGCATGCCGCAAATTGTTTGGCTACAATTTGATATACCAATAAATAACTTTTTAAACGTTAATTATGGACGGCAGACCCTCCACGATCCAAATGGATGCATTGGCTTGGGGGAAGGGGGGTTGGACATGAACATGGGCCTACTCCATATTTAATTGTTGCGTGTGTAGAAACTTGCAGGCCCTGATCATATGCAGTTTGCTTGTTCATGGCACCATAACCAAAAAGATTGGTAAAATGGTAAGGTAATTGAGCAAAGTATTCTGAAACTGTTGACAAGGACAATAGAGCAGTCATTTGCCTCACTAAAGATGTTTGGAAATGGCAATATTTGAGACAATTATTCTATTTTGACTCTACAAATATTCAGGACAGAAATTTAACTTTCAAAAGCAAATATATAAGTCATTTGTAATGTGTAAGTTTTGGCCTAGATTAAATGTTACTTCCTAAAAATAAAAATAAAAAACACCAACTTTTACCCAAGAGACAAGAATACCTTAACATTTAAAGTGATCCAAATAGAAAGAAATCACGGACTTTAATTTGATGGACAAAAATATCCACTGATACAAATAGTCGACTTTGCGAAGCTCCAAAGGTGCGCACATAAGAAACTCCCTTCCTCTTCTTCCCCTTTCTTCTTCTTTCTTTCCCTTCTTTTCTTCCTCTCTTCTCTTTCCTTTCTATTCTACGAGCTCTTGGCCTGCTGTTGCTAGGGGTGAGCATGATCCGGGTTGGGTCGATCCACCCTCTAACTCTAGGACCAACTCGCATAGTGTCGGTCTTCAATTTTTGAGATCGACGATTGACCTTATTGAGCTTGTGATCGAGGACCGGACCGACCCAATGGGTTCGGTTTGGCTTCAGAGTCAACCCGAGACCGACCAATAATTTTTTTATTTCATTTTTTGTACTTCTTAAAAAAGCGATTGTGGACCGGACGGACCCAATAGGTTCAGTCCGGTTTCAAAGTCAACCTAGAACCAACTAATAATTTTTTATTTCATTTTGTGTACTTCTTGAAAGGGCAACCGAGGACCGTACCGACCCAATGGATTCGATGAAGAGCGAGCTTTGCTAAGGAAGGCAAGCGATGAGGATCGGGTGGAGTGAATGTTGAATATAATGAGCATCGAATGTCGAGCGAGAAGCAACAAACCAAGCGAGCATCAAGCAGCGAGCGGCACAAGTAACCCAAAATGAGCGAGGCGAGTGTCGAGTGGCGATCTTTTGATTTTAGCAAATTGAAGACTAAGAGGACAAATAAGACAGAAGAGAACCAATATTAGAGAAGGATGCCATAAGGTACCTTTTTGGACGCCGTGAGGACTCCTCGCAAAAACATTTTCCTCCATAAATTATGACTATTGACATTGTAAAAAATAAAAACTTAAGTTATTAAATGATAATGTAAAATTACTTGAATTCCTCACTAAAGTGCTATTTAATGTTATTGACGCCATTTATTTTAAGATTTTCTCTATATAAAAAATTATTAATAATATTATATATATAGAGTTAGGATTGGTTCGGGTTGGACCGACCTGAAACTCTCAGGAGAGAGGACTGACCACACAGTACTGGTCTAGGAATTCTAGGACCGAGGATTGACCCAGTCTTCTTGGGAAACGGACTAGGATGGGCAGGGTTGGGCCAATCCAGGGTGGGTCCAGGGTTGACCCTAAACTGATGCTCACCCCTAGCTGTTGCATCCATTTATCCTTTTCTTTATTAACTTTTCAATCGTAATTTCCTTTTTTTTTTTTTAATGTGGGCCCCACCTTTGAAAAGTCAAAATAATACATATTCTACAATGATTAATTATGTCTGATTCGAGTACTTATCTTATTGCAAAACACTTTGATTGGATGAACAAGGCCTGGGCACTTATTGGGTCTTGCGTTATGAAGTCAAGTTGGCTCGGCGAGGTCTCGAAGGCGTGCACATGAGAAATCCTCTTTCTCTTCTTCCCCTTTCTTCTTTTCTCTTTCCCTTCTTTTCTTCTATTCTATGAGCTCTCAACCTGCTAAAGCATCCACTTATCCTCTTCTTTATTGACTTTTCAAACTTATTTTCCTTTTCTTCTGTTGGCCCCACCTTTAAAAAGTCGGAATATTACATCTTCTATAATGATTAATTGTGTCTGATTCGAGTACTTATCCTAGTGCAAAATACTTTGATTGGACGAATGAGGAGTGTGAGCACTTATTGAGTGTTGTGTTATGTAATCAAGCCGGCCTGCGAAAGCAACCACTTATCCTCTTCTTTATTCACTTTTCATCCTTATTTTCATTCCTTTTTCTTTTTTTCTTTTTTTTTGGGCCCCACATTTGAAACGTCAAAATATTACATCTTCTACAATGATTAATTATGTCTGATTCGAGTACTTATCTTGTTGCAAACTTCTTCAAATGGACAAATGAGGAGCATGGACACTTACCGAGTGTTATGTTATGTAGTTGAGTCAGTTTGGTGAGATCTTAAAGGCGTGCACCTGAGAATCCCCTTTCTTCTTCTCTCTTTCCCTTCTATTTTGCCTTTCCTCTCTTTCCCTTCTATTCTATGAGCTCACGGCCGGTTGATGCATCCACTTATCTTCTTCTTTATTAACTTTTCAAACTTATTTTCCTTCTTTTTGTGGGCCCCACCTTTGAAAAGTAAAAATATCACATCTTCTGCAATGATTAACTGTGTCTAATCCGAGTACTCATCTTGTTGCAAAATACTTCGATTGGACGACAAGGAGCGTGAGCACTTACTAGGCGTTGTGTTACGTAGTCCAGTTGACCTGCTAAAGCATCCACTTATCCTCTTTATTCACTTATCATCCTCTATAATGATTAGTTGTGTCTGATTTGAGTACTTATTCTTTGGCAAAATATTTCGATTGGACGAACGAGGAGCTTGGACAATTACCAGGTGTTGTGTTACGTAATCGAGTCGGCTTACAGAGATCCCAAAGGCGTACACGTGAGAAACCCTGTTCCTCTTCTTCTCCTTTCTTCTTCTCTCTTTCCCTTCTTTTCCTCCTTTCCTCTCTTTCCCTTCTATTCTATGAGCTCACGACCGAGTAAAGAACATCCGGAGTGCCATAACTTGGCACGGGGGACACTTAAGTGCCATAACTTTTTTCGGTACACTTAAGTGCCACTTTTTTTCAAATGGAACACTTAAGTGCCAATATCGGAGTAAAATGGAACACTTCGGTGCCACTCCGGTGAAAATCCGTCCAAACGGGCGACGTGGCAATTTTCCGGCAATGGAGGTCCAAAACGGCGTCGTTTTTGCATCCGGCGTGGCAAAAAAATGCAAAAACGACGCCGTTTCGCGTCGACGTGTAAAAATAATAAAAAATTAATTAAATTAAATTAAAACTTAATTTTAATTAAAAATACTCTAAAAAAAAAAAAAATGGGGGCGGACGAAGGGGCGGGCGGCCGAGGGCCGAGCCCTTGCCGCGCCGCCTCCCGCCGTTGCGGGAAGGGCCGGCGACGGAGGGGGAGGGTCCGCCGGGGTCGCCGACCCCCGGCCCGGTGGGTGGCGAGGGCCGCGAGCCCTCGCTGCGATCCGGCGAGGGCTGCGGGCCCTCGCCGCCTCCCCGCCGTCGCCGGGAAGGGCCGGCGACGGCGGGAGGCGGCGGCGGCGAGGGCTCGCCCTCAACCGCCCGCCCTTCGTCCTTCCGCCCCCCCTTTTTTTTTTTTAATTTTTGAGTATTTTTAATTAAAATTAAGTTTTAATTTAATTTAATTAATGTTTTATTATGTAAACGGCGTCGTTTCCGAGTCGCGCCGACTCGGCTCTTCGGCGAGCCACGCAAGCATTAAAAAATAATAAACGGGTGCCACGTAGGATTTCCGGCAAAGTCGCCGGAGGTGGCACTTAAGTGTCCCATTTGAAAAAAAAGTGGCACTTAAGTGTACCGAAAAAAAGTTATGGCACTTAAGTGTCTCCCCGTGCCAAGTTATGGCACTCCAGGTGTCCCAAACTCGCTCACGACCTGTGAATGCATCCACTTCTCTTCTTCTTTATTGACTTTTCAAACATATATTCCTCTTTTCATTGGGCCCAACCTTTAAAAAGTCAAAATATTGCATCTTCCGCAATGATTAATTGTGTCCGATTCGAATACTTACCCTATTGCAAAATATTTTGATTGGACGAACGAATAGCGTGAGCACTTATAAGGTGTTGAGCTACATAGTCGAGTCAGCCTCTCGAAGCATCCACTTATCCTCTTCTTTATTCACTTTTCATACTTTTTTTTTTGGGGCCCCATATTTGAAAAGTCAAAATATTACATCTTCTATAGTTATTAATTGTGTCTGATTCGAGTACTTATCCTTTTGCAAAATACTTCGATTGGATAAACGAGGAGCGTGAACACTTATAGGGTGTTGGTTATGTTGTCGAGTTGGATTGGCAAGATCCCAAAGGAGGCACATGAGAAATTCCCTTTCTCTTCTTCCCCTTTCTTCTTCTTTCTTTCCCTTCTTTTCTTAATTTCCTCTCTTTCCTTTCTATCTACGAGCTCTTGGCCTACTGAAGCATCGACTTATCCTCTTCTTTATTCATTTTTCAAACTTATTTTCCTTTTTCCTATTTGCCCCACCTTTGAAAAGTCAAAATATTACATCTTATGTAATGATTAATTGTGTCTGATTCGAGTACTCATCCTGTTGCAAAATACTCCCATTGGACGGACGAGGAGCGTGAGCACTTACAGGGTGTTGTGTTACGTAATCGAGTCGGCCCGCTGAAGCATTCACTTATCCTCTTCTTTATTCACTTTTCATCCTTATTTTCCTTTTTTTTTATCTGGGGGCCCCACTTTGAAAAGTCAAACTATTACATCTTCTACCATGATTATTTGTGTCTGATTCGAGCACTCATGGACAATAGAGTAGTCGTTTGCCTCACTGAAGACATTTTGAAATGGCAATATCTGAAATAATTATTCTATTTGACTCTACAAATTTTTGGGATAGAAATCTAGCTTTCAAATGCGAATACATAAGTCATTATTGTTGCAATGTGTAAGTTTTCATCTGGTATCTCACTTCCTTAAAAAAAAAAAAAAAAAAAAAAAAATCCACCAACTTTTACATAAGAGACAAAAATACCCTAACATTTCAAGTGATCCAAACATAAAGAAATTGCAGACTTTAATTTGATGGAAAAAAGTTCCACCGATACAACTGATGTGGTAAATGACGAGGCTAACTAGATTAACATGTACAAAAATACACCTTAGCTCAAGCTAAAAAGATACCATTGGCACAATAGTAAAAGCTTGAAGACATCGTTTATCTAAGCCATTGCCATTTATGATTCTTCTTGATTATGACCTATTTGCTTACAGACATTTCTTGAGATCGCTGCAGCTCTTTTTCCCTACTAATTTGTTTTTCTAAAATGTCTTCTTTGTTCACGTCATGACTCATATCATCTTGTTTGGGCAGAAAATTTAATGGTGAGTTTTTACCCCTTGAATAAAAAGTTGGTGGAAGTTGTTCGGTCATTTGAAAAGTCAATGGAATTTTTACTCCACACACCGAAAGTTGTTTGGCCATGGCGCCATAACAAAAAGATTGGTAAAATGGTAAGATAATTGAGCAAAGTATGCTGAAACTTTTGACAAGGAAAATAGAGCAGTCATTTGCCTCACTAAAGAGATTTGGAAATGGCAATGTCCGAGACAATTATTCTATTTGACTCTACAAATTTTCAAGATAGAAATCTGACTTTCAAAAGCAAACGCAGAAGTCATTTGAATGTGTATGTTTTGGTATGATTAAATCTCACTTCCTAAAAATAAAAAATGAAAAATCACCAACTTTTACACAAGAGAAAAAAATACCCTAACATTTCAAGTGATCCAAATAGAAAGAAATTGCGGACTTTAATTTGATGGACAAAAGATCCACCAATACAACTAATGTGGTAAATGACGAGGCTAGCTAAACTAAAGTGTACAAAAATACACCTTAGCTCAAGCTAAAAAGACATTTGTGGGCACGAGAGTAAAAGCCTAAAGACATTGTTTATTTAAGCCATCGCCATTTATGATTCTTCTTGATTATGACCTATTTGCTTATATACGTTTCTTGAGATTGATGCGGCTCTTTGTCCTACTAATTTGTTTTTCTAAAACATCTTTTTTATTCACATAATGTCTCACATCATCTTGCTTGGACGAAAAATTTTATGGTGAGTTTGATCCCTTGAATAAAAAAGTTCGTGGAAATTGTTCAGTCATTTGAAAAGTCAATGGAATTTTTATTTTGCATGCCGCAAATTGTTTGGCTACAATTTGATATACCAATAAATAACTTTTTAAGCGTTAATTATGGACGGCAGACCCTCCATGATCCAAATGGATGCATTGGCTTGGGGGAAGGGGGGTCGGACATGAACATGGGCCTACTCCATATTTAATTGTTGCGTGTGTAGAAACTTGCAGGCCCTGATCATATGCAATTTGCT
This sequence comes from Eucalyptus erythrocorys, assembly GCA_014182555.1. Lineage (NCBI taxonomy): Eukaryota > Viridiplantae > Streptophyta > Magnoliopsida > Myrtales > Myrtaceae > Eucalyptus > Eucalyptus erythrocorys. The sequence continues at coordinate 28,764,952 of CM024604.1, forward strand.
TGTGCATGGCACCATAACCAAAAAGATTGGTAAAATGGTAAGATAATTGAGCAAAGTATTCTGAAACTGTTGACAAGGACAATAGAGCAGTCATTTGCCTCACTAAAGATGTTTGGAAATGGCAATATTTGAGACAATTATTCTATTTTGACTCTACAAATATTCAGGACAGAAATTTAACTTTCAAAAGCAAATATATAAGTCATTTGTAATGTGTAAGTTTTGGCCTAGATTAAATGTTACTTCCTAAAAATAAAAATAAGAAACACCAACTTTTACCCAAGAGACAAGAATACCTTAACATTTAAAGTGATCCAAATAGAAAGAAATCACGGACTTTAATTTGATGGACAAAAATATCCATCGATACAACTGATGTGGTAAATGGTGAGGTTAGCTAGAGTAACGTGCACAAAAATACACCTTAGCTCAAGCTAAAATGACACCATGGGCATGACATCAAAAGCCTGAAGACATCGTTCATCTAAGCCGTCGCCATTTATGATTCTTCTTGATTATGACTTATTTGCTTACCTACATTTCTTGAGATCGATGTGGCTCTTTTTCCTACTAATTTGTTTTTCTAAAACATCTTCTTTATTCACGTTATGTGTCACACCATCGTCTCGATACATCTGTGATAAATTCACTATAAACTAATTTTTAGAATCATTAAAAGCCCCAAATCGATACACTTGTGATATATTTACACTATTAACTTTTGTCGAATTTTATTGTAAAATTGCTGAGCTGAATGACAACTAGTAATAACTCAATTGACATGGCAAGTCTAAGTGAAAATTGACATTAGTTCAAGGCAAATTTGTCGCATTTTGATCAATTTGAGGTTTTTGATGACCTAAAAATTTATTTGGGATAAGTTTGTCACACATGTACTAATTTAAATTTTTGTGTGGTGCTAATCCAAATTAAAAAGATAAGCATGTTTAGAAGGCAAATTCGTTCATCGTTGGCTTTTTAGGAATATAATAAGTGAAATAAACAACTCCTCTTGTGCTAGGATGTTCGAGGCATGCGAGACTTTAAAAAGCGAGGGGGGATTGGAATGGGAGCAGCGCAACCCTGGATACGGTGGAGGGCATACACTCTCAGTGAAAATCAGTGCGGGCGCAAGAGGACGAGGCCAATGTTGCTGTTTACAGATAAGCGGGCGACCGGGTGTAGCCGAAGAGAGAAACAAAAAGCCCTCACGGGAAGCTTCTCAAAGGCCATTATGGATTGTGGCACGAGCAGCTCTTTTTGTAGCGGTTGTCGTGGGCGTTCTTCCTCCTTCAAGATCTCCCTGTCGCAGTCACCAATCATTCCCATTTTTGTGCTCTTCCTCCTTGTCCCTTCTCTCTTCTTTTGTCAGGCTCGTTCGTTGGAAACCGCCACCCTCCACACCACGAATCAGACTTTCCGACCTAGGGATGAATTGCAGAAGCTGAAGATGATAAGGGCTTATCTCAAGGACATCAACAAGCCTCCCCTCAAAACAATTCAGGCAAACTCACTTTTAGAATATTTAAATAAGAAACCATACATTCATCTAATAGTTTAAACTTTTAGAATAGTTGATAGTGATCCCACGAAATCTCATATGGTATCAAAACTGGAGATCCTTGGTTCAAATCTTACCTGATCCCATTTACCTTCCTAATTAAATTTCCACGCTTAGTTTCATACCCACCTCTCTCTTTTTGCTTTTGCTTTTGAGAAAAGAGAATGTTACTTCTTTATTCCCCAAAATTTGCTCTTATTTAGAGACCTTGGACACCAGACTGTCCACATCATCATGAGAAAAGGAAAAAAAAAAAAAACCTTGGACTAGCACTCTTGAATCTATCGATCGCATGTTGCACTAATCATACAACTAATTTCATCTGTCTCTTTGTTTCTGTTTTTTTTTTCTTATTTGCAGAGTCCTGATGGAGATTTAATAGACTGCGTTCTATCTCACCAGCAACCAGCCTTTGATCATCCTCTATTAAAGGGACAAAAGCCATTGGTATCACCCCAGTTTCTTTAACCTACGCCAAGAAAATCAATTCTGTGACTTTTGAAGCCCTTGATTTTTGCCTTTTTTTTTTTTTTTTTTTTTTTCACAAAACTCGCAGGATCCGCCAAAGAGGCTGAACAGGCAAAATTCGAGTGTTGTGGCCACAGAGTTGTTCCAACTGTGGAGAATGTCGGGCGAGGTGTGCCCAGAAGGGACGGTGCCGATACGAAGGACGAGCGAAGAAGATGTGTTGAGGGCTTCTTCAATTCAAACATTTGGGAAGAAACAGAGAAGTCATGTTCGTATAGACGCTTCAGACGGTGGTGTTCATGAGGTAAAGAGAAAAGACCTTCCCATTGAAGTTGAGCAAAGATAAGTGCATCCTAAGCATTTTCTTTATTTTCTGAGTAACTTAAGAGAAATCATAATAATCTCATTTCAAATTGAAAAATTATTATCTAAGTTTACATAAATTTTAGGGATAAGTGTAATAGAAATCTTAAAACTTGTTACGAAAATATAATTGAGTCTTAAAATTTTCAAAAAGTGTAATTTTGTCCAAAAATTTGTCATGAAAGTGTAATTAAGTTCTAAAACTTTCAGAAAATGCAATCGAGTCCTAAAATTTTAAAAAAACGTGATCAACGAAAGGACTTGATTTAACCAAGATGATAAGATTTATAACTCAATTGCATTTTTTGAAAATTTTAAAACTAAAATGCACTTTGATGACAAGTTTTAGGATTTCGAATGCATTTATCCCTAAATTTTATATCTGAAAATAAGTCTCTTTGCCTATTTTTGTCTCGAAAGAAGAGGATAAAATTCAGACATAATTGGCTTTTTGTTCCCTCCTTCTTCCTTATGTTGGTGTTTTATCTCTCTACTTATTTCCCTTTTTTTTACTTTTCATTTTTTTAGTTGGTCAAATATAGCTTGGAGAAAAAAGTCATAACAAGAAGACAGGAAACTGCTTTCCTTTTTCGGCTTGTACCTTTCAGACTGTGGTTTTTAATTTTGACATTATGTTCACTTGCGCTTTCCTCCAATTTTTGCGGGTTATTTATTATCAAGCAAGCAAAACATATTCATTCACTTTGTACCAAAAACATCTTTTCACGTTTTTCATTTTTTTTTAAAGAAGAAAAACATATGCTACTTGCTAGTTTGGAACTCAATTAAGCCAAACCGGATTTACCAACTCAATGTTTATTAAATTTAGAAATTCCTCGGTAGATCGTTCTCTTTAATGCATATGTGCCAATCTTCCAAAGTGGCAACGAGTGTAAAGGGAATCTTACATAATTTCACCGTAAGACAATTACTGAAATTCAATTTCAATCCGGGATAGTGGGAAAAGCCACCTCTTTTTATTTTTTTAAATTTATAATATAAATTGTGTTTTTCTTTTGTAATGGTTGATTTCATTTATTACATATATATATATATATATATATATATATATATATATTTGTGCAGTATGCGGTAGGGAAAGTGACTTCAGGTCCATACTATGGAGCCCAAGCAACCATAAATGTGTGGCAACCAGTTACTGAAGATAATGAAATGAGCGACGCCCAGCTTTGGGTCGCCGCTACCTCTAACTTTGTCTTGAACACCATTGAAGTTGGCTGGATGGTACTCTTTCATCCTTTTCTTCTCCTCCTCCCTCTCCACCACAAAACCCCACCCCACCCCCCTAAAAAAAAAAAAATCTGTTTATACATTTCCTAATAATAATTAGCTTTGACCAGTCCTCATGTTCTCGCCCCCTTTTTCAGCAATAAACTAAATTTAGGGTTTTAATTCATAATCTCGACAGGTCAGAGAAAACAACTAGATTTTCACATGTATTTCTTGATTTGCGAATGGTCCTTGGTTCACGGATGAGTAGTTCTTTTTAGGTCAACCCATCTCTTGATTACGAAATGCTAAGATACCAATTGAAACGTTTGAATTTTTTTTTCTTTTCTTAAATGGAAATTTGCTCTTAATGTTTGGCTAATTTTGAGTTGAGAAATTTTGAAATTTTCCCCAGAGTTGGGTTTTTTAATCAAGTTCTTGTCTTTCTTTCTTTCTTTGGTAGGGGACAGTGCCAAATTCAAATACACTTAACCAATCTAAAATATATACTATCGTGTTTTTATAACAAAGTGCCAAAAACTTGAAATAGAAACTAGAATATTATCTGCCTCTGTCAAGGTTGGGGAAATTAAGGAAAGCAAAGGGTTGTCATAATTGGATGGTCCAATCCAAGAAGCAAAAAGTTTATGTCTATGTGAAGCAAAAAATTTATGTCTATTTTCAGCAAAATCATTGAAAATCCTGTGTTTCCCGGGTCAATTTATTCTGGCATGCAATTATTGTGTAGTTGGCAAGTCACTGACTATATAATATCAACACATTAAATACCAAATTTAGTTTCCCAACTGATTGCATTAACGGTTAATTGACATTGTTGCCGAGTCTTTCCGCCATGTTTACAATTTGTGTCGAACGGGGTTACTAATTAGATAATAAATTTATTTTTATTCCTTCAGATTAATCCAAAAGACTGGGGACAGCAATACGAGGCTCTTCATTTTTTGGACTGTAAGTAACAAAAATAAAGTAAAATAATTTTCCTACATAGATAGTTTTTAAAATAATGAGATTAATGTTTTTTGAAACTTTGATTGCATGCAGGCCGACGGATACGGTGCAACAGGATGTTACAACTTGTTGTGCCAAGGATTTGTCCAGACCAACAATGCAATTGTACTTGGGGGAACACTTGCTCGCTTGTCCACCCGCGATGGTACCCAATATGAAATCATGTTGACGGTTTGGAAGGTAATAATTAATTTAGATTCCTAATTTTCTGCTTAATTAAGGTAAAAAAAAGATATTATGGATTTAAGGTCCATGCCTATGCATACATGTTCTCATTTTTTTTTTTTTATATGAATCACCCATCATCCAAAAGCTACTCAAAATTGAATGAAAATGATGTAATTCTTGTTGCCAAAATGTAGAATAAAAGTAACATTGCTCATAACGGAAAAAGAACTACTTTCCACTTCAAGATAATGAAAACTGCTTTTTTTATTTACAAAATTAGAATTGTCCTAATGCTCGAATTTATATAAGATGATCCCGAGACTGGCATCTTTGATGTCATTTGATCCTCGAATTCAGTAGCTTATGTATATTATTTATGCAAAATCACATTTGGATATTAATTAGGCACTAAAATACCAATTGTCGGAATATACCAATACTGAGGGAAATATTTTTAGCTTTTGTGGTTATAAACTTAGAATGGAACTATACAAACAACCAAGAATCACTAACTATAGAATAGGTGAGGGCTATGTTTTTTCTGAGGGAAACGCTAGGGAGTGCTTGAACTGTTAAACCTAAGAGGGTCTTCAACCTTAAATGTGGCATCGAACCCCCCATGATCTGACGGCAGAGATTTAGAGGGGCCCTACCTTCGCGACTGACGATGGATAGAAGTTTTTGGTCTTGGAAGCTAAGAAAAACTCGGACCATCTGATGTCAACACCATTTGCCTTAATCAGACATAAAAAGAAATCGTTTTAGAGGCTCCACAAGGTGTTGAATTTAGGTGGAAAAAAGAGAGTAAAATTACCCTCTAAAATTTTAAAAAATAAAATAAATTAAGATTGATGGTCACCCTACAAAGGCTTATAGCTACAGCTTTGAAATGTATATTCACGCGTGCTCTGGAAACTTGGAACAATGACTGTGATAGCCCTATTGCTTTGTGCTCCAACATTCTCCCCACTTTTTCCTTTCTTTTTTTTCTTTAATCACTTTGGCTTGCTTTGATACCAATTCTGGAAATGGAATTTTCAGTACTTCCAAGTCAAGTTCAAAATTTTGTAAGTCTCTCAGGAGATCAAATTTGACGAAAATGCAAATTTTTTCTCTACCTTGTGATGGAGTATTAGCAGGTGGAATTCTCACAACTTATTTAGTAAGTTCAAGGTTTCAAATAGTGTCTTGAAAATTGGATACTGTAGTGTCATTCACTAAATGGATGCGAGGATAGGGAAAAATTGATTTATTTTTAGTGTGATTGCGATGATCTTTTTCTTTTATTATATTCTTCTTCTTCTTTTACTCTTGATTTTGTTTAATAAACACATCTCTAATCTTTGAACATAGAAATTCCAAATATTTAAAGTCATTTAAAGTAATGTGTGAATTTTTCTATGAGTTTATCTTGAAAAACAAAAGAATAATCTCTTTGTTTTGACAGGGAAGTAAATAAAGACATTTCTGAATTGTTTTATGTCGATCGATGGACCGCAATGTACTTGGGCTTCCATTTGTGTGCATCGATTCATTTGTATGCAATAAGGTACTTGAAATAAAGAAATTATTAGGCGGGCCGAATGGATACGCTAAAATTCTATGTAGTTGTTAAATTTAGTGGGTTTGGAAAAGTTGATGAGATCCACTTAATATAACGACATCCTCATCCGATCCAACGAAATGTCTCCACGAAAAGAGAGTTTGGTGAGCGTGAGCTTGATTTCCTTGGACATCAAGTACTCATATGGTCCTTCTTTCTCACCTTGCGTAGGATCTGGGCACTGGGAATTGGTGGCTCCAATACCAAGGCATCCTGGTCGGGTACTGGCCATCGTCCCTGTTCAATAGCCTTAGGGACAGCGCGGACCTGGTGTACTTCGATGGGGAGGTCGTGAACAGGAGCCCCGGTGGCATCCATACGTTCACCACGATGGGGAGCGGGGCATTCCCTGTCGAAGGGTACGGAAAAGCCGCCTATTTCCAGAATTTGAAATTGGTGGATATTAACAGGGACCTTTTCCCTTGCCCAGACCTCCAGATCAGTGCGACTAAGCCATCTTGCTACAACATCCAAGGAGGGACCAGTGACAATTCAGCTTGGGGGAATCATTTCTATTTTGGAGGACCCGGATGGAACCCGGCGTGTACCTAAAAAGTTGGTTTTGTGGGTAAAACCAAAGAAGAAAAAGGGAAAAGAAAATGGTGGGAATAAATTATTGTTTCTTTTCTGGTTTGTAATGTTTTTATTTTCCTCATCAACGATGGTTTGCTTTCTCGTCTCGAGATCTTATTTAAATGAATGGGGTCTTTTCTTTATCTTAAAATTTTGATATTTGGATTAACGGGTCATCCAGTTACACCAATGTGAAGGGGCTGATGGTGTATATTTGGAAAATAAAGTAGCGAATAAATCGTTGTTTAGTGAGGGTTTCTCTCTCTAGGATTTATGATATTTCATGAATACATAAGGGAAAAAACTACACAAAGAATCCTTAAAAATACATATCGGGCATCTAAAATGTCAAAATTCAAATTCAAAATCTGAAAAATAATCAAATTGTATAATTTAGCCAACTTCAACGGGACCGAAGAAAATGTTCATGAAAAGGTTATAAATCCTTAATATATATGAAAATGCAAAATGTGATTTTTGGCGTAGGGCCAGCGAATCATCCATGAAGAAGCACGTCTTGGGGAACAACCATGATTAGTCTCACCTTGAGACAATAAAAAATTAACAAAGATTTGTTTAACTTCCAGGAATCGTGCCCCAAGACAAATTTCCAATTAGCCCTTAGATGTAGCCAATGTTGTCGTTGGAGATGTTCATGGGGTTGATGGGCTTGTGCCTTACACGAATCATTGGTTCTACCTCGGCTATCCTACTTGAACCCTAATGTCGAGTCACGAGTCGAATCTTGGACAGATGGTCGAGGTTTCATGTTATTTCAGTGTGGCCAGAGATAAGAGCTCCAATCACAGAGTCTCCACTGCAATGAAATCAACCTCGACTCCCGCCAATGCTCCCTGTCCATGATTCGATGTCATAGCAGGAACTTGTACCACTGTTTTTACCAAGTAAAACCGTATGGCTGTCCCATGCACCTCACTTACAGCTTGAAAAGATAAGGTAAAACAGGATCTACAAGCAGTTCATGAAGGAAATAGAGTAACACTAAACGGACAAGAATAGAGCACTGCTCTTAACACCGCATGTTCCGCAGGCTTCAGTAGGACCTGACGAACGGTGCTCCGATTTTGCCGGTACTTGCAGTAGAATGTCAGCCGCTATGTCATCCGGATGTCCACCGTTTTCCGGGCTTTGGAGCTTCGACCATGTGAAGATTGATTTGCCTCTCTAACGACGGCAGATGCCGGTGACTTGTGAAATCCAAAGAGGAACCCATCAAGACTCGGAATACATAGTGTATCACCAAATTGACGACGAGCGCCAACGCCAATTCCTTGAACTTTCTCGAGATTTTTAACTCTTTTTCTGTTACAGTTTCTTTTCCTCTCTCTTTGTCCGGACTATTTCTTTTTGTTTTCTTTGTTCTCTCCAACCCCCCACAACTACACATCCACGGATCTCCTTGGTGCACTATTTACCCATTAGTATTTACTCTGATTAAAACTCAGTCTGTCTTTTAACACATAAATTGATTCATATAATAAGCAGACCGATATTTCTATTTTAAGACTGAAAAGTTTTGTCGAAACAATGATGATGATATAGTAGTAATAGTAATATCCACAAGGGTTGCCGTTGAGTGATGATAACAGATAATTTGTATTACTAAAGTGAAACAGATTTACTTTTTGCCTAAGTATCTTGCGGGGAGAGCGAGAGAAGATTAGGCAATCGCATTAAACTTTCCCACTGCGCATCTTACAGCCTCTCAGCTTCAGGAATTACATCAATTCCTAGTGGTTCCGTCACCACCACAACTCTGCTTTGGCCACTGTGTGTGTTGTTCATGACTCCGCTCATCATTGAACAGATCAAAGAAGGCCAAATGCGCAAGACTTCAACATGTAGACTGTTTGAACATTTGGATGAGCAAATTTCAAGTTTCAACTGTCATAATTCACAAAATTTCCCTCGACTAGTTATGAATGAAAAGGGAAACTAGACGATGTTTACTACTGTCTCTGTATCTGTCTGTGAGTTGGTTCTCTGGGATCAACACTTTTATCGTAATCCTTTTCCTATTTCTGCGCATCACGAAGTCGCAGGTAAAGCAATTCATTCTTTTCGTTGTGAACAAACTTGATGTTCCTCTCATTGCGAATGTCCTCAAGGATGCACCTTTGCAAGGATGGCAGAGCTCAATCCCATTGCTAGGGACAATTTTGCAAAGGAGAATGCCATTAGCCTGCTGATGCATGGATTTTGACGTTGGAGACTTTTATAGGGCTGATGGGCTTGTGAATAAGCAAGTTTATGCTTCTCTCTTTTTGGACTAACTTACAACCTTAGCATTTACTCGGATTAAAACTCAATTCTACCAATAGTAGGCAGAGAACCGAGACAAAAGGATTGCTCTATTTCGCGAAGTTGGTCTGAGAAAGAGGATGACAAGTTGCGTGATACTTGTTTCATGACATCGATGGAGATAACTGCAGCTGCTGAAGTGGGCAGTGATCTTAGGCATGCGGCTTTTAAGACATGTTCACCGGCTGCTAAAGGCTGCATCAGATCGGCTTCAAAGGATACTCAAGGAAGTAGACCACCCATCGTTGCAAATTCATGCTATAACGTCCATTGGCTCGTTGGCCAGGAAATTCCCAGCAACAGAAACCAGAGTAATGTAGGGACCAGTTGCTCTGGGGGAACCTGTTCAGGCAAGGATTTAATCCGATGCTGCACAGAAAACATCTGCAACATCATTAAACCCCCACCTTCCCTGGAATTTGTTGTTCCCATTTGTTATCTGGTATATTTGAAAAAGCCGAAACAGGGAAGTCTGTTCGGTGATGGCGCACCCGAGTTTAATGCTAAGAAAACCTCCACGGGAAGCTCCTGAGCTTTGCAGTTGTTGTGCTCATGGTTGCGATTGCTTGAAAAAGAGCAGAACTTCAAATCTCGAGAGGCCCCCCACCCCGTGCTGGTTGGTTTCAATTCACTAAGGATGACTTGGCTTTGATGGAAGGGATTGCTGGGGGCGTTCTTCGCGATCACAAGGGTTGATGGGTTTGTGCTTTACATGAAACATCGATTCTATCTCATCTATCCTAGCATCGGCAAACCTAATTATGGCAAAGGAATCATATAAAAATTAAAGTTTCTGCAACTAGAAAACAGGGGAGGATGAAGAAAATTGACTGTCGAGATTCAGTGATCGCTTGACACTCCCAAGCGTGGAAATACTGGAGTGGACAAGCATGTAACTTTCTCCCAAGCCGAGGGCAGGGTACCAAATAGCTAATCAGAACACATCAAATCTCAATCAAGTAAATTTTGACATCACAACAATAACAGTCGAAGAAAACACCCAAAGATCAGATGCAGTCTTGAAGCCTAACCCAGAAGTCGGCTTTGGGCTCCTCTGAAGATATTAAGATCCAATCAGAAAGTTGCAAAGACAGTGAAATCCTTTCGGGAAGCAGAAAGGAAAATCGAATCGGCTCACCATTTGACAGCACCATCTATAGAGTGGAGAAGAAAGCTTGGCATTTTGCTCCTCTAGCTCCTGAGATGCCATGCGCAAGCCACGAAACCGACGAGGTTAGCACGCACAACTTATGATGGCACATTCAAAACTCTCATATACATGTGAAAAATGCGCGCCTTCTCGAGCTAAGCTTCAGGGGAATCGCACTTTGGCCCTATGACCGATAGCAAGCTTGATGCTTGAAATGAAATCCTCCGTTTGCTCAGACCCGGGATTCTTCGAGCCAATTCCCGGGTAATTTCACGCATTTGGCGATCACAGACATCTGGCGAAGTAGATATTCCCTGATGTTTCCAATGGCTCGCGCGTGCGAGAGAGAGAGAGAGAGAGAGAGAGAGAGAGAGAGAAGTACGTTGACTCTCATCAGAAGAGAATCGATTTGGGAGCGAAGGGCGTTGACTAATTCAGCATCCGGCAAAGTAGACATCGCCGCTGTAAGAACGCAAGAAGGAACAAGGAAAAATGGAGAATATTTATGTATTCTGTTACATTTTAATGATGTACAATGCTTCTACAATTATAGCACTAGGCATGTACAATAAAAAGGAAATAAAGAATATTACAAATCAAATCCTATACTAGACTGATACTAATTGATTTACCATATCAATCTAAATATTGTACAAATCCACAAGATCGCATATCTTCTAACACTCCCCCCTCAAGCTGGTGGCTTATAGATATCAAAGATACCTAGCTTGCTTAATAGATATGCGTGTTGTCTCTGACATAGGGGTTTAGTGAAGATATCTGTAGGCTGATCTGTAGTCCCAATTCCTCTTGTTTCGATTACCCCTTATTGAATTTTCTCTCGAATAAAATGACAATCCACTTCTATGTGTTTTGTTCTTTTGTGCACTATAGGATTGGACGCAAATTTAAGCGCTGCGTCATTGTCACAAAATAATGTGGTTGGTCCCTTTGTCTGCACCCCAAGGTCCCGAAGCAAGCCTTGCAGCCACACTATTTCACAAGTGGTCTTAGCCATAGCTTGATATTCAGCCTCTGCTGAAGATAAGGACACAGTTGGCTGCTTCTTTATTTTCCAAGAAAGTAAAGACTTTCCCAGCCTGATACAGAATCCTGTAATTGATCTCCTACTCATTGGATAGGTTGCGTAATGAGCGTCACAATAAGCCGTCATCTCCATGTTGCACCCTCTTGAAAGAAGAATTCCAAATCCTAGACATTTCTTCAAATACTTAACAACCTTTAGAGCGGCGTTCATGTGGGACTACTTGGGCTTGTGCATAAACTGATTGAGTGTCTGCACAGCATAACATATATCTGGTCTAGTCATGGTCAAATATATGAGCTTTCCTACCAGCTTTTGATAATCTGTCGGGTCTCTGAGAATGGGATCATTTTGGAGATTTCTTTCATCATGGTCCACCGAAGTTAACTTGACATTTTGTTCAATTGGAATAGCTGCTGGTTTGCTTCCGAATAGACCTACTTCAGATATGATCTCTAACACGAATTTTCGTTGGCTAAGGGAAATCCCTTGATCTGATCATGCAATTTCAATTCCCAAGAAAAATTTGGGTGAGCCTAAGTCCTTTATGTGGAATGTCGAATGCAGGTATTCCTTGAAGCTCTTTATGGCAATTGTATCATTGCCCATAATAAGTATATCATCAACATATATCATTAAAAATATGGATGACGTACCTTTCGTCCATGTAAAAAGAGCGTAGTCATATTTTGACTGTTTGAAACCTACTACTGTGAGGGCATTCGCGAACTTGGCATACCATTGCCTGGATGCTTGTGTGAGACCATAAAGGGATTTGCGAAGACGACCTATGCTATTCTCCCCTTGTCTTCGTAAACCCTGAGGAAGTTCCATATAAATTTCTTCATCCAGACCACCATGTAGAAATGCATTATGAACATCCATTTGGTATAATGACCAATCTTGGAAAGCTGCAACCGATAGGAAAGAACGAACGGTCACATCTTTGGCCACTAGGGAGAAGGTCTCGTGATAATCGAATCCTTCTCACTGTGTAAATCCTTTGGCCACTAAGCGAGCCTTATATCGTTCAATTGAACCATCTGCCCGAAACTTTATCTTGTAAACCCATTTGCATCCTATTACCTTCCGATTTGAAGGTAAAGTCACAATGTCCCATGTGTGGTTGTCATGTAATGCTTGCAATTCTGCTGCCATTGCCTTTTGCCACTGGGGATCCACAGATGCTTCATCATAACTAGCTGGTTCGCTTTCTTCAGAGATGCGACTTATACATTGTCGATGTTCCGGAGACAATTGATTGAAAGAGACATAAGATGAGATGGGATAATGAATACTTGGTGAGTTGTGTGCGGCACAAATATAATCTTTGGTCCAGGTTGGTGGGCGTGTGGTTCGCCCTAAACACCAAGGTGGATCTGGATGTGATGGTGGATACTCTTCCATAGTTGGTACTGGTATGGGATCTGAAGCTTCTTCAGTAATTGTGTGCTTAGATCTTGGGGAAAAGTCTTCAGCAGTAGACTTATCACTTGTGGAAGCGAGGTAGAAGGTTCGCGGGTTTCCTATCATAACATATCCAGAATCCTTGGACATATCATCTTCAGATAAAATAGCACGGGAAAATTGGGAATTGTCTTCCTTTGAGGATTGATCTTCAGCAAATGGAAATATGTCTTCATGGAAAACTACATCCCTACTTATGAGGAATTCACCTGTAGAGGGTTGAAACACATGATACCGCTCCTGAAGATTTGGAAATCCCATGAATACACACCGCTGGGCACAAGGACTCATTTTGTCCAGAGGCCCTACTGTTGTGGCGTAGCATAAACATCCAAATATTCTAAGGTGATCCATTTTAGGCTTCTTTCGGAACAAGACATCAAAATGACTTCGACCATTTAACACCTTCGTCGGCATTCGATTGATTAAATACACTACCGTGATTATGCAATCTTCCCAAAAATTATTTGGGATAGAAGCCTGAAACTTCAAGACACATGCCACTTCCAAAATATGTCGATGCTTTCGTTCCACTACTCCATTCTGTTGTGGAGTATATGTGCATGAACTTTCATGCAAGATGCCATAGGATGAAAAACAGGATGCACATTCATGGTTGAAGAACTCTCTTCCATTATCTGTCCTAACTCGCTGGACAGTTTTTCCAGATTGTGTCATTGATAAGGAAATAAATTCCTTTAAGTGGGATAAGGCCTGACCCTTAGTTTGCATAAGGAAGATCCATGTTGCTTGGGAATGGTCGTCAACAATGGTAAGAAAAAAAATCTTGATCCATCATGATTAAGTGTATGATATGGCCCCCATACATCAACATGAATAAGTGAGAGAGTACTAGTGGAACGACTCATGCTAATTGGAAAAGGTGCACGTGATTGTTTTGCAAGAGGGCAGATATGACACTGAGAGTAAGGGAACAAAGCGCTGTGGCCCATTCTAGAATGCAAAAGGACATTTTTATCATTGGTAGTGACATTACACAATGATTGCTTATTTAAGGAAACTTGAGATAAATCTAAAGTGCTTGGAATGCTACTCCAGAAAAAAAAGTCCATATGAATGATTACCCCAGCCCATCAGTTTCCCAGTCGAAAGGGCCTGAAAGAAGCAAAAATCAGAATTGAATAATATTCGGTAAGAATTTTCTTTGTAGGTAGATTGAACTGGAAATCTGGCACATAGAGGACATTTCTCAAGGTTATTTGAGGGCTAAGATTCACAATTCCAGTAGTAGTCACATAGGTAGTACTTCTATTTGGCAACTTTACAGAAACAAGAATATTTAAATTTTCATGAAATGGAAAAAAAGCCCTTATCACAAACAGTATGATCACTAGCACCTGAGTCGATTATCCAAGAATTCTGAGAAATAGAATTTATCAAGCAATAAGAAATACTTGAGAAGCTATTCCCTTTGGAAATGTCCATTTTTTGGAAGGCCCGCATAATTTCTTGATATTGCCTCGGAGTGATGGGCTGATCAATATTTGGGCTTGAGGTTTGATAAGCTGCGACCGAAGACTCCTTCCCTCGTTTTCCTTTTTCACCGAGCTTGCTGTGCAATTTCCAGCAATTATTGATTGTGTGATGAGGTCGCTTGCAATATTCACAAAATAATTTATTTTTGCTTTTTAAATTTTGCCCATACGCCTTTGGACTTGCGGAAAAAAATGAGCCATTGGATCCCTTAAGTATAGCCACATGCCCACCATCCGATCCGGAAGAGAATTCGGGCCCTTTCCAGCCGTCCGATCGTGCCTCACGATCCGGACCGTCCATCTTAGGGTTTTTAAGGCTCCTTTCTTCTTCGCTGAACCCTAGGGCTATTCGCCTCTTTCCTTCATTTTCAGATCTGGTCGTGGGTCCTCGGGAGGCCGTGCGTGCAGCAAGCAGAATGCTTTCTCCAGCCTTCGCATGTTCCGACGACACAAGACGCTGGCTTTCTTTCTGTATTGCGAGCTGGTATATCCTACCGAGCGAGGGAACAGCATCCATGGCCAGAACTTGGGAGCGAAAGGTAAGATAGGAGTCGTTGAGGATTAAGAGAAAACAGGTTATCTTTTCTCGTTCTTTAATCGCTTTGTACTGCTGCAAAGTCGAATTTGGCCCTTCAAGCTTTTCCTCGGCTGCCTCTAACTCGTTCCAGAGCACCGAAAGCTTGTTGAAGCAAGCTGTGGTTGACATATTGCCTTGCTTGAGTTTGGATATCGCCTGGGTTATGGAAAATAACTTTGCCCGATCTAATTTGCCATACATCTCTCTAATATTCTCCCACATAACTTTTGAATCTTCGGTCGGAGGTAGCCCAGTCGCAATTTCTGGAGCTATACAGTTTCCGATCCAAGTTCTTACAAGTTGGTTACATTTTCTCCATAGCCGAGTGAGTCGTTCGTACGTCGGAATAAGGATGGTGCCATCAAGGAAACCGTCCTTGTCCTTCATGACAAGCACCCGTTGAAATTCCCTTGACCATGTCGAGTAATTTTCTGAACTAGTGAGTTGATGGGTGATGAGACGGAGCTCGGGACCGTCGGTGGTGCCCATGTATAGTGGGTCACCGGGCTCCAGCTGGCCATCGATGGCGGAAAAAGGTATGGGTATAGACCAGATTGAGGAATCGGGTAGGTATTCCCCCTCAAACCCGCAACATTCTATTTGGGTGTCTGTCCTGCAGGGATCTCTTCTGGTCTGATGAATGAGCCTGCCTCGGCCATGGTTGATAGGCCTCCATCGAACCCAATATCTTGTCGTGGAGTAGCTTAAGCCAGCCCATGAAACCACGAGCCGGAAGGTACCTGGAAGGGAAGTAGCTTAAGCCGGCCCATGAAACCACGAGCCGGAAGGTACCTGGAAGGGAAGCCACTGGATGGACTGGCCTATCATGGGCAGACCCGAAATAGGTTGGCTCATGCTAGGCTGCCTCGGATTTGGCAAAGCCCCAAAAGGAAGTCACTGAATGGCTTGGGTCTGGACATGTTACTGCTGATTCACAGTTTCTTCAGTAGGTGGATTCTCTGAAGTTCGTTCCTCAGAAGCTGATGATTGATCCTTGACCATGGTATTGGTGAGTAAAGGTAATGGGGTAAGTGGATTTTTCTGCTTTGGTGATACTCAGAAAACTGATTCCTACACCGGAGTGTTAATCTTGTTTTGTGGGTTAGTTTTCCTTTGCAACAACAAGAGGCTAGAAAGACCGGAGGGCAATCAGAAATGTGCGGAAGTTAGGCTAGAGATCAGACGCTCTGATACCATGTAAGAACGCAAGAAGGAACAAGGAAAAATGGAGAATATTTGTGTATTCTATTACATTTCAATGATGTACAATGCTTCTACAATTATAGCACTAGGCATGTACAGTAAAAAGGAAATAAAGAATATTACAAATCAAATCCTGTACTAGACTGATACTAATTGATTTACCATATCAATCTAAATATTGTACAAATCCACAAGATCGCATATCTTCTAACAGCCGCTCTTGTCTTTCGCTTCGCTTGGACGTTCTGCTTGCCGCTCCTACTTACTCCGGCGAGGCTCCTTGCGGGAGGTCGGAGAAGAGGAGGAGGATAAGGAGGAGAAGGAAGAACAGAGAAAATAAAATAACAGAAAACGAGCTGACACGTGTGTTCCTCTTTTTTCTTATTTATTTAAGAAAATCTTAGCCGTAATTAAGTCGTCGAATGACGTCATCAGGAAAGACACTCGAAACTCCAACGGTCGACAGGAAATAATTCCTCTCCAACGACGAAAAGATATATTAAATTTCGAACCAACGGTCGGCGCACGTCAGCTCTCGCTACAGGCAACAACAGAGACCGCCGCTGCTTTCTCTGACGACCTGGTCCCCACAGATCGTTCGACTCCAGATCGCCAGCGTTCGCTGTGCTCTGTTATTGTCTCTATTCTTTTCGAAGAGAAATTCCGGTCCTACTGAAGCATCATGGGTTGGGGCAAAACATCGCACGGACTCGTGCCCAACGCGAGAATGCGCAGCATTGCGTACGATAAGGGGAAGAATGGCCTGATGAAGAAAGCCCGGGAGTTCTCCGTCCTCTGCAGTGTCGACAACTGCGTCATTGTCTTTCCCGAGGCGGCGAGGGCCGGTGACGATCGCCCGACTGAGCTGGAGGTCTGGCTGTCGGATAGTGCAGTGGCTAGGCACATCATCGAGCGCTACAGATCCGCGGCCGGCGGAAGAAGAAGAAGGAGAAGAAGCTCGACCTCGACGGGGAGGGAGAGCTCTTGAAAGACTTGTCAGAGAGCCAACTGAGGTTGCCCCTGAGCATTCTCGACGAAGGGGTCGACCTCGCGAAGCGGAAGCTCGCTGCGATGAAAAAGGAGAAGAGGATCACGATGGCAGGTGCGATCTTGGGTCCGTGCAACAGAAGGCCCAAGCGTCCACCCGGCGCCGCAGAAGATGCCGCACCAAGCGTGCGAGGCCAGTACGTTGGAATGGTTCGCCGGCGCTCAGCCCAACGGTCACTGCTCGTACTCCGTCAACGGCAGTTGGGACGCCTTCGCAACGTAGGAGGACGATTCCACTTTCTTCCGGAGTTTCCTGACGGAGACGATCTTTTTTTGACGATGGGATTTTACCCATGTCGTGCTCCCTCCTTCTCCTCCTTCTTTTGTTCTTTCGTAATTCTGGGGCAAAAATTTATGTTATACATAGAATTTGGCGAGATGCAATCGTAAGATGTCAGCATGAATTTCCAACGTCTAGCGATAATATAGCGTGTGATTATCTAATGCTTTCATTGGACCCTAACCCTTTTGTTCTGTTCCTTTAAGGGCTTTAGGGTCTCTAACTGAGGGGATGCCGTGCTGCCAAATTGTTCTCAAACCTATAAAAATTAGAGCACCGGTATGTAAATTTAAGCCATAGAATGGAATGAACAAGCATGTAAATTTCTCCAAAGCTCAAGGCAAGACGCCACAAACAAGTTGCTCGGTACAATTATTCCAGAACACCTTAAATCCTGAGGGCATCCAAGTTTCTGAGGGCAAAAGAGCTATCTCATAAAGCTAGGGGATTCGGATGCTAGCTCGATGCCGAGTCTTGTAGGAGCCCCAATTCAGCAGTCAAGTCCAACTCCGACCTACGGAACATAGCAAAATGAACGAAGTTGAATCCATGAGAACGAAGAAACAACCTGAACTTTGTGTTGGATGCGATGAAATTCTCCGAAAAACTATCGCTTCCATTCCCATTTCTAGATTACCCAAATTCTGATATATCTCCAGCTCGTGCCCTCAACTCAATTGTTTCCGCAATTAGAGAACAGAGGAGGACCAAGAGAATTACCAGCGAGATTCAATGATCGCTCGACAATCTCAATCGTAGAAATACTCGAATGAACAAGTACGTAAATTTCTCCAAAGCTCAGGGTAGGACACCACAAATAAGTTGCTCAGTACAATTATTCCAGAACACATTAAATCCTGAGGGCATTCCAGTTTCATCGCTTCCTAATTATGAATGTTGCTTCGGACTTGTGATTTTAAGAGTGATGCTGAATCTAGATGAAAATTTACAAGGACAAGGCCATGCTGAATCTAGTTGGGCTAATGTTCCGGCAACACCCCATGCTGATGATAAGCACTCGCAGGACATACATGAACGACTGTTGAATGTCTAAAGAGTCGATTGACACTACGAGCGTGGTTTCTCGACAATAGACATTTACTCTACCTCAAAAGCATCCATAAACATAAAGAAAGCAACAAGATAAAGACCAAGGAATTTTGTCCTAGATTCGCATTTAGTACTTGCAGTTAGAACCAGAGGTGCCCTCATCAAGTTAGCTTGCCCCCGAGTTCGCTGTACATTTCCTGGGGAATGCGGCCTGTGTTCTGGTCCAGGTCTTCAAGAAGCCTTGCCGTAGGGCCTGACCGAAGGACAAGGAGAGGCTCCATGGCTTCTGGCCCATGAGCTTGCTTGTGGCACTGAGTTGAAGCCTTTCCTTGGTTTCTTGCCCTTGAGCTTGTTCATGGCATTGAGGTTAAGGATGGCATCCCCCTCGCTTTGCCCACTGGACAAGAACACGATTGCTGGAACGACAGCAGGCACGGTTTGAAGCATGGCACGGATGGTGTACTCAGCAATGACGTCCAGAACAACCTTGGGGGCTTCCAATCGAGGGGTGACCATGTTGGGCTTTAACAAGGTTCCCTCGACAAGCACATGGTGGTCATTTAGGGCCTTTTAGCAAGCAGCGAGGACATGCTCAGTCACCTCAGCGCACTTGTCAATGCTGTGGGAACCATCAACCAAGATCTCGGGCTCCACAATGGGGACTAGACCGTTCTCCTGACAGATAATGGCGGACCTTGCCAATCCATTTGCATTCTCATCGATAGAAAGCTGAGAGGGCTCATTTGGGCCGATCTTGAACACAGCTCGCCATATGGCAAAGGAAGCACCGGCTGCGTAGTATTGTTGGCATTGCTAAGCAAGGCCATCGAGACCCTGAGTGGTGGACTCGCCATTTGTGCTAGCGAGCTCAACTGTGGTCTTGTCAACCTTAATGCCAGGAAGTACCCCACCTTCCTTCAGGATATCGACCAAGGGCTTACCTGCATTAATACAATCATTCAGTGAATGAGGAAATTATATAAAACTGTAAAAATGAATATGACTGATGCCGATGACTCTCAGACCACAAAATCATGATGAGCTTCTCACCTACTCATTTCGAGACAACTGAACCTTGCGTGCTTAATAGTTGGATCCAAGGGCAATAAAAAGCTAATAGATTAGCTAAGAAAATACTATTGAGAACACTGACCATCAGCGGTCTTCTGATAGAGTTTCATCAACCAGAATCACTCCACTAAAGCACACGAGAGCTTCGGAAGTGGTAAAGAGGAGTTTGCAGATGGCACGCCTCTGGGACTCGACATCTTCAACATTGATGCCGAACAACCGCTTGCTGACTGTGCCAGTCGATTCTTCAGCGTTGAGAATTCCCTTTCCAGGGGTACTGAGGAGGTAAGCACTGGCGATGAGCTCGTCTACATAAATCCCAACAATTCCACACGCGTTAAAACTCCATATCATTATTGACCAAAAAAGAAAACTCCATATCATTGTCCATCACCGCGGTGCCTTAAATAGATTAGATACATGGAAAAAGTAATCACATCAAAAAGATAAACTGGAAATGCTAGCAAAGGAGCGGCCCATCATTGATGAAACTAAGGGCGAAAGCTAGGATTTAAGTATATTACATCTAGGCCTGTCAAATGGGTGGGCGGGTTAGGTTTGGCTGGGTCATAAATGGTTCGATGTAAATTGACCAATTTTTTTACAAAAGAAATTTCTTGGCCCATTCCCGACCCTTCTCAAGATTCATTTTTAGCATTTTTCTAGTGTTACAGTATTTAACAGGGCATTAGTAGGTCTTAAATATGCAACATTCGACAACATGTGCTAGACTTTTGAATGAGGAACACGAGCATGCCTAAAACAATTCACATGAATAGACCTTCCAATAATCACCAAGTTAACTTTGTCTTATCAAAACACAAAAGAAAAGATGATTGAAATATACTCTAATTCAGAGCGTAAGAAAGCTTTTACTTAAACAGCTTATCAGGACTCTCAGTGAGCTCCCATCCACGTCATATTTGCTGGAAACCACTCTCAACCTCAAATCTCAACTTGGCAACTGAGGAAAAATTGGAAATAATAGACTCGATTCCTTTTGCTATTTGAGGAAAAAAAAAAAAACGCTGCAAGTTCCCGGTACTTTGATCAAAGATCTTATCATTGTAGACAAACACTAATTAAGGCAATACTCATAGAACTCAGAACAAATC
Source organism: Eucalyptus erythrocorys (assembly GCA_014182555.1). Taxonomy (NCBI): domain Eukaryota; kingdom Viridiplantae; phylum Streptophyta; class Magnoliopsida; order Myrtales; family Myrtaceae; genus Eucalyptus; species Eucalyptus erythrocorys. Next base: position 28,785,770 of record CM024604.1, read on the forward strand.
ACAAAAACTTCACATCATCGATGAAACTAACTCAAGCCAGACGAAATCGCGGGTTAAAGTATATCACATCAAGGAAGAACATGATCATGATTCATGAGTAGTCAAGGCAAACTCTTGCACAGAAGAAGATATACAAATAGGTTGTGGTGATAGGCCAGATCGACGACATCCTCCTCCGACTACAGACGCACAGAACTTGAACCCATAGCTTGCAAAGTACAACTACTAGTAATAGCCGCTACAAATATAAATTCAGCAGCCAGTGAACGGAGAAGAAGGGCCAAATTAGAGTGGATCAAACAGCACACCACTTTTACTACAGAAGATAGATTAGAATCGAACTTTGGCATAAGCAAACGAGATCGACCTTCTGCAATTAGGTGTCGTTCTGTCACCTCCAAATCCAATTTACGATAAAGAAATTTAACAAAGAGTAAACGAAAACAAAGACAAACTTCAGAACCGATTCAACCATGTAACAGAAGACCAATCAAACAGGCGACGGATCAAGCAGAGCAAGACGAGACAGAAATCAAGCTAGGAAAACACAGAACTGTCCACATAAGGATTAAGAGGAGAAGAAGACGAGCTTGATTTCTGTCTGGTCTTGCTCTGCTTGAGACGGAGAGGGAGGGAGGGAGAAGGAATACCATGGTGTTTTCTCTTGTAGCACGACATCTTCTCCTTCGTTCCGGGCGATATGAGGATTAAGGGGAGGAGAAGACGAGCGCTGGAGAGTAGCGGGAAGACGGGGGCAGGACGGGTTTATTTGTAGTCAGAAAAAGGAGGGAAAAAGGATTATCGAGAACGGGCATTATTCTCACGATCAACGGGCGGAGCTCGACTTACCAAAACTCATGGACGGCGGCCAACGGGCCAAGTCACGTGAAGAGATTATCTTCTTTGTCATGTCCACATTAACAAGATTAAGAAAACCCTAACGACACAGCTCCATTTTAACGCAAGCCAAAAAAATTCGACGTCTTTTAATTTGGAGAATTAAAAAATAGTAGAAAAGAGTAGTTGTGCATTCTTTAATTAATCCAACTTAGTTCCATGTCATTAATTAATGCTTCATGTCATCACTTAACGGTTTGAACAAATGGAAGGACTAGATGGAACATTTGTTAATAATTTACGGACCAAATTGAGCAAATCGAAAGCGTAGGGGCGAAATTGGTCAATTTTCCAAATAGTCAAAAACTAGATTGGACATTTATCGATAATTCATGGACCAAATTGAACAAATAAAAAGTCTAGGGATGAGATTGCACATTAAGTGAAAGTTTAGGAACTATTTGTGACATTTTCCCAAAAATTTAAATAGTATTCTACCATCAAATGAGTGAGATTTGTTATTATCTGATGGGAAAGTGCTATCAAAAACTCTAAATTATGTTTGATGTGACACATTTGTTCTCAATTTTTTTTTATGATATCTAAAATCTTAAACTATATTCACTGTGACACATTTATCTGGAACTTTTTCTTCTGATAAAAAACTTAAAATTTGTACTTGTGTGGTACATTTACCTTTAGTCAAATGATACTCTAGCTAAGATGACGGCATTTTTATTTTACTTGAGTTACGTTGGTACTATGTCAATACCGTTTGCCTTCCGTCGTCTTTGTAGGCAGACTTTTAATTGTTCTAAACGTTGGAATTTTGTCAAATAATTCCTACTGGTTGGTTTCAATTAACTATGGATGACTGGGTTTTGATGGAAGGGATTACTGGAGGTGTTCTCCGTGATCACAAGCGGTCGATGGGTTTGAGCATTCGTTCCATATCATCTATCCTGGCATGGGCAAACCTAATTATGGCAAAGGAATCAGATGAAAACTAAAGTTTTTGCTTTTCTTTGTTTCGAGTATGGGTTCCTGTGATGGGATATGCAAATGAGTTTAAGCCAATATTCAGTGAAGTGGGTGTTGTTGCTGAACAGTTCCATCTAAATACATACTACGCTCATAGCTGGAGGGTCCACTGATTTGGTCCAAGGCTCGTACTCTCCAACGAGCGAGCCTAAAGCCGGCTCGTACCGCATTGTGAGGAAGCAAAAGTTGTGTTTCTCTCTTGTTGGACTAACTTACAACATTAGTATTTATTCTGATTAAAACTCAGTCTACCATTTCAAAGTTCCTCTCCTATCATGAAGCGAAATGCCTTCCTATTTCTCCCTCTTCAGCCTGTCTTTTAACACACGACTTAATTCATTTCATATGTATTTCTATATTAGGACCGTGTGTGAAAAGTTTTGTCAAGACAGTGATGATTATAAAGATGATGGTAACACTGAGAGAAACAAATTTACATTTTGCCTAAGAATACTGTGGGAAGAGCAAGAGAAAGATCAGGCAATCGTGTTACATTATCCCTCTGCACATGTTACTGCCTCTCAGCTTTAGGAATTACATCAATTCCAGGGGGTTCCATCACCACAACTCTGTTTTGGCACGGTATGCTAGTCATAACTCCGCTCAACATTGAGTGGACTCCTACTCAACCACAAATCAGAAGGAGGCCAAACGTGCAAGACTTCAACATGTGGCGGGATTGAACATTTGGATGGGCAAATTTCAAGTTTCAACTATCATAATTCACAAAAATTCCCGTGACCAGTTATGACTTTGCAAGCTGCAAGGGTTTCAAGGGGACTTCAAACCCTCTAGAAGTCAAACCATATATCCACTTACTGTAAAACAGTTGCAAAACTACTTGCAAACCTCGACTTCGTCAGAGTGCAGTAACGGAGCACAAGCAGGAAAGCCATCATTCAACAACTAGGTCCATCATAATAGCTCTTTTGCCCTAAGAAACTTGGATGCTATGAGTTCAATCTTAGAGAGAGCCTGGCATATACGGAACATCAGAAATGAGAATAGAAGGAAGTCGCACAGGAAACTGGTTAATAATATATTCAAAAGATAGTCTAAAGGGCAATCAGCGCAATTAACAGAAGAGCCTTATTCCATTCAATTAAACGTATCTGCAATTTCTTTAGAATTAGTGAGTGTTATATACTTGTACGCAAATAATGTGCCACTATAGTCACTAAAACTTCCATATCAACCAAAACTTCCGAAACATTAAAACAGACAGAACCCAAAACAACTCTCGGGACACCAAAACATCCGGCCAGGAAAATCTATGGTGTTTTCTACCTTTATTTTTTCCTGGGTTCTTTGATAAAGCTCAATCACCTCGGGAGTTCAGGAAATCAAATCACCAACCCATCGGAAATCTGCTAAACAAGCACACGATCATGAGGGCCAAACTGATCTGAGCTTGAAGCTGAAGGTGGGGGGGGGTGGTTTGTTGTGAGGTTCCAATCAGTCTCTTGACAAAGGCCAGGATTGAACGGAAGGGCGACAGCCAAGGAACACGAGCTACATATTGTGCGACCATAGTCACTCAAATTATAAGCCATAAGAGAAGAGACCACCCTTGTCTACCGTTTGATAAGTTGGCTTCTTGCGGTGACTGTCCTTTGATGAGGATCCCCAGAATCCGACACCACCAAGTCACCATCTATCAACAGCGTTTCTTCCTTCATATTAGCAAAGACCTGCCAGATGGAATCAATTTCCTCCACAGCTGATGATGGAGATTCGGATAACAGAAACTTGATGATGTTATTGTAACTAGGTGATTGCATCGATGTTCTGTTTCTTCTGGAAATGCCCCCAGGCGGCCTTTCCTGTGCAGCAGATAATTGTCAATTGCGTGCGCATTAATCACAGGACAATTATTAATTGAATGCCCTCATCTTGGCAAGTCTCCAGTTCTGGCCATGAAAGTTTTTCATGAGGACCTTCTTCTCCTGCTTTCCATATAACAAAGATGTAATTTTAACCATGTTTTGCTCTGAGCTGATTAAAGCCTCTAAAAGATTGACTTTCTTGCTATCGTGAGTTTGAGCCAGGGCAAATGTATGAACAACATCCTTGAGTTCTTCCACGAAACTGAGAGTTCGAATTTTGACGACAGATTCCAGAAAAGAGAAAACCAGAAATCAAACCGGAGTGATGCATGAAACATGAAAAATGACTGACGAGCACGAGCTCAAATCCTTATCCAAACAGCAGATTCTGATGAACATAAACTGAAGAGCTATCTCATAAAGCTAGCGGGTTTGGTATAATAGCTCCTAGATTCATGCCTCTGGAAGATGGAAACAATTCAGAGAAATATTGATTCGCGATGGTGCTTGATGCCAAGTCTTTTGGAGGAGCACAAATTCAGTAGTCAATTCTGATTCCTACCTACAGAACATACCGAAATGAACGAACTTGAATTAATGAGAATGAAGAACTCCTCTGGCATGATAAAATCTCAACAGTCATTCTCTAAAAATCCTGAGCTTCATGCTGGAAGCGATGAAACTCTCCAAAAAACTGTCACCGCTTCCATCCCCATCTGTAGATTACCCAAAATGCTTTTGCAGCGAATTCAGATATGTCTCCAGCTCGCGACCTTGACTCAATTGTTTCTGCAATCAGAAAACAGAAGAGGATGAAGAGAATTGACTGGCGAAATTCAGTGATCGCTCACAACCTCAAGCGTGGAAATACTCGATCGAACAAGCATGTAAGTTTCTTCCAAAGCTCGGGGCAGGACACCATAAATAAGTTGCTCGGTATATTGTTCCAGAACACCAAAAAACTAATCAGAACACATCAAATGTCCATTAAGCAGATTTTTACATCCCAACATTAACAGTCGAAGCAAACACCCACAGACCAGATGCAGTCTTGTCTATTTAAATACTCAAAACCGGCTTTGGGCTACTGTAATGATTTTAAGATCCCATCAGAAAGTTGCAAAGACAGTGAAATCCTTTGGAAAAGCAAAAGGGGAATCGAATTGGCTCGCCTTTCAACGGCAAGGTCTAGAGGGTTGAGAAGAAAGCTTGGCATTTGGCTCCTCTAGCTCCTGAGATGCAATGCGCAAGCCGTGAAGCCGACAAGATTAGCATGCACAACTTATAAAGGCATATTCAAAACTCCCGTATAAAGGCATATTCAAGCCGATGCTTGAAGTGAAATTCCTCTGTTTGCTCTGACCCGGGATTCTTCGAGCCGATCCCTAGATAAGCCTAGCAAAACAATTTCAGTCATCTCGCGCATTTGGCGAGAGAGAGAGAGAGAGAGAGAAGTGCGTTGACTGTCATCTAGAGAGAGAATCGATTTGGGAGCGAAGGGGCGTTGACTAAATCAGCATCGGGCGATGAGCAGACATCGCCGCTCTCGTCTTCCGCCTCGCTCGGACCTTTCCACTGCGGGTGCGAGGAGGAGCAGGAGGAAGTGGAAGAATGGAGAAAATAAAATAATAAAAAACGAGCTCCCGTGTGTCTCTCTTTTTTCTTATTTCCTTGTTAACGTTCATCGGATGACGTCATCGAGAAAGACTTCCTCGAAGACTCCAACGGTCGACAGCAGATATTTCCTCTTCACGAAAAGATACCTTAAATTTCGAACCGAGCTCTCGCTACAGACAACAACAGAGCCCACCGCCGCCTTCTTCTCCGACGACCTGATCCCCACAGACCGTTCGACTCCAGATCGCCGGCGTTCGCTGTGCTCTGTTCTTGTCTCTATTCTTTTCCAAGAGAGAAATTCCAGTCCGGCCGAATCATCATGGGTCGGGGCGCGAGAGCCCGCAGAATTGCGTACCAGAAGAGGAAGGAGGGCCTGATGAAGAAAGCCCGGGAGTTCTCCGTCCTCTGCGGCGTCGACACCTGCGTCGTTGTCTTTCCCGAGGCAGCGGCAGCCGGCGTCGACCGCCCGACTGCGCCGGAGGTCTGGCCGCCGGATAGCGCAGAAGCCAGGCACATCATCGAACGCTACAGATCCGCTGGCCGGAAGGAGAAGGAGAAGGAGAAGAAGCTCGGCCTCTCCGGGAAGGGAGAGCTCTTGGAAGACTTGCCGGAGAGCCAACTGAGGTCGATCCTGAGCGTTCTTGGCGACCGGGTCGATCTCGCGAGGCGGAAGCTGGCCGCAATGAAAGCAGAGAAGAGGGTCGCGATCTCGGGCGTTATCTTGGGTCCGTGCAACGAAGAAGGCCCGAGCGTCGATGCGGGGCCGCAGAATACGTCGCCCCAAACGTGCGTGGCTAGTACGCCGGAATGGGTCGCCGGTGCTCAGCCCGACGCTCGCTGCTCGTACTCCGTCGACGGCTGCTGGGACACCTTCGCAATGGAGGACGATTCCACTTTCTTCCATACTTTTCTGACAGAGGCGATGGTTTTTTGATGGAGTTTTTACTGAATTTTTCTTTAGATTTGATAATACATACCACAGGGTCAGGCTGTTCTGGCCCGTCGTTTCTAGAGATTTACTGATTCTTTTCTTTTTTGGGTTCCGCTTGGAGATGTATTATAGAAAAGTTGGAATTCATATGAATAAAGGAGAAACTACACGATTTTTACTGCTCTGTCTTTGTCTCTGTCTGTGAGTGTGAGTTGATTTTCTGGGATTTGTAAGAATTTTCCCGGTGTGGGCCAGATTAATTGAGATTATAATTATCCGTTTTACGGAATTGATCTAATAAAGTGAGGTATAAGGTTTCTTAGTAGTCCAATATGGGCCTGGCCATGTGTGGGCAAGTGGGCGGCCCGTGATGAGAGGGCGTCGTCCAACCCTATAAATGGCTAAGGTCCCTCCCCTACCCTCACAATTTTTTGCAACCCACAAGCAAAATTCTCTCTCTCTCTCTCTCACATAAGGACCAAGTGGGGAAAGAGAAGGCCGCCTCATCTAGCTAGGGTTACCGAGGGCATAGGGAGAAGATCTTTAGCATCCACGGCCCGCTTGTCGTGATTTCCGCTCCAACGACGCCATGGACCCGAAAACAGGTGCACAAAGTCTTGATTCCTAGCTATGTCGGTCTTGGGTTGCCGTTTAGTCGGCCTACACTTGGTATCAGAGCCTGCATAGACTAGAGCGAGTCCTTTTATGCCTGTTGAGCCTTCGGCCGAACCAAAATCGGCCGCCTCCAGCCCTTCTCGGTCTTGGCCCTAGCTCCGAAAACTTTGCTTGCTTCTTCGTGATTATTGGTCCAATAAAAGTGAGATTTTATTGCATATATGGGTTCTACTTGTCCATACGAGCAAAATGAGGGGTCAAACGTCGTCGGAGGAGGCCGGAATCGGCCCCGCACGCGCGACACGCACCGGCGGTGCGGCGTCGGTGCCACGCGCCGCCGCTCGGCCAGCGCGCGCACGCGCGCACGTGCAGCCAGCGTGTTGGTGACGTCAGCATGACGTCAGCCACCGCCTTCGACACGCAAGGACACGTGTCGATGGTGACGTCATGCTGACGTCATGTAAACTGCCTTAACGAGCGGCCGCCACGTGGCGGGTGACGTCACCGATGACGTCACCGGTTAACTCGACCGGGTTGACCCGACCCGACCCGTGTTGACCGGGTTGACCCGACCCGACCCGTGTTGACCGGTCGAACCGTTGACCGGTCAGACCGTTGACCGGTTCGACCGGTTGACCGGTCGAACCGGTTTTTTAACCGGTTTTAAGGGGCGCGTGTGGCTCACGCGCCGCACCTTCCGGCGTGGCGTGAGGGCGCGTGTGAGCTCCGTTTGGGGGGTATTTTATATGGACATGCTCGTATTGAAATTTCCTACCTTGTGGTGTATTTATTTATATTTTTTTGATGCCATTAAGGATGTGAAATTGTGCATGAAACCCTAAAGATGTGTTTTTGATGCATTTACGGAATATTTATGCATGGTTTATGAAATGCAAATTTTCATGCTTATGATTATATCATCACTTAAGGAATATAAATGGTGTTGATTTATCATCAGTTTGTATTAATGGATGGAGCTATGCAATTAGCATGTTTTGTGATTTTAGTGACAAAAGGCCCCGTCATCAAGTCTAAAATCACTTGTGGAAGGCGTATGTGAGTTATAAAGTTATATCCCTGATATGAGAGAAATTTTGATGATTCGGTTGGGTTGTGACCGCCAAAGTGGCACACTTGATTGGATTTGAGAAATATATATCTCACGGTGAAATGGGATGTCTCCTATTCTTATGCATGATTATACTCCCAAAGGAGGTGATTGTGCATTAGTTGATGGAGGGCTACATGTACAGCATATGGTTGAAAAGTAGCTAACCCTAGTAATTTGTACACCCAAAGGTGATGAATTCGCGAAAGGTTAGAGCATATTTTTCATGGAACCGCTGTCATGTAAAGAATATACAATTGTATATCATGTATTCTGCCCAAAGGTGTTTATATGATGATACGTGTAGCTCTTGAGATGTATGGTTGATACTCACATGATGCTAATTACATGTATTGCTCGCAAATTCAGTCACTTTCTCTGTGAATGGCAATTCCATAGCCATTGAGGTTCTTACTGGATCAAATTTCAAGAGATGGAAAGAGGATTTTCAGTTTGGTATGGAGTTGGCAGATGTTCATGTTGCTCTCACTGAGAATAGGCCGGCGGACCTACCGATGTCGATACGAAGTTCGAAAGTACGTTTTGCTTTGCATGGGAGAAGAGTAACAGAATTTGCCTCGCTTATAATGAAAAGATCAATTCAGGAACATCCGTTGAGTGGCTTGCCATCGATTGTACTATTAGGGATATGATGGAAGCCTTGGAGGCCAGGTATCGTGTCTCTCCCAACGCGAGATTGGTACACTCATGCAATTACCGTTTAATATGAAATATGATGGTTCGACCGGGGTCGAGATTATGTGCCGAGAATGGTGGATTATCGGTCAAAACTTCGAGTTCTTCATGTTGATATCCCTGAGGCTTGCATTGTGCATTTGGCATTAAACACTCTTCCTCCTGACTTTGGAATTATCAAGACGAACTATAGTTCGCAAAATGAAACTTGGTCAATCAATGATCTTATAGTTCGAGTGGTGGCAGAAGAAGAGAAATTAAAGAAAGAAAGAGGGCATCTTGCCTTGTATGCCTCTAGTTACGCCAACGAAAAGGCAAATGGGTTGCACATCGAGAGGAAATCCTAAAGCTGTAGGTACTTTTAACAATACAGCTTCCAAGAGAGGAGATTCCGAAGCCGCTGGTCCCTCCAACTCTATGACTTCCGAGAAAGGCACCTTTTGTTGGTCCCTCCAACTCTATGGCTTCTAGAAATGCACCTTTTGCTGGTCCCTCCTCTTCTATGGTTCCCAGAAAGACAACTTTTAAGAGGGAAGGTGTTCTTTGCTACTTTTGTGGAAAGAGGGGACACATGAAGAAATTATGTGATAAATATAAGGCTTGGTTATCTCAAAATGAGCATAAAGGTAATGATTCTTTGGCACTTGTCTGTGAATCCAATCTATCTGAAGCCCCATCCGGTTCCGGTGGCTAGATAGTGGTGCAACTAATCATGTTGCGTTTACCATACAGAATTCACAAATAGAAGGATGCCAAATAAGGATGAATCATCGCTCACTTTGTGGGAAACAACGATAAGATCGACGTTGAGTTCGTGGGAGATGTCTTTTTGAATCTAGACTCTGGTTTTAATATGATATTAAGAAACACTTTCTATGTACCTTCCTTTAAACGGAACTTAGTTTCCGCATCATGTTTGGATATATGTGGTTACTCTTTTCAAATAAAGAACAGTATTGTTTCTATGTTCTTTGGCTCAAATAAGGTTGGGTACTGCAACATGTTCAATGGATTGTACAGATTGTGTTTATCTCCCAATGATATAAACGTCGCTAATACAGTTGAAAATGTTGTTCCCAAAAGACTTCTACCTAAGGAACAATCTTATGTATTGTGGCATAAACGACTAGGTCACATATCTAAAGAAAGAGTAGAAAGGCTGATAAGGACTCACATCCTGCCTACTTTTAAAGGTGACCTAGAAACTTACATAGATTGCTGTAGAGGAAAGATGACCAAGATAAAGAAGAAAACCGCAGTTCGAAGTTCTGGATTGTTGGAAGTCATTCACACCGATATCGTGGACCCTATCCGCAACCTTGTGTAGAAATGTTTATTTCATCACGTTTATTGATGATTATTCTCGGTATGGTTATCTCTTCCGATTAAGGAGAAATCTGAATCTCTTGACAAATTCAAAATTTTTCAAACCGAAGTTGAGAAATAGTTAGGAAAGGTAATAAAGGTGGTCAGATCTGATCGAGGTGGAGAATATTATGGTAGACATGATAATGCTGGGCAAATTAAAGGGTCATTTGCTAAATACTTAAAGGATTCTGGGATAGTAACTCAGTTCACTATGCCCGGGAGTCCCGAAACGAGTAATGGTGTGGCTGAAAGACGCAATCGTACTCTCATGGACATGGTAAGATGTATGATGAGCAGGACTAATTTACCTAATTTTTTATGGGGTGAAGCTTTAAAGACAGCCGTTTATATACTGAATCATGTTCCTACTAAAGCCATTGCATCAACTCCTTTTGAGTTATGGACTGGGCGCAAACCAAGTTTGAATCATTTCAAGGTCTGGGGATGCCCTGCAGAAGTAAGATTGTATAATCCAACATTGGGTAAGTTGGAAGTTAAAACCACTCGATGTTACTTTGTATCTTACTCAGAACATTCAAAGGGATATCGATTTTATAATCCAAGTGAAGGAACAAGGATTGTGGAATCACAAACGGCCAAGTTTTTGGAATTTGATGTAGCCGAAGAGCATGATTGCTCACAAATCAATGAACATGACAACTTAACGAGACCTGCTATGTCTTTCTCATTGCATGTGCAAACGATCATGGAGCCTACTATGCCGCAAACTGAACCTGTTAACACTGAAGATCCTACTGATGAAGCAGTCACAGATGAAGTCCTTGAAGTTCCTCAAACTCAAAATGAGCTTACAGTGGCTCCACTTAGGAGGTCTACCAGGGAAAGACGTTCAGCTATACCACCGGATTATATGGTCTTTTTAGGAGAACATGATTACGATATAGGTTGCATTACAGATCCAGCAACTTATATGGATGCTGTTTCTTGTCCTCAATCAAGTTTGTGGTTGGATGCAATGAGAGACGAGATGCAATCTATGAAGTATAATGGTGTTTGGGAACTTATTGAATTACCTGAAGGTTATAAACCCATAGGTTGTAAGTGGGTTTATAAAACTAAAAGAGATTCAAAAGGAAAGATTGAGAAATTTAAAGCCAGACTTGTAGCCAAAGGGTTCACTCAAAGGGAAGGGATAGACTATGAAGCAACATTTTCACCAGTTTCTTCTAAAGACTCCTTTAGAGTAATCATGGCATTGGTAGCCCATTTTGACATGGAATTACACCAGATGGACGTTAAGACTGCTTTTATAAATGGAGATCTTAATGAGGAGGTTTATATGGTACAACCTGAAGGTTTTGCAACAAACAATTCAGATAAGTTTGTATGTAAATTGAAGAAGGCTATCTATGGTCTCAAACAAGCTTCTAGACAATGGTACTTGAAGTTTCACAACGTCGTCACTTCCTTTGGTTTTGTTGAGAACAAAGTGGATCAATGCATATACTGCAAGGTTAGTGGGAGGAAATTTATTTTCCTTATACTTTATGTGGATGACATTTTGCTTGCAAGTAGCGATATTGGATTGCTATGTGAATCAAAGAAAATGTTGTCAAAGAATTTTGACATGAAAGATCTAGGTGAGGCATCTTTCGTTCTTGGCATTGAAATCCACAGGGATTGCTCTCGTCGTGTATTAGGTTTATCTCAAAAGGCATATGTTAATCGTATTTTGGAAAGATTCAACATGCAAGACTGCAAACTAGGAACTGCATTCGTAGTTAAGGGTGACAAGCTGAACCTCTCACGGTGTCCTCGTTCAGATTTTGAGAAAAACCAAATGAAGGATGTGCCTTATGCTAATGCACTTGGAAGTATCATGTATGCTCAAGTTTGCACAAGACCAGATCTCGCTTTTGTAACAGGGCTTTTGGGCAGATATCAGTCGAATCCAGGACACGATCATTGGGTTCTTTGCCAAAAAGGTCTTGAGATATTTGAAAAGAACAAGAGATTATATGCGATGTATAGATATGTCGATGATTTGCGATTGTTGGCATATTCGGATGCGAGACTTTGCTGGTTGTGAGGATGATAGAAAGTCGACAACGGGATATATATTCATGTTGGCAGGAGGTGCAGTGTCGTGGAAAAGTGAGAAACAGAAATCTATTTCTTCCTCTACCATGCAAGCGGAGTTTATAGCATGCTTTTCAGCTTCTACTCAAGCAATTTGGCTCCGGAACCTCATCGAGAATTGACGGTATTTGATTTTGTGGATAGACCCATGCGGTTATATTGTGATAACAATTCGCCGTGTGTTATTTGTTAATAACAACGAAGTCTAAAGGGGTCTAAGCATATGGAGGTCAAATTTTTGACCATAAAGGAAATAGTACGAGAATAGTGACATTATAGTAGAGCATATTCCCACGGACGATATGTTGGCGAGATCCATTGACTAAAGGTTTACGCCCTTGTGTTTTTGAGAGACATGTCATGAACATGGGCTTGGGAGAATCGGTGGATACTATCGTTTAGTGAGAGTTATTTCGGATTTGCTCTAATAAAGTTCATGTCGGTATTTTGTTACCTTTTGTAACGTTATGATATATGTCAACTCCTTCTGTGTAAGTTGTTATTGAGTTGTGTACATATATCTAAAGAAAATCTCAAGATACTGTGTAAATCTTGAGTAAAGGCTTGGGGCATGCAGTTATTAGCCTTGTACATATGTCTCAGTTACACATAAGGAAAGGTTAACCATAAAGATGAGATATATGTGGGTTCTTTAGAACCATAAAGATATTCTCTAGTGCCACATCCGGTTTTCTGTGACACTTAAGGTAAGAGAATAGTGACCGACAAATGGGATAACACATAAGGTAAAACTCTTTATGAGGTGTTATCAATTTGCCACACAACCATATTAAATCCATATCGTAAAGTTGATAGCATTTGTGACCATGGAAGGCTCGTATATGTATATGCGATTACCGCCATGATCCGGTGTTGGAAACTTTATGGGATTGGATTGACTGCTGAGAATTATCTCTAGATCAACATAAAGTGTACACATACAGTATGATCTCAATTAATATGGCCCAAGTGGGAGAATGTAAGAATTTTCCGGTGTGGGCCGATTAATTGAGATTATAATTATCCGTTTTACGGAGTTGATCTAATAAAGTGAGGTATAAGGTTTCTTAGTAGTCCAATATGGCCGACTTGTGTGGGCCAAATTGGGCCCGGCCCGTGATGAGAGGGCCCGTCCAATTCTATAAATGGCTAAGGTCCCTCCCCTACCCTCACAATTTTTTGCAACCCACAAGCAAAATTCTCTCTCTCTCTCTCTCTCTCTCTCTCTCTCTCTCTCTCTCACATAAGGACCAAGTGGGGAAAGAGAAGGCCGCCTCATCGAGCCAGGGTTACCGAGGGCATAGGGGAGAAGATCTTCAGCATCCACGGCCCGACTTGTCGTGATTTCCGCTCCAACAACGCCATGGACCCGAAAACAGGTGCACAAAGTCTTGATTCCTAGCTATGTCGGTCTTGGGTTGCCGTTTAGTCGGCCTACAGGATTGACACTTTTAATGTAATCTTTTTCCCATTCCGAATCGTCGTGAGCAAAACTTGGGGAGAATGCCCATTAGCCCTTAGATGTAGTCAATGCTGTCGTTGGAGATGTTTATAGGGCTGATGGGCTTGTGCTTTACACGAATCACTGGTTCTACCTCGGCTATCCTACGTGAACCCTAATGTCGAGTCCCGAGTCGAATCTTGGACAGATGGTCGAGGTTTCATATTATTCCAGTGTTGCAAGAGATGAAAGCTCCAAGCTCAGAGTCTCCCCTGCAATGAAGAAATCAACCTCGACTCCCGTCAATGCTCCCTGTCCATGATTCGATGTCATCGCAGGAACTGGTACCACTTTTTTACCAAGTAAAACCCATTGGCTGTCCTATGCACCTCACTTACTGCTTGAAAAGATAAGGTAAAACAGGATCTACAAGCAGTTCATGAAGGAAATTCAGTAAAACTAAACGGACAAGAACAGAGCACTGTCTTAACGCCGCATGTTCCGCAGGTTTCAGTAGGACCTGATGAAGGGTGCTCTAATTTTGCTGGTACTCGCAGTAGAATGTCAGCCGCTATGTTATCTGGACATCCACCGTTTTCTGCGGCTTCGGCACTTCGACCATGTGAAGATTGATTTGCCCATCTAACGATGGTACATGCGGGTGACTTGCGAAATCCAAAGAGAAACCCATCAAGACGCAGAAGACGTAGTGTATCACCAAATCGACGACGAGCGCCTGTGCCAATTCCTTGAACTTTCTCACTGCTAAAGGCTGCAACAGATCGGCTTCAAAGGATACTCAAGGAAATAGACCACCCATCGTTGCAAATTCGTGCCATAACGTCCATTGGCTCGTTGGCCAGGAAATTCCCAGCAAGAGAAGCCAGAGTAATGCAGGGACCAGTTGCTCTGGGGGAACCTGTTTAGGCATGGATTCAATCTGATGCTGCACAGAAAACATCTGCAAGAGCATTAAACCCCCACCTTCCCTGGAATTTGTCATTCCCATTTGTTACCTGCAATATTTGAAAAAGCTGAAACAGGGAAGTCTGTTTGGTGATGGCACACCCGAGTTTAATGTTAAGAAAACCTCCAGGGGATGCTCCTGAGGTTTGTAGTTGTTCTGCTCATGGTTGTGATTGCTTGAAAAAGAGCAGAACTTCAAATCTCAATAGGTCCCCCGCCCCCTGCTGGTTGGTTTCAATTCACTAAGGATGAGTTGGCTTTGATGGAAGGGATTGCTGGGGGTGTTCTTCGTGATCACAGGGGTCGATGGGCTTGTGCTTTACATGAAACATCAATTCTATCTCATCTATCCTAGCATGGGCAAACCTAATTACGGCAAAGGAATCATATGAAAACTAAAGTTTTTCCTTTTCTTTGTTTGTGATGGGATATCAGAATGAGTTTAGGCCATAACTTAGTGAAGCGGGTGTTATTGCTGCCACAGTTTTCTTCTAAATACTTACTCTGCTAATTAGTGGAGTGGAGGATACATATAGGTTGTCCGTTGTTGGTTGCATTGTCCTGTTTCAAGGCTCATACTCTTCACTGAGCCTAGGCCAATATGGAGTAGCTCGTACTGCATTTGAATAACTGTTAAATTAGCATGTCTTTTAAAACATAAATGGATTCATTTCATAAGCAGAATAATATTTCTATTTTAAAATTCTGTGTGAAAAGCTTTTTCAAAACAATGCTGATCATAATGATGATAGTAGCAAATCATAATTTCCAAGAGGGTCGATGTGGAATGAGTATACCAAATAACTTGTATTACTAGAGTGAAATGGATCTACTTTTTACCTAGGAATCTCGTGGGGAGAGCGAGAGAAAGGTCAGGCAACCACATTACATTTTTCCTCATCTTACTGCCTCTCAGCTTCAGGAATTACATCAATTCCTGGGAATTCCATCACCACCATAACTATGCTTTGACAGTATATGTATTGGTCTCATCACTGACCAGACTCCTTTTACTCAGCACCAGATCAGAAGAAGGCCAAACGTGCAAGACTTCAACATGTAGCCGGACTGAACATTTGGATGGCCAAATTTCAAGTTTCAACTGTCATAATTTGCAAAAATTCCCGTAAGCAGTCATGGCTTTACAAGCTGCGAGGGTTTCAGGTGAACTTCAAACCCTCTTGAAATCAAATTGTATATTCGCTTACTGTAAAACACAGTTGGGGAAAACTACTAGCAAACCTTGGCTTCATTACAGTGCAGTAAAGCTACAAGCAGGAAAGCTTGTAGCTTTACTGCTATTTAGTCTAGTCTTATAATAGCTCTTTTGCTCTCAAAAACTTGGATGCTGTGAATCTAGTCTTAGAGAGAGAGCCTCGCACATATGGAACACCAGAAATGAGAATCGAAGGAAGTCATACAGGAAACTAGTTAATAATACAATCGGAAGACAGCATAAAGGGCAATCAGCTGTCACCTCTGCTCATGGTAATCAACAGGAGCCTATTCCATCTTTAAACTTACCTGCAATTTACTTGGAATTAGTCACTATCTTTTACTTACCGAAAATAAGATGCCACCATAGTCACTCAAGTTATTAGCCATAAGAGAAGAGACTACCCTCCTCTCCCGCTCTAAAGTTGGCCTCTTGCGGCAACTGTTCCCTGAAGAGGATCCCTGGAATCCGACGCCACCAAGATACCATCTACCGCCAGTGTTTCTTCCTCAATATTAACCATGACCAGCGGGAAGGAATCATTTTCCTCCACAGCTGATGATGGAGATTCGGATAACAGAAACTCGATGATATTATTGTAACTTGGTGATTGCATTGATGTTCCAATTCTTCTGGCAATGCCCCTTGGCAGCCTTTCCCCTGCAGCAGATTACTGAGTTCTGGCTATAAAGGTTTTCCGTGAGGGCTTCTTCTCCTGCTTTCCACAGTGCAAAGATGCAATTTTAACCATGTTTCACTCTGACCAATTAAAGCCTCTAGAAGATGGAGTTACTTGCCATGGCGAGTTTAAGACAGGGCAAATGTATGAACAACATTCTTCAGTTCTTCCATGAAATTGGAAGTTCGAATTTTGATGGCAGATTCCATAAACACAGAATCAGGAATCAAACCAGAGCCATACATGAAAAATGACTGATGAGCGAGCTCAAATCCTAGTCCAAACAGTGGATTCTGATGAACATCAACTGAGGAGCTATCTCATACAGCTAGGGGATTTGTATAATAGCTCCTAGATTCATGCCTCTGGATGACAGAAACAATTCAGTTCTCGATGCTGGGTCTTGTAGGAGCAAAGATTCAGAAGTCAAGTTCAACTCCTACCTCCAGAAAATAGCAAAATGAACGAACTTGACTCCAAGAGAACAAAGAAACAACCTGAACTTCGTGTTGGCAGCGATGAAGCTCTCGAATCCTAACACTTCCATTCCTATCTCTAGATGACCCAAAATTGTTTCACTGCTAATTCCGATTTATCTCCAGCTCGTGCGCTTGGTTCAATTGTTTCTGCAATTAGAAAACAGAGGAGGACGAAGAAAATTGACCGGCGGGATTCAGTGATCGCTTGACCATCCCAAGCGTGGAAATACTCGAGTGGACAAGCATGTAACTTTCTCCCAAGCCGAGGGCAGGATACCAAATAACTAATCAGAACACATCAAATGTCAATCAAGTAAATTTTGACATCACGACATTAACAGTCGAAGAAAACACCCACAGATCAGATGCAGTCTTGTAGCCTAACCCAGAAATCGGCTTTGGGCTCCTCTGAAGATATTAAGATCCAATCAGACAGTTGCAAATACAGCAAAATCCTTTCGGAAAGCAGAAAGGACAATCGAATCGGCTCACCTCTTGACAGCACCATCTATAGAGTGGAGAAGAAAGCTTGGCATTTTGCTCCTTTAGCTCCTGAGATGCCATGCGCAAGCCACGAAACCGACGAGGTTAGCATGCACAACTTATGAAGGCACGTTCAAAACTCCCCATATACATGTGAAAAATGCGCGCCTGCTCGAGCTAAGCTTCAGGGGAACTCGCACTTTGGCCCTATGACCGATAGCAAGCTTGATGCTTGAAATGAAATCCTCCGTTTGCTCAGACCAAGGATTCTTCGAGCCAATTCCCGGGTAATTTCACGCATTTGGCGATCACAAATATCTGGGAGCGAAGGGCGTTGACTAATTCAGCATCCGGCAAAGTAGACATCGCCGCTCTCGTCTTTCGCTTCGCTCGGACGTCCCGCTCGGCGCTCCTACTACGCCGGCGAGGCTCTCTGCCGGTGCGACGAGGTCGGAGAAAAGGAGGAGGATAAGGAGAAGGAAGAACGGAGAAAACAAAACAATAGAAAACGAGCTGACACGTGTGTTCCTCTTTTTTCTTATTTATTTGAGGAAATATTAGCCGTAATTAAGGTTCATCGAATAATGACGTCATCAAGAAAGACTGCCTCGAACTCCAACGGTCGACAGGAGATATTTCCTCCATAACTAGTCGATTGCATCAAATGTTCCGATTCTTTTAGAAATGCCCCTCAGCTGCCTTTCCCCTGCAGCAGATTACGGTCCATTGCGCGCTCGTTGATCACAGGACAATTTCCAATTAAATGCCCTTATCTTAGCAAGTCTCAAGTTCTGGCCATGAAAGTTTTCCATGAGGGCATCCTTCTCCTGCTTTCCCCAGTGCAAAGATGTAATTTCAACTATGTTTCGCTGACCCGATTAAAGCGTCTAAAAGATCGACTTACTTGCAGTCGTGAGTTCAAGACAGGGCAAACGTATGAAAAACATCCTTGAGTTCTTCCACAAAACTGAAAGTTCGAATTTTGAGAACAAATTCCAGAAAGAGAGCATCAGGAATTGAACCGGAGCAATACATACAGCAGATTCCGATGAACACTGAGGAGCCATTTGATAAAGCTAGGGGGTCTCGTATAATTGCTTCTGTAATTAGAAAACAGAGGAGAACGAAGAGAATTGACCTGCTAGATTCAAAGATCGCTCCACAATCTCAAGCATGGAAATACTCAAATGAACAAGCATGTAAACTTCTCCCAATCTCAGGGCAGGACACCATAAATAAGTTGCTTGGTACCTTGTTCCAGTACACCAAAGAACTAATCAGAACACATCAAATGTCCATTAAGCAGATTTTGACAATCACAACGTTAATAGTCGAAGCAAACACCCACAGATCAGATGCAGTCTTGTCTATTCAAGCACTCAAATCCGGCTCCGAGCTACTCTAAAGATATCAAGATCCCATCAGAAAGTTGCAAAGACAGTGAAATCCTTTCGAAAAGCAAAAGCGAAATCGAATCGGCTCCCCTTTTCACAGCAACATCTAGAGAGTTGAGAAGAAAGCTTGGCAATTTTGCTCCTCTAGCTCCTGGGATGCAATGCGCAAGCCGCAAAGCCGATCAAGATTAGCATGCACAACTTATGAAGGCACATTTAAAACTACCATATACACGTAAAATGCACGCTTGATTGAGAAAATTTTATATCATATTATATAAAACGAACTCACACGTGCGCTCCTCTTTTTTTTATTTATTCAAGAAAATCTCAGCCGCAATTAAGTCGTCGAACGACATCATCAAGAAAGACACCCTCGAAATCTCCAACGGTTGACGGGGAAATATTTCCTGTCCTGCGACGAAAAGATACCTTAAATTTCAAACCAACGGTTGGCGCAGTTAGCTCTCGCTACAGACAACAACAGAGACTGCTGCCCCCGCCTTCTCCGACGACTTCGTCGCCACATATCATTCCCTTCCAAATCACCGGCGTTCGGCCCCCGGCGTCACGTTCTGGGTCTGAACTCCCGAGATCTTCAAAATCCATTCTCCGTGCTGCGTTCTTTTCCCGTCGATCAGAGAGAAATTCCGGTCTGATCGAGGCATCATGGGTCGAGGCAAAATGCTGCAAGGACTCGTGCCCAACGTGAGAGCGCGCAGAATCACGTTCGAGAAGAGGAAGGACGGCCTGATGAAGAAAGCCCAGGAGTTCTCCGTCCTCTGCGGCATTGACACCTGTGTCGTCATCTTTCCCGAGGTAGCGGTGGCCGGTGGCGATTGCCCAACTGCGCCGGAGGTCTGGCCGCCGGATAGCGGGGAGGCCAGGTGCATCATTGAACGCTACAAATCCGCTGGCCGGAAGAAGAAGGAGAAGGAGAAGGAGCTCCGCCCTTGCAGGAAGGGAGAGCTCTTGAAAGACTTGTCGGAGAGCCAACTAAGGTCGGTCCTAAGCGTTCTTGGCGACCAGGTCGATCTTGCGAAGCGGAAGCTAGCAGCGATGAAAGCGGAGAATAGGGTCGCTATTGTTAAAGAACAAAGATCAGAAACACATATCATATATGCTGATGAAAGTAGAAACAGAAGCTGAGCAAGCTCAAAGAAAAGAAATAAAAGCTGAGCAAGCTAACAGAAGCTGAACAAGTTGAAGCAGAAGCTGAGCAAGCTCGAAATAAGAGAAATTGAGCTGGCAATCTATGAAGAAGTCGAAGAAAAGAAACAGAAGCTGAGCTAGCAATCCAACAGAAACTGAGCTGGCAATCCACGAAGAAGCTGAGCTGGGAATCCATGAAATAGCTGGCGATATAGAAGTTAAAATTGTAACTCAAAATGATGAACATAAGTCGAAGGAGCTACACAAGGAGCTGCACGTGTGTCAATGTAACAGAGTAGTTATTATGTTGTTCAATCTTGTAACTAAAGTTGTTAAATCAGTTTAGGAAGATAGTTTAAGATTGACTTTTAGAGAAAAACTCGATGTCAAGTTTTACTCCTAAAGTTGAAGGCAATAGATGAACTCTCTGTTTTCTCTGTTTTGTGAGAAGAGAGCTTCGTAGAATTGTATAGAGAGAGAAGAAGAGAAATGTTCTTGATTGATGTATTGTTATTGATCATTTAGTAATCACAATATACAGAGTTCTTCCTTTCATACACATCTTATCCTCTGTCTTCTGTTTCTTCACATGGTATCAGAGCATCACTTGGAGCTCTAGATCTTCTTTCTGCATTACTAGAAGATTGTACAAAGATTGCATGATCAAGACAACATCAAGATCTTGTTGATCTTCAGAAAGCTCATCTTCGAAGGTTACTTGATTGTTTTCATATCTTCAAAGTTTCTGGATATACAGAATGGCAACCAGATTGCAGAAGTATCCATTTCCGATTCATGTGAATATAGCCAATTTTGTTACAATCAAGTTGACAGAAGAAAATTTTCTACTATGGCAAGCGCAGTTTCACAGGTTTCTGAAGAGTCAAGATCTGATCGGTTTTATTAATGGTGAAACATCACCACTAGCTCAAATAATACAAGTTGAGATTGAGGGCAGTCAAACAGAAGTAGTGAATCCTGATCATCTAGATTGGATAAAGACTGATCAGTTAATCTCATCCTGGATAAGTGAAGCAGTATCTGAGAACATTCTAAGTCTGATAATTGGCTTAGACTTCATTCAAGGTATGATAGACTCTTATAAATTGCAGAAGCTAAGCAAAGGAATTTGAATTAAGAGGAAAATTACAAGCTTGCAGGAAAAGAGATAGACCATTGAGTGAATATCTTCGAGAATTTAAATCCATTTGTGATCAACTAAATGCCATTGGAAAACCTATTGATGATATAACCAGGATGTTTGGCATTCTTGAAGGGTTAGGATCAGAATACGAAAGTTTTAGAACAACAATGTATTGTCTCAAACCTCAACCAGAATATGATGAGGTTATTTCTCAACTTGAAAGATTTGAGACTAGACTACAAACATATTCTATGAATCAATACAATACTAATCTAGCCTACCATGGACAAAGAAAGATTGGAACAGGTCTGCAAAAGTTTAATTCCAGAAACCAAAGAGAAAGTATTCGAGGAGGGTATAACTATGGCAGAGGACAGTCTATTAATAGAAGAGATCGTGGATATGACTTTACTAGAGCAGGAATGAATCAACAATATCAAATGAATAACCTGAATCTAACACAGCAAGATCAGGTTACTAAGGATAATTGGTCTAACTATGGACTGGGGTTCAGACCATATACAAACTCTTCTCATAGGTATCAAGGTGTTAGATCATATCCACCACAAAGTTCAAATGGCGATAAGAATGTGCAGAACACAAAGCCAATGAATAATGGTCATCTAGAATGCCAAATTTGTAAGAGACTAGGACATACAACACTTCAATGTTGGTATCGCTTTGATAATTCATATCAAGCAGATGAAATACCAACTGCATTAGCAGCCATGCATATTGAAGAACCTTATGGTACAGAATGGTACCCAAACACAAGAGCTACATCCCACATTACTGCAGACCCTAGTATGCTTCATAACTATTCTGCATATAGTGGTACTGATACTATTATGATAGGAGATGGATCCTGTTTGTCAATCTCATGTGTTGATAATGGGATATTACATACAAAAACAAGCATATTACCACTAAATGGCGTTTTAATAGTTCCTGAGATCAAGAAGAATATCCTTTCTGTATCAAAATTAACAGATGATTATCCTTGTTCTCTTATTTTTGACAAACATGGGGTGTATATGAAGGACAATTACAACCATACAACAATGAAGCTAGGAAGGAAAATCAAGGGGTTGTATCAAGTGGATCCTAAAGCCGCAAGAGTTTTCTTCACTTAGATTCAACAAGAAATAGGAGAAGATATATGGCATCAAAGGCTTGCTCACACCAGTTTGAAAACAGTGAAGTTTCTACAGAGTCAACATCTAATTCGATATAGTTCAAAAGCTCAAAACATGTGTAGCAGTTGTCAGATTGCTAAGAACTCAGCTTTGCCTTTTCCACTCTCAGACTATACATCTAATGTTCCCCTAGAAAAGATACATTGTGATGTTTGGGGACCATCACCAGTTCAATTTGTTCAGAAATTTCGTTACTATGTCATTTTTGTGGATGATTTTTCTCGATATAGTTGGATATATCTCATGAGACAGAAATCAGAAGTTTATGATGTTTTTGTCATGTTTCAAAAGCTAGTGGAGAATCAACTTGATCACAAGATCAAAATATTCCTGAGTGATGGAGGAGGTGAATTTACTAGCACCAAATTTCAGAACCACTTGTAACAGTGTGGCATTAAGCAGAATATTTCCTGCCCTTATACACCAGAGCAAAATGGTATTTCTGAGAGAAAGTATCGACATGTGGTTGAATTGGGCATAGCAATGCTGTATCATGCTAGAGTACCATTGAAATACTGGTTAGATGCCTTTATGACAGCAATCTATATAATCAATCATCTTCCTACAATAAAGCTACATATGAATTCACCTTACCATAAATTGTACAAACAGAAACCAGATTATGCTCACCTATGAGTCTTTGGATCTGCCTATTACCCTTGTCTCAGGCCCTATATGCAACATAAACTTGATCCAAGATCTCTCACATGCATATTTCTGGGATATAATGAGAGACATAAAGGTTACAGATGTCTCTTGCCTACTAATGGACATGTCTATATCAGTCGACATGTAGTGTTTGATGAGACAATATTTCCTTTCACTAGTATAATAACAGCTGAGTATCAACAAGGATTTGATCTGTACAAACAATGGATAAGAGGAATGGTATTTCCTGGATCCAATACTACAGAGCAAGTCCAATCAAAAATCAATAAGCCTATTGGACATTTGCAGAATACTGGATCAATTCAAACAATTCTTGAAGTACAGGACAGTGTGATCATTTCAATCGATCCTACAATTATACCACAAATGAATACAGTACCTGATGATGAGATGCAGACTGTTCTTGATAATGCATCAAGTCATATTGAACCTCCACAGATATCTACAAGTGTTGAGGAACAAGTATCTCCTAGTCAAGAATCCGTCCTAATACCACAGATTAATACAGATCAAGCACAAATCAATTCTATATCAAAAAATGCACAAGGTACACTTTCTATCCATCCTATGCAAACTAGATTAAGATCTAGAATTGTTAAACCAAATCCTA
The DNA here is from genome assembly GCA_014182555.1 of Eucalyptus erythrocorys. Lineage (NCBI taxonomy): Eukaryota > Viridiplantae > Streptophyta > Magnoliopsida > Myrtales > Myrtaceae > Eucalyptus > Eucalyptus erythrocorys. The sequence goes on from CM024604.1 coordinate 28,809,338, forward strand.
AATATGCATGCCTGGCTGAGTACCAAGTTCCTATTGAACCAAAATCAGTGAAATCTGCTTTGGCAGACAAAGGATGGTATCAAACAATGCAAGATGAAATGGATGCTCTGTACCAGAATAAAACTTGGGAATTAGTTCCTAGAACTGATCAAATGAATGTAATTAGCTGCAAATGGGTGTTTAAAACAAAACTTGCACCTGATGGTAGTCTTGATAGGCTGAAAGCTCGACTTGTAGCTAAAGGTTTTCATCAAGAAGAAGGTATTTATTTTACAGAAACATTCAGCCTTGTGGTGAAGCATGCTTCAATTCGAATAGTCCTCTCTGTAGCAATGATGAAACAATGGCAAATACATCAACTTGATGTTAAAAATGCCTTTTTACATAGTACACTAAGTGAAACAGTTTATATGGAGCAGCCTCCTGGGTTTTAAGAACCATAGAGACCTCATCATGTATGTCTTCTCAAGAAGTCTCTCTATGGACTTCGACAAGCCCCTCGAGCCTGGTTTGATAAGTTCATCAATTTCTTACTAGAATATGGATTCTTCTGTAGCTCAACTGATCCATCATTATTCATCTTACATACTAGTACAGAGAAAATACTCCTACTACTATATGTTGATGATATTGTTTTAACTGGAAGCTCACCTCAATTACTCTCTAACCTCATTCATTCTCTAAGTCTCCATTTCCATATGAAAGACCTTAGTCCACTTCACTATTTCCTTAGCATTGAGGTTAAGCGTACTTCTGAACACTTGTTTTTTTGCCAAACTAAGTATGCTATTGATCTTCTCACTCGAGCCCATATGCTTGAGTGTAAACCAATTTCAACTCCTCTTTCATTAAGACCAACTATGTTGATCACTGATTCTATTCCTCTATCCAATCCTGCTGAGTATCGAAGCTTAGTTGGTGGTCTCCAATACTTGACATTAACTCGTCTTGACATTGCCTATGCTACAAATTTGCTATGTTAGAAAATGTAGAAACCTACTTTTGCTGACTTTCACAGGTTGAAGAGGGTTCTGAGATATGTTAAAGGTACTGTTAGTCTTGGAATATACATTCATTCTCGAAGCACTATGCATCTTTATGGTTTCTTAGATGCAGACTGGGCTGGATGTGCTGAAACCAGAAGATCAACAACTGGTTTTTGCACATACCTTAGTTCCAATCTTATCTCCTGGGCAGCAAAGAAACAACCAACAGTAAGTCGATCCTCTATAGAAGCTGAGTATCGTGCCTTTGCATCCACTACTGCTGACCTCACTTGGATCAGCTTTGTACTTCGAGACATAGGTTGTTCTCTAACTCCCCCAATCCATTTCTACTGTGACAATAAATCAGCCATCTCTCTCACTGCTAATCCTATATTATATGCTCGAACTAAACATATTGAAGTAGACTTCCATTTTGTTCGAGAAAAAGTATCCTCAGGATCATTACATGTGAGATATATTCCAAGCCATTACCAAATTGCTGATATTTTCACAAAACCTCTATCATGACTAGCAAATTTTCATCTACGAGTCAAATTGGGAATTTGTTCTCCATTCATTCCCAATTTGAAAGGGGATGTTAAAGAACAAATATCAGAAACACAGATCATATATGCTGATGAAAGTAGAAAAGCAAAGTTTGAAGCTAATACTGAAAGAATGAGAGCTGTTGAAGACATAAAGCAAGCTCAAAGAAAAGAAACAGAAGCTGAGCAAGCTAACAGAAGCTGAACAAGCTGAAGCAGAAGTTGAGCAAGCTGGCAATCCAACAGAAATTGAGCTGGCAATCCACGAAGAAGCTGATCTGGCAATCCACGAAGTAGCTGGTGATATAGAAGTTAAAACTGTAACTCAAAATGATGAACAGAAGCCAAAGGAACTACACAAGGAGCTGCACGTGTGTTAATGTAACAGAGTAGTTATTCTGTTGTTCAATCTTGTAACTGAAGTTGTTAAGTCAGTTTAGGAAGACAGTTTAAGATTGATTTTTAGAGAGAAACTCGATGTCAAGTTTTACTCCTAAAGTTGAAGGCGATAGATGAACTCTTTGTTTTCTCTGTTTTGTGAGAAGAGAGCTTCATAGAATTGTATAGAGAGAGAAGAAGAGAAATGTTCTTGACTGATGTATTGTCATTGATCATTTAGTAATCACAATATACAGAGTTGTTCCTTTCATACACATCTTATCCTCTGTCTTCTGCTTCTTCACAGCTATGGCGGGCGCAATCTTGGGTCCACGCAACGAAGAAGGCCCGAGTGTCAACCCGGCACTGCAGAAGACGCCGCACCAAGCGTGCGGGGCCAGTACGCCGGACTGGGTCGCTGGCGCTCAGCCCAACGGTCACTGCTCGTACTCTGTCGACGGCAGCTGGGACACGCTCGCAATGGAGGAGGAGGATTGCACTTTCTTCCGTTCTTTTCTGACGGAGACGATCGTTTTCTGATGATGGAGTTTTTACTGATTTTTCTTTTCTGATTTGATGATACCACAGGGTCAGGCTTTTCTGTCTTGTCGTTTCTTGAGTTTTTTTTAGTGATTTTTTCCCCAGTTGTAGATGATGTACAGAAAAGTCGAAACTCATACGAATAAAAGGGAAACTACACGATCTTTTACTACTCTGTCCTTGTCTCTCTCTGTGACTGTAAGTTAACCTCTTTGGATTGGCACTTTCATCACAATCTTTTTCCCATTCTCGTGCATCGAGAAGTCGTAGGTAAAGGGTAAGTGAACTAGGCATTCCTCTAGTCGTGAATGTCCTCATGGATGCGCCTATGCGGGTGCAGAGTTAGGCGGCACGGTTGGTTGCAAGTACGGCAGAGTTCAATCCCATTGCTCGGGTCGATTTCGCAAGGTAGAATGCCGTTAGACCTCTGCTGTCGTTGACGTTGTTGTTCGAGACGTTGATGGAATACGATTAAAAAGTTTATCTAGGCAAGCAAAGTATACGTTCCCTCAGTCACGATTGCTATCTAATGGCGGTAATAGATTGTGGGAAGTGTCACAGGAAAGAAGGAAAGAATGAGACGCTAGAGATTTAAGTTTTGAATAGTAGAATGATAACCGAGACAAAAGAATTGCTTTGTTTGGTGAATTCTGAGAAAGACGACAACGAGTCGCCTTACACTTGTGTCATGACACCAATGGAGATAATCACAGCCTGCCGAACCGACCGGTGATCTTAGGCATGCGGCCTTTTAGGACGATTTTCACCGGCTGCGAAAGCTGTTGTGGATCAGCTTCTGAGGATGGTCCAGGGAACGGACTGCCCATCGTTGCAAATTCCTGCCATAAGGCCCATTTGGTTCGCTGGCCAGGACATTTCCAGCGAGAGAAACCAACACACGACCATCCGCTTCGGGGAATCTCTACAGACATGGATAGAAACTAAATTGCTGCACAGAAAGCATCTGCAACAGCATGAAAACCCCCACCTTTTCCGGAACTTCTTGTTCCCATTTGACCTCTGGAGTACACTTCGAGCAACAAATTCCAGTGATGAAACACCTGAGTTTAATTTTAAGAAAATTATAGGTGAAGCTGCTGCTTTCGGAGTCGTTCTGCTCATAAACTTGCTATCAGTCGGAGAAGAGTCAAGACCTTCGAATCTCAAGGGGTCTCCTCCCCCCGCTAGTCAGTTTAAACTAAATACAGACGTCTCGGCTTTGTTAAATCCGGGCAAAGCGGGTGCTCGAGGTGTTCTTCATGATCACAAGGGTCAATGCAATTTCCTGCCTTGCCTATCCTGGCGAAACTCCGGGACTCTCCGAGACGAATTACAACTTGTTGCTGATCGTGGAATTCAGAGATTGATCGTGGAGGTCCATGGACTTCAGGGTTCTCTAGACTTTTATACGCACAGGCGTTTGCGGAGTGGGTTTCTATCGTTTCTACTGCATCAATGAGCAAAAAAGCAAAAAAATAAAGGTCCTATCCAAAGGCGCATTTTCGGAGCTCATTTTGAGCTTAACTAGAACCAGTCAAGTTTTTATTAGAGTCAAGTTCGTTGCTGTAAGAATTTAGTGGGTCAAATTAGCATTGTTAATTGTTATAATTCAATTAGGTTCTCAAAGAGATTCGGGATGCCCAACATGTTATAACTAATTAGGTTTTCAGATTTTATTCTATCGAATGTTCAGTGCGTGCGTATGAAAAAAAGTGGATTAACACAAAAATATCCATAGCAAGTTTTTGAGATTTGCCGGAAGAAAGAATGGAAAATCACACCAGGCTATGAACACTTACTCATTGGGTAGTGGCCAACCCAAGCGTGACCACCTTGCAAACCCAACACCACCACGGGTGGTCAAGTGCACGGCAGAGAGAGAGATATCAGGCGACTGTGTGATACTTTTCCTTTGCGCGTCTTATGGCCTCTCCTCGGCTTCAGGAATTACATTGACCCCCGGTGGTTCCACACGCCCCACCACCCACCCCCCCCAACCAACTCTGCTCGGCACAGTATGCGTTGGCCATGATTCCGCTCATCATTGAACAGGCTCTGTTTATTCATCAACCAGATTTGTGATCGATTTCAGGAGCAGGCTAAACTTGCAACACTTCAAAACATTGCAGCCAGATTGAACATTCGGACGGAGGACTGGGTTGCTATTTTCGGGTTTCAACCATCATCATTTGCAAGAATTCTTGTGCCTGTTTATGACTTTACAGAGTTGGCATACTGTCTTACAACCTGCGAGGGTTTCATGTGGACTTCAACCCTCCTTAAATCAAACCATATGTCCGCTTACTATAAGGCACACTTTGGAAACTAATAGCAAAGATCAGCTTCATCACAGTGCAGTAAGGGAGCACAAGTAAGGAAAGCCATCAACCAGCAGCTAGGTCCACCATAATAATCCCTTTTGCCCTCAGAAACCTGAATGCCCACGACTATAATCCTAGAGAGAGCCTGACACATATGGGGAGCATCAGAAATGAGCACTGAAGAAAGTGCAACAGGAAACGAGTTTATAACACATTCTAAAGAGAGCTTGAAGGGCAATCGACTGTCGCTTCTGCTTGCAACACTTTTAGTCGACAGAAGAGCCCATTGCATGCAATTTACCTTATCTGCAATTTTTTTTTGGAATCAGTAACTATCATATAATTGTACTGCATATGATGTGAGACAATAGTCACTAAAATGATTAAATAAGAGAGCTTGCAGCTCTTCATAGATCAATTGTATCTCGATTTCTTGCAACCTATGCATTCAGGGTGAATCGCTCAGCCATCTTCAGTACATGCCATCATCGATCCCACATGAGGAAAGATGACCCACAGCAATGTACTCCAAGCTTGTGTTTACCAAATTCCACTAGCTAAGCTAACCATTGTGAATTCAACTAAATGCTAATAAAAGAACAATAACTTAGGCCCCCATATATTGCCAGTAGATGGTAATGAAAGGACTATTAACTTCATAACACCTACCTCAACGAGATGAAGGCAAAGCGCGCCAATTGTCGGCAAGAAACATTACACGATCACGTGATGGTGCTGACAGCTGTTGGAGAATTACATGCTTCAGGTGAGCTGCCGCTCTTTCGCCAGCCCGAGTAGCAAGCTCCAAGTATACAACAGCTTTCAGCATCTCACCCTCCTGCAGAGTGTGAGAAAGCTCCCATCAGTCTCTGTATTCCCTTAAGAGAGTAAAGTCAAAGTAAGCAAAAACTGATAATACAGTTATCAGATGTCCATTCTCAACATCATTCATCATATTAGAATGGTAAAATGAAACATCAAAATGAAATTTAGCAGCTTAATCACGTTGAATGATAAAAACAGCGTTTCCTCTGATTGTCACATACAGAAAAAAGGCTCAGCCCGTGCTCAAATTGAGCTTTGCTGTGACCACGATCAGCTGCTCGCTTCATCCAGCTTCTAGCTTGTCTCCGATTTTGGTGAAAACCCTCTCCAAATGAGTAGCAAAGCGCAACATTGTACATGGCACGCACATAACCACCTTCAGCAGCTTTCAGATACCATCTAGCCTATGATAAAAGAACTGATAATTAAGAGCGACAAAATGATAAAAGAAAATAAAAAGAAAGCAGTGGCTCTGTTGCAATACTTGCAAACTCTTTTTTGATCATGGATACTTGCGAACTATTTGCAGGCATAGCATTGCAAAATGAAAGGACTAGCAAACTTCAACCTAAATTCACCAAGGTTCTTCTTTAACTCGTACTTTATGATGTTCATATACAATGAAAGAATAGGACAGAAGGCGGCTTATTACAAGTATCAAATTCTCCAGTCCTCCACTGCATTAATACATGACCACATCTGATTCTTCAGTACATTCAAACGCCATCATTGCTAAATTCACCAAGTTTTCAGACAACCGAAGCACAGACTCAAAATTAGGATTTCGAAAGGAAGCAGCAACAAACTTGTGTATAGACATTAGACAAAACTGTGCTCAGGATGGGGGAAGAGGTGGCTGTACAGTATGGTAGAAGCTCATAAGCAAAAGAAATTTCCTTGAATTTTAAACAGCCACACAGCCTTCCAAAAAAGGAGGCCAAAAGACACAAAAGCAGCATACCGCTTCCACTAAATTAGTACCCAGGCCACTGCCTCGATGCAGGCAAAGTGCCAATTGGTATTGTGCACGGACATGGCCGGCTGCTGAAGCTAGTTGTAACCATTTGACAGCTTCCTGAGGTTTTGCAGGTTCAACTGCAAGAATCAGAGTAATCATAAGAAGATGGATAACAAACTTTGGCAACCGAACCACAAGAGGGAGCCATGATATAAAGCGATAAAAGAACAAAAGCAGATCACGAGCAGTGTCCCCAGAAAGAAGGGAATTTCGAAACATAATAGAGTTCACAAACACATTGAGCATTAAAGCAACAACCCCTTTGCCATATCATGCACTTGAGCCATCACTCAGCCCCATATACATTAAAAACCATCTCCTTCATGGAAATGGAGAAAATCACTCTCAACAGCGACCCAATTAGTCAATGTGCCATTCGCAATCCTTCAGACCTCTATTCACAGCAAATATGATCTCAATTTTCTAAAAACAGGAAAATCAAATGACACCAAGCCGTTCTAGTCAGACGTTTACCATCATTCCTGAGGAATAATGCCTTGCTAAATGGTCGGGAAGCAAAAGTTACTTCCAATCTCATCACATCACAAGTCCCCAAATGCAATCTTAACAAAAAGAAACCAAAGAAACAATCACCAGGCACAGACACTAATAAAAGTCTATCCCCTTTATCTTATTTAGCTCAAAGAAGCAATATTTGGTCAGTGCAACTACTAAATTACTAAACCCTAACCTTGCAAGTAAGCAATCCCCAAATTGCACTGCCCCGCCGGATCACCGAGCGAAGCGGCTTTCCTATACAACTCGACGGCGGCCTCCTTCTTCCCCATCTCCCAGTACATTAGGCCAGCGTCGACCATGGCGAGCGTGGACCCACGCGCCGCGCCCTTCAGGAACGAGTCGAGGGCCTTCTCCGAGTTCGCCCCGGCCCCTCCCCGGCCGTGCTTGAACCGCTTGCCCCAGTGGAGCAGCAGCATCGCCTCCCTCAGCGGCCGGAGCGCCTCGTTCCACGACCGGCACACCAGCGACGCCGCCCGGAGGTTCGACTGCGTGAACGAGGCGGCGACCCTCGCGAGCACGTCGTACGGCAGGGCCGTGAAGTCGCGGGAGGACGGCGCGGGCTTCGGCGGTCCCGCGGGGGCCAGAGACCATCGCGAGGCGGGCCTTCTCAGTCTCGACGACGTCGGCGGCGGCGGCGGCGGCTTCGAGACGCGCCGGCTCGAGGTGGAGGCGGAGCGGTCCGTCTGGTGGTGGTGGTGGTGGTGGCGGTGGCGGCGGGCGAGCTTGGCGGCGAGGTCGTCGACGCTGGAGCCGTCGAAGGGGAGGGCGGTGAAGCGGGGGCTGTCCGTACGGTGCGGCCATGTTCGCTGCTTCATCGCCGCCGTGTACGGCTGATCTCGATCATTAAGATGATTTTTTTTTTTCTGTGCCTCTCACTTTTTTTCGCGAGAGAGAGAGAGAGAGAGGAGAGAAACCGGCGACGTGGGAGGCGTTTTCTCGAGTCGCGCGAAAACAGTAGTGGACACGATCTTGTTCCGCCACGTCATTAGCTTTTAAATTTCGCCGAGCATATTTTTCTGCCCAAATTTACAATATTACTCGAGCCAAATGATAAAAATGATCTTTAAATTTCGATACAATGGAATAATATGATTTCTAAATTTTTAATTTATTTAATGTGATCTTCAAATTTTAATCTAATAAGTAATATGATTTTCGAACTTTTAATTTGTTCGATATGATATTTGATCTTTGGTACATGTTTAATTTAATTCATGTATTATATAAAAATATTCAATATTATCCTTAAATTTGAATTAAAGGAAAGATAATATTAAGTATTTTCTTATGGTTCAGGTATTAAGTTGAGTATGTATTTAAAGCCTAAGAATCACATTAAACAAATTTAAAGTTCAAAAACAACATTATAAATTAGATTAAAGTTCATGGACCATTTATGTTATTATTATCACCATCAATTTTTTTTTCTAAAATTTAGAAAAAGTAATATATTTTTAGATTAGGAAAAGTCTAGATGTTGCTCGTTACAAAATTTAATCAAGCTAAACTAGGTATGTCTAGGCATGATCACTTTTTTTTTTTTTGTACTAATTTGAATTTTGCAGCTCGTTCGCTTTTTTTTTTAAATCCCAAATACTCGAATTTTTTACACAAAAAAAAACATATTAACACATGGGTTCGCACACATTTTTTTCCATAATTTCTTTAAATTTATATTACAATTTGGATATGGGAGCAAAACAAAAACAGAAATACCTTCCTCTTGCTAAATCGTAAACAAATAAGCCCTTCCTAAGAACCCCATGGTTTTTGTATGCCTACAATTATTTCGATTACTTTTTTTTCTTTACTTAAATAATTATTTATCTCAGACATTAGTTTGATAGGAGGGATTAGGAACGAAGAGAAATTATTTCAAAAATATAACCTTATTTGAATGAAGGGAAAATAACTAGAGGATTAGGAAAAATCATGAGGGATTGTTTATTTTGGCTAGAAATTCAAGAGAGATTGGTATATAGCCCATTAGCCCTTTTTGTGTGAATTTTAAATCCCCAAATTTGAAAGAATTAAGAGGGATATGTGTATTAATAAGTAAACATTTTCTTCTATAGCTTATTTTATAACTATTTTCAAATTAAATTAAATAATATCCATATCATAATGCATTCTTTTCCTTTCTCGATCATCATCATTTGGACAACATCATAACTGAATCTTTCCAGATCATTTCTCTTATTTTCTCTCAAAATTATTAGAATCATTTTTTTCCCTATCTTATCACCATACCAAACATAGTGAAGTGATGGACCTAAAATTGAGACGCACAATTTAAGAATTTATACCTAGTTTCCTTTTTTTTTTTTTTTTTTTTTTGATGAACCAGGGGAACCCCCCCGCGGCCACGGATCGAGAGATAAACCAGGGCGACACGTGCTAGCCACACACACACATGCCAGGGTAAGTCACCAATGTCTCACGCCCGGCCTCCCCGCAATTTGCGTCGCGGGGTTTCGAACCCGGCACTCTCGGCGAAAAGGAAGTTCGCCTTTATCATTCAATGGAGCCACCACGGCGGGTGGTTATACCTAGTTTCCTTTTCATATTTAGGTTTTCTATTTCTTGATAATGACGTATCATTGAGATGTACTTTACATTTCTATTAAATTAGTGAATACGCATTAATTGTATAGTTGATCAGTTAATAACCCCATAATTCAGCTAAGATAATTGTTAAAAAAAATGATCCGTTTTCGTAAACTTTCTAGACTAGTCCACAATCTTCCCTGTCCCTAGTATCTATAGTAATTGTTGATGGTAGATAATTGTGTGGCTAAAATTATTTGGACGGTGAGAATTGCAAGAAGACTTTGGGAGTGTATATCTCATTGCTCCAATATCTGTTTCTTAAAAGGTCTTTTTTTTTTTTTTTTTTATTCTGCATAAATTTTTTGAATGGAATCTTATGACAAACACGAAGTTACTAGAAAATAGGAGAAGTCAAAAAATTTAGAGCACATTTTTTGTTATTTGTCGTGTTATAAGAAGTTTGAGAGGATAAAATTTCGAGAGTACATATTTTATTGATCTGGGAATGCATGAGTTAGAAATTGAATATGTAAACAAGCTTCAAAGGGACTAAATCAGCATAGATTGAGCATAAAGTTAATGCATAATAATCTTATGTGAATAAGATTTAGATAAGTGAATTAAAAATTCTAAAACTCGTCACAAATATGAAAGTTTTAAAATTTTTAAAAAATGCAATTAAATCTTAAAATTTGTCAAGAAAATGTAAAATTTTCAAAAAGTGCAAATAATTTCTAAAACTTGTCAAATATCTAATCAAGTCTTTTACTAATTGCACGTTTTAAAAACTTTATGATTAAATTGCACCTTTGAAATTTTAGGACTTAATTACACTTTCTAATAAGTTTTAAATACATTTATCCCATAAAGTTTTCCAGTACCTTTTTGAGTTATATAGTGATCAAGTCCAACAACCTGAATCCCTGGTTCTTGGAAGTAAGACATCTTTCCAATTGGCCTTTAATAAGTTTATAATGGCTTCTAAACAAATAAAAAGAAATAATTAATCGAGTCAAGCCCAAGTTGTAATAAATAGAGCTTTAGGAGAATCCAAGCTAAGTATGAGCACCACCTCATGAGAGGAAACACCACCTCATGAAAGGAATGGTCCTTGCTTACTTGGTTATCTGTTAACTCGGCTTGAGATCAAACATCTAAGATAATGTCCTGCCTCGGAGAGCGTCACGACACTCGTCCGTACCATAAACACGAATGTAGTTCATCGAAAGACAATGACAAAAAGAGCTTGAGTGTATTCACGTTGGACCTGGCACATGCTGAAGTATAACTAGCATCGTCCGTTCTAAGCTCATCAGATTCATCAAGCATCAAGTAGTGCATCAACATCCACTGATAGTCAAGTTCAATTCCGCGCAAGAATCAAAGCCAGAAAGGTCGGAAAGAGAATGTTATAGAGTCGTTTAACGCGAATGGAGGATAAATCTGAAGGACAGGAAGTATCCAATTACAATGCGTTCACAGGCCAAATTAGGATGAAAAAGACACAGAATTCGGGGAGATTTTACTTCGTCCTTGTTCCATAGGAGGGGATTATATATTACAGATTGTTGGAGACCTACAGCATCGTTTTACATCCTGGAATAACCCCGGTGGTCTTCATATTGCTCCATGAACTCGTCGTTGAACTTCTTGAAACTCGCCATGATCTCCGGCATGTCCTCCTCAGCAGGCAAGATGGTTGTCCGCAAATGGAAGACCCTACAGGCAAAGGTCAATGAATTAGCTCAGTCGCTATCTGAGACGTTGCAGAAACATGTGCGCCATCTTTAAGAAAGGAACTATATGTAGCGAAAGAAAAGGAGGTCCTTTTGACTGACTCGAAAAATTTTCAAATATGCAAAACTCCAAAAGAGCAGGAGAAGTTAAAACAAGGAAATTTGTGGTAAATGAGCACAGAAACCAACTATAAGTTTGATTAGGAAGATCTTGTGGAACATGGTACGACTAGATGAACGTTTTACCCTTCTTTCTGCCCAAATCCTGAACCAGGGACAGTGGAAATGCCGGTTGCTTCCAATAGCTTGAGACAGTAGAAAACATCGGGAACTTTTCCAGCTTGTTTAGCAGCCTGTATTGCTCTAGGAGGCAAACGAATTTGTGGGAATGAATACATGGCACCTAAAGGAAGTTTTGTGTCAATCCTCACAGATGAGATTCTGCTAAAGTTGAAGGCAAGAATGTGACGAAAGAGAAATAAGCGAAATTAACAACTTAGACCTTCTGTGAAGTTGCAAACTACATTTCGGCAGCTGTTGAACCCATCAGTCATTATCCTTGCTCGTCGCCTCAGCGATTCAAGGATCCCTTTGCTGCAAAACACATGCTTTAAACATTAACCAGAAGGCCCTCACAATCCTTGTGCTATAAAATAACAAAAGTTTCTGCACGTAAATCTGCTGTTCTAAGTTCCCTTGAGTCCAGCAATTATCCTTCCTCGAGAGCATATTCACCAATAGAAAAAAAATTTATGATCAGTCTAGACTTAGGAGTAGTACCTTTCACGAACATACAGGTCGTATGATATGTCTCCAGGTTTAGGAGGGTCAACCATTATTCCCATCTGAATGGCATCATAAACAAAAAGAGAGTCAAAATCATTTGAACAGATGATTAGTTGTAGCTAGGTCAATAAACAACCGCTTCGACAGTGGAAATTATTGCAACTTACCAAAATCTGGGCAGGCACGTTCGGACTAAGTGATATTGATGCAACTTTGTAGATTTCATCAACACTCTGCGATGTCAAGACATGAAGAGAACATAAACTAAGAGCATCGGTGCAAAACTTGTATAAATTTAGATGCCACTACTGCATCAACTAGCCACTGCTCAACGCCATCATAAATGACATCCATATGACATGAAATCATGAATAGAAAGTGAAAGAAGAGCAACAGCACCTATGACAAGAATAGTGGATTAATTATAAAAATGCAAAATCCTGTGGAAGTAGAAGATTGTAGCTGGTGGGGAATAGCCAACATTGAAAGGGTACACATAACAGAACACAGATGATCACATCATAGAATTGACTAGAAAAGATTATGATCCTAAATTTTCACCATTCTCAAATTTGGTTCAGAATTAATCTGAATAGCCGATCTGCATACATGTCTAGTAATTAGGGTCAGTATTCTGACCAAAAAGAAAGGGTCGGTAGCCATTGCCATAATCCCACCCGCAAAGCAAATTAGTAGTAGAGAATCAAACCTTGGGAGGTATATTAGTCATCTCAAAGTATCCACCTCTCTGCCCACATTCACCCCAGTATCCCTTTGAAACAGTGTGGAATGAAACGAGCTGGAGTTCCCTGCTAATAGGCGGTCCCATATTCAACAAAACCTTCCAGCACAACAGGAAAATGGAAATATTACTGCAGTTGATGATTGAAGAGAATTTATAGGAATAAGACTGAATCAAATGACAAAAAAATACTACCTTTCTAGCACTGATAAAAGGACGCTCATCCTGGTAGATATTCTGTTGATAAACCTCGTCACCAAGCAAGACTAACTTCTCTTGATAACAGAAGTAGATAATTTCCTTCAAATTAGCTTCACTGAGACACTGGCCTGTAGGGTTGCCAGGGTTTATAATCACCATTGCACGCACCTGATCATTCAAAATAAAAAAAGAAGAATTGTAGCTAGATGTGGAGAGAACAATGCTTTATATCAATAAAGCAAGTTATCAACTAGTGAGATTTAAATTGACAACAGACATGGAATGTTACAACAAGATGAGGATTTTAAAATGATTTTGACTGTGTTTTTCCTATAGGATGGCCAGACAAGTAAACAGTCTTCATAGTCTGCTCTTTCAGTTTCCTATTGATGCACGCATGCAAATTTTAATTGTGATGTTCCTCTCAAATATGCAGTAGCTGCACACATATTCAAGTATAAAAAGAAAGAGTATTTACTGTAATTCCATTGGCACGGGCCCGTGAAACTGATTGGCGAAGATCATTTACATCAAGACCCCAATTTGCTGTCTCCTCAAGAAAATACGGGACAAGAGAACCACCGAACAGAGCTATTGCAGCTGAATAGAGAGGGTATTGTGGGACTGGCACTAGAAGCTGGCAAGAGAAACGCATAAATAAGAATCAGCAAATTTCCCCAGTGGAATTAAACCCAGGCATCACTTAACTACAAAATTTAGAGGAATTTCAAGATGATTAAGATCAAGCAAAAGAGGAAAGTAGCTTGGGAAAAGGGGCAGAACACTGGAAAGGGGAAAAATGGAACATGTATAAGATAACATGAGGGAAAAACAGTACCCCATCTCCTTCACCACGGATAATGGTATTTAAGATCTGCATGACACCTTTGCTTGCACCATCTGTGAGAAAGATGAGCTCTGGGTCACTGCCATCAGAATTTGAAAAAAAAAAAGGGTCAGTTCCCTTCCATTGGGAGCTGGATATGAAGAAATCACTGTAGTGATACTCATATGACTTTTGGGATCACCTTGGGTACCCATCACGCCTTCCAATGAACTCTGCCACTTCCTTCCTAATACCAGGAAGACCACGTGAATCACTATAAGCACCTGAGACATAATGGACCCTCCATAAGCGCTCCCTATTTTGTGATAATGATAAAATTTCCCAAATTGGATATGGCAGCAAAAAAGCAAGAAAAGTAACATGATATGCTTTCAAGGCACCACCACTGAATAGCCACGTAATCAATCCATCGAAAAGATTAGGCATGTAATATCATAATTGCAGATCTCATGGAGAGTGTCAATCGATATGATTACGTTTATGGGAGCATGGTAACCCAACCTTTGAGAATTTGGAATTCCTTTGGAAGAAAGACAAGCACCTAGGTAAGCACACAAGAATGACAGAGTCTGCAAAACTCTGAGAATATGTTGAGGTGATGAGACTGCTTGGGAAGACCCTGAGTATATACACCCAGCGGTGGTCCTCCCACTATGGTCATGAGGCCAATAAAGAAGTGGATTACGAGTGGAAATGGAGAGTGATGCGTGGACAAAAAGCTGAGAGTGTGGATAAGAATGCTCAGGTGACTGGTACAGTTATGATTCTGGAGGGCTTGAAATAAAACAACAAGAGTAGAATACCTAAGCCACCAGTAGTAAGTGTGAGATAATGCTTGGCTCTTGCAATTGCATCTGCAGGGAAAATCAATCCTACATTTGGGTCATCCAATAAAAATGGCGCTTGGCACAACGCAATCACCTGATATAATGAATATATTTGGTTAGTTAAAATGGAAAGGGAAAGAACATATTAGGTTGTGGAGCAGGTGAGTCCCACAAGTTATGGGACTGACAAGTCACAGGGAGACAAACCTGACGAGGAAAAGTCAATGGTTTCTGTCCTAGAGCATGGGGGTTGCCTACATTTGTAAATATGATCTGCAGAGATAAAATTGGTAATTAAGTAGCTGGAGAGAGAAACATCCAAACACAAGGAATGAATTTTTCACCCCAATTTCATTAACATTGGAAACGAAAGAGAAGAACTGCATAGTTTTACGCCTCTGTGAATAGTGATTTAAATAGCATATGTATTACAATAGAATGTAGGTGGATGTAGGTGTCTTTTCTGGCCATGACATGAATATCAATCTATTTTTGTGAAAGTTGCAAATGAACAGATCAGCAAAATAATGTTGAAAGACACAAGACTTTTTTTTTTTTTCAAGATACTGAAGAGACAGTTAATGTCATTCAACCAAAGGGCCATGATAATGATACACACTTTGGCAAACACAAATGAATAAAACATTTATTACTCACATTCCCAAACAACCCTCGACCACATAATATCACCAGCTACTAATTTCATGCATTAGCTTATGGACAGCATAGTGCAGCAAGTCACAATAGCACATCATCTCAAAGCAACACTGATTCAAGCGAACTGCAATACCTTCTTCCCTTCCTTCTGAAGTTCTGAAGCACGAAGATACAGCTCCCCCCTGACAGCATACTGAACTTTCTTCACATTCTCATTCAGTGACTCATAGTCCAGTGCCCTCAGTGCCATGATGACGTACTGGCCTCAATAAACTGCTGACCTCAAGGAGAGAAGAGACAGTTAGACCAATTTCTGATGAGTGTCTGCTGCGTGAATAGCTAAAATTGCAATCTCAGAGAAGTTTGTTTTAAAGAAACCACAGGAAGGCCGACGTTGCAGAGTCTTCCTAAGTACCCTGAAGGAAGGATATCCTAGCCCCTGAAAATAGCTTATCTCGTTGCAATTAAGCATGTTTTTCACTTTGAATACATAGCCCAGGTTCAACAAAGCATTACCAATTCAATCGCCATCTTGATTTCCAAAATAGTACTGTTCCCCCTACTCAATTTGAGTCGTAAACGAAACAGAAATGATGGCTATTGGCACAGCATGAAAAATTTTGAGATTGATATTTTCAGCAAAGAGTCCCGAAAGCATCAAAGAACAACGAATGTATGAGGGTTCAACAGAGTGGCCTGGCAAAAGACACTCCATTTTACGAATTCTGCTCATCATCGTGACAGAAGACAAAGACACCTAGTCCGAAATAGAGAGTTCACCTTCAGGTCTAAAAATGCATCAAATTCTTGAAAGAGCTGGCCAAAGTATCATGCCATGGCTCAGTAAGAGCACATATGCAGCACACACTCAGTTGCTCAGAATGAGAGAGAACAATCATGAAAGACAAAAAAAAAAAGATAAAAGACTGAATTTTTCAGAGAACCCATCATCGACTCGCCACCAGAGAATCTGACCACAAGAAGCCAAATCGTCATACAATTGCAAATTCGACAAAGGTGTTCTCACTTCTCAGAGACACCTGTCAATTCCACTTGCAGAAGTATAAAGTGAAAAGGAAAAAGAGTCCGAACCAAAAAAAAACTGATCACCCTCACGCGACGCCACCACCAAGACTTGATTTGCATGCAGCAGAGACCCGACCATCCAATCAAACCACGGAACAACGTCGATCAGTGAAAAAATTACGAAACCAAGACAAAACGCTAACTTCCCAACAACAATCACCGACCACCGAAATCAGCACTCGATCGAGACAAACAAGAGCCGGTAACAAGAACCGACACCCATTTCGCACGGCGTCATTTCTCATCGCAAGAAACAATCTTGCGTCAACCCACGAGCGCATTTGATCGATCCGAGGGAGCACGCACCCACGCACGCACGCACCGACGACGGGAACGGGAAAAAGATACCTGCGGCTCGAGTCCTCTCGATCACCCAAGAAGCCGGTTCCAACTGGGAGCCCAACTGCAAAACGCAAACTGTTACCAGCCCCCCTTATTTCTTATATTCTTCGGGCATCTGACAGCATATCTGGGCCCTCTCGTCTCGGCAAGAACAGAGCAAATATTATAAAATGCGGAAGCCGAGAAGGGTGTCCAGTACAATACGTGTGGCTTCGGCGCTGGCGAATCGCAACGGGGGTTGAACGAGAGCCACTGAAAATAGGTAAGATTGGGATGATTATTCAGGGGCCACTCCCCAAAAATTCAAGAATTCCGAAGGGATAAAGTTCCGAGCGACGAGTGTGGTGCAGCTTCAAACTGCGAGGCTTTCATAAATCTACGATCGTCGTCTACGCTGAGAGGGGCTTTGCGAGGGGACCCTCCCCTCTCGATTTGGACTCGTCTGGGTTTCTCCCGCGCGGGTCAATTTCCCATACCGGGCCTCTCTGCTGAGGCGATTTTTGTGGTTCAGATGGTCACGCGATTTCCATTTTTTTGGCTTTACTGTATATTCTGAGTTCAGAGGAGCAGTGGAATTTCCTGGCTTCTTATGAACGTGACATTGGCTTGCTTGCGAGAAATTAATGAACTTTGGCGCAATTCAGTATGACCGGGCGACAGAGGTAGCAGCCATCGTAGGAAAGGGAACAGGACGTGATCCATCAATATTGTTGTTTTTGAATATTTAATTTATTTAGTATGATTTATAAAATTTTGATCTAATATGTAACATCACTCATGAACTTTTGATTTTGTGCATGTCCAATTTAATCTGCAGATAATATGTAAATATCTATTATTGTCCTTCATTAATCCAGATGAAAAGAATTACATGTAATGACACCACTGTTCGAAGTAGCGAATTATGTTAATTTGAATTAATAGAAGGATAAAATTTGATTTCATATAAAAGGATTGAAGTGCTCACTTTTGATGTCGCAAATTGGTGGAATCCGGTACGGAGGAAGTGCCCATGGTATTCTGATGGAAAGACAATGACCGGGCATAAAAGATTTTGAAGTTTTTTTATTTTTTTTGGTCGGTAAAGATTTTGAAGTTAGTTAGGTCAAAAAGAAGAGGTAGAGAGAGAGAGAGAGAGAACAGAACGGAACCGATAGCCCCGAATTATGTCAGGGCAAGAGAAAGAAAAGTAAGGACTCCTAGACCAAAAAAGTAATAGATGATTGCAAGACTCTCGAATTCACCTCATTTTTGTTGAACTTACATTGCAGCCCTTATATTAATTTGTTTTTAAATGACTTTTATTTCAACATGGAGGATTCAATTTCACTGGGTCCATGTCGGAGACGGCCCGGTGGTTAGCACCAATCGTGTTTGGGCAACGAAGCTTACAGTGTGATCCTCTTTGAGTGTGGGTTCAATTGGATGAAGCCATTAGATATGCGAGACCAACAATGAAGCTATTTAGATAGTTTCTAGTTGAGGGAAATTGGCTTCTACCACTACATATTCTCCAAAATAATTTACCACTAAGTTTTCTGGTTTTTTTTTCCCCCAAATATAGTTCTCATTTATTAATATAATGAATGAACATATACAGATGTAGATGTTAAATATATTAGAGTCCAAAGGTTTCAAGGCAATATAAGGTTTAGTTAGAATGAAGACTTTCCTTACATTAACCCAATTTGCCACCTTATTTACTTTTTATTGCAATGGGCCACTTTAAAATCCAAATAAAAATTAAGTCAGGCATGGGCTTTCAAACTCACCTCCCAAAAAGGTTCTTCTTCTCCGGGTAAGCCATTTATGGGGTCAAACTGATATGAGTTCATTTCAAAAGCAATACTTGAGTGTGATATGAAGAATTTTAGGGTTTTCAATAGAGCTACTCAATTTGTGCTATAGACAAGTTATGACTTTGTGCAAAGTCATGCACTATAAGAGTTATTACAACACCCACATGTTATGGCTCCTTCATAAGATGTAAGCTCCACAAAAATGTCTAACTTCAAGGAATTGGGAGAATTACCAAAAAAATCATAAACTTACTACAATTATGCCAATTCAATTATAAACTTTTTTTTGGCCATTTGAGTCTTAAACCTTTTATATTTATATCAATTCAGTTTATCTAGCCAATTTTGGCCGAAAATCATAGATGCTGGCCACCTATTCCTTCTTTTGTTTCCCATTATGGCCGACGAGAGTCACCAGAGCTTGCTATCCATTAGGAAAGGGCTACAAAGGTCTTGCCGATTACCAGTGAGGGTGGCAACCCTTGCTTGGCCTTGCCCAAATCTAAATGAGGGCAACCTCGCTAGGGCCTCACCAACTACAGGCGAAGGCAGTAATGGCCTTGCCAACCATAGGTAAAGTTGCCTTTTTTCGTGGTTGATGAGGCTCCCCTCACCTACGGTTGCTATGGCCTCGCCTAGTGGTCGGTGAACTCCAAAACTCTCGTCGGCCACAACGAAGGAAGGAAAAAGAAAGAAAGATATAGATAAATAATTCAAAAAATATTAAAGTATTATGTAAAATTGTCCATATTAGTGTCGGCATGCCATGTAAAATTGCTGGCGTTCATTTGAGCAATTTTTGGCCAAAATTGGTTGGATGGACTAAATCAACATAAATATAAAAAATTTAGGATTGAATTGATTAAAAAAAAAGTTTATGACTGAATTGGTATAATTATAATATGTTGAGGACTTTATGGGTAATTTTCCCTGAAAGTGCTATGTTAAGGTTTCTCAAACTCAATCCAAAGCTTGTCTATGCTTGGTTCTTTTCTTAGATCTAGCTGTCCCTCAAGCAATACCGTCATACAAGGTCGAAGTAGCTTCAAGTAGCTTCCCTAAGTTTGGGACTTGTGCTCAAAACTTAAAATTGTTCCTTTCCTTCCAAATTAACTATAGAACAACACAAAAAATTCCGAAAGACAACGATGTATGTTTGAAAGTTAATCAGTCATTCCTCAATTCTAGAAAAATATGCTGACATTTAGGGCCGGGTGACACTGTAATTTTGATGTCAAGGGGCAAAGCAATAGAACATGCTTAATCATCTCTAGGTGCGGATTGCATAGAGTACACATTGGATCGAGTGCAATTTTCCTTTGAAAAAGCTTTCCCTTTGCTTTCATTTGTAGTTCTCTACTGCCTATCTTCTAACTTTACGATAACTTTCAAACAAGAAACCTTAATGAGTAATTGATTTTTTAAGCATTGAGATTAATATCATTGTGTCAAAGGTTGAATTTCATTTTTTGGCAATGCATTTTCAGCAACAAATTAAGTTCGGTTATGAATACAATTGACGTCAATCAAAATGCAGTCAAATTCTAAAATTTCAAAAAGGTGAAAACTCAAATCCTAAATTTGTCTTATAAGAAAAATAAGTAAGTTCTTTCTTTTTGTTGTGATGATTAAGAAATCTAACATGACTGTTTTAAGTGCTTTCAAGGAAATTTGATGTTAAAATATCATCAAATGGTGTGACACCAACACATAAGAGTAAAAGCTATATAAACCAAATAGAGAAAGGAGGGTGATGGGCCGCTAGCCCTCTTTCAACAACGATGGTTGATGACCCTCACTTGAGTCTCTGTTAGGACAACTAGCATGCCATGTCATGAGTTTAAGACCTTTTAGGCCTTTCCTTTAGCCCTAGCCATCGGTAGTCCCCTCCTAACCCCTTTATATTTTGTTGATGTGACAACTATAAGGTATTATATTAGTGCCAAATGTCCTTAAAAAGGTTGAATTAAGTCACATTGGAGTTTTATGCCACTTAGAATGGACAAAGGTGGCGAAAAAAAAGTTAATTCAACCTATTTGTACAAATTCCGGGGACTTGACTATATTCTTTTAGATTTTTAGAGTTTAACTGTATTTTTTTTTAAGGGTTAATACCTTAAAAAACCCCAAACTGGTACACTTGTGACAAATTTACCCCAAACTATTTTTTTGACTATGAAAAACTCCAAACTGGTACACTTGTGACAAATTTACCCCGACTAACTATAAAAAATCCTAAACTTGTACATTTATGACAAATTTACCCTCAAACTAATTTATTCAACCAAAAAAAACCCCAAAATGATAAATTTGTGACTAATATACCCCCGCTAAATTAGATTAATACCACAAAAAAATCACAAAAATTGTAAACTGTGACAAATAGAGTGTAAAATCTCAAATTGGTATACCGGTCAATTGTCACATATCATTTAACTTTATAATTTAATAAGAAAATTTAACTAAAATTAACAGAGGGTAAATTTGTCAAAAGTGTATTAGTTCGGGTAAATTTGTCAAAGGTATACAAATTTGGGTTTTTGGTTGTCAAAAAAATAGTTTGGGGTAGATTTGTCATAAGTGTATTAGTTTGGGGTTTTTCAAGGTATTAACCCTTTTTTTAATAAGTATAGAACTATGGTATACTTATACCCAATTGATAAAGTGGAGAATTATACAAAAAATAAAGTGAAGAATGTAATTATTTTGGTAGAAGTTCATTTTTAATCCTTAATTTAACTTTTTTAATCAAATCCTAGAACTA
Source organism: Eucalyptus erythrocorys (assembly GCA_014182555.1). Lineage (NCBI taxonomy): Eukaryota > Viridiplantae > Streptophyta > Magnoliopsida > Myrtales > Myrtaceae > Eucalyptus > Eucalyptus erythrocorys. The sequence goes on from CM024604.1 coordinate 28,830,807, forward strand.
TAAATTTGCCTCATCAAGTCTAGAAATTGCATAATTTTGCTATTCAAGTCCCTTGGAGCTATGTGTTAGTTAGAATTAGCAAGAGAATAAGTTAATAAAACTTTTTATTATCATAAACTAATAGGTAATATAACCTTGAAGATTAAGTTGTAACTTAACCAAAAGCAATAAGATATCTCAAAATTGGTGTTGTCCTCAAGATTTCCATATCAAAGTCTAGTTGGCTACAAGGAGACGTAGTATTTCCAAATAAAACAGATTTGTGAGCCAAAGAAATTTGATTTGACAAATTATGCAAGTCTAACAACTTGATTAGGTAATTTTTTTTTTTTAAAAAAGGAAATGATTAAATGCTAGTTTTTAATCTACTATAAGAAGAGCATTTTATTCTAGGCCACAAAAAAATGAATAACAAATAATTATAAATTGTTGTGGGGCTCCACTTTTTCAAGAATTTGGAGCTCACAATATGCTCTGTGTGTGTGTTGTTGGAGAAAACTTTAATAGATTTTGAAGTTGACAAAATTGTCAAATAAATTCTATTGAGTTTGTTAATTGTCTTGAAGAATGTTAATTCAAGTATATGCTCGAGAATGGAAATGTCTCATACAATTCGTAAAGTCTTTAAAGTGAATTCACTCAGACTTATTCTCAAGTTTTCACTCTAAACTCAGATGAAGAAGAACATTCTTGTTCACATCATGACATGCTAAGAACTTAATTTGTTCAATACGTGGATAGTTCAAAACAAAACAAGTTCTGAACCTAGCACGCATCCATAAGGAAATAGGTCCAAAATGAGACCATTATAGATTTTATAATGACTAGTGATCTGGTTTGATTTTCATACTAATATGAAAGGTCTAACCAAACAATTGATTGACAAATCAATTTGAGAGATAAGTTTATTCTAAACAAATAATCTTTACTTATGGAAACCAAGACTCTAGTTGTACGAGCGACTAGAATTAGGTGGGAGTTCACCTTCTTTCACTTAACGGTAACCCAATCTTTTTGATACAGTTTTGTCCATCCCTTAGAATGGAAGACGATCCTCAAAAGACTGTCCAATGACTAGTTTGGAAATGGAGGAGTTTAAAAGAAGATCAAGGTGCCGATGAGCAAAATATAGACGAGGCGTAGAATCTGAAATTCCAAAGTCCAAGTGTACTTCCATCATACACTTGTTTTTCAAGAGCTCAAACATTTGTGATTGTGAGAGAAATACAGGGAAAGTGACTTAGTGTGATATACTACCGAGTGTTTTTTTTTTTTTTTTGTGAGTGTGGGAGAGTTGTAGCGGAGGACCCACCACCCCGACGCCACACTTAAGAAAGACCGTGAGGAGATTTGAACTCCTCCCCTGCGTTTATTGATGATATATAGTGTTTGTACTCAAAGTTGTAATCTTTTGTTGATGATAACGTGGAATCCAGCCAATAAGCTGTCGACATGGAAAAGTAGATATAGGTTTGACTAAAGCCAAACCACTATAAATTTTGTGTGCAATTTCTCTCATCCATACTTTCTTATTTGTCAATGCTATCGTCAATATATTCTAAGGGTGCGTTTGGGAAGGGCTTCTCAAAGCCCTTTGGAGGCTTAAAGGTCCTTGGGCAAATGCTAGCCCGTTTGGCAAGCCCGCATTCCCGAAATGCCAGGCTTTGTGAAGCTGAAAGCCCAAGGCAGGTAAGGACCTGCCTTGGGCTTTCGACTTTTTCGGCATGCCCACACGGGCACTGTTCATATTTTTTTTTCCAAAATTGTCCTCACGAATTTTTTGTCTTTCCAGTTCTTGCCCTTGTGTCGCAACTGTTCATCTTCTCAGGGGGCTTCGGTTCTGGGCGACTGCGAGCGGCCGGCGACTGCTAGAGGGACACCGGCGATCATCGGGGGGTGGCGCGACCGACGCCGGAGGTGGCGCGACCGAGGGCTGGGTTGCCGAGACCCAGATCTAGGGCGGCTTCATCCGCGAGCTTCCCTTCTTCATCTGCGAGCTTCTTCTTCATCCGCGAGCTTCTTCTTCCGCGAGCGGTCGCCGGCGACCGTCGCCCAGACGACCGACGCCGAGAGGTGGCGCGACCGCCGCGACCCACGGTGAGGTCTGGGTCACTGCGACCCAGATCTAGGGTGGCGGGGTCGCGGGAGGACCTTGCCGCCCCTAATCCGGGTCGCGCGACCTCGGCTGGGCGGCGAGGTCGCGCGACCCCCGCCGCAACCCGGATCCGGGCGACGAGGTCCTCCGCGACCTCGCTGCCCGGATCTTGGTCGCGGCGGTCGCCGGAGGTCGCGCGACCTCGCCGCGACCTAGATCCGGGTCGCGGCGGGTCACCCGACGTCCGGCGACCCTCGCCGCATCGGATCGGGTCGCGGCGGGGTCGCCCAACGTCCGGCGACCCTCGCCGCGCCGGATCTGGGGTCACGGCGGGGTCGCCGACGTCCGCGACCCTCGCCGGTGGTCTTTAGTGGACTTCCGACAGCCACCGCTTTTTCCGACCATCCGCCCTTGCCGGTCTTTTTTTTTCTTTTCTTTTCTTTTGATAATCTTTTTATCACCAAAGCACTTTGTAAATTTAACTCCCCCAAACACGATTTTGCTCAAGGATACTTCAAAGGGGCTTTCAAACTACAATTTTACCAAACACATTTTGCATTTTGGAAAACACATTTAACTCAAAGATATTTGCATTTCCCTAAGGACTTTTCTCAAAATGGTTCCCAAACGCACCCTAAGTATCACTGTGTGTGTGTGTGTGTGTGTGTGTGTGTGTGTAGCGTATCGTTATCGTTGAGTGACTTTGGAAAGTCCAATCAAAATGTGTAACTTAGAATGCAAGCAAGTGAGATTTGGGTTCAGCAAGCACCATGTCGTTTGATATGATTTTTGTGTCCAAAGTCAAGCCTAGAATCTGCTATTTGCTTGTTGTTATGTTGATATGTGGTTTGCAATGTTTGTTAACGTTTTGCCGATCTTTGTGTTCTGATTTTGAAAATGGTTTCTTCATTAAAGTTGTGTGAAATTGCTTTGGTCGTGATATATCTTTTTTTTTGAAGATTTTTTGGAATATATTTGATTAGGAAATTTCTAAAAAAATCGTCCTTGTATTGATCTGTCCTAGCCCGATGTGTGTTTGCTAACAAATGAGCTAGTAAACATGCTTGATTGGATTTGCATCCTTCATGAAAGTTGTAGAACTTTTATAAGCTTTCTAACAAGGTATAAATTGTATCAAACGGTCGTCATTTGGTAGTTCAATTGCTTGCACAAAGTCATGCTTGGGCTGCTACAATTTGAGATGTTGAATGTTTTGCTCTAATTTTCCATTTCCATGTAGATTTTTGTGAGTCAAATTAGACCTCAATATCTTCATGAAAAATGATCATGACATTGCATTATATACATAGAATTTTTCGTGGATTTTTACCATGTCATAGGTCAATGAAAATCATCCATGTTCTATATCATCTCTGCTATAATTGTGACCGATTATGTCTCTATGAAAATGTCTTCGATTGAGCTCCTTAAGAGTGAAATTTGTATATGATGCCTTCTAGATATTCTTAGAGCACATCACAAGCTTCAAAATGGTTATAGCATGCATCATTTGAAGGTCGTTTGCTATGTGAAAACCATTTACTAAGTTGACATGTTACTATTGAAATTGTCATGCATTCAGTCATAAGTGCTTCTTAATGATAAGTCTTCTATTGATGTTAATGAATTTGTGTGAATTTTTGTACATTGATCTAGGGTTAGATGTTTTAATCAAACTTTTTTGTCGCATTTATTCTTGCCTCATGTTTGAATATCACCATTTTCATGCATCATTTAGGTAGCTTAGCGAGCCTATTATCATGCATTGTCCTTTACCATGCCTATGACTAACTTGCGTGTTTTTGCAATTGCTATCAATTGAGCATGAATTTGATCTTAATTGAACTCAACGTCTTTTAGAAAGTCTTAGGGCACGTTTTAAGATTTCTAATGATGCCAAATTGGTTTCATTTGCATGTCATTTAACTCATTTTCCGTATTTGCAAATTTTGCTTTGAAATCTGTCATGATTGAAATTTGAAATGCTTGTTTTGCCCTCATTGAGTCAGACCTCTTGTCATTTTTGTCTAAATTTTTTGATGAGGATTTTGGGTTTGAGTCTCCAACAAAATTTGTTTATCTTCCACATAATTATGTTGTGGTGAAATTTTAGAATTTTTAGACATCGTTTACTAGGTCAAATTATTATTGGTTTGCGATGATGTCCCGTTGCCCTGTTCTGTTCGCTATCTCATGTTCTTGGATTTTTATAAATTCATGTGTAACTTATCTTAAGAAACTTCCTTCATGGAAGTTGTTCCTTATGTGTGCTTGATGTCTTGTATTTTTCTTAGAGCCAATTATTGTGGGTCATACTCCAATTGCCCTGATCTTGACTGCCCCATTTGATGTTTACTATTGTGATTCTTTGCTGCAATTGCTGAATTGAGGTTACTTGTCTTCATGAGTCTTGATCCTCATTTTCTAAATTTCATGTACAAAAATTCCTAGAAAATAAAAAATGTTTTGTCATACTTTTTAAACCTCTCTAAATGTTGCAAAACAGTTTAAAATTTCATGTTCTAATTGATTCAAACTTAATTTTCATTCAAGTGATGTCCATATGGGAAATTTTTATTCTTAAAAATGCTTGGCATGGTTTGTATAGTGACTCGACATGAATTTTGTTTAAGTTTGAATCATATTTAAAATGTTAGCGAAGCTCGATCAGTGTGCCCATTTATGCACTCGAGTTAGCCTTGGCAGTTAAATGTGCCTCATAGTTATGACGAAATCGTGTCTCCCTTTCATCCAAGCTTTCATGTTATGCTTTATATTCAAATTTCCAAAATTATGTTTTTGGTTTGGCATTGATATTGTTTAGGTTTGGACCATATTTAGGGCGCCTATGAAGCTCGATCAATGTATTCATTGATGCATCTGAGTTAACCTTAGTGGCTAAATGTGTTCCATAGCCATGATGTAACTATGCTATGTTATTAACAATTTTCCTTACAGTCTATTTTTTTAGTTGTCTCTCAAATGACTTTTGGGCATCACTTGAATCTTTTAGCTTTTGATGTGTTTGTTATCAAAAAACACATGAGATTGCATTTGGCTTTGGATGACTGAATAAGTGATTCCATGTCGGCTCATTAATTTGCTTAATTGATTGAGAACCAAGGCCTGATGGCCTGCATGCATGTTTACTTTTAACTATGCATATAATTTTTAGATGAATGCACAGATACAATGCATGATCTCGTGAGATATCTTGGGTCACACTTAGAACCCGTTTTGAGAACTTCTTAGCATTGGTTGCCACGCGAGAATATAAATGGTGGCCAGTGGCTATAAGTCATTAAAAATGATGAATTAGGGTAGGTGTCTTAGTGGGACCTATTGCATGAAAAGTCAAAGGCCGACCTTGAGACCACGCTTGATTAGCTAAATACATTGATTTGATTTCTTGCTTGTGATTGTCTTTGCTTGTTTGTGATTGTGATTGTTTTTGTTTGTCTTGTTATATGTACGTTTCTTTCATATTGAATTAGAATAGGCTCTTGGAGGTTGTGATCTCGAAGACGTGAATATGATAAATGGTTGATATACAATCCGACCCTATATTGCATCATTCATTCGCCGATATATTTTTTGGATTGCTTAGTGTTGTATTAGTGCCTGACGAGTTGTGGGTTCCTTTCTTTTGTTTTACTTTCTATTTTAGGATTGCATATTAGATTTACTACTTTCCCGAAATTATTTTGAGTGTTTACTTACTACACTATCTTTAAATTTCAATTAATTTTCTTCTTCCTTTTTGTTCTTTAATGGAAATAGAATGACATTTAAGGCTGCGCATGACAAAATTTCTGTTTCTCAATTTCTCAATTTCTCTGTTCCCGGCAAGAGGTTTGGAACAGAAATCCGTTTGATAATGCAAAATGATTTCTCTATTTCGAAACAAATTTCTTCTTCGTAAATTGTTTTGGAGGTGAAATCGAAGCTAGAAATTGTAGATTTTCTATTTCGTTTGAGAAATAGAAATTGTTTTCTTTCCCATACCCACTCCTTGTAAACAAACCCAAGTCGACCCTCTCTTCTCACCTTTCCCATTTCTCCCCTCCTCAAACTCCGAGTCTGTTTTTTATATTATTTTATTATAATTAATATTTTAATAAATAAAAATAAATAAATAATTTATTTAAAAAAATCAAAAAATGATTTATTTTCGAAAAATAATAAAAAATAATAAAAAATATTTTATTTTCCAAAAAAGAAAATAAAAAATATTTCATATTTTCCAAAAAAATTCAAAAATAAAAAGTCAGAAATTCATAAAAAGCCAAAAAGACTTGTATTTTCTTAAAAATACCAAAAATCCAAAAAAATCCCTTTTGTGTTCAAAAATAGAAAAAAACCCAAAAAATGTTTTTTTCCACAAAATGCATGGAAAATCCCTCAAACATCCAAAAAACCTTAGGGTTTAAACAAAATTAGGTACCGAAAGGGCATTAGTGATTAACTAAGTGTAATCAAGTCCCCGATACTAATTTCTCTAGTTGCGTAGGAGCGAGTATTTCTCCTAATACTTCGCATGGGTTTCTAATCAACCCACCCCAAATTGGTTAGTGGTGACTCCATTTTAAAAATTAACTTACAAGGTTAAAAAGTTAGACTATTAAAGTCGTGAATTGGTGGACTTGGGAGAGTCCGGGCCTAATAAATTTAGTCGAACCATTAGTCTCCGCCGACGCCCGTACCTAGCTGCGAGCGCCGAAAAAAGAGGTCGCAACAATTTGTAAATCAAAAGTCTATTTGGAGAAATTGTCTAATTAATCTTAAATCTAGATGCCAAAGTTCAAAATTTTACTAATTTAGTCCAAAATTGACGCCCGAACCAATAGAGTGCCAAAAGTTGGCACAAAAGGATACTTAAGAGTCAAAAGTTGCGAAAGTAACAAATCTTGAATAAGGAGAATAAATACATTCACTATTTGCATATTAGCGTTTGAAAATACCAAATCTTTTATAGTTTGCATATTAGCATTTTTATACTAATTACTAGCTTTTATTTACATAAATTGCTAATATTTTGAAGTTCCTAACTACTTTATCGAATTACCAATCTAAATTAAAGTGATTTACCAACTTTTATCAAATTGAATTACCATGACAAACATTAAGAAGAGTGAGGTAAAAGGATGGGGACAGCATGATTCATAGAAATAGAAATTTTTTTCTGTTATCAAACAGATTTCTATTTCAGAAATAGAAATTTTGAGTTGTTATCAAACGGGTTTCTTTGTTCAGAAATTTGTCCGAGGAATATAAATTGATTTCTCGATTTCTGGCGAGAAATCAATTTCTTCAACAGAAATTTTGTCATGCGCAGCCTAACCAGTCATCTATGCATGATCACTTAGTTAGTTTCTCATTAGTACGAAAAGGTCAAAAGATACACATGGACACCTTAGGAAACACGACAATCTATTAGGTATCGAAAGGGCGTTAATAAAAATATTAACGTAACCTGAGTCCCCAAACCTTGGAATTTTTGGTTGCATAGATATTGAGGGACTACTCCTAACCCTCGATTGAGTTTTTAGCTAACTCCTAAAAACGAGGCTAGTGACGACTCTTAGAATAATTTTTTAGGCTGTTTAATACAACTAATAATGAAATGAACACGTCGCATGGGGTATGAGTCTCAACAAGACTCATCTTGGTTTAGCAGACTCGATAGGTCTAAGCCAAATGATGAAGTGATGTCGTCTTTGGTAGGTATGCCAGCGAAAGGGCTACCGTGATGATACCTCTAAATTTGCATTTCACACTCGATCTCCTTTTTCAAGGTGCATTGCATGTATGGAGACAAATCACAACACTACTCTGTTGTCATGCAACATACGAGATTAGAAGAGCTTGCGACTGTGATTGAGCAAACTCATGTGGTTGATCCCAAAAGATGAGGTGATGACATCTTTTAATGTAATGTACCATGAGGGAGCTCTCATAATCAAGTACCTATAAACCCAACCTTAAGGTCATAGGTGCCGAGGTTGGGTCGCGACAATGCCATCATCACCAAAATCCTAATTTAAATCCCATAATATATGTGCACTTGCCACCCTCTAGCCATTACTGCTGGCATCCAAGTCAACTTGGCACTATCGTCATCAACAACCATAGCCATGAATCTATATTTGTAAAACTAACTCGATTAGTAATTATGTAGAATATAGAGGTTTAATTGCAGAGTACGTCTATGAGTAACTTGAATTGATTAGTTTGAAATTGGTAATATTTATTTACCTTCAAACATAAATCATTCAACAAAAGTGGGATAAGAACAATTTTACTTGGCAATTAGCAAAGCACATTCTTGTCAGACGGATCTTTAGAAAGAAATTCACGTGCCTGAAAATGTTTTTTTAGAGACAGATATTTGTGCTTCCATTTTAGTTATATAAAGACACATAAGCTTTAGAAAAATGATCTAGAGGCACATGAATAATAGCTAAAGGTCATAATTAAAGGAGTCATTTGCCTTATTAAAGAAGTTTCTTATTCTATTTGACTTTACAAACTTTCGAGATAAAAATTTGTCTTTCAAAAGCAAATATTGTTTACTACAGAAGTCATTATTATTGTAGTGTGTAAGTTTTGGTCTTATCAAATCTCACTTCCTAAAAATAAAAAAGCTACCAACTTTTACTCGAGAGACAAAAATACCCTAGCTTTTCAAATGATCCCAAAAGAAAAAAAATCACCGGCTTGTATTTGATGGACAAAAATATCCACCGATACAACTGATGTGGTAAATGACTAAGGCTAATTAGACTAACGTTTACAAAAATACACCTTAGCTTGAGCTAAAAGGACACCGTGGCCACGTTAGCAAAAGCCTGAAGACATTGTTCATCTAAGCCTTAGTCATTTATAATTCTTATTGATTAGGACTTATTTGCATCACACACATTTCTTGAGATCGATGCAGTACTTTTTCCTACTAATTTGTTTCTCTAAAATGTCATTTTCCTCACATTATGTGTCATATCATTTTGCTTGAACCGAAAATTTAATGGTGATTTTTTATCCCTTGAATAAAAAGTTGGTGGAAATTGTTTGGTCATTTGAAAAGTCAATGGTATTTTTATTTCATATGTCCAAAGTTGTATGGCCACAATTTGATATACCGACAAAAAACTTCTTAAACTTTAATTATGGATGACAAACCCTCCCCAATCTACATGGATCCATGACTTGGGGAGGGAGAAGTTGGACATGAGCATGTGCCTACTCCATATTTAACTAATGCACATGCAAATATCTGCAGGCCTTGATTATATGCAATTTGCTTACTCAAGACACCATAACAAAAAGATTGGTAAAATGGTAAGATAATTTAGCAAAGTATTCTGAAACTTTTGACAAGGACAATAGAATCAAAAAATAAATTATTAATATTTTCTATGGTCAAGTTTACGAGTGCCTCGTGCGTTGGTGATACTTATCAAGCATATTTAATAAAAATTTTGTAGGTGATGTGAATTGAGACCAACTTTGCTTTCTAACTTCAACAACTCTTGTATATGATTGACTTCTTTATTCATATGTTACTATCATGCAAATTATTCAATAGATAAAATGCATTTTTCCTTTAAAAAAAGGGAGGGGCTAATGTCTCGTTATCCCTTTGATGGTGCCATACTGTCACCATGGATGTTGTATATACGCATATTTCTAGGGCACAAAGATATAATACTTCTGCTTCCATTTTAGGTATATAAAGACATGTAAGCTTTAGCAAAATGATCTAGAGGCACATAAATAATAGCTAAAGGTCATAATTGGAGGATTCATTTGCCTCACTAAAGACATTTCTTATTCTATTTGACTCTAGAAACTTTCAAGACGAAAATCTATCTTGCTAAAGCAAATATTTTTTACTACAAAAGTCATTATTATTGTAGTGTGTAAGTTTTAGTCTTATCAAATCTCACTTCCTAAAAATAAAAAAGCTACCAGCTTTTACTCAAGAGACAAAAATACCCTAGCTTTTCAAATGATCCAAAAAGAAAGAAATCACAAGCTTTCATTTGATGGGCAAAAATATCCACCGATACAATCGATGTGGTAAATGGCAAGGCTAATTAGACTGATGTTTATAAAAATACACCTTATCTTGAGCTAAAAAGAGACCGTGGGCACATCAGCAAAAACCTAAAGACATTGTTTAATCTAAGCCTTAGTCATTTGTGATTCTTCTTGATTAGGACTTATTTGCATCACACACATTTTTTAGATTGATGCGGCACCTTTTCCTACTAATTTGTTTCTCTAAAATGTCATTTTTCTCATATCATGCGTCACATCATCTTGCTTGGACCGAGAATTTAATGGTGAGTTTTTATCTCTTGAATAAAAAGTTGGTAGAAATTGTTTGGTCATTTCAAAAGTCAATGGTATTTTTATTCTACATGCTGAAAGTTGTTTGGCCACAATTTGATATACTGATAATTAACTTTTTAAACTTTAATTGTGGACGACAAACCCTCCACAATCCACATGGATGCATGGGGAGGGGGGAGTTGGACATGAGCATGTGCCCACTCCATATTTAACTAATGCACATGTAGAAACCCATAGGCCTTGGTCATATGCAATTCGCTTGCTCATGACCCCATAACAAAAAGATTGGTAAATTGGTAAGATAATTGAGTAAAGTATTCCGAAACTTTCGACAAGGACAATAGAGTCAAAAAATAAATTATTAATATATTCTATGGTCAAGTTTACGAGTGCCTCATGCCTCTCAGTAGTACTTATCAAGCATATTTAGTGAAGGAACGTTTGATTTTCAAAAATTTATTGAAAACATACTCTTGTACATGTCAACCATACAATTTTATAGGTGATGTGAATTGAGACCAACTTTGCTTTCGAACTTCGACAATTCTTGTATATGATTGACTTCTTTATTCATGTGTTACTGTCAAGTGAATTATTTGATAGATAAAATGCAGTTTATCTTTTTTTTAAAAGGGAGGGGTTAATGTCTCGTTATCCCTTTGATGGTGCTATACTATCACCGTAGATGCATTATCTATACACATATATTTCTAGGGTGCAAATATATAATGTTACTCATAGAATAAGATCAAACATCAAATAATTGATTCGGGCAAGAGCACGTACCATATGCGGTTGGCTTATAACATGATGATTTGAAGTTTATGTATTCTCCATCGGACCATATAACATGTAATAAATTGATTATACATCCTTTCTATTTTGACAATATATTACCGTGAGACCCACCAAATCTAAGGTTCTCATAATTTATTTCTCTCATGACTCTCTTTAAAACCATAATCTCATGCCATTATCACAAAAACCCTTATTTTAAATCCCATAATTTAGATGCACTTTCCACCCTCTGGCCACTATCGGTAGCATCCGGGTCACCTTGGCATTGTGGTCGTGGACAGCCATAGCCGCAACTCCATATTTCTAAAATTAAGCTAATTAATAATTGTGTAGAAGATAGAAGCTTAAATGTGGAGTACGTCTATGAGAAATTTGAAGTGGTTAGTTTGAAATTGGTAATATTCATTTACCTCCAAACATCAATCATTCAACAAAAAGTAGAAAATTCACATGCTTGAAATTTTTTTTTTTTGGAGACAAATACTCCTGCTTCCATTTTAGTTATATAAAGACACATGTGTTGTAGAAAAATGATCTAGAGGCATATAAATAATAGTTAAAGATCAAAATTAGAGGAGTCATTTGTCTCATTAAAGACATTTCTTCTTTTATTTGACTCTGCAAACTTTCATCCTAGGGGTCGGACATGAGCATGCACCTACTCCATATGTAACTGTTACACGTGTAGAAACTTGCAGGCCATGATCATATGCAATTTGCTTCCTCGTGGCACCATAACAAAATGATTGATAAAATGGTAATATAATTTAGCAAAGTATTCCGAAACTTTTGCCTAGGACAATAGAGTCGAAAAATAAATTATTAATATTTTCTACGGTCAAGTTTATGAATGCCTCGTGCCTTGGCAGTACCCATCAAGCATACATAACAAAAGATTCGATTTTCAAAAATTTATTGAAAACATACTATTGTGCATGTAGACCATTCAATTTTATATATGATCGACTTATTTATTCATGTGTTACTATCATGCAAATTGTTCAATAGATAAAAATGCATTTTTCCTTTCAAAAAAAGGAGGGGCTAATGTCTCGTGATCCCTTTGATGGGCCATACTGTCGCCATAGATGCATTGTACATATGCATATTTCCAAGGCACAAACTCAGAAAATAGAATCAAACATCAAATAATTGATTTGAATAAGAGCACATACTTTATGCGGTTGGCTTATAACGCGATGATTTGAAATATGTGTATTCTCCTTAATATATCGGACCATATAATATGTCATAAATTGATTATACATCCTTTCAATTTTGATGATACATTACCTTGAGCTCCACAAAATCTAGAGTTCTCATAATTTATCTCTCTCACCGTTCTCTTTGAAGCCATAATCCCATGCCATCATCATGAAAACCCTAATTTTAAATTCCGTAATTTATGTGCACTTTTCACCCTCTAGCCACTACCGGTAGCATCTGTGTCACCTTGGCACCGCCGTTGTCGATAACCACAGTGGCAAGCCCATATTTGTTAAACTAAGTCGATTATAATTGTGTAGAATATAGAGGTTTAATTGTAGAGTGCGTCTATGAGTAATCTGATTTGATTAGTTCGAAATTGGTAAAATTCATTTACCTTCAAACATTAATCATTCAACAAACATGGGACAAGAACAATTGTACTTGGCAATTAGCAAAGCACATTCTTGTCAAACAGATCTTTAGATGGAAATTCACATGCCCAAAAATGTTTTTTAGAAGCAAATACTTCTGCTTCCATTTTAGTTATATAAAGACACATAAGCTTTAGAAAAATGATCTAGAGGTGCATAAATAATAGCTAAAGGTCATAATTAGAGGATTCATTTGCCTCACTAAAAACATTTCTTATTTTATTTGACTCTACAAACTTTTGAGACAAAAATCTGTCTTGCAAAAGCAAATATTGTTTACTACAAAAGTCATTATTGTTGTAGTATGAAAGTTTTGGTCTTATCAAATCTCACTTCCTAAAAATAAAAACACTACTGGTTTTTACTCAAGAGACAAAAATACCCTAGCCTTTCAAAGGATCCAAAAAAAAAGAAATTCCAAGCTTTTATTTGATGGGCAAAAATATCCACTGATACAATCGATGTGGTAAATGGCAAGGCTAATTAGACTAATGCTTATGAAAATACACCTTATCTTGAGCTAAAAAGAGACCGTGGGCACGTCAGCAAAACCCCAAAGACATTGTTTATCTAACCTTAGTCATTTATGATTCTTATCGATTAGGACTTATTTGCATCACACATATTTCTTGAGGTTGATGTGGCACTTTTACTTGCTAATTTGTTTCTCTAAAATGTCATTTTTCTCACATCATGTGTCACATCATTTTCTTGCTTGGTGAGTTTTTATCCTTTGAAAAAAATTTGGAAATTGTTTGGTCATTTGGTCAATAGTATTTGAATTCTACATGCCAAAAGTTTTTAACTATCGATAAATAACTTTTTAAACTTGACGGCAAACCCTCCATGGTCCACATGGATGCATGGTTAGAGGGTTGGACATGAGCATGCAACTATTGCATGTGTAGAAACTTGTAGGTCTTGATCACGTGCAAGTTGCTTGTTCATGGCACCATAGCAGAAAAGATTGGTACAATGGTGAAATAGCAAAAAGATTGGTAAAATGGATGCATGGCTTGGGGGGGAGGGGGAGGGATTTGAAAATGAGCATGTGCCTCCTCCATATTTAATCATTGCACATGCATAAACCTATAAGCCTTAATCATATGCAATTTACTTGCTTATGGCACCATAAAAAAAAAAAAAAAAAAAGACTGGTAAAATGATAAAATAATTGAGCAAAGAATTCCTAAACTTTCCACAAGGACAATAGAGTCAAAAAATAAATAATTAATATTTTATATGGTCAATTTTACGAGTGTCGAGTGGCTCGGTGGTAATATCAAGCATATTTAGCAAAGGAAGGTTTGATTTTTGAAATTCTTATGGTGAGAAAAATCGGTACCACTAAAAATTGGCTGTGGAGCCAAAAAAGAGTATAAAGGAGTTGTTGCGCTGCGAACCTTGAGCCTTCGCAACTTATTGTAATAGGTTCAAAAGACTCACTAATTAAAACTATGTCAAGGCTAGGGAATCCAACCTAAAACACCCCTCTTCTAGCCAACTCCTTGAATTTCACATTAAGGAAAGACTATTCTTCCTTTTTCACTTCTTGATAATTCTAAATTACTTACTCTTTTTTGTTTCATGTACATATCGACCGAAAAATCATTTAATTCGCCTTTTAACAAATGAAATGACTTTCTCTATTTCCATACGTATGTAGATTTGTCATGCAACACTTCTTCCTACATGTAATTAAAAGAGTTAATATCATGGAAAACCCCAAATTGATGCATTTGTGATCAATTTTTCCTCAAACTAACGTTTGGTCATAAAAAATCTCATATTGACACACTTCTGACAAATTCACACCAAACTAATTTGTAAGCTTACTAAAAATCTCAAATTGGTACACTCATCCTCTATTAACTTTCATCAAATTTTAAAGCTTATCTAGCAATAACTTAATTTATATGGCAAGTCCAGGTGAAAATTCATATTAGTTTGAGATAAATTTGTCATGCTTTTATCAATTTGAGGTTTTTAATGACCCAAAAATTAGTTTAAGATAAATTTATCACAAACGTACTAAGTTGAAATTTTTCACGGTGCTAATCCTAATTAAAAGATAAGCATGTTTAGAAGGCGAAAAGCTTAATTTTCTTTTCTATCCCCGTCGTTCATTCCTTGTTGACTTTTTGGAAATATAATAAGTGAAATTAGCAGCTCCTCTTGTGCCTAGATGTTCAAGGCGTGTTGGACTATAAAAACCGGTGCAGGGCCTTCAATCTCTCAGCGGAAATCAGTGCGGGCGCAACAGAGCAAGGCCAATGTTGCTGCGCACAGAGAAGCGAGCGACCGGGTGTAGCCGAAGAGAGAAACGACAGGCCCTCGCAAGAAGCTTCTCAAAGGCCATCATGGATTGTGGCACAAGCAGCTCTTTTTGTAGCTATTGTCCTTGGCGTTCCTCCTCCTTCAAGGTCTCCCTCTCCCGGTCACCAATCATTCCCATTTTTGTGCTTTTCCTCCTTGTCCCTTCTCCCTTCTTTTGTCAGGCTCGTTCGTTGGAAACCGCCACCTTCCGTGCCACGAATCAGACTTTCCAGCCCGGGGATGAGCTACAGAAGCTGAAGATGATAAGGGCTCATCTCAAGGACATCAATAAGCCTCCCCTCAAAACAATTCAGGCAAACTCCCTTTTAAGATCTTTGGCTCAAATCTTACCAAACATCAAACCTTTCCAATTAAAGAATATCCATTTGTCTCTTTTTGCTTTTGCTTTTAGAATTGCCTTTTATTCCCCTGAATTTGCTGTGTTTAATAGACCTTGGACATCAAACTGTCCACATCATCATGAGAAAAGAAAAATAATTTGGACCAGCGCTCCTGAATCCATCAATCGCATGCTGCACTAATAATATAACTAATTTCATCAGCTAAACTACATTTTCTTTCCCCTCATTCTTGTCTCTCTATTTCTTTTTTTTCTTTTCTTTGCCCTTATTTGTAGAGCCCTGATAGAGATATGATAGACTGCATTCTATCTCACCAGCAACCAGCCTTTGATCATCCTCTATTAAAGGGACAAAAGCCATTGGTATCACCCAATTTCTTTGACCTATGACAAGAAAATCAATTCTATGACTTTTGAAGCCCTTAATTTTTACCTTTCTTCTTTCTTTCTTTCTTTTTTTTTTCTAACGAAATTCGCAGGATCCGCCAAAGATGCCGAAAGGGTATAATTCGACTACTGTGGCCATGGAGATTCTTCAATCGTGGAGAATGTCAGGCGAGGCATGCCCAGAAGGGATGGTGCCGATACGGAGGACGAATGAAGCAGACGTGTTGAGGGCTTCTTCAATTCAAACGTTTGGGAAGAAAGTGAGAAGTCTTGCCCTCGCAGACACTTCAGATAATTCTCATGAGGTAAAGAGGAGAGACCTTGCCATTGAAGTTGAGCAAAGATTTGTACATCTTAAGCATTTTGTTTATTTTCTGAGTAATTTAAAAGAAATCATAACAATTTCATTTCAAGTTGAAAAATTATTATTATCTAAGTTTAAATAAATTTTAGGGATAAGTTTACTAGAAGTTCCTACAACTTGTTAAGAAATGTAATTGAGTTCTAAAACTTTAAAAAAAAATATAATCAAATTCGAAACTTATCAAGAGAGTGCAATCAAATCCAGAATATTCAAAAAGTGTCATTGATAAAAGGACTTGATTTGAACAATTTGATAAGATTCGGAACTCTATTGCACTTTTTAAAAGCTTTAGAATTCGATTATACTTTCGTGATAAATTTTAAGATTTAATTGCACTTTTTTAAAGTTTTAGGCTTAAAATGCACTTTGTTGAAAAATTTTAGGATTTCGAATGTATTTATCCCTAAACTTTATATCTGAAAATAAGTCTCTCCGCCTATTTTTGTCTCAAAAGTAGAGGAGAAAATTCAGACATAATTATCTCTTTGTTCCCTTCTTCCTTATGTTGGTGTTCAGTCTCGCTGCTTCTTTCCCTTTTTTTTTTTTTCTTTTCATTTTTTTAGTTGGTCAAATTTAGCTTCAAGAAAAAGTCATAGCATGAAGACAGGAAACTATTTTTTTTTTTTTTTCGGCTTGTACCGTTCAGATTGGTTTTTAATTTTGCCATTATGTTTGCTTGCGCTTTCCTCCAATTTTTGTGGGGTATTTATTATCAAGCAAGCGAAACATATTCATTCACTTTGTATCAAAAACATCTTCCCCAGTTTTTCATTTTAAAAAAAAAAAGGAAAAACATATGGTACATGTTATTTTTGAACTCAATCAAGCCAAAGTGGATTTACCAACTCAATGTTTATTAAATTTAGAAATTCCTCAGTAGATTGTCCTCTATTATGCATATGTGCCAATTTTCCACAGTGGCAAGTGTAGTGGGAATCTTACACAATTTCGCCATAAGACAATTACCGGTATTCAATTTCAATGTCAGATCATAAAAAGTCGCCTCCTTTTATTCTTTTAAATTTATATTATAAATTGTGTTTTTCTTGTGTAATGGTTGATTTAATTTATTATTATATATATATATATATATATATATATTTTCATGCAGTATGCGGTAGTGTATGTGGATCAAGATCAATACTATGGAGCCCAAGCAACCATAAATGTGTGGCAACCATATGTGGATGGACAAAGGGAAATGAGCCTCGCCCAGTTGTGGGTCAGCGCCGGCACTCAGGGCGTTGACCTTAACACCATTGAAGTTGGCTGGCAGGTACTGTTTCATCTTTTTCTTCTCTTCCTTTTTTCCCCCAAAAAAAGTTTTAATTTTTTTATGCATTTCCTAATAGATAATTAGCTTTGACCAGCCCTCCTGGTCTCGTCCCCCTTTTCGGCTACAAAATAAATTTAGGGTTGAAATTATTTTTCTTTTCTTAAATGGAAAATCACTCTCAATGTTTGGCTAATTTTGAGTTGACAGATTTTGAATTTTTTTTCCACCAGAAGTTGGGTTTTTTAATCAAGTCATCGTCTTTCTTTCTTTGGTAGGGGATAGTGCCAAATTCAAATATACTTAGCCAATCTAAAATATATACTAATGTGTTTTCATAACAAAGTGCCAAAAACTTGAAATAGAAACTACAATATTATCTGCCTCTATCAAGGTTGGGGAAATTAAGGAAAGCAAAGGGTTGTCATAATTGGATGGTCCAAACCAAGAAGCAAAAAATTTATGTCTATGTTCAGCAAAATCATTGAAAATTCTATGTTTCTTGGGTCAATTTATTGTGGCGTGCAATTATCATGTAGTTGGCAAGTCACAGACTATATAACATAAACACATTAAAGACCAAATTTAGTTTCCCAACTGATTGCATTAATGGTTAGTTGACAATGTTGCCAAGTCTTTTCAGCCATGTTTACAGCATGTGTGGAATGGGATTACTAATTAGAGAATAAATTATTTTTATTTTCTTCAGGTTTATCCAGGAATGTATGGGGACAACACTACGAGGCTCTTCATTTATTGGACTGTAAGTAACAAAATAAAATAAAATAATATTTCTAGATATAGTTTTTTTAAAATCATGAGATTAATGTTTTTTGCAACTTTGATTGCATGCAGACTGATGACTACAACGAAACAGGATGTTACAACTTGATGTGCCCAGGATTTGTCCAAACCGACAATGGGTTTGCAATTGGGTCACCACTTGAGCCCATGTCCACCTACGATGGCGCTCAAATTGATATAACCTTGCTAGTTTGGAAGGTAATAGTTAATTTAGAGCCCCACTTTTTCTGCTTAATTAGAAAAAAAAAAAAAAGATTCAAAGTCCATGCCTATGCATACATGTTCACATTTGTTTTTTTTTTTTTTTCTTTAATGAATCACCCATCATCCAAAACCTACTCAAAATTGAATGAAAAGGATGTAATTCTTGTTGCCAAAAAGTAGAATAAAAATAACCCTACTCATAACAGAGAAAAAACTACTTTCCACTTCACGATAAATTACAAAATTAGAATTGTCGTAATGCTCGTAATGCTCAAATTGATATAAAATGATCTCGAGGCTGGCATCTTTGATGTCATGCGATCCTTGAATTAAGTAGCTTGTGTACGTTATTTTTGTAAAATCACACTTCGGATGTTAATTAGGCACTAAAATACCAATTGTCGGAATATACCAATATTGAGGGCAATATTCTTTGTTTTTGTGGCAATAAACTTAAAATGGAAGCTTTAAACTTAAAATGGAAGTGTACAAACAACCAAGAATTACTAAGTATAGAGTGGGTGAGGGCTACGGTTTTTCAGAGGGAAACACCAGGGAGTGCTTTATCTGTCAGGCCTACTGGCAGTTTTTGCCGTTATTTGGCGATGCTTGCATCACTTTTTTTTTTTTTTTTTTTTGGACGAAAATGCTTGCATCACTTGGCTGTAACAAAAAGGCAACGAAAGAGGGTATTCATCCTTAAACTTGGATCATCTGATGTCAACGCCACATGAGCTGACGGCAGAGATTTAGAGGAGGCCCACCTTTGCGAATGACAATGGACAGAAGTTGTCGGTCTTAGAAGCTAACAAAAACTTGGACCATCTGATGTCAACGCCATTTGCCTCAATCAAACGTGAAAATAAATCGTCGTAGAGGCTCCAAAAGGTGTTGAATTTAGGTGGGAAAAAAGAGTAAAAATTACCCTCTAAAATTAAAAATAAAATAAAATAAGATTGATGGTCACCCAACAAAGACTTATAGCTACTGCTTTGAAATATGTGTTCACGAGTACGCTGGAAATATGGAACAATGACTCTGATTGCCTTGTTGCTTTGTGCTCCAAGATTTCTCCCCACTTTTTCCTCTTTTTTTTAATCACTTTGGCTTGCTTTGATACCGATTTTGAGGAAAATGCAACTTTATTCTCTAACTTGTCATAGAGTATCAGTAAATGGAATTCTCACAATTTATTCGACAAATTCAAGGTTTTGAACAGTGTTTTAAAAATTGGATACTGTATTGTCATTCACCAAATGGATACGAGGATAGGAAAAAGTTGATTTATTTTTAGGTGATTGTAATGATCATTTGCTTTTATTATGTTCTTCTTGTTTACTCTTGATTTTGTTTAATAAACACATCTCTGATTTTTAGAAATAGAAATTCCATATATTTAAAGTCATTTGAAGTAATGTGTGAATTTTTCTATGGTTTCGTCTTGAAAAACAAAAGAAGGATCTCTTTGTTTTGATAGGGAAGTAATAAAGACATTTCTAAATTGTTTTAAGTTGATTTGATGGACCACAATGTACGTGGACTTCCGTTTATGAGCATTGATTCATTTGTATGCAACAAGGCACTTGAAATGAAGAAATTATTAGGCGAATCCAGTGCATACACTAAAATTCTTTGTAATTTTTAAATTTAAGGGGTTTGGAAAAGTTGATGAGACCCACTTAATAAAACGACATCCTCGTCCGGTCCATTGAAATATCTGCATGAAAAGAGAGTTTGGTGAGTGTGAGCTTGATTGCCTTAGACATCAAGTACTCATATGGTCCTTCATTCTCACCTTGCATAGGAACTGGATACCGGGAATTGGTGGCTCTTATTGGAACCAAACATCTTTCTCGGGTACTGGCCATCGGTCCTGTTCACTCACCTCGATGACCACGCGAGCGAGGTAAATTTCGGCGGGGAGATCGTGAACACGGGCCCCATGGGCAGCCAGACGAGCACCCAGATGGGGAGCGGGCATTTCGCCGACGAAGGGTACAGAAAAGCCGCCTATTTTAAGCAATTGCAAGTCGTGAATGGGAACAACGAACTCCTCCCTGTGCAAAACGCCGAGACCGTGGTGAGTAACCCAGATTGCTACGACCTCGAAGGAGGGAACGATCCAAATTGGGGGTCCTCTTTCTTCTATGGAGGACCCGGAAGGTCTGGGACGTGTCCCTAAAAAGTTGGGGTTGTGGGTAAAACCAAGGAAGAAAAAGGAAATAAAAAAAAGGTGGGAATAATTTCAGCTATTCATTAAAATGAATGGGTCTTTCCTTTATTTTAAAATTTCGATATTTCAATCGACGGGTGATCTACCTACATCGCCTTTAAGGGGCTGATGATGTGTACTTGAAAAATAAAGTAATGAATAAATTGTTGTTTTGTGTGGGTTTTTTTCTCTACGATTTGTGATGTTTCATCAATGCATAAGGGAAAAAAACTACACAAAGAATCCTTAAAAATACACACCGGACATCTAAAACGATGAAATTCAAATTCAAAATCTATGGAAGAAAAAATCAAACTGTATAATTTAGCCAACTTCGAGGGGACCGTAGAAAATGTTCATGAAGAAATTGCAAATCCAAGTACATATGAAACTGCCAAATGTGATTATGGCGTGAGGCCAGCGACTCAACCATGAAGAGGCATGTCTTGGGGAACAACCATGATTAGTCTCACCTTGAGAAGATCAAAAATTTAAAAAAAAATTAATTAATTTTCCTCAAATGGTGCCCCAAGACAAATTTCCAATTTTTGCAATGCATGTGGAGAGAATTTGTTGACTTGACGAGCAGTTTAACACGAGCCTCGATTTCTTCGTCGATGTTATCATCACTAACAAACCTAGAGAACTTCCTCATGGCCAGGCGGTGTGCTTTCCGCTCGTCGAGTTTCAAGTTCAACTTAGGATTAGACTTTGGAGGGGCTCCTTGGAACTGGGCTGCTAAATAGAAGTCGACCCAGTATGATTTGAAAGTCCCTTAAGAAGATTGCGCGATGCTCGACAAGAGCGGTCGTGTCTATTGAAGTAGCAAATCAGAAGGGGAAAAAATCAGAATATCCGCGGAGCAGAATCTTCTATAAATCAATATGAAGATAATTCTACCCTGTAGATATTCTGATTTTGTAGAAGATTCTGCCTGCAGATATTCTATTTTTTTTCCCTTGTAACTTATACTCTATTACGCCCTGCAAGAGGCAAGGGCAAAAGTCTGAGAGTGAGTGTAGGATAGGTATAGAGTAGGACTGATAAAAAAAAAAATTATACTCTATTTGATTGTCATCTTCATACTAATTTGTAGAAAATTTTGCATGACACATATTCTGATTTTTTCCTTTCTGATTTGCTACTTCAATAATATCAATATCGGAGGAGTCCAGCTTTGCTCCACGAATGAATTGGTTCAGCCTACGAACATTAAGAAGGATTCCAACTGCATGGTCATTAACCACACCAAGCAATCTCGCTTACAACTGCATGGTCATTAACCACACCAAGCAATCTCACATCTAAAAAATCGAGCTTCAAAAACTGTGAAATCCTTCTTTTGTGGACTTCTCGAAGGAGGTTGCCGGGAGAGGAGCAGACATCCAGGTGGAATTCCTCTAGAGTCTGATCTCGAAATCAGAGGCCAACGACGCCACTGCGTATTGAGGCGATTCGATTGCATGATCAGAAGGGATTATTGTCAATAAACACAAGAACAAAGCCAACATGCTTGAGGATCTCTTCATTGTTGTTTTGGTACGAGTTGCGAAAGTGCCTTTGCTTGGTCCCTCTTATAACCGAAATCTTCAACACCAAAATGAGAGCCCAAAAATCAATATTACATATCTTTTTCCAAAGTTTTGAACCGGGTTTTGTTTAAATACTAGATACGAGAGATCACGCGCTTCTATTTGCCTGGTGGTGGTTGGCCGTGCGGTGCTTATGCATGGCCAGTGTTTTCTTTGCAGGGCTATATTTTTCTGCATCCCTAATTGGTGGAAACTACCTCTTATTATACTTATGATTGGAGGATCAATAGTTACTGACATTACTCACATACAAATTTAACTATATATAAATATAAATGAGGTTTTCCTTCGTAACTAACCAATTGAAAGTTTTATTGAAAGAAGTCTCCTGCGCTCAAAAATAGAGGGAATCATAATCTTTTTATGAATCGAAAAACCTCCCCCGATTTATCATGATAATGGCGTTGTAACAGTTCTCGTATCTAGAGAATAATAAAACGTGTGACGACACCAATTTTCGTTAGCACTAAACTAATTATCAAAATAATTATTATTGATATTAACGTGTGAAAGAACTCAATCATGTAAATTCCTCTTGATACACGTGACATCGCTTCAATATTGACCATGCAAACATTTCTTTCCCATCCTCAATCACATAAGCAAAAGGCCGGTCTGCCTAAATATTGTGTAAGTGTGTGAGAACCAGAAATATAATTGTAAACTAATATCCACTAATTCAAATTAGGGGTGTGCATGGTCCGGGCGAGCGGTTCCAAACCTAGAACTGGGAACCGCCCGCTAAGGACCGGTTTCGAAAAATTGGAACCGAGATCCATCCGGAATCAGACCACTGGTCTGATCCGGTCATCGGGTGGATCAATGTGACACGAAACGATTTTGATTTTCAACATAAAACGATTACGTGATATCAAAGCAAGCCAAAGAAAGAAAAACCAAATTTAAGTACATGGAGATGCGGACGGCAGGAGAAGTAAACGCAGCGAATTTACAAATACGATTTGCACATGCAGAGCGCTGTGCCGAGTGATGTCTACATACATGTATCTTCTTGAAATAATAGACTTAACGCAGATGAAGATTACTACTTGGGAGTTGACTCAGAGCGGTCCTCGAGCTGTCATTCCTTCATGGAACAGACCTGGAATGGAGTGGACCAAAGCAGGGGGCGGACAGCAGAGGCGGAGGAGCAACGGCTGTGGTGGGTGACGGCCGGCGCAAGGGGGCAGACAGCAGTGGCGGAGGAGCGGCGGCGGCGTCGTCGTCGATGCTCGGGGAGGAATCAAAATGGTGATAGAATTAGGAGGAACTAAGGAAGAGACAGAGAGAACCAAAGATGAAGAGAGTGAAATGAGATCTAGGGTTTTTTTAGTAATTTTTTTTTATATTAAAACGGTTCCGGTTCGGTTTGGGTGGGTGGGCGGGCGGATCCGCCCATGGAATCGGAACCGGACCGGTTCCCTCAAGAACCACTAATTTCGGGTGGTTCCGATCCGGTTCGAATGGTTTGGGCGGTTCCCGGGTATTTTGCATACCCCTAATTCAAATTGTCATATATCACCTTTTTCTGGCTAGACGAAGACAACCGATATCATCGGTCAAAGATTCAATCAACATAAATATATCACCTTTTTAAATGAATAAAGGATCTAAGTGCTCACTTTCGATGTTGCAAAACTGGTGGAATTCGGAATGGAGGAAGTGGCCGGTGAAGCACAAACACTCTTTAGAAAGCTTCGTATCGTGTTCGATATTCCGACACATATTCGACACGTTTCGATACACAATTAACAAGATCGAAAAATCCAACACGTGGTCAATTTTCTTGACACGCTCTGACATGCGAATCTAAAATTCCGACACGCAATTCCCACCCATACATGAACATTCGAGAAATTCCAAAGGCTTCCGCCATGCGCCACGGTAGAGGAGGTGGTGGTTGGTGTTGTCGAGGGAGGTGGAGGTCTCGCATGGCGGCCGCGCTCAACGGTGAGTCCCCACCCAACGCCTTCGCCACTGCAGATCCGATCAGGACGGATAGATCTGCAACAGCCAATGGCAACGACGGGGAAGATGGAGCCCAATCACAACCGTATCTCGACCTCGCTTGTTCGGGCCATGGACGAGTCGGCCGTGGCCAAAAGCCTCCAGATCTGGAAGTCCGCCATCGGAATCTCGACCTCCCCTATCGCGGCCATGGCAAAATTCACGAATGGCATCGCCTGCTTTCACTTGTGGCCGCCGTCGCGTTCCTTGACCGTTGAAATCCACAGCTGTTTGTTGAGGGCAAGCTTCTTGGTCTGGAAGACTGAAGCCGCCGACGACGAAGAGAGGGAAAGAAGCCCAGGAAGAGGGCGAGAGAGATGGTGGTCAGAGTAGATTTTTAATTTTTAATTTTTTTATTAATCATTGACTAATATATTATTACATCAATTCTTTTCAAAAGAAAATGTATTTTTTGTTTTTGTTTTGTTCAGCATATGATATGAGAACGTGTACTTGAATGAATTGCCAAAAGGGGCGCGGTAGCCAAGGCGGGATAAAGGGCTCATAAGTTCATTTTTGGGTTTATTTATTTATTTGGAAATTTAAATTAAATTAATTAAAAATAATAATTTATTAAATATATGTAAAAATATTTATTTAATATATAACGTGTCATAACGTGTTGGAATTCTTTGTTTTTTGAGAAATGACGTGTCGCGTGTCCGTGTCACTACTACTAAGGTGGTCACGGTATTCCGATGGAAAGATTATATACATATTCTCCAAAATAATCTACCAACAATTTTTTTTTTTGTTAGAAATATAGTTCTCATTTCTTAATATAAAAAATGAGCATACACATAAGTAGATGTTTAACAAATTAGAGCCCAAAGGGTTTGAAGGGAACATAAAGTTCAATTCAAATGAAGGCTTCCTTACGTTAGATTTTGTCTACTCAATCCACCAACTTATTTGCTTCTTAATTACAATGGGTCGCTCTAAAATCCAAATAAAAACTATCTAAAATCTAAATAAAACTAAGTTGGGCATGGGCTTCCTTGATAAGCAAGCTCACCTTCCAAGAAGCTTCTTCTTCGTCGGATAAGCTATTTATCATATCAAACTGATATGAGTTCAATTCAAAAGAAGTACATGAGCATGATTCAAAGAATTTTAGAGTGTCCAACAAAGTCAAGGAGTAACATTTCGGTTTCTAACCCATGAGAAATGTCTATAAGTTTGGTGTGCCAATAATTAGAATTGGTCATGGATCGTTTAGAGGATCAACCATGGGCCGATTAGCCCGACTAGAAGGGAGGCAAAAGATTGGCCATGGATTGATTAATGGATCAATCATGAACTGATCCATTGCAAATCGACTCGAGCCATTTGATCGTAGAACGGCTGCTCGACCATAAGGGTTAGTCGTTGGATGGTCACGTATCACCATGAATCAATAGATGATCATGGATCGATCCAGAGCAATCATGTTCTAGTCGCCGGTGATTCCGCTTAGTCATATACCGATGGTGGATGATCATGAGTTGATGCGGTGCGACTGTGCGTTAGTCACAGATCAATTGCACCCACGTAGCCACATAACAACCGAGAGCCGACCATGGACGAGGTATGCTTAGCCATGGGCTAGTCGTGGACTGGCCATAAACCCCTTTTGAAGTATCTTGGATCCAACTAGGAACCTTGTTGTGTGCTAGGTTTTTATGCCCAGGCCTATCCCAAGCTCCAAGTCAGCCACGGACCTGGTATGCTTGGCCAAGGGCCAGCCATTGAGCCCATGTCGTAAGTCACTAACTTAGTTAAAATAGGCAATTTTGCCTATGACAACCACACTAAGAGTGGCTTTACCACGAACCTCAAGTATGTCGAAATTGTCTTAAGAGAATGTATACAAAAAGCCATTGCCTTTGCACTTTCAATGGCTTATTTCTCATGGTTACCATATTCTATGGAAATGGACAAAATAGAACTTTCTAGAAGATCCTAGGTTCTTCTTGAAGAAGGATGACTCACCAATTTAGATAAATATTTCTAGATTTGATAATGATTACTAGAGATTCGTCTTGGGAATTAAGTAGGGACTCTTGGACAAATGGACCAATCAAGAGAAGACATAATAGAAGATTATAAAATGACTCATCATATGCAAGGATGTGTCACCCCGCTTAGATGTCCCTTGAAGATTTGTTAATGATGACTTAAGATTTTTCTTGAGGAATAAGCAAAGTATTCAAGAACTTAAGTGGACCAATTAGAAGAGAACTTGGTGGGATATTCTTGGAAAACCAAAACATAGAAAGAAAGTTCTTTAATTTAGCCACGTGCTAAATATCCAAACCTCATAATGAGAATGATTAGTCATTGGCTTGCCCCCTTACAAACTATGGGAATCGAAACATATACATGAATGAATCATCTCCAACCCAATCCCCTAAAAAGGTAAGGATTCAAATATCTCATCTCCTCATTCTTTCGTGGGAAGAATAGACATCATAGCAAATCCCGGTGGTTTTCACTCTACATCATTATGAGTTTATTTATTATTATTTTTTTAAAGTTTATGTATCCACTTATTCGCTTATTAATTTCTTATTTCCAATTTTATTTTTATACGGAGGTATATTTGTTGTTAAATTAAAATTTTCAATATCACCTTATTTACTAGTTTCATGTTTATCTCGGATGAAATTGGGAAATTAAATTTTGAATGCAAATAAATATATGATTATATTAATTCTCGTGGCTTGCTGCATTTTTTTATTGGGCTAATTTGATTCATAAATGTCTTTTTAGTCCTTATAATATATATGAAAACAGAGAAAGAGAGACTGAAATCGGAAAAACCCTAAAACATCTGCATCTCGGCCTTCATTCCCTACCGTGCCGTACGGACGCCGCCTGAATCTCTGTGTCTCCGCCTCTACGGTCGGCGAGTCGCCACCGTCGACGATCACTTCCCGTCGCCAGCCCCAGCTCACCTTCGGGTCCTTGTCATCGGTAGCTCTCCATCATCTCAAGGTGGGTCTCTCTCTCTCTATGCGTGTGTGGAATCGCTGGACTGCGCTAATCTTGAAATTTATGGTCGTGCGTGTTGAGGGGAGCTGCCTATGCCAGTGCTTCATTGCGTAATCGACCTATTTTCAGATTCTTATACTTCTGTGACCATGTAACTAGAAAAAAAATCTTACCGTTGCGATGCGTATTGAGGGAGATAGTTGCAGTGCTGGCGAGGCGTTGGATTGACCGGCGCTAGGATGGAGGGAAGAAGGAGAAGAGAGGGAGAAGAGAGGGAGAATTGAGAGAGAATTGGGTCGATGTCGTAATGGATGTGGATTGACTGAAGAGGAGAAGTCAATAAAAATAGACAGGAAGGACAAAAGATGGTATCGAAGGTAAAAGATTGAAATAAGAAAGCAAAAAGGTAAGTTTTACTGAAAATGACTCTTCCGTCTGATGATCTGAGTGAGGAAGATAATAGAAAGGATGAATCGGGATTATTTATTTATTTATTTTGTATTATATAAAAAGATTCATGATTATCTATAATGGTTATTAAATCAACTTTCCTCCCAAATTTATCTAATCCTTGAAAAAATATGTTGGATGGAATCTAATCCAACCTAATATAATCTCCAAGAGCCCACATGAAACATCCATTTCTTTCCTCCCAAATTTATCTAGCCCTTGAAAAAATATGTTGGATGGAATCTAATCCAACCTAATATACTCTCCAAGAGTCCACATGAAACATCCATTTAGATCTTACCAAGCAACCATAATTTGGCCAAGAAAAGTTCATGTGTAGCTCGTCTCTGGCCTGTTTGGTTCAGCATTCCCAATAGACTTTCAGCCCCGAAAGCTCCTTGGGAAAAATCTCCCTCCCCCTTGTGAGCGTAAAAAATTCTCTAAAAGAGAACTTTTGCAAAAGGCCTTTTGCAAGGATTGATCTCGATTGTTCACTCACTTGCCTAAATAAAAGAGAGAAGTTTTTGCAGAAGATATTTTATTTTATTGAATTTGCTTGAGTGGTTATAAATAAGCTCCCCTTTTATACAAGAAGTCTCTCATTACAACCGTTGATCGACTCTCGATTCAATGGACAAAATTATATCACCCCTCCTACAAACTACTGACATTCTAGAACTCGGTATAATTACCACTTTGCCTATCCCTAGGAATGTTCTAGAAACTCTAGGGTGGTCAAGTAAGATTTAAAATAGAATATAATTTATCATATCTTACATTTCTTTGATTACTCAAAATAAAATAAAATCAGATACAAGAGGGATATAGATCGGATAAAATTATCCTAGATGGGATAAAAATGGATAGGATTTTTAATATTCATAATAAGAAAGTTTTTTTTCATAAAATAAATTTCTTAAATTAACAAATTAAAATTATATTTTGATATAAATAATATTTGGATTCTAATATAAGAAATTCAAAATAACAAAAAAAATTAGTTATTTAATTTAATCTTATTTTTATTGATATATTTGAATTTAATTATATCTTACAATATAAATTCAATATATAGATTTATATCTTTCAATTACTCCATTGATTGCCCCCCAATCAAGATGGTGGATAACTACTCTCCCAAACTACAATCTACCTTATTAAATGTAAGAGTACAATCTACCCACTAAATACAATAAATACCTTGGAAACAAATATACATTTCCCATAAGTATTTTACAATCCTCATGAAAACCTTGGAGCCCAATACACTTCACGTCTTGTCGATCATCTAGGCCACAACATCAGTCGGTTGGGTCTTGAATCCTCCAGTTTGTGACACTAGTATTTAAGTGGAGTTGTGGCGATGGGCTCGCTAACTTTGGATATTCGTTTTTCGGAGATGCGGAGTAACTGTAGTTCGATCGGAATTTTTTGTAGCAGATGCGAGAGCATCTTATAATAGCGTCCAACTAAGCACACTCGTACACATGAAAATGCCAAGTCAGCTCTTGTTTTCACCGTCCAAATCAAATAAGGTTGGAGCCTAGGCACCGTATCAGAAAGAGAAGAGATTTCCAAATAGTCAGCTCCATTTCATACCATATCTTCACCTGGGGAAGTTACTGCCTTTTGAAAGGTATCTTAGATTCGCGACCCCCAAAAAAGAAGAAAGAAGAAAGGTATTTTAGATACGTATTGCCTATTTTTCTTTTCTGAAACAATTTATGATTTTCATCAGCTCTTCGAATTCCCTCAGTAATTGTGAAAATATTTAAATAGGGTTTCGACATTTCAACTCTCATTTCCATTATTGAAATTACTTTATTAGGATTATTTAGTTAAAGAGTCTAGAAATAGACAATTTGTGAAAATTTCAATTCCAATTTTGAATCTGAAACTGAGTACACCCGTATTTCTTACCAATAATTTTCCTCTCGTATCTTGAACTTTAGTTAAATCTACATCATGAACTTTTTATGTTCAAAGTTTGTGTATCCACTTTTATTCGTATATTAATTTCAATCGAAAAGTGAATAATTCATTTCCAAATTTACATTTACAGAGGTATATTTTTTTGTTAATTAAAATTTTCGATATCATCCTCTATATTACTTTCATGTTTATTTTGGCTGAAATTGGGAAATTAAATTTTAAATGCAAATACGCATAAAATTATATTAATGTTCTTGTTGCATTTTTTTTAATGGGCTAATTTTACACATAAATGTCATTTTACTCCTTATAATATTTGAAAAGAGGAAAAAAAACTTAAAAAAGGACTGAAATTGGAAAAACCCTAAAACACCTTTTCCGCACCATACGGACCTGAATCTCTCTGTCTCCGCCTCTCTCGTTTTCTACGGTCGTCCTCCGTGGCCGCCGCCGCCGCCGCCGCCGCTCCTCACTTCCCGTCGCCCGGCCCAGCTCGCCTCCGAATCTCGCCATCAGTAGCTCTCCATCATCTCGAGGTGATTCTCTCTGTGCGTCTGTAACCGCGGGGTCTGCGTCTGGAATCGCGGGGTTGCGTTCGCTTTTTCATCCAGATTTTGTTTCGCCTGAGTTGCAGTGTTGGCGAAAGGTTGGATCGAAACTCGGGGTGCCTGGCGCGAGGATGGGAGGGAAGAAGGAGAAGAGAGGGAGAAGAGAGGAGGATCGGGTCGGTGTCGGTGTCGCGATGGGTGTGGATCGCCGTGAGGTCGACGCGGGCGGTGGAGTCGAGAATGGTGTTGATAAGGTCGATCGAGATGAGAAGGAGGGTAAGACGAAAAGGGAGGTTCTTGGCGATGGGAGTGAGTTTGTAGCGGAAAATGGGAAGGGTTCCGTTGGTGATGAGAACGAAGGGGTTCGCAGCGAGAAGAAGAAAAAGAAGAGGAAGCGAGAAGTAGGCCGGGACGAGAAGGAACTTGAGAATGCGGTGAAGAAGGGAAGTACGCTTAGCGAGGGCAATGAAAGCGGCGGAGGTAAGAGTGTCTCAGAGGTCCCCCAGATTGTCGAAGATGGAGATGGGCACACGCATGATGGTGACTTGGAAAACATGGAAGACAGACTGCAAATCCAAACAAAGAAGAAAAAGGATAAGAAGCACAAAGATTTTAAGGATATGGATGACGTAGATGCTGCTTTCTCAGCAACTAAGCATTTTGCAGACGACAGACATGAGGCGGGTGTTCAGGAGCAGAACAAGTCTTTGTGCAAGAACATCGAGGAAATAAAAGATACAGATGAAGGCAGTATAAAGAAGAAAAAGAAGAAAAAGGGGAGGAGGGATACTGATCCTGTGGGGGATAACCAAAAGGAGGAGGAAGCAAGTAGATCTTCTGATGTGGAGATAGCAAAAAAGGATATTCGTGAGAAGGAGAGGAGCAAGAGAAAGAAAAAGAAACGGATTGAGGAACAGGGTCATGTAGCAAGTGGAAATCTTGATAAGGAGTACATGGAATCTGAAGCTGATGCTCGTTTTACGAATGACAATATGGAGAGTGAAGAGAAGAAGCCAATAAAAGATAGGAAGCGCAAGAAGGACAAGGCTGCTAAAGATGGTATTGAAGGAAAAGATCGAAAAAAGAAATCAAAGAGAGTAAGTTTTGCTGAAAATGTTGAGGTTTTTCCTCCCTCAGATGGTCCGAGCGAGGAACATAATAGTAAGGATGGAAACCTTGTGCGGGGTAAGAAATTCTCGAAAGAAGAAGATGAGCTAGTCAAAGAAGCTGTTTACAATTATATAGAAGCTCATAACTTAGGTGAAGATGGCTTGAAGATGGTACTCAACTGTGGAAGCCATCCTGAAGCCAGAAATTGTTGGAAGGAAATAGGCGCATATTTACCTTGGAGGCCTAATGAAAGTGTATATCATCGTGCTCATCTGCTATTTGAAAGAAGTGAGAATCGTACCTGGACCCCTGAAGAATGCGAGCTTGTTCGCAAGTTTCATGAGCAACATGGGTCAAATTGGAGGACGTTGGCTGATGCTCTTGGTAGACACAGGTTTCATGTGAAGGATACCTGGCGAAGAATAAAACTTCCTTATAAGAAAGGACCTTGGTCCCAGGATGAGTACCAGCAACTATTTGATCTAGTAAACATGGACCTACGAATGAAAGCCGCAGAGGAGAGAAAGTCAAAGCATGGCATGCTTCTTGACAATATTGCCTGGGGGGCTATAAGTGACAATTTGGGCTCTCGCAATCATGCTGTTTGTTGTGAGAAGTGGTACAAGCAATTAACATCTCCTATGGTAGCCGAAGGCACTTGGGCAGATACCGATGACTATCGGTTGCTCAATGCTCTTGTTGATCTGGATGCTTGCACAATTGAAGATGTCGACTGGGACGAACTCATTGAGAATAGATCTGGGGATTTATGTCAAAAGCGGTGGAACCAAATGGTCAAACACATTGGCAGTTACTGGAGCAAGTCATTTCCTGAGCAGGTGGAAATTCTTTCAGAACGATATTGCCCTGATATGCTGGAAGCAAGGGAGATTTACGCTAACAAGCCTAAAGTTTTGTGACACCAACTTCCTTCATGTGAGAAAAAGCATTTTGAGCATTTCAAAGCCACATGGTTATGAAGTTCATCTTCTTAGCAGCATAGGGTGTTACATTCTCTCCCTTCTGAATGTATTTTGCTTCAGGTATCCTTATCCTTATATTGAGATGAATTTTGCTTAGAGTAATGTAAATTATATGTTATATTCGAGTTTTGTTTTTGTCTCGCCACAGGAGGCAGAAAACTGAAGGTGTTCAATATAAATCAATGCGTTGAGAATGGAGGGAAACCATTATAAGATGATTGTTCTGCCATTTTGCAATATGTTTTCTTGTCTGGTACATTCTTGCGTAGGCTCTAACCTTCCTTCAACTAATTGAACCAAATTTTCACTTCATTGGAACATCTCACTTGCATTAGTCATTTTGTTTCTTTCTAAGTTTGCTACCCAGAGCATAGAATGAAAAAGCACAGCAGGTCGTGTGGTAAAATAGCAGATGTCGCTAGCAGTTTCCATTCATCGATTAGATCAAAGTTATCTTTAAATTTGTTCCCTTAGTTTTCAAACTTTACAAATCAATTTCCACTGAAGTCTATGGTCAGGGAACTTCTGACAATGTGAAGTGGGTCATTTGTAGTTTGGAATCTGCTTCAGTTATATAGTCGCTTAATGATTTCTATTCCTTGCTTGAGTGAATGCATATGGTTGTTAGCTGTTCAGATGGCAAAGATGGTGAGACGCCAACTTTGGTCTTGGCTTTTGTAGAGAAACTGCTGGTAGTGTTTAGCTTCCCAGGTTACCCAGAAGCTACTATTGGAAGACTGCTTCTGTTCCTCAATTTTGTGAATGAATCGAGCGTCCTTGAAATGTTCTGGGTTTGATTCCAATTGCAAGTACCATGACCAATGAACTCCCCCTTTAATCATCTTTTTTTTACTTTTTTTAATAAAAGACACGGCCACAAGGTTGCCCTAAACTAAGTAATAGTTCCCGTACCACCTTTTCTTCCGCCGCTCTTATATTTCTTATAGGCACTGGCATCTCAACTGAATCAGTCTTGTGGTTCTTCCCTTTTTTGTGCGTGGCCTTTTGTAACTAGGTGTTCATTTTGTATGAGGATATAAGTTTAATGTTTCTGCTCCGTGGGTGTGGTTGTAGGTATGGTTCGCGATCGAGAATTCTATTTTATAATCATTCAAAATCACTTTTTCTTTTTCTTATCAACGGATCTCTTTGCTTAAATGCTTTACATATCTCGTCTTCTTAGAAAAAAAAAAGTGATTTGATGGATTGAATTTAGTATGATACTTACCAGATCGATAATGATATTGATTATTGCAATTTGCAGTGAGCGTCGGATTATTCAATTTGATACAATCTTGAGTCAATTTATAAGTAGCCTCTTGCAAATTTTACAATAAAGCTGAAAATAATGTTTGAGTTATAATGTCAAAATGCTGAACTTTTCTTCGTTTAGGTATTTATGGATCACTATCTATGTTATTTTAAAAATAAACTGATCGTTGTGGAATAACCAACCTAACAAATAATTTGCATACAATTGACCAATATTTACTTGTAAAGAAATTCCAATTTTAACTTGTGCTAATTATCAACCTTTTTCCCGTTAAGCTTTAGCTTCGATTACCAGCTCAGTACTCTTGATAAAAATTGTTGAAGACTGTAGATTCTATCGATATATTTTAACTGTCCACAATAATTAGAATGAAATATTTCCAATTATACTACAAAATTTTCTTTTGCCATCAATTATACTATGAAAATTTTTTATATTTCATTTATTGATTTATACCACATGTTAGTTGACAATACTGAAATAAATATTTAATTACTGTTGCAACCCCTGTTAGCATTGCCATGTTTATTTAGAATTAATGAGCAGCATGATTATATTATTTACAATGATAAAGTTAATTAATTCATTAGAAAGATGTATATTATAATAAGAAAAAAATGATAATTAGCACATTCGCTAGTGTGAAGGAATGTTAGAAAGTCGCATTCCATTTGCAAATCTAGCGAATAACTTTATGGAATCAATAAATGAAAATTTTATGCAATTGATTTTATTAGTTTCGAAGTAATCTAAGAACTAATTTATTTGACTTTTCATAAATAAAAATATAATAATACTTAAAATTACTAATTATTCTGACAATTACACTTGTAATTTAGTTAATCATACTACATCAAAATTATATTTCTCCAATCTACCCCATCTGTTGTATTAGTTGATAAGTACAAATAAGTACTCAATTTTCATTCACAATTTATGTGTTAGCATCAAATGTGGAAGAAACTCTAATTTTGTTACCTAGAGCGGCAACGTCAGCTTTGATCAGCTGACCAACGACAACAAAGATAGAATTTTGTCAGTTTAGGTCTTGCAAATCAATAATTTTGTTACATTTGGATTAATTTAAGGCAACAAAATTATTCAGACGATTTTGTTTTGTCACAAAAACTAAAATGTATGCCTTTTCTTTTAACAAAGTATCGTTAGAAATAGGTTATTAGACCCGCCAAGGTGCTCTATGCCCACGATTGCATTTGAGCGCATGTGCACCACTTGTTGCGCTTTCACTAGTGGCTCTATCACGGTTTTTTGAGACTAAACAATCGCGCCATTTTCTTTTAAGCCCATTCTCGAGTTCCTTCGATTATATATATATATATATACCCGTATTTAGTAGCTGTCTAGAATATGATAAGGTCGGATATAGAAAGGATAAAACTCGGATAAAAAAATCCGAGAGGAAAGGTGGGATAAGGTTGGATATGATTTCTTTTATCCAAAACATAAAACCCTACATTTCTTTTCTTTCTCCGCCGTTCACTCACATACGACTCCAACTCCTCTATTTCCGAAATATCAACATTGAAGCCTTCTCCTTGATAGCTCTCTGATTCACATCGAAATTTTACGGTCCATTTCAATTCTTTGGAAGAGATGCTCGCCAGGTGAAATATGCCGCAATGCTTGGAGTCCTGGCTTTCTAGATCTGTTTCTCTAAACAAATGTGTCCGCACCCTTGTACCTTGGGATTAGCTTTGCACATTTTTGAAACTTACCTCATGATAAATATTTTGTCTGATGGGAGGTTATGTTCATAGGAATGAGATGTTTGTCATATTATCTAAAATTTCTCTTAGCTGACAGCAGGTGCAATGAACTATATAGCCAATTGCCACTTAGTAAAAAGATTCTTTCTCTCTTTTTCATAGAACATGCCTACAAGTAATATCTCTTCACATTTACGTTTGTACAGATTTTGGTTGGACATCACAACATTCTCCTTCTGAATCCTGCTAGTGCAAAATTAGGTGATTATGAAATATCCTGAGGTTGCATCCCTCCCTTCCATACATTGAAATGTCATGTTATTGGCCTTATTCTTTGGCAACATTGAAAATTTTACGGCAAGTGCTTTGTAGATCCAAGCTGCTGTTATGGCGCTCTATGACCCAAAGGGCCTTCCATGGCCAGCAGACCACAAAAAGAAGCAGGATAGAGACATTCTTGATTGGCTTCGGACAATGTTTGGAGTTCAGGTATGTGGACTTAAGCAACTTACTCCATTTACTCTTCTATTAGTTTGCTTTCGTTTCTCGTTATATTTTGTAGTTGATAAACAGTTATCTCTAGACTAATTCTGGGTTCTGGATCCTTGGATTGTCCATCTATAGAAGGATAATGTGACAAACCAAAGGTAACACTTGATTTTACTACTTGCAAATGTGCACAATCGGAAATTTCCAAACCCTAATTTTACTGCTTGCAAATGTGCACAATTGGAAATTTCCAAACCCTGACTTGCTACTCTAGGTGTCTTGCCCGCAACTAATCCTAGAAGATGCATCTATTTTGTCCTTTTGCGAGTAAATGTTTACAGTATGAGATGCCTTTTTGCTGGATTGTTTTCGTATTGGTTCGAGGGGAAGTTTCAATCATTTGCGTATTTGCTATTATGTCGTCTAGAGTCGCATCTGCTATTATGTTGTCTAGAGAATTAAGTGATAGTAACTAATTCAATTGAATACCTTTTAACTGCCCATCCTTCTAGTAAACCTTTTAAGAATGAGTAAGCCTTATGCTTGCTTCTATTCTTTTACTTTTTAAGAATGAGTAAACCTTTCTTTGGAAGGTAAGCTTTGGAAATATATATATATAATTTTGGATCGAGTGACTAAATAGCAAGGACCACTCGCTCACCCATATCATAAAGAAAGAAAATAATAGAGAGAAGCTATTTGGAGAGAATGCTTTGTGTTAGTGAATTTGCTTGGGTGGTTATCAATGAGGGGAAAGCTTCCCTTTTATACAAGAATGTCCCCTGTTACAATCGTCGATCGACTCTCAATCTAATGGACAAAATTACATCTCCTCTCGTACTAACTATTGACATTTAACTCGAGAATACTCTAGAACTTGGTACAATTACCATTTCGCTCATCCCTGTGAATGTTCCGGAAACTCTAGATGATTTTGGACAATCTTTCTCAATCAAGCACCATCCCTTGGTCATAGAAAACCTCGAGATGGTGGCATTCTCAACCACCTCTTCGAACGACCTCCCTAGCACTCTTGACTCTGGGTGTTGGTTGCTTAGAGCTCTGTCAATCTTCTTCTTACAAGCTGTCTTAGAGCCTATTAATGGGATTACAGATAGGTGTATAGAAATAGGTTATTATAATAAGTAGGTATTATCAACTTTGTTATTGATTTGATCATCAAATAATAGATAAACAAAAGGTAGGTTGGTTCTTAAGTTGAACTTGTAACCAATGATAGTTCTAGAGTTCTAAGCTAATTTCAAGACTAATCGATTTTTAGTTTCAAAAGTTAGGAATCGACTCTGATATAGTAGATTTTAGATTCTTGATTTGAAATCTATTAGCCGATCACCCTTAATTTAAACCATAAAATTTAATCAAGATTTCTTACCTGAGGGTTGTTCTTTCCATTTTCTCCTGCATCAAACGTTATGATAGCTCCATCATGTTCAATATATTCTCTTGCTCATTAGTTACTTAAGATTTAAACAGTTCATTTGATCATTCTAGTTTTATCCGATTCCATTATATGTTGAATAAGGGCATCGGATTATGTTCACACACTTCACCATGTCCAATACATTTTGGACCAAGAAGATTGGATTTGACCATGAGAACGTAAATCCAATATGTAATCCAATCCTCAAATGTTCAATGCATACCTAAGCTATTAAATATTTTCATATGGTATAGAAATCGTATTAAATATTTACTAATAATTCAAGAATCATATTGAAAAAATTAAAAATTTAAAGATGATATAATATTTAGATCGAAATTTAGGTAGCATGTTACACAAATTAAAAATTAAGGGACAGCATTGCATATGAAAATAAAGTTTATGAACCGTTTGGATAATCATCCCATTTTACAAATGAAGCAGGGGTATTTTGGGAAGACTGCCATCTCAATCTCCGCCGCCGCCGACAAGAATCCCATCAGGAGCGCTACTCGAAACCGCCGCCGCGGTGGGCAAACAACAAAAGCACACGCGCCCCTCGCAGCCGCCGTCGCTCTCGCACACATGGCAGCCGCGCCGCCGCTCCGCCGCCGCTCCGAATTCCCCGCGCCAAGTCCCTCAAACCCTCCTCCTCCTCCGCCTCCGCGCGCGAGCCGTTTCCGAGCTACAAGCTCGGCCGCTTGTGCAGGTGCGAGGTCAAGAGCTTCGACCACCACTCCTCCCAGAGCTGGACCACCGTCGATCGCTTCCCGGCCCCCGAGCCGATCACCATCTTGCCCGCCCCGCCGCGCTCCCTGGCCGGCCCTCCGGTGCCGATGGCGGCGAGCGCCCGCGACTCGTCCGGCGAGAGCTCGAAGAAGGTGTGCCTCTTCTACTGCGCGGAGACGAAGCCGCTCGCGGAGCGGGTCGCCGCTCGATCCGACGCCATCGAGCTCCGCAGCATCAGCTGGAGGTACGCCCGTTCGCTCTCCAACGAGCAATTGAATCGATAAGAGTTCTTCTTCGTTTCGCGCTTGTTGATCGGCATGCCGGAATTCGAGCAATGTCGGTTGATGGATTCGTGTAATGACGGAGATATGTATTCAGTATGGTCTGGCCGGCAATGTTGCATTCTCTCCGCCATTGTTGTTTGATTCAGGGTTTTGATTCGTTCCATGTTGGTTTCTTCAGGAAGTTTGCTGATGGGTTCCCCGACCTGTTCATACCCAATGCTCACGGAATTCGGGGACAGCATGTTGCCTTTCTGGCATCTTTCAGCTCCCCGAGCGTGATCTTTGAGCAGCTCTCCATCATTTATGCGTTGCCGAAGCTGTTCGTCTCTTCCTTTACCCTTGTCCTGCCCTTCTTCCCGACGGGCACTTCCGAGCGCATGGAGGATGAGGGCGACGTCGCGACGGCTTTTACCCTCGCGAGGATCTTGTCCAACGTCCCGATCTCAAGGGGCGGGCCTACTAACTTAGTGATCTTTGACATCCATGCCTTGCCGGTTCGTTTATAGTGGTGCATGTACCCTTTTTGCGCGCCAATGTCACAGAGCACGTGTGCATCCATGAGCACATTAAGCAGATCACACTTGATGCCATTCAATCTCTTCGTGCTGAATACCATTTTCCTTATTTTCTTTCATGGATCTTCACAGGAAAGATTTTACTTTGGAGATAACATTTTACCATGTTTTGAGAGTGGGATACCATTGCTTAAGAATCGTCTCCAGCAGCTTCCGGACTCGGACAATGTGAGACATCTATTTGTTGGCTCGGAAGATATGTACTTGTTTGTTATTCTTCTCGTCATGAAGAATTTATCTACTTACAAAGATCATTTATGGATTTATTTTATTAGAGAAATTGGAGGTAACTATAGTATGTCTTGAGATCTAAACATTACTGTGTCTTAACTTAGAGTTGGCAGCATTAATCTTGCTGTTCTTTGTCATTGGTGTTCATTTCTATGGTTTCAGACAATGGTGGCAAACATGAGATGAATTACCTAACTTTCTAGTTTTAAGCTTCCCCCATACATTTTCTAACTATTCCTGTGATTTCTAACAATTTATGCTGGTTTATTGAGGACCAGATATCTATTGCTTTTCCGGATGATGGTTCATGGAAGAGGTTTCATAAGCAACTGCAGCATTTTCCAGTGGTATGCATACATACTGCTAAATATAGTGTGCTCACCGTATTTGTTTGTGTTTTCTATCATCAAGAAATTTATTGATAGACTCTTGATAGTTACATGGCAGGTATATGGTATTCTAAGCAGTGGAACATATTTAGCTACTTGGGCTACATATTTGATGTCTTCTAGATTTTTCTAATGAAGAAAAATTTTGTAATTGATAGTTTTTTGATCGGATGGAAATAGCATTAACAGAATCCCTGAATGGAACCAGTTTCTGGTTGTATGTGGACGTGGTCTTGTTAAGTTGACCAATAATTCCAACTGCAGTTGGATTCTACTGTTTTGATCTCAATACAATCATGTTAGTTGGTTCTTTAGTTTGTATTGCCATGTTCCTACAGGTTTCATAGAGACAGCTAAATCATAGATTAAAGTTTTGTGTGCAGAGGTGGAGTTGGTTATGTGTTTCCTTGAAAATAGGGAGGTTTGATCTTTTCAATGTTTGATTGGTATTTATTATTTAATGGAAACAATTGGAAGTGGTGACTGCACCGCAACTATTTCTCTTTGTTAATGATCTGGAAAGCTAGTATGAAACTCGTGAGAAACCACTATCTTCTTTATAAGATTACAAATGTGCTTCAGCCTCATCATGCCATTATCTCAGTGGAGTTATGCTTTCGTTTTATGTAAGCGATCATCATAAACCATTTAACCTTATATTTTTAGATTGTATGCACTAAAGTTCGGGAAGGTGACCGGCGAATAGTACGCCTTAAGGAGGGAGATCCCAAAGGACGTCATGTTGTCATCGTTGATGATTTGGTGCAGTCAGGTGGCACTCTAGTTGAATGCCAGGTACCTGTTTTTCCCTTTTTTTTTGGCCCCTGGAACTTATATTATGCAGTCTACTTTGAAACATTCTTCTTTTCTAACTAAGAAAGTCGACTTGTGTGAGGTGCATGTTAGGTGTGGAATCTAGTATATAGCTCATAGTCCTTTAACACAGGTATTAAACTCATGGTGAATATATAGATAGGGAGAATGGGGAGTAGAGAATATCATCATTCTGTTTCTGGATTGTAGTGAGCTTTTTCAAAGGATATAACAGGCATATGTTTTGTTTTAATTAATCATGGGTTCAATTCTAGAGTAAGTCAGGTAAATTGCATTTGAAGTTGATCTGTACTTTGTTTCTTCTTCATCAATGAAATGGAGGAGACTGATAGTACAAAATTAAGTGGCATATTAGGTCAGTTGCAGGGTAGGCTATTGGATGGTTACATATTGTAGGCAAGCTATCGTACAGTCTAATATTAATAAAGCAGGATAACCTGATCATATGCCAACTGGGTCCAGAAGTACTATTCCTCATTAAGAATTGTACTCGTGAACAGTGACTTAGGGTTGAGGCTGATTCTTCATGTTAGTTATGCGGAAACTGATAAGTCTTACACTTCAATATATTAGGAAGGTATTAAGCGATTTTCAAAGACATCTTAAAATAAAATAGGCATCATACCCAAATCGTTACAAGCATCGCATCTTGGGGTTTTAAAAACGTCACCGCTAAGAAAAGAATTCCATCACATGACTTAATAGCAAAGAATCCTAAAAGTTGAAGTAATATGAACGAATCAATTAAAAATCCATAGGAAGAGCATGTATTTGAAGATGCTACCAGATCCTACTCCAAGTTAACGTAGGTAAAGAACTCTTCAGGAAATTCAATATATCATTCAAAAAACTAAAAGTAATGTTTGGTTCTATCAAGTAGGAATGGAAACTTATTAAAATCCCAGTGGATCTCAAACTCTTAAATTAACAAGGAATATAACTCTAATTGTTATCTAAAGAGTGGATCCTCGGCACACATTATATGTGCATTGGAAGGTTGTTGCCACAACTCTCTATCATCAAAATCAGCAAGTTCTTGCTACTTCTGCTTGAGTCAAGTAAATTTCATCTCATAGTGGTGGATTCTAATCAAAAGACAATGTATACTGTAAGTGCTACTGTGAGGAATTCTCCAATTCTGGGATTAGTAATCTAGTAAGGGGTCCTGCTTGAGGCAGATAAAACAGTAGGAAAATAAATTGTGCTGTGTATCACCACATCACTGTCTTTCTCATGCCTCGACTTGATTTCTGGTGATTTCTCCTTTTATTTATTTATTTATTTCTTCTATGATTAAGTTTTCTCCAACTTCTTTGCATAAAACCTGTTGGTTTCTTTTTGAATGGCTACTTAACTTACTTTAAACCTTCTAGAAATTGTTGGCTGCCCATGGAGCTGAAAAAATGAGTGCTTATGTGACACACGGGATTTTCCCCAAGAGGTCATGGGAGCGCTTTGAGCATGACAATGGAGGTAATATTTACATTGATTCAGACATGTCATAACCTTGAAATGATTACCTCTGCTTTTCACACCAAATCTTTGTGTACATTGGTACCATTAGACGTTCTTTTATTGCCGCGTATGCTCTTGCTGTTGTTCTTCATTGCTAGTAAGTTATTATCCTT
Organism: Eucalyptus erythrocorys; assembly: GCA_014182555.1. NCBI lineage: Eukaryota > Viridiplantae > Streptophyta > Magnoliopsida > Myrtales > Myrtaceae > Eucalyptus > Eucalyptus erythrocorys. The sequence goes on from CM024604.1 coordinate 28,872,811, forward strand.
GCTCCTAAATAAAATGACAATATCTGCATAAGGACTACCTTCCCACTACATCAGATATGCAAGCTTCTGAAAAAAGGCTTTGAGACTGTCCTTTTTTCAGATTCTCCTATGGGGCCTTTGAGCATTCTCTTGGTTTTAACTAATAAAATGTCAAAGTTCATGGTACCATCTCGTGGGATATGGTTGTTATAAAGTATAATATCGTATTTAGATTCAAGAAGAATCTGTTGCCTCTACATGACCTTGCTGTCTGTGTGGTGTGAGGGAAAATTGTCATTGAGGTGACTTGGTGAAACAAGGTTTGCATCTCATGTATGGAATATGAATCTGGATGCCTGTATCAAATTTTATTTTGGAAAATCAATATAGAATTGAATATATTGGAATATCATATTTGATGTTTATTCTTATTAGTTGACTGAAACATCTTATATGCCATATAGGCCAAAAGTAGTTTTCTTGCCTCTGTCTGTACATTTTAATGTTCTGTCCACTTATCCAGGAAATCCAGAGAATGGCTTGACCTACTTTTGGATCACAGATTCATGCCCTCAAACTGTGAATGAAGTATTGAATAGACCACCATTTGAGGTTCTCAGCCTAGCTGGTTCTATAGCAGCTAGTCTGCTCATATAGCGGAATCAAAAATCTATGGTCTGCTTCTTCTGCGGCTTAGAAAACAAGAGAGACATTTCTGAGACTAAGACCTGAGGTAGGAAGCGCTTAATTTAGCATTTGTCTCCTCATTTAACCTCTCTTTTCCTGTATTTTCCCTGTTCTCTTCTGTAAATTTTGCATAGGTAAACCAATAATTTGGCTTCAAAGGAAAAATTCTTGCCTCTCAACTGAGGAAATGAGGCAGCCATGTAAAAGATGTCATCTTTGTAACTTCGGAATAACTGGTGAAGAGTACAGCAAGATGATTAGTTGATCATCTCTTCATTTTTTTTCCTTCGGGAATCAGGTTTAGATTTTATCAGTGTGTGCTGAAGCATCAAATCAGTAATAAAGCTCCTCAGAATGAGTCATACATAGTATTTACTCGAGTGGCACGCGCTTTGCATTGATTTTTTTCAAATTGATATGGCTGTTATTGGGATTGCTATCGGCATTGGCGAGTGCAATAGTTATTGGGAATACTTAGCTCCCTTCGGGTGCCTCGCCATGGAAATACAGTCGTCTCTGTTTTGGATTCCCTTACAGTAGAGGAGGAAGACACCACCCTTAATGTGATCCTTCTCATTTGGATTCATCCAGCCTTTCGAGGTTTTTTTTTTCGAAAAAGGTTTGCTGAATCAGATACAGATTTCCACAGGATCACAGAATAGCATTCGATTTTGAAGCCGGCTCAGGAATTGCACACGGAACAATGAGAATTCATCATGCTTTGTCAGGACAATGGCCTCCTGTCAACTAGTGTTAGAATCAATCTCGTATTACCATCGTCTGCACTGATGGATCCTTTGATAACATCAACGAAACTACTTGTTACGAAGAACATATCATTGTGGCATCTAGACATGTAAATGTTGACTAATCTAGCTTATATTGAACTTGCTAATTTACTGACCAAAAAAGGACAAACTTGCTAAATTAGAGAATTCCTTACCGGCCCATTTATGGTCCTTATCCCTGGCGTTCGAGACACTATTGCAACGTTGCTGTCAAGTCATTGCCAACGTGACACTCAAATCATTTTTGTCCGGTTCTCTTAAGAAATGATGTACATGAACAAACGAACTTATGGTTCAAGAAACACATCCGTCTTGAATCCTCGTCTTCTCGTTCACCTTAAGCCCCATTTAGTATCAGAGCCAGGTTTCGATCCCGGGACCTATGAACAATGGCCCCGCCGCACTTCTGCCACGCATCGATCTTGGTTTAATTGGTACAACCAAATATCTGTCTGGGACTCTCAGAAACAAGTCACAAGTCCGCCAAGGTATCGGCCTCAAAACTGAAAGGACGTCAAAGCAATGACGGAACTGAAACATGTAAGATTTGTGTTTCCCTGAATAATGAACTTCCATCGTGTTGGGTGTTGGATCCAAAATTGCCAGCCCTGCCCCCAAGAGGGCCAGAAAAATCACCTTCATCGACTCGCTGGAAAAGTATAGAATTTCTGCACGCATTTCGTATGCCGGAAGCCATCGTACAAGCACTTCATGCACTTGGCATTTTCTTTCTTACTACAAGTCGACTTTCCCAAGAGTTCTGATCATTAAAAAATGACTTCTTCTGCTTATGCTTCGACTCTCAAGAAAGCATTGGGCAGAAAGAGAAGAAAATGAAAGTTGAACAATTTTTGACTTCATCTTCATTGCAAATTACACAGTGGAGGGCGTAAGGCCGATGTATAAAGTAAATGAAACAAAAGAGAGTGCGCGACCGCTTCAGTCTTACTACACTTTGTGGGAGATCTTGATGTAGTTGAGGAGTCTTTTTAGAGCCTTGCCGCTGTCGATGGCCTCTCTGGCTCTTTCCAGGGCCACAGAGATGTCTTCTGCGCCCTCGCATCCAAGCAGGTGATCCACCATTCCAGCATTCAAGACGATTCGATCATACGCAGGTCCTTTTTCTCCATAAAGAGCTGCTAAACCCAACTCTATGTTCCTGGAGATCTGTGTTTACAAGCCATATAAATAATGAAGTTCACGTGACATTCCCATTTCAGCGACAAACATACATGCCGCATCAACATGAATTTGCATACCAAATGAATTATGTATTCAGTTGTTAAAAGCAAGTTATGTCAACCGAGGGATCCTCAATTCAAAACAAATTTCAGAAATAACTTCATAGTTGAGAGACTGCAACCTCAGAGAGAATAGAACAAGAAATAACAATATCCACCATATTTGCTATCGATCTTCATGGTTAAACATGCATAACCAGTAACCAAAATAAAACTCAGCATTACAATAGATTCAGAAAGATTACCGATCTGTCAGTTCTTGGGGTATCAGAGGGCTCAAAACCATAATCCTTAGCATTAACCTCGAGACTAAAGCTCTCCCGTGAAACCCCTGCCAAAATGATTGGCCCAAGTGTTAGCACTGAAGTGAGAACATAAAATCTTGTTCCTCAATTGAAAATTTGAGACAGCTCCCAAATCTAAAAGAACATGTGGAATCACTAGAAAAGAGGCAAGTCTAACAGAGTCACTGAAAAGGAACAGACCATCAACTTCAAGAGCAGATGCTGGGCTCAAGGAACGAAACCCTGAACAATAGTTCACAGGCAGCCCTTTCGACACACTAGCTGATCGCAATCTTGTTGTCATGGAAAGCGCTCCTTCCTCACCCTACAAAAGAGCAAATACAAAACCCTACTTACTTTACTCAGGTTGATGAGATGAGCCTTAAGAATGATAAAGAAAGAACTATCTCTTGACTGGCATCATCCACTATCTAATTATCATCAGAAAAAATCCTCTAATAATAATGTGTCTAATTATCATCGGAAAGAATCCTCTATTAATAATGTGGGCATGCAGAAGTAACTTCAAAAGAAATGCATCCCCAACCTTGACCACCAAGCCACATTGAACGCCTCTTCTCCTCATAAGCATGAGCAAAGGCTCTTCATAACCTTCATGATAGAAACCAGCAACAATTGCTTCCCTTCCAGTAGCCTGTAAGAAGGAAATATTTAGTGCTTTCTCACCAGTAATCTTGTATAAAAAGATTTGCTAAAATTAAGGCAGTTGAATGAATATGTCTATTCTGATGCACAAATAACACATAATTTTCCTGCAAGAATACCAAAATGACTTCTCCTATAAAATATATTATTTAGGGAGAATCTCAAAGCATCCATACCAGCTGCGGACCACAGAAGTGGATAACTGATTTTTCTTTTGCTTGAAATGTTATTTGAGAACTAAAAATGCAAACAGGACACCATGAGCTCAGTCAAGGACTGCTTAGTCCTTACCCTCACATATTGCTGGACCTTCTCACTTGTGGCAAGTGGGGGGCGCTTTTTTATATGCTCTCTCAAACCAATTAATGAATATCTGCAGCTCAAAGATATTGAAGTCAAGAGTATACACTTTTCCGGTGTAAGTGAACTACATGGGATCTTTCACATATCAGATTGCATATTTCGGTACAAAGAATAATATGAGTTATACAGCTTAAAAGCGAATAAGGAAGGATGTCGACATGTGGTGAGTGCAATGATCCATGTTGAAAGGAAAGGAATCAAAAGCATGTCCAGTACCACAAATGAAACTACAATATGCTGAGGCATTATAGTAACAAATGAAACTTGCACCTGGTCATGCTTCTTCTTACCTTGTCAATGTTCCTTTGGACGTTATAAACTACAATTATGCGTATCATATTGTTGCTCATAAACTGGAGCACATACAGAATCTTACAAGCCATTCATTTAAGGGACCAAGAATGCAAAGCCCTATAAAAGTGCTGAAGGGAAAAGAAAAGAAAATCCCAAGAACCATGAGGTATGTGAACCTCACTGACATTCTGATCAGATCAGCTATTCTTAAGAATGACTAAAGTAAAAGAAGATACTGTAATACATACAGAGATGGTCGAGCTTCACGTTGACTAATGTATGCGAAACCAGCCTCTTCATCCTGAAATTAATATATGGTTTAGTTAAATGGAAGAAGAAGCAAAGACAGCAATGATTCAGCAGTTACAGTCTAAGCACAACAGTTACCTCTAGAAGTGCTTTTGCCTGCAAAGTGGATAGACTTGTATTTGCACCCATGAACTTCAACATTTGCTCTTCCGTTATTCCTCCCTTCATATGCAAAGAACTTTGAGTGATTCCAAGCAGAAGAAAGGCCAAGAACATCACAAACGAAAGTACAAAACATCCAAGAAACTGCATTCCAATAATTTTAAAAAACTAGCTAGGAGTCAATGTTCCAGAACAAGGGCTCTTGTTAACATTATTATCATGCTGCTTTTTAATTTCAAAGCGACCTTCTAGTAAATTCTTTGAACACAAACTTCCCCTGGTGGCAATATCAGCTTTACAATTACTATTCAACTTTTGCAAAAGCAGATTCCAAGACAGGTGACAAATATACTTGTACAAGAAACCAACCTTAGGTGGCATCCATTCTACACCATGAAGCAAGCAAGATTCACCATAGCACGATCTAACAGCAGCCACGAACAGCATGCTCCTAAAGTAACGGGTGTTTCCATCATAAGGCTCACCATAATGAGTCAAAGATCTCACATCAGCAACGGGAGGAGGACCTGCCCAGTTTAATTGAATGCATTCACCATTATAAACCATGAATATCAATTGGAAACATCTAACTACTACTGTTCCAACAATTGATAAATAATCAAACTAAATCATGTACCAAGTTCATCATCAAATGCTAGGCAGTATGCTTTTAACTCACGATCTGTTTCTCTGTTCATACGTTGACCTATTAAAAATGCCGAAAGCAAGGACTCACTTACTCCTTCAGATAAATTATCTTTTATTTTTAGGGGAAGAACATCTTTCAGAACACCTTGGACTTCCTCATATCCAAGATGCCCCCCTGCCAAGATTTCTCTGAGAGCACCGACCAATCTCATTTCAGTAGTATCATTGCCAGTGTAATGGGGTCCAATTGAACTTCCTACACCCAGTATAGAACCTTCAGGATCTGCTATAAAAATCAGATCAGGAGGTAGCACTCGAACTAGCATTGGCCAGAATGTGTTCATTGCACGAGTTTCCCCTTCACTCCACTGGGTTGCCTCAGGAAATGAATTGGCACGTATTGTCATAGCTGCAAAGAATGCCCCCATCTGTGCTTTGGACACTTGCTCTTCATTTTTAAGTTCTCCTTTGGCTGACAATGCATTAAAAAATGACAATAAGCAGCTACAGGTGATGATATGTAATTTATATGAAAGTAATTCTCCCCGAAATTGTACTAGATTTCTCCACATAGATAGGAACCATTTTCCTTTTATGTGACATGATGATAAGGAAACAATCACTAACGGTCTTCTAAACCAAAAGAATATGCACTAATGATAGGCATGAAAACTCACCATCCCAAGATCTGACAGGCTTTTGAGGAGTTAAAAATCCAACATTTAGCATGTCATTTCAAAAAACACATGGAGGGCGAGAGATAGCAAAAGGGATATCAGTTGCAACACGTAGAAGTCATAGGAAACCAGCCTCCAGTCCAGGGCAAGAACCCAGCATGCAGGCCTTACCCTGGCTAGTAAAATGTACATTGACTTGGGTAAAAGAAACAGACTGATTTGAGCACCTCCCTGAAATCCTTTGCCTTACTCAGAACAAATTATGATACTACTCAATAATCTAAAAACGAAACACGAAAATCACCTAAAATACGGCTAACACAGCGAAAGAAGCCAGTCACTTTAGGATGAGTTACGAAAAGACAAAAATCTGCATCCAGTCTAGACTCCAGAAAACCACGATTCATTCAGACACCTTAATCCATGCATCCGGAGACTGTACGGAAAAGTGGGTCAAGGAGTATCACCGTCAAGAACACTCCAATCATCGAAAGCAGACCATGCATGCAACCGGAATTCAACGGAAAATCACCACGAATGCGGGAGCTGCTGACCTGATCTCAGGATGGTGTCCAGGACCTTGAAAGCCTGGTCCTCGCTCAGCGGCCTGGTCTGCGTCGGGCCGGTGCAGACCCTCGCCTGGGCCTCGAGCACCGTCTGGTTCGGCTTCCGGAGCCTCGCGTCCCGGTACGAAGAAGAGAGCGAAGGATTCCGGACCTCCGAATCCGGGAGGAGCTCCGAGTGACCGATCGTCGCCGAGCCCGCCGCGGCCGCCAACCGGAGGGGGGACGACCACCCCCGCCCCCAGCCGCGGCGGGCGGGGAACGCGGCGGCCGGCGAGGGGCGCGGGGCGGCGGCGGCGGCGGCGTCGGCGGCGGCCGGGGAGAGGGAGAGGTGAGGGCCGAGGAGAGCTTTCATGGCGGCTCGGCGCGGCGCGGCGCGGCTTCGTGCTGCCGGAGGGAGATGCTCTGGATCGACCGTTGAGGGAGGACGAAGGAAGAAGAGGAGAAAGTCGAGGTTGGTGGCGGTGACCGGTGAGTGTTGATGATTGTTGTTAGATGTCCTAAAATTAAATTGGAGGCGTGGAACTGGGCCGAGTATATTCGAAAATCGGACCGGTCCGGTCCATTTCGAAAATAAAGTCGGGAATCGGTTCGAGAACCGGTTGTCAATATTCGGGAACCAGTTCAAAGCGGTCCGAAAATTCAAAGTGATTACCTTTCCGGAGAAGTGTCGGCCATGACAGGATTGATGGACGACGTGGCGGGTTTTATTGGGGCAGCCGTAGCGCACGCCGTGCGTAGTGGAGCAGGGGATCCTAACTCCCCATCTTGTTGACATAATAAAGCCTTTTGCTTTTTTTTTTTTTTTTTCAATTTGAAAAAGACGTTTTGCTCTTTCCGGGCTCTTAAAGCTATTACCGTTAAAAGTAGGGTTACGCTCGTCAAGAGCTTTCCCACGTTGCCCGATTCGTCCAGATCGGACGGCCGGATCTTAAAAGATCTTAATCGTTAATCGCGGCCCTTCGGTCTTGAGGTCTCGGAAATTTTATAAATTGGCCCACTTGATTATTCCCATTTTAATATACATTTTTGATTTCCCCAAAGTGCGTGAGAGAGAGTTTGAACTAATCGAACTCTACCCTCCCCTCCCTCTCTCTTTTTGTTGATTTTATTTGCGTTTTATCGTTCTTTTCTTACTTTTTCTTCTCTCCCAATTTATATTTGAGAGCTTTCTTCCCTTGATCATGTTCTCGGTTTGAAAGTTTGAACTATTCCAATCTAATTCTAAATTTGGGTGTCATCTTCTCTCAATTTTGATATGGGAGTTCAATAAATATACTTTTAAGGATTCGATACACCTTTGCTCTATCTGTATATAAGTTATTTGCCTCCAATTTTATTGATAATCACAAGAATTTTGACATCTCATTAAATTATAAAAATTGGCTATTTCATTTGTGAGGAGTCTTTGGCAGAAAAGAAGGAAAAGTCTTCTGCTTCGATTGAACTAACCTACAAGTGCGAAGTACACTCTGATAGCAAAGTTGTGGTGGAAAATTTAATGGGCTTAATTCCGAGCCCATGGACAGTGCATGCAATTATAGAAGATACCAAAGTGTTGCTGGCCCAACTTCAAGGAGTCCAACTATCTTATGTACCTAGAAAAGCTAACAAGCCTGCCGATTGGGTAGCAAAAGCCTATCAAAACAATTGCCTTCCTTAGAATTGGGTTTTATATCCCCCTATCCACTTTTGGTTTTATTATGCAATGATCTCGAACTTAGTTGCAATTCAGCAACAAATTAGTAATGGTATATGCTTTATTGACCAAAAAAAAAAAATGTTAGATTTGTATTTGTTTAATTTATTATGGTTGTTTTCGTATGAAGATGGTGTAGAGGAAATCAAACTTAGGTGCACACTGCCAATTGGTAATATCACAATTATTGAAGATTGAATTTTTGACATATGCTCATCACTAACAAAGACAAGAGCTCTAATGATCGGTTGTCAATTTTGTTTTATGCTTAACTTTGCAAATACTTCATCAATCCTCCTTGTGTTATGGATTTGACTTTGATTTTTAGTATTCATGTTTTGTTTCAATTTGTTTTGTCATGAAACTATGTATTTTTGTATTTTTTTGAATGAAGAATATAATTTCTTTTGATAAAAAAAAAAAATCTTGCAAGAATTGCATCAATCAAATTATATTACAAGCCTTCATCATAACCATCCATTCAAGCTAATTTCAGAAAATTCGGGACCACAACACCATTCTAACAATCAAGGAGAATTTTCATAAAAAAGAGGGGGGGGGGTCTACGGTTTTCCATGGCTGCAAGAGTTGGGTGAACTAGAGTTTGGTCAAATTCATGTACAAATTATGCGAAAGTATAATTTCTCAAAATTTTCTAGAAGAAAAAGTTGGCGCCACGTGGCACCTGCCCAACACCTTAGATCGCCTGGTAGGGCTACGTTGTTGTCTCCCCCCAGGGCCACGGCTATCTGGGCCGAGCAGGCCCGTCAATGCGCGAAGCCGAGGTCGTGTGGCCCCTCGGGCCTAGGCTTGAGCTGGACGGGCCCGGGGTGGCCCAAAGCACAATTTCTCTTGCACAAGACCGGTCCAGAGGGGCCCAATTTTCTCCGTTCCTGGAACGATAGCCCATCCGCCTGGTGAACGTCTAGCCCATCTGCAGGGCGTTCGGCCCCAAGCCTTGATCAAGGCTAATCCAACCTCGTGCAAGGTTAGCCCAACCCTGTACAAGGTCTGTTTTAAACCCATATTCTTTGCAATCCAAGGTACGCAGCGACATCTCTCTCTTTGGATTATGCTCTCAGCTGCCCACCCTCCTAATCTTTCAAAGCCGAGAAGGTCCACCGGAAATGCATTGCATTTGCCAAATGGACTTTCAACGTCAAATGATTTTATAGGCCCAGAGACCCTTGAGAAAGTCTTGCCAAATGCCCCCATTAATGTATGAGTCCTGGTCTATGTATCATTGTTCAATGTGCAACGTTTTAACGTTTTCTTTAAGCGAAAAGAAGGCCCGGGGCCAATAAAAATTGGAATCAGATCCTTTAGAGGTGTAGCTTCTAGAATTAATAATTTAAAAATTGGACATCCTCTTTATCGAGCATGCTTTGCAAGTATCTCGAGAAACTTGTGAATACAACCCACAACATATTCACACCTTTCACTTGTTAGCGTCCCATCAAAAGGCTACTAACTAAGGTAAGATTTCATTGGCAAATTCACAACAAATTGTTCTCCTTGTTGTCTTGGGACTTTGGAAACACCCCTGAAACCTTATTATTATATCTATCAAGAAGAATATCATGCTCATGCGAATCTCTAAATGTCGTAGTTTTGACATTAAATTAGGGTTTAAACCATCACATGGGTTGAAGTAAGAAGAGTTGAAACCAGCATGCACGTATGCATGGAATTTGTATACATCCATCAAGATGTGAAGGTCTTTGTGGGGTTAGGTAATTCGAGTGTGCTGTGCATCCATCAAGACATGGGCTTGCTCAGGAAGTCAAGGTCTTGGGGTTTCGTCTGTGATGGTTTTTGGATCAGTAGGCATTGCGAATGGTTCATGGGAAGTCACAGTCCCTATGGACTTTTAGTAGTGATGTTTGGCCCTAAGAATATTTGGCTCATCACAAGGGAAAGGTCATGGACCAATTTTCTAGCCGTTTCTTCTTTTGACTAACAAGCCTTGAACTTATAATGTAAATGGCAAATGAAAAAGGAAAATATAGCCAAACGTTGAGGAGGCATTGCCTTGGAAAAATTAGAAAGTGTTCGTGCACAAACACAACACAAAGCTCCTCATTTTACGTCACACTCTTCATCTTCGACCACTCCCTCTCAAATGCTTGGAAGGCATTCGGTCCGATTTCCTTCTACAAAAGAAACATTAGGCCATATACAACACCCACCATGAATTATGAGTGCTTTAATCACATAGCATGAGCAAAAGATAGTGACCGATGTTGCAAAGAATGCGTGGGACAAGCAAATCGGATAATAAATAGAAGGAAAAAAAAATTAGGGAGTCCAGGACACCTGGGGTGTGTATAGCAACGTTTCTATTCCGGGAAACTATTTCTTTTCAGAAATAGTTTTTTTTTCTATTTCTATTCCGGAAACAATTTATGAGTAAAATAAGGTTAGAGTTGTTAAACATGCGGGTCGGGTCATTAATGGTCCGACCCAAATTGACCTATTAACCCATTTATGACCCATTTATGCCTAATGTAAATTTTTTGACCTATACCCAACTCGACCCATATTAATAAAATATTTTCATATTTAATAAAATTTAGGAAAACTTATTCTTATGTTTTTTTTTTAAGATTATATTACTAAAAACTTCCAAGCAATACAAATCCAATTAATAATTTTTCAATTTTTTTTTTAAATTTTTCAAAAAATAATTTTCTTTTTCTTTATTTTCCTTTTTTTCTTCTCGCATCCAGAGAGGTTTGCCAACCAACCTATTTAAAACCCATTAAATTGCTAAGCATCCACCGACCAAAAAAAAAAAAATGCTAAGCAACCCATTTATGACCCATTCTCATTGATTCTAGTCTTCAAAACCTTTCGCCTCTTTAGTAAGGTTGGCATAGGATTTGTCACTTTATTATTTACATCCTTGGAGGAGCCATGATTTTGGCCCTTCAAAGAGCACATCCCAATGTTCACAACTCTACTTGGCAGAAACATCTTCCTTTGGTGGCTGGCGGTGTTCTTCCGCTCTCACTTTTACTTCATCAACTTCCAATTTATCTTCTCTGCACTTCTTCTCAGAAACTAACTTCTCGGCACTCTCTTTTGAAGCGAGGATAGACTGGCCTTTTGGAAAATCAGGTGATGCAAATTGACTCCATCTTCATTCTCATCTTCTTCATCCGAGAAATCAAATATTCTCATTGATCTTTGTTATGTCTTGACATGTCAACTAAGAAATTTTAAATCATAAGATGAGTGTACCCCACCTCAATATTTGGGCGAACAACACGAACAAGCTCCCCACAAACTCGTAATGCTTCCGCTATGACTTTGTAATATCTCTCGCCAACATCGGATAAAACAGGGGAGGAAAGTGCCTAAAACATCATAGTAAAAATAGAGAAAGTAAACACCACTAGTTGCAGCTGATTTCGTATAAACCCAACTCTCGAGGAAGCAAGTAGCATAAACAGTTTATATATACAGTTTGCATGAATTTCTTCCAAAAAAATTACGTATCTTTTAAGTAGATAAAATCCCATCAGAGCATGACAAAATGCACATCCAAAGTTAACAATACAACAATCTCATTGGTAATACCTAATTTTGTAGACAACAGCAAAGGTAGGAATTATACCTTTATGTAAGGATGGAAAATAGAAGGCGAATGTGAAGTCAACACCAATCTTGTAAAGATCAAAGCCTCAGTTTTCAAATTTGATGTAGATGACTTGTCCTGGAACATATAAAAACATGACGGTTAATAGCCAGAGAAATAACCAGTAGATCATTTACATCATGGAGTAAAAAAACTCTAACCAAACATTTGGAAAATGACAATGTACGTACACTTAGTGCCTTTTCAATTCCAGGACTAAGCGATCCAATGTGCTCAACAAGATAATCTAGCAATACAACCACAATCAATTAGATGTCAAGAAAACTAAATCTCCATTTTCCTGATAATGACAGCAATCTCTAGTAAAGACAAGCAAGTTAAGGTTCAAGATTTCCATATTCGATGTACATAGGATTTCGCTAATTATAGATTCCAAAAATCAAGTAGTAAAACCATAAACCAGGTTTGAAAGGTAAGAAGCTAGACATATATATTAGTAACAGGAATGCAGGAAAGCATCAACAGGAATGGGTTGTGTACCCATTTTGACACCTATATATAAGGTGTTTGGTAATTATATGAAATTTATATTCTTGAAATAGAAAAAGAATATAAATATGTTTGGTAAAAATTTATAAATTTTTATATTTATTTATTTTTTTCTTCTTACTCATGGACCGCCAACCGCCGCCCGCCATTGCACAACCACCGCACGATCGCTGCACGACCGTCGCACAACCGTTGCACGACCGTTGCATGATTGCTGACTATCGCCGTAGGATTGCCACCCATAGCCCACCGATCGCGGGAAAGGGTGGTGGCCGGTTGCTATGGGTGACGGTCCTGCGGCGACAGTCGGCAACGACGATCGGTGGTTGTGTGGTAGTAAGCGGCGGTTATGCGATGGTTGGTGGCGGTTGTGCGGCGATTGGTGACAGTAAGCTACCAGCGAACGGTTGTGGTCATCAGTCGGTGGGCTATGGGCGTGGCCAGTGGGTTACGGGCGATGGCAAACGTTGCTGGCAGTCGCCGACGATCAGTTGCCGACGGTAGCCGCGGGTGGCGTGGAGGTGGCCAACGATTAGCGGGCGGCCGATGGTAGCCGCAACAAGGAAGAAGAACAAAATAAAAATATAAAAGAAAAAAAAAACTTATTTCTAGAAATTGTTCACAGGAACAAGAAGCTACTTTTTTTTTCTTGTTTCTATTCCAGATCTATTTCCCAGCCACTTTTCTATTTCACGAAATAGAAAAATAAGTTAGTGTTACAAAACAGATTTCTGTTCTTTTTTTGTTCCGGAGAACAAAAGAACAGAAATTAGGAGAAATAGAAACGTCACCATGCAGGCCCCTGGAGTGCCAAAACCTGGCACAAAATGATACTTAAGTGTCCAAAGTTAGGAAAGTGACACTTAAGTATCAAAATTGAAGTAAAATGGATCAATTAATTGCCAACAAAAATCTGGCCAAATGCTGACATGGCGATTTTATGACAAGTCAAATGCAAAACGATGTCATTTTACATGTTGACATGGCTAGATAAGGGCCAAAACGATGTCGTTTTGCTGCTAACATGAGTAAATAATTACTATAAAAATGAAATTAAATTTAAAACCATTAAAGAGAAAAACAAGGCCATGTTTGGTCGACCGGATAAAAATCAAGATAGGACGTGTTTTATCCTATCACGTGTTTGGTAGCTGTCTAGGATGATAAAAGGTTGAATATAGATCGGATAAAAAAATCCTGGGGGGTGGGATAAGGTCGGATAGGATTTCTCTTATCCGAAACATAAAACCTTACGCTTTTTTTTCTTTTGCCGTCGTTCACCCACAGACCCTCTGTTTCCCAAGTATCAACGTTGAAGCCTTCTCCTCAATAGCTCTCCGATTCTCATCAAAATTTTATGAAAGCGACGAATTTTCAAAGGGAAATAATCATTCTCGCTCCCTTTCTTCGCCCAACCAGCGACAGACACTTCTTTGAGGGCTACTCCGTGTGCAAGGCAGAGGAGGCCACGACCTTCTTTGCAAACCCAAGGATCAACATCCCCCGGTTGTCCCGAGTGACTCTGACAACTGACACCTCCGACGAATCGGCTAGCCAGGACCAGGAGCCATTGATTTTCATCTTCACGAAGCCCTTTCTCGACAGTAGTGACCACGAACACGGTATGATTCTCTTCTGACTTATTATGGATTTTCCCTGAAGTGTTCGGTTTGATGAAATCCTTGCTCAGAATGACTTAAATACTCATTTGTATATTGTGGCGTTCCTTCCCGTGTAATTGGACCAAAGTCTCCCCAATTAGCTTCTTAATAAGAATAGACAAGTGGATTTGCGAGCTTCCCATATTAGCTTTCAGAAACCGAATAAGTTAGATAAGAGGCTTGCCAAATGTTGATTCGTTGTTGATGACGATGAAAATGTCGTGTGTTGTAGAAGAAAGGTGAAACATCAAAGTAGCTTTTAATCTTCTAATTGGGTAGACTCCTCTTGTTTCTTCTTTCTCGGTGAACATCAAATTGGATGGATGGGTGTTGTGGGCTAGAGGGGAAGAGTGTACAAGCTATGGGTAGTTTTTTTTATGGATCTGGATTTGATAGTTTGAATGTGCATGTAATGCAAATTATTCTAAAAGTATGTACAATTTATGGGTGGTTTTTTTATGAATCTGGATTGGAATTTTGAATGGGCATGTGCTGCAACTTATTCTAAAAGTTGGCTTCTTTTTCTTCATCCTAGCATTGATCGAAAAGTTTGCTCCTTACTCTTAGCTTGTGATAGATTCAATGTTTATCCAGCCTTTGGTGTGAAAGAACGAAACCTTGTTTTGTTTTGTTTTTTTTTTTTTGGGTGGTGGGGGTGGGAAGAGGGGGAGCCAGAGATTTGAGATAAGGAAAACAGAAAAGCTAAACATAACTCCTTTTGTAATAAAAGTTGGTGTGATTATCATAACTTGAATTCCAATTTTCGTTTTTAAGAGCTTGAGATTCATGCTTGATCTGCTATTTTGAGGTCAATCTGTAGTGCATTTGCTATCCTGTCAGTGTCTGTGTTGAGTGTTGATGATATTTGCTTTAGTGGGAGAAGGAATCGATTACTTACCTAGATATATCATTTCTACCATTTCCATTTTGCTTATGTGAGGCAAAGTCACTATTGATATCACATCGCCTGCAAGGGAAGGATATATCTTGTTTTGTGGGTTGAATATCGTGGCTGATTGAATGTTGAGTTAGTTTTTAGTTTCTCTGTTTTTTGTTACTTTAAGAAATCTGGGAGTGGCTCCATCGACATATTTGCTGAGTTGGTTTTCTGTTTCTTTGTCTCTTTCATTAAATCTTCTTTACCATGTTATCTTCCATCATTAAATTTTTTGAAATTGCAATGAGATGTTTAGGAATGGAAAGTAGTGATTTCAGTCAAACTCAAGGAAGGGGAACAAAGAGAGATCAACGTATATTGACAGTAGAAGAAGAAAATGCACTTTTAGATGGTCTTGAAGAATTAGTTACGTGAGGAATGAAAGCCGATAACGGCTTCAAGAGTGGTTACATGGTTATGTTAGAGAGGTGGTTTGAAGAAAAGTTCCCTTGTTTTGGCATCAAGGGTAATCCTCACATAGAGTCGAAAATGAAAAACTTGAAAAAGTTATATAATCAGATATATGACTTAAAGAATTAAAGTGGCTTTGGGTGGGACCATCAAAAGCATTGTGTTGATATTCATTCTGAGGATATTTGGCAAAAATATTGCAAGGTTTGTGTCACTTTTTCTCATTTTTCTTCTTTATTGATTGTTTCATTTTTAACGAAATAATATAGTTTTCATTGTAAACCTATCCAGGAGCTGCTTCTTTAAGAGGGAAGTCCTTCTATCAATATGATCAACTAGCAACCGCATTTGGAAAAGACCGTGCCAAGGGAAATCTCAGTGTAAATCTGCAAGTGACAAATGGGCTGCTGGCTTAGTTGAAATAGTAGGAACTTTTGGCTCATTCTTGGAAAAAGCTAACGAGAGAATAGAGATGATCATTAGCCGCATTGGACATGCCAAGGATTTGGATAATGACAAACGAAAAATCAATGAGGAGCTTCTTCAAATGTCTTTAGGTACTATAAATAGAATAAATTATGCAGAAAAATTGTGAAGGATCCTGAGAATATTAATCTATTTTTGGGATTTCAAGGAGATGACAGGAAAGCATTTGTGGAATTACTTCTCCAAGAGATGAGAGAAGAGAATGAGTGATGATTGAGTTGTTTTTGAGTTTGTAGGAGATATGTTTTCTCTCCATACTTTTTCTTTTTTTCTCCTTTATTTTTTTTAAAGGGTTTTTGGGGCTAGCTATAAGCTTTAATGTTATTTTTTTGGACCTTTCGGTTGTAGCCCTGACTTGAAAAGAGGTGGATATGGCTTGAAACTTTAATGTTATTTTTTTGAGATCTCATATCTAATGGTCACACTTGCCCAACAAAACAGATTTTCCTCCATTGGTAGCCTCTTTTGATCTTAGCCGTTCGGGCCATTTTCGGTCACTTACGCTTTCTTTGGCAAATGTGGCATTTCTTGCCAACTGCATCTTTTGGTAGCACCGTTTTTGTCTACTAAGCATTTTGACCTTAGCAAACCACGTGGAGGTTCTTTCCTTTGTTGAAAACATGGCAGTAGACCTCCTCTTTGGATTCACCGATCGATCTAGGAACGTTATCCCCATTCAGCGAGGATTCGGTTCTTCTCCAATTCCACCCGCTCGGTGAGGTTTGTACAAATCTTCTTAGTACCCCCATTGTCATTCTAGAAGCTTAGTCGAGAGTCGCGCTTTGTCCAAGCGCCTTATGCCTCGGCAATTCACTCTCCGCCCCTGTAGGACCAGGTAGACCATTAGTACTTTCCAGTTCAACCCACATTGAAGTGGGGAATTTGATTCTCCGACTCACCCACTTATTGGAAGGATTCCAACTCTGATACCATTTGTCACGGTTCAGTGGTTCCCTGGCCGAGGAATGACTCGTGTGGCGCCTGGCGAGCAAAATTCACTAGCCCACCCTTCCTTTTATAGTTGTTCCAATGAACAATACAATGAATAACTTCTTCATACAAGGTCGTACCATACCTAGCTTAGCTCAAACGTCTAGTCTATCAAATGAGACGACAAATCTCTTTAGGCTCAACAACTAGTTTTGCCCTGTCATGGCCTCATCAAGAGAGTGGCATCAACTTCCTACCAGTTTGTGCACGGGAGGCTAACTCCACATTCAAAACTCCTAAGTAATATAATCTTTCTATCCTAGAATTCCTAGCACCAATCATCTTGACGCCACTCTCACGGACTAGTTGTGTTCGTCCTCTCTACATCCTCATTGCTTCACTCAATAACCCCAAGCACCACTCACAAGTGTCATGAGTACAGGAGGATTCACAAACCGTGACAAATGTCTATGATACTTGACAAGCTAAGCTCCATAGCTCATAAGTTGCTTGTCCCATTTTGTAAACCTAGCTATATTTTTGCCTTGTAACCATCACTGTCGGTATGCAGCACGCACTAAATTACATAAGAGATAATTGTTTTCTAGGGCATTTAAAGCATCATAAAGTTAAGTTGTGATATAAAGTGTTCAATTGGTCAAAATCTATAATAATTAGAGGTGGACATGATTCCAAGATAGAGCCAGGAAATTGAGAATTGGATTAGTGAGAATCAATCCAATTCCAATTCTAGGTGGAACTGGAACTGGAACTTGGAAATGGTAATAAGTTTTTATGTTTTTCTTGTTCTATGACTTTGCATGATCCTATGGCGTTTATGGCATCCAATGACGAGGAAATAACCTAAAACCACTAATCCAAGCTTTCATTTTTAGTAATATCTATGATCGATACTTCTACTTTATAATATTTCATAATTTGCATGTGTCTAATATGAGTTGTGACGATGGAACTTGGGTAGATCACGGAACTTATGACAAAGTAGGTTTCAGGCTAAAAAAATTAGGGAATCTGTTCCGACGGATAGGTTTTAAGTTGCATATGAAATAAACGAAAATTGAAGCCACTTACCTCTAAATGTTAAAGTTTCATATGCAACTTGAACGGAAAACTTGAATGGAAATTGGAGCTGCTTACCTCTAATAAAAACGTTCAAGTTTCATATGAAACTTGGACGGAAATTGTAGCTACTAACCTCTAATAATAATGACTATAGTTAAGGTAGTAGTAGAAAGATAGAAAAATAAAGAAAGAAAATCCAAAAGCTTGTTATCATGGGTTATGCTCGTGATATATCTTCGATGAGTTACTTTGAATTTTGATCGCTTTTATTTTTTTTATTGAACGATATGAAAAAATAATGGTCTTTTGAATTATAAATGTCTTCTATGTATGCCTTTTATTTATGGGTTAATACCCTGAAAAATCCCAAATTGGTACACCTGTAACAAATATACCCCAAATTATTTTTTTGACCACCAAAAACCCAAAACTTGTATGACTTTGACAAATTTACCCCCAAAATGGTACACTTGTGACAAATTTACCCTATATTAGTTTTTATTAAAATTTTATTGTTAAATTATTAAATTAAATGACACGTGACAATTAATCTACATACTAATTTCGGATTTTACGCTCTGTTTGTCACAATTTACAGTTTTTGCGATTTTTTTTGTATAATCCAATTTAGCGGAGGGTATTTTTTTCACAAATTTATCAGTTTGGAGTTTTTTGCGGTCGAATAAATTAGTCTAGAGTAAATTTGTTATAAATGTACAAGTTTAGGTTTTTTTTTTTTATGGTTAGTCGGGGTAAATTTGTCATAAATATATCGGTTTGAGGTTTTTCATGATAAAAAAATTAGTTTGGGATAAATTTGTCACAAGTGTACCGGTTTGGGGTTTTTTAGGGTATTAATCCTTTATTTATTTATATTTATATCCCTTGAGTACTCACATTTACCATATATATTGTTCTTCTAAACTTCTCATATTTTGGAGATTTAGAAATGCGCTTGATACTATTATAAATTTGACGGAAAAAAAAAAGAAAAGAAAAAGAACTAGTACAATCATTTATGATCAAAATAAGTATATCTGTCCTCTCTCTCTCTCTCTCTCTCTCTCTCGTACTTTAAAAAAGGGAAAATGACATAAATAGTCCTTAAACCTTAACCCTATGTGCAATATGGTTCATGATTTTTCAATTTATTCAATATGATTCTTGAACTTTAGTTTTAGGGACTATATTATACATTGAGTCAAAGTTCAGATATCATATTAAACAAATTAAAATATGAAGATCACATTACATATAAGACCAAAGTTTATGGATCATTTGTATCCTCCGTCATCGATCATTTTATTGGGTTACAAGATTACATTTTCTAATGAGCTTTCTTTTGGGCCGACCACCTATAAAAAGTGGGCCCGCAGGATTTCCGTGGGCCATGGCCCACAAACCTATATAACCGTTTTCTCTTTTCTCCGCCTCGCCTTTTCATTTCACTCTCTCTCTCTCCTCTTTCAAAACGTCCCCCTCCCGAAGCGCATCGAAAATGGCGGGAGCCCTGGCGGTCGTCGCCGGCGAGCGGCTGCCGGCGGCCTCCGCCGTCGCCTCCTTCAGGGGCCACTGGGAGGTCAGCTTCTCTCGCTTCTTCGCCCTCCCTTGCCGGACGCCCGCATGCCCCTTCCTCGCCCCTCTCCGCGACTGCGACCGCCGCCGCCTCGCCCCCTCCGGCGGGACCTGGCTCTCGTCCTCCTCGACGGCTTCGCTGCAGCTCCACTCCGGTGCGGCCGCGATCATCACCGTCTGCTTGAGCGGGAAGTTGCTTGTGAGTCGCCGTCTCGCTTGTCTTCTGATTCTTCCTCTTTCGATTCGGTATCTTCGTTCTCGTCAAGTTCGTCACTGAAATGTTCATCTCTGATGTCGAAATCGAAGTGATTTTCGTTTCACAATGCTCTGGACATATGGAGCATTGCAGTGTTCGGTTGTGCACCTCTACGTTTTTTTTTGCCTTGATTGCGGCGTGAGACATTGAGCGACTTTTCTCTGTTTTCCGTCTAATTGAGGTCGGAGATTCTTAACGCCACCGGTGCTTTCACCGACGCTTTCATGACCAAACCGATTCCTGTGAATAAGCTTTGAATTGGTTTTCGGTGCTGATTCGGTATGATCTGAAAATGAGTTTGATAAGCGGAACCAGAAGTTGTCTCTAAGCAAGATAATTCTTATTTCTCTATTTTTTTTTTCGGAATATGGAGATCGATGATCAGATGCATGAACTTCGAATTTAAATGTTTGGATACATCGCAGGCGCGAGCTACATTTTTGGAAGCTTTTACTTCTTTTTTGACGACACATAGCTGTAAATTTAGGTTCTTCAGCTCCCCACTCCTGATGAACTTCGTGGTAAATTACAGAACAGGGTAGTCTACACATGATGTCTCTTTCTCTCTGTCTGAGGCTACAAATCATCCTGATTGAGAGTCTCAACTATTTCAGGAAGAGCATTTCGTTTCCAAATTGCAGTTCTTCAGGCCACAGTTGTCGTACATGTCTGAATTTCCAGCAATGGCAAGCAGAGTTGTCCTTGTGAGCTACAGGGATTGCAGAGATGAGGCAAGCATTCAATCTGTTGGTTTCAACTGGTCGTGTGACGTGATGTTTGTCCTAAAGCGAAAAATGAGGTTTTTTGATGCTTGGTTTTGAAGTTTGGTTTTACGGTAATATATTCTTACTCGTCTTGAATACTAAGGAGTTTGTTGGTTCCTCTAGATGAGATTTAGATCTGTCCTCTCCAGATAACAGCAGTGAAGAGGACCATTATCTATCGAAAGAACAGTGAGAAAGAATAGGAAACTTCTTTTCCTAATTATGACCTGGGCACCTTGCCTTCTCTTGCTTTGTGCTAGCGATACGAACCCTGGCTCCCTTTCAGCAGTGGTAGGGTTTGCTCTATAACTTTCGTTAGCTGTTCTTTCCTTCCATTCACTCTACTGCATCCAGTAAAGATAATCCTAGAGCATTCCAGCAAGCTTTCTACCTTCAAGGCCTATTGAAACTCGAATATAATACTTCTTAAGTTGTTGAATTTCTGAATCATAGGCAGCTCCATCGGTACCTTTGCTTGGGAACGGAAAATTTGGTTTTAGGCTTGGTTGAATAGAATATTTATTAGCCATGTGAGATATCTTCCGAGACTGTATATTGGTCCATGGTGATGGGAAAGCCTATCTATGCCATTGAGTTCTTCATTTAAAGCTGAACCTGTCATACGTTATTGGAGCAGATGGCAATTATAATTTCATCCAACGTGCATACTATTGATTTTCCTGGAGATATACATATTTCATTGATGGAAATTTCTTGTGGAGTGAGTTAATGCTCTGCTCATGTGGTGTATGGATCAACACATCAATGGCCATGTCAACTTAAGTGATCATGGAAAAAGGCAGTTAAAAAAACGACAGATGTTTTGCTTTTTGCCAGCCACGACTTGTGAAAGTCACAACTTTTTCCATATCTTGTTTCATGACTAAAAATTTTGCAATGTCAAAATGAATATCCACCTCAAAATTTTCCATTGTTATACTTATCTGAACTCTGAATTCTGTCATCCACCTAGAAATAGGTTAACCCAAATGTAGAATATTGTTCACACATTGTTTCAACTCATGTTTTGGTGGTTTGTGTCCAATAGTGCATGATGGACTTTTCAGTTTATTTGCAGATCCAGAAATTTGCCTTAAGATTTTCAACTACTTATGAAACTGATTCATTCATAAATTCTTTAAAGGTAATATTCTCATTGAGGGAGTTGAAATGTTTATCATGTAGTCAGCAATTTCTTATTTCATCATCTACCGTATTAGAATGACCACACTCAATTGCTATACATGCAGGAGATCTTGAAAGATGCCACTGAAATTGAACTGCAAAATACTCATGTGGCATCTCAAATATCTTCGCATTCTGAGTTCACATCCTATTCTCCATACAGGTGGAAAGGTTCCTAGTTCCTGACATGCTTTATGTCTGTCTTTGCTACATTGATAAATTATGTTTCGTTGTTGATCTACTTCCAACAATGAACTTGTCTTGTT
The DNA here is from genome assembly GCA_014182555.1 of Eucalyptus erythrocorys. NCBI lineage: Eukaryota > Viridiplantae > Streptophyta > Magnoliopsida > Myrtales > Myrtaceae > Eucalyptus > Eucalyptus erythrocorys. Next base: position 28,894,815 of record CM024604.1, read on the forward strand.
GAGTTCTCAGAGTTCAGGAGGAAAGGGATACTATTTCTTGCATTGGCATTCAAAATCCTGAATGCTTATCGATCTTGGAGAATGAGTCTCAACAGTTCTCTTCAGACAAGCAAATTGCTTATGATCGTGATGCCGAAAATGGTCTTGCATCCTTTCCTCCAAGCTTCACATCATTTCTGACTAGTTGTTGTGCTGACCACGAACAAGGTGAACTGACTGCTCTCTCTTAAAGATAGAAGTATTCTTTCTTTGGCAGACTTTAATTGATTTACTGTCTTGAATAATGTAGCCACAACACAATCAACTATACCTGAAGTAGTCGAACTCAAATCTCAGATCATGGTAATATTTTTGTCTGACTGAATGCTGCACAAATAGTATCGCTTTACAAGGTTAAGTTATCAATTATTGATTAATGTGTTCTTCTGTCACAGAAATACATGGAAGATTCTGAATTCCAAGGTAAATCATTTTCCACATCTATCTCATGGTCTGCTAGTAGCTGTCTTATATAGCCTGCCATGCATACCTCTTTTGACTTCTTGCCAGAAACAATCGGAAAAAGCAAAGGGCAAGATGAAAGTTAACTCTAAAATTATTAAAAGGTTTTAATCGAAGAGGCCATTAGTTCCTTATTTCAGCAGCTTTTTTTATCTGTTCAATTTCCCCTTTCAAATAGCCACTGATAGCCTGCAGTGGAGACAGAAATTGCATGTTCGTTTAAAATTTAATGATAATACTAATCTGTAGAGTTCCCTTATGTTTTCATCAGAGATGTTGCTTAGAGTGGACACGGTCATCAATGAAATCGGAATGTGATTCATCATTGTGATTGTCACTGCTGTTGATATCCTCAGCGAGGCATCTGAAACCTTGGCTGCTATGGTGGGTCTTGAACCTAGCAGTTAACCCTCTTGAGTGTAGATCTTTTTTCCACTTTTTTGGCGATTCCTTTTTGCAGTATAATACAGTGAAACATCTTGGAGATATTCGAGCTCATTCAGGGGCAAATTGCTCCTCAAGTAAACTCCGGTAGTGGGGTTACTGGTTGGAACTATATGGGGTGATTTCAGCATTCAACAGGACTGCCTGCTGAAAGCCCCAAGTTTAGTGAGCTTTGGTTAATGCTTTACTTGGGTTTTCTCCTTGGCCTTGTGCATTTTGTCTGTTGTGCTCTTAGACTTGGGCATTGCAAACACTTGTCTGGAGATCAATACATTTACGATGACGACATCTCATTCTTATTTTTGGAATTCATTATTAATATCGAGTCATCCAAAACATATGATATATAGTTATAGCTCTGCTTTGTAACAGATTATGAGCCCTGATTACACATTGAATTGAAATGCCCTCTTTGCTTTAGTAATTTGGGGTTGGTCAAAAATTCTCTTTCGATTCATTGTTCGGAATCACTTTTGATCAAGTCTTCCATATTTGTTCATTTTCTTTTCCCTTTTCGACTTTATTATGTTTCTTGACCTAATTTGCTTAATCTTGGCAGTTTGTTTTTTGGCACCTTAAGCCCTGCTTTTCGCTGATGTGCCCAGTGCGAATGCTAATGGTTTTGCCGAATCAGCCATATAGACAAACAGCTATTTTTCTTTATCTAGTGTAAGCGTTTTCTGATGTGCAAGTTTCTCGTGGAGCCGGTCAAACTGCCCCAGGTCAATTTGCTCTCTATTGCATATTGACGTTTCTAATAGGTTTCCATTTTTGTCGATGGGACATGGCTTTGAACCATCGTCGCCCATCGCAGTCCTCAACCTCCTCTAGACATCACAGGTCGGTGATGGCGGCCCCAAAGCTGTGATGCAATAATGAAACTCACGTCTGCACACAGACAATGGCACGTTGCACGCAGAAGAAAGGTTTTGTGGATGAATGCAAAACGCATATCGCAACGAGACAGGAGCTACACTCCATACTTTGCCGGCTTCCAACAGATGCCAATCCTGTAATAGTCTCTCTGCTATCGCCTCAATGCGACACAAGGTTCTCTCAGCTGGCGACGCGAAATGAAGAAATTCTGTCATCTCGACTTCAAAATTAAAAATAACAAACAACAAATAAAAGCAAGACACATATATAATAATCCTCGACTCCTACATCGTAACGACAATGGAGGTCCTTTCTCTGGCCATTTCAACCATCTGGATCATCGAAGGCTGGTGGCTGTTCTCAAGATCCGATTCCCGGGGTGGCAGGAAACGATTCCTTTGGTCACAACTAAGAAAGCGAACCGCATTGCCGTCAGAAAATTCCTCAAAACTTCTAGAACCAGGTCGTTGGTCGGGAGATGAACTCGAGTTCATTATGGCAAAAAAAAAAAAAAAAAAAAAAACATTAAGTACCCAATCGAAGGTCGAGATTCCTTGTGTTGTTTGTCTGTAGACAAGCAACGACTCCACTCAACAGTCCGTCGTCTGCAAATGCTCGAGCTACTTTCCATCTAAACATCTCTTTTCCTAGTGATCTCGTCGTAGAGCTCGAGTCAAACGAGCAGACGGCCAGTATATTTCGCGACGGCCTGATAGATCATGTTTAAGCAAAAGCATGGCTTCTTTGGGCCGGCATATGTGATAGGTATAGTACAAAATCAGAGTGCAAGAATGTGAAATCTGCAGTTTATCCCTCTAAATGACAATGAACACCGGCTAAAACTTGACACGGGGACAATTTGAGTGCTAAAGTTACGAAAGGTATATTAAAATGCCACTTTTTGTAAAAAATGGGACACTCGAGTGTCAAGTTCGACGAACTCTGTCGAAAATCCTACATGATAATTTTTTATTAATATTAATTGCTTACGTGGTTTGCCAAAGAGCTAAGTCAGCAAAGAAGAGATAAAATGAGGTCGTTTGGCCTCTTTTTTAAATTTTAATATAGATATTAATTATATTATATTATATTATTGAAAAAAATGATGAAGACTTCTCGTTTGTATTTTTTAATAAATAATTTATTTTTAAATTTAACTTAATTAATTTATATTAAAATTGAAGCAAAACGACATCGTTTTTTTTATTTATCTATCTACATTAGCATACAAAATGACGTCGTTTTGCACTTATCTCGTCGGAAAAATGTCATGTTAGCATTTTAGGCGGATTTTCTCGCCGTCGGCATTTAACCGATCTATTTTATTCCGATTTTGATACTTAATTGTACATTTCATAACTTTTAATACTTCCGCCTGTGCTAAGTTTTAACACTCAGACCTCGATAGTGCACAATATCGGCCACAACTCACTTCATATGTCCTTTGCGAACCATATGGAGAATTGTGGATCTCACGGTTCACATGCATCATGGAGGTACCATACGAGTAGCGTTTCGAATCGAATCCGTCCTAACTTGTTCGAGGAGAGAATCCGCAAATGGCCAAATGGCGTGCGCCGATTTCACCACATTCACAGCACAGGAGTCATCCCAGCTGTTATTAAAAAGGAAAAAGGAGTGCCTTCCACAGGACCAGCAAATCCAAGCTGTTTCTGAATTGGAAACATCAGCCGCTCAGGAGATTCAGATTTAACGAAGTGTTGTGTTGTGTTCATCAGCAAGTTGTAAGCATCGCCGGAAAGAAAAACTCGAATTTTTATTTAGGATGTGGCAGACAAGAAGACTCTTTCGAGGACTGCGACGAGGAAAAGCCAAACAACATTGTTATCTACGAAACCTTCAAATCAATCCCACGTTGCTGCAATATCTCTTCCCTCTCATATCCTGATAGAGCCTATAACAAAGAAGTGGTTGCTTTGCAATCTCCATGCCAACCATGGTGACCAACTGCTTTGCTCCTTTGAAGGCCTTACCATGACATGTAATGACAAGAAAAGCAGGCCATCCTTCAAAGCTTCTCCATCCACTGTTCTTTCGCACGAAGACCGAATCACGCCTCATCCACCACCGATGGCCCTCGGCAATCTTCTCCCCGGTCTTCTGATTCTGTTGGACTACTCGGCGACAATGGCTTTGGCCTACCAAGTGTCCATCAAAGAGACTGAAATGTATCCTTTCAACTGCTCTGACCAGATCAAAACCTGCAATGCCTCTCTGTACCATTACGACGTCGGCCTCCAGGAGGATCAAATTGCCGCCTACTACTCAGTGAACCCCTCCCAGATCAAACCCATCAAGCACGGGAATCGACAAGACTACCTCATCAGCGTGTCCTGCTCTTGCCAGAGTGCCGGGAACACCACCGCCTACTTCCACAACACGTCCTACAAGGTCGAACAAGGCGACATCTTCGTCAACGTCTCGGCGCGGGTCTACAGTGGGCAAGCTTGGAGTGTTGGAGATGAAGCGAAGAATTTCAACGCGAGCGCCACAGTCCCCATGTATCTTCCATGCGGGTGTGTGAAGAAAGACTCTCAGACCGTGGTGACGTACACGGTTCAGCAGCACGACACACTGACTGAAATCGCCAACCTGTTATCTGCTGAACCGAGCAGCATCCAGAGCATGAACCCGAACCTGATACAGAACTCTGACTCCATAGCCGTGGGTTGGGTATTGTTTGTGCCGATGGAGAGTAACGGAATCCCATCGCCTAAGAAAGGTCTGTCACTCTAACTTCGCTTCAAGGCATGGTGATTCCATGATTCGGCAAGCTCAGAGAAATATGGATGAACTCTGGCTGGATCCTTCTTTCTCAGCCGCATCTCACTCGTCTCGTCTGCTTTCTCTGTGCTTTGAACTTGCTTTGTCGCCAAGAAACCTTGACACACTTTCTCTTCTTTCTTAATAAAAGATGCAAATGTCTAAATTGCTTGCATAGTTTAAAGTTCCTCCATATCTTGTTCACCTTACTGATTGATTACTGCTAATTCGGACTGATCATCCCTGATCATCTTAACTTCGTGTCCATTAGATAGATTTTGGCAGATATCACTACATTTTGCATAGAAGGACAAGAATTCGACATGTTCATTCTTGCAGGAAGTGGAACATTAAGAAACTAGTATCATACGATATTGATGATAATCGTTTCTCTATCCAATAATAGGGATGAAGCACAAGTGGACCATAGTTGTTGGCACATTATCGGCTGTCTTGCTGATTTCGGTGCTAGCATTGATCATCATTCTCGGAAGAAAACTGTCATGCCAAGACAGCAAGGAAGACCCAAAAGCTGTATCCAAAACCCTGAGCGCTAACAAGGCCCAGTCCTTCCATAACCAGTATCCGCATAAGGAAAACAAGGAAGGTTAGATATGAAAATGATGGAGAGTTTTGATTAAGTAACCTATTCTTCTTTCCACTTACCGAAGCTGGTCATACTGAATTTCCATGTACAGACGTCCTGATTTTTGAATCAGAAAGGCCTCTGATATACAGCCTTAAGGACATTGAGATCGCTACTAGTAACTTTGATGAGCCGAAGAAGATTGGGGAGGGTGGATATGGGAGCGTGTACTTTGGAGTTTTAGGTGAACAGGTACCCAGTCTATTTCCCTTCCCTCCCCTCTTATCACGCCATTCAGAAGATTCTTTCTTCAAACTGTTTTCTCGAATCTGTCGGTTTGGCAATAATTCAGGAGGTGGCCATAAAGAAGATGAGATCTAGCAAGTCCAAGGAGTTCTTCGCTGAGCTCAAAGTCTTGTGCAAGATCCACCACATCAATGTGGTAAGAAAACGTCTGAAACTTTAATCCTACTCCAATAGTATGCGTGAACCTGCCAGGAGAATGACCCTCCAGTGTTTTGATTTTTAGGTGGAGCTGCTTGGATATGCCAGTGGAGAAGACCACCTCTACTTGGTTTATGAATATGTCCGGAATGGGTCGCTTAGTGATCACCTGCACGATCCTTTGCTTAAAGGTACGGAAATTCAGTTCGTTCTGTCTTTGAGCTTAACAATTGCTATTTGTTGTCTTTTGTAGAATTTGATATATGCAGAGATATCATCTGAGGAAGTTTGTAGTCTACCTTCACTATATCCATTCTTCTTTACATCGTATAATTTCATGTCTACTGCATAATCTCCAAGTTCAGGTATATTGTGTCAACTTGGTGCTGCAGCTCGCCCAACTACATGTCAGGCAGACTTGCACCTTATGGCTGCACTTCATTTGAGGAATTTGATTATTGTCTATGAAATGGAGATCAAAACTACAGATTGAGAAACTAAACTCTACAGAGAAAAAGGCAATGGATCAATTGTGGCATGCATAAGACGTAGCTAATTGCGAAAATCTTGCACTCTATTGTAGTATGGCAAAATAAGAAACTTCAACAGAAGAATCTGAAAGCGAAATTGTTACTATAAAAAAACCCGAGTTTATAGTGACATCCTCAACAAGTTCATTCCTAAATCAGGGAGGCAGCCCCTGTCTTGGACAGCAAGAACACAAATAGCATGGGATGCCGCAAAAGGTCTCGAGTACATCCATGACCACACAAAGGATTGTTATGTGCACCGTGACATAAAGACCAGCAATATTCTGCTTGATGAGGGGCTCCGAGCGAAGGTACTGTTCAATTTCTAGCTTCACACATCCATCATCCCAATAAACATACAGAGACTGCATTTTTTTGTACCCAATATCATCAACTGCAATCGCAAGTATTGTCACTTCCTTTCATCATCTTGTATGCTAGCTTAAACTTCAGAACCATGAGCATAATGTTTTGAATTGACTTCTTTTACTTCTGAAATGTATTCTTTTTCATAAATTGAGCAAAGACCAGAAGATGCCAACTTTCTGCTCATGGGGCAGGAAATTTTGAAAAGAAGCGTGATAACGGATGTGCATGAATAGTGCGGTCCTACAAGGGCATTTTCATTGCTGGTCCTGCTCTTGGACAACCATAAAACCTACCTTGGATGGTCATAAAAAATATCAAAATGACTTACTTAATCCACTTCCCTGTACAATAAGCTACCATGTTGAACAGGTAGCAGATTTTGGGTTGGCAAAGCTTGTTAGTCGAAGCAATGAAGAGGATCTCATAGCTACACGGCTTGTAGGAACACCGGGCTACCTTCCTCCTGAGTAAGCTTCTCGATCTTCTCTTCACTATGTCAATATGAAATTTGCTTTCCTTCCATTTTCTGCTCAGAACAAGGTCTTTGTTTATTTGACTGAAATCCGCACATACCATCTCTGATCTTTGTTTGCTTTCTTTTCCCCCCAAAAATAAAAAGATCTGTGAAGGAGCTCCAGGTGACTCCAAAGGCTGACGTCTTTGCATTTGGAGTGGTTCTAGCAGAGCTAATAACCGGCCAACGTGCGCTTATCCGTGACAACCAAGAGCCCACCAAATTGAAATCCTTAATCACAGTTGTCAGTTCATCTATACTTCAATCTCTGATCAATCTTCCATAAATGAATGGGACAATAAAAACATTAAAGCTAATTTAACCAAAAAAAAAAAAAAAAATTGATTTCCCACCAACCTGAATGAGGTTTAATTAAGGTTTATTAAGATGTAAGTTATCCGAGATGGCTCCCAACTTCACTTAACTAAAACCGCATGAAGTTTATTATAAGTGCCTGGAATTTTGAAGTTAAATGTGGAGTCAAGCTTCAAGAGAACTAAGTGTTGCTTCCTTAACATGACAGATGAATAAAGTTTTCCGACACAAAGATCCGAAAGCAGCACTAGAAGCTGTGGTGGATGGAAATCTTCGAGGTAGGTATCCAATGGAGGACATGTACAAGGTTCGTGTCCCGATCCAAATTGATCTCATCCATTACTCTATTCACATCACACGCTATCTATGTCAATGATTGAGGATCTGTCTGCATAATGTAGATGGCAGAAATTGCAGAATGGTGTCTGGGCGAGGATGCCATGGGCAGACCGGAAATGCGTGAGATCGTAGTGACACTCTCTCGAATCTTGATGTCCTCAACAGAGTGGGAAGCATCTTTGGGAGGAAATAGCCAGGTTTTTAGCGGCATTTTCAACGGAAGATAACATCTAACTACTTCAGCCTTTTGTCACCTTCCCCTTTCTTGGACATGGTATGATTCTGATTCATGGCACTCTGAAATCTACCAAGTGTGACATGGAAATAGATTTCCCTAAGAATTCAGTACATTTTGAAATCTGAAACCGGAAGTAAGCAACAGTACCGCAGTATATTTTTTTCTGTGAAATGTCTTTCAACAATTTATTCAACAAATGAGGTGCGGAACTTGGCATGGAGCACACTTAATTGCCGAAAGTTCGGAAAGGTACACTTAAAAGTATTAAAATTGGAGCAAAATGAATCAATTAAGTGTCAAATACGAGAGATTTTAGCAAAAATACTGACATGGTGTTTTTTTCAACGAGACAAGCGCAAAACAATGCAAAACAACGTGTTTTGCACACTAATGTGGCTAGACAAGTCGAAACGACGCCGTTTTGTACACCGACATGGCTAGTAAGTTGAAAACAATGTCGTTTTGTCTCGGATTTGAATTTAAAATAAATATTAATTAAATTAAATTTAAGACTAAATTATTTATTTAAAAAAAAAAAAAAGGAGATTGCATAATGACGAGGGGTTGTGCAAGACCTCGCTACTGCCTCCCTACTATCGTCAAGAAGGGCAAACAATGGTGGAAGGAGGGTTGGCCAAGGTGGGCGAGGGTCATAGCCCTCCCTCAAATTCGGCCAAGGATCGCCACTCGCTAGGGTGACCCTCGACTAGCGGTAGCCCTTAGCCCAATTGGGCAAGGGCCGATAACCCTTGCTGGATTTGGGGTTGGGCTGTCACCCTCGTTCCAAATTTGGGCAAAAGCTTGTAGGCTCTCGTCGCTGGTCAACTGGCCCCCTAGTTAGGGCTTGACAACCCTGACCAACCCTCCCCCTAGGATATAGTGGCGAGCACTTACATAGCCATTCCGCAATATTTTTCTTAATTAAAATTAGTTTAAAATTTAATTTAATTAATATTTATAGTAAAATTCAAGTAAGAGGCAAAATAATGTCATTTTGCCTCTTCTTTACTGACTCAATTCTCTAGCGAGCTATGTAGGCAACTTTTTTTATTAAAAATAAGTCATGTCGGATTTCCGGTACCCTTTACCGGAGTAGCATTTGAATGTTCCATTTTTATGAAAAAGTGACACCAGAATGTACTTTTCAAACTTTTATCACTTAAATGTCTCGTACTAAGTTTTGGCATTTGTGCCGTACTTATGCCTTCAACAAACTAAATGAAGCGAAGTTAGATACATGCTTATGCATTGTGCAGACTCATCCTCCTTGATTGAGCTAATTACGTATGCACAAATGGTGAGGCCGGAACTAACTTCCACCAGGCAACATCAAATTTCTGCATAAGTTTTGTCCACCACAGTGATCGTATACTGAGTGTACGAGGTTTCTTCCAGTAGCCCTTACCAAGGAAGCTCTTCCATGAGCTAAGTACATGGACTGGACACAGGCATAATGATACGATGGTGCGAGGCTTTTGTTAGTGCCACCGTCATCGACGTCTGTGGTACACTTGATCCATGGCTGTCTGAGTTTAGACTGGGAGAACTGTTATGAAAACAGAGAGGACGCAAAGTGGAAACATGCACAATTTCATCAAAGTAATGAATAGTGAATGAACGAATGGAAGCAAACTTAAGCGGTATGGTTCATAGTTCATACAATGCAAACTACTCCACAGGGAGAGACGACATGGATTCCTTTAGAACTCTGCAGATAAACATCACGCAGTCTCACTCAAGCCATGCCTCAGTTATACCCAATCTTGCCGTGTTTAGGGCGCTGTCACTCCGTGTTATTGTTAGAATGTTTAAATAATAAACCACTCCCTGAATCTACATAGTTTATCTAAGATAATTTGTCAGCTAAGCACGGACTATTATAGTTTACTGTAACATAGTTTATCTAGTTGATTGAATCTACATTATCCGTGTTTAGGACATGGATTTTTGTGTTGATTTGACTCTAGTTGATAACATGGTATCAGAGCAAGTAGGTCCTGAGTTCAAATCTTCTAGGCCCCTATTTGCCTCCCAAATTAAATTTCCACACTTAGTACTAGGCAAAAGATCAGACTAAGTGTGAGGGGGAGTGTTAGAATGTTTAAATAATAAACCACGCCTCCATCTAACAGTTTAAGCTTTTAGAATAGTTGGCAGTGGTTTCACAAAAATCTAACAGTTATGACAGCTAATACACGAAACCAAGACCCAAACGCTCAAATATTCTGGGAAACTGCTCATAGAAACCACTCCCCCCCCCAACAAAAAGACATCCGGTCCAAGTAGACTAGACATTCGACCTTGAGGCAGGCTGGTTCGGGCATAGCTGGAGACTCGTGAAGAAATTGATTAGAGAGACTTTAATAGAATTCTTGCAAGGAAAGAAAGAAAAATATTATCTAGAGAAGATATACAATAGTAGATAAGACATGAAGTAAGAATCGTTATGCTTTTAATGGTCTAGTTTTAAGTTGATCAGAACCTGCATCAGATTTGTGGTCACGTTGACCGGGATTTAAAATTAGACAAACCGCAATTTAAAATCTGAATATCTCATACATATGCAGTTCATGTGTCATGAAAAGCTGCAAATTTTTTGCTTATGGACTAACCAGTGTTGCCAATGATCAAATCCATATTTGCAGGGTATCCCTTGGCCATAACTCTTGAAAAATGATATCCACAGGTTCAATTGGAAATAATTGACTTATATTAACGAACTGAAAGTTTTTGAAGGCGGCTTACATGAATCTGAAGATGAAGAATTAGCCTAAACCACCAGATGGATGATAGAAGAGGCCATTCAACCTATCACCTCGGGGTTACATGCTTAGAAACTAGAGGCTGCAACAAAATTTTCCATCCATATCGACTCAAGTTTGTCACTTGTTTCCATTATTTATTTAACTATACTACCCACTATTAGATCTAATCTATATGTGATGCCCGTTCCCATTGCTGATTCCAATTTTGATGGTGGATAGCCTCTCCAGGAAGTTGTTGAATTCTTCTTCCCTGCCCAGCAAGCTAAGCCTGGCATACGTTGGATCTGCCCCAAAGCGGCTCCCACCCCTTGCCACTATCTTGTGTCCTTTCAGCAAGCTTCCGCAGTCCTTCACTTTGTCGTTGCATTTCAGCCATGCAAATGCTGCACAGAATACCAGAAAATGAGGAAGCCTAACAAGGAACCTCGCTTCGTTCACTCTAGCCATCAAATAGCAGAGTTTGTCTAACGAATTAAATCCATACCTGACTTATGAGATTTCTTGTTCTAACTAAGACAGAGTATGCACGCATGCATAAGATTTGTGCCTCTATTTCTCAATGTTGTCAAACCGAGAAAACATTTTACGAGGAGAACAACCATTCTCTAATTGCTGCTTCACAATGTAGCACAGAAAAGAATTCCGAGGCTCAATCTGACAATGCTAGTATTGTTTTCAACTTCCGAAGTAACTACCCAATGCTTAACACGCAACTTACTACTTAAATTCTTACTAGTTGCGAACGGGTATGGAGGGTGGATGTTAGTGATTACCTGGATAAGTCTCATAAAACTCGGCTGAGAAGTGGCAGTAATCTTTGGGGTACTTGGCAAGGCTGAAGCTCTCACTGCGCTTTATGACTTCGCGCAGCTTATCCCACCTCTCGGTCATGAGGCGCCTTGCGTGATCAAAGAATTTCTCTGACTTAGTGTTGGTGCCGAATGCTTGGTAGTCGTCACATATTGTCCCTAATATCTTGGCAGCTCGAAGTTGGGAATCCTTGGACACGCCGATCGAGGTCACTGTTACAAACTCGGACATCTTTGCAGCCACTTCTTTGTCCTTGACAATAGCCCAACTTTTGAAGGAGCAGAACGACACGACCGATCACAAAAGAGAGAAAAAATCAGTGAAAGATCAATCCAGGTTTCCATGGACTTGACAAAAGTCGGTCAAAGCTGTAATTCTCGAAAGGCTATCATGGTAGGCCTAGATAATATTGAGTTTTCACAAAATTCTCTGGTTTAGCAACACTTGGAGATTCATAATTCTCAGTACAACCTCCAATTTATCAGCTAGTGTTGCAGGGGAGGCCAGGCTTACCCAATTCGAGAACCGGCATGGCCGGTGCACTTTGAGAAGGTGAACAGCATGATGTCATAGTCAGCTTGATGAGTAATCGGTGTGAAGTGCGGCCAATAATAGGCCAGGTCGTACACGAGCTTCCCGTTTGGGTGGTTCACCACAGCCTTGCGGATCGAGCCATCAGGGTTGTTCGGCGTGGTGACAATCTCAATGAAAGGGCCGTCCTTGTTGAATTTGTGCGCGTCTCCCTCCCATTTGTAGAGTTTGGATTGAAGGAGCTCTACAACCTCTTGATAGCACTGCAACAAGGACAAAGATTTAAAAGCTCAAAGTCGAGTATATCAATATGTGTATTGAAGTTGTTGGTCATTTTCATACATTTTTTGTATCATGGTGCACCGTCGTGATTACTTGTACCCAACTTAATGCTACTGTTGTTAGATAAGGGGTTAAGATGATAAGACATAAATCAAAACCGAGTGCCCCAATATAGAGTGCACACTCCTATCTACCGAGCCAACCCTTTGTGTTACCTTATGATGAAATGTAAATAGAGTGCAGATCGAGGATTAATGTTACGCACCAGCACATGCATGCACCTGAATACCGACGGAGGACAAGAACATATTAAATTATGAGCAAAAGAAAGTGCCCAATATTAATTCCAGCAATGTGAAGCATTCTCTCTTCCCTCAAAATCTGAGACTCTGAAAGGACTCTTCTCGGCATTGGAGATGCAGAGGCCATCATTGAAAGACTGAGAGTTCATTGATTTAGGTCCGATCTTGACTTCATATTCTATCCTATCAGGTCATGAAATGTCGACAAAGGAGAAAGAAAATCCATCTGCTTCTTAAAATACTCTCGTCCTTTTTTCTTGATTGATTAAAAGAGTGACTACCAGACTGCACCAATAAGCTAACCAGGCCACTCTTTCCTGTCAGGTTTCATGGGTTATCATGGGGGACCAAACTCCACGTGATCATGTTACCGCACCACCATGAATGGGCTTGCCTAGGTTATGGCGTGTGCATGCATGTCTGTTCCTCTTAAAAACATCGTTGGTACTGGTTTTGAGGGAAACATGTCTGTCCCCCTTGTCTAGCATGCGTTGTTTCTTGCCCCTCCTGTCCAGGCAATTAATTTTTGAGATCTGGGTCTTCCCTATCTCAGTCAAAGTCAAACAACTATCGAAGGTACAAAAGAAAAAAGAAAACAGAAGAACCCTATAATTCAAAGCGAAACACTGATCCTGCTCAACATATAGTTGCATCCCTTTGAATGACTCTTGCACCGATGCAAGCACGTCACATCATATCATAGTTTCAAGGTCAGGACTGCTCACCAGCGTTCCATGTTCACGGTCACTAACTTCTCTGTAGGTGGGGACACGGCCAAGGTTGGTCACTAACCTGGTCTTCCTTGGACGGATACCAAAAAAAACTACCGAGACAAAAGAGAGCCAACTTGACCTGTCAGCGTCAGTCGGATACACATTTTGATCTAACTACAGCCGCATGACAAAGGCCACCCCACTAATGGGAGAATCTGTTGGTCCTTTTCAATTACGACAATCATGGGCCTTGGGAAAAGATCGATTTTTTTCTCATTTTCTCATTTTGCATTTTACTTCCCACCTAAGCTGCTCGTGTACCCGCCCCCGCCACTTACTTTCGATTCTCCCCCTCCCCACGCTTTCTCCTTACTTTCTAATTATTAACTGAGATCTCCGCCATTGATGATGTGGATCTTCCTCTTTTCTGCTGCATATTACAGCCTATAAAGCGATCGGCCGAATTTGTAAAGTCAGAAGGAAAGAGAAGAGAGAGAGAGAAAAAAAAAAAAAAACCCAGAGAGAAAAGAAAAGGAAAAGCAACAGCATTCGAGGGCGACGGGACCGCACTCAGATCAAAGTGTCGGGCAGTTGGCCGAAGCTGACAGGCGTGGCGGCGAGTCCTCCGGCGAACCTCAGACCGGCCCACGAGCCGACTGAACCATGCAACCGACACGCTGCGTTGCGCCACCACCCACAGTAGCTCGTACTGACACATCCCACGTTCAGTTGACTTTTTCAAAAAAAAATAAGGAATTTGGAGGAAATACGAAATTGGGGCATCATCTTTTTTCGCCAAATGAAGGCCAGATGGCGGGGAGGGGTTTGTTGTTGTATTTAATGAAGGAAACTGAATGAAGAAGTTATAAAGTGGCCAAATAAAGAGAAGAAAAAAAAGGAAGAACTAAAGGGCCAAAAAAGGAGGGAAAAAAGAGAAAAATGAAAGAAAAGGAAAATCATGTTCAATGTCAAATTTGTGATGTATAAAAAGAAAATGAAAATAAATTGAAAGAGCAGGCGGCGGCGGCTAATTAAAATTCATATTAAAATCGATGTAGAAATCAAATTTTGTGTGGCGCGGTTAAATCTTGACCTTTTAATGTCACGGCTAAGATTCGACGGCGCACGAATGATTTACTATTTACTTGGCAACAATGACGAGACCTGGGACCATTGGCGGGGGGAGCCGGAGAAGGCGGGACCGGCCATGCGACACACACGTGTTGATACGGCATAGATGGGCTCGTCCAGGGGACGCCCGGGGGGCGGGGACTTACCGAGTAGAAGGGCGCCGCACACACCACGCTGGTGGGCTCGGGCTGGTCCCGTGGGCAGAGGGCGTAGAGGGCCGCCTGGACGAGCTGCGTCGAGCCGGTCCCGACCACGATGTAGCTGCCGTCCTCGGCCTCCGCCGGAGCGTTCCCGACCAGGCGGTGGATCCTCCGGATGGACTGCTCGAGCTCCGGCAGCAGGAACCAGCACGTGCCCCCCGTGCCCCCCGAGTTGCTGAGGTAGCTCATCGCATCGCTCCCGGAGATCACCAGGGAGCACCGGTCGCCCATCGCTTTCCAGTAGGCCTCGAACATGAGCGGATCGCCACTGTCGCGAAAAAATAACAAAATAAATTTAAAGAAAAAAAAAAAGAGAGAGATTCAAAAGGGTAAAAAAAAAAAAAAAAAAAGTCAATTTCCGGAAGGGATCGTCGCCCCTAAATCTAGATAGATTTCTTTTTTTTGTTTCTCCCCGTCCTGTCAGTCTAGGTTGACTCGGGTGCAGCCTAGTATCAAAGCGGCACGAGGCTCAATGCGGGAAACGGGAAGTTTCGGGGCCGTAACCCGACGACGAGGACGACGTGCTCGGGCATCGAGGAACGACTTACTGGTCGAGGTTGATCACGGAGGAGGAGTCCGGCGAGGGGGCGGTTCCGTTGGGGACGGCGGGGCGTCTGCTGCCCAAGGTGGTGTTCTCTGTTCCGCACATTTCGGGGGCCTCGCTGTCTCTCTCTCTCTTTCTGTGTGTCGCCTGAAGTCGAAATGAAAAGAGATGGGCTGTGTGTCCGGAATCTCGGCGACGGTTCTGGCCGTCCGCGGGGTGCATGGGGTGGTATATATATATATAGGAGGGAGGGGGAGGGAGAGAAGGAAAGAGCGGGCAGGGGAATGGAAAGGTAAGGCTTGCTTAAAGGGGGTTCGGAGTACAGTGAATGTGAAATTTGCGAGTTTTGGCAGCCTCTTTACTGGCCTTCCTGGAAAGGAGGGATGACTCTCCTCAAAAATGGGTCAAGAAAAGAAGGAAATCCGGAAAACGGATTTTAATTGCCTCTCTTTTTAAGATTTACCAACTCTCTCTCTCTCTCTCCCGCGAAAAGATAGAAAATCCGGAAAATTGATTAAAGTACCTCTTTTGAAGGGTTAACAACCCCCCCTCTCTCTCTCTCTCCTTTTCATTTGGGTCTATCCACAGCCATTTAGGGTGAGAGTCGTTAGGGGGTCCAAATAGGGAATTCCCACTGATTTCTTGGCTTTTTCTTTCGTGGCATTTTTAAGAATATCCGTTGGACACCAAAAAAATGGAAAAAGTTGGTGTTGTTTCAATATTTCAAATAACTTTCGACTTGCCCTGAAATTTGAATGGTCCGAAATAGCCCTCGTTGGGGGCAGTGGAATTAATGCAAAAGAAAATATATATCTTTAATGTAGATCGGTGAATTTAATGATTTTTTTTTGTCAGTCCTACTCTATACATATTCTACACTCACTATCAGACTTAGGCAGGGCGTGAGAGTCGAAACCCACCCCTGAAACTTGCGCGTCCCCATCCCATCCCTCCCTGAGAAGGTGGGGGTTTGAACCTCTCACCTCCCCATTTCATGTTGGAAGGGTGGCCACTGGGGCGAATCCCAGTGGTTGGTGAATTTAATAATTACCTAACCGAGATTTGAGTATTTAAATGGATTTAGTGATCGCCATTGTAATTTGAAAATATACTAATACAAGTATATTTATTTACGTTGTCTCTTTAAAGTTCAATCTTTACTAACTTCTTGTAATTTACAGCTCCTTGTCTCCTATATTTCTCAGGGGAATTCTTTGGTTAAAGTTGTGAACTCTCCACGAGTATAATTATATTTTAAATATGTTGATTTTACAAATATTACTAACAACATTCAAACTCCTTACAACAAATTCCTTTATATAAAATTATGCCCGGGCACATTAGCAAGTAGACGAGAAGAAATTAAATTTGTATAAAGATGAATGGAAAACGACATCAGGTGGTGTAATAAAACATCATTGTTTCGCTTAATACAAACTTTTTTTTTTTCAATGGCAATGTGCGGCCGAAGCATTTTCAATAAACAATACTTTCATCATTCTCATTTGTCATTTTGATGAATCAATTCTCTTGAAGTTATTTTCGGCCACTCAATAAGTTGAGCAGTGTCATAGCCATCAAGAGCGTGAAAACAATGTAAGATAAGAAAATAAAAAGGACGAAAGGATTAGGTGGAATTAACTATTCAGCACATAATGTGTTCTTTCATTCTATCGACACTTCAGTGGACAAGATACTAAGAAAAGAAGAACAGCAAATTAAACCAAACTGCAGAACAAAATTGTTTCGATTCCAATTTTAGCTTTACAATTGAAAGATGTAGTTTGATTTCGATTGGAAATTGCATCAAATTGAGACTACATGGATAAGTGAGGACATTAACGTAATGATTTTCATTTTTTCTGCATGCGAATTTGTTATATGGTACGTATTTCTGCATGCGAATTTGTTATATGGTAAGTGATGATTTTAATTAATTAATTAATTTGATGGGTTTGAGTTGGCCCGTCTGCCCATGCTGGGCTGAAAAGCCTGGCCCACAAAAATTGGAGCCCATGGATGGAGAGATATTATGAAGGGGTATGTTTTTTTTTTTTTTTTTTTTTTTGGGGACGTATAAAAGGGGGAAAGGGGGAGAAAAGACACCCTTTGGCAGAATTTACGTACGTCTTCTCCCTCTCTCTCAAAAACACTCTCCACAAGAAAAACTAAGGCAAGAGGCGACACCCTACAATTCTCCAAGGCTTTTTGGCGTTATTGGATCAAACAGGACCGTTTTCTCTTCCTCATATCGGCGTCGGTATTTAATCTGTGGCTAACAAGGTACGTTCAATTCTGTGATGTGCCTTAGGATCGGTGATGCATATAGAAATCCCGGGCTCGTCTTCCGCGCAAGTTTAAGGGCTCGATTTAGGGTCGAATCCGATTTTTGGGGATCCGACAATCCCAACATTAGTATCAGAGCAAGAGTTTATGTTTCCCGATCCCTTTTCATGTTTTTCCTGACCCCTTTCATGTCTGTGAATGTATTTTTATTGATTTTCGTGAAAAGAGATTCGGCCGGCACAGATCGGGGCAAGAAATCCTGACACCCCAGACTATTCATGCAATTTTTCGACTTTCTATAAGTCGAAATCGACTTCTGATGGCGTTGGATGAAAGGTCTCGTCGAGACGAGCGCGACGAGTGGCGGAACGCCGCCAACGGCTGTCACGCCTCGAACCCCGAGACACGTGAACAACCCGCCATGGTCGTGATATTGCGACATTCCCAGGTAGTGTCGCTGACCCAATTTAATTTAATAAGCACATGCGGAACGTATTAATAAACCCCTGACAATTTAAAAGCGGGATGGAAGCAAGAACAAAAATCAATTTAATACAAACCAACATGCTGTCACAAAATCAAACAAGATTTACATGTAGTCAAAACGGGTCGAAGTCTACACACTAAGGATCGGCCAAGCCAAAAACAAGGAACAGTCCTAAAACTACTAGCTGGACTCGATCATCGATCCTCCATCTTCTTGGCTCTGCGACTCCTTGCCCAACTGCACCGGCAGTCCTCCTGACTCCGCTGGAATCGTCATCTACGACCCTGAAATGTTTTTCCCACAACGGGGTGAGACATTGTCTCAGCAAGTTCACCCCTCCTAAGCCCCTATTAGAAAGAAAATACACCCCAGCATGACCTAGCCACACATCAAGAAGACTTACCTCGCAACAGTCCGCGCCTGCAGGTTAGTACAGTTCATATCATTCAATCACGTGCAAATATGACAATTAAATATACCAAGGCACAATCACGTCATCAACCAATCAACCACTTGGATCGTCTCAACGATCAATCGGCTCGGCCGATTACATGTCATTCTATCAAATCAACCAATGCTCCCAACCTCGACCCTAAGGGTAGACTTAACCATCGGTGGTAATCACGGTCCCACGTGGCACGACCTTCGAAAATGTGGTTCAACACTAGTGGCATCCCGGCCCCACTCGGCACGACCTTCAATAAGGTGGTAACGCCGCCTCGATAGGCATGACCTCTAATAGGTGGTTATCACGGCCCCAAAGGCACGACCTCTAATAGGTGGTTCGGCCTCACTAGGCACGGCCTCTCATAGGCGGTTCAACAATTAGTGGCATCACGGCCCCACTCGGCACGGCCTCTCTTAGGCGGTTCATCACGGTCTCAATAGGCACGGCCTCTAATAGGCGGTCAATCACGGCCAAATCCCCATCAATTTCCACACTTAACATTTCTACACATAACCCCTAATTAACGCAATCACACTCAATTCGCCATCAATCAAGCATCAAATTTAAATTCTAACCTCACAGCAGCGATCAGCACGAAATTCTGAACAACCGGGGCTAAAAATAAATTTTTTCGTTTTTTTAATTAATAATATTTAATTAATTTCGGAATATTTTAATATTATTTTAATAATCCGAATTTCGAAACATTTAAATAAATCTAGATTAAAATCCAATTATGTTACATCACCAATTAACTTTAATTAACCTCTTTTAAACTTAATTAAACCCAATTAAGCTTAATCCAATTTCCTTAATCCAACTTATAATAAAATAATCTAATCTATCCACCTAAACACACTTAATTTAAACTAAACATACTTAGGGCATAATTAACCGTCTAATCAAGGATTAGTGAGATAAACTCACGGATTTGGACGCCGCTTAGCTCAAATCGAAGAGGGCGACGCCGGGATCGACTTTCCCCAAAGGCGGGCTCGCATCCGGGGCAGGGAAGGCGGCCAAAACGGCCCTCAAAGGGGTTGAAAAACCCATTTTCTGCACCCTTCGGTTTGCTGTTGGACGGAGGTTGACGGGGGCTGGTCGACGGCGGCTCGGGAGGAGGAGAGGGGCGGTTGGCGGCGGCGAGGCACGGCGGTGGCTGGCGGAGCTGGGCCGCGGCCATGGGTAGCTGAAACACGGCCTGAGGCGGCTGAAACGAGCTGCTGGGAGCTCAGCCACGCGAGGAGGGGGGCGACGGCGCGCGGGCGTGAGGCGGCGGGTGGCGGACGGCGTGCGGTGATGGTCCCTTCGGCGACGACGACGGGCGAGGGAGTGGCGGACGGTGATGGCGTCGACGGATGGGGGGTGTGCTCGGCCGGCCCTCTTCCTCCTCCCCTTCTTCTCTCTCTTCTTTTCTTTCAAAGGAAGAAGATGACTCTCTCTCTCCTCCTTTTTCCTTTTTCTTTTCCTTTTTCCTTTTTCTTTCTTTAATCCCACTAGTGGCCCACCATGACATCATCGATAATGTCATGGTCCACTACCCCCACAACCTCTTCAATAGGTCCAATTAATTTTCCGTCGGGGTCCGAAACTTTGTACATCTCAATTTCTTCAATTCTCCTTTCAATTGGGTCCAATTGAAGTCTATAAAAATAATCCAATACCACCACACTTTAATTCACATCTTGGCTTATCCATAGAACCAATTTAAATCCTAAAAGTACGACCAAAAGCGGACCTACTAATTTCTCTTGATTCAATTCAAATTGACTCCCATAAAATCAATTGATGTCTCACTTATCAAATTGATTATTTTCTTTATCCAAAAATCCCTCATATTCCTCAACTTCACAATCTCCGGCTTCAACTGAACGGAAACGACCCTATTTATCCAGTCGAAATTAGGGCCCAAAAATCGGGATGTCACAACTTTTCCCCTCTTATAAAAATTTCGTCCTCGAAATTTAAATCTTTACCAATCCTTATACAAAAAGGTGGGGGTATTCTCGTTTCGTTGAGTCTCACTATTCCAAACTAATCCTTCGGTCTCATGGTGTTGTCCGACCATTTTGATTAAGGATACCATCTTGGTATACACAATCTGCTCTTTCTGAACCGACAACTGAACTGAATTTCCCATGTACGACATTCTGTCGTTCACATTTGATCTCTTCTTCTCAACTTCTCAATGAACCCTTAAAGCTCAATAACTGAAAATTTCTGACAGTTTTGTCTAGCATTCACTCTGACACTGATCTGACCACTACAAACACTGATTTCTGAGCCGACTCTGGTCTGTGATCTTTCTTCACTTTCTTTTTACCACTGAATTCTGTACCATTTGTTAAGCACTACTTAAGAAAGAACCCCCTGAAAGAACCCCTCTGAAAACTCTGCCAAACCTGTAATCTCTGATCTGGATTCGAAATATGAATCACCCCGGCACTCCATGCCGATGAATTATCTGATGCTCACACACTTCAATATGCACACTCTGTGCCATGACAAAATCTTCGATTCCTGAAATCGAAATTAGATTGCCGGTTAATTTCACCCTGACGCACTTTTGGTGTGACCTAGGCTACTAGGTAGTTCTCAGAACTTTTTAGGACAAATGACCCATGGTCGATTTCCTTCGAGCCACAATGAACCCACTCGACACAGTGTCGATTCTTGATTGTCGTGAAAATCTCGAGGATTCAAATACAGACACAGGGTACCAAAACGATAGAAAAATCAAAGTAGTGCCAGTTGATGAGAGTTTTCCAATTCAGTGGGGTCACCCACAATTAGTCATTCATCTCAATCGAACTGACCTATCTCTTATCTTAATTCGATTTTATACTGTGCCACAATGATCTCTAAAGATGAACATGGTCGAGAAGTCGATTCCTGGTCGAATCGTCAAGTCAATTTACTTTAAAGTCCTTAATAACTCACCCAGCTAGTCTAGTTATCTCGTAAGTGGCCAACTCAGAGAAAAGCACTAAAGTCACGCCGATGAAATGCCCAACTTATCCAATCAAAGTCAGAATCCATAAACATGGATGTTGCACACCCAAACCAAGATCCATTCGTATCGTACCAAAGCGGACCAACTCCATCTATCAATCGTCCACTGTCCTCAAATGGTATCAGTAATCCCCTGAATCCTTAGTAAGCTCATCACAATGTTCCATTGTGATATATTTTCATTCCCACTAGGGACTCTTAAGTGATGGTAAAATCCTCTGAGTCTGTATTACTGAATTTCCATTTACTGACAACTCTGGCACTTGCAACCTGCTTGGCGATATCTATCCTCACATCCGCCCACCAATTTAACTAACGCCGATTCTGACTTACTTGCACCATCTGGTCAAAACCACAATACCAGAGTGAACTTCTGACAAAAACTTTTCCTTAAGTGCTACACTATCACGTGTATTCAATCACTCATGGAACCTGAACTTTCCATCCTCAGAAATCTCAAAGTCAATCTCTTTCTCACTAGTATCCTTTTATCAGACTTTCTGAACATCTCTGTCTGTCGACTAGGCACCGATTAAAACTTGACCATCTGGTTCAATTTTGAGGGCGGCCATAAAATTCAAAGGGTAGCCTACCTCCACTTTGAAAACCAAATTTTGAACCTTTTCCAAGTAAGATCTATACTTTAGCCAGTCTATGCACAATTGAAGACTCTCGACTCAAAGCATCAGTGACTTCTTTCATCCTTCCGGGTGATATCAGATACCACTATCCAAGTCCTTCAAAAGATCTGGTTCACAACGCTATCTCATTCAATTCCTCCTAGGAGAATAAACACTTTGAGGCTTTGACAGTCAATAAAGATCTGGAGTCTTTCTTTACACCAATGATATCTCTAGATCTTCGGAGCGGAATTTGATGCCGTGAGCTCCAAGTCGTCTGTTAGGTAGTTCGGTTAGTAAGGTCTCAACTGATGGAACGCATATGCAATAACCCTATCATGCTGCACCATTAAGCAATCCAATCCTTTAAATGATGCGTCACTAAAGACCTCACATCCTCCAGGACCAAATAGAATGGCCCACACAGGTGCAGTAGTCAGCCTCTTCTTAGACTCTTGAAAACTATACCAGCACTCATCTGTCCACACAAACCTTTCTTCCTTCCTCAGTAGTCTTGTCAACGGCGATGCTAACACTAAGAGAAAACCCATATACAAACTGTCTGTAACACTTTGCTAAATCCAGAAACTTCTTATCTCTGTCACTGTAATCAATCTTGGCCAACTGTTCACCGCTTTAATCTTGACGGGGTCCACGAAGATTTCTTCGCCTGAAATCATGTGACTTACAAGCGATACACACGTCATCCAAAACTTGCACTAACTAAACTCAGCATGAGATTCAAGAGCCTTCAAGGTCTGGAGTATCATCCTTAAATGTCTCTCATGCTCCTCGGCATTCTCTGAACACACTCGGATAACTTCACTGAACATAATCACAACTGATTTAAGTACTCTTACACCTTCTGCTCATAAGACCCAAACAAACTGTTAAGGTACTCGTTAAACCACACAGCATTACAGTGAACTCATAATTGCCATATTGATTGCGAGATGCCAACTCCGGTATGCCTCTCTTCTTGATCCTCAATTGATGACACCCTGACCTCCAGTCGGTCTTGAGAAATATCAATGTACAACTACAACAAACCAACTTTCTTCTTCACGAATAGAACAGTGCTCCCCAAGGTGATGCACTGGAACATGTGAATCCCCTATCCAAATTCCTGCATCTGCACCTTCAGTCCTTTTTAACTCAGATAACACCATCCGGTAAGGAGCCTTAAGGACCGGCTCTGTTCCGAGTATTAATTCAATCACGACTCTATTTCTCTTCTCGACGACGAACCTAACAACAAACCTGACAATTCTTCATAACATACTTTTAGAAAACTTTCTGTACCACAATCGTGTTCTCCATATTCGATCCCTCAACTGACGCATCCCTTACAGTTGCCACGTAGATTCGATAACTAACGAACTGAACCAGGTCATCTTCCATGACGATTTACAAGGATTTAAGTCCCTCTTTGACTTTCAATTATTCCAAACTTCCGTACGTTAACCGAACAAACTGAATTATAATCGTCACGATTCAAACTAACAGAGCTTCTTGAGCCATGTGCTCTTGTCAACATCAATTGGCAAAGGAGCTTGCAATGCTTCATAGTTGTTTTTGTCATCCTTTTGAGGAGATTGATGACAGGACACTTTATCCAACTTCCCATGAGAGAGTTCCATCCATTTCTCCTCTGGCTTCAAAAAGAGGGCTGTAGCACCCCTGAACCCACCGAGGCTGCCACAGTTATCTATCTAACTTCGCTTTATGTATTGAGCCGGAAATTCTTGGGCTCTCATTTCATTTTCACTTTTTTTTTTCATAACATTCATCGGTCCCAGCGCAAAATTTTACAGCGGAAGTAAAATTTGACATCTTCATTCCTTTCCCCGACAATCACAGTACAATGCACACAAACTATTTTATCAGAGTAGAAAGTCAAGACCTGAACACTTTACATAGAAGATGGACATCATTAGTCGGTACATCAAAATGCCGTAGTCTTCTATACTTGGCTATACTTCAAAAGATAACCGACATCTCTTCCAGCAGTTGTATACTTAAAGTCCATCGACCAGTGCCAGCGTCCAAAGGTTCTCTTCTTTGCTATCCTCCTCCTTGTGGTCATATCCAACCGCACAAACCATCTACTAATCTGAAATGTTAGTCCCCAAAGGGGTGAGTACAACCACTCAGCAGAGATAAAATTTCTAGACTACCCATACCTTGCATTGCAATTAAACCACAACATCACACAAACAATATAGACATGCACTAAATCACCAAGTCATGAAATCCTCATGCTCAAAAGTCCCGCACTCAAGTGTAGCATATACATATTCAACTTGGTAATCGAATGCAATTCATTCATGATGCTTATTCAATACAGCACCCACGCACATGACAAAGTAACCTAATGGGTAGATATGCACATATCAACGTCTTAAGCCATATGCAAAACTCACATGACCAATTCGGCTTATGCTCAAGCATGCATATCAGTAATGTCGTGTACAATTTCCACCATATCTCCATGTCACCATGCTCATGCACATATATACCAAGCTCATGTAAAATTCACATGCAAATCCCGGTAAGAACTAACCGGCTTCCGGCCCCCCCACATTTCGGGCATCTCACACCCAACACTGGCATCGTGAGGCATCACGGCACACACACTCCGTGCTTCCGGCATTTACACTCCCTGGCCGGGTATCTCGCATCCCACCTAGCATCACGAGGAATCCCCGGGCATGTATTCAAAATACAACCGGGCTTCCGGAATTATGTACCGACATACCACCAGGCATCTCCCCCGGAATTACGTATCGTATACCACCGGGCATCTCGAAACTCCCGAGGACATCCAGAATTATGCCACTAGGCCACCGGGCATCCGGCATTACACTCCCTAGCCTGGCATAATTAATGCATGTCATGCAACAATCTCTTTCCCATGCATGATTCACAAGCATGTCCAAGTAACGCACGAGCATGACAGCAATTTGCACTCACTTAATCACAATTACATGACATGAATCTTCATTCAACATGCTCAGCCCATTGTTCCATCACCAATACAGCATGCATATCATAAGAATCAAGTGAATTTAAGACTAAGTGTCCATCTCTCAACCACGTATGGCATGTATATATACACATCAAGAGGGTATCCAACCAATACAACATGTACATCATGAACTTGACATGCATAACACACCCAAATGAATAATACAGCATTCGGCTTAAGACTTTTCCAATGCGTTTCCCTAAGATCAGCATATAAATCAATCAAGAATACTCTTCAGGAACCATGACCTTAGCCATTCAACGAGTTAATCCATGTACATGATTGAAATAAAAGGCAAAGATATCCTTTACACTAAAGAAAACAAGTTTAGGCTATGTATTTGTAAAATACTTGTTCTCGGCCACATTCGGCCTATGCCCAGAAAATTCCAGATTACACGGTCCACAAAATTCATGAAATTGAAGCACTGATTCATCTTCAAAAATTATCAAAAATTACTATGTTATAGCCAAGAGGTAGAGGAACATTTCACTAGAAGAAATAATCTTGAAATTCGGCTCACAAAGCATAGTATAAAAATCACCAACTTTCAGCTTATTTCCAAAAACGCGCAGGATATATCATTACCAAAACAATTCAAAATGACCCACTTCAACTCACTCTTTTTCTCTCATTTTTGGATATGTTGTAGTCAAGTGTGTTTTCTACAACTTCCTTTTGAAATCGAAGTCAAATTCTCAAAGAAAAGTTTGGTTATAAGCTCCACAAGTTACTGACTCTTTCTCGGGTAACTTCCCAGCATATATACAAGCAAAGAAAATTCGAAACAGTCGGCTACACATACTGGAATAAGATCAAATTTTACCACAAGATGCATCATAAAGTCCCTAACCATTCATTAGAAGACATCGAATTGAGATACTCCACAGAACCACACGAACAACCAGCATCAAGCCAACAGGGTTCACTGGCACTCTATCCAGCAACTTCCAGATTGTAACGACAGAAAGATTCAGAAATTTCACCTAGCTACCCTAGACGAAATAAGCTCAAATTTTATTATGTGATTACCCAGGATGTCTCTAACATTTCATCAGAAGAAGTCGACTTGAAATTCCCCCTGTAACTATATGAACAACTAACAACAATTCAGACGAGTCCACTGGTACGCCCGAGAACACTCCATCTCTGAAGAACTCGATTTTCACCCCTTATATCACCTTCAAAAATTCCCATTTTCGACTATGTTGCAGCTCAGGAAGTGTACAACAACTTCCTTGAAGAAGTCGAGACTCAATTCTCCCTCTAAAACACTCTACCGAACCATGCAAGCGAACCGCACACACTGGTTCTTGAAAACCCGAACCTACCCGGTTTTGATCTTCCTCAAAATTTCGTCATTTCAGTCGGTAAGCTCACGATTTCTACCTCTAAATCACAACACAAGAAGCATGAGAGGACTAGAAAGATTATCTTGCCTTTTGATTTTGCAGAAATCGGTGAAGAAATGGCAAACATTTCCCCCCTGGTGAGCTGAATTTCCTCTCGGCAGCAACTCCGTTCCTTCTCCTTGCACGCACCATTTCTTCTCTCTCTCTCCTTCTCTCTCTTTTCTCTTAACCGACCTACTCCACTAAAAGACCGGTTCCTTCACTCTCTTACACCTCTCTTCTTAGTCATCAAGACTAAATGCATAGGCCTCCCCCCTTGAAGACACATGGCGCCACATCACCATCACACAACACACACACTCACTTACACGCACACAGCTCACTCGGCACTCTCCTTGGCCTAAGTCTTCTCTACATGGTTTAATTAGCCCATCTAATCTAATTAAATTAAATGTTAATCTATCAAAGTAACACTTGGCCATAAATTGAATATACAATATAATCACAATAGTATTTATCCCATCATCCAAATAAGATTGCACCACATAGCCGTCATTCCACTAGTTTAATTAAATCATGACTTATATATTAATGCTCAAAGTCTCAAAATCCATTTTAGTCACAACTTCTACATCCCGACAATTCCTTGTAAATCTAATTGAACATAACCGTGATAAGCTATAAAATTGAGGATGCCACAAGGTCTCTCTCTCCTTTCGGAGATTCATTGAGATTTTTACTCAATTTATTCTCATATGCACTTCCACTTTGTAGTAGAGCCTGATGCTTGACAGCATCAATTGACTTGCCTTCATCATTCTTGAGCTCATCCCCCACGAATATCTCTGAAGCATCCAACTTTCGTTTCTTCAATGGCCTATTGTGATCGTCCAATAGTTTAACTATTGCCTCACTTAGCAACGCATTATTGTGAGGGTCTTCATCCACTTTGCCGTGATAGATAACCTTTTCAACACCTTTTCTATTAAAGATGTCCTTAACTTCAATGCCAGCAATATATATATATATATATATATATATATATATATATATATATTTTATCTTATCCATTATTTTGAGATGCGCGACATCAAATGTACGAGAAAAGCAAAGTCAGCTTTTTGAAGATCTTCACGTGAAGGTTGCGGATTCCTTATGTCCTTTGAAGTGCAGATGACGTGGCATTTTCCAGCAATTGCTTCCAGAGGATTATCATTTGCAAGACCTACACCTTTACCAAATGCCAGGAATAATTCATTCTCAATAACGGGGCAAACCTTGAACCTCAACTCAGATACGATGGCTTGATCCTCGATCAGATTTCCATATCAGGCCTCAACAGGCATGGTCACAATAACAGTAACAACACTGACAGCGGTAGAAACAACGACAACAACGGTGGTTACGGCCCTAACGACGGCGGCAACAGCGACTGAAGCGGCGGCCTACTGACCATTCTGTCTCCCAACCTCTCAAGCAATCTCAAAAACCGAGCAAATCTTGAACTTTTGGGGGCTACTACCCCAGCATTGACTAGAGACAATGCTTCACCACTCACACTGGCCCCAACTTGCTCACTACCCGGAGCACCACGGGCACCAACTTTCAACAGCGGCCTGCCCCGAAACACAGGGCCTACTACCCTTACTGGGCGGCCCTCGACACACGGTCACTCACACAACAGGCTCAACACAAACGCCTGCTTCCAAACCCAACACTGAGCGACCACACAAGCAAGCTACCAAACAACTATAAATCACATGCATTAGAATATTAAAGCCTTTCCTACTAACTATCCCATGACTCATCACCCTTATCACTCCATTCACTGACCATGCTCTGATACCATTTAAACGGGGTTGTCACGCCCCGAACCCCGAGACACATGAACAACCCGCCATGGTCGTGATATTGCGACATTCCCAGGTAGTGTCGCCGACCCAATTTAATTTAATAAGCACATGCGGAACGTATTAATAAACCCCTGACAATTTAAAAGCGGGATAGAAGCAGGAACAAAAATCAATTTAATACAAACCAACATGCTATCACAAAATCAAACAAGATTTACATGCAGTCAAAATGGGTCGGAGTCTACACACTAAGGATCGGCCAAACCAAAAACAAGGAACAGTCCTAAAACTACTAGCCGGACTCGATCGTCGATCCTCCATCTTCTTGGCTCTGCGACTCCTTGCCCAACTGCACTGGCAGTCCACCTGACTCCGCTGGAATCGTTATCTACGACCCTGAAATGTTTTTCCCACAACGGGGTGAGACATTGTCTCAGCAAGTTTACCCCTCCTAAGCCCCTATTAGAAAGAAAATACACCCCAGCATGACCTAGCCACACATCAAGAAAACTTACCTCGCAACAGTCCGCACCTGCAGGTTAGTACAGTTCATATCATTCAATCACGTGCAAATATGACAATTAAATAAACCAAGGCACAATCACGTCATCAACCAATCAACCACTTGGATCGTCTCAGCGATCAATCGGCTCGGCCGATTACATGTCATTCTATCAAATCAACCAATGCTCCCAACCTCGACCCTAAGGGTAGACTCAACCATCGGTGGTAATCACGGCCCCACGTGGCACGACCTTCGAAAAGGTGGTTCAACACTAGTGGCATCCCGGCGCCACTCGGCACGACTTTCAATAAGGTGGTAACGCCGCCTCGATAGGCACGACCTCTAATAGGTGGTTATCACGGCCCCAAAGGCACGACCTCTAATAAGTGGTTCGGCCTCACTAAGCACGGCCTCTCATAAGCGGTTCAACAACTAGTGGCATCACGGCCCCACTCGGCACGGCCTCTCCTAGGCGGTTCATCACGGCCTCAATAGGCACGGCCTCTAATAGGCGGTCAATCACGGCCAAATCCCCATCAATTTCCACACTTAACATTTCTACACATAACCCCTAATTAACGCAATCACACTCAATTCGCCACCAATCAAGCATCAAATTTAAGTTCTAACCTCACAAAGCAGGTGATCAAGCACGAAATTCGAGCAAGGGGCTAAAAATACATTTTTCCGTTTTTTAATTAATAATATTTAATTAATTTCGGAATATTTTAATATTATTTTAATAATCCGAATTTCGAAATATTTAAATAAATCTAAATTAAAATCCAATTATGTCACATCACCAATTAACTTTAATTAACCTCTTTTAAACTTAATTAAACCCAATTAAGCTTAATCCAATTTCCTTAATCCAACTTATAATAAAATAATCTAATCTATCCACCTAAACACACTTAATTTAAACTAAACATACTTAGGGCATAATTAACCGTCTAATCAAGGATTAGTGAGATAAACTCACGGATTTGGACGCCGCTTAGCTCAAATCGAAGAGGGCGACGCCGGGATCGACTTTCCCTAAAGGCGGGCTCGCATCCGGGGCAGGGAAGGCGGCCAAAACGGCCCTCAAAGGGGCTGAAAAACCCATTTTCTGCACCCTTCGGTTTGCCGCTGGACGAGGCCGACGGGGCTGGTCGGCGGCGCTCGGGCGGAGGAGAGGGGCGGTTGGCGGCGGCGAGGCACGGCGGTGGCTGGCGGAGCTGGGCGGCGACCGTGGGCAGTTGAAACACGGCCTGAGGCGGCTGAAACGAGCTGCTGGGAGCTCGGCCGCACGAGGAGGGGGGCGACGGCGCGCGGGCGTGAGGCGGCGGGTGGCGGACGGCGTGCGGCGATGGTCCCTTCGACGGCGACGACAGGTGAGGGAGTGGCGGACGGCGGTGGCGTCGACGGACCGGGGGGGTGTGCTCGGCCGGCCCTCTTCCTCCTCCCCTTCTTCTCTCTCTTCTTTTCTTTCAAAGGAAGAAGATGACTCTCTCTCCTCCTTTTTCCTTTTTCTTTTCCTTTTTCCTTTTTCTTTCTTTAATCCCACTAGTGGCCCACCATGACATCATCGATGATGTCATGGTCCACTACCCCCACAACCTCTTCAATAGGTCCAATTAATTTTCCGCCGGGGTCCGAAACTTTGTACATCTCAATTTCTTCAATTCTCCTTTCAATTGGGTCCAATTGAAGTCCATAAAAATAATCCAATACCACCACACTTTAATTCACATCTTGGCTTGTCCATAGAACCAATTTAAATCTTAAAAGTACGACCAAAAGCGGACCTACTAATTTCTCTTGATTCAATTCAAATTGACTCCCATAAAATCAATTGATGTCTCACTTATCAAATTGATTATTTTCTTTATCCAAAAATCCCTCATATTCCTCAACTTCACAATCTTCGGCTTCAACTGAACGAAAATGACCCTATTTATCTAGTCGAAATTAGGGCCCAAAAATTGGGATGTCACAACGGCTGCCGGACACGCCCTCACGCGCAACCGGAGCGAAACGAGCACGCGCCGACTCGGAGCAGGTGCAGGTATGCACGTGCGACGCACGTGCACCGGGCGCGGCCGCTGGCGCGTGCGAGGCACGCACTAGCTGACGTCATCATGACGTCAGCTGCACGCGCGCTGCACGTGCCGGGTCGATCCGTCCGACCCGACCCGACCGGCGACCCAACCCGGACCGACCGGCCGATCCAACCCGGTGGCCCGACCGGCGACCCGACCCGGCCCGACCGGCCGATCCGACCCGGAGACCCGACCGGTGACCCGACCCGTTGACCATCTGACCGTTGACCATCGACCGTTGACTGGCTGACCGTTGACCACGACCGTTGACAGTTGACCACCGTTGACTATTGACCAAAAAAAAAAAAAAAAAAAAAGAGGAATGTTTTTCTTTTTCAATTATGTCTATGTGGGTTATAAGTAATCCATTTTTATTATGCATTTGTTGCATGAATCATGGAAAATTATATATTTTCCCTTATGTTCATTATGGATTATAAGTGATCTATTTTTTTAGTTCTGCATTTGTTGCAAGAACTATGATGCGATATGCACGAATACCTACATTCCCGAGAACGGACGAAGGACGTGCAAGACTTAAAAGGCTAATGACAGAGTTAGCTAATTATCGGTGGCATGATGGTGATTTAGTATCACATGTGGTCAAGGTCAATCAGATGATATAGGAAATCATCTGGAATGGTTATCTTATGCCGGATTTTGAGAAGGTTTCGACCTTCAAGAACACTCTTCCACCTGAATGGCAAGCAGTGTTAGATCGGCTATGGGAAGTCAACGTGGTCTCGGGTTATATGAGGCTGGTAGTAGCTTTTGTGAGAGAATACTATAGGATTGAGTTAACCAAAACTTCAACCCTTAGTACGAGTGCTACATGGCGCAAAGTAAATGCGCATTGGAGGCGGCATGAGAGCTCTCCAAAAGTTTTTCCATGGTTGGCAAATGTGCCTTCAGATTTCTTGGATTTTTTTTGACTGATAAATTAGCATGGACTTTCCCTATTTATTTCTTAGATTAGTTTGAGATGTTTTGAGTATATATATCTCTTTCTGTGTTGATATTTTCATCTGTATGTATTACTTAGTGTAATAGATATGTTGTTTTTGTGAAAGCATTATTATTTTATTGAATGTAAGAATATTATTTGCTTTTTGTTATTGTTGATTGCTGTGGGTAGTTCATAGAAGTTTTTGTAACTTCATAGAATTTAGTTTGCATAAGACAATTATATTAATGACAGTTTTAAGTTAGGATTTTTGGAGGATGATTGGAAACATAGTGACCTTTTGATTCTGAAACCTTACTTGAAATTGTCCATTAATATGATGGGTCTGTGCAAAGTGGATGCATAAATTATAGGCATTAATTATTCGTGCATATATGTCTGATGTGTTCAGATCGATGGTTTCAGCAACTAAGAAAGTAATTGCTGATTTGAACGGCAACAATTATGAAATATTGAATATGAAGATTCAATATGTATTGGAAAAGCCAGAAGCACTAGAAGCTCTTGATCATGTTTTGGAAGATCTTGAGAATGCCGTGCGCCACCTTGAGCTAGTGGAGGACCACCTAACGGCATTTGAGCCGAAAGTAGATATTTGCA
This sequence comes from Eucalyptus erythrocorys, assembly GCA_014182555.1. Lineage (NCBI taxonomy): Eukaryota > Viridiplantae > Streptophyta > Magnoliopsida > Myrtales > Myrtaceae > Eucalyptus > Eucalyptus erythrocorys. The sequence goes on from CM024604.1 coordinate 28,927,272, forward strand.
ATGCTGGTTCTAGCTCAGAAAGGGCTTTGAGCTCTAAGCGCAAGCGTATTGATTCGTTCAATATGTGGGTATGCAAAGGATCAAGTCCTTCTTGTAAGAAACCAAGAGTTAACCAACACAAGAGAGGAAAACGTCCTCAAGTGAAGAAAATGTCATGGGTGAGGTGTTACAATTGTGACAAGAAGGGTCACTATGCTCACAATTGTTGTGAGCCGAAAAAGGTAAACACCTCTTGTACATTTGAGAACTTTACTTATGTGTCAAGTTTTGTATTATTGGCTGAATCCAATCCTTTATGGACTGTAGATTCAGAAGCAACAGACCATGTAGCAAATGATAGAGGATCCTTTGTGGAATTCCGACGAAAACCAACTGGAACTAAGTGGATCTATGTGGGAAACAACTCCAGAGCTGAAGTAAAAGGAATTGGCACCTGCCAACTGAATATGCGTGGTGGACGCACTTTGATCCTACATGATGTAATGTATGCTCCGGAGATTCATCGGAATCTAGTGTCTGTTTTAGTGTTGGTCAAACTAGGTTTTAATATGAATTTCCATAATAGAGGTGTGGATTTGTTTTTGGAAACAAATTTCTATGGTTGTGGCTATTTTTTGGATGGTTTCATTGTATTAGATATTGATTATGTTAATACAAATGTTTGTTATTCTCTTATCACGTCTCCTAATTCATATGACAATGATGTGAATGTGTGGCATGCTAGATTTGATCATATTGGCTAACAATGTATGAATAGACTAGCCAAAGAGGGCTTATTGGGCAATATTGAAAAAGTCGATTTGCCCATATGTGAGCATTGCCTAGTAGGGAAAACAACAAGGAAACCATCTAGAAAAGGTAAAAGAGCTGAATTTCCTCTGCATTTAATACATTCTGACATCTGTGGTCCAATGAATGTGAGAGGAAGGCATGTGGCTGTTTATTTCATCACTTTTATAGATGATTATACTCGATTGGATATGTCTATTTGATTTCTCATAAATTTGAAGCATTTAGTTGTTTCAAAAGGTTTATGGCCTTGGTAGAGAATCAATTAGACAAGAAAATAAAAGCATTGAGGTCCGATTGAGGTCGAGAATATTTATCTGATGAGTTCAGAAAATTATGTGATGAAAAAGGAATAAAAAGACAGCTGTCTATTCAATATACCCCTCAACAAAATGGTGTTACGGAAAGAAGAAACAGAACCCTTCTGGAAATTGTTAGGTCTATGATAACGCATGCTAACCTACCTATCACCTTTTGGAGTGATGCATTATTAACTGCTGCCTATATACTTAACCGAGTGCCTTCCAAATCAGTTACTTCCACTCCATATGAGTTATAGACAGGTAGAAAACTGGACTTAAGTTTTCTTAAGCCATGGGGTTGTGCTGCTTATATTCATGAACCATCTCACAAGTTTGGAAAATTGGGTCCCAGAGGAAAGAAGAGTATTTTCATAAGATACTCTGAACACTCGAAAGGATATGTGTTCATAGGTGAGCAAGAAAGTGGGAGTGTAATTGAATTTGAATCACGGGATGTCACATTCTTAGAGGATGAGTTTCCTAAGAAGGGCGAAATAGGTGAAGATTACTCCCTATTTGAAACCATGGATCAAGATAATGATATTAGTGGGGTTCGTCCAAGTGGGAGTAATATGAGAAGTGATGAATTGCATACAACTGATTCTCAATTACAACCACATGATGAGACGACATCATCATTATCTAATCCTAGTGGGAGCGTAATGGGAAATGATGTGCTAAGTGAACAATCTCCCATACGGCGAACAAGTCGCAAAAGTATTCCCGATCGACGTTTTGACATTGAAGGGGAAACTTTTATGATTGCCCCACAAGATGAGGATGAGCCAAGAAATATACATGAGGCTCTAAATTGCCCTAGTAAGGAAAAATGGATGGATGCAATGGGAGAGGAAATGGAGTCAATGAAGTCAAACCATGTTTGGGAACGGTTGATCTTCCAAAAGGACGCAAAGCTATTGGGAACAAGTGGGTTCTCAAAATAAAGCGTAAAGCTGATGGCTCGATAGAAAGATATAAAGCTCGCCTTGTGGCGAAAGGGTATAATCAAAAGGAAGGAATTGATTATGAGGAAACATTTTCCCCTATTGTGAGATTCACCTCAATTCGCATTACTCTGGCAATAGTGGCAAGTATAGATCTTGAATTACATCAAATGGATGTAAAGACTACTTTTCTCAATGGAGAATTAGATGAGGAAATATATATGAAACAACCTGTTGGTTTCATTACGAGAGGCCAAGAAGGAAAGGTATGTCGAATTTTGAAATCGATATATGGCCTTAAGTAGTCGTCAAGATAGTGGTATATACGTTTTCATAATATGCTATGATGGCATATAATTTTACAATGATTGATGAGGATCATTGTGTATATATCAAAAGATCCAAAGATCAATTTGTGATCATATCATTATATGTTGATGATATACTAATTGCCGGAAGCAATATGGAGATAGTTAATACCATCAAAAGTTGGTTATCTTCCAATTTTGAGATGAAAGATATGGGTGAGGCTGCATACATACTTGGAGTTAAGATTTCAAGAGATCGTTCGAAGAGATCATTATCTCTTTCGCAAGAAACATATATAAATAAAGTTCTTGAACAATTTCGTATTCAAGATTGTAAACCCATAGACACTCCTATTGCAAAAGGTGAAGGATTGAGCCATAGACTGTGTCCAAGGATTCCATAAGAGAAGGAACAAATGAAGCATGTTCCTTATGCTAGTGCTATCGGGAGCTTGATGTACGTTATGTTGTGTACAAGACCTAACATATGCTTTGCAGTTGGAATGGTGAATAGATACCAATCCAATCCAGGTCAAACACATTGGAAAGTCGTTAAAAGAACACTAAGGTATCTAAAGGGAACTGCTGATTACAAGCTGAATTACCAAGGAAAGGATCTGTGACTTGAACGCTATTCGGATGCTGACTGGGGAGGAGATTTAGATGAAAGAAAATCTACCTCCGGATTTGCGTTCTTACTGAACAATTGCGCCATATCATGGAGTAGTAAGAAGCAAACGTGTATAGCCTTATCCACGATGGAAGCTGAGTTCGTGGCATTATCACCAGCGATACAAGAAGGAGTTTGGCTTAAGAGATTTTTGGATCATTTAGGTGTTATTGAGAAAGCTGCAAATTCATTATTGGTTAACTGTGATAGCCAAGCAGCTATAGCGTACACTAAAGATCCAAAGTATCATGGCAAGACCAAACATATAGATATCAAGTATAACTTTGTCAAAGATATCGTTGTACGAAAGGATGTGAACTTACAGTACATACCTACGCATAGAATGGTAGCAGATCCTATGACAAAGCCAATACCTAGAGATGTGTTTTGTGGTCATGTAAAATCTCTAGGATTGCGTAGAGTCTAATGTACTGGATATTGTAATTTCCCTGAGTTATTCACATTTATGAACTTGTGTTTTTCATCATTAATGCCTATGAATCTTTGTTTGATCTTTATGCATCTTAATGCTCACTGCATTATATTGAGTTGAGAAAGTATGTCGGACAGATAAGAGATTAGCCCACTCACACAGGTAATCGCCTCTATTTACTGTGTGATAAATAGAGATGAGACGGTTTTTAAGTTATCTAGGTGATAATCGAGAGCTCAAGCTTAAAATATATATGTCGCCTTAACTAAGTGTTAAGATGAGGACATGATAAGTACTATGTCCGAAAGTAAAATACCTCACATATTTTACTTTATCTGTCTAAGATGCCAAATGTAAGTTCTGATGAATTATGTGAAAGAGTAGATACGTGAACTCAAGTTAGGCATTGGGTATGTTTGAACTATCATCTGTACGGTATTGAAGGAATAGACATACGCTCCATGGGAAAGGAGTCAATACCGTAATATGTATTTCATACTACGTATGCATGAGACGACCAATAAGAGTGGCAAAAGTTTGATCTCAACTTTTATGCCGTGTGAGACTCTTGGGGAAATGAGTTCTTCAATTCTAGTACCCTTAGGACTCTTACTTATTCTCAAGATTTCTATTTAGTGTTTGCTATCTTAAAATGTTGCCAATGGTCATGAGTTGATTCGATCTAATGGGACATTTCTAGAAAAGCAAGCTAAACTAGGATTGAGAGTTTGAAGGAAAGAGGAAGATCAGATTTGGATAATCACATTGTAGTTTTGTATTCACTGGTCGACCAATTATGACTATCTTTGGGATAATCATAATTGTGAATGCAATATATATCATTGTTGAAAAGAGATCAAGAGAGATATAAATGTGATCGATCGATCTAGGGTGCTGCATACTAAATCTACTCAGAGTGTGACGCCTATTATGAGCTGCTATATATTCCTAACAGATGTATGGCAACGAGCTCTCAAAGTACGCCGGTCGCACGGATTATTCACCAGTATGAATGTTAAAAAGAGGCTAAGAGGATCCTGTTCGACCCACCATGTGCGAGTAGGAGATGATGATTTTAATTAATTAATTAATTAATTTGATGGGTTTGAGTTGGCCCGTCCGCCCATGCTGGGCCGAAAAGCCTGGCCCACAAAAATTGGGGCCCATGGATGGAGAGATATTATGAAGGGGTATGTTTTGTTTTTTGGGGGACATATAAAAGGGGGAAAGGGGGGGAGAAAAGACACCCTTTGGCAAAATTTACGTACGTCTTCTCCCTCTCTCTCAAAAACACTCTCCAAAAGAAAAACTAAGGCAAGAGGCGACACCCTACAATTCTCCAAGGCTTTTTGGCGTTATCGGATCAAACATGACCGTTTTCTCTTCCTCATATTGTCGTCGATATTTAATCTGTGACTAACAAGGTACGTTCAATTCTATGATGTGCCTTAGGATTGGTGATGCATATAGAAATCCCGGGCTCGTCTTCCGCGCAAGTTTAAGGGTTCGATTTAGGGTTGAATCTGGTTTTTGGGGATCCGACAATCCCAACAGTAAGCAGACAAGCGAGCACGAGCAGGACATTCTTATCCATCCAAAAGTATGTGCAAACCATCGATAGGCTAGACAAACAACATCATGAAACTAAAATCCATTTATTAAGTGATTTTTTCCGGATATTTGTGGAAAACGTTTGTAGAAAGCCCCTTGCCATCCTTGCCATGCTTCTGGTTCGTAATTCAATAACATGTAACGTATCTTAACTTTGTAAAGAGAAAAGAAAATTTTTAATGCTTAGCATGCAATCAATGGCATGAAGCTCGACATTTTTAGTATGAAAGCGAAGAATTCACTTATTTGAAGTCATCCACATTACTAAAGATGCATAATCTATAACAATGGAGTTCATGATTTACACATCAAGAACTTCAAGTAATTGAGGCTCAAACCGGTTCCTACTCTATTAAAAATAATTTTTTGGAAAATTTCACTTCTTTCATTTCACTTTAATGACAACTTGAAACTTGGACACCTGGCCATGGTCACCTTGACTAATGACGATTTCAACGACCTCTCTAAACGGCGCATGTTACTGTTCATATGGGCAAATCAAGAATTGTCGTTACTAAATAAAATTATGTCACAACAATTTTGCATCTTGCAAAGCTTTTTTTGTCAATCTCTTAGGTGAAAAGTGGTACTTTAATAATTAAAAAAAAAAAAAAAAAACAAAAATCTAGGTCTAGTCCATTTGTGTTTCGAATTTTTTTATTCAAAAATAACCTCAATTTAAGTTGAATCCCAAATCTATATATACTATACTTAAGTTAGGGCTTTTTTAAAGAATAAAGTCTATCATCCAAACATAATTTAAATTGCATATTTATAGTGTAGCTCTCTCTCTCTCTCTCTCTCTCTCACACACACACACACACACACACACACTATGTATACTATACTTAAGTTGTGTATCTAGATGGATCCTTAAATTTTGGGTTAATACTATAAAAAACCTCAAACTGGTACATTTATGAATAATTTATCTCAAACTAATTTTTGAGTCACTAAAAACCCTAAATTAGTAAATTTGTGATAAATTTACCTCATATTAATATGGATTTCCACATTGACTTGTCATGTCAATTGAGTTATTGCCATGTTTCATTCGACTAAACAATTTCACGGTAAAATTTTACCGAAACTAATGAAGGATAAGTATACCACGAGTGTGCCAATCTTGGGTTTTTGGAAATCCAAAAACTAGTTTGACGTAAATTATAAATGCACCAGTTTTGAGTTTTTGTGATTATAAATTAGTTTGAAATAAATTAATCACAGATATATCAATTTAGTATTTTTCATGATATTAACTATTTGCGGAGTTACTTCTAAAATATATTCAACATGTAATTGTCACTGGCAATTGTAAGCATTTTCTATATAATTAGAAAAATTTAGCCTTTCTTAAACATTGCAACCGAAGTCAAATTGTACTCATTTCATTTTAATTTCTTCTTCCTTGGGAGAAACTCCAACTATGACTATTGACCCTTTTATAACCCGTTTGATGGGAGAATTACCAAAAAAAGTATAAACATATTACATTTATGCCAATTCAGTCTTGAATATTTTAATTAGACCAATTTAGTCATAACCTTTTATAGTTGTGCCAATTAAGTCACCTTATTCAATTTTGATTGGAAAATGCTGATTTACATGGAACGGCCAGCATTTATGTGGACCATTTTAAATAGTATTTTAATATCTTAAATTTGTTAATTTTTATTCTTTCCTATTTTGTTTTCTTTCTTTCTTTTTTTCTTTTTTTTATAACTCTGGTTGGCAAGGTCACCAACTAACCATCGCTAGCCATATCTTGGCTAGACCAGGCAAGTGGCCCCCACCCGAATCCAAGTGACACCCTTGATGCCCTCACTTGGATTTAAGTGAGGGCCAGACACCCTTGCTTGAGGCTAGCAAGGGCACAGAGGCCCTCACCTTGACCTCGCCTATGGCCGGTGACCCCATCGGCCCATAGCCGGGGACAAAAAAGAAAGGAAGAAAAAAGAAAGAAATAAAGAAAAAAAGTAATAAAATTTTTCCAAAAGTTGTTCACGTTTATGCCAGCCATGCCACATAAAATGGCTGGCATTCACGTCAAAGATTTCTCGCTAAAGATGGACTCAATTGGCACAAATGCAAAATATATATGATTAAATTGGTTAATTGAAATACTTAGAACTAAATTGGCACAAATATAACTTTTTTATTTTATTTTTCCCATCGGATGACTACTGATGTTTTTTTTTTTTTTTTTTTTTTGTCAGTTATGACTACTGATGTTAAACATGCATTTATTTCACCAATGACACGTGAAATTTGCGACTTCCCGAGTTGATATGAGGGCAAGTGAACTCACTCAAAGTAGAATATGACCATCTCTTAAATCTGCAAATCTCCAAAAGATTGAGGCTTAATTCCCTAGAAAATCTCAATTTAAGGTCCAATACTAATTTTACCCCGAACTTCTTTTTGGTAAAAAAATAAAAAAACTTTAACTATAATCCGAAATTATTTTCTCAAAAATTGCCACTAGATTCTTTGAAATTGTTAGCGTTAGCGCTACTTAGAGGTTCATTATAAGAACCAATACTGCCGCCTTTGTATAGAACAACAATAGTCTACTCATATCGATAAGTTGGAAGAAACCGGTTGCATTTTTTGGACTTAGGGTGGATTTGGAATTACAGTGAAATTTTGTGACTTTTTTAGACAACAAAATTCAAGACTAATTAAGATTGAACCAAAAATTAAGAAATTTTTTTAAGGATTTAGGTCTAAAAATCTAAGTAGAAACCTGTGCAACATAAAGGTGGGTCATAATGGAAAATCATTAATCAATGGTCTATGGGTTATCTTCTTTTTCGCTTTAGCATTATTTCTTGTTCTTGTTTGATAGTTGACAAGAAACTAAAATGCTAATCTTATATGTTAAATAAGTGGTCAAACGAATTTTCATATGTGAGTTAAGTGCACCATTGCGTAGGTCGGGGATTACTTATTTTAACGAGACGATGTTTTCCTTCATTCTTGGATGGAGAATGCTCTTTATTTTTCTTTATTTTATTTAGAGAATAGGCATGAAAACCTGGTTACGTAAAGGTTCATACAACATATGCAAGCCCCACAAACACATTAAGTGTAAGCTTATGGTTTATACAAATGATCCAGACCTAGAGCAGTTTGATTTCAATCAATTCTTTTGATGGGCGGGTTATATAACATGCAGATTATCCACATATATTAAAAGTTAAATGTAACAGTGAATGAAACCCAGCAACGGGAAAAAAATATTTAAAATAAAAAAAAAAAAAACGTATTATTCTTTAAGATGAAGGTCCTCGTCATGGTAATGAGAATCCACCCGAAGTCGATATGCTTCTCATTACCTGGTTGCCCCATCAAAAGAGTCAAAACTACAGTGTTGACCAAAGTATCCGATACCCTGTCCGGCCCACGAGAGGAGATCAGAATGTCAATTAAAGCAGCGATCTAGGTTGAAATCAGCATGCATTGATTATAGGGGAAAACACTAGGAAGCTTCTTTTTTTTTTTTTTTTTTTTTTTTTTTCCATTGGCTTTTCAACTTTATGAGCTGGTCTGTGCTCGAGTGGTTAATCATAAAATCATTAATCTCCAGCGATTCTCGTTTGCTTTTTCCACCTTTTTGCCTTCTTTAGTTTGTCCTCTCCTCAGAGTCCAGCGACGTCGTCGTTTCAGAAGTTTTCTCTTTTGGATATTTCCACTTGCGCGTCGGCTTGGCCTGTTCAGTGCTGGATGCTGTACTATCATGCTGCATTTGTCATTGAGCACTTCATGATTGAGTGGAACTCCACTTGGAAGATGCGGCATAAGTCCCTAAAGGTTTCGTTTAAATAAATTCAATCATTTTGGACCGTTCGCGCCCTCAAACAAAATATTCATAACAATCGTGAGATCCTTATGATAATTGTCGTGACCTACCCCTCAAGGGAGGGAATAAGTTTAAAAAGCATCGCCTAAAGAATGGACCTAAGGCCCATGATTAGGTACGAGCTCTCTCAAGCTCATACCTTGCGTGACATTGGGGTGTTCTTAAGAATTTCGTAATAAAGAGTCACCACTAACCTATTGGGGTCGACTAGAAATCAAGCGAGACATGGAGATGTACCTCACTTCCTACGTAACCAAAGAACTTGATTACGCTAATTAACCAATTAGTGACATTTCAGTACCTAATCTTGTTCATTTAAAAAAAAAAATTGTCAGGCAGTTTGAATTAACTTTAGACTAATCCGCTAATATGTGAGGTGATCATGCGGGTGCACAATCATTAAAATAAAAATTAGCAACCAAGGAAAGTGTTAAATAAATTGCATGGGAAAACAAGCACTTAAACGTGGGACAGACATTAATTCAAAATAGACTAAGGACAAGTGATAGTTAAACAAACATAGCCTAGGCTCTCTTTTAGAACCAAATGCCACTTTTAAATTTTTTTCTTTTGATTTTTTTTTTAACTGAGTCGAGTCGGGTCCAGCCTAACCGAGCCCTAGTTAGACCCACTCGAGAGGGCCAAGCCCAACTAGGGCTGGTCGGGCCTTTGCTCAATTTGGATTGAGCCCAACTAATGAGCCCAACTCCTCCATAGAAAACAACCCCCCCGGGCAGGCCCACAACCTAGATCAACTTTGGGCCCAAAATGGAGAACAAAGGCTCGTTTTGGCTGGAGGCCTATGGAGCAAAAGAGGTCGAGAGGGGCTGATATGTGATCTAGCCTAGCTCGGCCCGTAACCTCTATTTCGCGACTGCCTAAAAGAGACAGGGAAGGCGACGACGTCGTATAGCGGGGTGGCTCTCCGACTAAGGCTATGATGGTGCCGCCTCGATTAGGCGAAGTGTAGCTCGGCGTTCGACCAAATAGCAGCACCACTTTGGTGACCGAACAACCTAGCCGAAGTTCTAAAGGACGAAGCTGGGGAAGGGTTTCGGCTGGACATTTCAACAAACAGGTGACATGCGCTAATGAAACTGAAGACTTTTGGCTTGACCGAGGCCCGAGTGCGAATCCAAAGAACTGATAAGGCATACCAAAACTCGGGAAATGCAATGGGGAGTGGGTGGGGGGTCAGAGCTCGCCTGAGATGGTTGGGAGAGCTCCAGTCGGCTCAAATTTGAAAAAACACACACCCAATGTTCGATAGAATGCTAACCTCAGTTCTAGGGGGAGATGGCAGCAGTTGGCATCAGTTGGGCTACTTACCGATGACGGCAAGGCATCCTGGGAGCTCATTTTCTCCTGGGCTTCCCTCTCAAGCCTTCTCCTCTTCTCTCCTTTTCTCTGTCTCTCCTCCTCCTCCTTTTTAGACAGTACGCCGCTTCTCTTTTATCCCTCTCCCTCTTCACTCAACAAGGACACCCTAGCTGGCGGCTGTCCTTGCCATCTGCGCCTCCGACTGTGTGACATTCCCTTACTCCTGTCCTTTCATCCATGCCTCCGCTTATCTGTTGCTGCTGTCCTTTCCTTTCTTCTGCAAGTTTCACGCACGAAGCTAGCTTGGAGGAAGAGGACAAGCTGGGGGAAGGCCGGGCTAAAAGAAGGGAAAGGTTGGGCCAGGCCTGGCTGTGTGAAAAAGAGAAAAAGGAAAAGAAAGGGTCGGGGCCCAGGCCCACGCGGGTAAGGAAGGAGAGGCGGGTCGGGCCAAGGTCAGATTCGGCTTGACCCGACCTCTATCGCGCGTTTTTTTTTTTTTTTATGATCCAGAGAACCCCGCACTCCAACCACACGGATGGCCCGAAAGGCCCGGGGTACGGAGGGAATAAACCCTAGGGGCAGCATGGGTGAAACCACCACCCCATGCCACCAGGTAAGTCACCACACAGCGCTTCAGCCTCCCTGCTTCGCAGGGGCTTCGAACCTGGACCTCCACGGTGGAGTCCTGAGGCTCTACCATCCACGCTGCAACGGCCGGTGGTTACTTTTTGGGCAAGGATTAAGGGAGCTCTTATCCAACGGAGCCACCACGGCCGGTACTTTATTTTAACCTTAGTAACTGCGGGTTTCGAACTCTCGACCTCAGCGATGAGGGAGGGACTCTTAACCAGCGCAACTACCCATAGATGGGTACAAAATTTTGACTAAGTTGTGCGTCGAAACCCACTCCTGAAACTTGCGTGTCCCCACCCCATCCCTCCCTAAGAAGGTGGGGGTTTGAACCCCTCACCTCCCCCTTCAAACTTATTTTTTAGGGGCACTAGCCCTGGGACCCACCTCCCACAGCACCCCACTTAAGTTGCGCAAAGTGACGAGCTGGGGAATCAAACCCTGGCCAATGGTGTGGCCAACATACGCTTGAACCAACTCGGCCCTTCACGGGGTGGGTTATCGCGCGTTTTTTATTTTTTTAAATATCTATTTGATTAAAAAATTAAATGTCAATAGCTGTCCCTTTTTGAATATAGCCTCAAAGAGGTTGCATTCAAAGATAGAAGACACCTAAATTATTTCGACGGGAGAGACATCTTGGGTGCATATAGGCACATGCCAAGTCGACCAAAGGGACTCTGGGTTATGGAAACGCATTGTGTCGATAAAAGGAAGAAAGAAAGACCCCAGACTACGAAAGTTGAGATAGCGATGGTAGCCCAGCGACGGCGGAGGCCAAGCAAGCTAGGTTGGAAAAATCCTAATTTCAATCCCCAAATAAAATAAAAAATAAAAATCCCCAAATGAGTTAAACGGCGTCGTTTTTGTAAGGTCATCCATGTAGTATGGTAAAACGATGTTGTTTTCTTAGGGAGGACCAAAAACGACTTCGTTTAAAGGCCTTGTCGATTTTTTTAAAAAAAAAAAATCACGTAATCATTTTGGTCGGAATCTTTCGTCGGTGGCACTAAAGTGATCGTTTTTCCTCCGATTTGGCACTTAAGTGATCTGATAGAAACTTTTGGCACCAAAATGGGCGCCATACACAACTTATGGCACTGATAGTGTACTTCTCCCGAAAAAATGGGGCATTTGGAAAAGCTCATTTAAGAATGAAAACTGACAGGTTTTGCGATTGACTTTCAAAACCTTTCTCACATCTTCTCCCTTAACCTTAACTCTAAGGAACTCAGATAAGGTCAATGCGTGCTCAATCCCTATAGGTGGGCTAACTAACTTCGACACTAGAGGTTTCCCTATGGTAGTACTATATTTCTCAAAGGTTGGAGTGAGCTCGTGGTCACCGAATATGAATGTGCAAGTCTTGGGGCACCAGATATGCACCAACGCTAGCACGACACCATAATAAATCTCTAGCTCCAATAGGGGGAGTACTCGTCTAACATAGGATAGCACCCAGTCACAGCCAGTTAGATCCAGCCTATCCCACCATGCGTGAAGCTCGACTTTTGAGGCAGAAATGATGTGAAGCTCAAGCACCCCCATAATACACCAACCAAAGTTACAACCAACCTAATTTGTCATGAACCGACCAAAAGAAAGACGAATAAGTAAATTACGAGTAAAATGGGTTGAAAAGCTTACCCTACTCATTGAGTAGCAATGCTAACGACATAGACATGCCCATGGGGCGGTGGTTCAATTTCTACTTTTAAATGGCTCAAAATGGAGTCATAGAATCATTGGACTGAACCAGCCTGATCGCGGCTAGATCGTGTTTCCCATGACTCCGATTTCACCAAAGAGCCAACCCGTGTCGCGTGGTTGCAAACCAGAGTGGCAACCTTTGACATCAAGAAGGAAATTACGAGTTTGAGATGGACGACTTGTACTATATGGTTGTAGTCGGAGTGGTATCCACCTCAACACCATCCTAGGTGATCATATGTAGCCTAGGTCCGGTGGCAGGTAGTGTGTGTCACTGTGTAGTGCAATGCAGGGGATGCAAGCATAACACTTTATAAGCAAGCAATACTTCATATGTAAATAAACCATTCATTCCCACACCTCCTACAAAACAAAAGTTAGCAATCACTTCCCCTTATACCTCCCATTCTGCATGAACATTTAGCACTTAACACATTAGGGACATATCTTAGATCCTTGTTGCCAAACAAATATTTTTTGAACAAGATCACTTTTGGCCTAAGTCCTCTAAGGTCTAATACCAATCCCTAGTGGAGTCGCCAAGCTATCGCGACCTATCCTTTAGGGGATGGAATAGGTTTAAAAGATATTGCCTAAAGGACGAACCTAAGATCCATGATTAGACACGAGTTCTCCCAAACTCATACCTTGCGCAACATTTGGGTGTCCTTAAGAATTTTGCAATAAGGAGACGTCACTAGCCTATTGGGGTCGGCTAGAAATCAAGCAAGGCATAGGGGTGTATCTCACTTCCTACTCAACTAGAGAATTTAGGGTCGGGGACTTGATTACGCTAACTAATCAATTAATGCCCTTTCGATACCTAATCTTGTTCATTTTATAAAAAGATTGTTGTCATGCAATTTAGATTAACTTTAGACTGATTCGCTAACATATGAGGTGATCATGTAGGTGTGCAATTATTAAAATAACAATTAGCAACCAACGAAAGTGTTAAATAAATTGCATGAGAGAACAAGCACCTAAATGTGGAACAGACATTAATTCAAAACATACTAAGGACAAGTGATAGCTAAACAAACATGGCCTATGCTGTCTTTTAGAACCAAAGGCCACTTTTGAAAAAAAAATGATTTTCTTTTAAATATCTATTTGAGAAAAAAATTAGATGTCAACAATAATATTTAGAGCAAGTTGCTAACACTCATTGCCCTTCCCTATACCTTTACTTATCAAAGAGGAAAAAAGAAAAACTCTCAAATTCTCTTGAGAAACGCTCATATATCGAGAATGCAAGTTAACATTACTTTTATAGCAATGCTCTTGACTAACAAATCTTAATCTAGAAGCTGAATCACCTCACTTCTCTGTACAACATTATGTTTATCTTCTTATTTTGTTTCAGAAAAATGAATAATTTAGAAATGATTTATATTTTTTTTAAATATCTATTTGAGAAAAAAAAAAATTTAGGTGTCAACAATAATATTAGAACAAGTTGCTAACACTCGTTGCCCTTCCCTGCCCTTCCCTGTACCTTTACTTATCAAAGAGGAAAAAAGAAAAACTCTCAAATTCTCTTGAGAAATGCTCATATATCAAGAATGCAAGTTGACATTACTTTTATAGCAATGCGCTTGACCAACAAATCTTAATCTGGAAGCTAAATCACCTCACTTCTCTCTACGGCATTATGTTTATCTTCTTATTTAAGCTCAATTTGTTTCACGTAAAATGAATAATTTAGAAATGATTTGAATTTTTTTTAATTATCTATTTGAGAAAAAAAATTAGGTGTCAACAATAATATTTAGAGCAAGTTGCTAACGCTCGTTGCCCTTCCCTATACCTCTACTTATCAAAGAGGAAAAAAGAAAAACTCTCAAATTCTCTCGAGAAACGCTCATATATCGAGAATGCAAGTTAACATTACTTTTATAGCAATGCGCTTGACCAACAAATCTTAATCTGGAAGGTGAATCACCTCACTTCTCTCTACATCATTATGTTTATCTTCTTATTTAAGCTCAATTTGTTTCACACAAAATGAATAATTTAGAAATGATTTTTTTATTGTTTAAATTAATGGGTCAATAAAAAATATTTTAATTATTGACGATAATTTATGTCTAAATATTTTCATGAGTGGAGAAACATATTTTTCGTTCATTTATTTTTGTTAGAGACACAACTAATCATTTTTAAGAAAAATATTTTTAAATAATTTATTTTCTACAGAATAAACAGAATATTAATCTTTATTTTACATATTTTTCTTTTTCTATAGGTAAATATTGATGACACGTTCTGTGACCGGTCAATGCGACACGTTGGTATGTGAAGGAGTTGTTCCCACGAGCACTATGAGCTGCTTTGCCTTTTGGCCAAATTTGACTTGGAAACACGGTCGAGACAGAAAGCTTCATGGGTCGGCTGAGCACCTGCTAAGATTCTGGAACATCATATATAATTAGCATCACCACATGTTGCATGCAAATGTTGTTCGATTCCTAACTTATAAAATACTCAAATCAGAATCGATACTTGCCGTGGGATTGACATATATTGTCCCGAGTGGGTTGACTCGTACCCGCTTTAACTGCTCTTACTTCGGCATTAAGCATGAGCCATTTTAAATTAGAGGACGAGAACCATTGCTCTTCAAATCGACATATCTGGTCAAACTGAGAAGTAGCATCTCGTCGGCATACTGTCCAAAAATATCAGAATCTCTTTTTTATACAAACTCATGTTAAATAATTCCAAACGCGTATTTGCTGAGAATTCACTACTTACCGTAAAATAAAGAGCCAAGAAATTTTATATTAACTTTTGTCTCGCCAAAAAGTGCCGACGAAAACCTTTTGGAATGTGGATTGATGTGGAAATCCACAAAGTGTATGGAATTGCTTTTCTTTTCTTTTTAATTCTTTGACAAAAAAGAATCAAAATTGATGAGAAAATTAAGGGCGTTCATGATACCTATTCTGTTTCTCTGTTCTTGTTTTGTTTTTTGTTTTTATTATTCTCATAAACAAGTTTGAAATAGAAATCTATTTAGTAACATAATTTATTTTTTCTATTTTGGGGATAATTTTGTGCTAAGAAAGAAGTGAAATTTTTTTATTGCTCACTCCCTCTATCTCATGCGTGTTCTCCCATGAGAAAACCATCTTCCTCCTCCCCGAGACTCTTCATATTGGGCCCTGCCCCTTTTGCCCACTCCGACCCCTTTGCCTCCAAAGCTTCCAGCAGCGGCTACTATGGCCCTATGTGTTTATTTTTGTTTCTACTCCTGGGAACAAATTTGAAATAGAAACAAAAAGTAAAAAAAAAGTTATTTCTTGTTTCTGGGAACAATTTCTAAGAAACAAAATAATAAAAACTCAAAACTTTTCTTTTGTTTATTTCTCTTCAGTTGATGCCCTCTGTCTCAAGTCCCTCCTTTCTCTAGCCTCTTAGCTTCTCCACCGTCCTCCTCTTCGACGACCGGCCGACAAGGGCTGGCGACCTCACCAGAGCATTGTTGGCCAACGTGAGGCTCGGCCTCACCGGGCCAAGGTGAGGCCGACCTCACGCCGTCTGGCGAGGTCGAGCCTCGCTGATGGCCTGGCGAAGCTCACCTAGCCACCGAGGCCATTAGTGGGGTCAAGCCTTGCGGTGGCCTAGCGAGGCTCCAACGCACTTGCCGGCCCTTGCGGTGGCCTGGCGAGGGTCCGGCAAGCTTGTCGAACCCCGCCCAGCCGGTCACCAGCTACTGGCGACCGGCCACAAAGAAGAGAAAAAAAAAAAAAAAAAGAAGGAAGAAAGAAGAAAAAAAATGAAAAATATTAAAAAATTAAAAGAAATAACAAAATTGTACAAGTTTACCGAACACATTTCTGGTCTTGGAATATAAATTTTGTACAGTTAATAAACGCGTTCTTATATTTAGAAATTGTTCCTGGGAACAGAAAAAAATTATTTCTATTCAAAAATTATTCTCCAAAGCAGAAACGTTATCAAACGCGCCCTACACCTCCACCTCCTTCCCCAACCTCTCCTCTGACACCCACATTGGCATGGGCAACTCCTTCCTCTCTAACAACACCTCTCTCTTTGGCTTTCACCACTCCCTACCAGACAATCCCATCACCTACGACTTCTCTGAGCTCCGCTCTACCACCAACAACTTCCTCGCCAAGCCCCGCTACTCCTCATCCTCCTTGTAGGATTATTCCTTTTGCGGCAAGGACATCATCATCTTCTAGGGCAAGTTGAGGCATAAGATCGACATGGGCAGCCTCAAGAACCTCCTTGGGATGATCTACTAGAGCCTCCTAGTTAGCATCACAAAGCTACTCAGCACCTCTATCTCCGATGACAACATCTTCTTCATCTATGAGTCCGTCGACAGCACCAGCTTCTCCGATTGCTTGCGGAACCCTAAAATGCCAATTTCACATTCCTCGAGACCTAGATGTCGAGGATGCAGATCATTGCCGACGTCTCGCACAACCTTGATTCCATCCACAACAACATCAGCCTCAACATGATCCTTGTCACAACCACATCAAGAGTAGCAGTATCGTGGTGAAGGAGCTATCATTCAAAGCCAAGATCTTCCACTTCAAGACCGCCTAGCTATGCAGCAAGTGAGACGAGAACAATGTGCTCCGAGAGCAAGCAAGTATAGTGAAGAGCAACAATGACATTAGGGACGAGAGGGTCAGAAATTATACGTTGCCGTCAAACAAGTTCTTATTTTAAGAACAAAAATTTTGTGTCATTGTCAATTGTGGCCAAATGCTTAGAAACTCATATGGGGAATAGATATTGAAAAATCCATTTCAGGCTAGAAATTGTGCTTGAGAACATAATGATTATCATTCATGCCTCAAAAGTACAAAAACCGGAGGCAATTTTGTCCATCTATGCAAAGGAGTACTGAAGATGTAAAGATAAAGTGAAAGTAAACTAAACAATTGGCATTCATCGGGCATGAATTACAATTCTGGTGTTTACAACATTTATTGATAGTTAACGATGATTACATAAATCAAATGCATTCTGCATGACTCCTAGAATTTGGGGGAAGTACACTATCAGTGCCATAAGTTGTATACGGCGCTCACTTTGGTTTCAAAAGTTTCCATCGGATCACTTAAGTGCCAAATCGGAGAAAAAACGATCACTTTGGTATCACCGGCAAGAGATTTCGGCCAGATTAATTACGTGGCTTTTATATATATATTTAAAAAGTTCCGATTACTTTAAAAACGACGTCGTTTGCAGTCCTACTTAAGAAAACGACGCCGTTTTGCCGTCCTACATGAATGGCCTCACAAAAATGACGCCGTTTAACTCATTTTGGGATTTTTTTTGGATTGAAATTAGGGTTTTTCCAACCTAGCTCGCTTGGTCGTCGTCGCTCGGCCTTCGCCGTCGCTGGGCCACCATCGCTCACTCGGCTGCCATTGCTCGACGCTATTCAGACGCCCTCGACGGCACACGAGGGAGCACCGGCCCCAGCTGTTGGAGCCTAGGTACTAGAAGACGCAGGCTAGATACTTGTCGAGGAGATCGGAGATGGAAAGGGAGACATCAATGGCGGTGCACTCATCAGTGACCTCCCCGAGCATTGGCCAGATCACGGTCTTCGACTTGGCTGCCGAGTGGCCGTTGTTAGGGTTGGGGTTAGGGTCGGGGTCGGAGCCGTGGCTGCCAAGTGGCCATCCTCAGGGTCAAGGTAGGGGATTTGGGGTTGGGGTCAGAGCCGCGGCCGCCGAGTGGCCATCGTCGAGGTCAAGGTCGGAGCCGCGGCCGTTGAGTGGCCATCGTCGAGGTTGGAGTCGGGGTGGGAGCCGCAGCCGCCGAGCGTGAGGGCCGTCGAGGACAGCGACTGGCCGAAGATTTAGGGTTTTGAATTGGGAGAGACACCAAACGACGTCATTTTGGTGTTTGGATGTTAACTGTACTCTCCGGCGAGCCACTTCAGCTTCAAAAATTAATAAAAAGTGCCACGTCGGATTTTCGGCCAACCGGATTGAAGTTGGCACTAAAATAATCATTTTTCAAACTTTTTGACACTTAAGTGATCCGACAAAAACTTTTGACACCAAAGTAAGTGCCGTACACAACTTATAGCACAAATAGTGTACTTATCCTCTAGAATTTAGTATCAAGTATCTACAAACAATTAATCAACACATAGAACAACTCTAGGGATAAGCATAGCAAGAATGCCATAACTTTCATACAATGCTTCCTTGAGAGTAATAACTTTTTACCCCTCACTTAAGTGTCATAAATTTGAAAAATTGATCACTTGAATTCCATCCACGATTTGCCTCTTCCGGAAATCCGATGTGGCATTAAAATAAATTAAACCATTGGACAAGTAGTGCCGACAAGCTGAAGTGAGTAATTTGATGCCAAACAACATCGTAGGACTCATTGAATTAAAGAATCGCAAGCTTACTTCAACAAATTGGGGAAAAAACGAGTTCTCGTCTTGAAGAAACCTAATCACAAACCTTACCAAACCCAAGATTTCCAATTCTTAAAATTAGGGCATTTGAATAAGTGAGTTTCAAGGATGAAAATTCAATAAGATATTTATCGAGTGTTGCTTATCTTGTTATTGTCAGGTTTGGTCTAGTTTGCTGTCATCTATAACCTTAGTAATGAGAAAAAGCCATTGGATCTACCATAGTTGCAAGAACAATGAAATGTGTTGTTGTATTTAGAGCAATAAATGTTAGTTCATGGAATGTTTTTATACTGGAATGTTGTTACTTTTGACAATTCTTTGTATATAATTGAATGGCTTGGTTTGTGATTACTTGAATGGATTAAATGGCGATATATGGTTGATTTGGTGGAAAATGGTGTTTTATGATGCAATATGTGCATTATTATTGGTTTATATAAATGATAGATGGTTTGCAATTTGCACTATAATTTCTGCAGTGAGAATGAAGATGGTCCTGCATTTTGTGACTGGTATTGGCTATTTTGCGTATGGTGTTGAAGGACGGTAGAAGTTTCAATAAGTTTACAACTTAGTTTCAATAAATGATCATTTGAGTGCCATATTTTTTTAAGTAAGCATTTAGGTTCATCAACTTTTTGAAAGTTACAA
Source organism: Eucalyptus erythrocorys (assembly GCA_014182555.1). Lineage (NCBI taxonomy): Eukaryota > Viridiplantae > Streptophyta > Magnoliopsida > Myrtales > Myrtaceae > Eucalyptus > Eucalyptus erythrocorys. Next base: position 28,946,935 of record CM024604.1, read on the forward strand.
CTTAGTTTCCTCAACTTTTTAAAAGTGACCACTTGGGTTCATCAATTTTTTAACAAGTGTTGGTTTTACTTTCTTAAACACATCTTGTGGTAACTTAAGCAAGATTCCTATGTCTCTTTGTTATCATTATGTAACAGCTTACAAGAAGTATTATTCCACAGTGCCATCAACCTTGGCATGAGTTCACACCAAATAGCATTGCATTTATACCAAATAGCAAAAATATGCTTGCACCAGCAATCATATTCTCTTACATCAATATTAGGGAGATGTTCTTACATTTAGACCGAAGAACATTGTTGATAAACACAAAAGCAATAAAAAAAAAAAATGCAACAGTAATATCAAACACCTATTAATATTATTGTTAAACACATCACCAGCCAAAATGCAACAATAATAGAGTTTCACCTTCACCTAACAACAAAATCCTAAACATTGTCACCTAATAGAAGAAACATAAACAGACAGCCCCTCCTATCCTCCCATCAGTCAAGTTGAACAACCTGGTGACTTCCTTTTTTTCGATGGGATCTTCATATGATTCATGATCCTTGCACTCTTCGGAATGGGAACTATAGGTACATTTTTTACTTGTATTGCTTTTCTCATTGTTTTATCTTTTGGAAGATGCATTCTTTTGCCTAGAGCTTTATGTCTTTTGGTGTTGTCTCTTGTTGAACTTCCTGTGTGTTTGGTCTTGGCGCTAGGCTGTAGGTTAAGATTAATGTATAGTGACATTTCCAGGATCATTTGATTGAGATGGAGCTAATGTTTATGTCTTTTTTGGAGCGTGTTTTTGAGACGTATTTTCTACTCTTTATTTTGGAGCTACTATTAGTTGACTATTAGATTATGCTCGAGTTACCATTTATTGGTTTATCAGTGCTTGCTTTTAGCTTTCTGGTTCTAGGTGCAACCAATTCTTGACTTCGTCTTCATTGAGATATCAGCACATCTAAATTTCTCTCAGGCTATAACCATATAACCTTGTTTGGTTACCATGTTAACCAAATGACATAAATTAAATGCATAACACCTAAATAAGTTACATTCAAAATCGTCATGCTGGTATTCATGTCTCTAAAAAACCCATGGTCACGTTTCCCTTATCCTTTTCACAATATACACCATGTGTATATTGTGATGCAAAATTTTGAGTAATCTCTTCACTAGCTCTTTTTTCTAACCTACAATATGACATAACAAAATGAAGTTAATGCACCAAAAAGTACATACAATGGCAATAACCACAACAAACAGCTTACTTGACATTATTTCCTCAATTATATGACATTCAAGCCACATGTAAACCACGTGGATTCTATCATGACAAATCTAACTTCAAGTAAACAAAATTATGGTCGCGGAGCTAACGGTGTTGGAATTTTTAATGGAAGGACTACTTTGATTATATTTTTAATAGTTCAAATACAAGATGAAACAAAAACAAAAGTTGAGGGACCTATACCTAAATTTTTTTCCAAATTTTATTTTTACATAATTCCAAAAAAAAGTTTGAACTTAATTTCTCCTAAATATATATTTCATTATAATGTTGCTTTCGTGCATTTTAAATTACTTAGTGATTTAGGAGAAGTGGGATTAGGTTTTCTGGAATTTATTCCTAACAAAAAAATGAAGGATAAAAAAGGTGAAAAAGAGGATCATCATCATTCATGCAGCATGTTATTTGCACGTTTATCATCATCATCATCATCATCATCATCATCATTATTATTATTATTATTATTCTTATTCTTATTCTTATTCTTTGGGGGTTGGGGAGAGGGGGGCTATAGATTCAGAACCAACGCCATCTCTAACAAGGTCGTGTAAAATCATGGGATGATCTTTAAGAAATCAAAAATAGAATGTCTATGTATATATTTGGGAGGGGACCTGATTATCTTATTTTAATAGGTCAAAGCAGTCATATCCGACATATGGTGAATACAACTAATAAATGATTACATGTGACATAACCGGCCAATACAACAGCATGTTCTATGATAATAATCTAAACCTCACTATCATTAATATGATATGCAAAGGAGTTGCTCCCGCGATTCATAAAATACTCGATCATAACTGATACTTGCCATGGGATTGGCATATATCATCCTGACTGAGTTGACTCGGACTTGCTTCAACTGCTCTTACTTCGGCATTAAGGATGAGCTCTTATTTTAATAGGTCAAAGCAGTCATATCCGACATATGGTGAATACAACTAATAAATGATTACATGTGACATAACCGGCCAATACAACGGCATGTTCTATGATAATAATCTAAACCTCACTATCATTAATATGGTATGCAAAGGAGTTGCTCCTGTGACTCATAAAATACTCGATCATAACCGATACTTGCCATGGGATTGGCATATATCGTCCCGACTGAGTTGACTCGGACTTGCTTCAATTGCTCTTACTTCGGCATTAAGGATGAGCTCTTTTGAATGGGAAAGTGGTACAAATGGTTTTTAAATTTTGGATCAACACGTAATGTGGATCATGGACTTTTAATTTATTTAATGTGATATTTGAACTATTAATAAATATTCAATTTGTTACTAAGTTATATGAAAATATTCAATGTCATCTTTTTGTTAATTCAAATTAACGGAATATGTTGATGTGGCTTCCACTATGTTAAAACTTGGATGGTGGACCAAAAAAAAAGTTACACATGCATCAACTAATTAAGATATCCATTTAAAATCACGATATAATAATTCATGTCATCAGATAAGGATAGATATGTTAACGGTCTAATATTTTTTTTTTCAAATAGATAGATAAAAAGATAGATGACCCATTATTTTTAAAAATTCGACTTAGCATATAATGATCCACGTCATTAAAAAATGTATGATTTCTTGTTTGACCAAACAGAAGGACTACATTGAACATTTAGTAATAGTTCGGGAATTATATTGAACAAATTAAAAATTCAAAGACACATTAAATATTAAGTCAAAATTCAAGAACTATTCATCTCATTATTCCATTTTTAATTGGGGGACAAGAATCTCCAAATCAACACGTGTTCAAACTAAAATGTAGCGTCTCTTCAGCATCTTTTCATCTTCTTTCTGCAAACAATTAAAGTCTCATTTTCACACAATACTAGTGCCAAGTAATTCCAAATATACATTAGATAAGAATTCACTACCTATTGTCAAGTCAAGAGCTTGACATTTTGCGTTGAGTTTGATGAAATAAGTAGACGAAACATCGCCAACTTTTCTTTTTTTTTTTTCGCTTGATATGATGATAGAAACAGTTCCACCAAAAGTTAGGGAAATGCAGCGGATAAGAATGCATCCAGCGCAAAACAGATCAAGCCCGACTCGGAAATGGAGATATTAAAAAATACAAAGAAAAAAGGAAAAAAAGGTCAAAATCGAGGAAGTCATGGGACCACGCGGAGAGAGCACAAACGAAAGGAGGCAAAAAGAAGATGAAAAGCAAGCAATAATGTTGCTGCAGATTTAATAATTGGAAATATGATTAACGACGCGAGAAAAATCCAACGAATAAAGTGGAAAAGCCGTGAAAAAAGAGAGAAGCTTCCTAATTTTTGCCATATCCAATGCACGTCGATTTCAACCGAGATCTGCTTTAATTGACATGCATCTCCTTTCCTGGCCCAGACAGGATATTTGATAAATTGGTCAACTCTATATGTATGACCCTTTGATGAGGTAACCAGCTCATAAGAGCATCTCCACCTAGGATTTTGAGGGTCCCTTTTTTCCCTTTACAACGACTCGTTTAAGTACACACATGATAAAATTTATACTTCTCTATTTCTCTATTTCTGTGTTTTCCGGAACAGGTTTGAAACATAAATCCATTTGGTAACGCAATTTGATTTTTCTATTTTTGGAACAGATTTCTATTCCATAAATAGATTTAAAGAAAAAATCAGAAGCTAAAATTTTTAATTTCTCAATTTCCGATCAGAAATCAATTTCTATTCCAGAAATTTTGTCATACGCACCTTAAAAAAGTAACATTTTTCTCAACTCACTAGTTGGACATCATTCACATGTAATTTAACTTATAAATATATATGTACAATGTCCATGTTTGGAGACCGCAAATCAGAAGACTGATAAAATTCTCGAAAATTGCATGCTGGACCATCTGCATAGGCCTATGGCCTGGCTTCAATCCATTCATGGGGTTTGCAGGATTTTCCATGAGCCTCTAGGTAACTGGGTCTCCAACTCATGCCCCTACACCCATGCCCTGGATTTTGAAAAAAAAGTATTCAACTAAGCGTAAAGAAAAATATTGTCCTACTGCAAAAAATAAAGTACGTTATTGAATAGAAGAAAAAGTTTAGGTACTCAATTGTAAAAAGGAGAAAAGTTAGGTATTTACCCCTAAACACTAGAGTCAACCCGCAACAGGTCAAAATGTTGGATGGTTAAATTAATGTGAGATTGCCACTAATCAATGGGTGGTGATTGGGATAATTTCAATAAAAGGGTTATGTCAACTGGGAATTAATTCTAGGGTATCGATATGGGTGATCCTTTAACCATCAACTTCCTCGTGTCCCTTACACTCTTATCACTCTCACAGCAGCCGAAGTCTCAAAATGAGCAGCAACCTCAGTAACAATTTATAGTAATGGGTGGCATTGTCAAACTTTTGTGGATTTTTTATTCTTGTCATTGTAATCTCCACAAATTAACAAAATGTGTCTCACCACACATGCCAAGAATATGTTTTACCAAAAAGTGTCGATGAAATATCTTTCAAAATGTGGATCGATTGATATAAAATAACAAAGTTTATGAAGGTTTCTTTATTGATTATTGAAAGGAATTGTAAATGGGGAGACAATTAAGGGTACTAAGACTGGGAACAATGCCAACCATGTAAAATTTATTAGATACGTAAAGATAAAATGATAGTAAAAATGAATGCTTGGGTGTTTTTTAATTGATTGTCAACAAATTGCGTTCACCAAATTGTTGGCTACAATATGAAGATGACACGCTGTAACTGTTTTTCTCTCGTTCTGTCGAGCTCTTTCTACCAGTAGGGTAGTTTTCTTGCTTCCGTCGTCTTCTTTGAGTTTCTTCTGGCCAATTCTGCACTTCCTCCTCGCTCCATCTCTTCTCGCCCTTCCTTTTCTTGCTCATGCATGTTCCCCTTCTAGCCTTGCCTTGGTTCCTGCTGGTATCTCTTCGGGTTTTATCTGGTTTTTCCCCTGGCCAATTCTGCACCTCCTTCTCGCTCCATCTCTTCTCGTCCTTCCTTTTCTTTCTCATGCATGTCCCCCTTCTAGCCTTGCCTTGGTTCCTGCTGGTATCTCTTTGGGTTTTATCTGGTTTCTCCCCATCGATGGGTTGCATGTCCCCTGTTCTTCAATCTTTGCAAGTTTTTTCTTGAGGGCTCTCTGTTTTCCTTCTCGATGACTACTGTGGGGGACCCTAATGCAGCTCGAGTTGCTGCGCTATGTAAGAAATTGGGTCGGCTATGTTCCGAACAAGAAATTGATGAATGGGACGTCGAACCCTCACCTGAAGCTCTTGAGGAATGCAAGTTGACTCTAATAGGTAAGGTTCTCCCAACACGTCTCTCAATTTTCCTGCTGTCCAAACTACGTTGAAGAGAGCTTGGCATACTGAGAATGTGGATATTCTGCAAAGAGAAGCAGGCATCTATTTAGCTAAATTCAAGACTCCATCTGAGAAGCAGCGAATTCTAGATTCTGGCCCATGGCAATTCTCTGGAAATCTGATAAATTTCAAGCCTTGGATAGAGAATACCCCTCTGCATTGTTACGATTTTTCCACGTGCGCCTTTTGGGTTCAGATTGTAGGCCTTCCCCTGGAATGTTGTACTGAGGAAATGATTCGCATGGCTGTTAGGTCGATGGGTACTGTCCTTCAAGTAAAATCTAATTATGTTATTAGATCTTGTCTATGGGCGGGCAAAGCTCGAGTTGAGTTACCCTTATCTGAACCGTTGAAGAAAGGGAGACTCATCAAATATAAAAACAGAACTTATTGGTTGGAATTCAGGTATGAACGCTTACCGCATTTTTGTTTTTCATGTGGCCGTCTGGGACATTATGCGGAATCCTGTCCGACAGTACCATTTTCAGAGGATATGTTTGCGCAGCCTCATCAAACTCCCTATGGACCTTGGTTGAAAGTAGAGACTCAACAGTTCAGTCCTTACTGGCATTGTTACTATGATCATTCAGAAATGGAAGAGGATGAGGAGGATATTATACCTGAGACACCTCCTACCAATGCCCCACTTATTCCTTTGCTTCCACCTCCTGTCCCAGCAGCTCCCGTAAGTCCGAGTTTGGCCCCCGGCCTCATCCCTCCAATTCCACTGCTCTTATTCCTGCTGAATCAAAACTTAAAGGGGTGCTGACCCCTGTTTCTCCAGTCAGAAAAGGCTCTAGCTCTCACCAATCTGTTAGAACTGGCCCTGTAAAGAAACCTCAGAGGTACTCTCCGTATGACCTACTTGGTGGACATATGCGGCATTTTGATGATTCTGGATTATTGGACACGCCAATTGTTGAGGCGACTGAAGAGAGAATTCGGGCGTCGGTGGCTGGCCCTAAACAGCCACCTACACAAAGATGAAGCTTTTGAGTTGGAATTGTCAGGGTTCAGGAAATCCCCTAACAGTTCAGATGCTTAAAGCCTTAGTGGCTAGAGAAAAACCTGATTTCCTTTTTTTGATGGAAACTAAGAACCGTGATGAAGTTTTGCTTCGGCTTAAGCATACCTTGTGCTTCCAGTATCATCAGACTTTCAGCCCCGCTGGTCTGGCTGGGGGCTTGGCCCTCTTTTGGAAGGATGGTTTTCAATTAACCGATTTCTCCCCCTCGCCCCATGCCTTTGTTTTTACCTGTCATGATATTACAAATAATCGTTCAATGAAGATTACTTGTCTTCATGCCCCTGCTGTAGCTCAGGAGAGGCAGGCTTTTTGGCAATACCTTCGACAGACTAGCTATGATAATACCTTACCGTGGGTGTGCATTGGGGATTTCAATGAAATCCTGAATCGCTGGGAGAAATTGGGAGCTCGTCTTGCTGATTCTTACCGTTTGTCGTCTTTTCATGATGTTCTTAACGACTGCGGTTTGATGGATTTGCCAACTTTTGGCTGTGCTTACACCTGGTCAAATAACCGGGAAGGAGATGCTTTAGTAAAAGAAAGGCTTGATCGAGCTGTTTGTAATGTAGATTGGAGAGTGGCTTACCCCAATGCTCAAGTGTGTGCTTTCCTAGCTGTCGGATCGGATCACAGTCCGTTAGTGTTGGATTCTGCTCCTTCTGCCCCTAGAAAACAGAAAATTTTTACCTTTGAGGCCTTCTGGCTTCAGGATCCTGGTTGCAAGGAAGTTATTGAACATTCCTGGTTTTCGGAGATGCAAACAGACTCTACCCTCATGGCCAAACTTAGGCGTGTTACAGTAGCTCTTTCCACCTGGAGTCGCCAAAAATTTTCAAAGTGCAGAGAAAGGGTGAGAGCTTTAGAAGATCAGTTGCAATCTTTGACCAATCGCACAAACACTCTGGAAGAGCAGGCAACCATTCAGGATATAAAGAGAGAATTGCATGTATTATGGCAGAAGGAAGAGCAGTTTTGGGCAATGAGATCCAGGGTAAATTGGCTACAATGGGGAGATAGAAATACTCGTTTTTTCCATGCCACTACACTGCAAAGACGACAAAGAAATCGCATTGTTCTGTTGTGTGATGCACATGGAAACTGGGTTCGGGATTTGGAACATATAAAGTACATGACTACTGATTATTTCTCTCAGCTATACACAACATTAGGGGCTAGGCAATACGCTCCCATCCTAGATTGCTGCCCTCGGATCGTCACTCCTCAGATGATCACTGATCTTTTAAGTCATGTCACTTACCAGGAAGTTAGAGATGCCGTTTTTCAGTTGGGAGCCTCTAAGGCCCCAGGTCCTGATGGTTTGAACGGTTTGTTTTATCAGGAATATTGGGAAATTATTAAGGAGGATATTGTTCATACAGTTAGACAGTTTTTTCATTCAGGCCTCCTTCCTATTGGTTTAAACCGTACTGCTCTAACCTTAATTCCAAAAATTCCCAACCCAGAAAGCCTAGATAATTATCGTCCCATTAGCCTATGTAATTTTGCCTACAAGATTATTGCAGAGGTGATGGCTAATCGACTAAAACCCTTGCTACCAGTGTTAATTCCAGAGGAACAAAGCGCATTTATCAATGGTCGTCAGATACAGGATAATGTTCTAGTAGTCCAGGAGGTCATCCATCAACTTAGAACTCGGAGAAGAAAGCGGCGATTTCAGGCTGTGCTCAAATTAGATACGTGTAAAGCTTATGACCGCGTAGAGTGGGATTTTCTCAGGGATTATCTCAGTAAGATGGGCTTTCATCATCATTGGGTTAAGCTGATTATGTCTTGTGTATCTACTACATCTCTTAAAGTGAAAATGAATGGTGAGTACTTACTTGAGTTCATTCCCTCACGAGGACTCCGTCAAGGTGGTCCCTTATCCCCTTACCTTTTTATCCTTATGGCGACCCTATTGTCTTATCTTATACAACATGCCATAAATATGGGCTGTCTCAAGGGTGTAAAACTGAATAGAAGTTGTCCTACTCTGTCGCACCTTGTTTTCGCTGATGATGCAGTATTTTTTCTAAATGGAACTTTACTGGAGTGCCAAAATCTTACCAATCTTTTAAACCAGTATTGCCTAGCCACTGGTCAAGCCATCAACCGTAACAAATCAGGAGTTTTCTTTGGTCCTTCTTGCCCTATGGACTTACAAGAGAATCTAGCCAGGGAATTATGAGTTCCTATTCTACAACGAAGTGGCAAATACCTAGGCCTTCCTACGGACTGGGGGAGATCAAGAAAAGATTTGTTTTCCTGGATTTTGCATAGAGTGCAGTCAAAAGCCGGAAGGTTGGAAGGAAAGATTAATGTCGAGAGGTGGAAAAGAGGTTATGCTAAAGGCTGTTATTCAAGCTATACCTCAATATGTCATGACTGTTTTTAAACTTCCTGTTTCTCTTTGCAAGAATATTGAAAGGAGAATGGCCCACTTCTGGTGGAGTAATGATACAAGTAAGTCAGGCATTCATTGGAAGAAATGGACAGAGTTGCAGAATAGGAAAGATGAGGGAGGTTTGGGCTTCCGTGACTTAATTAAATTCAACAATGCCATGCTTGGTAAGCAAGCATGGCGCCTTCTTCAGAATCCTGTCTCTATATGGGGTAAATTTGTTCAAAGGCCTATATTTTTCATCTTCATCATTTATTAACGCTGTCAAAGGTGCTCGCCCTTCTTTGGGCTGGCAAAGCCTTCTTCATGGCAGGGATGCTATTAGCAATCATATCCGCTGGTCCGTGGGAAATGGAACTTCTATTAATATAAGGGAAGACAATTGGTTACCTATGGGGATTCTCGGAGGTCCGAGAGCCTATGACGAACCCCAACTAGTAGCTGATCTTATTGATCAGACTACTAGTTCTTGGAAAATGGATGTGTTGCAGTGCTTTTATGATGAATCAATTATTAAACAGATCACAGACATACAGATCAGAACAAGTTTTAGTCAGGACAAGTTGATTTGGACGGCCACAAAGTCAGGGGACTACACCATAAAATCAGCCTACCATCTACTCAAGTAATCATCAGCAAACAGAGCATTTACTCAGGCATCTACTTCGCATAGTACTCCTACCTGGCTCTGGCGATCATTGTGGAAGATGCCTACTGCTCCCAAAGTTAGATCATTCCTATGGGCGCTCTACACCAATTCAGTTGCATCTCGGGAGAATCTGTATCGAAGACATATTATTAGTAATCCGTGCTGTGCTATTTGCAACAAAAATGCACCAGAAACAGTAGAGCACATCTTCTTAATTTGCTCGTGGACTCATCAGATTTGGTCCAATCCTCGGATCAACATCAATTTCTCTCCCTCTTACCTTCGGCGGCTGGACTCTTAGATTGTAACAGCAATGGGAAAACAGAACGCCTTACCTCGGCTAGGGCTTATTTCGACAGTGCTGTGGCACATATGGCGCGCTCGAAATGTTTTTTATTTCAGGGTACCTTGCTAGATCCTCACCGTGTTGCTGAATCCGCTCTCGCCCAACATCAGGTCGATCTGATTTTGAACTCTACCTGGTCAATCAAGAAAGGAGCAATCAATGATCGAGACTTTTTTTGGGCTCCCCCTGATCCAGGGTTTCTTAAGATAAGCATTGACGGCTCTTACAGATCTGGCTGCAAAATCGCTTCCATTGCGTGTATTTGCAGGGATTATTCAGGGAGACTCACCGATGGTTTCACCAAGACTGTGGAGGCGTCGTCCGCGCTGCAAGCTGAGACTCAAGCCCTCTCCTTTGCCCTTCGACATCTCCTCGATCAAGGCTTCCAAAGCATGCTCCGATTATCGTTGAATCCGATTGCTCTTCTCTTGTCCAGATAATCAATCGCATGACCCTCCTCCTTGGCCGGATCATGCGTCGTCTCGCAGGCCGCTTTCTTGTTTGCCCTCTTTTCTCGTGCAACCCTAGCGTTACGTCGAAGGGATGCGAATAGGGTGGCCGATTGGGCCTGTAAGGCCCATCTTCGGTCTGCGTTGGCTTCTAATTGGGTCTTATTTCCTCCCTTACCGCTTTTGAATCTGATTTGTGCAGATGCTTTAGGTGCTGGTTGTAAGAACTTTTTCGATTAATGTAACTTTCGTTGTTCTTGACCAAAAAAATTGTTGGCTACAACACTCGAACACTTTTTGGTGTCAATACAAAGCATTTAAGTTTTAATCCTAGTTGATTTGAGCAGTAACTTGATAAGATCATATGCCAACTCGAACGAAGTCGTCATTTACAAATCTACCTCTAAAAGCCGCCAAATTTCGAAAGCGTGAATAAAGATAAAGGACATCTAGCTCAAAGTTGAAGGGTCCCTCGTCCATGTTTAATTTTTCAAGTACTTTTGATCCACCAAGATTCTAATTATCAAGACGACTCTTGGGCCATCAAGAAGTTCGTCGCTTGAAGTTGCTGCTGCCATCATGGCTCGGGGCATCGAGTCTCCATGTCGCGTCAGCTCTCTGTCGTGCCACAAGGTCTCCATTGCCGAAGCTTGCTGTCCCGTCCTCCCTTCTTGCCCTTTCAGAGCCCTTGCCTTATCGAATTGGAATCGAGTCAACGTCACAGAGCTTGTCAGAGAAATTAAATTGCTGCTTAGAACAAAAACCAATATCCACCGTCCTCGTAGTGTGGTCCTCGTTTGCTGTCTTCTCTAGCAAGATCGTTTCCGTTGACAATCTACTTTGCTATTTCCGTGGAAGTCGATCACCCATGTTGCTCCTTGTCTACAAAATCTAGTGCAGCTGCTCGCGATGTTATCTTTGCCTCAAACCATTTAGTAACCAGTGTCGCTATCACTCTGTGGCTGCATTGATCCGAGTAGATTGATCATTAGTCGTATTTGACATCATTAACTGGAGAAACTGTTGTACTTTATTGCCCCATTGCCGCTATTGACAAGTCCTATTCGAGCTCTCGACCTCATCGACCGTTGCCCTTGATAGAAAGTCCAGCATCGTCGTCGTCAGATGGAGGTCAATCTGAGCTTTAGGCTAAGCACAAGCGAGCCGAGATTTGATGCATTTTGAGAAACTGAGGATTTTAGCATCCGAGAAGGTGGCTAATAGCAAATAACTCCAATCCGACTTCTTGTCACTAAGACCAACTACGTGATGACATGAAGCTCACGAGGTCATTGGAAGGGGCCCTGATTATAGTTTTGAAGAATGAGGCAATGTAGAGTGAAGGAGTAGGTGTGAGGAAGATGAAGAAAGAAAAAAAATTAAAGAAAAAATGTTATTGGACAAAACTACCTCAAGTTGTAAATAAGATTGAAAATTTGGGTCCTTATCTGAGACAAAATTAGTCACTTTGGTCCTTATTTGATACAATGTCCACTTTGAGTCCTTTTTTGAGAAAATGAACCCACTTCAGGCCCTTATTTGAGATTTTCCCTAAATTTTCCTTACTAATGTTTCCCTTCTTAGGTTGATTGTTTGAGATCAGGAACACACCTAAAAGTGCAAGGGTAATGAATTTCTAATCATTATGAAATGACTTTAAGGATCTGTTCATTTCACGAAAAATATCATGTTTCCGGAAAACATTTTCCTATAAGTCATTTTCCAAGAAAATGATTATATTTTAAGATGTTCAGCTGAAATCGAAACTTTGAATGGGAAATATTTTCCACCACTCGTTAGCTAACTTAATTGTTTGGGAAAAATTATCAAAAATTGAATTTTAATATTTTTAATTGACCAAAAAATTAGTTTTATTTTTTATATTTTTTTAAAATGAATTTTTTTAGTATTTATATTTTTAAAACATCGAAATTTTTATTATTTATTATTTGTTCTTTCTTTTTCTTTTTCCTTTTTTCCTTTTTCTTTTCCTTCCTCCTTCTTCCTCCTTCTTCCTCTGCCGCCTCCTTCCTCCTTCCTCCGCCGCCTTCGTCCTCCCCCAACGATTCTCAATCCACGACGATCGGCCGGCTCGCGACGGCGGCGAAGACTTCCTCGCACTGATTGGCGGCGGTCGTCGCGCAGGGCGCTTTTCGTTTTCCCCCAATCGCCGTCTCCCTCCCTCCCTTTCTTCCTCCATCCCTCCGTCCAGCCTTGGGGATTGACTTCGGGGGATCGGCTATCAGGTCCGTCGGTGAGACCGGTGCCTGCCGACGAGGAGTCAATCGGTTACTACGTCACGATGGTTGATCCTCCATCTTCTATGGTTGCACCTACCCCTCTCTCTCTCTCTCTCTCTCTCTCTCTCTCTCTCTCTCTCTCTCTCCACGTTGGAGCTCACAGTCGACGAGCTTGCCTGGATCGGGAGCCCGAGCTCCGTCGCCAAATCCGGCGAGCTCGCAGCTCGCCCGAGCCCAGTGAACCTCTTGCGAGCTCGAGTGAGGCCTGAACGCCGCCCAGCTCGCCAGATCTAGCGAGGCCCAAGCTCCGCTCCAAGTCGACGAGAGCTCCACCTCACCTGATCTAGCGAGGCCCAAGCTCGGCTTCACCAGATTGGGCTAGGCGGAGCCTTGCTGGCTTGAGGCGAGGCTCGAGTTGGTTTGTGGCTGGTCATCGGCCGCCACCGTGGCCAACGATCGGCCAAGGCCAAAGAAGAAGATGAAAAGGAAAGAAAGAAAAGAAAAGAAAAGAAATTAAAAACTCAATTTAGAAAAAAAGAAAAAGAAAGCATAAAAATAAAACAAAAAAGTATTAATAAAAAGAAGCAAGATAAAAGAAGTTATGGAAAATGTTTTCCACTTGAAGTGGAAAACATTTTCCTCACTTTTATAGGTTCTGTTTTCCAACGATGGAAAATATTTTCCTTGACTAGTTCATTTTCCATGAAACAAACACTGGAAAATTTGGAAAACGTTTTCCGAAAATCATTTTCCACGAAACAAATGGACCCTAAGTGTTCTTGGTCCATCATATATGGCTTTTCTATCAAGTTTCTAAGGCCTCATGTGACATGTAACCATTCACATAAAACATTATCTTGGTAATTTTTCCCAATTAAAAATGATATCGAGGCTTGCTTAATTACTTAGGGCCTATTTGGAAACCGACCAAACAGTACCAGATTCTATTCTTTTGTTGCCAGGAGTAGTTTTGAAATAAAATCGTATTTGATAAAATTTATGTTCCCGGGAACAATTTTCTATTTTTTTTGTTCCCGGAAGTATATTTAAAACAGAATCAAGAATAAAAAAAAGTTAATTCCTGTTCCCGAGAACAATTCTATAATTAAGCCCATATTTTCTCTTCTGCTTCCCTTTTCTCTTATTCTTCTTCCTTTCTCTTCTTCTTCATCCACCGCCACAATTGTCGTCTGCTGCCATCCGCCATTCGCTGTCCCCTGCTACCGGTCGTCGGCAATTGGTCCGGCGAGCTCGCCAGGCTAGGGCAAGGTTCGGCAACCTTGCCAAAGGCAAGCCCAGCCACCGTCGAGGCTGGGCGAGCCTCGTTGGTGGCCAAGTAAGCCTCGCCCAGCCCTAGCAAGGCTCGCCCATCCTTGCTGATGGTTAGGTGAGCCTTGCCGGTGGTCAGGCGAGCCAGCCCCACCGGTGGCTAGGAAGGCCTCGCACAGCTGCTGACCTCGTCAAGGGTTGGTAACGCTCCAGTGAGGTCGTCGGTCACTTGAAGAAGAAGAATAGGAGAAAGAAAGGAAAAAATGAAAAAAAGTAATAAAATTATTTAAAATTTAAAATAAAATGATTTGGAGTAGAAATTTTGAGCACGGTGCCAAATATAATTCTATTCTAGAATCAAAAATTTTAGACAGTTATCAAACGGCTTAAAATGCTTAGAAATTGTTCCCGAGAACATAATAAAAAGGAATCATTTCTAATCAGAAATTATTCCCAGAAATAAAAGCGTTACCAAAAGCACCCTTAGAGATCATTCCCTTTGTTCAAGCACTGCAACTTGTGCGGTTTGGAATGCTTGGGAAATCAGTAGTTTTAACTTGTGCATTAGAGTTGACAATTCTCCCTCATCTGCCTATTCCTCAATAGCATCTTGCTCCTCATAATCAGGCTCAATTTGATCGGGGTCTGAGATAGCTTCTTTGAGCCTCATACTAATCTTCTTGATTTCTTGAAGGGCCATAACCTTTCGATTAGGGCAATTAGCATGGAAGTGTCCACTGCCGTGGCACTTGAAGCTTTCTACTTCCGATTTTAGATTTTTTTGGGAAGCTCTTTGACAAATTTCATAACCCTTTGGCTCTGTTCGTTTCGCGGAAAATAATTTCCGGATTTTCTGGTGTTCGTTTCATGAAAAGTGAATTCCTTTGGGAAAATGTTTTCTATCCAAGGAAAAAAGTCTTCTAAAGTAAAGGAAAATGTATTGCACTTTTGAAAAGTGGAAAACATTTTTCTCACTTGATCTCTCCTACCTAACACCTATACAAATCTTCACTTTCTCCTCTCATTTCTTCTTCCTTTTTCTTTATTCGAATTATTTTTTAGTTTTCTTTTTCTTTTTTAATTTGAATTATTTTTAATTTCCTTTTTCTTTTCTTTTCCTTTTTTCTTTTATTTTTATTCTTTTTCTTTTTCTTTTATTTGTTTCCTATCTTCTTCTTTCTTGGCTAGTCATCGAACCAGGTGAACCTCAAACTCATTGATCTTAAACTCACGCTCGTTGATCTGGCGAGCCTCAAGCTTAGCACTCGCGCTTGTCAATTTGGTGAACGGAAAATATTTTCCTTACTAAACACCGGAAAATATTTTTCAAAACACTTTCAGGTTTTAACCGAATACCAGAAAATATTGTCATTTTCCTGGAAAATAACTTATGGGAAAATATTTTCCGGATATGGCCCATTTTCCGTGAAACGAACGGACCCTTTCTTTTCCTTTTTCTTCCGTCTAAGGCTTTTTGGCCTTGCTAGAAAAAGCACCCTCAAAGAAGGATATCCTTTTTGCTAAAGGTTTGGCCGAAAAAAATTGCCACACTTCAGTTGTTTCTACACTTTCATAGCCATTTTGTAAACATCTTCAAATAACTAATATGGTTGAAGTTCATCCAAATCGACCATCTCTATGTTTATACCACTAAGGAACATGCAATGTTCTGCTCTTGCATTTCAAGAACATCACACCTCATATTGCTCAAATCCCCTAATATATTCTTCAATACTCAATCCATGTTACTTGAGGGAATTTAGTTTAAGAAACAAGTGTTGTTTGTAGTTCTCGAGCAAGGACCTTTCCTTCATAAGTTTCTTAAGCTTTTCCCAAGATTTAATTCTACATTTTCTTCCCAGTTCTTTGATTCTTCTCGCCAAAAGAAAGCATACTTCTTCAAACTTGAGGATAGCAACCTTGTATCTCTTTTTGTCCTTGTATGAGTGGAAGTCAAATACTCGTTGAGCAGCATGTAGCCAATCCACAGAGCCATTTCGATTAAGGATACCCTCAAATGCTGATGCCTGTACTTTGATCACAAATCATTCTCCTCGTGCCCTCTTTTTCTCCTCCTAACTCGGTAATTTGAATCAGTAGAGTTGCTTCTAGCGTCATTTGATTCATCCCTAGAGTTTAGATAAGGATTTGTATAGTCACAGCGTGGTCAATTAACAAGAGTTCTCTCTAGATGCTTTTGTCTCATATGATTCTACTCGGGAAAATTGCCAAAAAAATCTTAAAACTATTGTAATTTTTCCAATTCAGTTCTAAACCTTTTTGTTTTTTTTACCAATTTAGTCTTAAACTTTAATTCCATCCATCCGAGAAAATTTAGCCGGTCAACAGTGACATGGACGCATCGGTGGACAATCTTTTATTAATATTTTATTTTTTATTTTTAATTTTTCCTTTTTTTCCTTCTTTATTTTCCTTCTCCCTCCTTTCTCTTGCTTCACCATCGGTCAAAGAGGAGGGCCGGTCGCCGGCCAATGGTCAACTTGCCTCACCGTCATTGGGCGAGGGTGAGCTCACCCAGCCACTAGTGAGGTGAGCTCCCACCGGATCTAGCAGGGGCTTTCCTCACTAGTGGATTGCAAGGTCGATCCCGCCCATGTCTAGTGAGGCAAGCTCTCGCTAGTGGATTGGCGAGGGCAAGCTCGCCATTGGCCGGCGACCGGCCGTCCCCTTGGCTGATGGCTAGAGAAAGGGAAGAATGAGAGAGGAGAAAAAGATAAAAGAGAGAAAAAATAAAGAAAAAAATTCAAATTAAATATTATTAAAAGATTGTCCTTCGACCAGCCAAATTTGGTCGAATGGATTAAATTTGTACAATTACAAAAAGTTTAGGACTGAATTGGAAATTATAATAAGTTTGGAACTTTTTGATAATTTTCTCTATTTTCCTCTTGGGCATGATTTCATCTTCAGTTGTGTGTTCCCTCCAAAGTGAAGTCTCTCATAACCTAATCAATCACTTTATTTTATTGGACAAGAGTAACAAACGAGGAATGAAGGAATTCTCTCAAATTAGTTCAGCCTAATCAAACACTTTCATTTTTCTTTCCATTTTAAACCCAATCTTTAGGATTCCATTTCCTTTTCCTCCTTGCATCTACACATTGTGCTCCCTTTGCATGGTTCCGGTTCGCTATTCCATGGCCAGTGACTATACAATATCTCTATTACAGCACGCACTTTTCACTCACTTCAAAGTTGCATTGTCGGCTGAACTGAACCTTTGAACGAGGAGAGACGCAGACAGGCAGAGAGGTGGAATGATGAGGGCATGTGACTGCGCACGAGGTGGGGAATCGAAGCTGGGACTCCAGCGCAATGGAGTAATCATTAGCACGCAGTGCCGCCCCCAGATGGCGTAGGGGGAGACATCGACCAGACAATAGTATATTTTTATATATATAACCACATGCCAATCGAAGAAACATAGCCAATCCAAACTCATGTCCATGTTCATGTCAGAAATCTCGTTTTCCCCACAACTTCTAACTTATTCTTTCTCCTCTTTAAAAAAAAAAAAAAAAAAAAAAAAAAAAAAAACTAAGTGGTTTTTGATTGAAAACTATTTGTCCACCCTTGGTCTGTGTTCGTGAATTGGAATGTGGAATTCGGTCCCCCACGGTATACCCAGGTCGGTAAAGGTGCATTTATCGATACCCGTCTGGTTAATTTGAGTGATTAAGAAATAAATTTGTGTTTGAGTGTCAATTAGCGATCTTACAAAGTTCAAATTCTTTCGTGTTTGGACCATCAAACATACTATCGTGTTCGGACTTAACTTTAGAATCTTCGAGACCTCTTGTCATCATCATGTCTTTGTCCATAAATTTGAGCTTTGCCTGGACTAGCAGTGGGCCGATGTCTGGTTAAATTTGGTGAAGCAGAGTGAAGCGAAGCTTGGCTCGTGGGCTCCCAAAAAAGACAAGGAGAAGCCCTGTTCCTCATAATCAATGAAGCACCCGTAAGCTTTGAGGTCTCATATGACCATGGCCACAAGCGGAGCCATCTGCACGTTTAGGTCTATTTGCAAAGAGCTTATATGGACCTGAATCTAGAATTATCTATAATCATAGTCGTTGATTCTTACGAAATTAATGTGATTTATGTGTTCAATAACTGTGATTGACCCGATCCATGAAGCCTCAAGTGCAGGCAAGCCTCACTCCCCCATGAGCCCTGCCTATTCCGACGATCTATTAACAACCTAGCCAAGAGCTTGGATCAAGTCACTTGCCTTTGATCTCTTCGATCCTAAATAATGCAAACGTCACCTTTTTAGACACCCCCTTCCCCAAAGTTAAGATATAACCACTAATCAATTAAATTAATCACAAGCTAATGTGACAAATTTAATTAAAATATTTAAGTACTGCCAGGAATTTAGCATGTCCACTCTGAACATAGAGACTTACAAACTGCCCGCATAATATAGTTGCAACTGTGAAGCATGTAACTGTATTGTGAAGTACTGTTTTAAAGTTTTTATTGTACCTGTTTAATAGTTATAGCACCTTAAAACTAGGTGAGGCCGCATCTTATACATTGTTGTATGCGAGAATGCTGCAACTGTGAAGAGTTTGCCAAATACCATAGACAATATACCGTGCCCCATTTTCGCAATTGTAATTGGTAATAAAAAGAAGTTATACCAGACAAACTCTTTTTGTTCCTTTGGCATTAGCCAAAGAAGATAGTACGGATGTTCTAGTCCCAACCAATGATCTTCCATCGACGGACATGCTGCTACATGATTTGAGCCGATTAGCCTCAGCAAAGTAATGGAATGGGCCTCCATTTCACTCCAAAGGGATTATATATTCTCGACTTGACGCGCCTTCAAGTAAATCGGCCCAATTTAATACGTCCTAAGCTGGTCAAATGGGGCTGGACAGAGTGACAAGGCCTTGTGTATGAACTAGAATCTAGACAAATGAAGTTTTCAAAGTTGAGAAGCATGAGATCTCGAGTTCGACCTCCGCTCACCGTAACCCTTTCGAGTCATGCAGAAAGCTTAACACCAAGTAAATGACAGATCGGTTTGTTCACTACGCCTGTAATTTTCCGGCTAGGCTAAAAAGGGCTATAAAAAAGAATTAGGATGACAGAATCTCCGCATTTACATGAAAAAAGTGCAATATATCGCCGCATGAAACGTATTGGTTTCCTCATACATTTCTAGCCTCTTTGAATGTTTCCACGCTATTGGTGGGCTTGATTGGGAAGTGTAGGTGGGTTTTTCCTGAAGACGTGCTTTCTGCAGCGTTCGAAGATGCTGTCATACATAAGGTCGAACTGAACTCCGGCTCTCTCCCGGTTTATGATGAAAAAGATGTGATCTGCTTCCACAATCTTGTAGTACCTGCAGTTGCACAAGCGGTGACAGAATCTGTAAGGTGAGAAGAGGAATGATCAAAGCAAGTGAATTCAGACGTGTGGAAGGATAAAAACAAATGATAAATTTCTGAAGGTATCAAAATTGGACTCTTAAGTCTTGCAAACAGTCATTTGAGGAATCAGCATTCAAGATTTTAATCTACCGAATGCTGAGCAGGTTTGGAGAAAAGATGGAATCCACTGAATAATCTTTCAGTACAGAATAGACGTTAAAGCATATACAAACCAACAAAAGTTATATCCTTTATTGATGAAAAATCAAGGTTCGCAACACATTACAGATTAACGTCTTCCTTTAGGATGATGAGGAAATGATGGTGTGAAGAACTACTAACCAGATTCCAGACTGCAGAGGTTGGCATTCGGAATCACTCTGAACAAAACGACTTGGGTGTTCAACTGGGTAACGCGGGTGTGTCATAGATATGGTGTTCAATGCTCCATCATTGTCCCGCCAATCCTCATCCCTATGCATATACATTTAGGAAGAAAATGAGTCATCCACCTTGGCCAATGCAGATTAAGATGAATCTTACGTGTATATTACAGTGGCCTAATGGTTGCTTCAAATCAGAACAAAGTTCTCCATTATTATATGCAGAAGCAGCAGAACAAAAAAGAAATACCAGATGGAACATGAAAGCTCTGAAATTCAAGATTCCTTTTTCCAACAGCATGAAAATTCTCTTCTTTGTGCGAAAGCAGTTTTTGTTTTGTTTTTTGTTTTTTTTTTTGGGGGTCAAGTACTAAACCAAATTAGGCAGGTGACTAACAGGTGCTTTGGCCTGAAGGTGAGTATGAATCGGAACACATGGTTGCTATTGCCTAGTCAATTTGATATGTGTTGATTATAAGTTATTATTATTGCCGAAACGGTTGTTTCAAATCAGTACAGAGATCTCAAGGATCATATGCAGGAGCAGCCAAACAGGACAATAATTTGGGATAGGATGAGAAATCTAGGAAACTCACGATTTCTTTTTCCGACCATATGAAAGCTCTCTTTGTTATACTAAATAAAATTAGACGAGTGCAACATTGTTTGTGCTAAATATGAGAGTTACGATGCTGAAAATGAGCATGCAACTCTGACCTCGACATGAAAAGTACCTGTAACCTTTGTAAGGTGGGGAAACATCTAAAGGATGACGCCATTGGCTCATCTGCAACACCCTTATAAAAAGCAAAGGGTGGATCCCAAGTATGCTCGATGGAACGGTAACTCCCATGATCTTCCGAGTACGTTTCGTAGCGTAGCTGAAGTAGTATGTGTCAGGAAAAGTACGCAGATGACTGTTGAGTTGTATTGACCCTTGGATTGTGAGGTCAGGGAGAATCCAATCCCCCGAAGCGAATGGGCCTGCATTCCCCATTAGGCAGTCAACCAGACCCCACACGCCCGTTTTCTTCCACGACATGTTGAAGTGATCGAATCCGAAATTGTAATAATGTTTAAGCCAAGGAATGTCAAACCAATCATATATTATCGCTCCAAGACGGCAAAGCTGAAGCAGACAAATTGGTTTCATGGAGCGCCAGTCCTCAGGTCTGCAGTAGAACAGCACAATGACAATTTCATACGAAAAGTTTCAGAACTTGGTCAACCTAGATCCAGAGGCACTAAGCAGAAGTTAGAGGACCTATTACACAAACATAGACTACTGTTTGATTATATGATTTTGTACGCAAACTTAATGAGATTCTGCATAAGTGACATCACTGAGCAAATTAAGTCATAAAAAGTTAGGCACTCCTCACTTCACGTAAACATCACAGTCACTCCTCACTTCACATAGACACTACCATTCACTCCTCACTTCACATAGACATTACCATTCACTCCTCACTTCACTAAACATCAGAGTCATGTCTCGCTTCACATAGAGATCACCATTCACTCATCACTTCACATAAACATCACAGTCACTCCTCACTTCACATAGACATCACCATTCACTGCTCACTTCACATAAACATCATCATCAGGATAATAAATTCCAAACCAACTTTTGGATCACAACTGGAAAAGTTTTAGAAAGCAACATGATAACAAAACTGCTTCAGCTCATACTTACTGCATTCCATCCAAGTAGGTCCTAGTGGTCCCATTGAAAGCTCCAGACAATGAAGTAATGCTCAAGACCCAGTTCTCAGATGTGTTCTCATATCCCTTAAATGCCTGAAATAATCACGTCAAATTCACTGCATGACACACCTAAAAGCTATTAAATCATACTTTTCATTATGAAGATCACACGGTAAAATCAAATTTTTGGACCGACCTTATCAGCTAGCATCTGTTGCAAAACGCGAACAACCTGTGCTCCTGCTGAATGCCCGACAAAATGAATGGGATGATCTTCATCCCATTCAGGGTAATGCCCTGCATCATCCAATTCATGCACATTCCTCAAAAACATAACTAGACAACCTAACTATGCGAGCACTTCAACATGATCGCCAAAGAAAAAAGAGTTCAAAACAAAAGCAAACCTTGTTCATAAATCCGTCCGAACTGGGAGTGCCCGCAGGCTTTACTGTGTTCTTCGCCATAATCGACCTGCCCGCCTTTTAAATAATAGAAGAGTTCGCGGGCCCTGAAAAGCGCAATTCCTGATTTAGCTTCTCCTTTTAACAAAGAACCAGTAACTCAAATGTACACGAGCTCGAAAAATCTACTGAACGCCCCCACGCACCTATCGTAAATGCTGGTGAGAGACCCCAAATCAGGCACCAGAACTCTCTCGTCTTTCTTCTCCGCCCCAGCGAAATAGGACAAGCCTCCCAATTTCTTCAAAACCAAAAGCCAAAAAGCAAGAAAACCTGTCATAACTTCAAATTCACCGGAAACCAAAGAAGCAAAGGAAGCCATAAAAGCGAAAGCTACGCATACCCCTTTTCCAAATCCGAAAATTCCGTGGACCAGGACGATTGGAGGAAGATCATCGACATTGGTTGATGCCGATGACGAAGACGATGACGGTGAGGTGTCTCTAGGAATTTCTTGGGTGTTCACGTTATGCTTCCAGCCGAAGAAGAGGCAATCGTACAACGCCTGCGAGAGATCCCCGGCCACGGCCGAGCTGAATATGTAAAACCCGTAGAGCAAATGCACCACCGAGCTCACGCACAGCTCCGACAGCTGCAGCGCCACCATCCACGGCCTCGCCATCTCCTTCCCCACCTTCCCCAAGAAACTCGGGCCCCACTAACGAGCAAGACCCGACGACCCAGAAGAGGAAAAGCAAAAGGCAAAAAGAAAAAAGCAAAAGAGAAGTCGAGAAGCAGCGCCTCTCTTCAAGAAAAGAAGGCTCTCCCGCGAAAGGAGACCACAGAGCTCGACGCTTTTCCGGAACTCTGCAATGGCGAATCGAAAACAAAGAACCGAAACAGCTCTCTGAGAACCAGAGATTCCGGTTCCGCCTTTCGTTTCTTTACAGTCTTTCGAAAATTCTGGAAATGGGGGAAGGTCCTTTTCCACCACGAAATCCTCGTTCTCTCCCTTTCACCTCGACAGCAGTCGCGGCCAATCCCCGAGCCTCCGCAGATTCAATGCGTTCTTTTTTCCCATTTCCTGGGTATTTTCAAGATTCTTTATAGTCTCCCCGGTTTCAGAGGGTCGTACTGGGTTGGCGCCACGTGTCCCCTTCGTATCCTCTGGTCCTCGGCGTGAATTCTTTTATGAACTTTTTTTTGGTGGCGCCCGCCCGCGAATTTCCCACCTCGGAAACCACCGCGGTGGTGGCTGTTCTTCGCCGTGGGATCGGATTCGACAGGGACCGGAACATTGGCGACGATGAAATCATACGAATCACACGTGAATGTTATTTACGGATTCCCCATGGAATCGAATTGTGGAAATAGCCATGGACGTGTCCAGATCAGAGAGGAAAAAGGCCTCAATTCGAGCTCTCGGTTGTCAAATTCTCATGGCCACCGACATTAGAGATCTAAGATGTCTAATCACGTTGATGATTTGTTTCATTTAAGTTGAAAATTGTCATATTTGATGGTAAATTGGCCTAGAGAAGCCAATTTGAGCATAAGTGCCAGCAAAGAAAAACAACTTAATTATATGGATAAATTTTTGAAAATCGAACTCAACTTCAGTCGAGATGCGTACCATTAAAACTAATTAACATATCAATATAATTAGACAAAATTTATCCTTGAAAGATTGCACTCCATAAAAATAATCATTTTGGGGTCTTGGGTTGGATTTCTTTCCGCCAGATAAGTTGGGATGGACGGATCTTTGGGTTGGCTTTTGGGGGAATTTTCTAGGGGGTTCTATCCAAGAAGACTTTTTGAAATTGCTTGTGATGTGCTGGATCGACTCTGGAAGGTTCCCTAAATTATTAAAGACTTCTCCCCCTACTTTCGCCTTCATCCATTTTGTGACGTGATAGGCATGTTAATGTCCTAAGCATCTTAGAAATTCATGGTCGATTCCAACCTAACATGACCGTTTTAGGGCAAAAGATGCATATATAAGTCCTTCAAAGATTTATCATCTTCGCTACAGCGATCGAACATCGACACGCTATTTTGATGTTGTACAAACATTAAAATTAAAAATGCAGCAGAAGGGTTTAGGTTATCGAGGAAAATAATGAGCATAAAATAAAAATTAATCGAATGATTACTTTTAAAAAATCCAAACATGTGACCTTGTATCCTAAAAAATATAAAATATAAAATAATCAAATCACATCAAATTCCAACCTTAGAGATCATCAGACTCAGCTTTAGCCTTTCTATCTGATTAGCATATTATATACCATATTGTATGGGTATTTCGATATCTTTTCTCAAGACAGAAGTTCAAGTTGCTAGTACAAATAACATAATGACAAAGTGTGCTGAGATTACTAGAAAAAAGATATATTCCCTCTTGTTCGAATTGAAAAAAAAAAAAAAATTGCTTTTGGAGATTATATTGGACATTTCAAGGCACGCAATGGCATCAAAGAACACTTATTGACAAAACTCTGATTTTATTTTAAATTTTGTCTATTATGCCTTGTGCTCTCAGAAGGAATTAAGTGCGATGAGTTTTGCAAATGTTCTTCTCAACCTTGCTGGTTCGAATGTGGTATCCGAAAATCACATGGTCCCTAAGTAAAACAACATTTATCATTGGCACCCATTTGGACCTACACCAAGAGAAAGTTGCTCATGCACTGGTTGTGCTATCCCATGAAAAAAATTGGGTAAGGCCAGCTCATTTTGGTGTCAAGATACAATTGGAAATTGAAAAAAAATAAAAAAATAAAGGGAGAGGCTAGCAATAAATTATGCACTGTGCTCATGCATGATTTACCTACCATTGTGGCTTGGAATTAAATACAAATGAATCTCTCTTTTCGGGAGGTGAAGGTGGGGGGCTTCACGTCCACATGCATTGTGCCCCACATGAAAAATAAGAGAATATTAAATAATATATAAATGCGTGCCCTTCTAGACATGTGATTGATCGGTGTGTTTGGCCAAAACCAGACTAATTAGCTGGCTTAATTTTAAGAGCTAATACAAACAAAACTCTCAATCTAATACACACTTATCACATTTATCCAAAACAAATTTTTGTGTCTTAAGACAGTTTCAAATCGATATATCTATGTTGTATTTATTCTAAACTAATTTTGATGTTACGAGAAATCTCAAACTGGACTATCCGTGCCACATCAACCTCCAAACTAATTTTGACGTCAAGAAATCTTAAATCACCTAAGTCTTAGATGGAAAGACCTGCAAAAATATGATCATTCTGTATCATTTTGTGACATGGAAATTGAGTTGAAGTACATGTTCAAAATTTTAAATGGAAACAAATGTATGAGCTTTTGACGGTATTAGTCCTAATTTTGATTGATTGGTCAACAACATCGTTCTCCACATGCCTAACCTTTCGATTTTCTTAAAGTCGTGAGCAACGCGCATGATCAATCGGAAGGCAAAACGTGATTTTGATGAATGGCGTTTTGTCGTCTTTGCCTCTCTTTTCTTTCTGGACATTATTATGACATCTGTGGTCACGCTTTGTAGAGAGAGAAGCGCGTGGGCGTCTTGGGCGACCGAGCGAGGCAGAGCCTCACGATTCATCGGTTATGTGTCCGTACATTTAGTTGGTAAAATAGGAGCATAGGCAATTGACTCCCGACGCCCCAACGCCACGCGAGAACACGATTTGGATGTGACATTATATTGTGAGAAGAAGCTCGAAGCTCGATCCCAACAAGACATGAATCAGCACGGTTCAATGCTTACCAAAAAAATAAAAATAAATTATAATCACGTTGAAATATTGCGACAAAATCGAACAACAATAAAGAAAAATTTGAACATTGAGCCTTGACGGTAAGGTAGTTCAATTGATCAACTAGATTCCAAGAAAAGGAATTAAATCGATGTGTAAATTCCAAGAAAAGGAATTAAATCGATGTGCAAATCATTTTCGAAGCAACTTAAGAAACCTTTCTTCTTTCTTTTATTACGAATGCAAAGGTAAGATGTATTTTCAACAACCTCCACCTTTAACTTGGCATCGTGAGCAAAGTAAAATTGCTTTGTTGGAAATTGAACTCTTCTTTGGAACCTAAACAACTATCTTCTAATTCTCTAATAGCTCTTAGAGGGTCCTTGACCATCATAAACGTCTTTTAAGTTCATACCACACTTAAATTCTTCATAAACGCGAGTCTGATCAAAACGCCATCTCCACCTACACCATTGACGACTCTACAGGGACTCTCAAATTCAACCTTCTCTACCACTAATAAGGAAAAACAGATGTGTATCAGTACCTGTTAGGATATTGAACTTGCAGAATGACAAGAAAATAGTCGCATCTCTACAGGCTCCATCTTGTTAAAACCTTGGGAACAATTTAATTATATGCAAGGACTTTTGAAAATCAAACTCAAAATCAATTGAGATATGCATCACTAAAAATGACAGATTCATTCTCTCTTAGTTTGCAAAGCCTCTCATCTCCCAAAAACCCTTCCCTCTTTGAAGCTCTCCTGTATGATCTCAACTTCAGTTCATGCAAGCTCTTCTTTGATTTTCTTTTTCTTTGCTTTGATTTTTTTTTTTCTTTTCTCTTCCAATCTATTCTAGGAGTATGTGTGTGTAAATATATTTTTGCAGTTGATATTGGGTTAACGTGAAGATCAGTTCAGACATTCATCCAATCGATAGCCACCAAGGAGGATATTCATGACATGGCTCCAAAATCTCTCCAAGATTAGGCCATTTTCATTTCCCAATTTAGATTTAAGTCTAGATCGGGGGGTTTTACCCTCCCAATTTAGATTTAGGCTCTTTATAAGTATTTGATATGTATTCTTTATCACTGCACAACAATGGCGATGAGGACATTGAATCTAGGTGTGCATCACATATCAGTGCAAATGAAGTGAGGGATTTCGATGTGTACTCATTATTGAATTTGATAATTGGCTATCGAACATTTATGGTGATATATCTGTTATTGAGGGAGGAAAGTATGCTTTTAGCTAAAGATTTTGCTTCGTTGTTTGGCAATTATTTGGAATTTGCTAAGCTTGAAGAAGACCTTATATGTAGCTCTTGAATATTATTATGAAAAAGGAATAGAATCTTTCTTTCGATAACACCAAAAAAAAAAAAAAAAAAAAAAAAAACTAACCGACACGTTGTAATAGTTAGATCAAATTTATCGACAAAAGATTGCGCTCTGTACAAAATTATCGTTTCTGGGCTTTGGGTTGGATTTATTTCGGCCAGAAATCTTGGGTCGACGGATCTTCGGGTTGGCTTTTGGGGAGGGTCTACGTTAGCGAACAAAACGATGAGCATAAGATATAAATTAATTGAGTAACTACTTAAGAAATGTTGAACGTGTTACCTAAGATCCTGGAAATTTAAAATATATGAAAAATCAAATCACGTCAAAATCCAACGTTAGGGATCATCTACTTAGCATATTACATATTCACATCGTGTGGATATTTCAATGACTTTTCTTGAAACATGCGTTCAAGTAGCTGATACAAACAACGCAGAATTGAAGTGTGCTGAGATTACTAGATAAAAAAGTTTTAAAAATTAGTTATCTAAGGGAATCGGGAACTCCTTTTAAAATTCTTTGATGTAAAAAAGATATCAATATTTCCAAAAACGAAACGTTATCCAATATCCAAGAATACTTATTGACAAGACTTGGATTTGTGCCTAATTTTATATATTTTGTCTTGTACTCACAGAAGAAATCAAGTGTGATGATTTTTTTTTTTTAAGATGATAATGACACACAATGATCCTTAAACTTTAGTCAAATATATAATGTGATTCTGAATTTTTAATTTGTTCAATATGATCCTTAAATTTTTAGTAAATGTTCAAACTAAATCCCTAAATTTTATGAAAATAACTAATGTTATTTTTATTAATTTAAGTTTCGGGACAACATTGAACATATTCATATAGTCTAAGAATTAATTTGAACATGTACGAAAAATTTAGGGACTATATCAGACAAATTAAAAAATTTGAAATGACATTACACATAAGGTAAAAGTTTAGGGATTATATTATACATTAAGTCATAATTAAAAGATTATTTATATCTTTTTTCCTTTTTTACTTTCTAAAGTTTTCTCTCAATCTTGCCTGTTCGAATATTATAGCCAGAGATCACATGCTCCCTAAGTAAACAACAATTGTCATTTGCACTCAGTTGGACCTACACCAAGAGAAAGTTGCTCATGTACTAGTTGTGCAGTCCATTAAAAATTTGGGTTAGGCCAGCTCATTTTGGAGTCAATGGACAAATTGGATATTTAAAGAAGAAAAGATAGGCTAACGATTACCTCCCAGCTACCATCACGTATTGTGGTCCTGGTCAAGACCTTAAATTGACAAGTCCAATTCAGATAGAACCTGGCAGGGGTGAGAATCCCCAATTGGACTAGTACCAGGAAGGGGGTACGAAAAAAGAAACCCTCCTCATTGGGTCACCCAGCCAAACCCTCTACGAGAAACGGGACCCAGCCTGGATCCCCGCGATGCCTTCCCAGCTCATTTTGGAGTCAATGGACAATTGGATATTTAAAGAAGAAAAGACAGGCTAACGATTACCTCCCAGCTACCATCACGTATTGTAATTTAACAAGCTTTCTCTCTCTTTTGAAGGAAGCTGGGGACGTCCCATTTGCATTCATTATGCCTCCACCTAAGAGAAGGGGAGAGTATAAGATATATACAGATGTGCCCTTCTGTGTTATGTTATTAATCAGCATGTTTAGCCACTTCAGGGCTAATTAGATGGTTTAATTTTAAGTGCCAATACCACAAAACCTCCTAAATCGGTACACTTGCAGTGCCATGCCATAAAAATTTTTAAAGTAATTTTCATGTCATAAAAATTCTCATACTGTTACACCTGGCATTGTATTTACCTCCAAACTATTATCAATTCAACTATCCCAATTCCCACCTAGGTCTATGAATTTCTCTATCTAGCCAATGGATCAATGCCACATGTATCTTGCAAACTAATTTCGGTATCACAAAAAATTCCAAATCACTGAAATCTTAGATCAAGAAATCAGTTGACTTATGTCCTGTGTATTCTCCCGAGTTTTGAAAATCTATTATAATTCATGATTTTCTATAATACGAAAATTAGTTGGCGGTTCATGCGATATAGGTATATTGATCTAGAATTTTTGGGGATATGAAAAATAATTTGAAGCAAAAGCGACATAGACGTGCCTATTTAGGATTTTCGACTATGGTAACCGTGATTCCAATTCATTGGTCAACAACATCATCTACGCATGCGTCAATCCTCTCGAATTTATTAAAAGTGAGTGTGCAACACGTGTGATTATTCAAAAGGAAAAACATGATTTTCTTTTTGATGAATGGTCATTTTAGCATCTTTTCTCTTGTCTTTTTGCCGGCCATTTTCGACATCTGTGCGCGCATCTCGCCGAGAGGGGAGGCAGGTGGGCATCCCGGGCGACTTGGGCAAAGTGCCATGCCCATCGAAATCGGGAAAATGGCCCAACAGGGAGACGGAGGGATCGTGCCGATGAGGCCTCCAACCGCATCGGACGTTCGATTATTGTAAGGAGGGAGGGACCACGGTCCTTCTGGTTGGCCTACCCGATCCATACGGCGGATTATGTAGGTCGATCACATTTGGGTGCCGATACGGTTGGGGACACTCTCGACACCACCACGAGGACACGGTTTGAATGAGGGAGTTTTCATTGAGTGCCCACAAAGTGACATGTCGAATCCTTAACGGCATTATTGGATAGAAACTTTGTTAGCATGGGTTATCGGCCATCCTTTAACCATCGTCGACTGTCCTTGGTGAAGGAGGGGCGACAGTGGGGGCAAGGGCGAGGGTTGCAAGCCTTGCTTGCGTTTTCCTTCTTTTATTCGTATTTTTTAAAAATTTATCATTTTTAATATAACTTAAATCAAATTTGTATTGAAAAAATTAAATTTAGAATTGGCACCACGTAGGATAGAGTATATAATATAAAAAAAAAAGTCACATTGGCATTTCCTTTAATCAAATTGAACAAAAACAACGAAAGGACTTGATTACACAAATTTAACATGTTTTTAAACTTAATTATCTAAAAGTTTTAGTATTAAATTGTATTTTTGTAATAAGTTTTAAGATTTCTAATGCATTTATCCTTTAAGAAAACAGCAAAAGTAGCTTGATAAAAAAAAAAAATGAAGTCCATAAACTTTTTCATTATAAATACTTAAAAGATGAGATTAAAAACCCAAACATTTTAAGTTGAATAAACTTTGAAGCTTGATTGAAGTTGAAAGCTTTGCTTGTTGTTTTGGAAGGGAAAGAGAAATTGCACCGGAAGATAAGAATATGAAGTTGCACTTCCAAGAGTGAGAAGGGAAGATGAATTTTTCTTCTTCCTTTATTTATTTTAAAAAATAACTTCAACTCGTGTTTATTGACAAGGGTTATAATTATGATATAAGGTAATTAGAATTAGAACATTATGACATTCATGATAGCATGCATTTATATAATTTGATTGGCTAAGTTATATTATTAATATCTCTTTTATTATCACATGCGATTTCTAAAAATTGCTTTCATCGCTGTACTCGCATAGCCTTGCATTCAAAGCCTATCCGTAGGAAGAGTTTTAAAAATCACAACCGATTACGTTTCAACCAATTCACCCCTTTCTTAGTTACTCCATCCGAGCCTTACAATTTCATACGCAATAATTACACTGTTGTACATTATTACTTAAGTATTGGCTAACATAAATCAAAGGCAGAGTAAATTTCACCATTCCAATTGTGAG
This sequence comes from Eucalyptus erythrocorys, assembly GCA_014182555.1. Taxonomy (NCBI): domain Eukaryota; kingdom Viridiplantae; phylum Streptophyta; class Magnoliopsida; order Myrtales; family Myrtaceae; genus Eucalyptus; species Eucalyptus erythrocorys. The sequence continues at coordinate 28,977,722 of CM024604.1, forward strand.
ACTCCCAAAAAAAAAAAAAAAAAAGTCCACGTGCGACTGTCTTTTCTTGGTCAACGGTTTGACTTGACTCCACCCATAAATTGTCGATTCTAGGTCGACTCGAGCCGATTTTACTCGTTTTAGAAAAAGAGTGCACCCGTACCTTTTCTTTTCGTGCGGGTTTGGGCAACTACGTAGGCTCTAGTCCATTTTTGCTGAGACCCATTCGTTTCACTTATATCATTTATAAAAATAAATAAATAGTATTTTTTATCACATTAATGAAAAATATTTATATATAAATTATTATTAATAATGAAAATATTTTTCATTAATTAATTATTTCATGTTATATAAATGATTATTTTTTAAAAAATATCTTTTTAAATAATTAATTTTTACGAAAAAAATGAAACTCTAAATTTATTCTCTAGTGGTGAAATTTTTGGACAAGCTACCAACAACAATATATGTGGATTTACCGAATGTTCGGATGAGGTGATTAGGAAGAAGGTGAAAAGTCAGTCTAATCACCGAACACAAAATAAATTTATTATGTATATAATTTAAGCTAGAACTAAATAAATGTTTGGAGTTCCACTTTAATTGCCATGTGGCAAGAAATGTGGCAAAATTCCGCCAATTCTGCCACTTTTCGAACCACGGGAATATAATAGGATTGACAAAAAAAAAAAATCACATTTGACCAACAGGCATTAGCTCATTAATTTGTCATACCCAAATTTCATCCGCATGGTAAGTTAGAATCTAAGCAATGTAGGGAAAGAGAAACATCTTCAAATACATCCTCATATGATACGATTTATTTTGAAATTTCATGTGTATTATTCACTTGTATAATCTTATGTCCAGATGATATAGTTGAGACCATGTAGTTCACGGAATTCACAAATACTTAGCAAACTAATATCGAAAATATACAAAATCCGCCCAAAATATATATTTTGGAATTGGAAAAATTACACCGAATATACATAAATGGGCCGATGACAAAACGGGCCTCCATTTTCTCATCTAATGACCCGGCCCGGATCGAACCGGACCGGCCCAACCCATTCTCCCACTCTAGACTAGACCGGGCAGTACGGAGGACAGCCTTCTCCTCCGTCGGCCTAGGGTTTATGGTTTTTTCCCCCCCGACACTCTGCGACGACCACCGCCATTTCTGCCGTGAAGCCCCGCCGTCGAGCCGCCGGAGATGGCCCTGCAGCCTTTCGGCCGGACGAAGAGCGTCTCGAAGCGGTCGAAGAAGTACCTGGAGGAGGCCCTCTACCGGCGGCTGTTCAGGGATGGCAGCTCCGAGGTCAGCGTCCGTCAGCAGCTCAACCAGTTCCTCAAGAGCTCCAAGCGGGTCTACAAGTGGGAGGTGGGCGACACGCTCAAGAAGCTCCGGGGCCGCCGCCTGTACTACCCCGCTTTCAAGGTGATCGCTTGTTCCTCCGTGCGTGCGTGCCAGCCAGGTGTTTGTTGGTATGCGTCAATGGATGTGGAGAATTGTAAAGTGTCTGCATTTTTTGGACCGGAATTGCTGCAAATTCTTGCAATGCGTGCGCTGTAGAGAATGCATAACTGTGATGTACTGCGTGTCCAGTAAATCCGTGATTTTTTTATATGTGGTATTTGCAAATTAGTGAAAGAAAAATGAGGATGCCGGAGCATTGGATCTTCTCGTTTCATTACAAGTACTGGTTCGTGTTGGCATGTCTTCTTGAAACACAAGGTCTTGAGTTCAGTTGTTGGGAAATTTCTGCTAATTAATGTCGTGAAGTTGCTTGCGCATTGATCATGGAGTTGAATTTGGATGTAAAGGCAGACATGGTGTATTGAGGGTTGAGCATCTTGAGATTGTAGGGAAGTATGAGCGGCTAAATTCCTTTGTCCTCTCACAATTCACGTTGCTCTCAATTTGATTGTAGTTGTGTGTAGTGGTGTCGGAAATTAACAGAGAGATTTTATTGTTAGAGGCTTGCATGGATTGTTGAATCAGAGATATTTTGAGGTGTTACCATGCATGTTATTTTTCGCATTGAGCAGATGACGATAGAACTGAATTTTTTTTCCTATCCAGATACAAGATCTGTGGGCTGCTTGATAATTATAGAAAATTATGGGGTTTCAATACTTCTTTTAGTAGATTGATGTGAGGCAGAAATGACTAGCGCTCATAAAGCAAAATGGAGAAAATAGAATATTGCATGTGTAATATGCTTCTGTCCATGCTGCTGCAAATTCCATCAATCTTTTGTCTTTTGATTCTTAACATCTTTTCCTTTCTTGGTTCTTACTACACCGATCTTTAAGACAGAGGATCCATGTGTATCTGTGCTTTTTCATAAAAAAAGTTGTTAACAATTTTCTTGAATCTCAACATCACAAATTGTTTATTGACAGCTATCAGAGGCCATGGCTGATAGGGGCATGAACAGAACTGTAGTGATCAAGCCATACATCTTGATTTGGTTGCCAAAGCTAAAGGAATTACAGCTGCAGAGAACTACTTCATAAATCTCCCCGAAGCATCAAAAAACCATCTTTCATATGGAGCCCTTTTGAATTGCTATTGTAAGGAACTCATGGTTGAAGAAGCTGAAGGTCTACTTGAAAAGATGAAGGAACTCAACTTAGAGTTGAGCTCTATGCCTGACAACAGCTTTATGACTCTTTACACTAGGACAGGTCAGCCTGAAAAGGTCCCTGCCATCATACAGGAGATGAAGTCCAGCCATATTATGCTAGATTCTTTTTCTTACAATATATGGATGAGGGCTCTTGCTGCAACAAGTGACACTTTGGGGGTTGAAAGGGTTGTTGAGGAGATGAAGCGGGATGGTCGAGTTGCTCCAGATTGGACGACATATAGCAACATAGCCTCAATATATGTGGATGCAGGCTCGTTTGAGAAAGCTGAGAAGGCTCTTAAGGAATTGGAGAAGATAAATGCACGTAAAAATCTTTCAGCCTATCAGATCTTGATAACCATGTATGGGAGAATGGGGAACCTGCTTGAAGTTTATCGAGTATGGCGTTCTTTGAGGCTGGCTTTCCCTAAAACTGCAAACATTAGCTATCTGAATATGATCCAAGCATTGGTCAAGTTGAAGGATTTACCAGGTGCTGAGAAGTGTTTCAAAGAATGGGAGTCTGGTTGCACTACTTATGATATGCGCGTTGTGAATGCGTTGATTGGTGCATATGCTAAAGAAGGTTCCCTGGAAAAGGCTAAAGATCTCAGGGACAGGGCCCGTAGGAGAGGGGCCAAGCCTAATGCAAAAACATGGGAAATCTTTTTGGATTATTATTTGCAAAATGGGGATGTAAAATTAGCTGCAGAATGTGTCGATAATGCGATATCCACAGGCCGAGGAGATGGCAGAAAGTGGGTCCCATCACCTGAAACTGTCAGGACAATGATGGGGCATTTCGAACAACAGAAGGATGTTGATGGTGCTGAAGGTTTTCTAGAAATTTTGAAGAAGACGGAAGATCCATTAGAAGTTACTGTGTTTGAATCATTGATTAGAACTTATGTTGCTGTTGGAAGGAAAGAACCCACGATGCGCCGGCGGTTAAAGATGGAAAATGTGGAATTGAGTGAAGTGGCCACCAAGCTGCTGGATAAGATATGTGATGAGTGATTTAGACTATGTTGATGCATCTGGATGGTCGTTACCTCTTTCTTTTTGTCGTGACAAATAATTGTTCCCTTTCTGATTCAACTCAATTGGAAAATCCATCAAACAAAACTGTGCTAATGTTCTGCTTCCAATCATTTCCAAAGAAACTTCCGAAGGCTACATTCGAATGGGCTATTTTAATATATCCCAATGTTTAGATGATATGGGAGATGGAGCATTTTTCTGCCTCTAGATTCTGGAGCATGCTTAAAGTCACGGAAATGTTTCTTTTCACAGATGGGAGTTTTTAGTGCATGAACTCTCGAGTTATCATGTACATTTAATTCAGGTATGTTGGTTTTGCCGCCATTATGGTCACATTTTTATTAATGATACTTTTCGCTATTTGTTTTATATGGTTGACTGGGGGTATTAGAGGGGGAAATTTCCACATCTTACTTATTCTTTGTCTCTTTACCATGGACATGGGAATTTAAACTGATCTTAATAATGATGGTACAATAAGGGAAACATACTACGGAGAAGATAACTAATGTTACCCAAGGTCATTAGAAGCTTCATTTTTTGTGGTGCTCTCAGATTGGGTCATTCCTTCTCTGTTATCGAGGTTATGTTTTGTGATCTATGTTCTGGTAATGTCAATGTTAGAAAATATTTCTATAATGGGGCTGACATTAATAGTGTAATATCTTTATTCTGTGAAAATAGGTTGATCTAGAGTAGACAAAATGCATGAGACAATGTATGAATCATGGCTCAAGTACAGCTAGCGATCAAATAATATCAGCTTTGCACATCTCAGTTTGGTAAGTAGTCTGGTTGGATGGTTGGTGTAGGTCGGTATTTATTAAAATCTGTGATGGATGGGCCTGTCAGTGTACTCTCTACATAGGCTATGATCCCCTCTCCAATTCTCATTTTTAAAGCTTATATTTTATCCATCAAAGGTATCAAAGGAAAGAGAAGGAGAGTAAGACTTAGTCGTGCGTGGTTACTCATCTCGAAATACTTAAACACCGTGAATCAACTAGCACGACTCAATAAGGTATGTAATTCAAAATAATTTTTAGGTGCTCTAATCTATTTATGGAACTTGGATTGTTGAGTTTCTAATTACTTATGAGAAAAAAGGCAAACCAAGATCCATATATAGATTTGGAACAAATCGATATTGACCTGCCTGGTTGAGTAGTTTAGTCAATTCACTATCTTTGATTTGTGTGGGACGAACAGGCACGAGTCTTGGTCTGCCTCACCTTCTCTTTTAGATGGCTTTGATAAATAAATCGTGATTATTTAGAATGAGGAATGAAGATTAAGCTACAGCCTACTTCAGAATGTATTCTAATTGGTGCATCCATTGTAGATGGCTATTGGAATACATGCCTACACTAACTGGTCCAAAGTGAGATGTTTCGATCGCATCACCAAACTTTGGCTATAAGGCATCGTGTCATGTAGCCGTTTAACGCATTTGTCTTGCTATTTTCCTTCTGGCTTGTCGTGTCTGGACTTAAAATTAGCTAGAAACATGTCTGATTTTCCAATCTGCGAGCAACAAATCTTGCGAGTGAGAGCATTGAAAGAACTCAAAACCTCATGTCTGAATCATGAAGAACTTTTATCAACCAACTTTTACAAGATCTTATGAAATTGCCTACAGATAATTCATATGAATCGGGAATATGTATAGACTGAACTCAGAAATCTATAGACATTTCTTTTACAAGATGTCAGATTGAACTAATCTTAGCTCCCAAACTTTCCATGCACCAAAAATAAAAGGGGAAATGAATTTTGACAGTCGAGTATTTTTACTAAGCAAGTATGAGATTTGACCATTTCAATAAATGTTTACTGTAATTCTTAGCAGTGTTCTTGAGGCTCCTGTTGTGAGGCTCTTGTTGTGCCTTATTAAACATGTTACGAATCGATCAATGTCCTTAAAACAGCGACAAAATCAATGTTGATTAAGTCCTCGTTGCTCTTGGATTTCTTGTGCTTGCTTGGTACATTTTTTCCTTTGATCAATCCCCTGTTCCAACGGTAGGGGCTGTTATTGGTGTTAAATGTCTGAAAAATAGGATCCATCGACAATCCATGTGTCATGCAGGTACATGAATAGATGTTCTGTCAGACCCATTGACCGGATCACCTATGAATCTGATTTAGGAGCTATAAATCTTTGACTGGTAAAAGGAAAACGTGTCTAATGAAGTTAGTACTTAATAGTCTACGAATGGTTGGCAATGTCAGCTCTGGGCGAGCTTCAAATTTCCGTGATGGTTGGTCGGTGTTTGGTGGGAGCTCAATTGAAGGAGCAGCAGCGGGCAAGCAGTGTGGATGCATCGCCAACTGTTCTCAACTTCGATTCTTCTGCTCCTTCTTCTTCTTCTTTTTAATTATCTATGGACACAATTTTTGGCTGCCGTTAGAAACCAGTCTTCGTAGCTTGGTTTGGTCTTTGTTATTTTGCCGAACCGAAGTTGCTCGCGGCTAGTTCAATCTGGATTGAGACCGAACCTAATTGAACCATGCTCCCCTACACGTTTATGATGTTCTACTGATACATGGATTAGACAGATAAACGTCTCAAATATTGGTTCCAAATTGCAATCCTGTGTTTTACATTTTCAATAAGAGATTGTACAAGGAAATTGCGTATTCTTATTTCTATTCCAAATTTGTTTTGGGAACAAATTTATTTATGAAAAAAAAAAAATTACCAAATGTGTTTATGTTCTATTTCTGTTCTGGAAAACAAAAAAACATAAACACTTTCTTAGGATTATTACCAAATGCACCCTCAGTGTATCTTTTTGAACTTTTGGTATTTAAGTATCTACCCATGCTTACTTTTGACACTTGTATATTTTAGCTGATAAAAATGTAAACATTCATTATAGTTCTTGAAAGAGAATTTTCATCGCAACAACTCCTGTTCATGTAAGCGAAGGACTACATGACATTTCACATAATCAAAAGTTGGGTGGATCTCGACGTATCCACCTTTGTATAAGCATCCCTTGAAAAATTGCACCATAATGATTCTTTTTAAGGATCACCCCCATCGGCGAATTGCACCAATCATCTCAACTCCTCAGTCCCTCCATCTCCCTTCACCGGCCACCAGCGGAACAGCCGCATGCCACCATTGCCAACCACTGATTATAGTTGACCTCTCTTCCCTCCAACACACACACCCACACATAGTCTCTATCTCTTTCCTTCCAGACCTCCGATTTCAGTATGCCGTTGCCGTATTGATCCAGAGGGCAGTATCACCTAGGGGTAAGCATGGTCCAAGTGGGCAGTTCCCACCTACTAAAGACTAATTCCAAAAATTTGATATTGATCCCCAATCCTTGCAAAATTGCATTAATTAAAAAATATCATGGTGATCTAGTTTCTATTTAGACACCAAAGCCTGTGCGACTTTATATTTGGGTTGCATTGCGAGCCATGGGTTTTGATTAAGAAATGAAAAATTATAGGGCGGAGTAAATAGAAAATACTTGTTAACTAAAAACTTAATTTTTTCGAAAGCATGATGTGATGAGTTTCACAATACCGGAAACATGTGGAGAATTAGACTTCATTTCCACATAAGTTAAAACATTAATCACTCAATCCATCTATTTTCAATGTCAACCTAACTTAATCATGGGAATAGTTAAGAAGAGACCTAATTATACTTTTAAAATGAGCAGTTGGCTCTTAATTTCGTATGATGACCACAAAGCATTGTAAGATTTATGGATATCTCCAAGTAGTTCTCTCATTTCTCTTCGTTTATTTGTTTTGTTTTAGTTGAGAAAACAAATAAATGGATTATTAAAATGAAAAAAAAAAAAAGTAGGGAGTTAATCCTATTATACACCTAAGAGATAAAATTAGTCAACAATATCCAGTAATTATAAATATATATATGTATATATATTTGGTTGAAAAATTACAAAATAACTAAGTGATTGAGATGAAAATTCTTTATATATATATATATATATATATATATATTATATTTGGATTTGGATGGATGGATGGGCAGGCGGTTCCATGTCTAGAACTAGGAATTGGACCAATATTCACCGACTCTACAAAATTGGAATTGAGAACCGGACTTGCCCTCATGGAAACCATTAGTAATGGTTTGGTTTCGGGCGGTTTGGGGGGTTCCCGATTCTTTTGCACACCCCAAGCACAACTTATAAATAAGTCGAGGTGAATAGTTGGTGGTGGCAATGGATGGTGCTAAGATCACGGTGGTGGCTATGACAGTAGTGTAATTGTGACCTTGACAAACTGATTGGTCTAAGGAGTTGGGGGGGGAGAGAGAGAGGCTTTGCTTAGTTATTTTATGGGGTATATTTTCCTCCAACCATTCTATTTGTAACGCTTTGCTTAGTTATTTTATGGGGTATATTTTTCTCCAACCATTCTATTTAGTAAGTTACAAATCATAGACATTGTCCACATGTTCACCACTTGTGACCTGCCATCGAAACAAATTGGTTGGAAAAGGTTTTCTCCAATGGGTTTAGTTATCATGGCCACATGTCATACTTTCAATGAACGGTTTATCTAGAGTTCTTAATCTGTCTTGAGTTCGATAGGCTCATAACTATTCAACTTCTCATCATGTCAATACGGATGCTATCCAATGAACTAAGCATCATATTTTCACTCCATTTTTTAGAATCACACAAACTGCAAACACACATAAAGAATGCTTACATTAGATAGACCTCCATTATCTCATAAGCTAACGATTGGCTTTCTTCATTTTCTTTAGGAGCAATCCTCGACTCTTGTGCACGCCATGAACACAAATGCATGCGCAATCGCGGGTCATCTCTCTCTCTCTCTCTTCGGGCTTCGGACCATGTCCAAGGTCTTGGAAACTCAAACGCTGTATTAATCGAATTTTGTGCCCTTTGCATGGGCTAACGTCTCTCCCTGCCAATTTCTTATTCGCTTCGAAGGCTCCCATCTCCGTACGGAATACATCGTTAACGCAACGACGTAGTGCTGAAGCAACCTTAGTTGTCAAACTGCTCGTCAACTCAATAAATTCTCTCCACGTGCATTTCGAAAAATAAATTGGAAAATTTGTCTTGGGGCACGATTTGAGGAAAATTAGACAAATATTTTTTAATTTTTGATCGTCTCAAGGTGAGACTAATCATGGCTGTTCCCCAAGACGTGCTTCTTCATGGATGATTCGCTGGCCCCACGCCATAATCACATTTTGCATTTTCATATATACTTGGACTTGGATTTATAATTTTTTTATGAACATTTTCTACGGTCCGTTGAAGTTGGCTTAAAGTATACATTTTGATTTTTAAGATTTTGTATTTGAATTTTGACATTTTTAGATGCCCGGTATGTATTTTTAAGATTATTTGTGTCGATTTTTCCTTTACGTATTCATGAAACATCACAAATCATGGAGAGAGAGAAACCATCACAAAATGACGTTATATTTGCTACTTTCTTTTCCAAATATACATTGGCAGCCCCCTAAAAGTGGTGTAACTAGATAACCCGTTAGTTGAAATGTTAAAATTTGAAGATAAAGACAAGATTCATTCATTTTAATGATCTCGAGACGAGAAACCAAACCACCCCCAATGAGAAAAAAAAAATTATACATATATTTGATAAAAAATAGCTGAAATTACAAACGAGAAAAGAAAAAAGAATTAATTCCCACCTTTTCCCCCCCTTTTTCTTCTTTGATTTTACCTACAACCCCAACTTTTTAGGGACACCTCACATTCCTTCCCGGTCCTCCATAGTAGAAATAGTTCCCCCAAACTCTATTAATCCCTCCTTGTATGTCGTAGCAATTCGGGTGATCCGCCAAGACCCGGAGGTTTTGCAAAGGAATGAGGTTGTTGTCCCAATCCACTACTTGCAAATTGCGAAAATAGGAGGCTTTTCCGAACCCTTCGCCGGCGAAATGCCCGCTCCCCATCTGGGTGCTCGTGTGGAAGCCCGAGGGCCTCGAGTTCACGATCTCCCCGCCGAACTGCACCATGCTTGCGTGGTCCCTGAGGTGGGTGAACAGGGCCGATGGCCAGTACCCGACCAGGACGCCTGAACCGAATTCCAGCCACCAATTCCCGTGCTTTGGATCCTACACAGGGTAAGAAAGAAGGACGATGTGAGTACTTGATGTCTAAGGCAATCAAGCTCACGTCCACCACCGAACTCTCTTTTCATGGAGACATTTTCAATGGATTGGGTAAAGACATCGTTATTTCAAGTGGGTCTCATCAACTTTTGCAAACCCACTAAATTTAACAATTATATAGAATTTTAGTGCATGCACTCAGTCCGCATAATAATTTCTTTATTTCATGTGTCCTATTGCATACAAATGAATCAATGCACACAAAGGGAAGTCCAAGTGCACTGTGGTCCATTGGATCTACTTAAAACAAGTCAGAAATGTCTTTATTTACTTTCCTATCAAAACAAAGATGTTATTCTTCTCTTTTTCAAGGTAAAACCATAAAAAATTCACTCATTACTTCAAATGATTTTAAATATCTGGAATTTCTATTTTTAAAGATTAGAGATGTGGTTTTGTTTAAAAATCAAGAGTAAAAAGATAAGAAGAAGACTATAATAAAACAAAAGATCCTTGCAATCACAATAAAAAAATTTTGATTTTTTTCCATCCTCATATCAATTTGGTGATAGTCAATTTGATGGATGACTATACGGTATTTAATTTTGAAGACATTATTTGAAACACTTGCTTTTGGACTTATGCTTGTCGAATAAATTGTGAGAATCCCATGTGACGATACTCCATCACAAGTTTGAGAATAACGCCACATTTTCCTCAAATTTGATCTCTGGAGAGACTTATCAAATTTCAAACTTGACTTGGAAGTACTGTAATTCCATTTTCCAGATTCGGTATCAAAGCGAGCAAAAATATTTAAAAGAAATCGATAGAGGAAAAAGTGGGGAGAATCTTGGAGCACAAAGCAACAAGGCAATCACAGTCATTGTTCCAAGTTTCCAGTGCACGCGTGAATATGCATTTCAAAGCTGTAGCTATCTGTAGGGTGACCATCAATTTTATTTTATTTATATAATTTTAGAGAGTAATTTTTACCCTTTTTTTTTTTTTTTTTTTGCCCCCACGTAAATTCAACACCTTTTGAAGCCTCTAAAACGACTTCTTTTCATTTCTGATCAAGGCAAATGATGTTGACATCAGATGGTTCAAGTTTTTCTTAGCTTCCAAGATCGACAACTTCTGTCCATTGTCAGTCCTGAAGGTGGCCCCCTATAAATCTCTACCGTCAGATCATGGTGGGTTTGATGCTACGTTTAAGGATGAAGGCCCTGTTTAGGTTGTCTTCTTGTTACAGCCGGGTGATGCAAGCATTGCCAAATAACGGTAAATCTGCTAGTAGGTTTAACAATTCAAGTTCTCTCTGGTGTTTCCCTCTGAAAACATAGCCCTTCCCCACCCTAAAGTTAGTAATGCTTGGTTGTTTGTACAGTTCCATTTTAAGTTTATCATCACAAAAGCAAAAATATTGTCCTTAGTATTGGTATATTTCGATAATTGGTATTTTGGTGCCTAATTAATAGGAGTAATAAATTGTTGCAATTAAACATGTGATTTCACATAAAAAACATGCACAAGCTAAATAATTTTGAGGATCGGATGACATCAAAGATGCCGGTCATGAGACCATCTTACATCACTTCCAGCATTATGAAAATTCTAAATTAAAAGTAGTTTCATTTATTGTGAAGGAGAAAGTAGTTTTTTCTCCATTATGAATAGAATTAGTTTTCTTCTACTTTTGCGACAAGAATGACATTTTTTCATTCATTTTTTAGTAGCTTTTGGATGATGGGTGATTCATAAAATCATGCGAACATGTATGCATAGGCATGGACTTTGAATCCATAATTTTTTTCTAATTAACCAGAAAAAGTAGAGTTCTAAATTTAATTATTACCTTCCAAACCAGCAAACTTATGTCAAATTGACCACCATTGTAGGAGGATGTGGGAGAAATTGCTGCCCCAATTGCAATCCTAGTGTTGGTTTGGACAAATCCTGAGCACAGCAAGTTGTAACACCCTGTTGCTTGGTAGGCATCCGTCTGCATCCAATCAAAGTTGCATAAATATTAGTCTCATGATTTTAGGAAATATTTGTGTAGGAAAGTAATTTTTTTATTTTTTATATTTCTTACTTACTGTCCAATAAGTGAAGAACCTCGGATAGCTGTCCCCATACAATTCTGGACTAACCTGAAGAAAATAAAAGTAAATATTTATTCTCTAATTAGTAACCCTGTCCGACACAAACTGAAAACATGGTGGAAAAGACTTAGCAACAATGTCAAATTGCCATTAATGCAATCAGTTGGGAAACTAAGTTTGGTCATTAATGTGCTTATATTATATAAGTCAGTGACTTGCCAACTACACAATAATTGCAGGCCGGAATAAATTGACCCCAGAAACATAAGATTTTCAATGATTTTTGCTGAACATAGACATAAATCTCTTTCTTCTTGGATTGGACCATCCAATTATGACAACCCTTTGCTTTCCTTAATTTCCCCAGCCTTGGCAGAGGCAGATAATATTCTAGTTTCTATTTCAAGTTTTTTTGTCACTTTGTTGTAAAACAAAGTAGTATGTATTTTAGATTAGTTAGCATAAATGAAGTTGGCACTATCCCCTACCAAAAGAAATAAAGAAAGAAAAGAACATGATTAAAAAACCCATAAAATTTTAATTGGTATAAAACCAACTTGTGGGGAAAAAAAATCAAAATCTTCCAACTCATAATTAGCCAAACATTAAGAGCAAATTTCCATTTATGAAAAGAAAAATAATTTCAAATGTCTCAATCCGTATCTCAGCATTTCTTAACCAAGAGATGGGGTTGACCTAAACCTAAAATTAATCCGTGACACAAGGGCCATTCACAAATCGAGAAATGCATGTGAAAATCCAGTTGTTTTCCCTAACATGTTGGAAATTATGAATTGAAACCCTAAAAGGGGCGAGACTAAGTGGACCGGTCAATGCTAATTATCTATTAGGAAATGCATAAAAAAAAAAAAACAAAACTTTTATTTGGGTAAAAAGAGAGGAAGAAGAAAAAGATGAAAGCGTACCTGCCAGCCAGCTTCAATGGTGTTAAGGTCATCGCCAAAAGAGCCAGAGATGACCCACAACTGGGAGAGGCTAAATTCATATTGATTAGCCACTTTTGGCGCCCACACATTTATGCTTGCTTTGGCTCCATAGTATTGATCTCCACTCACATACCCTACCGCATGCTGCACAATAAATAAATAAATAAATCAACATAATAGAAGAAAAATACAAGTTATAATATAAATTTATTAGAATAAAAGGAGGCAACTATTTTCATGATCCTACTTTGTAAAAAAAACTATTTTCACGATCCTCAATTGAAATTTAATTCCAATGACTGCCTTATGAAGAAATTGTAATAGTCCCAACTCCACTTGTTGCGACTTGGGAGATTGGAACATATGGAAGAAAAAAAGAGAGAATAATCTATGGAGGAATTTCTAAATTTAATAAACATCGGGTTGGTGAATCCGGTTAGGCTCGATCGAGTTCAAAACTGGCATGTACCATATGTTTCTTTAAAAAAAAAAACAAAATGAAAAGATGTTTTGGGTACAAAGTGAACGGATATGTTTTTGCTTGCTTGATAATAAATAGCCCGCAAAATTTGGAGGAAAGCGCAAGCAAACATAATGTCAAAGTTAAAGACCACAGTCCGAAAGGTACAAGCCGAAAATAAAAAGCAGCTTCCTGTCTTCATGCTCAAACTTTTTCTCGAACCCAAATTTGACCAACTTAAAGAAAATGAAAAAGAAAAAAATGAAAAGAAAAGAGAAGAAAGGAACAAGAAGCAGAGAGACTGAACATCAACATGAGGAAGAAGAAGGGAACAAGGAGACAATTATGTCTGAATTTTTTCCTTTACCTTTGAGTCAAAAATAGGCAAAGAGACTTGTCTTCAGATATAAAATTTAATCAAACTTAGATGACAATAATTTTTAACTCGGAATGAATGATTATGATTTCTCTTAAATTACAAAGAAAATAAAGAAAAATTGCTGGAGATTATACTAATCTCTGCTGAACTTCAATGGCAAAGTCTCTCCTCTTACCTCATGTCCATTGCTTGAAGTGTCTCTCCTGACATGTCTTCTCATTTTCATCCCAAAACTCTGGACTGAAGAAGCCCTCGACACGTCTGCTTCGCTTGTCCTCCGTATCGGCACCGTCCCTTCCAGGCATGCCTCACCCGACATGCTCCATAGTTGGAACGTCTCAGCAGCCGCGGCGGTTGAATGATGCCCGTTTGGCCTCTCCGGCGGATCCTGCGAATTTCGCCGAAAAAGGAAAGGGTAAAAATCAGGGGCTCCAAAAGTCATGCAATTGATTTTCTTGTCCAAGGTCAAAGAAACTGGGGTGATACCAATGGCTTTTGTCCCTTCAATAGAGGATGATCAAAGGCTGGTTGCCGGTGAGATAGAACACAGTCTATTATATCTCCATCAGGACTCTGCAAATAAAAAAAAAAAACACAGAAACGGTGAGACAAGAATGAGGAGAGTTTAGCAGATAAAATTAGTTGTATGATTAGTGCAGCATGTGATTGATGGATTATTTTCTTTTCTCATGATGATGTGGACAGTTGGGTGTCCAAGGTCTCTAAAAACAGAGCCAATTCAGGGGAATAAAGCAAAAGCAAAAGCAAAAAGAGAAAGGCGGGTTTGCCTGAATTGTTTTGATGGGAGGCTTGTTGATGTCCCTGAGACGAGCCCTTATCATCTTCAGCTTCTGCAGCTCGTCCCCGGGCCGGAAAGTCCGGCTAGTCCGGTTCGCGGCGCGGAAGGCGGCGGCGGTTTCCAACGAACGAGCGTGACAAAAGAAGGGAGAAGGGACGAGGAGGAAGAGCACAAAAATGGGAATGATTGAGGACGGCGAGAGGGAGATCTTGGAGGAGGAGGAGGAGGAGGAACGCCAACGACAGCAGCTACAGGAAGAGCTGCTCGTGCTGCAATCCATGACGGCCTCTGAGAAGCTTCCCGCGGGGGGTCCTGTCGTTTCTCTCTTCGTCCACACCCGGTCGCGCTCGTCTGTACGCAGCAACATTGGCCTTGTCCTCTTGCGCCCGCGCTGATTTCCGGTGCCGAGAGATTGCACGGCCCCCACCATATTCACCCAACGCATCTCGACCCTTCTAAGGAACTTCCATTCAAGTCACTCTCCCTCTCTCTCTGCATCGCCATTTCCAAGGCCTCTTTCTCTCTCTGTCTTCGGGGGCTGATGCTTCTATTCCAATTCCGCCTCGGGTTTTTAACGCCTGGCGCACCTCGAACCTCCAGGCATGAGAGGAGGAGCCGCTGATTCCGCTTTATTAAATTCCCGAAAAGCCGAGGAGGAACGAGGGACAGGGATGGAATAGAAAATCTGAGTCCGGGCTTCTCAAAGCTCTGCCCATGTGGGCGTGGCGAGATAAATAAATCTGGGTACTGATGAAATCATGCCGAGACGTGCAAGATCAACATAAAAAAAAAAAAAATAAGCAGAAAAATTCGAGGGAGAGAGGGAGAGAGAGGGAGAGAGGGGTGTGGTGTTTCCGGTTTTCGATACAGGCAGGGGAGTGGAAGAAAACTTTATGAAGCTTTAAATGGCGTGGAGTTTGTGTTTATATTCTTTACTTTGGTGAATCGAAGGACAGGATTGGAAGGAAGGATTTGAGATGCAAAATGAATGATTCTTAAGTGGGTGGAGGGGTGTGTCTCCCAAGTTCTCTTTGCTTTGGGTGGGGTTCTCTTTCTCACTTCCCTAGATGTTCTTCCCCTCTCCTCTCCTCCTTCTTTTTACCTTAAAAAGAAAATTAAGTTTTTTTGCTTCCTAGATATGTTATTTTTTAATTGAGATTAGTATCACAAAAAACTTCAAATTGATATATCTATAATCAATTTATCCTAAACTAATTTATGGGTGGTTAAAACCTTAAACTGGTATACTAAATTTATCCCGATCTGATATAAATTTCCAACTGAGCATATCCCGTCAATTGTCAGATATCATTCAGTTTAGCAATTTCATGATAAAATTTGATAGAAGTTGATAGAGAGTAAATATGTCACGAGTATATCGATTTAGGGTTTTAGTGATCCTAAAAATTAGTATAGGGTAAATTTATTATAGGTGTATCAATTTAGGGTTTTTGATAACCCAAAAATTAGTTTCAATAAAAATTTATCATAGATGTACTCATTAGGCTTTTCCATGGTATTAACTCTTTTAATTACATATAGGAAGTAGTGTTACATAATAAATCTACATAAGAATGGAACAACAGAAGCTTATTTCATTCGTTAAAAAGAGAATTAAATGATTTTTCGGTCCATATGTGCACGAAATGAAAAAGAGTGAGCAATTTAGAATTATTAATAAGTGAAAAGGGAAGAATGGTCCTTCCTTAATGTGAGATTTAAGGAGTTGGTTAGAAGGGGGCGTCCTAGGTCGAGTTTCCTACCCTTGGCATAGATTTAATCAATGAATCTTTTGAACCTATTACAATAAGTTGTGAAGGCTTAAGGGTCCGGCGCAATAGCCCCATCGTACCCCTTTTTGGCTCCGCAGCTAATTTTCAGTGACACCAACTTCTCTCCCAGCATTAATTTTGGAAATCGAACCTTCCTTCGTTAAATATAATTGATAAGTACCACCGAGGCACGACGCACTCGTGAACTTGACTATAGAAAATGGTTATTTTACCATTTTTTGCTATGGTTCCATGAACAAAGAAAATTGCATATGATCAAAGGCTGGAAAGTTTCTACACATGCAACAGTTAGATTATGGAGTAGGTGCATGCTCATGTCCAACCCCCAGCCATGCATCCATTTGGATCGTGGAGGGTTGAGCAGTGATTGCCGTCCATAATTAAAGGTTTTATTTATTGATTTACCAAATTGTGGCCAAACAACCTTCAGCCTGTAGAATAAAAATACCATGACTTTTCAAATGACCAAATGATTTCCACTGATTTTTTATTCAAGGGATAAAAACTCACCATTAAATTTTCTGTCCAAGCAAGATGACGTGGCACATGACTTGGATGAAAATGATGTTCTAGAGTAACAAATTAGTAGGAAACAGAGCCGCATCGATCTCAAGAAATGTACATGAAGCAAATTAATCCTAATCAAGAGGAACCATAAATGACAATGATTTAGATAAACAATGTCTTTGGGCTTTTTGTTGACGTGCCAACGACGTCCTTTTAGCTTGAGCTAAGGTGTATTTTTGTACACATTGGTCTCGTTAGCCGCATCATTTACCACATCAGTGGTGTTGGTGGATATTTTTGTCCATCAAACAAAAGTCCAGTGGTTTTTTTTTTTTTTTTTTTTTTTTTTTTTTTTTCAAGATTACTTGAAAAGTTAGGGTATTTTTGTCTCTTGGGTAAAAGTTGGTGGTTTTCTGGCTCTTGAGAAGTAAAGATTTGATCAGACCAAAACTTAAACACTACAACAATAATGAATTTTGTAGTAAATAATATTTAACTATGAAAGTTAAATTTTTTTTTCTCTAAAAATTTGTAGAATCAAATAGAATAATTATCTTAGATATTGCCATTTCAAAATGTCTTTAGTAAGGTAGATGACTCCTCTAATTATAACATTTAGTTATTATTTTGGTGTCTCTAGATCATTTTTCTGAAGCAACGGTGTCTTTGTATAACTAAAATGAAAGCATCGGTATTTGCCTCTAATTTTTTTTTTTTTTTTTTTTTTTTAAGCATGTGAATTTCTCTCTAAAGATCTGTTTGAGACAAGAATGTGCTTTGCAAATTGCCAAGTACAATCATACTTTTCCCGTGTATGTTGAATGATTGATGTTTGGAGGTAAATGAATTTCACCAATTTCCAGCAAATCAATTCAAAATTTCTCATAATCGCACTCCACAATTAACCATATATATTCTACATCAATTATTATCAACTTAATTTTAGAAATATGGACTCGTGGCTATGGTGGTCGACGTCGGCAGCACCAAGGCGACGTGTATGCTAGCGCTAGCTAGAGGGTGGAAAGTGTGCACAAATTAGGGGTTTTAAAATTAGGGTTTTGGCAACGATGGCATGGGATTATGATGTCGAGGAGAGTGGTGAGAAAGATTAAACTATGAGAACCTTTAGATCTGGTGGAGCTCAAGCTAATCTATCGCCAAAATTGAAAAGTTTTATAATCAATTTATGACATGTTATATAGTCTAATATATTAAGGAGAATACACAAATTTTAAATCATCGCATTTATAAGCCAAGCACATATAATATGTGCTTTTATCCAGATCAATTATTTGATGTTCAATCCCATTTCATGAGTATCATTATATTTGTGTGCCCTAGAAATATATCGAATAGTCAATGAATCTATAGAAATTAAATGACACCATAAAAGTGATAACAATACATTAGCCCCTATGTTTTAGAAAAAATGCATTTTATCTATTAAATAAATTGCATGGCAGTAACACATGAATAAATAAGTTGATCATGCACCGAGGGTTCTCAAAATATAAAAGTAAAGTTTGTCTTGATTCACATCATCCACAAAATTGAATGGCCGACATGAATGGGAGTATCTTTTCAACCAAATTTTTTCCATCTTTCTACATATAAATGACAACTTCGAAATATATTCAGTAGGGGTGAGCATAATTCAGGTGCACGATTCCCATCCTAAATCTAAGAACCGCCCATTAAAGACTAGTTCTGAAATACTGAAATCGGGAACTAGTCATTGATTTCATAGATCCATCCTAGAATTGGACCGTTGGTCTAATATGGTTTCCAGGTGAGTCCATAGAACCGATCCCACCAAACTTCATAATATGCAACAAAAAAATTACATAATGGAATTACCTCATCAAAGACATTCCTAATTAGAGCCAATGAATAAACAATATTAATATATTAGGAAGTGTGTAAGTAAGAGAGCATACTTACTAAACTTGTTATAAGTGGTTTGGGTGGTTTCTGATTCCTTCGCACATCCTTAATATTTAGGGAAGCAAGTGCCGAAAGAAGAGCACAATACAATTATGATATCACCACCGCGCAGAGGTGACGTCACGGATGACTGTGGACGCAATTAGATTACACAGTCGTATAGATTCCCATCAACCCATGACAAAGTACTTGCGAGTCCACATCCGTTTGTCGAGAAATTGTGTTTGCTCATGAAAACGATTCTGTTCTACTCTGTCCCCTCGTCCTTCAGCTTTCGTCTCTGCACTGACGAAGAGACAGATGTGGGAATGAAAATGGACACGCCTTTTAGCGCGACTCTTTCAATTTCCCTTCTTTTTCTTCTTCTTATTTTTTTCCCTGCATTTTCCTTCATTTAAAAAGATTCTTCCAATTTATTTTTCGATAGATGAATTATAAATATGCATGTCATCCATTTTTGTTTGCGGCATAGATTAGGTTTATTTGGAACGGTTATTATTTTGGATTTTTTTTTCTTTCGTTTTGCATATATATTACTCTCACCGTTTGGTTTTTATTTAATTCGAAGTATCTTAAATGTCTTCAAATATACATACATATATATACATGTAGAAATCATTTTTTATTTTATTATAATTTTCTATTTACTTGCCTTTTTCACATTAGTAAAGTCACAAATAAAAGTAATAAGTTCATTTTAATTGGCTTGTTAAAAAGGTTGGAAGTTTAAGGAAAAAAAAGTGCTTTAGAATTGACAACTCCATATCCTTGTTTTACGTTCTCGCATGATAAATTAAAGCTCTATTTCTTACATGAAAAATAAATTGTCGGGAAATATTTTCTTCATTTTTCAATAATTGGATTGCTTATGAAAACCTAAGAATCTTATTATAGTTAATCTATATTTAAATTTGACAAAATGATATCATTTTCTAAAAATCAGAAATCATTATCCATGATACAAGTTGGTCTCCAATCCGCAAATCCGTCTCGGTTGCCTGGCAAATGGTCCCAATACCCCGGACCCAAAGTAGAGCCTCTAGATCTAAGACCCCAAAACTTGGATTTGGGTTTCTGAGAAGCCTTTGTTTCTTCAAACTATGTATCTTAGTTTCCAGTAACAAGTATCGCAAAATAGCTTATATTTTTTATTTGCGAAGGACAACCACACTAGGAAGAATTGGATAACTTTTCCAGAGAAAAATTCCTTTGAAAACGTCTTAAAAAAATTTATTTTTCATGAAATAATGGAGCCTCCGTCCAATTTCCTTTTGATGGGGTCATTAGATACTTTGCAAGCTGGAAATTTTCTTTTATTTGTCCAATCTTAACAATTTTCATATGGTTGAATCTTAGGAACTAATAAATTATCATGGTATATATGTCCAAGGTTGTGGTTGCTTTTTCCCCCTCTCCAGATTGCCCTATACGGTTCTCTTTCTAGGGTTCCGAGCAATGATGCCTGCAACAGCCCGAGCATCCTCCCCGACTTTATTTACTTATTGTTGCACCGCCTTTTTTATTCTTCTTATGTGGACAGCATCGAAGACTTATTTGGCCCACAATGTGTCACTCTCATTACAATTCATATGGTAGACAAAATCAGACATTTCCTCTGTGTGTTTGGCCCCCTTTTTTACTCTTGAATCTTGTTGAAAGGAATATCATGTCAAGAAAACTTTAGGGTTTCTAGTTTAAGGAATGAAAATATACTTAGTGAACATAGAGGTCTAGTTAGATAATAATCCCTTCCATCTAACTTGAACTGTGGCTTCAACAACCAAATCTCGCTACGCATGTTTTACTTTCACCTGTATTATTAAGGACCTAGGCATTAGTAGTTTTATAGGGTCATTAATAACAACCAATCGGGCTAACAATATTGAAGCCGACAATATGTAGAGATTGGTCCCACGTCTGGTGTAAACCCTGAAAGCAGCGGCACCCTAATTAACATTAATTTTGACAGATGCATTATTGAAGTAGAAAGAAGATGTTAGTGCCGAACAATGGACGGCTAAAAGTTCTTTTTATGTCCATTGAGGTGTGAAAGTTGCCATACTAGAATGCTAATTCTTTGAAAACATGGCTAAGTGTGGTTTTTTGCATTGACATTTCACACACCTAAATTCATGTTAGGAACATTAATTACTCCGGTTGCGCTTTTTCTTGTAAAAATAGGTCGGATTGAGTGATTAGCTTAGCCTGACGAACTGTATGCAGTAGAATATATGCTTAGAACTAATATAAACGCATGTCAAGTGTAAAATTGCGGGCGCGCAAACTTGGCATATGGAATTCACGTTTCACTTATTTGTTAATAATTTTCTTTAGCTTTACTCCTTATCAATTATCTTGACATGGATCATATTTATCACTAAATCATCAAAGGATTGTGCGCCTAGGTAAAACGATGTTATAAATCATCGAGTGTAATCTTTGGTAAATGAAAATGATAAAAAAACCATCTGGAAGCTTTAGAGCAGCATCTTTCGCACAGATTAGTATGCTACCTAACATGGATGCAAATAAATAACATGAGCACGAGGAAGTAATTAGCATAGGGAACTAGAGACCAGCATTTTCGGAATGATCTTGTTTAAAGTGACCACGTGGTGTCGTCTTCTTAATGAAACAATGTTTCACTTTTCACAGCCCGGTGTGCAATAAAGCTGAAAATCTCTGCTGTAATGCTCGCTATCTCACCTCCAGTACAAACACTCTTAAGCAGAATCGATCCTTTGCATGCCATGCATGCCTTATTATTGTAAGTGATGGAAAGAGAATATATGTATATACATGTATGTGTCTCCAGTTTCCTCCTGCAAGCTCTTTTCCGAGGTGATTCTGATGGACTTCAGTAGTTTAGTACACCCCTGGATTGCGTATTTTATTAAAACACCTAAATATCAAATCATCTATTCAACAAATTAAGGTTTTTAGTTTAACAGATTGTCGTCCCATGAAATTTAACATAGTACCAGAGGTCTAGTGTTCGATTCTTTTCGATTGTCAATTTCCTCAACTTTGCTTCTTAGCCGAATCCCAACCTATGGGCAAGGGGAATGTTACAAGTATTTAAACTGGTTTTATTCTTTTCCTAAGTTATAATGCATAAAAATCTTGTTATTATTACTGCATGAAAATAGAAAATTATACAACAAATTAAGGTTTTTAGTTTAACTAACGGTCCTTCCATGAAATTTAACATAGTACCAGAGGTTTAATGTTTGATTCTTTTCGATTATCAATTTCTGCGACTTTGCTTCTAAGCCGAATCCCAACCTATCCGCAAGGGGAATGTTACAAGTATTTAAGCTGGTTTTATTCTTTTCCTAAGTTATAATACATCAAAAGTACCACCCACGCGCAGTTGGCTTTGGGCCTCCTCCCCCTCACGAAGGGGAGGGGTTCGAAACCCCAGCGCGTCGCACGATTACTTAGCTGGTGGCACGTGTGTGGTGGCTAGCACGTGTCGTCCCCAGTGGTTTACTCCCGGCATCCAGCCGTGCGGGGTTCCCTGGGTCACAAAAAAAAAAAAAAATACATCAAAAGTCTTGTTTTTAGTACTGCATGACAATAGAAAATTATACAGTGCAACCGAGAAGGATTAGTAATAAGCAGCATCGTCTTTCACTCATGCTAATTTTGGGGCCGCATCCATCACTCTCTAGGTGGAGTCTTACTTGATACGCGTAATCGGATTGGTTTGCACAACGTCGGCAAAAGTGCTATTGTCAAACATTTGATTGTCCCACTTTTGTCCACAAAGAGCTCAAGCTTTATTAACCGATCAAATTGACCAAAAGCATATGTGTGGACGCATAGCGGGCTTACATGGAGGCAACATGATTAAAGACCCAAAAGGAAGTTGACCGAAAAACCTCTCACCATGATGGCTCGGAAGAAGCAGGACGATTAAGCATCTTCTGAATGTGACTGATGAGTCAAGAACCAACGAGAGAAGTTCTTTAAGGTTCTGATCTCATGGAAACCTTGAAAAAGATGAAATCATGCCATGCAATGTGAAAAGGGTTTTGGTTGTACTAGACATATCGGGATTGGTCTATTGGATTAGTATATCTAATGGTGTTATATATACTTGAGTCTTTAAAATAAGTGCTCCATATGGAACATTCGATATGATTTTACCATATCACTCAATATATCAATTTTGTACACTAGCTTTATTGTACTTAGGATTATTGACAAAAGCATATATGAATAAACTCTTACTTTCTTTTTTTTGCTCGATCTGCTTGCCATGGACTTTTTTGAACTCTAAACACCTCAACTTTCATAATATACATATCCCCCGCATATAGATTAACATGTAAAGTTTCATAAATTCATGTACCGTTTTTTTTTTTTTTTTTTCGGAAGGTCATTCTAAACAAGCAAGCCAGCTTCTGGTGTCAAGTCTAACGCCCCCATTATGTGGGCCGTGGGCTTTCAATTCATTCCTTCCATTGATGGGAATTTTGGGAGTTTGTAATGATGACATGACTCCATATTTTGACTAAATTGGCTCCAAGTCGTTGATTATTTGGTCAGCCGACTCGGTGGGCTTTCCACTCCCGAGAGTCAACATGCTTTATGTTTGGCATTGCTTTCTGATCCTTAGCCTGAGGAAGTGCCAGAAGATCTTTTCATTTATTCTTTCTAGACTTCTATTCACTTGACCGGAGGCAGATATAATTTATTTCTGCAAAAATATAGTTATCAATGACTAGTGATAAATGTGAAGTCAGCACAGTGGTAAATGGGCTACCTATCTTTCGTGAGATTACGAATTCGATTCACTTTGTGAATGATGTGTTATCTTAACTATGACATGTCTCGTGTGTGGAGATTTCTACTAACATTTTGATAGGGTTATGGTGATGAACTCATCAAATTACATTAAATCTTCACTTTCGTTCTCAATATATATGTTTGTCAAGTTACAAATTGCGTGCTCTTTTGCTAGCTGTTGGAAAACTTCTCGAGCCAAAGTCATCCCAAAGACTCGTCTTGATAGCATAAATTCTGAGTGACTAAACAATTTTGGGGAAATAGAAAACAAAAAAAAAAAATCTAAATTTCGTTACCAAAAAAATAAAAAAAATCTAAATTTAATTTACCAAAAACGTCTTGATACCTATTTGCATCTCCCTAGCAAAGGGAGCTTCAGGAACAGATACAATTTGGATGGATGAGGAGCTCTCTTTTTTCTCCACCTTCTTTGTCTTGTCCTCCCCAATTTGATACAATAGCGAGCTCTCTTGATTTTCCAAAATCAGAAACAAATTAAACCAACCGTTAACCAAGCAATCCTAATTGACAAGACCAGAAAAGAATCTTCAAAAATAATTTTTAAAAGTTGGCACATTGCTAAAGCAAACATCCCCCACCATTAGACAACCTCAAAAGAAGAGACCAGAATCATGACAAAGAATGGTTGTTAATAATATATATATATATGAGAATTTAGAGCCACTGAAAACCATCTATCCCCTTTCCAAAGATACTGTTCACCCACACTCTCTCAAAGTTATTGTGTAATTTTTTATTTTAATTAATAAGTTCTTTATCTGGTGTTTATTTTAATATGTGAATAAGCTCTTGAAAAGGGAAAAAGAGGGGTTTAAAGAACAGCTTTCTGAGCATGGAATGTCGGTCTAGAACAATGATTTTGTCCCAGCGGGCAAGTCAGCTTTCCTGGTTAAATCAATAGGAATAACTTCAGGAAATTCTATATGCTTTAACCAAAGCAAATTACGGGGGAAGTGGAGACCAGCCTAATTAATTAATTGATTAATCAATTAATTAATAAATTTTTGGGATAGATAGACCAAACCTCATTGTGATTCAGACGGGCTGCGGTTGTCGAAAATGGGAAAACGTCTTTTCTCTCGTTTTCTTTTTCCCTTTTCCTTTTTCGGGATTTTTGAATTGGCATGCCATAGGCACATCATGATGATGCATGCATGATGATGTTGGTCCAACCAAGTACACAATTTGAAACATCAGTCTCTTCTCACCTCTGGTTGCAATTGGGGGAAGGACAGACATGGTGATGATGATTGTCAATTATTCAAGGCCTTTGGATGCACATGCCCTTTGATCATGTCAGTAGATTGAGACTTTATGATATTGTGGGACAGGAGGAGCATGATGTCGTGATGCTGCTGCTGATGCCATGCGTCAGTCAAGGATGTTTCAGTATTGATATTGTCACTGGTTCATGCATGCATGAGCCAGTGACAATCTGTGTACTTTTTAATCTAGGTCAGAAATGAGGAACAACAATAGAGGGTGCTTGAAAGATGTTGGAATTGGATGGACGATTGCACATGGCCTAACCAATGAATCTGGACTTATTTGTTTTTTAAATCTAAATCATATGAGATGTGCACCAAATAATCGATAGTGTCGTACGTGTTGATGTCCCCTATTATATTTGATCGGTTACTAAACAAGTGAAAAGAAAGAAGCAACATAATCTTGTCACTTCTATATGCTATGCCAAATATTTCGAAACACCAAATACAATCTAAGAGTAAATTCCATTGATAGTCATTATACAAGGGTGGAATTTTCAATTAGGTCATTAAATTGTGATTTTGAAGTAAAGCAATTTATGCTTATATTGGTAGGAGGCCGGTGACCCTTCATTGAATATGGCCGTGTCCTCATTGTCAATCTCTCTTCTCCCATTCTTTTTCAAATAATTTAGGGCAACTGTGGGATATAGTTAGACATTACATCAGTGCCATGTGGCCAACACATTAGTCTGTCATAGGGAAAATGAGAAACTGGCGAATCATATCACTTGGAAAAATTAAAATTTTAGTACCTTAGTTAAGTTTAGGGGTTGCATTATAGATTTAACCAAAGTTTACCAACTGAGAATGAGATTCACATATTCTCGAATTGTTCCTTATTGACTCTATAAAATATCTAGATTTCATTTAAAGGAATAATGACACAAATGGTTTCTGAAATTTTAATATGTTTAATGTAGTTCATGAACTATTAGCAAATATTTAATATAATTTTTCCATTTGTTCAAATAACAAATTAGACGTTAGTTGATGATGTGGATTACTCTATGCTGAATTAAAATTTTAAAAATTATGAGTCAACATGTCCATCTATTTTTTTAAGAGAAAAAAATTAGGGCATAACGCGTGTTCATCATTATTTGATGACTTTTATTATTATATCGTGATTTGTGACAAATATCTTAATTAGATAATCTACATGTAACTTTTTTTTATTGTCTACCTTTCAAACTTAATGAATTGGAAGTCACGTCAGCAAATTCCGTAAACATATTTAATGGAAAGATGGCATTGGCATATTTATGTAATCTGTGAATTATATTGAACATTTGCTAATATCAAGAATTACATCGAACAAACTAAATTTCAAAGGATGATATTACACATTAGACTAAAGTTGAGAGATCATTTGTACTATTTTCTCCTTAATTAAAAGATATGTGAAGAAAAAAAAACCAAATATAAGACAGAAATGAAATCACTTGAGCAAGCTCCTCGAAACTTGAGTCTTGTTTACAAAAATACCTTCTTTATTTTTCAAAGTCAGTTGCACATTAGATGAAGCCTTTAACCTAAATTCATTTCCTTATCGCTTTTTTCATAATTTTTATTTCTATTTTCAAACATTATTGCAAGCATTAGATTTTCCTTTTTTTTTTCCCTCACAATCAATCGTAGAGTTCTTGATAAATAGGGTTAAATCACCGTAGACTATTGTTTTCACGACTTATATTTTTGTTCCACCCATTTGGAGTTACCTTAATCTGTAAGAAATCTGAAATAATTGCTGTATTTGGTGTAAAAGTATTGACCAAATGCATAGACCAATCGGGATAGGGTTTGGGCGGCTCTTCATACCTGGCTTCCTCTGGGGGCCCGGGTTTGGCACCTCAATTGCGTCGAGAATCTCGCAGAATTTTGAGTAGGGTTTGGGATGTACACAGTACTTGCCGGACCCTAAGTTACGCATTTTGACTGGACTTTTAAAAGTCACTTAGCAAAGACAATGATATGCCAAAAAAAAAAAAAAAAAAAAAAAAAAAGATAGAGAGAAAAAAAAAAGAAAATGTTTGAGGCCCATTTAGAATTCTCTTAGGCCGCCCATCAAAATGGGCCAACTCAATTTGTTGGCCTATGTTTAATTGTGTTGGGTTACTCTGGGTTCCGATTATTTATTTATTTATTTATAAATTCAACCTTGATGTTTTCGAACTCATAAGCGTTGCTTATCATTTAACCCTTTACATAGTATATAATTTTATTTTATTTACTTTGCAGATTACATAATTACTCTTTTTGTTTATTTTGTAAACTTTATGTAAGTTATGGTTGTTGAAATTTTAAATTACATCATATTGAATTCTTCATGGTTCATACCATACAGATTACGAGTTTGACTTTTCGATTCTTATTTGTAACCATAGGAGTTGATACATTTTCGAAATTATTTATATGATTACTATGCTTTCATTTCTTATTGATGTGCTTTAGAATCAGATCTTAAAACTTGCGATATCCACATTGTTTAAATATAACTTTCTTAGGGTATGAATTAATTATATGATTGGAGCCGATGATAATTTCGATGTGAAGATCTCGAGTACAACATCAATATCGAGAAATCCCATTGCTCATGGTTAAGTTACACGGTGATCATGGAGGTTTCTAGTCTTATATATTACCTAATGGTTTACAATAGTAAAAAGTTTCTCCATGTCAATATCTTGATAACTCCGACAGACATGTAAGCTCCAATTAATTGGATGTGGAATCGGAGGGACTTGAATAGCAAAAATATGCAATTTTGATACTTGATTAGAAAAATTTATAGTTCTAGGATTCGATTAAAAAAGTGTAAATTAAGGATTAAAAATGGAATTTTACCAAATTAGTTACGTCCTTCATTCTACTTATTCGTATAATTATCCACTTTATTAATTAGGTAAAAGAATACCGGAGCTTTAAACTTGTAGCAAAATGGCAGTTAAATTCTAAAACAATGCAGTCAAGTACTCATATCTCGCACAATTTTGAGTAGGGTTTAGGATGTGCATAGCGCTTGCCAAACCCAAATCCGGCCTGCTTCCACCCTAAGTTATGCATTTTGACTGGATTTTCAAAAGTCGCTTAGCAAAGATAATGACACGCCAAATAAAGAGACAACCAAAAAAGAAGAAGAAAATCTTTGAGGCCATTTAGAATACTCTAAGGCCACACATCAAAGTGGGCCAACTCAATTTGCTGGCCTATGTTTGATTGTGTTGGGTTAATCTAGGATTTTGAAACAAATTTATAAATCCATCTTTCAAACTTATAAGTGGTGTATATCATTTAACTCTTTACATCGTATACATTTTGATTTTATTTGCTTTGCAGATTACATAATTACTCTTCCTATTTATTTTGTAAACTTTTTGTAAGTTATAGTTACTAAAATTTTGAATTAGATCGGAATTAAAGTCTTCATAATTCAAGCTGTATAGATAGCGAATTTGACTTTTCGACTCTTATTCGTAATCACAAGAGTAGATAACTTTCGAAAATTATTTATATGATTACTATGTTTTGAATTCTTATTGACGTTCTTTTAATGTTAGATCTTATACGAACTCCACTTTCATTAGATATATAGATTAGTTTATGCCTTTTAAATGACAAATTTGTATTTCATCTATTAATTACTTTGTAATTTGCAGACGATTTTAAATTACGTGAACTTTTTTTAATCTTTTGCTAGTATACTTTAACATTGGATACTTTTGTTTGCAGGGCTACACGCATCCCTAGTGACAAAGCAAAGCTCATATCAAGTTGAAGAGAAGCTTGACGGTAAAATTTCACTTTTGGTCTCTGAATTTGTGATTTTTTCTTCAATGAATTCCTCCGACTTTTAATTTATCTAGTCAAGTCTTCGAAGTTGCATAATTTGTCTATCAAATCCCTTTAGCTCACAAAGCCAGCTAATTAGAGATTACGTCTCATTGGAGCCAACGGGACTTTTGACGTGGAAATCTCAAACACAACATCAATCTTAAGAAATCTCATTGCTCATGGTTAAGTTAGGGGGTGACCGTGGAGTTTTCTAGTCCTACATATTACCTGAGTAAATAGTTTTCTATCATAGTAAAATGTTTTTCCATGTCACTCTCTTGCTAACTTCAATGACTTGTCGGCTCCAATTGATTGCATGCGGAATCAGAGGGACTTGAGTAACTTACGCAATTTGGAGATTTGATTAGACAAATTTATAGTTATAGGATTTGACTGAAGAAAAAGTGCAAATTAAGGACTAAAAATGGACTTTTACCAAATTAGTTACGTCCTTCACTTTATTTGTATGATTCTCCACTTCATTAATTAGGTATAAGTATTTGACAGAAAAAATTAGGTATATGCATGCCACAATTCTACACTTGTAGCACAAAAGTAACTAAATTCTAAAAATCAAGTTTCCAAGACTTATACAAAAAGTTTGAATTCGTGGCTATCTACCACCTTTGTCCATTTTAAATGGTACAAAATTCCGATGTGACTTTATTCAATATTTTTAAGGACACTCGGTGTAACTATGAGGCCTAATAGGTGTCACGATAACAAAATCGAAAGGGGTGGGGTGGGGCCTATCAATGGCAAGGGTTAGGGGAAAAGCATAGCGGGTCTCAGGGCTTGCCGATTACCCCTACAAAGACCCGTGCAAGGGCAGTCGACCATCGTCGTTGAAGGAGGTAGGAGTGAGCAGGGACCGACCTTGGACCGGCCCAACTCTGCTGGTCTTGGTCTAGTTTCCAAGGGGACCGGATCGATTTTTGGTCCTAAAATTCCTGGACCGGTACTGTACGGGTTGGTCCTCGGTCTTGGAAGTTTAGGGTCGATCCAACCCGGACCAACCCTATAAAATATATTTATATATAAATATATTTTAGATATATAATATATAATATCTTTTTTTTTTAATGTTTTTCTTATGAATAGCAAACCTAGCCAGCGTTCTTCACTTGAACAACTTGAATGACGGGGTGAATGATGCTGTAAACGGTGTGAATAGCGCTGTGAAATGGCTTAAATGGTCCTTAGCCTCTTGTCTTATTCTTCCGTCTTTATCCTGTTCATTTTTTACTTAAAAACGAAACTTTCTCTCGTAAGCAAGAGCAATCTTGCCCTATTCACACTTGCCCACTCGCCGATCGTCACTCGTGGCTCATTGCTCGTCGTTCGCCGTTGGCTGCTCGACTTGCTTTTTGCTCGGCGTTGGCCGTTGGACTCTTGCCTCTCTCGACGCTCGTGCTGCTTGTTGTTGGCCACTTGTCACCATTGGCCACTTGCCACTTGCCTCGCTCAATGCTTGTGCTGCTCGCCGCTTAACGGCCTCGCTGCTTACCTCTCTTAGCTAGCCTCGCTCTTTGCCGAGTAAATGAGAAGAAAATAAAAGCCCCAATTAGAAACCCTCTTTGCTCATGAACTACACTTCCCATTTGTCGCTCGCCCCGCAGCTCGCCCTTGTTCTCTCACTTTTGTGAACACAACTTGACTAGTGAGTTTCATTTTTTGCTTGAATTAATGAGTTTTACTTTTTTAAGGAATAAAAAAAATGAAATAAAAAAATTATCGGTTGGTCCCGGGTTGACCTTGGAACTGGACCGAACCCATAGGGTCAATTTGGTCCTCGGTCTCACACTTGACCGGGTCGGTCCTTGGTTTCAAAAATTGAGGATCAACACTGTGTGGGTTGGTCTTAGGGTTAAGCGTTGGACCAGCCCAACCCGGACCATGATCACCCCTAGAAGGAGGGCTAGCGGCACCTTGCCCTCCTCCTCTCTCTAGTTTATATATCTTTTACTCTATATGTGTTGGTGTTGGTGTTGGTGGGACACTCATTTGATGATATTTTAACGTCAAATGTCCTAAAAAGCATTAAAAAGAGTGACGTCATATTTTTTTTGGGTAAAAAATAAGAGATATATTGATTTTAAATCAAAAGTTAAACAATTATACAACGAGAGAACTCGGCACCAAAAACTTACACTCAAGATAACAACAAGTCAACCGAGTGGAAGAGCGTCGAGGAAAAACGTCAAATTTTTTAATCATCAAGTAAAAGAAAAAACTTAATTGTACTTTTTAAACAAATTCAAAATTTGTGTTTTCACGTTTTTAAAATTTTTGAATGTGATTGCATTTTAACTATTTTATATTAGCTTATCCCTTTTTTATTACCAAATACATGGGCATATTTTGTTCTAGGGTAACAATTTTGGACACGTCTTAACTTAATTTGTTGCCTAAATACACTGCCCAACATGAAAAATGAAATTCATTGCCTGAGTATGGCGCAGGTAGAAATTGAGACGGACTGTTTGATCTTGGCTGAGATGATGCAGGGATGCGTCCGACGCCATGGACAGAGCGCTTGCTCTTCGCTCAGATTCACCAGCTTTTGTCCCAGTGCCCTAATGTCTTCATCAGGCATTGTAACAGAGAAAGCAATCGGGCCGCCGACTGGGCTGCTTAGGCCCAGGAGAGTCAGGATCGGGAGCTAAATTGGATTTTGTTTCCTCCGTTTGCTTTTCAGTCCATTCTCCTCTATGATGTATTAGCCTCTGGTTGTATACCTGTTTAAATCAATACAAGGGCTGTTTACGACAAAAAAAAAAAAAAAAACATGAAAAATGAAATTCGACCTTTGACACCAAGATATGTTTTATCCGTAGGTCAAGATCAAATTTGATGCTTAAAAGTTCAATTACTCGTTAAATGTTTCTCGTCTGAAAGTTATTGTTGACTTGATCGAAAGTTAGAAGCCGACCAGCAGAGAACCACAAAAATGAAAGCGTTTCATTAAAAAAAGGAAAGGCTTTTTCGGAGTAAAATTGTACCTAATCCCGCGTGCACTCTGCAATCCGCACCTAGAGATGATCGAGCATGTTCTTTTGCTTTGCCCTTGGACGTCGAAGTTATGGTCTCACCCAGTCCTAAATATCAGCATAATAAATCCACGTTTGTCTAGGATTAGGGAATGGCTGATTAACTTTTAAATATACCTCAGTTTCCTTTGAATTTCTATCTATTTATTTTTGGTTAATTTGGAAGGATAGGAACAATTTAATGTTTTGAGCACAGGTCCCAAACCCGGGGAAGCTACCGGAAGCTGCTCCGACCTTGTGCGATAGTATTGCTCACTAGTTAGCTAGATCGAAGTAAAAAAAATAACCTCAAACAAGTTTCGGATCGAGTTTAGAAACCATAGAAACATGGTGCCTATAATTTAAACATCAATGGAGCTCACATGGAAGGGAATAACGAAAGAGGCATAGGCATAGCATGTGTGTGTTGCGATAGCTCCAATCTTCTGGCGGATGGCTTTGCGCAAACTGTCATGACATCATCTGCAGCTCCAGCTGAGGCCCTTACTCTGCTGGAAAATTCCTTAGATCACAAACCGAACTCAAACCAATTTGATATGATAAATAGCTTATCCGGCGAAGAAGAAGCATCTTGAAAGCCTATGCTCAACTTCGCTTTTATTTAGATTTTAAAGCGGTCCATTGCATCTAAGAAGTAAATAAAGTGGTGGACTGAGTTGTCAAAATCCAACGTGAGAAAAGCCTTCTTTTTGACCCATCGTTATGTCCCCAAACCTTTGTGCTTCACCAACGCGCCCCCCCCCCACCAAAAAAAAAAAAAAAGAAAAAACCTTTGTGCTTCAATTTGTTCTGCATCTACATCTGGGTATGCGCATCCTTTATCTTAATAAACGAGAGCTATATTTTAAGAAAAAAAGAAACAGAAAACCTAGTGGGAGATTATTTTGGAGAATAGGTATATCATCTTTCCATTGTAATACCATGGGAATACCGTGGGCATTTACGATACAAAAGTGAGCACTTCGGTCCTTTATTCATTTTATGAAATAAATACCCACAACTTATGTTGTTGACTGAATCTTTGGCTTGTAATATTGGTTGTCTTTGTCTGGCAGGAAAATGGTGATATATGACAACTTCAATTAGTGGACATTAATTTATGTTTTCTGATTCTTATGCACTTGGTCTTTTGCTTATGTGATTGAGAGTGTGAAAGAAATGTTTACATGGCCAATATTGAAGGTATGTCACGCGTATTCAAAATTGTTTACATAATGAACTCTTCCACTCGTTGATCTCAATAATAATAACTTTGTAAAATATTTAGGACTGAACAAAAATCGGCATTGGTATACACTTTTTTGTTGTTTAGATATGACGACTGTAATCACTGGGATTCGCCTCAGTGACTACCCTTCCAACATGGAAGGGGGAGGTGTGGGGTTCAAATCCCCACATTCTCGGGGGATGGGGTTGGGATGCGTAAGTTTCAGGAGTGAGTTTCGACTCCTAAGGCATGCAAGAGGCAGGGCAAAAGTCTGAAAGTGAGTATAGAGTAGGAATAAAGTAGGACTGATCATAAAAAAAGAAAGAAAGATATAACGATCATTACAACGCCATTATCATGTCAAATTGGGTGAGTTTTTGTCGATTCATAAAATGATCATGTTTCCCTCTAACCCTCCCTCTAACCCCAAGTGAAGGAAACTTTTGTGGGCCAATCTTTTGATTGGTTAATTACAAAGGTGGACTTCATTTACATTCACATGTAGTTTAATCCACACGCGAGTAATGTTTATAACTTGTAATCCTACAATCCGAATTGGTACATTTACGACAAACTTGTCTCAAACAAATTTTTTTATCACAAAAAATTCCAAATTGTTATGCTTATGATAAATTTATCAAAAACTAATTTTTTGATTACAAAAAACCCAAAAACTGGTAGATTTGTGAAAAATTTATCTTTTATTAGTTTTTGTTAAATTGGATTGATATCACTAAATATTACAAACTAGTATATTTATGATAAACAAATGGTAAAACCATCCAAATTGATACATTTGTTAAATTGGATTGAAACTTTTCCTCGTAAGCAAGAGCAATCTTGCCCTATTCACACTCGCTTGCTTGCTAATCGTCACTCGTGGCTCATTGCTTGTCGCTCGCCGTTGGCTGTTCGACTTGCTCGCCGCTCGGCGTTGGTCGTTAGACTCTTGCCTCTCTCGACGCTCACGTTGCTTGTCGTTGGCCGCTTGTCGCCATTGGCCACTTGCCACTTGCCTCGCTCAATGCCTGTGCTGCTCGCCGCTTAATGGCCTCGTTGCTTATCTCTCTTAGCTAGCCTTGCTCTTTGCCGAGTAAATCAGAAGAAAATAAAAGCCGCAATTAGAAACCCTCTTTGCTTGTGAACTACACTTCCCATTTGTTGCTCCCCTCGCAGCTCGCCCCTATTTGCTCACCATTGTGAACACAAATTGACTAGTGAGTTTTATTTTTTGCTTGAATTAATGAGTTTTACTTTTTAATGAATAAAAAAATGAAACAAAAAAATTATCTGCTGGTCCTGGATTGACCTTGGAATTAGACCGAACCCATAGGGTCGGTTTGGTCCTCGGTCCCAGACTTGACCGGGTCGGTCCTCGGTCCCAAAAATTGAGGATCAATACTGTGTGGGTTGGTCCTAGAGTTAAGTATCGGACCGACCCAACCCGGACCATGATCACCCCTAGAAGGAGGGCTAGCGGCACCTTGCCCTCCTCCTCTCTCTAGTTTATATATCTTTTACTTAATGTATGTTGGTGTTGGTGGGACACTCGTTTGATGATATTTTAACATCAAATGTCCTAAAAAGCATTAAAAAGAGTGACGTCAGATTTTTTTTTAGGTAAAAATAAGAGATATATTGATTTTAAATCAAAAATTAAACAATTGTATAGCGAGAGAACTCGGCACCAAAACTTACACTCAAGATAACAACAAGCCAACCAAGTGGAAGAGCGTTGAGGAAAAACGTCAAATTTTTTAATCATCAAGTAAAAGAAAAACTTAATTGTACTTTTTAAACAAATTCAAAATTTGTGTTTTCACGTTTTTAAAATTTTTGAATGTGATTGCATTTTAACTAATTTATATTAGCTTATCCCTTTTTTATTACCAAATACATGGGCATATTTTGTTCTAGGGTAACAATTTTGGACACGTCTTAACTTAATTTGTTGCCTAAATACACTGCCCAACATGAAAAATGAAATTCGACCTTTGACACCAAGATATGTTTTATCCGTAGGTCAAGATCAAATTTGATGCTTAAAAGTTCAATTACTTGTTAAATGTTTCTCGTCTGAAAGTTATTGTTGACTTGATTGAAAGTTAGAAGCCGACCAGCAGAGAACCACAAAAATGAAAGCATTTCATTAAAAAAAGGAAAGGCTTTTTCGGAGTAAAATTGTACCTAATCCCGCGTGCACTCTGCAATCCGCACCTAGAGATGATCGAGCATGTTCTTTTGCTTTGCCCTTGGACGTCGAAGTTATGGTCTCACCCAGTCCTAAATATCAACATAATAAATCCACGTTTGTCTAGGATTAGGGAATGGCTGATTAACTTTTAAATATACCTCAGTTTCCTTCGAATTTCTCTCTATTTATTTTTGGTTAATTTGGAAGGATAGGAACAATTTTATGTTTTGAGCATAGGTCCCAAACCCGGGGAAGCTACCGGAAGCTGCTCCGACCTTGTGCGATGGTATTGCTCACTAGTTAGCTAGATCGAAGTAAAAAAACTAACCTCAAACAAGTTTCGGATCGAGTTTAGAAACCACAGAAACATGGTGCCATTAATTTAAACATCAATGGAGCTTACATGGAAGGGAATAACGAAAGAGGCATAGCATGTGTGTGTTGCGATAGCTCCAATCTTCTGGCGGATGGCTTTGCGAAACTGTCATGACATCATCTGCAGCTCCAGCTGAGGCCCTTACTCTGCTGGAAAATTCCTTAGATCACAAACCGAACTCAAACCAATTTGATATGATAAATAGCTTATCCGGCGAAGAAGAAGCATCTTGAAAGCCCATGCTCAACTTCGCTTTTATTTAGATTTTAAAGCGGTCCATTGCATCTAAGAAGTAAATAAAGTGGTGGACTGAGTTGTCAAAATCCAACGTGAGAAAAGCCTTCTTTTTGACCCATCGTTATGTCCCCCAAACCTTTGTGCTTCACCAAAACCCCACCCCCCCAAAAAAAAAAAAAAAAAACCTTTGTGCTTCAATTTGTTCTGCATCTACATCTGCGTATGCGCATCTTTTATCTTAATAAACGAGAGCTATATTTTAAGAAAGAAAGAAACAGAAAACCTAGTGGGAGATTATTTTGGAGAATAGGTATATCATCTTTCCATTGTAATACCATGGGAATACCGTGGGCATTTACTCCCTACCAGATTCCCCCAGTTTTGCAATACAAAAGTGAGCACTTCGATCCTTTATTCATCTTATAAAATAAATACCCACAACTTATGTTGTTGACTGAATCTTTGGCTTGTAATATTGGTTGTCTTTGTCTGGCAGGAAAATGGTGATATATGACAGCTTGAATTAGTGGATATTAATTTATGTTTTCTGATTCTTATGCACTTAGACAATGTTTGGTCTTTTGCTTATGTGATTGAGAGTGTGAAAGAAATGTTTACATGGCCAATATTGAAGGTATGTCACGTGTATTCAAAATTGTTTACATAATGAACTCTTCCACTCTCAATAATAATAATTTTGTAAAATATTTAGGACCGAACAAAAATTGGCATTGGTATACACTTTTTCGTTGTTTATATATGATAACCGTTAACCATTGGAATTCGCCCTAGTGGCCACCCTTCCAATATGGAAGGGGGAGGTGAGGGGTTTAAATTCTCACATTCTCAGGGGAGATGGGGTGAGGACACGTAAGTTTTAGGATTGGATTTTGACTCCCACGCCCTGCAAGAGGCAGGACAAAAGTCTGAGAATGAGTATAGAATAGGAATAGAGTAGGACTGATCAAAAAAAAAAAAAAAAAAAAGATATGACGACTGTTACAACGCCATTATCATGCCATTTGGGTGAGTTTTTGTCAATTCATAAAATGATTACGTTTCCCTCTAACCCTCCCTCTAACCCCAAGTGAAGGAAACTTCTGCGGGCCAATCTTTTGATTGGTTAATTACAAAGGTGGACTTCATTTACATTCACATGTAGTTTAATTCACAAACGAGTAATGTTTATGACTTGTAATCCTACAATCCGAATTGGTACATTTATAACAAATTTGTCTCAAACAAATTTTTTTATCACAAAAAATTTCAAATTGTTATACTTATGATAAATTTATCAAAAACTAATTTTTTGATTACAAAAAACCCAAAAACCGGTAAATTTGTGAAAAATTCATCTTTTATTAGTTTTTGTTAAATTGGATTGATATCACTAAATATTACAAACTAGTATATTTATGATAAACAAATGGTAAAACCCCCCAAATTGATACATTTGTTAATTGTCATGTGTCAGTCAACTTAACAACTTGACATTAAAATTTAATGGAAATTAACGGAGGGTAAATTTGTTATAGGTTTACCACTTTGAATTTTTTTATGGTATAAACCATTGAAAAAAAAAAAAACCAAGTGTCATCACTAAGCATAGCACAACCTACCACCGAAAGGCAAATCCAAGTGCGTTATCTCAAATCTCCTAGTTGCATAAAATATGGTACCAAACCTTCGTAGGAGAGATGCGATAATGATTTTTGCGATCTCTTTTTCGCTGTTGAAGATTTCGGTTATAAAAGGGACGAAGCAAAGGCACTTTCGCAACTCGTGCTTAAACAACAATGGAGAGATCGTCAAGCATATTGGCATTGTTCTTGTGTTTATTGACAATAATCCCTTCCGATCATGCAATCGAATCGCCTCAATACACAGTGGCGTTGTTGGCCAGTGATTTCGAGATCAGGCTCTACAGGAATTCCACCTGGATGTCTGCTCCTCTCCAAGGAACCTCCTTCGAGGAGTCCACAGAAGAAGGATTTCACAGGTTTTGGAGTTCGATTCTTTCTTTCATCCTGTAGCTTGTGAGATTGCATGGTGTAGTTAATGGTCATGCAGTTATTATCCTTTTTAATGTTCGCAGGCTGTACCAATTCATTCATGGCGCGAACCTCAACTCCTCTCAAATCGATATGACCTCTCCTATCGTGACGAGCATTGCGCAATCTTCTCAAGAGTCCTTCACCTCATACTGGGTCAACTTCTACTTGCCGGCCAAGTTCCAAGGAGCTCCTCCAGAGCCTAATCCCGAGCTGAACTTGAAACTTGACGAGCGGAAAGCACAATGCATGGCCGTGAGGAAGTTCTCTGGGTTCGCTAGGGATGATAACATCGATGAAGAAATGGAGGCTCTCGTGGCCAGCTTGGACAGCTACATGTCTGGCGGGATCATTAAGAATGATACGAACGTGTTCGCAATCGCACAGTATAACGCTTCATATCATCTCTCAGGACGCTTAAATGAAGTTTGGCTTAAGGTCGGTTTCCCCGGTTGTTGATAAATGTCAACCTTAAGCATGGCCGCAGATAAATGTCAACCTTAAGCATGTTTGCATGTACTGTATGAATAAATGCTTGTGACGAATGTTTGTGTGCATTATGAATGCTTGTTTGGTGATTATAAACATGTAATCTCGCAACAACTTAATCGATGCGATTTGTGTTATGTGATATCTCTCATAAGACGACTTCGATACGCAAAATTCAAGCCATCGTGGAAGATTATTAGGCGTTCACAGATCATCTGTACTGCATTTTCATATGACTAAGTGGATATAAACTTACTACTGACAGAAAATATTCAGTGATTTGATATTATCATGTTAACATTTCATATGACCTATATTTTTTCACTCATATCAACTAATATATAGACACGCGTCCACCGATCCATGCAACGGTTCACGTGGAATCTAAATAAAAAAATTACAAGTCTTCTCTCTTTCACCTCTCGGCACCTCTCTCTTCCCCTTCGTTCATCCACAACCACTGGACCTCCGCTCCTCCCCCTATCGTTGCCAGCGCTATCGTTAGGTCGACCAAGGCTGCGTCCAAGAGCATGGCCGGCTTCCTTTGTTTTCTCCGTTTCGTTGTTCTCCAAATCTCGAGTCTGACCGTCCATGGCAGAGATCGTTAGCTTCGCTCGTCGCCCATCCATGGCCACCTTCAAGCTCCGACCATCTACCCGAACATCCATTCCTCTGTTTTCCTCTGCCTTTTCTTTTGCCATTTGAGCTCGCCCATCCATGGCCGCATGTACTTTATGCGGACCATATGATGATACTTTCCATCACTTGTTATATATATAATCTGTCTAGCATTGAATTTTCTCTATATCGATATTTGCTTTTGCTATGCCGTCTCTTTTATACAAGCTATAGATACAGGGGAAAGAGTAATTCACAAGAAGATAACCAATGAGATCACATCTGAGGCCTTGCCTGGAAAACATCGATTTTCCCATCCTTTTAGGACGAGGAGTATTGCCAAAAAAAATCCTAAATTTATTATAATTGTGCCATTTGAGTCTTAAATTTTTTTTGCCAATTTAGTTATAACTTTTTTGTAATTATGTCAATTCTGTCTATTCGGGCAATGCCGACGTGGACAATTTTTAAGAATATTTTTCTTTTAATTTTTAATTAATTTTTTTCATTTTTTTTCCCTATCTTCCTTCTCTGCTTTTTTCTCCCTCACAATGGCTAGCGAGGCTTGCCGGCCATTGGCTGAGGCCTTGGCATCACAAGTGAGGCGGTTTCGTATAGATTTGGGCGAGGTTGGCTCCATCATGGCCGCCTTTGCCCATAGCTAGGGAGGCTATGGTGTGGTTGGCCTTGCCTATGGCCCTTAAGCCTTGCTCCGATTTGAGCGAGGCCAGATGAGGGCTTCACGCTGGCAAGCCTCGCCGACATTGTGGAAAAGAAAAAAAGGAAAAGAAGGAAGAAAAGGAAAAAAAAAAATAGAAAGAGAAAAGAAAAGAGAAGATAAAAAAATTAATAAAAATTCAAAAAAATATAATTAAAAATTGTCCACATCGGTGTTGGTCGACCAAACTTGGTTGGATTGACTGTATTAGTACAATTTCAAAATATTTGAAATTGAATTGGCAAAAAAAGAGTTTATAATTGAATTAACATAAGTACAATGGGTTCATGATTTTTTTTTGGTAATTCTCCCGTTATATGGGAGTGTATATAATGTTCATCTTAGCTTGGTTTGGTCTATAAATCCATATGTGAACCATGAGAGTGCTTAGAACTTGAATAAAAAATTGAGTCGATCCATATTGATTCATGGCGACCATGCGCGTAGGTTATTTTGAGAGGACAGTTCGATGTGTGTAGTTGGTCATTTTCTGATCTATTTGATTCATTCAAAATTTTATGTTACATACTTGCATATGGACCGAGCATATCTTCCTGTATCTCGTGCGGTCATAATTGCCAAGGCTTGAATCTGAATAGGCAACCTATTTGCCAGACATAGGTTTGAACCAAGATTTGCAAAAATAGGTCAGACCGGTAACTTTGAGGCTAATATCGATCGTGTTGTTGTGTGTTTTAAGATCATATTAATAGTTAATTTTGTTCTATGCATGTTTTAGTGTAACCTTGATACTCTTGCTTTGCTTAAGATCATCAATAGGTCGAGATTGAAGGCCATCAACATAGCTCAAGGTCATAATTTACACGTGGATCATCCCACATTAGTTACGGAGTATCGTAATTTACAGCATAAATATGTGTTGTCTCGCGTCCATCGTGAGGTATATTTCTTGAAAAGAAAAGCTGGCCCCGAAGGGCGTTTCACGTAACCGTCAGCTCTTGTACTAAGGTTTTAGCTTTTGCCTCCAAGGAATACTTGAACGTGCTCATCGTTTCTGGTGACGTTCAGCTTTTGCAGTGACCAGAAACGATGATTCTGTGGAATTTTACCTATCGATTGCAAGTGACACAAAATTGTTCAATTAAATTGTTTTGCTCACCGCTGTGGTCAATCCGAATATGCACATAAACCATACAACGATATGCCTCTCAGGAACAGTTGTGAAATAGCTTCAGGAGTTTTACTCAATCCGGATATGCTTTGATATGTGTAAGAAAGTGAGACGATGGGAGAAGCAAGATGGAGCAGAGAGGAAAAATAGCTTAGAGAAATTCTTTTTCTCTCTGTATATTTTTGTATCTCATTCCTTGTACAATTATATTACAATCTGTACACTCAAAAAAAGGAATTATAAAATTACAGATCAATTTAGATCAATTTGTTTTCAATCTAATTTCCGAGATTGATGCTATGAGATTAGGATCGAATTAATTTGACTCAAATTATCTCCTGCATATCTTCTAACACTCCCTCTCAAGCTGGTGGCTTGTAGATATCCAAGACACCCAGCTTGCTTAGGAGATATGCATGTGGTCTTTGACATAGACCTTTGGTGAACACATCTGCAAGCTGTTCAGCGGTTCCAATCCCCATTGTCTCAATTACTCCTTCCTGAATTTTTTCCCGAGTGAAATGACAATCCACTTCTAGGTGCTTGGTTCTCTCGTGCATCACAGGACTCGCTGTAAGCTTTAGAGCCAATTCGTTGTCACAGTATAGCTTCGTAGGTCCTCTCAATTGTACTCCTAGATCACTGAGTAAACCTTGTATCCAGACAACTTCACATGTAGTTTTTTCCATAGACCTATACTCTGCCTCAGCTGACGATAGAGAGACTGTCGCTTGCTTCTTGGTTTTCCATGAGAGAAGTGAGTCTCCAAGCTTTATGCAGAATCCAGTTATGGACCTTCGTCTCATGGGGCATGTCGCATAGTCCGCATCACAAAAGGCTGTCATCTCCATGTTACATTTCTTGGATAAGAGTATTCCAAGTCCCGGGCATCCCTTCAAATACTTGACGACCTTCAGTGCTGCATTCATGTGGGATTCTTTTGGTTTGTGCATGAATTGGCTCAAGTTCTGCACTGCATATGATATGTCAGGTCTGGTCATGGTCAGATATATAAGCTTTCCGATGAGCTTCTAGTAGCTTGTCGAATTTTGTAACACAGGATCATCTTGAGATGCTCCTCCGGCGTGATCTGCTGTAGTCAGCCTGATATTCTGTTCAATTGGAATGACAGCTGGCTTGCATCTCGATAAACCAGCCTTTGATATGATTTCCAATACGAACTTTCTCTGACTGAGGGAAATTCCTTGATGGGATCGTGCAATTTCAATCCCAAGAAAATATTTTGGTGCTCCTAAATCCTTTATATGAAAAGTGGCATGCAAGTATTTTTTAAGACTCTCTATTGCAGCTTCATCGTTTCCCATGATAAGGATGTCATCTACATAAATCATCAAATAGATAGATGACGTACCTTCTAGCCCATGTAAACAAGGCATAGTCATACTTTGACTGTTTGAAGTTTGCATTGATGAGAGCATTGGCAAATTTTGCATACCATTGTTTGGAAGCTTACTTCAGTCCATAAAGGGATTTATGGAGACAACACACTTTGTCCTCCCCCTATCTCTGTAAACCCTGAGGAATGTCCATGTAAATCTCTTCATTCAGATCACCATGAAGAAAGGCGTTGTGGACATCCATTTGATGGAGCGACCAGTCATGAATTGCTGCTACAGAGAAGAATGACCTGACAGTGACATCTTTGGCTACCGGAGAAAAGGTCTCATTGTAGTCAAAACCTTCTCGTTGTGTATATCCTTTCGCCACCAATCGAGCTTTGTATCTCTCAACGGACCCATCCGCTCTATATTTTATTTTGTATACCCACTTGCATCCTATAGATTTCCTATCTTTAGGAAGATCGACTATCTCCCAGGTGTGATTATCTTCCAGCGCTTGTAGTTCTGTTGCCATCGCTTGTTGCCAGCGTGGATCTTGGGATGCTTCTTCATAGGTGGATGGTTCTTTCTCATTGGATATACGACTAATGCAACATTTATGTTCCGATGAAAGTCTTTCAAAGGAAACATAGGAGGATGTCAGATAGTTGATACCTAGTCCATTGAGTGAAGCATAGACATAATCTTTTGTCCACGTCGGTGGTCTCGTGGCTCTTCTCGATCGACGAGGCGGATCGATTGGTGGTGGGGAAGTTGATTTCTCCGGAGCATTGGTTTCTTCCTGGGTATCAGACGACTCTTCAAGATTGGGTTGAATAGTATTTATGCTTTCCAGTCTTTCTACAGGCTGGTCAAATGATTGTGGGGTTATTCGCCCTGGGGATGTAGCAAAAAAGTACTTAGGAGATTGATTGTCTTCAGTCGTGAGTTGATGTGAGCTAGTGGAGATGTTTGAATCCCCAGTGGCTTCCTGAAATGGGAAAACTGTTTCATGAAATATAACATCCTTGCTCACAAAAAATTCTCCTGTTGATGCATCCAAGACATAGTACCCATTCTGCAAGTTTGGATAGCCCATAAAGATGCATTTCCTTGCTCATGGTCCCATCTTATCTCAAGGTCCCATAGTCGTAGCATAACATAGACAGCTGAAGACTTGCAGATGATCTACTGCTGGTTTCTTCCCATAAAGTAGTTCAAAAGGTGACTTACCAGCCAACACTCGAGTGGGCATTCGGTTGATGAGATAGGCTGCAGTAAGGACACAATCTCCCCAATAGGCTGCTGGTATAGAAGCTTGAAATTTAAGGGCACGTGCAACTTCCAGCAAGTGACGATATTTACGTTCCACCACCCCATTCTGATGTGGAGTGTAGGTGCAGGAGCTCTCATATAGAATTCCATGAGTTAGGACAACACTCGTGTCACGCCCCGATTCTCGAGCACGCACACATCCTTTCACTTGGTCGATTTTAAAATGCGATATCCCAGGATTAAGTATCGCGGACCCATTCATTAATTAAGCGCATGCGGAAGTAATTATAAAATCCCTAAACAATAAAACAATGGGATAGAAAAGCAAGGCCATATTTTCAT
This sequence comes from Eucalyptus erythrocorys, assembly GCA_014182555.1. Taxonomy (NCBI): domain Eukaryota; kingdom Viridiplantae; phylum Streptophyta; class Magnoliopsida; order Myrtales; family Myrtaceae; genus Eucalyptus; species Eucalyptus erythrocorys. Next base: position 29,021,382 of record CM024604.1, read on the forward strand.
ACTGAAAACACAAAACCAAACTTTTATACATAGCACAAGCCAAGTCCTTCACAACTATTTACATTCTCCAGGTTTCACTCTATTTACATCTAGATGAGGTTGACAAAAAGGAGGGTAAACACTCAATCCTCATCGGGGTCATAGTCAGGGTCATCCCGATCTCCTTCTAGTTCTTCCTCGTCTGATTCATCCTCATCAAAATCCTCATCTACCGGCTCCTCTTCCACTGGTTCCTCCTCGACAGGCACCTCCTCAATCTCCTCCCACTCCTCATCCACTCCCCAGTCTTCATCTCCCGCTAGACCTTCTGCCTCTTGATCTGGAATTACTGGTTCTGCTCCATTATGATTGGCATCACCTCCAGAGTGCACAGAAGAGGTATACTCACCCGCTGATGCAGGATCACTCGCGTCAACCACACCACCGCCCTCGGGATCAGCAGTCCCAGCCCTAAAGGCTTCCTCAAGGACGATGAATGGTACCGCCTCTTCTGGTATGGGACCTACCTGCCTTCCATCAGGATAGTGGCGATACCAAGCTCTGTACTCATAGGGCACCAAATCATCTCTACCCTTATCAACCCAAACAGTTGTCTCGACCAACACATACTCTAGTTCCTCAGGTCAGGGTCAATCTGAAAGTGAGAGGTCTTCTCGGTGATGTGTTCTGGGATATCGGATTCTTCGGGAGGAGGGATAGGAGGAGGTCCCGGTGCTTTGCCATCTAAGGGCCCGAAATGGTTTATATCAACTATGAGACTATGTCTCGGCGAGTTCTACCCCTAAGTCTCGATTAGGGAACCAATACGCCACAAGATTGCCTAAGAGCACAACATGAGTCAAAAGGACGTACTGGGCATCGGTCCCAACCGCAACTCAAGGTTAAGCACATATACCTCATATGTTGCATCAAACAACAATCAATTCACATATATAAATCACGGTCCTTATGACATGGCGTAAAACAGTGGGAATCACAACTCCACCAAACATATCTCGACTCAATGGCTTTACGGTCCTACTCGACCACTTTCAGAGTTCAATGGCTTTATGGTCCCACTCGACCTTCTCAAATTCAATGGCTTTACGGTCCCACTCGACCACTTGCAAGATTTAATGGCTTTAAGGTCTCACTCGACCAAGGTCCCACTCGACCTATCTTAGATTCAATGGCTTTTAGGTCTCACTCGACCAAGGTCCCACTCGACCTATCTCAGATTCAATTCAGCATGAAATAAAGCTCAATTAAATAAATGGACTACACCACGACGATCAGCACGAAATTCCGATCACCGGCTATCCGGTTGAATTTCGGAAAAATAATTAATTAAATAATTAATTTCGAACATTAAATAAATAAATACAATAAATTCAATTCAGCACAATATAAAACTCAATTAAATAAACGGTCCGCGCCACCATCATCGGCATAAAATTCCGGTCTCTAGCCATCCTTATTGAAATTTCAGGAAATAATTAATTAATTAAATTAATTTCGAAAATTAATAATTAATTACTAAAAAAATTCATTTTAGGCCCGAATAATTAAATTGACACTCGATAAGGGACGGGAAAAATCCCAAGAAGCATCCAATAATTACTAGGGTATGTCTACTAATTAAATGCACGATCAATTTAATTAATAAGCACTAATAAGTCACTAATTTAATTATTATAATATAATTTAACCACCTAATTGCAATTAAATAAATCTAATCAACCCGTAGGTATAATTAGATCACTAAGAAAGCTTTAGTGAGTAAAACTCACTTGCACAGCACGACGACCGGGACACCACGACAACGACGCAACGGCGGCCGAACTTGGGCCGGGCTTGACTAAACTTGCTGCTGGACCTCACTGAATTGAGCTTCAAGAACTGAATTAACGGGCTGAACTCTTGAGTCAAAATAAACCAAATTGCTGGGCTTCAAATCTAATTAATGATGGGCTGGTTGAACTGGGCTTCTGTTGAAGTTGAGATGAGGACACGGGCCTAATTGCTAGGGCAAAATTTGCTGAAGCAGGCCACACGAAATGAAGCAGTTTTGGGGCTTCGCTGATCGAGCTGGGCCACAAGCAGGGAAAATAGAAACAGCTGGCCACGGAGCTGAGGGTTGCAGGTGGGATGATCGGAGATGCTGGGATGACGAGCTGGGGGAGATGCAGCAGTCTTCCGCTGCGTGGATTGGCCGCGTGAAGCAGCTGCAAGGAGATGAGCCCGTTCAGCTGGCGTGCGCTGAGTCTTCGGGTGAAGTGATGCTGGCCGCGAGCTGAAGGAGGCGTGAAGATTTGCTGGCGCCTTTGAGCTGGCCGAAGTCCACAAGTTGAAAACACGGAAGACGGAAGAGACGCGCATCCAAGGAGCCACGTACGTCAACAAAATGGAGAAAAATTCGTTGGACGTTTCGCCTGGGGACAGCTGCAGGTCAACGAAATGGTACCGCTTGAAGACTTTTGTGGAGGATTGACTGAGCTTGGACGCGGCAGCTTGAGGAAAAACGAAATTGGAGAAGGGGCAGCTTCGTGAGGGTCTTCAACGGCAGAAAAGTTGAAGGAATGGTTGACCAAGGTGAGCTAGAAAATTGGCAAGTGGCGTGGTTGAGTGGGGGGAAAGATTCGGTGGCCGCTTAAGTGGAGAGAAAATGAAACTTCGGTGGAGAGAGGGGCTGCTCGATGAAGGTGGATCGAAAGAAGGAGTTGGCGTGCGTGCGTTGATGCGCGAGAGAGAGAGAGAGAGAGAGAGGTTGAATGGGGTTTGCTTTCCACGGTCGAGAAATGCCGAAGCTGCAGTCCTCAATCGAACTTGCCCGAGAAGACTCCCACGTGCGGTTGAGAGGAGCCAGCTAAGAGGAGACCAAAATCAGAATTCTTAGCCAATACATTTAATGTTTTGGCCCCACAAGACCACCATTCACTCCTCCTTGTCCCCCCAATCAAATTCAAGCATATCAACCCACAAATAAACAATTTTAGACTCCCAAAATTGCAGCTCAAAAATCAACTCCGAATTTCGTTTCTTTTTCTTTGGTATCCAATTTTCCGAACAAATAAATTTTATTGGGGTCCAAAGTGAGAAAAGTTCAAACAACTTTCATTCGCCGAATCACATACCCAGGATGTCACAGCCTCTTCAAAATGGCCAACTGAGTTTCGTTCATTTTCCGAATTGTCCGACCCGGTTTTCCGTAAAAATCTCGGGGCCTCTGAAAAATCTTCTGAGACTGAGCCGATGTTCCATAAATAGCTCGTGACACCACAGAACCTTCAATTTCTAAAATCTGGCTCAAATTGGTGGTTAATTTCATTCCGGCGCGCTCTTAGCGTAACCTAGACTAGAGGGTAGTTTTCAGAACTTTTCAAGACAATTGACTCGTGGTCGATTTTCTTCGAGCCACAATGAACCCACTCGACACATTGGCGACTCCCGATTGTCGTGAAAATCTCGAGGGCTCAATTACAGACACAGGGTACCAAAACAATAGAAAAAATCAAATTAGTGTCGGTCAACGAGAATTTTCCAATTTAGTGGAGTCACCCACGATCGGCCATACATCTCAGTCGAACCAACCTATTTTTGATCTCAATTCGATTTTTAATCGTCTTTGTAATGACCTCTAAAGATAAACACGGTCGAGAAGCCGATTCTTGGTCGAATTCTCAAGTCTATTGCCTTAAAAGTCTTTAATGGCTTACCCAGCTAGTCTAGTTATATCAAAAGTGATCAGTTCTAAGAATAACCCTATAGACGTGTCAATGAAATGCCCGCTCAATTTAATAGAAAACAGCACTAGAAATTCTGGATGTCACAACTCGAGTGGGCATTCGGTTGACCTGCATTCATGATTGAAAAACTCTTTCCCATTGTCAGTTCGTATTCGCTGAATCGACTTTCCAAATTGATTTCTTGTCAGAGCAATGAATGTCTTCAAGTGAGTTGGAACTTGTGCCTTTGATTGCATCAAGAATGCCCATGTTGCTCTAGAATGATCATCAACAATCGTGAGGAAATAGCGGGAACCGTCACTTTGTGCCGTGTGATATGGACCCCAAACATCCACATGAATTAAGGATAAGACATTATTTGAACGTTTCGAATTGGAAGGGGAAGCCAAACGAGACTATTTTGCTAGGGGGCAAACTTGACATTTTCAATAAGGAAAGAAAACACTGTGTCCCATTCGTGAATGCAAGAGAAAGTCATTATCATTGGCAATAGCATTACACAATGACAATTTATTGAAGGAAATTGACTCATGTTGACTTGGAGTGCCGGCCTAGAAATATAAACCTCCAGAAATATTACCCAAGCCCATCAGTTTCCCAGTCAAAAGGGCCTGAAAAAAACATTTGTCAGCATCAAAGAGTATTTTGCAGGAATTTTCTTTGCTAACTCTGAACACAGAAATGAGGTTGAACTGGAATTGTGGGACATATAGGACGTTTTTCAAAAGAATTTCAGGGGTTAATTGAACTGTTCCTATCGATGTGACTTGAGTGATATTTCCATTTGGAAGTTCCACAGAAACAGGTGTCTCCAATTTCCTATTTCTTTTTGAGAAAAAATTCACATCACAGATGATGTGATCACTTGCCCCTGAGTCTATTATCCATGCCCTTTTTGATATGGAGTTTATTAGGCAGTGGGATATACCTGAAAAGCTTTCCCTTTTTTCTCCAATGTCTGCTTTTTGCAGTGCCTGCATCAATTGCTGGTATTCCCTGTGGGTAATTGGCCGGTCGCTGCTTGCCCCAGTTGGTCCAATCACTTGGTAAGCTGCAGAATATTTTTTTCCTTTCTCTACTGGCTTTCCATACAATTTCCAACAATTATCTATGGTATGATGCGGGCACTTGCAATGTTCACAATATAATTTACCTTTTATTTTTGAATTTTGGCTGAAATTTCTTATGGAAAAAATCTGGCCGTCGGATCCCTTGATCGAGGAATAATGTCCACCGTCCGATCCAAAGGATGGATTAGTTCTTTGTGAGCCATCAGATCTTTGGGGGAAAGCTGAGCCGTCGGATCGCCTTAACAGATCGAGGCCGTCAAATGGCCTCATCAAATCCGAGCCGTCGGATCGCCTCGGTAAATCTTGGCCGTAGAATTGATCCTTTTTAAGGCCTGGATCCCTCATTTCGTAACCTAACCCTAGTCCCTCGCCCCCAATTCTCTCTCGAGCTAGGGTTTTCGCCCCCAATTCTGTTCCGCGGCGATCTCCGCGGAGGGCGAGGGCTACGGTGTCTCCTCGTGCTTGCTCCGGAGCCGTGAGTCTCTGGCTCTCCTCTTGGAAAGCCAGCTGGAAAATCCAGCCGAAGGGTGGCACGGGATCCATCGCCAGGATCTGCGATCTAAACGTCAGGTAACTTTCGTTTAAAATCAAGAGAAATCGAGTCGATTTCTCTCTTTCCTTGATAGATATGTACTGTTGAAGTGTTTCTGGGGGTCCCTCAAGTTTTTCCTCTGTGGCCTCGAGCTCGTTCCAGAGCGATGAGAGTTTGTTGTACACGGCTATGATTGACATGTTTCCTTGCTTCAGATCTGTGAGTTCTTGTGTGAGACAAAAAATCTTCGCTCGATCTAACTTTCCGTACATTTCTTTGATGTTGTCCCACATGATTTTGGAATCTTCTGTCGGTGGGAGCCCTGCTGCGACATCTGGGGAGACGTAGTTGCCGATCCAGGTGCGGATCAGGCAATTGCACTTCCTCCAGTGCCTTGCGAGCCTCTCATCCGACGGGATCGGTATTGTATCGTCCAGGAAACCGTCCTTATCCTTGGTCGCGAGAGCCTTTCGGAAATCTTGTGACCACTTGTTGTAGTTTTTCGGCTCGGTCAGTTAGAGACTGATGAGTCGAACCTCTGGACCGTCAGCGGTGGACACATGCAAGGGGTCCCCTGGTTCGGGTCGGCCGGTGATCGCTGCAATCGGATATGGAAAGAAACCGGGTGGAAAATTTGGGTTCAGGTAGGGATTCGTCCTTGTACCCGACCCATCGAACCCGGATCTGTGCCCCGCATTAAAGGAATTCGGGTGAAGACTCGCTTCGGATCCTGTTTCTCCAAACCCACTCCTTGGTTTTGCCTTGGTGGCCGGATTTGCGCCGCTTGCGGCTGGTGGATTCCCATCAAGGTGAACACCGCTTTGGTAAGTTATTACCCCCGGCGATGATGGATTCGGATTTTGCCCGACGTACCATGAATACGGTACCCATTGGTAAGGTTGGCCCGGAAAGGGTTGCCCCATATTCGCCTGAGCCGGGAACATTTGCCATTGAATCTGTGCTTGTTGCTGTGTTATGAGATTTGCAAGATTTGTCTCGGTGTTGTGTCCCTGCATCTCTATGCTTGAGGGAATTTCTCCTGTGGATGGAATCCCGATCCCAACAGGAGGTTGGTTTTCTGGGTTCATGGCAAGTAAATTGTGCCCGCTTCTTCTCCCTTCGAACAAAAATTGATTCTTTTGTTACAACCCACAATTCTTGTCTTTGCAGGTTGAATCTGAAAGCAATCTGGTGCGGAATTTGGAAATTAGAGCCTCGGCTCTGATTCCATGTAAGAAAGTGAGACGATGGGAGAAGCAAGACGGAGTAGAGAGGAAAAATAGCTTAGAAAAATTCTTTTTCTCTCTGTATATTTTTGTATCTCATTCCTTGTACAATTATATTACAATCTGTACACTCAAAAAAAGGAATTATAAAATTACAGATCAATTTAGATCAATTTGTTTTCAATCTAATTTCTGAGATTAATGCTATGAGATTAGGATCGAATCAATTTAACCCAAATTATCTCCTGCATATCTTCTAACAATATGTTTTGCATGACGGATGTTGATTTGGAAAGCTATCAGGCCTAGTCTTGATGGATAATCAATGGATTCCAATTTTCCTATTTGACCTGTGTTTCTCTATTCTATGGGTCATGTCCCATGGCGACCAATGGCGATTATGGGCAAGAAATGGCCAGGAGGTATCTACTGGTTCTTGGTGATTGTCCGCATTCCTTCAATGCTATGCTTCTATTTTCATCACCGGTATGCTTGCTAAAACTTTGCTCATGTGTGAAATGTACTCCACGTAAGAGGATGGCGTTCTGACATTGAAGTGTTGAAGTTGTCAGTGTGTTGAATCTAGTAAGCAGAATATATTTAACAAGTAAAACTGATGTTGCTTTTTTTAGTACATTAACTACGTTTAGGGACCACATTATAAATTCCACCAAAGTTTAGCAACCATCATCAAGACTCATGTATTCTCTAATTGTTCCAAATATACTTTGTGAAATAGCTAGATCTCAATTAAAGGGATAATGAAATAAATGGTTTCTAAACTTTTAATACGTTCAATGTAGTTCATGAATTATTGTTAAATATTCAATATAATCCTTATGTTTCTTCAAACAACAAATCAAACATTATTGGATGACATAGATTATTATATATAAATGAGAGAGAAAGGGGAAAAAAGGGTATACAGAGAAAGTTGAGAGAGCCAATTGATAATTATCCATATGTTAACGCCCTAATTTTTTTCTACGTAAATGGATCAAAGGATGGACATGTTAACTTTTTTAATGATGAGTTAACATGTCCATCTTTTGATCCATTTACATAGAAAAAAATTAGGCGTTAACATATGGATAATTATCGATTGGCTCTCTCAACTTTCTTTGTATACCCTTTTTTCCCCTTTCTCTCTCGTTTATGCGAGTGAAACCCTACCTCCATGGTAGAACCCTTACATCAAACCCTCATTTACCACATCAAACGCTAATCCCTTTTCCCTTTTTTGCCCTCTTTTAAACCTGAATCCTGTTTCTCTTTCTCATCTGGAAAAAACCCAAAAATAGTTTGTTTTTTTTTCAGTCTTTCTTCTCAAAATCAATCGAACAGTAACCCTGGCCTTCATGGATTGAGTGGTTTCATCCTTTGATGTTCCGTCAAGGCGAGTAGGGCTTTTTGGAAATGGCTGCTCTCGTCATGATCTCCCTTGTGGAAGAAGAGATGCTGCTCTGATAGGCGACGCTAGTGGGATCCTCGCTTGCTACATGTAGAGTATCCTCCCTATCTCTTATTTGGGGTAGTGCTTCACGGATCTAGAATCGAGAGGAGGAGGTTAAGTGATCTGTGCGGAGGTGCTATGTAGAGTGAGACTTTCTGCAAATACATGAAAATAGTAAACAAAGTAAGTTAGGGGTATGGCTCGATCTTGATCAGTAATTGCAACAAGGAAAATGGCACTTACTTAGCCTTCAGCGCTCCCTCGGCTCAGTCTGGTCATCTGGTTAGCATAAATGGCGGAGAAGGAGGAAAATGAGATGCGGGTAGCAGCATTATGCAAAAAACTTGGCCATCTATGGTCAGAAGCAGATGTGGTAGTAGTGAGCCCAGAAATCTCGGTACAGAAGAAAGATGAATGTAGCAGAACTCTCCTAGGCAAACTCTACTCAAAGCCAAATGTAAACTACCCAGTTTTTATAACTACAATGAAAAAGGCATGGAAATCAGAGGCTGTATTATGTGCACAAAAAGAGCCAGGACTCTTTACCTTTGTCTTTTCGACTAAGGAAGACAAGGAAAGGATCTTAAAGGCTGCACCATGGTCTTACTCTAGCAACTTGTTGGTCCTACAAGAGTGTGACCCTGAAACACCAGAACACTGTTATGATTTTTCCAAAGCTTCTTTCTGGGTAAAGATAGGGGGAATACCCCCTGGATGGCGAGTCGAACCTGTTTACCAAGACCTGGGCAGTAAGATAGGAACGGTTCAAGAAATCCAGCTGGAATCTATGGGGAATGCACAGAGAAAGGAAGGTAGAGTTAGAGTGGAGCTCGATTTATCTAGTCCCTTAAAATTAGGAGTAGTATTGGATATAGGGACTAAATGGTTATGGGTCGAATTCAAGTATGAGAGGTTACCTCATTACTGCTATTCCTGCGGCAGAATTGGACACTATGCACCAGACTGTCCTGAAGTCCCCTATGTCAACTCTCCCTCGGTAGTAAACCAGATTGGGCCCTACGAACCATGGTTGAAAACAGAAGCTATTGAGCACAGCCCTTATTGGAAAGCATTTTATGGAAACATTGAAAAGGAGTTCATAGTTGAAGATACCATACTTGTGGAAAATTATACAACTCATGAGCCAGCCCCAGCAGCCAGAGGGAAGGTGCAAGACATGCAGATAGTTGCCTGTAGCAAAAAACGATCAGAAATTGAAAAGGATCTTGAGATCCAGACTGCGAATGTACCATCTCAGAAGAACTCAAAGGATTTGGGGAAGCAGATTATAAGCATTGATGACCCAATCCAAAATTCCTTGAAGATAGGAAAGAGCAGCAAGATAAGTATGAAGGTGCAGAAAGCAAAAAAGCAGAAATGCATACTTGATCCCACTCCTCTCCTCATTGATGACTCGGATCTGATGGACACCCCTGTCAAGCTGCTCCAAGAAGGTGCTGAATGGGCTTTGGTGGCTAGCCCTAATAAGCCACCCCAGACGAAACAAGATTAATAAGTTGGAATTGTCAGGGGTTGGGCAATCCCTTGACAATTCAGGAGCTTAAAGCTCTAATTGCTTGTGAAAAGCCTAGTCTAGTTTTCTTAATGGAAACAAAAAATAAAGCAACGATGGTGGAGAGTATTTGCAAAAAATTAAAGTTCCAAAACCTTTTCCTCGAAAATCCTTCAGGCTTAGCAGGAGGTCTGGCTTTGATGTGGAATGACCCTGCAACAGTACAGGTGAAAGGAAGCTCAAGTCAGCATATCAATGTGGAATGTACTGAAGAAGGCACAAATAGGCTGATGCAGATTACCTTTGTTCATGCTTCCACGAATTTCAGCGAGAGGCAACAACTTTGGCAGCATTTAAAGGTACTCAAACCTCAGATCTCAACTCCATGGATCTGCATGGGAGACTTCAATGAGATTTTATATGTATGGGAAAAGGTAGGGAAACGAGAAGTAGACAATACCCAAATAGTAGCTTTTCGCAACATGCTGAATGCAACATCCTTGATGGATATGGACAGCCAGGGATGTGCGGACACATGGGCAAACAAAAGGGAAGGGGAGGAGTTAGTTAAAAAGAGGCTCGACAGGATGCTTTGTACGGTGGAATGGCAAACAACTTATCCTGAAGCTGAGATCCATGCACTACCTGCAATAGGGTCAGATCACAGTCCTCTTGTCCTCCGCTTATATCAGGAACCTAGAAAACGAAAGAGGGAGTTTAAAATGGAGGCCTATTGGATAGAAAGTGAGGAATATCACGAACTAATATCCCACATATGGAATCAGCCCTCCCTCACTGCAAACACTTTCTTGGAGAAGCTCAGGGAGACAGCTGTCGAATTGCATAGATGGAGTAAGGAGAAGTATGGCCACGCACCCAGGCAGATTCAAGATCTATCTCAGACACTTACTAAACTCACAAATGAATCAGCTCAGCACAATACTCAGAAGCAAATCAAAAGCATTATCCACCAGATTGATAATCTGAGGAAGCAAGAAGAACAATACTGGGGTCTGAGATCTCGTGTGAAATGGCTACAATGGGGAGATAAGAATACCCGCTTCTTTCATGTGACAATAGTTCAGAGGAGGCGTAGAAATAACATAACGATGCTGCAACTGGAAGATAACAGATGGTGCCGAGATACTGAAGTAATTAAAGCTCACATATAGGCGTACTACAGTAATCTTTATAAAACCGAGGGGCACAGGTATTACCAGCCAGTACTAAATCAATGCCACTCACTTGTAGACGACAGAATTAATGTAGAATTGGAGGCAAAACCCACCATGGAGGAGGTGAAAGCAGTAGTGTGTTAGTTGGGTGCCTTGAAAGCCCCAGGCCCAGACGGGTTCAATGGTCAATTTTATCAGCACTCATGGGAAGTTTTAAAAGTTGACCTGTTTCAAATGGTGCAGAATTTCTTTACCTCAGGGGTTATGGACTCGCAGCTCAATCGAACTCATATAGTGCTGATACCTAAAGTCAAAAACCCAGAATCCATTAGTCAGTTCAGACCAATCAGCCTCTGCAACTTCAGCTATAAAATTGTCTCTAAAATATTAGCCAACAGATTAAAGACATGGCTGCCAGAGATCATAGAACCAGAGCAAAGTGCATTTGTACAGGGGAGACAAATTCAAGACAATATTTTGATTGTGCAAGAGGTTCTACATCAAATGCGCATTACCAAGCGAAGGAGAAAACATCAAGCAGTCTTAAAGTTAGAAATGTAGAAGGCATATGACAGAGTGGAATGGGATTTTGTTAGAGATTGTATGCTTAAAATGGGATTCTCTAGAAAATGGGTTGTGCTCATCATGCAATGCATCACAACAGTAACATTCAGTATCAAGTTTAATGGCGCCCCAACCCCTTTTTTCACCCCCTCCAGAGGCTTGAGACAAGGCGATCCTTTGTCACCCTACCTATTTATACTAATTTCTAACGTGCTTTCATGGATGATGCAACAAGCAGTAGCAGATGGTAATATTTAAGGAATACAGTTGACTACATCTTGCCTTAGACTTTCTCACCTGTTATTTGCAGATGATGCAATCTTCTTTCTAGAAGGGACCCTAATAGAGTACCATAATTTAAAGCTTACTCTGAACCAATATTGTCATGCAACAGGGCAAGCTATAAACTTAAATAAATCAGGGGTATCATTCAGTAAGTTTTGTCCAGCAACCCTGAAGAGAAACTTGGCCCAAGAACTTCGTGTACCTGTGATTGAAAAGACAGGCAAATATTTAGGGTTACCTACAGATTGGGGGCAATCAAAAAAGGACATATGTGCATGGATACATGTAAATTCAAAACTGGAGGGGTGGAAGGAAACCCTACTCACCAAGGCTGGGAAGGAAGTGCTGATCAAGAGTGTAATACAGGCCATTCCATCCTATGCTATGGCCATTTTTAAGCTCCCAATGTCCATCTGCAGAGCAATTGAAAGTAAAATCGCGTCATTCTGGTGGCAGAAAGGAGATAGTAAACCGGGGGTGCACTGGAAAAATTGGAATGCCTTAAAAAATAGGAAGGATTCAGGAGGGCTGGGTTTCAAAGACTTACCCACTTACAACGATGCGATGCTTGGACGACAGGTGTGGCGCCTACATCATTCTCCCCAAGCTCTGTGGCCCAAAGTACTCAAGAGCATCTACTTTCCCTCTAGCAATGTCTGGACTGCCAGGCAGGGACAGAGAGCGTCTTGGGGATGGCGAAGTATCCTAAAAGGCCGAGACACCATCAAAGATGACATTAGATGGGAAGTAGGAGATGGGAAATCCATCAATATCTGGCAAGATAAATGGTTATAGGGGCTAATAGACGACCAACCAGTACAACGGGAACCACTTCTGGTAGTCGACTTAATTGACGAAACTCACAGAGTATGGAACCAGCCTTTGATAGAACAGATATTCGAAGAAAATATTGCCAACGAGATTTTAGCCATACCTCTGAGCACGAACCGTAAACCGGACAACTTACTGTGGATTGGAAACAGAGAAGGCTCATTCTCGGTGAAAAGCGGCTACAATAGGGCCCTTTCTCATGCACACAGTATGCAGCAACATCAGCCCTCGTGTTTGTATACGCTTCCTCACACCCTATGGACGTAGATCTGGAGCCTCCCAGTCTAGCCGAAGGTCAGAATCTTCCTTTGGAGCATCTGTCAAAACGCGCTCTCAACAAGGGAGAATCTTTACAAACGGACAATCACCATGAACCCCCTCTGCCAGTTCTGCCATAAACAAGTTGAAACCATAGAACATATGCTGTTCCTGTGCAGATGGACGAAACGGGTTTGGCAAGATCAGAGATTGAACGGCCTTAATCCCCAGGAAAACATACAGCGTATTGACAAATGGTTGCTGGGAATATTTCAGGACAAATAGGAGGTACCTGAGCAGGTGTTCATCGTGCATATCTTGTGGCAGATCTGGAAAGCCAGGAACTCCTGGATCTTCAGGGGAAAAATCCCTCAGCCTCAAGCTATCATCGACCTTGCACAAGAACAGAGCACCACTTTGATGAGAGGGCTGAAACCGGAACAAAAGAAATGCAAGGATCGGACCTCACCTCAGATCTGGATCCCACCGAAGCGTCACGAACTAAAGCTGAACGTGGATGTGTCGTGGAAACCAGGAGAGTTTCTTGGATCAGTTGCAGGGATTGTTTGAGATGAAGCTGGAACAGCAGTTGAAGGGTTTGCGGCTGAGGTTAGGGTTTCATCTGCACACCAAGCGGAAGCCGAAGCGCTGCTCATGGGTCTTCGCTTTCTCAAGGAACTCAGTTTGAAGAGAGAGAAGGAAGTGAAAAGTCAGAGGGTTCGAGGGATCTGCGAAAGTGATAGCACTTCGATAGTCGATTGCGTGCTGGGCCGGGCCGTGTCACCTTGGAACCTCCGAGAAATCATAAAAGCCTGTCAACACGAATTACTCCAATGCAATTTCCTAGCGTCCGATCCTGTCCTAGAGATGCGAACCGTGTGGCTGATTGGTTGGCCCACCACCTTCGCGAGAAACAGCTGGCCGGGAATTGGTTGCATTATTTTCCTTTATCTTTTATCGATATTCTAGCTATGGATTGTACACCGTCGTTGTGTTCAAAGACTCAGTAAATTAATACATATTACTGCTTTCGATAAAAAAAAAACATATGGATAATTATCATAATTTGAGACAAATATCTTGATCGGATAATCTATATGTAATTTATTTATTTATTTATTATCCATCATTCATACTTAAAAAACTAAAAGTCACGTTAGCAAATTCCATTAATTTGAATTAATGAAAAGACAAAATTGAATAATTTCATGTAGTTAAGGAATTAGATTGAATATTACTAATACTTTAGGAATCACATTGAACAAATTAAAAATTTAAGGATGATATTACAAACTGGACCAAGTTCAAAGATAATTTGTGTCATTTCCCCTCAGTTAAAAGACTAAATATAGGATAGAAATGGTATACCTTGAGCAAGCTCCTTGAAACTTGAATCTTATTTACAAAAATACCTTCTTCACTTTTCTGAGCCATTTGCACATTAGATCAAGTCTTTAACCTAAAATCATTTCCCTATCGATTTTCATACTTTTTTCCCCATTTTCATACACTACTGCAAGCATTAGATTCTCTTGGTTTTTCTTTTTTCCCACAATCTATTATAGTGTTCTTGATGGATTAATCACCGTAGACTCTGGTTTTGCAACTTCTTTTTTAGTACCGTCCATTTGAACTTACCTTAATAAAAAATAAATGTTGTATTTCGCACATAAGAATTGATAAAATATATAGATTGATTGGGATAGGATTTGGCCGGGCCTTTATGCCGGCTTCGGAAGGTGACCTAGGTTTGGGACCTCAGTATTGTTGAGATTCTCGCACAATTTTGGGTAGGGTTTGGGACGTACACAGCGCTTGCCGAACCCAAATCTTGCTTCCACCCTAAGTTTCGCATTTGGACTGGACTTCTCAAACTCACTTGGCAAAGATAATGATATGCCATTTTTACCAAAAAAAAGAAAAAAAGAAAAAGAAAAAGAAATAGAAAGAAAGATAAAAAAGGTTAAAAAAGAAAGAAAATGTTTGAGGTCCGTTAAGACCTTTATTTTATTTACTTTGCAGATTACATAATTACTCTTTTTATTTATTTCATAGACTTTTTGTAAGTTATGGTTATTGAAATTTTAAATTACATAAGAATTAAATTCTTCATAGTTCACATTGTATAGATCGTGAATTTGACTTTTCGACTCTTATTCGTAACCATAGGAATAGATACCTTTTGGAAATTAATTATGTGATTACTATACTTTCATTTCTTATTGATGTGCTCATAGTATCGAATCTTAAAATTTGCGATATGCACATTGTTTAAGTATAGCTTTCCTAGCATATGAATTAATTATATCTTCAAAGATTATGCTGTACGCAATATTTGTATTTCATTTATTAATTATTTAGTGATTTACTGAAGAATTTTAATTATGTAAACTTTTTATCTTTTTCCAAAATATTGAAAGCATTGGAAATTTTTATTCAAGTTAATACGAAAATTGATGGATTACCAACCAAAAGGACATCATGATCTCTTGCCTATGCGAGTTCCTCTCTATCTCCTTGGTAGCACTCCTCTTTACAAACCCTAGATCCCCTCTGCTCTTCTGCAACCCTATTTCCTTTCTCTTTGGTTTTACACAATGAAACCAAAGATAGAAAAACCCAAAAAAAGTTTTCTCCAATTTTGGTTATACAGAGCTTTGCGTTGTCTGTTCGCCAAATAGAACAGTAGCTCCCCTGGTGAGCTACGGCTGCTTCAGCACTGGAGATCTTGCAAATGACGCCATATAAAGGTCAGATTTCGACTTCATTTTCCTGAATGCTTGCCTGGACTCATGGATGTTAGCAGATTTGAGTGGAATCTACACTGTCTCGGCGTTGTCTCGTTTTGGCTTTGCCTCTGGGTTTCTGGATTTGATGTCGCTGTGGATCGCGACTTTCGTTTCTGGATCTGATCATACTTTTTGCTGCGTCTACCTATTCTTCCAAAGGGTCTCATGGTCGTCTCATTTGCTGTGGAAATCTGATGTTATTAGAAATGGGTACTAACATCTATTAGTTTTTCTTGGAAGTATTTGTCCAAGCAGGAGCAGAAAGAATCGAACCACTAATATGTGTCTTGCATTTTCTGTACACCTTACCTTTCCTTCTTTGAATTAGTTCACTGATATCTTATATCGAGCTCCCTTCAAGCCCTCCCTCATCTTAGGCCCGCATCTTTGAATATCATTTTCGAAAACCTCCATCCCTATAGCAAGAGTGCATGGACAGTCCGGAAGAAAATGAGCTGCGAGTGGCAGCATTATGTAAAAGTCTCGGACATCTATGGTCTAAGGACGATGTGGTTGAAGTATGTTTTGAGGTACCTCCACAAAAAAGGGATGAATGCAAACGTTCTAGTCTGGGTAAACTATACTCTAAGCCCAATGTGAATTATCCAGCATTTCTTTCTACAATGAAGAAAGCATGGATAACTGAAGTTGTAACGTGCGTACAAAAAGAACCAGGTCTCTTTACCTTGGTCTTTCAATCGGAGGAGGAAAAAGAGAGAGTTATGAAGACTGCAGCTTGGTCTTATGCTAGCAATTTGCTGGTCCTTAAACAGTGCGAGCCTGAAATCCCATAACATTGTTATGATTTTTCCAGATCAGCATTTTGGGTGCGTATTGGAGGTATTCCCTTTGGCTGGAGGGTAGAAATAGTGTTCCATGATCTGGGAAGAAAGCTGGGTCAGGTCTTGGAAATCCAACTAGATTCAACAAGGAATTTTCAGCAAAAATGAGGAAGAGTAAGAGTGGAAATTGACTTGACTAATCCACTGAAATCAATGGCTATCTTGGATATCGGTAATAAATGGCTGTGGGTGGAATTTAAATACGAGCGCTTACCTCACTATTGCTACTCTTGTGGAAGAATTGGCCACTGTGCCATAGATTGCGCAGAAATTCCTTATGTGCAATCACCATGGGCAGTCAACAAAATAAGACCATATGGACCTTGGTTGAAAGCAGAAGCATGCGATCACAGCCCTTATTGGGAAGCTTTTTATGGTAAAATAGAAGAACTTATAGTGGAAGAGACTATACCTGTATCACCTTCCCCAACTAGTGGAAAGGAAATCACAGTTAGAGAGAGCCCCTGACATGCGAATTGTAGTCTGCAGCAAAAAGAGAGCAGAAAGTTCTAATGAACAGGAGGCAATGGAAGAAATTGTAGCAAGTAAGAAGAAAACCAAAGATTATGGCAAACAGATAATATGCCCTGAATCTCCCAAACAGACTTCATTGGAAGTAGGAAAAAGCAGTAAAAAGAATATGAAGGTGTAGAAAGCAAAGAGGCAGAAGTGTGTACCTGAGCCAACTCCTCTTCTCATAGATGATACGAACCTTCTAGAGACTCCTGTTAAGTTCATCAAAGATGGAACAGAGTGGGCTTTGGTGGCTAGCCCTAATAAGCCACCAACAATGACATGAAAATCATTAGCTGGAATTGTCAGGGGCTGGGCAACCCCCTGACAATCTAGGAACTAAGAGCTTTAATTGCTCTTGAAAGGCCCAGTTTAGTTTTTCTTATGGAAACAAAAAACAAAGCAACGATAGTGGAAAGTGTACGCAAAAAACTATAATTCCAGCATTTATTCCTAGAGAATCCGACAGGCATAGCAGGGGGATTAGCTTTAATGTTGAATGAGGAAGTGACATTGAAGGTGCAAGACAGTTCAAAGCAGTTTATCGATGTGAAATGCACTGATCCAGATAGCAAACATGTCATGCAGATAACATTTGTTCATAATTTTGGAGAGAGGCTGACATTATGGCAAAAATTGACGACCCTCAAACCTCATAATTCTGTTCCGTGGATATGCATGGGAGATTTTAATGAGATATTATATGTATGGGAGAAGGTGGGGAAAAGAGAAGCTGATAATAATAGAATTGCAGCCTTCAGAGATATGCTTAATGAGTCATCTTTAATGGATATTGATAGTCATGGGTGTGCTTACACATGGGCAAATAACGGGGAAGGGGAGGATCTTGTTAAAAAATGACTAGACCGGGTGTTATGTTCTTTGGAATGGCGAATTACCTTTCATGAAGCAGAAATCCAAGCTCTTCCAGTCATCGGCTCGGATCACAGCCCTCTTGTCCTTCGGCTATACCCTGGAAAAAAGAAAAAGAAAAGAGATTTCAAGATGGAGGCTTTCTGGATGGAACACGAAGAGTATCATGAATTTATCCATCAAACCTGGAACCAAACAGCTTCTCAACAAGCCAATTTCTCAGAGAAACTAAAGGAGACTTCAAAAGGATTGACAAAATGGAGTACAGAGAAGTTTGCCAATGCACCTAGGAGGATAAAAGAGCTCACTCAAACTTTAACAGAGATAACCAATCAACCAGACCAGTATACAGGCAGGAAGGAGGTTCAAAGTATCATACAATAGATAGACACACTGAGAAAATAGGAAGAACAATTTTGGGGTTTGAGGTTACGTATAAAATGGCTGCAATGGGGTGATAAAAATACCCGATTCTTTCATGCAACAACTGTACAGAGGAGGTAGAGAAATAACATTACAATGCTGCAAATGGAAGACAACAGTTGGTGTCATGATCCTGTAGTGCTTAGAAATCATATTCAATTTTTTTACAGAAATTTATATAAAACAAAAGGGCCGAGAAACTACCAGCCTGTCCTTAACCAAGGCCTTTCTCCTGTCGATGAGAACATCAATGAAGATCTGGTGGCTAATCCCACGATGGAGGAAGTTCATGCAGTAGTTTTTCAATTAGGAGCTTTAAAAGCCCCCGTCCCTGATGGTTTCAACGGGCTTTTCTATCAAAAATCATGGGAAATTCTAAAGCCTGACCTTTTCCAGTTAGTGCAGAACTTTTTCAACATAGGTACTCTGGATCCTCTCCTTAATCAAACACATATTTCCTTGATTCCCAAAGTAAAAAATCTTGAGACAATTGGCCAATTCAGACCCATCAATTTATGCAATTTCAGTTATAAAATTATCTCAAAAATATTAGCAAACAGATTAAAGAAGTGGCTGCTAGATATTATAGAACCAGAGCAAAGCGCCTTTGTTCAAGGCAGACAGATACAGGACAACATCTTAATAGTGCAGGAAGTGTTGCATTAGCTGCGCATCACAAAGAGAAAGAAAAAAATATCAGGCAGTATTAAAACTCGATATGTAGAAAACATATGACAGAATTGAATGGGATTTTGTACGGGATTGTATGCTGAAAATGGGTTTCTGTGCAAAGTGGGTGTCCTTTATCATGCAATGCATATCAATGGTGACATTCAGTGTGAAGATTAATGGAGAACCCACCCCTTTTTTCAACCCCTTGGGAGGTCTCAGACAAGGCGACCCCCTTTCACCATATTTATTCATCTTAATTTCAAATGTATTAACATGGTTGATGAAAAAAGCAATTGCAGAAGGTAGCATCAAAGGCATACAGCTGAACAGGTTTTGTCCTAAGCTATCTCACTTACTTTTTGCCGACGATGTTATCTTTTTTTCTGGATGGTACCTTAGTGGAATGTCAAAATTTGACACTTACACTTAATCAGTATTGCTATGCATCGGGGCAAGCTGTCAATTAAACAAGTCAGGGGTATATTTTAGCAACAATAGTCCCTTACCGCTAAGAAGAAACATGGCCCAAGAACTGAGAGTTCCTATTTTTGAAAAGACATGCAAATATTTGGGTATTCCTATGGAATGGGGACAATCAAAGAAATAATTTTTCGCATGGATATTAGCTAGGGTAAATTCAAAGTTGGAGGGCTGGAAAGAAAAACTACTTACCAAAGCAGGGAAGGAGGTTTTGATTAAAAGTGTGGTGCAGGCCATACCAACTTATGCAATGTCCATCTTCAAGTTGCCAGTGTCCATCTGTCGTGCAATAGAAAGATGAATAGCATCATTTTGGTGGCAGAAAGGAGATGCTCAGCGAGGGATGCATTAGAAAAACTGGGAAGTTTTGAAAACTTGAAAGGATGAAGGAGGGTTGGGGTTTAAAGATCTGCTTACCTTCAATCGTGCAATGCTTGGTAAACAAGCCTGGAGATTATCCAATTCTCCAACTGCCCTGTGGAGCAAAGTACTGAAAGGAGTCTATTTCCCACATGGCGACCTCTGGACAGCTCGTAAGGGCCAACGATCATCATGGGGCTGGCAGAGCTTGATGCTTGGACGAGACACATTAGAAGCAAATATAAAATGGTCAGTGGGGGATGGAAAATCTATTAAAATTAGGGAAGACAAATGGTTAGCACAGGGAGTTATCGGGGGACAAGCAAATCACCAAGAACCTACTATGGTCTTAGGTCTGATCAAAGCAAACTCTCGAGCTTGGAATCAGCAAAAAATTCAATAGTTTTTTGATGCAAACATAGCTAATGAGATCTTAGCGATCCCCTTGAGTCAAAACCCTAAACCAGACACTTTAGTTTGGACAGGAAACAGTGCAGGGAAGTATTCTATAAAGAGTGGATACAATAGAGCTTACCCATCAACTATGAGCACTAACCAAAACAGGGCATCCTGTTCATTCAAGCCCCCATGAACCTTATGGACTTAGATCTGGAGCCTCTCAGCACCCCCGAAAATTAGAACCTTCCTCTGGAGCCTCTGTCAGAATGCCATTCCCACGAGAGAAAATCTCTACAAAAGAAAAATTACAACCAACCCGTTATGCCTGTTGTGTTACTCGAGAATCGAAACCATAGAACATCTTTTTCTATTATGCAAATGGACTAAACAGATCTGGGAGGACAGGGCGCAAACATCACAAGACACATAAAGCGCTTTGATCAGTGGCTGATGGAGGTATTCGACCCATGAAGGGACTTACCTACACGGGAGTTCATCGGCTTGGTTCTCTGGCAGATCTGGAAGGCTCGAAACAATTGGATCTTCAGAGCAAAGCGCCCAAAACCAGCGGATCTACTGGATCTAGCACAAAACCAAAACATCACTTTCAGCAGATGGAAGACGAAAACCGAAAGTAGAAACCCTAAATCGCTACATATCGGTTCGCTGGAATCCACCGAACAGAAGGGAGATGAAGATGAATGTTGATGCGTCATGGGTTCCAGGTGAGTTTACTTGCTCTGTCGCCGGAATCATACGCAATGCAGCTGGGCAAGTCGTTGAGGGCTTTGCCGCCAAATCTAGGGTTTCTTTGGCACCACAAGTGGAGGCTGAGTCTATCTTGCATGGGATTTTCTACTTAAAAGAGATGTAGATGCGGCACGTGAAGGGATCCGAAAGTCATGTAGTTCACTGGAAGTGTGAAAGTGACTGTTCCTTGGTCGTGGACTTCGTGATGGGCCAGGCCGAGCCCCCGTGGAACTTAAGTGAAATCGTTCAATGTTGCTGAGAAAAATTATCTATTTGCAAAAACACTACGGTGGTATACTATCCTCATGAAGCAAATAGAGCAGCGGATTGGTTGGCACGGACTCATAGAGCCAAGAAGCTTCCTCTAAATTGGTTGAAAACCCCCCTTTACCTCTCTGGGAAATTTTATGTTCGGAATTTTACCCATTGTTATCTTGTAAGACTCCTTAATCGAATGCATATTCTATTTTCGACAAAAAAAAAAAAAAAAAAAAAAAACGAAAATTGATGGTAAAATTTTAATTTGGGTACCTGAATTTGTGGATTTTTTTTTTTCTTTTACAATGAAGTACTTAGACTTTTATTTCACCCAATCAAGTCTTCGGACTTGCATAACTTGTCAAATCAAATCCCTTTGGCTCACAAATTTGGTCAATTGGAGATTACGTCTCATTGGAGCTAACGAGACTTTCTAATGTGGAAATATTGAATGCAACATCAATCTCGTCAAATCTCATTGCTCATGATTAAGTTTCGGCTTGATCTTTGAGATTTCTAGTCCTACATATCACTTTAGTAAAAAGTTTTCTACGATAGTAAAAAACTTTTCCATGTCAATCACTTGCTAACTCCATCGGACACGTCGGCTCCAATTAGTTATATGTGAAACTAGACAGACTTGAGTAGCAAAATTATGCAATTTTGAGACTTGATTAGACAAATTTATAATTCCAACATTTGATTAAAAAGGTGTAAATTAAGGATTAAAGATATAATTTTATCAAATTAGTTACGTCCTTCATTTTATTCGTATAATGATCCACTTTATTTATTAGGTATAAGTATACGATAATTCTAAAGTTGTAGCGAAAATGTAGTTGATTCTATAATTTAAAATAACGCAATTAAGTCCTCAAAATTTGTTAAAAAAGTTGAACTAACCTTTTTTTTGCCAGCTTCGTCCATTCTAAGTTTTGCAAAACTCCAATGTGACTTTATTCCGTGTCTTTGAGGACACTTAGCACTGATATGATGCCTAAGAGGTGTTACGTCGACGAGGCTTATTGGTCGCCCTTACAAAGACCATGGAGAGGGTCGTGGACCGTTGTCGCCGAAGGAGGGCTAGTGGCACCTCACTCTCCCTTCTCTCTCTGGTTTATATAGCTTTTACTATATATGTTGGTGAGAAACCCATTTGAGAATATTTTATCACCATATGTCCTTGAAAGCATTTCAAAGAGTCGCATTAGATTTTTTAATTATTACAACGACAAAAAATGACTTGATTACACTTTTTTTTTTTGACAAATTTAGAATTTGAATTTTCACTTTTTAAAGTTTCATAATGTAACTGCATTTTAACTGATTCTACTGCACTTATCCCTTATTATTATTTTTTTTTTTTACCAAAATGGGCATGTTTTGTTTTACGGTAACAATTTTGGACACGTCCTGACCTAATTTGCCGCCCAAATGCACTGCCCAAAATGAAAAATGAAATTCGACACGATGATATGTTTTATCCGTAGATCAACATCAAATTATGCTTAAAAAGTAAATTACTCATTAAATGTTTCTCGTCTGAAAATTATCGTTGACTTGATTGAAAGTTAGAAGACAAGCCAGCAGAGAACTACAAGATGAAAGCTTTTCATTCATAAAAGAAAAAGCTCTTTCGGAGGAAAATTGCACCTAATCCAGTGCGTACTCTCCGCAATCTGCACCCAGAGACGATCGAGCACGTTCTTTTGCTTTGCCCGTGGACGTCGAAGTTATGGTCTCGCCCGGTCCTAAATATCAACATATCACATCCGGGTTTGTCTAGAATTGAGGAATGGCTTATTAACTTTCAAAGAAACCTTGGTGTCTTCCGAATTTCTCTATGTTGTGTTTTGGTTAATTTGGAAGGAAAGGAACAATTTTATGTTTCGAGCACAAGTCCGAGACCTTGGGAAGCTACCGGAAGCTGCTCCGACCTTGTATGATAGTGTTGCTCGCTGGATATAAGAAAAGAACTAGGCTCAAACAAGCTTTTGAATTGAGTTTGGAATCCACAGAAACGGAGCGCGTTGAAATTAAGCATCGATGGAGCTTACATGGAAAGAAGTAATGAAGGAGTCATAGCAAGTATGGGTTGCGATAACTCTGGTCTTCTCATGGATGGCTTTCCGCAAACCGTCATGACATCATTTGCACTCAAACTGAGGCCCTAACACAGTTGGAAAATGTTTCAGATCACGCTCAAGTACTTCTTGCGAACTCAACTCAGAAATGATAAATTGCTTACCAGAGAAGAAGTTTCTTGAGAGCCCATGCCTAACATAGCTTTTATTTAGATTTTAAAACAGCTGATTACAACCAAAAAGCAACTAAGATGGCGGACTGGATCGTCAAAATCTAATGTAAGAAAACCTTCTTGCTAACTGAACCTTATATTATCCGCAAACACTCTGTACCCTAATTCGTTCTGCATCTACATTTGCTTATGCTCGTCCTTTATCTTAATAAATGAGAAACATATTTTAGGAAAAAAACGGCAAACTTAGTGGAAGATTATTTTAAAGAATATATATACATTATCTTTTCACTGGGATACCATGGGCGCTTACTCCGTACTAGATACCTCAGATTTGCAACATCAAAAGTGAGCACTTCGATTCTCTATCCATTTATAAAAGAATATAACACCCACAGTTTTTGTTATTGACTGAATCTTTAAGTTGGATAGTGGTTGCCTTTGTCTGGCAGGAAAAAGGTGATGTATGACGACTTGACTTAGTGGATATCAGTTTGGATTTATGTTTTCTGATTCTCATGCACTTAGACAATGTTTGGGCACCATAGCCTTTTGCTTATGTGATTTGAGGGTGTGAAATAAATGTTTGCTGGCACATATTGAAGGGACATCACATGTATTCAGACTTATTCACATAACCAACTCTTCCAAATGTCAATCTCAATAATAATGATTTTATAAAATATTTCGGACCGAATGAAAATCAGCATCGAGACATGCTCTACCGTTGTTTAGATACAAGGACCATTGCAATGCCAATATCATGCTATAATCGGGTGAGGTTTTTCAATTCATTAAATGATGATGCTTCCCTCTAACCCGGAGTGGAGGCAACTTCTGCCGACCAATCTTTCAATTGGTTAGTTACAAAGGTGGACCTCGATCACATTCACACATTGTTAAATTCGCATATAAGTGATGTCTATAATTTGTGATCCTCCAATTCAGGATGGAGGAAAATATAAGCCCCTTAAAAAGACCACGCTCCAAAGAATATATTTGCAAAACGAGTCAAATGTGTCATCACTAAGCATAGTACGACCGACCACCGAAAGGCAAATACAAGTGTGATCTCTCGTATCTAGTATTTAAATAAAACTGGTACGAAACTTTAAAAAAAGAATGTAATATTGATTTGAGTGCTCTCTTTTGCTGTTGAAGAATCCCGCTTATAAAAGGGACCACGCAAAGGCACTTTTGCAACTCGTGCTAAAACAACAATGAAGAGCTCGACAAGCATATTGGCATTCTTCTTGTGTTCACTGATGATACTCCCTTCTGATCATGCCATCGAATCGCCTCAATACGTAGTGGCGTTGTTGGCCACTGATTTCGAAATCAGGGTCTACAAAAATTCCTCCTGGATGTCTGCTCCTGTCCGAGGAACCTCCTTCGAGAAGTCCACAAAAGAAGGATTTCACAGGTTTTTGTAGTTCGATTCTTTCTTTGATCATGTAGGATGAAAGGTTTGCTCAATGATCATGCATTTATTGAATCAGGTTGTACCAATTCATTCACGGCGCAAACCTTGACTCCTCCAAAATCGATATGACCTCTCCCATCATGACGAGCATCACACAATCTTCTCAAGGGTCCTTCAGATCATACCGTGTCGGCTTCTATTTGCCAGCCAAGTTCCAAGGAGTCCCTCCACAGCCTAATCCCGAGCTGAACTTGAAACTCGATGAGCAGAGAGCAGAGTGCGTGGCCGTGAGGAAGTTCTCCGGGTTCGCTAGGGATGATAACATCGACCAAGAAATTGAGGCTCTTGTGGCAAGCTTGGACAATTACAGCAGGATTATTAAGAACGACAAGAACACGTTTGCAGTCGCGCAATATAACGCTTCTTATCATCTCTCAAGACGCCTAAATGAAGTTTGGCTTAAGGTTGGCTTCCCTGGTTGCAGATAAATGTCAACTTTAAGCAGGGCCGCGGATAAATGTCACCCTTAAGCATGTTTGTATGGGTTATATGAATAAATGTATGTGACGAATGCCTCTGTGCATTGTGAATGCTTGTTTGGTGATTGCAAATGATGGAATCTCATAGTAACTTATTTGATGCAGTCGATATGTGATATCTCTTGTTAAACTGTTTTAGAATGCAAAATTCAAAACATCATGTGAACGATAATTAGGCATTCACAAATCATTTTTACCGCATCCTCATGTGACGAAGTGGACACAGACTAACTATCGACGTTATCACATTCAATTTCCATAAAAAAGGGGTCACTTGCGCCAGCGTTCGAGGGGATGGAGAATACATTCTTCTTTGGATACTATGATCATATTTGAGCTCTTCATCCCCTGGATCGACATATACACTATAGGAAATCATGCGATGAATGACACTTAGCAAAGATAATTATATTCCCTTTTTTTTTTTTTTTTTTTTGGAGGGGGGTTGTGGGGTGGTTGAGAGAGAGAGAGAGAGAAGAAAAGGAGGAAAGAAAATGTTTGAGGTTTTTTTTGGAACTTCAGTTGGCCCACCCATCAAAATGGGCTAACTCAATTTGTTGCCTTACATTTGATCGTGTTGGGTTTCTCCAGGGTTTGGAAACAATTTTTATAAATTCAACCTCAATATTTTCAAACTTATAAGTCATGTTTACCATTTAATTCCGAAGATCACACATATTTATATTTCTTTTACTTTGCAGATTACATAATTACTCTTTTTTATTTATCTTATAAACTTTTTATAAGTTATGGTGGCGGAAATTTTAAGTTCCTTAAGAATTAAATTTGACTTTTCAACTTTTATTTGTAACCATAAGAGTTGATACCTTTTGGAAGCAATTACTATGTTTTGATTTTTAATTGTTGTGCTCATAGTATCGTATCTTAAATTCTGCGAAATCCACATTGATTAGACATAGCTTTCTTAGCTTTTGAAATGAGTATTTATTAATAGATCTGTTTGTGCCTATTATTTGTTAGTACTGTACGCAATATCTGTATAATTTTTTAGTCATTTGCAGAAGAATTTGAACTATGTAAACTTTTGAGCTTTCGCTATAGTATCGTGACATTGGAGATTTCTATGGGAGGGCCACACACATCCCTCATAACAAAAGCAGCTCATATCGAGTTAATAAGAAGATTGATGGTAAAATTTCACTTTGAGTCTCTGAATTTGTGGATTTTTTTTTCCATGAAGTCCTTAGATTTTTTGTTTACCTAATCAAGTTGTTGGACTTGCATAATCTGTCAAATCAAATTTCTTTGGCTTAGAAATCTAGTTATTTGGATACTACAACATCAATTTGACGTGGAAATCTTGATGAAAACATCAATTTCAAGAAATTTCATTGCTCTTGGTTAAGTTACGAGGTAATCTTCGAGATTTTATTATCTGTTAATTTATGATAATAAAAGGTTTTTTTCGTGCTAACGTCTTGCTAACTCTAACTGACACATCAGCTGAATTAATTGGGCATGGAATGGATAACTTGAATGGCAAAATTATGCAGTTTCTAGACTTGATGAGGCAAATTTAAGGTTCCAAGATTTGATTAAAGAAGGTTAACTTAAGGATTAAAAATAGATTTTTACTAAATTAGTTACTTTCTTCACTTTATTTATTTGTATAATTCTCCACTTTACCAATTAGGTATAAGTGTTCGACCAAAAAAAAAAAAAAAAAGGTATAAGTACATAATAGTTCTAAACTTGTAGAAAAAATTAAAGTGAACTCTAAAAATCTAAAATAACGCAATGAAGTAACCAAAATTTGTACAAAATGATTGAATTAATTTTTTTTTGCCACCCTTGTCTATTCTAAGTGGCGCAAGACTCCAATGAGACTTCATTCGATATTTTAAGAACATTTGGCGCTGATAGAATGCCTGATAGGTGTCACGTCAACAAAGTAGAGTGGGGCGGATGGGGGCAGGTGGGGGCTATCGATGATAAAGGCTAAAGGAAAGGCGTAGAAGGTCTCTAACTCACGACAAGGCTTGGAGGTTGCCCTAATAGAGACCCTAGCGAGGGTCGTTGAAGGAGGGCTAGCGGCACCTCACTGTCCATTCTCTCTTTGGTTTATATAGCTTTTATTCTACATATTGTTGTGACACCCATTTGACGACATTTTAACGCCAAATGTCCTTGAAAGCATTAAAAAGAGTCACGTTAGATTTTTTTAATCATCACAACAAAAATAAATAACTAAATTCATAGTACTTTTCAATACAAATTTAGGATTTGAGTTTTCGCTCTTTTGATGTTTTGTAATTTGACTGTATACTCATAACCGAACTTAATTTGCCGCCCAAATACACTGCCCAAAATGTAAAAAAAATGAAATTCAACCTTTGACACGATGATGCTTAAAAAAATTAATTTCTAATTAATGTTTCTCGTCTGAAAGTTATCATCAACTTGATTGAAAGGTAGAATACAGGTAGTAGAGAACTACAGAGTGAAAGCTTTTCATTCATAAAAGGATTATGTTGTAAAATCTCACTAATGGAAGCTTTTTATCCATAAAAGGAAAATCTTTGTCAGAGGAAAATTGCACCTGATCCAATGTATACTCTATGCAATCTGCACCTAGAGACGATCGAGCATGTTCTTTTGCTTTGCCCTTGGATGTCGAAGTTACGGTCTCACTTGGCCATTTTTAACACCCCAAAATTCCTAATATTTGGTTATTATCGATATGCGATGATCATTAAGAAGCATCAAAAGTGGACTCGACAACATTATTTGTAACTGTCAAAATTAATGAAAAAAAGGGAAAGAGTGAAGAATATATTATATGGGCATATTTAATTATCCGTGGAGGAAGCCAATTTAATGGATTAAAGATTAGTCAATATCATATGCAAATGATCGATTCAGAAGATTGCATCTAAGGCTTAGGCACCATAAATTCATTAAGGAGATCATGGAGAATAGTTAAGTGAAAATGGAGATTGAATTGCTATTTTGGAGGGATTTGGCAACATGGGAAATGAACAACCCCTTGGAGATAAGGTTGCTATTTTGAAGGGATTTGGCAACGTGGGAAATGAACAACCTCTATTTTGAAGGGAATTGACCACGTGGACAATGAACAACTCCTTGGAGATAAGTCTGCTATTTTGAAGAGAATTGATGATGTGGGAATATGGGACCATTAATTTCGGAAATTCAACCACGAAGAAACTACTCCCAGATGATTATGATAGCAGGTCCATAAATACCAACTTCTATTAATTGGAAGAGGACCCCTTGTGTTAACACCTAAATTTTGGCAACCCAGTCATTTATTTATTACATAAAAATTAGGGATTAATTTTTTAACCCCTAAAAAAAATATTAGATTTAAATGGCATAGCATATAGTTTTAGGAGCATTTTTTTTTTTTTATTTGCATTGGACTGGTGGTAGATGGATTTGAATTAGTGGTTCTAAACTTTAAATTGACAAGTTGGACTAAGCCCACGAAGAGAGTGAATTGGCCCAAGCTCGTATCCTCGAGGAGATATTACGAGCTCATCTTTGCAAGATTTGAAATTTGAGAAAAATCCTATTGCAATTTTGAATCTTTGGCAATATGTGATAAAATCAGCGGAGAATATTCATTTTTGCAAAGGAAATCTAGAAGAGATGAGGAAAATAAAAAGATATTGCGTGGATGTTGATTTGAAGAAGGAAATAAAACCTTAGTCCTTGGCCTATAAAAGGGTTGCTCGCGTACGGAGTGGGGGGGGGGAGCCTTTTCTCGGTTTCTAGGTAAAAATTCAACAAAAAAGAAAAAGTTCTTGTTCTTTAGGGAGGGAAAAAGTCAGCAAAAGCTTGGTCTTTCTGTTGAAAGTATAGCAATAGGGAAAGAAGTGACAGGCACTAGCAGGAGAAAAAGAAGAAAAAAAAGAAAAGCAAAGCACTGTCCATCTTCTTCTTTGTGCAGCCACTCCGCTCGTCTTCTACCCATGACCTAGCATCTGTGCCGTACCACTGCACTCACATCTCTGCGCCGCATCATCGTCGTGCGAGCCCCCGCACTGGCTTGCACCTGTCCCTTCGCTAGCAGTCCGTGAAGCTGTTGCTGTTTCACCAGCCATCCGCCTCACCGCCGCTGCAACCTGACGCCAGAGACTGCCGCTTCCGTGCTTGAGTGACCACCAGCCACCATCGCTCGTCGCTCTGCCAGCAATCGTCACGTGCCACCTCACTTGCAGCCCACGTTGGCCCGCGGCGACCCGACGCCCCTGCAGCGCTTTCGCTCGTGAGCACCCGTAGTAACTTGCTCCTCTGCCACAGCCCATCATCGACGCCGTAACAGCTCCCCTCACTCGTGAGCTCACATTGCCGCTCCACTGCTTCGCCAGCGACCTGCGAGCTTGATGCCTGCAGTCGTGCCACCGCTCGCCCATTCATGACCGTCTATGCCCATCCCCTGCAGCTCTGAACCTCTGTCCGACACCACAGTAGCTCGCTGTGTCAGTAGCTGCCCTGTCACGCCTTGCTGCAGCCTTTGCGACGCCGGACTTCCCTGCTCACTGCTCACCATCTCCACCCGGAGTCCAAACACCATCCCCTGCAGCACCAAACCGCTGCCTGTTGTTGGTCTGCCCACCACCCCCTCGCTGGAGCTTCGAACCAACTGCAACCAACCCCCCTTGAAAGCTGCATGACATCCCCTTCGTTAAGCCATGTCGAGACTCGTCGCAACGAGCCGTTGTTTTTTGAATCTCGTTTGGAAGCTAAAATTCAAATTTATTTTATTTATTTTATTTTATATTTTGTTTCTTTATTTGAAATATTACTTGGTGCATGATTGATCGAAATTCCCGAGGTACCGCCCAATTCGCAACCGCACACGAATTTTTTTATTCCATCTATAAGGCTTTAGATGGAATAATTAATCATGTGGGAATGAAATTGATATTTTGATCTTTAAGATTTAAGATCAATTTATTGGTTTTATCAGCGAAATAATCAAAGTTTAATTAAATATTGCTTCCAAATTCAAACGATGGATAATATCCTTGGTGATCGTGAATGATTTGGTGCTTATCATTTAATTGCTTTATTTATCCCAAAGAACACAAAAAAAAAAAAAAGAAAAAAATTGCATTTGCATATCATGTAGATTAGAATTGATTTCCTAGATAGAATTGCATAGTTAGCTTCCTTTTCTAATTATATTAAAATGCATGTTTAGAAGATATCTAGGTTAGGTAATATCTTTTGAATTAAATTGCATGTTGAGATAACTTTCTAAGTTAAGATAGGATTCAGATTAGTCTATTTCCTAACTTAAAATAGATAATATCTCACTTTAGTTAGATTTTTATTATTAGCAATTTTTAATCACGAATTTTTATTAAAAAAATACAACAATATCATGCGCATGTCATATAGAATTAAGTTCATCAAATGCATGTCATTTAGTGATTGTTGCTAGGTCTATTTAATTAGAAATTGCTTGTCATTAGAATTAGGTCATTTGATTAGATTGCATTGCATATAGGTTAGATTTTTTATTAAACAAGAGAAAATCCTAAAAAAAGATTGAGTGATTGCAAATCATATATAAGGCTTTTGATGTGAACTCTGAGCTAACATTACAGATGCTTTCGTTGCTACAAGGTAAGTCCCGTAATTTATTCATTCTTTTCTTAGGTGTTCAATTGGTGGTTTGTGCACCTGCATGATCGCCTTACATGTTCAGGAAGTAAATTAAAATCAATTCAAGCTGCTTGCAATTTTTTTTTTTCAAAATGAAAGAAAAATGTATCGAAAGGGCGTTAGAGAAATCTAACGTAATCAAGTCCCCGAACTCACAATCTCTAGTTCGTAGGAGTAAAGTAAATCTTCCGTTATTTTACTTGGGTTTCTAATTGACCCACCGAAAATAGATTAGTGGTTACTCCTAATTAAAATTTTGCATGTTAAGAACTTGAACCTAAGTCGCAAATTGGTATAGGCTTGGGAGAGCCTGAGCTAAGTTTAGGCTTAGTAATCCATTAGCCAAATCCTAGGTAGTGCACGCGAGGTTAGGTCACGACAGCTTGGCGACTCTGCCGGGAATTTAAGTTGAAACTCTTAGTGGACTTCGGCTAATTTTCTCTTTGAAAAAATAACTTTTTTGTTTGGCAACGAGGATCCCAAGTACGTCCCTAACGTTTAAGGTGTTAAATGTTCTTGTAGGAAGGGAGGTATATGAGAATAGTCTTTGCTAACCCTTGTCTTGTAGGTTGGAGTTGGGGATGAATGTTTTAAATTCAAACTATTGAAGTGTTGTTTGATCTAAACCATTGTGCATGCCTTGCATTTAGTGCTATACTATTGTACACACAACCTGCTATCGGACCTAGGCCGCGTTAGGATACTTAGGATGGTATTGAGTTGGAAACAACTTTGATTGTGAGGCTGCGTAGTAGAGGTTGCCCAACTCAATCCCGAAATTTTTTTTTTCTTGGTTTATATAATGTTTACCTTTGCCTGTGAGGCTGCGCAGCATTGGAGTATCATTCTTGATTGAGCTAGAGTTAAGAGGACTTTACTTAGTACGCAAGGCTGCGACTAGTCATCCCACCCTTTTAACTCCACTTTGCTTAGTCTTCTTAGATAGAAATCGAACCCTACATTTCATGTGTTTGTCCATGTGGTTGCTGTCAATTTTTCTTGGTGAAGTAAGTCTTCTATCCCTATACCATGCAATTTATTTTGTCGTACTTTTGGTCCGTCCATGACAATCTAGGTCAGTCACTAATTTAATTCCTTTGTCAATTAGGAATAAAATGAAGAAATTGCCATGCAATGGATCATTTGGAAAATAACAAAAAACTTTAGATAATTTGTTTTTAACTCATGTCTTTATTGTTCTTATTAGGGAGATTTAAATTTTAGCCTTTCCTAGTTCATGTTTAGGAAACTTCGTCCTTGCTAGGGCGTCCCATATCTTTATTTTCCTAGTCCATTTTTAGGAAATTCCCTTCATGTGTGGACTTTTAGTAACTAAAAAAGAAAAAAAAAATAGATTGTTGTCATGGACCGGTTCCTTATTTACACCTCATGCTTACATGTTCTCGTTCATTTGAATTAGGTGATTATTGAGCGATCCCACTCACTTATCCGTACACGATTGAGCACTAAAATGACGGATCAAAACAAGGTGCTGAGTCGTCTCGTTGATATTGACAATGACATGAACAATTAAATTGCACGTTTCCAAAGTCAAGTCGATGAACTGTTTGCTACAGAGATACTCCATCTTTAGTGAGAAATTGCAACTCGAAGAAGAGAGTCAAGAGGACTTTTGAACCATCTCATTTTCTTGAGGTAGCTAAATTTGATGCCACCATGAAGAGACTAGTGACATATCTGGAAGGAAGAATATCTGACCTGGAGGGTTCGCATCACAAGACCAAGGGGGGGTGAAGAACTCAAGCACATATGATTCATGGTCCTAAGTAGTTCGCTTTCCTTATTTAATTAGGGGCATGTTCAGTTGCACCGTCCCCTGTGTGGGAATTTTTATTGCTTTCCAGGGATTGGTTTCAATTTCTTCTGTTTCACTTTTTTTTAGTGCTTGAATATCACATTTTTCATTCCAATAAATGTAATTCGATTGATGAATATCAATAAAATTAAAAGTTTTATTTTGAGGACATGATGGGGTACACCAAACCAGCCCGGTGACGGTATCCAATAATGAAAAGAAAATATTATTCAAGGAAAATTCTAAGGACTGGGCTTCTTCATGCTTCATCATTCAAAAAAATCCAAAAAAAAAAAAAAGAATAGAAAAAAATTATTTTTGAAGCCATTTCCAAAAGCATGCATTAGGTTAGCCCCGTTTAATTTTCTGACTCATTTACTTCATGTTTCAGAGCATTACTTTCTTGGCCTAGTGAGAAAGCATCTGAAAAAGACACATCAGGTTGTAATGATAGATCATTGTCCCAACTGTTACTCAATAAGTTTGAGAACACATTTCTAAGGAGTCAATATGACAGATTGGGGGCATGGAAGATTTTGGTAGTGACCCGACTGAGATAAAATCTCGACCCAAGCCAAAATGGATATTCCATTTGCATTAATGTTGCATAGTATCCTATTCATGCACATTCTCTTGTGTAGGGGCAAAAACAGATTTTCAGGGACAATCCAAGAACACCTACTGCTGAGACAATCCCCTCATGGGATAATTTCTTGAATGAATGCTCAAAATCATGTTTTTCATACTTACGAAGGCATTTTTCGAGTGTGGTAAATTGTCTATTCTGAACTTTTGCAATTTTTCATGCTTAAAGCTGCTAAGCTCCTTTAAAAAGGATTTTGCATGGTGACTCTTACATGTTTAGTCCACCAATCCCACTAAAGAACACCAAGATGGACTAATTTAATGAATGATGTGGAATGGATTAAACATGCTAAATTAGACGTGTTAGGATGATGAAAGGCAAGCCTTATCCTATACACAGTCCCCTACCTATACACTTGTGGGATGAGTGTAAAAAGTTCCATATCTGTAAAGTAAAGAGTTTTCTCGCAAAAGGTACGATGACCAAAATGATGAGGGGCAATTTATTTTTCCGTCTTAAACACTACAGGTGATCCGTTGCTCAACCACTTTGAGCCTTATACACTTGTGAAGATTTCTTTCAAATTACATTTGTTAAGAACCATCCCATATTGGGGCAAATTAGAGGTAAGACAGAATCATAAGGTGAAGAAAATGGAAAGAAATTTTATTGCTCTCACTTGCATTAATTTTTAAGTCGTGCTATTATATTGAATTCATGTGGTAATTTAAGTGCCTCAAGATGACGAAGAGCAATTCTTTCTCTATCCTATATACTTATATCCTTTGCATAGCCCACTTGAGCTTGCAATTTCACTTCTTCAAACCCACTTGATGATCATCCCCACATTAGGGCAAGGCAAAAGGCAGATGAATACCCTTGAAAGTTCGTGTGTCATTCAAAGTGTAATTGCTTGACGTATGCATTGTGTGTAAGAATCGAAACCAAAATAAAACTAAGGGGCATGAAAAAGTAGTGTGCCTGGTAAAAGTAAGGCTTGTGCCTATTGAAG
The DNA here is from genome assembly GCA_014182555.1 of Eucalyptus erythrocorys. Classification (NCBI taxonomy): domain Eukaryota; kingdom Viridiplantae; phylum Streptophyta; class Magnoliopsida; order Myrtales; family Myrtaceae; genus Eucalyptus; species Eucalyptus erythrocorys. The sequence goes on from CM024604.1 coordinate 29,055,664, forward strand.
AAAGAAGTGAAGAAAAAATGAATGAAAACTAGGGGCAAAAAGCAGTGTTCCTGGTAAAAGTAAGGCCATTGCCCATAGAAGTAAATGAAAAAGTGTCAAATAGATGACTATCAGTTGCAAAAATTGCATCCCAATGGAGCAATACTCAAAGAGTCAAGATCAATAGTGCATTTATAATGACAATCCCTGGTGAAGGAGAAGACCAGCGACAATGCCTAGATGATCATCAACTTTGAACCCTATACACATATTTAAGCTTAACAATCTTTTGTTTCTCAACCCATAAACCTAGCTTACATTACGTCCCTTGCAAAATCTCTTCTGATTAGGACACTTGAATTAACGTAGGCGTTCACATGTTTATAAGCATCACTTGAAGAAATGCGAGCAAGATTATTTCTTTATCATTTTGCAGGGTTTTTGACTTGTAAACCTGAAGATGATTACAGAATTATTATTTCAATTGCCGTGACTCAAAGAGTCTATTTGTTAAGTCGTTGACCAAGCCCAAATTACAATCCCTATTAAAGACCTCTCAGTTTGGTAAGGTCATACTGCTTGCAAGAATACTCAGACCCTTGTTGGTATGATGATAGTGAGATGGAGTAATTCTACTGAAATAGTCACTCTAAATGAGAGTGAGTGAAAGTCCTTTCTAACTGAAAGTCTCTCATTTAGCATTCTTAAGAAATCCATGTCATTGTCTTGAATGACAATTCGTTTTTGTGGAAATTTGGATGATGCAAATATGGTAAAGTCATTATGCATAAACCTTGATTGAATTGATGAAAACCTCACTAAATTTTGAAATGTACATTTTAAAGTAGCTCAGATTGTTTACCTCTTTGATGAATGCAAACTAGTTTTGGCTCTAATTGTGTTTGATGGATAATAATTCCTTGAAGACCGAGTAATACTTGACGTTCAGGTTGCTCCTTGAAGCTCTTTATCGACCCGGCGTGCTTCCATAGGCCAGTGTCCCTTTATATTGACCCGACGTGCTTTTGTAGCCTAGAGTCATTTTTATCGACTTTGCGTGCTTTTATAGCCTGATGTCCCTCTATATTGACCTAGTGTGCCTTCGTAGCCCAAAGTCCTTTTTATCGACCTTGCGTGCTTTCGTAACTCAGAGTCCCTTTTATCAACTCGGCGTGCTTTTGTATCGCAACGTCCCTCATGATTGACACAACATGCTTTTATAGCCTGGCGTCTCTTTATATTGACCCGGTGTGCTTTTGTAACTTGGAGTCCTTTTCATTGACTTGACGTGCTTTCATAACCTGATGTCTCTCCTAATTGACACGGCGTGCTCTTATAGCCCGAAGTTCCTGACCTCGCGTGCTTCCATAGCCCGGAGTTCTTGACCTGGAGTGCTTCCGTAGCCTGGAGTCCTTTTTATCTACATGGCGTACTTCTGTAGCCTAGAGTCCCCCTATCAAATCGATGTGCTTAGGAGGTATTCTTTCTCGAGTGCACCGACACTTAACTTGGTTGAGCTGTCCCCTAAAGGTTTTTCTCTAGACCCAGTTTGATTAAGGAAACTGAAGAAAGGTTTAGGTCTTGGTCAAATGATCCATGCTGCAATGCTAGGCGACTGAAGAAAGGTTCAGATTCTAGCCAAGCAAAACCTCAGTTTAGGTGACTATAGAAAGGTACGGGTTCTGGAAAGTGATTTCCCATTTAGGCGATTGTAGAAAGGTACGGGTCCTAGAAAAATGGTTTTCCATTCAAGCGATCGTAGAAAGGTACGGATCCTGAAAAAATAATTTTTTCCATCAAGGTGACCGAAGAAAGGTTTGGGTCATAGACAACCAAAAACTGCCATACTAGGCAACTGTAGAATGGTAGGGTCCTAGAAAAGTAGTCTCCTTACAAAGCCTCGTTGCTATTTTGAGCGACCGTAGAAAGGTACGGGTCTTGGACATATAACACCAACTATCTTGAATTACTCTACCCTTCTTGAAGGTAAGTCATTTCAGGTAGTTTCCCTTATTGTTTGCATTAGCATTTCCATGCATCATAAAAACTGCATTTCAAAATGGGATTCATTTTTCGACAAAAATCATTCAGTCCATGTGTATGATCAAAATTTAAGTCTCAATTTGTTTTTAAAGGCAACCTCTATAAGCTCACCTTCAAAGAGGGGCAGCTGTTTCACCTTCAAAGAGGGGCAGCTGTTAACACCTAAATTTTCGTGACCTAGTCATTTATTTATTGAATAAAAATTAGGGATTAATTTTTAACCCTTAAAAAAAATAGATTTAAATGGCGTAGCATATAGTTTTAGGAGCTTTTTTTTTTTTTTTTTTTTTATTTGCATCGAATTGGTAGCAGATGGGTCTGAATTAGTGGTTCTGAATTTTAAATTGACAAGTTGGACTAAGCCCACGAAGAGAGCAAATTGGCCCAAGCCCATATCCTCGAGGACATATTATGAGCTCAACTTTGCGAGATTTGAAATTTGAGAAAAATCCTATTGCAATTTTGAATCTTTGGCAATATGTGATAAAATCAGTGGAGAATATTCACTTTTGCAATGGAAATCTAGAACAGATGAGATTGTGTGGATGTTGATTTGAAGAAGGAAATAAAACCCTAGTCCTTGGCCTATAAAAGGGTTGCTTGCGTACGGAGTGGGGGGGGCTTTTTCTCGGTTTCTAGGTAAAAAATTCAATAAAAAAAAAGTTCTCCTTCTTTGGGGAGGGAAAAATTCAATAGAAGCTTGGTTTTTCTATTGAAAAGTATAGCAGTGGGGAAAGAAGTGACGTACACCAGCAGGAGAAAAAGAAAAGCAGAGCACTATCCATCTTCTTCTTCGTGCAGCCACTCCGCCCGTCTTCTATCGGCGACCCAGCTTTTGCGCCATACCACTGCGCTTGCATCTCCGCGCTGCACCACCATGCTCACATCTCCAAGCCGCATCACCATCGCGTGAGCCCCTGCACTGATCTGCACCTATCCCTCTATTAACAGCCTGTGAAGCTGCCGTTGCTTCGCCAACCATCCGCCTCGCCGCTACTATAACGCGACACTAGAGACTGCCGCTCCTGCGCTTGAGTGACCACCAGCCATCGCCACTTTTCGCTCTGCCAGAAATCGTTGCGTGCCGCCTCGCCTACAGCCTGTGCGCTGACCTGGGTGACCTGATGCCCTTGCAGCGCCTCTACTCGCGAGCACTAGCAGCAACTTGCTCCTTTGCCATAAGCTGTCGTTGACGCCGTAGCAACTCCTTTCACTCGCGAGCTTGCACCACTGCTTCGCCACTCCACCGTTTTGCTAGCGACTTATGAGCCTGATGCCTGCAGCTGTGCCACCGCTCGCCCATTTGTGACCATTTGGTTCCTGTCCCCTGCGGCTCTGTACCTTAGCTCGACGCCATAGTAGCCACCGCGCCGGTAGCCAACCCATCGCGCCTTGCTGCAGCCCTTGCGTCACCGGACTTCCCTGCTCACTGCTCACCATTTTTTCCCAGAGTCTGAACACCATCCTTTGCAGCACCGAACTGCTGCTTGCTACTGGTTCGCCCGTTGCCCCCTTGTCAGTGAACCCACTGCAGCTAGCCCCCCCTGGAAGTCGCACGACAGCCCCTTCGTTAAGCCACACTGAGCCCCGTCGCGATCCATGAGCCGTAGTTCATCAAATCTCATTTGGAAACTAAAATTCAAATTAGGTAGTTTAGTTTATTTTATTTTATACTTTGTTTCTTTATTTGAAATGTTTCTTGGTGCATGATTGATTAAAATTCCCAAGGTACCGCCCAATTCGCAATCGCACACGAATTTTTTTATTTCATCTATAAGACTTTAGATGGAATAATTAATCTTGCGGGAATAAAATTGATATCTTGATCTTTAAGGCTTAAGATCAATTTATCGATTTTATCAGCGAAATAATCAAGTTTGATTAAATATCGCTTCCAAATTCGAACTATGGATAATATCCTTGGTGATTGTGAATGATTTGGTGCTTATTCTTTAATCGCTTTATTCATCCCAAAAAATATATATAAAAAAAATTACATTTGCATATCATGTAAATTAGAATTGATTTCCTAGATAGAGTTGCATAGATAGCTTCCTTTTCTAATTATATTAAAATGCATGTTTAGAGGATATCTCGGTTAGGTAATATCTTTTGAATTAAATTGCATATTGAGATAAATTTCTAAGTTAAGATAGGATTCAGATCAGTCTATTTCCCAACTTAAAATAGATAATATCTCACTTTAGTTAGATTTTTATTATTAGCAATTTTTAATTACGAATTTTTATAGAAAAATACAAAAAATCATGCGCATGTCATATAGAATTAGGTTCATGAAATGCATGTCATTTAGTGATTGTTGCTAGATCTATTTAATTAGAAATTGCTCGTCATTAGAATTAGGTCATTTGGTTAGATTGCATTGCATATTTATTAGAGTTTTTATTAAACAAGAGAAAATCCTAAAAAAAGATTGAGTGATTGTGAATCATATCTAAGGCTTTTGATGTGAACATTGAGCTAACATTGCAGATGCTTTTGTTGCTATGAGGTAAGTCCCGCAATTAATTCATTGCTTTCTTGGGTGTTCAATTGATGGTTTGCGTACCCACATGATTGCCTCACATGTTAGGGAAGTAAATTAAAATTAATTCAAGTTGCTGGCAAAACTTTTTTTTTTCAAAATAAAAGAGAAAGGTACCAAAAAGGCGTTAGAGAGTTCTCAAACTCACAATCTTTGGTTCATAGGAGTAAAGTAAATTTCTCGTTACTTTACTTTGGTTTCTAATCGACCCACTGAAAATAGATTATTAACGACTCCTAATTAAAAATTTGCATGTTAAGAACCTGAACCTAAGTCGCAAATTAGTTTGGGCTTGGGAGAGCCCGAGCTAAGTTTGGGTTTAGTAATCCATTAGCCAAATCCTAGGTGGTGCACATGAGGTTAGGTCCCGACACCTCGACAATCAAAATGTAATATTTTGTTATCTTTACTTTCCTACACTTTATTTTTCTTAGTTATAGCTTTCCGATTCGTGTCATTGATTAAATTCCAACGCATATCTTTATTCCGATGCTTCGTCGTCGATTCAATTCCGACATGTATCTCTATCATGGGTGTCACACCGTTGATTAAATTCCGGTATTACATCTTTGCACATTCTTGAGCTTTGTTGTTGATTAAATTTCAACATAGTTTTTGCATGTGTATTGCTGTGGAAATGGTTGCATTTTCAAGCCTTATTGTTGATTATTTCCATTACGGTTTGTATGTACAATTTGGTTCGAAGTTCAAAATAAAGGTTTGGCATTATTTCTTATCCATGTGGATATTTCCTGTCCGAAGTTGCCACAGAACCCATCTCCTCTCATTGAAAGCTGAAGAACAACTTTAAAAAAAAAGATGTTTCATTGTCAATTAGATTCTGATGAAACAAATGGCACACCTAGTGGGACCATTGTGGTTGATTTGAGGAGATACAACGGTGAGAACAAGGTGGAGATGTCGATATCCCAGAACAACTCATCAATTAGTAGAGAAGGCAATTAGAGCCAAACCTTATGATGTTGGATGCCATGAGATGATTATTGGAGGAGCACAAAAATGAATTGATTAACCACGTGATGAGATATCTTGTCAACATGATTGAGCCAATTATCGTCAATACCTTCCATGAAGTTATGAAGGGGCCAAGAACATTGAGTCATTGAATTCGAGTGTAGGCAAGTCCTAATAATCTTTCATTTTTTTTAGAGGTTGTGCTTGTTAGTAGAGGTATTGCACTTAATCTTGTTCAAGTTAACTCTAGTGGTATCAATTATGGCAATGACAAGGAGGCACGTGATGACTTTTGGGTTTCTTAATTTAAAAGAATCGAATGATTAACGAATCTCTCAATTCTTTTAAAAGGGGGCATACGTTGACACCTGAAAGTGCCTGATATTTACTTATTATCCATATGCGATGATCATTCGAAAGCAATAGAATTGGACTAGACAATCTCATGTGCAACTATCAAAATCGACAAAAAAGGGGAAAAGAGTGAAGAATATATTATGTGGGCATATTTGATCATCTGTGGAGGAAGCCAATTAAATGGATTGAAGATTTGTCGACATCATATGCAAATGATCGATTAAGAAGATTGCATCTAAGGCTCAAGCACCTGTAAATCCATTAAGGAGATCGTGGAGAATAATTAGGTGAAATTGGAGATTGAGGTTGCTATTTTGAAGGGATTTGGCAATGTGGGAAATGAATAATCCCTTGAAGATAAGGTTCCTATTTTGATGGGATATGGCAACATGAGAAATGAACAACCCCTATTTCGAAGGGAATTGACAACGTGGGGAATGAACAACTCCTTAAAGATAAGGCTGCTATTTTGAAGGGAATTGAAAATGCGGGAATATGGGACCACTATTTTTGGAAGCATCAAACTACAATTCAACTGTGAAGACAGTTATGATTGAAGGTCTATAAATACCAAGTTCTATCAATTGAAAGAGGATCCCTCGACAATCAAAATGTAATCTTTTATTATCTTTACTTTCCTACACTTTATTTTCTTAGTTGTAGCTTTTCAATTTGTGTCGTTGATTAAATTCCAATACGCATTTTTATGCCGATACTTTGTTGTTGATTTAATTCTAGTGTGTATCTCTATTATGAGTGTCGCGCCGTCGATTAAATTCTAGTGTTACATCTTTGCACGATCTCGAGCTTTGTCTTCGACTAAATACCAACACAGTTCGTGCATGTGTATTGTTGTTTAAATAGCTATATTTTCAAGCTTTGTTGGTGATTGAATTCTAGCATAGTTTGTATGTATAATTTGGTTTGAAGTTTGCAATAAAAATTTGCCATTATTTCTTGTCCGCCTAGATATTTCATATCAGGAGTTGCCACAGAACCTATCTCCTCTCATCAAAAGCCGAAGAGCGACTTTCGGAAAAGATGTTTCGTCATCAATTAGATTCCAGCGAAACAGCCCTAAATGTCAACATAACAATTCCAAGTTTGTCTAGAATTGAGGAATGACTAATTAACTTTCAAACGTACATCAGTGCCTTTCTAATTTTTCTTTGTTGTTTTTTAGTTAATTTGGAAGGAAAGGAACAATTTTATGTTTTGAGCATAAGATCTAGACTTGGGGAAAATATTGGAAATTGTTTCAACCTTGTATAATAGTATTACTTGATGGACAGCTAGATCTAAGAAAAGAACCAAGCTTCCATAAGCTTTGGATTGAGTTTAAGAAAACCAAAACAAAGTGCTTTGGGAAAAAAAATTACCAAAAAAAAAAAAAAAAAAAAAAGGGAAGAAGCCATAAACCCATTGTAATTATACCAACTGAGTCATGAACCTTTTGTATTTATGTCAATTCAATTCATCAAATCAATTTTAGTAGGAAATCTTGACACGGATGCTGGCCGTCCTATGTAGCATGGCTTACGTGACCTGGCCAAATCCAACAAGGACAATTTTAAATAATACTTCAATATTTTTGTTCAACTTTTCTAATTATTTTTTTCTTTCTTTTTCCTTCCTTCTTTTGTTTAACAATTGCGAGTGAGGAGAGCCTCGTCGACCAGGGGGGAAGGGGATCTCACTGGTAGCCCGTGAGGCCATGGCCACCTTCGTCAATGGTTAGTGAGACCTTGGGGTTGTTGGCCTCTCCCAAATCTAGGTGAGGCCAGATGAGGATTGCCACCTTTGCTGGCGGCTAGCGAGATCTTTGTAGCCCTTTCCTAGTGGACAGGAGCTTTGGTGACCCTTGTTGGCCACAAATAGAAACAAACGAAGGAAGGAAAAGAAGAGAAAAATATAAAAAATTCGAAAAATATTTAAAAAATTGTCCATGTCAATGCTAGTCATGTCACATAGGACGGCCGATATCAATGTTAATGATTTTTAATCAAAATTAGCTGGATAAACTGAAATGGCATAAATACAAAAGTTTATAACTCAATTGGTAAAAAAAAGAAAAGAACAAAAATTTGAGATTTAATCGGCACGATTGTAATAGCTTAATGATTTTTTTGGTATTCTCTTAGTGTCTTGAAGTTAAACATCATGGAGCTTACATGGAAGGGACTAATAAGGGAGCTATAATATGTGTGTCACAATAGTTGTGGTCTTCTTATGGATGAGTTTGCTTTAACTGTCATGACGTGTTTGCAGCTCAAACCAAGGCCCTGTGTCATGATCCCAACTCCATCTCTATGGTCACGAGCGACAAGGGTTATTTTGTTGACGCCCTAAGCTCGTTGCTGTCCTGATTCTTTTTATCTTATTATCATGCACATGTGAAAATATGAACAAATAACTCTATAGACAAATAATAGCTAGAAGACTGGAATATACATCAAACAAAACACACTAATTTATATTATAACAGTACTTTTACAAGCCATTTCTCTATGGGCCATTTTTTCTTTTTGCATCACACTACAAGTTTTCCACATAAGCCAAGGGAATTCCTATATCCTCTAGCTTGACTGTATCTTCCAAAACTGGTGTGAGACTTCTATGATCATAAGACTGAAAGATAAAGTAGTGAGTTTTGGGGAAACTTAGTAAGTAAAATTCCTAATGATTTACTAGGAAAATATCTCATCATCAAAGCCTAACAAATACAACACTCGCAACTAGTGTAGATGACAAATCAATAGCAAACTTATTGCTAAATCTCAAATACATGCAAATATCCATAATAACATGCTTCAATGCATGCTTACCTTTAGCTTAACAATGAACATATCAACATATCATGCTTATGCATAACTAGCACTTATGCAAATTCATTTAGTTTTGTTTTGGCTCGACTAGGCCCTTTTAGCTTGACCGGGGCTTCTAACTTCTTGCTAGGCTTCCTAACTCAACCAAGGTATCTCAGCTCAATCAAGACTTCTTGGGGCTAGCTTCTTGAGGCTTCCAGATTTGAGACCTAGGCATTTTGGCTCAATTAGGCCATCCCGTTCAATGAACGAGGTATTGCCTTCATGTTATGTGACAATAGGCACTTTTTTCCTTTTTATGTGCACACACAAGTTGGTTCTCATCTTTTCTTCTTAGCCAACTCATACATGGCCTAAAAGTGTGCTCATTCATATGTGTGTGCCATGAATCCTAATATTGCACTATACAACATGTTGGGAACAACCCTTGGTCTGTGACTTGAACCGAACATGTAGCATTGATCCCCACAACAAACAAAGCTCAGAAACGACATGCCTCAATATTGATCCAAGACCTTGAGGCTTGGGTACACCTCACTTTTTTGTAGATCCTAAGCTCGATGGACCTCGGCTTCAACTCGACATGAACATGCTTCATGCCATGAATGGCCTATGAGTTGTGGCTTGATTTAAATGCCAAGCACAAAGTCCCCGCACTAACCAAGGCATAAAATCGGCATGCTTTAGTGCCTTATCAAGACCTTGTGAGCTTGGGTGATCTTTGTACCGATCAAGACTTAGAACTAGCATGCCTCAATGCTGATTTAAGAGTTTACGGCCTTAGGCAATCCTCGCACCGAACGAGACTTAGATTTGGCATGCTTGAATGCTGATCCAAGGCCTTGTGGCCTTAAGCGACTTTGCCTTGCGTTGAACTTAACTCGAGCAAACCTCGGCCTCATTTCAATCGTGAACAACTCAAGCACACTTTCAAGCACAAACATGAGCAAAACCACACAAAAGATCCAACATCTTATCCACAGTTCGACGGGTGAGCACCTAACTAGACTCAACAATGGAGTCTACTGTCCTAGAGGAGAGATAATGATCTTACTTGCCTGGGTGAGCTTTGAGAACTAGCTTGAATGACTTGATGAGGGGTGATGGTGTGAGGTTGAGAGAAATAGAAGAATGGCGTTTAAAGGGCAAGAAAAGAGAAGAGGGCTCGAGGTGAGAATGTATGGGTGGTTCCCCTATTTATAGGTTCAAACCTCACCATTACCTTTTCAAGTGGCCAATAGTCTTTCTTGAAGTGTCATGGCTATAACATTGAGGTGGCAAGCTTAGTTTGCAAGGTAGCACGCTTAGGGTCTTAGGAAAACACTTGCCATCTTCTTATTGGACCACTTAGTCCATGCCATCATGCCTTAGTCTATTTGTTTTCTAAGGAGAATCTTATAGTAATGATGACTATATCTTCTATGAACACCTAAGCCAATAAGTCACCGACTTTTCTCCAAGGTAAATCTTTTGGCCATCATTACAAAATCTTCAAGTGGACATCTAAGCCAATGACTAGTCATTCTCATTAAATGCTTAGACTTGGTTAATCATGAGGTTTGGATATTTAGCATGTGCCTAAATTAAAGAACTCTTTCTAAGTTTTGGTTTTCTAGAATATTCCGCCAAGTTCTCTTCTACTTGGTCCACTTAAATCCTTGAATCCTTTGCTTCTTCTCTAAGGAAAATCTTGAGCCATCATTATCAAATCTTCAAGGGACATCTAAGTGGGGTGACACATCCTTGTATTTAATGAGGCATTCTAGAATCTTTTATTATGTCTTCTCTTGATTGGTCCATTTGTCTAAGAGTCCCTTACTTAATTCCCAAGGCAAATATTTGGTAATCATTATCAAATTTAGAAATATCTATCTAAAGTGGTGAGTCATCATTCTTCAAGAAGAACCTAGGATATTTCAGAATGTTTTATCTTGTCCATTTCCATAGAATATGGCAACCATGGGAAACAGGCCATTGAAAGTGCAATCGGAACCAGGCAATGATTTTTTTGTATACATCTCCTCAAGACCATTTTGATATAACCAAGGTTCATGGCAAAGCCACCCTTGGTGTGGTTGTTGTAGGAAAAATTGCCTATTTTGACTAAGTTAGTGACCTAAGGCATGGGCTCAATGGTCGGCCCTTGGGTTGACTCTGGCCGAGCATACCAAGCATGTGGTTGACTCGGAGCTTAGGCTAGGCCTGGGCACAAAAACTTAGCACACAATAGGGTTCCTAGTCGGGAGGTGTATGCAACAACCCTATCATGTTGCATAAGCACGCAACCCAATCCTCTAAATGAAGCATCATTATAGATCTCGTATCCTCCAGGACCAGATGGAATGGTCAGGACATGTGTGGTAGTTAGCTTCTGCTTAAACTCTTGAAAACTATGCTCACACTTGTCTGTCCATACAAACTTTTCTTCCTTCTTCAGGAGTCGAGTCAACGGTGATGCTAAGGCTGAAAATCCTTCCACAAACCGTCTGTAGTATCTAGCCAACCCAAGAAGCTTCTGATCTCTGTCATGGTAGTCGATCTTGGCCAGTTGATAACTGTTTCAACCTTGGACGGGTCCATAGAGATTCCTTCACCTGAAATCACGTGGCCTACGAATGCAACAGGAGTTAGTCAAAACTCGCATTTGCTAAACTTAGCGTACAGCTGATGAATCCTCAGGGTCTAAAGTACTATTATTAGATGACTCTCGTGCTCTTCAACACTTCTTGAATATACCAGAGTATTATCGATGAACACGATTACTAATTGATCTAGGTACTCTTTAAATACTCGGTTCATCAAATCCATGAAAGCAACTGGAACGTTTGTTAAATCAAACGGCATTACAGTGAATTCATAATTATCGTACCAAGTACGAAATGCCGACTTTGGAATGTCCTCCTTCCGGATCCTCAGTTGATGATACCCTGTCCTCAAGTCGATTTTTGAAAATATCGACGCTCCTTGTAGTTGCTCAAACAAGTCATCGATCCTTGGGAGTGGATACTTGTTCTTGATCGTCACCTGATTGAGTTGACGATAGTCAATGTACAAGCGCAACGAACCATCTTTCTTCTTTACGAATAGAACTGGTGCTCCCCAAGGAGATGCATTGGGACGTATGAATCCCTTATCCAACAATTCTTGCATCTGCACCTTCAGTTCTTTCAACTCAGTTAACGCCATCCAATAAGGAGCCTTAAAAATTGGCTCTGTCCCAAGAGCTAACTCAATCATGAACTTGATCTCTCTCTCTGGCGATAATCTTGGCAATTCCTTCGGAAATACATTTGGAAATTCTTGAACTATTGAAATATCTTCAATCTTCAGCTCGTCAACTGTCGTATCCATGATAGTCGCCAGGTAACCTTGACAACCTCCGTCTAACAAACGTGTTGCCTCAAGCGACGAGATCAAGGTAATGAAGGGTCCTCCTTGATTCCCGACAAACTCAAAACTTTCACCCTCTAACGGGTTAAACTGAATCGCTTTATGATAGCAGTCCATCTTAGCTTGTTGTTTGGTAAGCCAGTCTATGCCAATTATCAAATCAAAGTCATGCATGACTAGGACTAATAAGTCTATCCTTCCATTTTGCTCACCAATCGCTAACTTGCAACTAGAACAACCCAATGCAGACAACACCTTATCCTTCAACGGTGTAGATATGCTAACCACTGACTCTAGCAATTTAGGACTTAATCCTATTAGCTTAACATATTACTTAGCAATAAAAGAATGAGTCGTGCTAGGGTCGAATAAAGCATAAGCAGCAAGGTTGTTCAGTGAAATCGTACTTGTGATTACATCAGGCGCGTTCTCAGCCTAACCTCTAATGATGGCATAAACTATTCCTTGGGCTAGGGGTCTGATCTGTCCACCCTTGGGTGCGTTTTACGGTGTGAACCTTCTGATCTGACTCATCAGTGGCAGTGGCGGCAATGGCAATTGTTGTTGTCCTCTTGGTCTTCTAGGACAATCTCTGGCCATGTGACCCTGCTGGCCACATTCAAAACAAGCGCTCGACCTTCGAGGGCATACCATTTCGCCTTCCACAAGAGTGACATAAACCATTCTGACTTGGTCCCGACTTGCCAACTCCACCCTTCCTATTGGGCGGAATGTGGAATCTTCCTCCAGTCATGGGCTTCTTCCCATACCGATTCCCATCTCGGTTTGATCCAAATCGTGACCCAGATGCGGCGGCTTGTTCATTCTGGTCTTTCTCTATTAACTGGGCCCATTCATAAAGATCATTGTAGTCCTTCAAATTGAATGGCACCAGTGGGCTTTTCACTTCCAGTTTGAGCCCATCTCTAAATCTTCTAGCTAGATTCATCGGATTCTTGACTAGTTCAGGAGAGTATTGTGATAGTTCAGTGAACTTCGCCTCATACTGATATATAGTCATCGAACCTTGGCGAAGGCATTGGAATTCGGCCATCTTCAGTTTTCTGGCACTGTCAGAGAAGTACTTGTTGTTGAAGACTTCGACAAAGGCATTCTACTTTGGGGCTACACTTTCAGGGAATACCATGCCTTTGGTGGCTTTCCACCAAGTGTCAGCATTACCCTGCAGTTGGTAGGTTGCAAGGACTACCTTCTTTGTCTCTGTGCACGTTAGCAGTGCAAAGGCCTTCTCCAAGCCTTGGATCCATAAAGCTGCGGCTTCGGGGTCTCCTGCCCTAGTAAACTTCGGTGGGTTCAGTTTCAGAAACTGTTCCACCAGTTTATGCATTGGTTTTCTAGTGACCACGTTCTCTAGTGGAACCTCAGCAGGTGTGGCAACAGGTGCAGTAGCAGCAGCGGCAGCATCCGTGGTGACATTAGTGGTAGTTGTGGTAGCGGCGGTTGAAGTGGCGGCACTAGTAGCTTGAATCTGAGCTTGATGATCCATCCTATTTCCTAGCAATTCTAATGCCTCCATGATCCCAGTGAACCTTGGATCGTCAGGGGCTACTACCCCAGCACTAATAGGAGGTGGCGCTACTCCACCGGTGCTAGCCTGAGTTGGTGCTCGACCACAGCCTCCTCAGGTACCGACCCTCATCGGTGTCCTACCCCAAGTTGTAGGACCAATGGTACGTTTCCTAGGAGTCCTTTGCTCTTGATCACTCATTTTGCAAGTTTTCTACGGAAACTTGCCTTCCAATTCCAAACAGAATTAAAAGTTGAGCGATCCACACAAACAATCTACCAACCAACTATCACAAACATGCACCATCAATAAATAAGGACATTTCCAACTAACTATCTCATAAACTTATCGCACCTTATCACTCCAACCACTAACCTGGCTCTGATACCACTAAATTGGGATGTCACGCCTCGATCCTCCAAGCGCATGCCCATCCCTCAGCGGTTGATTAAATAGCGACGTCCCAGGACGCGTCGCCGACCCATTCATTTTAATGCGCATGTGGAAGCAAATAATTAATCTCTAGACAACAACAAGATAGGATAAAAAAGTAGGGCCATGAACTTTCAAAAGCCACAACACACTTATATACATATCAAACCAAGTCATTTACAATATTAGCCGATATATACAAGGTCTACAAAAGAGGGAGGGCTACGGATCCTCTAAGCATTCGAGTCCTCAACTGAATATTTCAAGGTTCTTGGATCCAAAAGATCCGGATCTACCACTGAACCATCGGGAGGATCAGCCGTGCCCTGGCCAAAAGCGACCTCTAGTACTAACCTAGGAATCTCAAACTCTGGAAGGGGGCCTTCTCTGGGTCCATTTTGCCCATGACGACACCACGATTTGAATCGATGAGGTGCCTTATGGGGTAAACCCTCATTAACCCAGATAATGGATTGTACGAGTTCGTAGACCTAGGCTCCTTGGCTCCCAGGGAGGGGAATATGAGAGTGTTGCTCAGTAACCTTCTTTGGTTGGCCAAAACATTCAGGTGGTACAGCCATCTAGGGGCCTGTAAATGTTATCCCACAACGAGGTAAGACGACGTCACAGCAAGTTCACCTCCTAAACTCCAACTATGATGGAAATACGCCCCAAGGGCTACCTAAGCGCAAACATAGGTCAGAGGACTTACCTTTGCCTCAAATCCTTCCCGCAAGTCAGTACAATTCATATAATCATCCAATCATTTCAATTCATATCAACAATGATCAGTCAACTCATTTGACTCCATGTCATCAATATCATCTATACCATTCAGTCAAGTGGAATATTGCTCACCCTAAGCTGACAAAGTATACTGTTCACGCTAAGCTGATATATTCAGGCTTGTAGGTAGATAGAGTATACTGACAATGCTCACCTTAAACTGACAAGGCATACTGCTCACGCTAAGCTGATATATCCAGGCCTGTAGGTGGATATAGTATACTAACAAGATTTACCCAAAAGCTGATAAATAATATAGCTCACTCTAAACTGATAGATAATATAGCTCATGTTAAGCTGATAAAGTATACTGCTCTCGCTAAGCTGATATATCAAAACTTGTAGGCTGATATAGTATACTAATAATGCTCATCAGAATCTACTAAGGTATACTGCTCTCGCTAAGCTGATATATCAAAGCCCGTAGGCTGATATAGTATACTGTTCTCACCAACTGAGAATGCCACAATTTTTATCATTCTTGATAAAAATAATCATGTGTGGATACACAGTCGGCCTTAGCCAAAATGCAATATTTTCCTTTTCATAAATCCCACAATTTAATATGGTCCACCAGAATATTTTTGGTATTATAAATCGACACCTGGTGTTTCCTGATTAAAAACTGAAAATACTCAATTTTGGAATAAATTCCCAAAATTACTAGTTTCACTCAATTAGCACAGAATAGTAGTCAATTAAATAAACCAATCATACCATTGCAATCAATGTAAAATTCCAATCACCAGCTATCCTGGTCTAATTTTCGGAAATAATAATTAATTAAATAATTACCAAAATTAATTAATAAATACCAATAAATGCAACTTAGGCTGGAAAAGCTTAATTAAATACTGAAATGGGTTCGGAAATTTTCCGAACTTATCTAGATAAATACTACAGCTTATTTACTTGCTAATTACACTACTTTAACCATCTAACATGCATAAACATGAACTAAATCACTAATCCGTTCTAACCAACCACCTAATCCAAGCTTAGCCTAAACTAATAATTTCTTGAGCATAATTAACTCCCTAAGTAGAGTTTAGTGAGTAAACTCACTGGTTTTGTGAGCCGGTGAGTTCACTTCAATGGGGACGCGAAGATGGTCCACAAACTCGAAAGCGGGGGCACCTTTCGAGGTCCGGAAGGGCTTGGAAACGGGTGAAACAGTGCACCGTGGGCTGAGGGTGTTCGGTTCTGTGGTTGAGCCGAAAGGGGCTGCTCCGAGGACCGATTAAGCTGGAAATGACCAAGGCTGGCTAGTCGACACAGGAGAGCAGCTTCCGGCAGTTGGATGGGCAGCCAGACGGCTCCAGCAACGGCGGGGGAAGTTCGAATAGCTTAGGGGGAGGCCTAGGGGTCGCGTTTGGGCGGAACAACGCTTGGGACCGGCGCGGGCTCGCAAGGGTGCGACGGTGAAGTGTCTGGACTCCAATGGTGCTGAACGGCTTGGATGGGCTGCTCGATGGAGGAGGGGGTGTGCTTGGCTTCTCTTTGAAATTTTTAGAGCTTCTAAGGTGTCTAAAATGGAGAAAGCAGAATGGAGGAAGAAGAAAGGGGACCAAACAAGCTTGTAGGGGGCCACTTGGTCTCTCTTCTATCCTCTTGTCTCCTAGAAAAGGCCTCACCATGGATGGGCTGGCTTCCTCAGCCAAATGCAGCCACAAAGCTTCCCTAGGAAGCTAATGAGATGGTCCAAAAGGTTGGGGCATGGGGGGCTACGAATTTTGAAGACATTTCCCCCAAATTCTCTTCAATTCTCTCTTGAATTAATGCAATCCGGCTCCCAAAAATTCCACCAAGGTGTCTAAGGTCAAATTGACATTTTTCCTCGTCAATAGATCCAACTTACATCCCAATTACGCGATCAAAAAGGGTCTTTTGAATTTCGTGAACAAAAACGGCCCTATATCGACTTTTTCGCCAGAATCTCGGTTTTGCAGAAAAATCTTCGGAGATGAGTTAACGTTCCTAAAATGACTCGTGACATGACAGAAATTTCTATTTATGTAATCGGATTCAAATTCACAGTTAATTTCAACTTGGCTCGATTTTAACGTGACCTAGGCTACCGGATAGCTTTCAGAAATTTTTAATGCGATTGACCTGCGATCGATATTCTTCAAGTCACAATGTACCTCTTCAACACCTTGGCGACTCTCGGTGGTTGTGAAAATCTCAAGGTTTCAAATATAGGCATAGGGTACCAAAACGACAGAAAAATCAGTCTAGCATCAATCGACGAGAATTTTGCAATTTGGTGGAATCACCCATGTTTAGCCACACATCTCGGTCGAACCGACATATCTCTAATTTCTAATCGATTTTTAACTGTGTCATAATGATCTCTGTAGATGAGCACGGTCGAGTAGCCGATTTCTGGTCAAATTCTGAAGTCTATTGCATTAAAATCCATTAATGACTTGCCCAGATAGTCTAGTTATCTCATGAGTGATCAACTCAGAGAATAGCACTATAGGCGCGTCAATGAAAGACTCAATTTATTCAATTCAAAATAGGACTGAAATTCCAGGATGTCACATTGGTGGATTGAGTTGACAAAATCTAACATAAGGGAAGCCTTCATTCAAATTGAACTTTATGTTCCCTTCAAACCCTTTGGGCTCTAATTTGTTAAACATCTACTTTCGTGTATGTTCATCCTTCATATTAATAAATGAGAACTATATTTCTAACAAAAAGAAAAAACAGAAAACTTGCTAGTAGATTATTTTGGAGAATATGTATATTATCTTTCCATCGGAATACCGTAGCCACTTCCTCTGTTAAAATATGTCTCGAGTTTAAGCCTGAAGTAAAAAGCTGAGTTTTGAAAATAAATTAAATTGAAATAAAGGAAGATGGGTACATGAATTAGTCTTCTGAACGTCATATTCTGCAAAGCGGGTCAACAAATCGTGGAAGCAGTTGACCGAGGCACGTTTGCTTCTTCTAGAGTTGGACGAAGGAAATAAAAAAAAGGAAAGTCAAATATTTTACTTTTGTTGATCGAATCTTGGGTTATTCAGTTTCTTCATGCATGCATTCCTCAGGCTTGCTCGTGGGCTCTCTTTTATGAAAACATCGTCGTTGAACAAAGGGCTTTTTTTTTTTTTTTTTTTTTTTTTTTTTCACTTTTTGGTGCAATTGTCTTCTCTGTTTGTGAGAGACGTCCGTAGGCACTGGGTACTTGATAGCGGGTCTTCATGTTTCTCGTGTGGCAAAACTTATTTGTGATTTACATCCAAGAAAGATTGGTGTATTGGGTGTAATTGGGGCTTGGGAAACACCGAGAGAGTGTTTGAGTGACTCGAGTGTGTAATCTCCTTATATCGCTTGATTTATAGTGAAATTCGCTATTACTTTCCCCGTGGACGTAGGTTTTTACGACTGAACCACGTAAATCCGGTGTTCGATTTATTTTCTTTTTTCTATCTATATTATTGTTTGATCACTTGCCCTATCGCAACAATTGGTATCAGAGCTAGGCTTGGCTAAGTTGAAGCGAATCGATGGGGACAGAAGAAATAAAAGTGAGAATCGACAAATTTGATTGGAAGGATTTTAGTTTCTGGAAGATGTAGATTGAAGATTATCTTTACAAGATGAAACTGCACTTACCTTTATCTGGGGAGAAACTAGAGACGATGAAGCAAGCTAATTGGGATTTACTGGATAGACGAGCTATGGGTGTTATTCGGCTGACGTTAGCTCGTAATGCCACGTTTAATATCTTGAAGGAGAAGACCACTACTGATTTGATGCAAGCTCTATCAGATATGTACGAGAAGCCCTCTGCGATCAACACAATCTATTTGATGCAATGTCTATTTAATTTGAAAATGAGCGAAGGTGCGTCAGTTGCAGATCATATCAATGAATTCAATGTGATTGTTAGTCAATTGAGTTCAGTTGAGATTGACTTTGAAGATGAGATATGTGCTTTGATTCTATTATCCTCATTGCTTGAAATTTGGAATACTACTGTTACTAATGTTAGTAATTCCTCTGGGTTAACAAGCTTGACATTTGATGGGGTTCGAGATTTGATTCTAAGCGAGGACATTCGTAGAAGAGAATCTGGCGAGCCTGTATCTGCTACTTTAGTAGGTGAAAATAAAGGAAGATCTAGAACACGTGTCGGTAATAGTAGTACTAATATGAACAGGCATAATCAGTCTAGGACTGGTAATGTTGTCTATTAAAGTTGTGGCAATAAGGGGCATCTTAGAAGGGATTGCCGTAAGCTGAAGAATGAGAAGGGTAAGGGAATTATAGTTGATTTTGCAGATAATGTTGGAGCTGTAGCAGATAATGCCGATTATGTCTTGTTTGTCACTAATGATTCATCGTTTGATGGATGGATTATGGATTCTGGTTGTTCTTTTCATGTCACACCAAATAGAAACTGGTTTATCACTTATTAGTGCATGGCTAGTGGTAAAGTCCAGTTAGGGAACAATGCTAAGTGTGATGATGTGGATGTTAGTGATGTTAAAATCAGAATGCATGATGGTATTGTGAAGATATTGACTAGAGTAAGACATGTTCCAGATTTGAAAAAGAACTTAATTTCCTTGGATGCCCTAGATTCAGCTGGTTACATGTATTCTTCAGAAGGTGGAGTTGTGAAGATTGTTTGAGGTGCCCTGGTGATAATGAAAGGAATCAAGCACGGAGGCCTGTATAAACTTCAAGGTGAGTCAATGACAGGTTTCACCCCGGAGATGTTGGATGCATCTGTTCGAGGGTCTATAGATTGCTCGAAGAAGACTGGGTGTTTGTGCCGTTGCACAAGTTTAATGCTGGTGTCAGGATCACACAGTCAAGAGATTTGATCGAGATGGAGACTGCTAAGTCGATCAAGCATGTGCGAACTGACAATAGCTTGGAGTTCTGCTCGGAGCTAGTAAATAAATTTTGCATGAAAGAGGGTATAGTGAAACATCGCATTAGTGCTAGAAAATCACAACAACTTGCAGAATTGATGAGCAAAACGTTACTAGAGACGGCCCAAAAAGTGATCTCTAGTGCTGGTATTGCTAGGAGAATCCTAGTTGATGTGCTTAGTACAATAAGGTGCCTAGTGAATAGATCCCCATCAACCGCTATTGAATGGCAGACTTCCAAAGAAGTGTGGTCAGGTAATGTTGCTGGTTATTCTATTATTAGAATGTTTGATTGCTCGTGTTATTTTCGAGTAAGTGATGGTAAGCTTGATGGGAGGGCAATGTGCATATTTCATGGCTATGCACAAGGTGAGTGGGGTGATCAGTTGTAGTGCCTAGATATAAATTCACCTGCAAACAGCAGAGAAATTACCCTTGACAAGTCTCTGATACTTCTGGTTAGGAGTGTTTGTGGCAGTGTTAATATGGATCTGGATGGTGTTCAGCTTGAGGTGGAGTTGCGACCAGAAACTCCTGAGGTAGCGTATATAGGTACTAGCAAAGTGATCAACACAGGTGGTGCTCGTAGCGAGGTGGAGCCTATAGAGCCAATGGTTGCTGTAACTGCTGATATTAACAAGGTATGTATTCGATCTCTTGGCAAATATGGATGCAACAATAGTTTTGCTTTATCTACGGTTACGTAGGTTACGTCGGAAAATTCTTGTGGAGCAGTTAAAGGTGCATGTGGAGTTGGTATTCTGATGAGGTCCTCGGTTATGGCGAAGTTCAAGCGAGGCTTGGACTTGGATAAAATCTGTGGCGGTCGAGCCCACCGGGGGCAGTGGGAAAGTAGTGGCAGAATTTGAATTTTTGCGAAGCGATTGCAATTTGGTTCAAACGTCGAGCCAAGGTGGAGATTGTTAAAATATGTCTTGAGTTTAAGCCCGAAGTAAAAAGCTGAATTTTGAAAATAAATTAAATTGAAATAAAGGAAGATCTGTACACAAATTAGTCTTCTAGACGTCATATTCTGCAAAGCTGGTCAACAAATCGTGGAAGCAGTTGACCGAGGCACGTCTGCTTCATCTGGAGTTGGAGGAAGTAAATAAAAAAAAGGAAAGTCAAATATTTTACTTTTATTGACGGAATCTTGGGTTATTCAATTTCTTCATGCTTGCATTCTGTGGCGGTGGATTAAAAGGAATTCCTCAGGCTTGCTCGTGGGCTCTCTTTTATGAAAACATCATCGTTGATCAAGGGCTTTTATTTTTTATTTTTTTCACTTTTTGGTGCCATTGTCTTCTCTGTTTGTGAGAGATGTCCGTAGGCACTAGGTACTTAATAGCAGGTCTTCGTGTTTCTCGTGCGGCAAAACTTATTTGTGATTTACATCCAAAAAAGATTGGTGTATCGGGTGTAATTGGGGCTTGGGAAATACCGAGAAAGTGTTTGAGTGACTCAAGTGTGTAATCTCATTGTATCGCTTGATCTATAGTGAAATTCGCTGTTACTTTCCCCGTGGACGTAGATCTTTACGACTGAACCACGTAAATCTGGTGTCCGATTTATTTTCTTTTTTCTATTTATATTATTGTTCGATCGCTCGCCCTATCGCAACATCCTCCGTGCCGGATTCCACCAGTTTTGCAACATCGAAAGCGAGCACTTCGATCCTTTATTCATTAATATATATAACACTCAGAATTTATGTTGACTGAATCTTTGAGTGATGATATTGGTTGTCTTCGTCTGGCAAGAAAAAGGTGATATATGACAATTTGAATTAGTGGATATTAGTTTACGATTATATTTCTGATTCTCACGCACATGGACAATATTTAGGCAAACCGGCGTTTTGCTTATGTGATTGAGGGGGGGACAGAAATGTTTGCATGGTTAATATTGAGGCAATGTCACGTGTATCAAGATGAATTTACGTAATCGAGTTTTTTCACACGTTAATATCAATAATAATTATTTTGATAAATAGTTTAGAGCTAATGAAAATTGGTGTCGTCACACGCTTTATTATTCTCTAGATACGAGAGCTGCTACAACACCATTATCATGCTAAATCGGGGGAGGTTTTTCGATTCATAAAAAGATTATGATTCATTCTATTTCTGAGTGAAGGAGACTTCTTTCAACCAAACTTTTAATTGTTTAGTTACAAAGGCAAACCTCATTTATATTTATACGTAGTTAAATTTGCATATGAATGACATCAGTAACTAGTGATCCTCCAATCATAAGTATAATTAGAGGCAGTTTCCACCAATCAGGGACGCAGAAAAATATAGCCCTGCAAAGAAAATACTTGCCATGCATAAGCATCGCATGACCAACCACCAGGAGGCAAATAGAAGTGTGTGATCTCTCGTATCTAGTATTTAAACAAAACCTGGTACAAAAATTTCGAAAAAGATATGTAATATTGATTTTTGGGCTCTCATTTTGGTGTTGAAGATTTCGGTTATAAGAGGGAATAAGCAAAGGCACTTTCGCAACTCGTACCGAAACAACAATGAAGAGATCCTCAAGCATGTTGGCTTTGTTCTTGTGTTCACCGACAATAAGCCCTTCTGATCATGCAATCGAATCGCCTCAATACGCAGTGGCGTTGTTGGCCTCTGATTTCGAGATAAGACCCTAGAGGAATTCCACCTGGATGTCTGCTCCTCTCCAAGGGACCTCCTTCGAGAAGTCCACAAAAGAAGGATTTCACAGTTTTTGAAGCTCGAATTTTTATTTAATCATGTAGGATGTGAGATTGCTCGGTGTAATTAATAACCATGCAGTTATAATCCTTCTTAATGTTCGTAGGCTGAACTAATTCATTTGCGGAGCAAACCTGGACTACTCCCATATCGATAACAAATCAAATAGAGTATAAATTAGAAGGGAAAAAAAAAATAGAATATTTGTAGGGCAGAATCTTTTACAAATCAGTATGAAAATAATTTTGCCCTGCAGATATTCTGATTTTTCTACCTTGATATAACCGCTCTTGTCGTGACGAGCATCGCGCAATCTTCTTAAGGGTCTTTCAGATCATCCTGGGTCGACTTCTATTTACCAGCCAAGTTCCAAGGAGCCCCTCCAAAGCCTAATCCCGAGCTGAACTTGAAACTCGACGAGCGGAAAGCACACTGCATGGCCGTGAGGAAGTTCTCTGAGTTTGTTAGTGATGATAACATCGACGAAAAATGGAGGCTCGTGTCAAACCGCTTGTCAAGTCAACAAATTCTCTCCACATGCATCGCAAAAATTGGAAATTTGTCTTGGGGCACCATTTGAGGAAAATTAAACAAATCTTTTTTAATTTTTGATCGTCTCAAGGTGAGACTAATTATGGCTGTTCCCCAAGACATGCTTCTTCATGGATGATTCGCTGGTCTCACGCCATAATCACATTTGGCAATTTCATATATACTTGGATTTGTAATTTTCTCATGAACATTTTCTACGGTCCCCTCGAAGTTGGCTAAATTATACAGTTTGATTTTTTTTCCCATTGGATTTTGTCATTTTACATGCTGCTATGTATTTTTAAGGATTCTTTGTGTAGTTTTTTTCCCTTATGTATTGATGAAACATCACAAATCATACAGAAAAAGGACCCACACAAAACAAAGATTTATTCATTACTTTATTTTCCAAGTACACATCATCATCCCCTTAAAGGTGATGTAACTAGATGACTCGTTAATTGAAATATAGAAATTTTAAGATAAAGAAAAGACCCATTCAAATAGCGAAATTATATCCGCCTTTTTTTATTCCCTCTTTCTTCCTTTGTTTTACCCACAACCCCAACTTTTTAGGGACACGTCCCAGACCTTCCGGGTCCTCCATAGAAGAAAGAGGACCCCCAATTTGGATCGTTCCCTCCTTCGAGGTCGTAGCAATCTGGGTTACTCACCACGGTCTCGGCGTTTTGCACAGGGAGGAGTTCGTTGCTCCCATTCACGACTTGCACATGCTGAAAATAGGCGGCTTTTCTGTACCCTTCGTCGGCGAAATGCCCGCTCCCCATCTGGGTGCTCGTATGGCTGCCCATGGGGGCCGTGTTCACGATCTCCCCGCCGAAATTTACCTCGCTCACGTGGTCATCGAGGTGAGTGAACAGGACCGATGGCTAGTATCCGAGATAGATGTTAGGTTCCAATAAGAGCCACCAATTCCCAGTATCCAGATCCTATGCAAGGTGAGAATGGAGGACCATATGAGCACTTGATGTCTAAGGCAATCAAGCTCATGCTCACCAAACTCTCTTTTCATGTAGATATTTCAATGGATTAGATGAGGATGTCATTTTATTAAGTGGGTCTCATCAACTTTTCCAAACCCCTTAAATTTAACAATTACAAAGAATTTTAGTGTATGCACTGGATTCGCCTAATAATTTCTTCATTTCAAGTGCCTTGTTGCATACAAATGAATCAATGCTCAGAAAAGGAAGTCCACGTACATTGTGGTCCATCAAATCAACTTAAAACAATTTAGAAATGTCTTTATTACTTCCCTATCAAAACAAAGAGATCATTCTTTTGTTTTTAAGACGAAACCATAGAAACATTCACACATTACTTCAAATGACTTTAAATATATGGAATTTCTATTTCTAAAGATCAAAGATGTGTTTATTAAACAAAATAAAGAGTAAACAAGAAGAACATAATAAAAGCAAAAGATCATTGCAATCACCTAAAAATAAATTAACTTTTTCCTATCCTCGTATCCATTTGGTGAATGACAATATGGTATCCAATTTTTGAAGACACTGTTCAAAACCTTGAACTTGTCGAATAAATTGTGAGAATTCCATTTGCTAATACTCCATCACAAGTTAGAGAATAAAGGTGCATTTTCCTCAAAATCGGTATCAAAGCAAGCCAAAGTGATTAAAAAAAAGAAAATAAGAAGAAAAAGTGGCGAGAAATCTTGGAGCACAAAGCAACAAAGCAATCAGAGTCATTGTTCCATATTTCCAGCGTACGCGTGAACATATATTTCAAAGCACTAGCTGTAAGTCTTTGTTGGGTGACCATCAATCTTATTTTATTTTATTTTTAATTTTAGAGGGTAATTTTTACTCTTTTTTCCCACCTAAATTCAACACCTTTTGGAGCCTCTACGAGGATTTCTTTTCACGTTTGATTGAGGCAAATGGCGTTGACATCAGATGGTCCAACTTTTTGTTAGCTTCTAAGACCGACTACTTCTGTCCATTGTCATTCGCAAAGGTGGGCCTCCTCTAAATCTCTGCCTGTCAGCTCATGTGGCGTTGACGTCAGATGGTCCGAGTTTAAGGATGAAGACCCTCTTTCGTTGCCTTTTTGTTACAGCCAAGTGATGCAAGCATCGCCAAATAACGGCAAAAACTGCCAGTAGGCCTGACAGATAAAGCACTCCCTGGTGTTTCCCTCTGAAAAAGCGTAGCCCTCACCCACTTTATACTTAGTAATTCTTGGTTGTTTGTACACTTCCATTTTAAGTTTATTGCCACAAAAGCAAAAAATATTGCCCTCAATATCGGTATATTCCGACAATTGGTATTTTAGTGCCTAATTAACATCCGAAGTGTGATTTTACATAAATAACATACACAAGCTACTTAATTCAAGGATCGTATGACATCAAATATGCCAGTCTCGAGATCATTTTATGTCAATTTGAGCATTACGACAATTCTAATTTTGTAATTTATCGTGAAGCGGAAAGTAGTTTTTTCTTTGTTATGAGCAGGATTATTTTAATTCTACTTTTTGGCAACAAGAATTACATCCTTTTCATTCAATTTTGAGTAGGTTTTGGATGATGGGTGATTCATTAAAAAAAAAAAAAAAAAACAAATGTGAACATGTATGCATAGGCATGGACTTTGAATCATAATATCTTTTTTTTTTTCTTTTTTCTAGTTAAGCAGAAAACGTGGGGCTCTAAATTAATTATTACCTTCCAAACTAGCAAGGTTATATCAATTTGAGCGCCACCGTAGGAGGACATGGGCTCAAGTGGTGACCCAATTGCAATCCCATTGTTGGTCTGGACAAATCCCGGGCACAACAAGTTGTAACATCCTGTTTCTTTGTAGTCATCAGTCTGCATGCAATCAAAGTAGCAAAAAACATTAATCTTATGATTTTAAAAAACTATATCTAGAAATATTATTTTATTTTATTTTGTTACTTACAGTCCAATAAATGAAGAGCCACGTAGTGTTGTCCCCATACATTCCTGGATAAACCTGAAGAAAATAAAAATAAATTTATTCTCTAATTAGTAATCCCATTCCACACATGCTGTAAACATGGCTGAAAAGACTTGGCAACATTGTCAACTGACCAGTAATGCAATCAATTGGGAAACTAAATTTGGTCTTTAATGTGTTTATGTTATATAGTCAGTGACTTGCCAACTACATGATAATTGCATGCCACAATAAATTGACCCAAGAAACATAGGATTTTCAATGATTTTGCTGAACATAGACATAAATTTTTTGCTTCTTGGATTGGACCATCCAATTATGACAAACCTTTGCTTTCCTTAATTTCCCCAACCTTGACAGAGGCAGATAATATTGTAGTTTCTATTTCAAGTTTTTGGCACTTTGTTATAAAAACACATTAGTTTATATTTTAGATTGGCTAAGTATATTTGAATTTGGCACTATCCCCTACCAAAGAAAGAAAGAAAGACGATGACTTGATTAAAAAGCCCAACTTCTGGTGGAAAAAAAATTCAAAATCTGTCAACTCAAAATTAGCCAAACATTGAGAGTAATTTTCCATTTAAGAAAAGAAAAATAATTTCAACCGTAAATTTATTTTGTAGCCGAAAAGGGGGACGAGACCAGGAGGGCTGGTCAA
The DNA here is from genome assembly GCA_014182555.1 of Eucalyptus erythrocorys. Taxonomy (NCBI): domain Eukaryota; kingdom Viridiplantae; phylum Streptophyta; class Magnoliopsida; order Myrtales; family Myrtaceae; genus Eucalyptus; species Eucalyptus erythrocorys. The sequence continues at coordinate 29,082,297 of CM024604.1, forward strand.
AGCTAATTATTTATTTGGTAATGCATAAAAAAATTAAAACTTTTTTTGGGGGAATAAAGCAAGAGAAGAAAAAGATGAAACAGTACCTGCCAGCCAACTTCAATGGTGTTAAGGTCAACGCCCTGAGTGCCGGCGCTGACCCACAACTGGGCGAGGCTCATTTCACTTTGTCCATCCACATATGGTTGCCACACATTTATGGTTGCTTGGGCTCCTAGTATTGATCTTGATCCACATACACTACCGCATACTGCATGAAAAAATATATATAAAATAAATTAAATCAACCATTACACAAGAAAAACACAATTTATAATATAAATTTAAAAGAATAAAAGGAGGCGATTTTTTTATGATCTCACATTGAAATTGAATACCAATAATTGTCTTACGACGAAATTGTGTAAGATTCCCGCTACACTTGCCACTTTGGAAAATTGGCACATATGCAAAATAGAGAACAATCTACCGTGGAATTTCTAAATTGAATAAACATTGAGTTGGTAAATCCACTTTGGCTTGATTGAGTTCAAAACTAGCATGTACCATATGTTTTTTTTTTTTTTTTTTATTAAATGAAAAACAGGGGAAGATGTTTTTGGTACAAAGTGAATGAATATGTTTCGCTTGCTTGATAATATATACCCCGCAAAAATTGGAGGAAAGCGCAAGCAAACAAATGGCAAAATTAAAAACCAGTCTGAACGGTACAAGCCGAAAATTAAAAAAAAAAAAAAAAAAAAAAAACAGTTTCCTGTCTTCATGCTATGACTTTTCTTGAAGCTAAATTTGACCAACTAAAAAAATGAAAAAGAAAAAAAAAAAAAGGGAAAGAAGCAGCGAGACTGAACACCAACATAAGGAAGAAGGGAACAAAGAGATAATTATGTCTGAATTTTCTCCTCTACTTTTGAGACAAAAATAGGGGAGAGACTTATTTTCAGATATAAAATTTAGGGATAAATACATTCGAAATCTAAAATTTTTCAACAAAGTGCATTTTAGGTGTAAAACTTTCAAAAAGTGCAATTAAGTCTTAAGACTTGTCACGAAAGTACAATCGAATTCTAAAGCTTTCAAAAAGTGCAATAGAGTTCCGAATCTTATCAAATTGTTCAAATCAAGTCCTTTCATCAATGACACTTTTTGAATATTCTGGGATTCAATTGCACTCTCTTGATAAATTTCAAAACTCGATTATATTTTGTTAAAAGTTTTAGAACTCAATTGCATCTTCTTAATAAGTTGTAGGACTTCTAGTAAACTTATCCCTAAAATTTATTTAAACTTAGATAATAATAATTTTTCAATTTGAAATGAAATTGTTATGATTTCTTTTAAATTACTCAGAAAATAAAGAAAATGCTTAAGATGTACTAATCTTTGCTCAACTTCAATGGCAAGGTCTCTCCTCTTTACCTCATGAGAATTATTTGAAGTGTCTGTGAGGGCATGACTTCTCACTTTCTTCCCAAACGTTCAAATTGAAGAAGCCCTCAACACGTCTGCTTCGTTTGTCCTCCGTATCGGCACCGTCCGTTCTGGGCATGGCTTGCCCGACATTCTCCACGGTTGAAGAATCTCCATGGCAATAGTAGTTGAATTATACCCTTTCGGCATCTTTGGTGGATCCTGCGAATTTCGTGAAAAAAAAAAAGAAAGAAAGAAAGAAGAAAGGTAAAAATTAAGGGCTTCAAAAGTCATAGAATTGATTTTCTTGTCATAGGTCAAAGAAACTGGATGATACCAATGGCTTTTGTCCCTTTAATAGAGGATGATCAAAGGCTGGTTGCTGGTGAGATAGAATGCAGTCTATTATATCTCCGCCAGGGCTCTGCAAATAAGGGAAAAAAGGAAAAAGAAAGAGAAATAGAGAGACAAGAATGAGGGGAAATCAGGGTCGGTTGGCAAATAAAATGTAGTTTAGCAGAAGAAATTAGTTATATTATTAGTGCAGCATGCGATTGATGGATTCAGGGGCGCTGGTCCAAATTATTTTTCTTTTCTCATGATGATGTTGACAGTTTGATGTCCAAAGTCTCTTAAACACAGCAAATTCAGGGTAACAAAAAGGCAGCATTCTCTTTTCTCAAAAGCAAAAGCAAAAAGAGACAAGTGGATATGAGACTAAGTATAGAAATTTAATTGAAAAGGTAAATGATGTTTGGTAAGATTTGAACCAAAGATCTTCGCCCGATACCATGTTAGATTTCGTGGGACCACTGGCAAGTATTCTAATTTAAATTATTAAATAAGTGCATTGTTTATTATTTAAATATTCTAAAAGGGGGTTTGCCTGAATTGTTTTGAGGGGAGGTTTATTGATGTCCTTGAGATGAGCCCTTATTGTCTTCAGCTTCTGTAGCTCATCCCCAGGCTGGAAAGTCTTATTCGTGGTGCGGAAGGTGGTGGTTTCCAACGAACGAGCCTGACAAAAGAAGGGAGAAGGGACAAGGAGGAAAAGCACAAAAATGGGAATGATTGGCGACCGGAGAGGGAGATCTTGAAGGAGGAGGAACGCCAACGACAACAGCTACAAAAAGAGCTACTCGTGCCACAATCCATGATGACCTTTGAGAAGCTTCCTGCGAGGGCCTGTCGTTTCTCTCTTCGGCTACACCCGGTCGCCCGCTCCCCTGCACGCAGCAACATTGGCCTTGCTCTCTTGTGCCCGCACCGATTTCCCTGAGAGATTGCACGGCCCGCACCGCTTTTTATAGTCTAACGCGCTTTGAACATCTAGGCACAAGAGGAGCTACTAATTTCACTTATTATATTTCCAGAAAGTCAACGAGGAATGAATGACAGGGACAGAAAAGAAAATTAAGCTTTTCGCCTTCTAAACATGCTTATCCTTTTAATTAGGATTAGCACCGTGAAAAATTTCAACTTAGTACATTTGTGATAAATTTACCTCAAACTAATTTTTGGGTCATTAAAAACCTCAAATTGATAAAAGCATGACAAATTTATCTCAAACTAATATGAATTTTTACCTAGACTTGCCATATAAATTAAATTATTGCTAGATGAGCTATAAAATTTGATGAAAGTTAATAGAGGAAATATATGTCACGAGTATACCAATTTGAGATTTTTAGTGAGCTTACAAATTAGTTTTTGGTGAATTTGTCACATGTGTGTCAATATGAGATTTTTGATGACCAAAGATTAGTTTGAGGAAAAATTTATTATAAATGCATCAATTTGGGATTTTCCGTGGTATTAATTCTTTTAATTACATGTAGGAAGAAGTGTTGCATGACCAATCTACATAAATATGGAAACAGAGAAAATCATTTCATTTATTAAAAGACGAATTAAATGATTTTTCGGTCGATATGTCCACGAAACAAAAAAGAGTAAGTAATTTAGAATTATCAAGAAGTGACAAGGGAAGAATAGTCTTTCCTTAATGTGAAATTCAAGGAGTTGGCTAGAATAGGGGTGTTTTAGGTTGGATTCCCTAGCCTTGACATAGTTTTAATTAGTAAGTAATTTGAACCTATTACAATTAGTTGCGAAGGCTCAAGATTCATGGTGCAACAACCCCTTTGTACTCCTTTTTGGCTCCACGGCTAATTTTTAGTGGTACCAATTTTTCTCACCATAGGAATTTCAAATATCAAAGAGTAAAGAATAGCTGGAGTGCCATAACTTGACACGGGGGGACACTTAAGTGCCATAACTTTAAAACGGTACACTTAAGTGCCACTTTTTTTTTTTTTTTTTTTCAAATGGGACACTTAAGTACCACCTCCGGCGACCCTTGTCGAAATCCTACATGGCATATTTTTATTATTTTTTAATGCTTGCGTGGCCGTCGGAAAAGCCGAGTCGGCCGACTCGGCAGAAACGATGTCGTTTGCATAATAAAAAAATTAATTAAATTAAATTAAAACTTAATTTTAATTAAAATATTCTTAAAAAAAAAAGGGACGAAGGGGGTAGGCGGCCGAGGGTTGAGCCCTCGCCACCGCCGCCTCCCCGTCGTCGGGAAGGGCCGACGACAGAGAGGGGAGCGACGGCCGGGGTCGCCGCCCCGGCCCGACCGGTGGCGAGGGCCCGCAAGCCCTCGCCCCGGCTCGCCGCGATCCGGCGAGGGCTCGCGGCCCTCGCCGCCGATCGGCCGGGGGCGGCAACCCCGCCAACCCTCCCCACTCGTCACCGGCCCTTCCCGGCGACGGCGGGAGGTGACGAGGGCCCGCAGCCCTTGCCGATCTAGGCGAGGGCCGCGACCCTTGCCCCAGATCCGGGCGAGGGCTCGCAGCCCTCGCCGCGATCCGGCTAGGGCTTGCGGCCCTCGTCGCCGGTCGGCCGAGGGCGGTGACCCCGGCCGACCCTCCCCCTCCTTCGCCGGCCCTTCGCGGCGACGGCGGGAGGCGACGAGGGCCCGCAGCCCTCGCCGATCCGGGCGAGGGCCACGACCCTCGCCCCGGATCCGGGCGAGGGCTCGCGGGCCCTCGCCGCGATCCGGCGAGGGCTTGCGGCCCTCGCCGCCGTCGGCCGAGGGCCGGCGACCCCAGCCCGACCCTCCCCCTCCGTCGCCGGCCCTTCCGGGCGACGACGGGAGGCGACGGCGGCAAGGGCTCAGCCCTCGCCCACCCGCCCCCTTCGTCCCCTTTTTTTTTTTAAAAAAATTTTAAATTTTTAGAATATTTTTAATTAAAATTAAGTTTTAATTTAATTTAATTAATTTTTTATTATTTTTACATGTCGACGCGAAACGGCATCGTTTTTGCATTTTTCGCCACGTCGCCGTGCAAAACAACGCCGTTTTGGACCTCCATCACCAGAAAATTGCCACGTCAGCCGTTTGGCCGGATTTTCGCCGGAGTAGCACTTAAGTGTTCCATTTAACTCTGATATTGGCACTTAAGTGTACCATTTTAAAGTTATGGCACTTAAGTGTCCCCCCGTGCCAAGTTATGGCACTCCAGGTGTCCCAAATTCAATATCAAACCTTCCTTTGCTAAATATGGTTGACGTTACCACTGAGGCACTCAACACTCGTAAAATTGACTATAGAAATATTAATCATTTATTTTTCGACTCTAGTGTCCTTGTGGAAAGTTTCAGAATACTTTGCTCAATTATTTTATCATTTTACCAATCTTTTTGTTATGGTTCCATAAGCAAGTCAATTGCATATGATCAAGGCTTATAGGTTGATGCATGTGCAATGATTAAATATGGAGGAGGCACATATGCTCATGTCCAAATCCCTCCCCCCCTCCCCCGAAGCCATGCATCCATTTAACCAATCTTTTGGCTATTTCACCATTGTACCAATCTTTTCTGCTATGGCGCCAGGAGCAAGCAACTTGAACATGATCAAGACCTGCAAGTTTCTACACATGCAATCGTTGATAATGGAGTAGGTGCATGCTCATGTCCAACCCTCTAACCATGCATCCATTTGGACCATGGAGGGTTTGCCGTCAAGTTTAAAAAGTTATTTATCGATATATCAAATTGTGGCCAAACAACTTTTGGCATGTAGAATAAAAATACTATTGACTTTTCAAATGACCAAACAATTTCCACCAACTTTTTATTCAAAGGATAAAAACTCACCATTAAATTTTCAATCCAAAAAACATGATGTGACACATGATGTGAAAAAAATGACATTTTAGATAAACAAATTCACGGGAAAAAGAGCCGCGTCAATATTAAGAAATGCGTGTGATGCGAATAAGACATAATCAAGAAGAATCATAAATGACTAAGGCTTAGATAAACAATGTCTTTGGGTTTTTATTGACATGCCCACGGTCTCTTTTTAGCTCAAGATAAGGTGTATTTTTATAAACATTGGTCTAATTAGCCTTGCCATTTATCACATCAATTGTATCAGTGGATATTTTTGCCCATTAAATAAAAGCCTCGGATTTCTTTCTTTATGGATCATTTGAAAAGCTAGGATATTTTTGTCTCTTGAGTAAAAGCTAGTTGCCTTTCTATTTTTAGGAAGTGAGACTTGATAAGACCAAAACTTACATACTACAACAATAATGACTTTTGTAGTAAACAATATTAGCTTTTGCAAGACAGATTTTTGTCCCAAAAGTTTCTAAAGTCAAATAGAATAAGAAATGTTTTTAGTGAGGCTAGTGAATCCTCTAATTATGACCTTTAAATTATTTATGTGCCTCTAGATCATTTTTCTAAAGCTTATGTATCTTTATATAACTAAAATGGAAGTAGAAGTATTTGCCTCTAAAAAACATTTTCGAGCATGTGAATTTCCATCTAAAGATTTGCTGGACAAGAATGTGCTTTGCTAATTGTCGAGTACAATTGTTCTTATTTCATGTTTGTTGAATGATTAATGTTTGAAGGTAAATGAATTTTACCAATTTCGAACTAATCAATTCAAATTATTCACAGATGCACTCCTCAATTAAACCTCTATTTTCTACACAATTATAATCGACTTAATTTAACAAATATGGGCTCCTCGCTATGGTTATCGACGACGGCAGTGGCCAAAGGGTGAAAAGTGCACATAAATTATGGAATTTAAAATTAAGGTTTTCGTGATGATGGCATGGGATTATGGCTTCAAAGAGAGTGGTGAGAGAGATAAATTATGAGAACCCTAGATTTTGTGGAGCTCAAGGTAATGTATCGTCAAAATCGAAAGGATGTATAATCAATTTATGACATGTTATATGGTCCGATATATTAAGGAGAATACACATATTTCAAATCATCACGTTATAAGCCAACCGCATTAAGTATGTGCTCTCATTCGAATCAATTATTTGATGTTTGCTCCTATTTTCTGAGTTTGTGCTCTAGAAATATGTGTATATACAGTGCATTTATGGCGACAATATGGCACCATCAAAGGGATAACGAGACATTAGCCCATCCTTTTTTTTCAAAGGAAAAATGCATTTTGTTATGTATGCTTGATGGGTACCGTTGAGGCACGAGGCACTCATAAACTTGACCATAGAAAATTTTAATAATTTATTTTTCGACTCTATTATCCTTGGCAAAAGTTTCGGAATACTTTGCTCAATTATATTACCATTTTACCAATCATTTTATTATGGTGCCATGAGGAAGCAAATTGCACATGATGAGGGCTTGCAACTTTCTACAAATGCAACAGTTATATATGACGTAGGTGCATGCTCATGTTCGACCCCCCCCCGGGGGCGAAAAAGAAATGTCTTTAATAAGACAAATGACTCCTCTAATTTTGACATTTAACTATTATTTATGTGCCTCTAGATCATTTTTCTACAGCATGTGTCTTTATATAACTAAAATGGAAGCAGAAGTATTTGTCTCCAAAAAGAAAATTTTCAAGCATGTGAATTTCCTGCTTTTGTTGAATGATTGATGTTTGGAGGTAAATGAATATTACCAATTTCAAACTAATCACTTCAAATTTCTCATAGATGTACTCCATGTTTAAAGTTCTATCTTCTACACAATTATTAATAAGCTTAATTTTAGAAATATGGACTTGCAGCTATGGCTGTCCACAATGGCAATGCTAAGGTGACCCGAATGCTATCGGTAGTGGTTAGAGAGTGGAAAGTGCATATAAATTATGGCATTTAAAATTAGGGTTTTTGTGATAATGGCATGAGATTATGGTTTCGAAGAGAGTGGTGAGAGAGATAAATTATGAGAACCTTAGATTTTGTGGATCTCATGGTAATGTATTGTCAAAATCGAAATGATGTATAATCAATTTATTACATGTTATATGGTCTGATATATTAAGAGAATACACAAACCTCAAATCATCGTGTTATAAGCCAACCGCATATGGTGCGTGCTCTTGCCCAAATCAATTATTTGATGTTTGATCTTATTTTATGAGTAACATTATATCTTTGCGCCCTATAAATATTTGTATAGATAATGCATCTACGGTGATAGTATGGCACCATCAAAGGGATAACGAGACATTAGCCCCTCCTTTTTGTTAAAAAGAAAAACTGCATTTTATCTATCAAATAATTCACATGACAGTAACGCATGAATAAAGAAGTCAGTCATATTCAAGAATTATCAAAGTTTGAAAGCAAAGTTGGTCTCAATTCACATCACCTACAAAATTGGATGATTGACATGTACAAGAGTATGTTTTCAATAAATTTTTGAAAATTGAACATTCCTTCATTAAATATGCTTAGTAAGTACTGCCAAGAGGCACAGGGCACTTGTGAACTTGACCATAGAATATATTAATAATTTATTTTTTGACACTATTGTCCTTGTCGAAAGTTTCGGAATACTTTGCTCAATTATCTTACCATTTTACCAATCTTTTTGTTACGGTGTCATGAGCATGCAAATTGCATATGATAAGGGCCTGCAGGTTTCTACATGTGCATTAGTTAAATATGGAGTGGGCATATGCTCATGTCCAACTTCCCCCTCGCCATGTGGATCATGGAGGGTTTGCCGTCCATAATTAAAGTTTAAAAAAATTACTTATCGGCATATCAAATTATGGCCAAAAAACTTTCGGCATGTAGAATAAAAATACCATTGACTTTTCAAATGACCAAACAATTTCCACCAACTTTTTATTCAAGGGATAAAACCTTACTATTAAATTTACGGTCCAAGCAAGAAGATGTGACGCATGATGTGAGAAAAATGACATTTTTAAGAAACCAATTAGTAGGAAAAAGTGCCGCATCAATCTCAAGAAATTTGTATAATGCAAATAAGTCCTAATCAAGAAGAATCATAATTGACTAAGGCTTAGATAAAAAATGTCTTTGAGTTTTTGCTGACGTGCCCATGTTCTCTTTTTAACTCAAGATAAGGTGTGTTTTTATAAACATTAGTCTAATTGGCCTTGTCATTTACCACATCAGTTGTATCGGTGGATATTTTTGCCCATCAAATTAAAGCCTGTAATTTCTTTCTTTTTGGATCATTTGAAAAGCTAAGGTATTTTTGTCTCTTGAGTAAAAGTTGATAGCTTCTTTTTTTTTTTTTTTTTTTTTAGGAAGTGAGATTTATTAAGACCAAAACTTACATACTACAAAAAAAAATGACTTCTGTGGTAAATAATATTTGCTTTTGCAAGACAGATTTTTGTCCCGAACATATGTAGAGTCAAATAGAATAAGAAATGTCCGTAGTGAGGCAAATGAATCCTCTACTTATGACTTTTAGCTATTATTTATGTGCCTCTAGATCATTTTTTGAAAGCTTATGTGTCTTTATATAACTAAAATGGAAGCCGAAGTATTTGCCTCTAAAAAAATATTTTTGGTCATGTGAATTTCCCTCTAAAGATCTGTTCGACAAGAATGTCTTTTGCTAATTGCCAAGAACAACGGTTCTTATCTCAAGATTGTTGAATGATTAATGTTTGAAGGTAAATGAATTTTACCAATTTCAAACTAATTAATTCAAATTACTCGCAGATGCACTCCACAATTATCTTCTACACAATTACTAATCGATTAATTTTACAAACATGCACCCGCCACTATGGTTGTCGATGACGACAGTGCCAAGGTAACACGGATCGGGTGAAAAATGCACATAACATATGGAATTTAAAATTAGGGTTTTTGTGATGATGGCATGGGATTATGGTTTTGAAGAGAGTGGTGAAAGAGATAAATTATGAGGACCTTAGATTTTGTGGAGCTCAAGGTAATGTATTGTTAAAATTGAAAGGATGTAAAATCAATTTATGAAATGTTATATGGTCCAATATATTAAGGAGAATACACATACTTCAAATCATAGCATTATAAGCCAACGGCATAAAGTATGTGCTCTCATTCAAATCAATTATTTGATGTTCGATAATATTTTCTAAGTACCATTATATCTTTGTGCCCTAGAAATCTGCATATGTACAATGTATCTATGGCGATAGTATGGCACCATTAAAGGCACCATTAAAGGGATAATGAGACATTAGCCCCTCCTTTTTTTTTTATAGGAAAAATGCATTTTATCTATTGAATAATTTACATGACAGTAACATATGAATAAAGAAATCAATCATATACAAGAGTTGTCAAAGTTGAAAAGCAAAGTTGGTCTCAATTCACATCACCTACAAAATTGAATGGTCGGCATGCACAAGAGTATGTTTTCAATAACCTTTCTTCGTTAAATATGCTTGATAAGTACCGCCGAGGCATGAGGCACTTGTAAACTTGACCATAGAAAATATTAATAATTTATTTGTTGGCGCTATTGTCCTTGTAAACAGTTTCGAAATACTTTGCTCAATTATCTTACCATTTTACCAATCTTTTTGTTATGGTGTCCTGAGCAAGCGAATTGCATATGATTAGGGCTTGCAGATTTCTGCATGTACCTTAGTTAAATATGGAGTAAGCACATGCTCATGTCCAACTTCTCCCTCCCCAAGCCATGCATCCATGTGGATTGTGGAGGGTTTACCGTCCATAATTAAAGTTTAAGAAGTTTTTTTATCGATATATCAAATTGTGGCCATACAACTTTCGGCATATGGAATAAAAATACCATTGACTTTTCAAATGACCAAACAATTTCCACCAACTTTTTATTCAAGGAATAAAAAACTCACCATTAAATTTTCGGTTCAAGCAAGATGATGTGACACATGATGTTAGGAAAATGACATTTTAGAGAAACAAATTAGTAGGAAAAAGTGCCGCATTGATCTCAAGAAATGTGTGATGCAAATAAGTCCTAATTAAGAAGAATTATAAATGACTAAGGCTTAGATAAACAATGTCCTTGGGCTTTTGTTGACATGGCCGTGGTGTCTTTTTAGCTCAAGCTAAGGTGTATTTTTGTAAATGTTAGTCTGGTTAGCCTCAGTCATTTACGACATTAGTTGTCTTGATGGATATTTTAGTTCATCAAATACAAGCTTGCGATTTCTTTCTTTTTGGATCATTTGAAAAGCTAGGGTATTTTTTTTGTCTCTCGAGTAAAAGTTGGTAGCTTTTTTATTTTTAGGAAGTGAGATTTGATAAGACCAAAACTTACACGACTTTTGTAGTAAACAATATTTGCTTTTTGAAAGACAGATTTTTATCCCGAAAGTTTGTAAAGTCAAATAGAATAAGAAAGTTCTTTAGTGAGGCAAATGACTCCTCTAATTATGACCTTTAGCTATTATTCATGTGCCTCTATATCATCTTTCTAAATCTTATGTGTCATTATATAACTAAAATGGAAACAGAAATATTTGCCTCTAAAAAAAAATTTTCAGGCATGTGAATTTTCCTCTAAAGATCCATTTGACAAGATTGTGCTTTGCTAATTACCAAGTATGATTGTTCTTATCCCACATTTGTTAAATGATTTATGTTTGAAGGTAAATAAATATTACCAATTTCAAACTAATCAATTCAAGTTACTTGACGTACTTTACAATTAAACCTTTATCTTCTACATAATTACTAATCAAGTTAGTTTTACAAATATAGACTCGTGGCTATGGTTGTCAACGACGGTAGTGCCAAGGTGACTCGGATGCCAGCAGTAGTGGCTAGAGGGTCGAAAGTGCACATAAATTATGGGATTTAAATTAAGGTTTTGGTGATGATGGCATTGTCACAACCCAGCCTCGGTGTGACATCCTGATTTTTTAATTTTGTTTTCAATTGAATGAGTCGAGCTTTTTATCGATGCACCTATAGTTCTTTTCTCTGAGTTGGCCACTCACGAGATAACTAGCCTATCAAGTGAAGCCATTAAGGAATCTAAACGCAATAGACTTGAGAATTCAACCAGGAATCGACTGCTCAAGCGTGCTAATCTACAAGGATGATTACGGCACAGTTAAAAATCGATTAGAGATCGGAAATAGGTTGATTCGACAAAGGTACGTGATTAGTGTGTGATTCCACCTAATTGCAAAATTCTTGTAAATTGGCTCTAGACCGATTTTTCTATTGTTTTAGTACCATGTGTCCGCATTTGAAATCTTGGGATTCTCAGGACAACCGAGAGTCACCAATGTGTCGAAAATGTATGTTATGGCTTGGAAATAATCAACCACAGGTCAAATGCACTAAAAATTCGTAAAAGCTACCCGGTAAGTTTGGTCACGCTAAAATCGCATTAGATTGAAATTAACCACGAATTTGGACCAGATTTCAGAAATTGAAAGTTCTGTCATGTCACGAGTCATTTTAGGACCGTCGACTCATCTTCTGAAGATTTTTTTGCAAAATGAGATTTTCGGCAAATTTTCAAAGTAAGAGTATTTTGGATCGGAAAAGTCTGAGGGCCGCTTTTGGTTGCGTTTTTGGAATTTGAGTTGGATGGATTGACAATGAAAATGTTAATTTGATCATGGACATCTTGGTGGCATTTTTGGGGACTGGATTGATTTCAATTGAAGGAGAATTGGTGGGGAATTGAATCTAATTTTAGTGGGCAATGTCCAAATTCGTAGCCCCCCCTTGGTGTGCAACTTTTGGACCCTTAAGAGGCTTGCCAAGGAAGCCTTGGCAGCTACAAATGGCTGTGATCCAAGCTTGGTAGGGCCATGCAATTGAGTGTTTAGGATATTTTAGTGGCCCATTCTTTGACCAGCAGCCCTTCTTCCTCTATCCCCCTCCTTTCCTCATTGCTGAGGCTTAGGAAAAGCTTGAGAGAACTAGAGGAGAGCCAACAGCCACCATCGAGCAGCCTTGCCGCCCGTCGAAGCCCAAATAGCCGCTTGTGCCACCGCTCGCCTCCTCGCGTTGCGCCTGCCAACCACGCCCAACAGCTCACTCAGCTGCAAAATTCGCCTCTACCCGCAAGTCCAACAGCTTGCTAGGCCACCATACGTCGTCGTCATGGTCGCCGGAAGCCCCATTGTCGCCCTTGCTCACCCATCTGGCTGTTTCTTGCCATTTCCAGCCGCTGGAGTTGTTTGGTTCTACTCCCTCAACCAACAAGCAGAAGCAAAGCCAACAGCAAGCCATGAGGTTTCATGGGTCATTTCCGAGCACTTCCTGGCCTCCGTTGGTGTCACCGCTAGGAGGTTTATCACCCGCCTCCGCATTGCCATCGCCGTGGACTCATTGGATCGCTAAACTAGTGAATTTACTCACTAAACCTTGCTTAGGAAGTTAATTACGCTTAAGGGTTGTTTAGATTAGCTTAAGAATGGATTAGTGTTAATCTATAATGGTTAGATTAGCCTTAGAATGGATTATTGTTAATTCAATTAGTGAGATTAGCACCATTGATGATGGATTAGTCGAATCCAGTGGACTATCTGCAGTTTTGATCACTGGACCCTCGTAGTTTGCCATTTTTGTAGATTGAAATAGGTTGAGAATTTGAGGTTAATTCCTTCTTGAGAAACTTTTAGACATCCTCAGCTATGACATATATTTTACTCAGAATTTTTAGAGACTCAAAAGAAGGGTATATCAGCTCCGTCATTTGCAAATAGAATCTCGGATTGTACTGGAATCTGTGACCTTTTGGGATACTATGGATTTTTATCAGCTCTTAGGATTCGAATTTCAAATGTTTTTCTTCACAAAAGTTGTTTTTCACATATTCTAGTTTAACATAGTCAAATTTCAGATCAAATGGACAAATTTTGTATATCGAACCAAACTGATTTTGGAAAACAAACTTTTTGGAAACGGACCCAGTTTTGGTATTGGATTGAACGATTTACTGGGCCAAATATAGAAGGATATGGGTTAATGTTTCTGCATGAAAAATGTTCTTTTATGTGTTCTTTACAACATATTAAAATTTGGGAATTTTTTGAATTCGTTTGATTATATTTCTAAATTTAAACTTGGAGACGCGCGAGTGGACTGTTGTGCCAGTTAGGACTGATTATAGTTTTATGATGGTTCTCGATGCTTTGCTTGTTGGAAATTGCACATTTGGTGATGTGGTTTCTTTGTGTTATGCCTGGAGGTTATGCGTGATGAGGCTAGGATGGTTATGCTATGGTTGTGGTGTTATTGGTGCAATGCTTGCTGGTTTGTGCATAGTTGATGATATGGTTGGTTTGTGAGATGTTTAGAGCTTATACTTGATGATTGTGTGGTGGTTTATAGTCATGGCAAGGTGACTATTGAATGTTGAGGTGACATAGGGTGTGTTGAGGAAATCCAATGGGTTGTGAGCCGGTAAAAAACTAAGTGCTACACGATAATGAAACCTCGTGTGAGCCACCTCTAGTACCTTGTACCGTTGCTTACTATAGTCAAGGTCTAAGTGCTAAATGGTGAATTGAGTCACATGGGAGTCACCTCTAGAAGCCTTGCAGTATTGTCATGCATAGTATAAGGGCTAAGTGCTATGCGATAGAGAGACTTCGTGTGAGTTACCTCTATAACTTTATACTAGTGCTTTTCATGGCCAAGAATTAAGTGCTACACGATAACATGACTTCGTGGGAGCCACCTCTAGTAACTTGGGCTATCGCTTTTTATAGGCAAGAGCTAAGTGCTACATGATAATAGAACTTCGTGAGAGCCACCTCTAATACCTTGAACTATTGCCTAGTATAGTCAAAAACTAAGTGCTACACGGCAATGTGAATTCGTGAGAGCCACCTCTAGTACCTCGCACTATGACTGATTATGGTCAGGGACTAAGTGCCACGCGATATCGGAACTTTGTGGAGAGATGGCACCTCTAGAACCTTGAGCCTGGTATTGAGTATTGAGTCAAAATATTGAGTGAGGATGTCGAGCTGAATTGAGAATTTGATTATTGAGAGTGAATATCGGGTGTGGATTGAACCACTGATATAAGTTACCCGCACCTAATTATGGGATGAAATTATGTGGCACGGAATGGGACGTGTTATAACGATTTGGCCTTATAATCGGGACTCTTGTATTTGATTAGTTTGAAAGTGAGTTGTTTCAATTGTTGTATGCATTAATTATATGCATTTGTAATATGAATTGTGCTAACGTGCAGGAAGGAACTGAGGCAAGGTATGTCCTCTGTTCAAATTGTGTAGTTGTGTGGCTAGAGCACCTTGAGGCTATAACATCCTAGATTTTTAGTTCTATTTTCAATTGACTAAATCGGGCCTTTCATCGACGTGCCTATAGTACTATTTTCAAAGCTGATCACTCGTGAGATAACTAAACTATCTAGGGAAGTCATTAAGAGATTTTAAGGCAAATAGACTTGAAGATTCGACTATGAATCGGCTACTTGACCGTGCTCATTTGCAGAGATCATTACGACAAGTTAAAAATTGATTAGAGATCAGGGATTGGTCAGTTTAATTGAGATATGTGGTTAAACGTGGGTGATTCCATTAAATTGTAAAATTCTCGTCGATCAGCATTAAATTGATTTTTCTATCGTTTTGGTACCCTGTGTCCGTCTTTGAAACCTTGTCATGACCACCAAGAGTCACCAATGTGTCAAAGAAGTTCATTGTGACTTAAAGAAAATTGACCATGGGTCATTTGCACTAAAAATTTCTGAAAGTTACCTAGTAACCTAGGTCATGCTAAAATCACGGTGGATTGAAATTAATCGCGAATTTGAATCTGATTTCAGAAATTGTAAGTTCTGTCATGTTACAGGTCATTTTAGGAACGTCAACTCAATCTCCAAAGATTTTTCTACAAACCGAGACTTTTTGGGAAAAAGTCAAGGTAGGGTCGTTTTTGTCCAGAAATTTCAAAGGACTGTTTTTGGTCGTGAAATTGGGATGCAAGTGGGATCAATTGGCAAGGAAAAATACCAATTTGATTGAGGGTTCAACAATTAAATTTTTAGAAGTTGAATTGGGTGAATTCAAGAAGCATTTGGGTTCCAATTGAGGGAAAATATGTACAAATTCGTATGCCCCCCTCACCCATGACTTGTGGACCATTTCAAAAGGGCTTCTAGAAAGGTTTGAGGGCTGGAATTTGGTGGTGGAAGATAGCACACAAGGTGGGCTAAGTCAAGGGGACAAATTGAGATAAGAGAGACCAAGTGGTCCCCCCTTGCCCCCTCTCTTCTCCTCCTCCCCTCCAAGTTGTCGACCACCCTCCCTCTCTCCCTCTTCTTGCTGCTTTCAGCTCAACAAATCTAGAATTCTATAGAATAAGCCAGCCAGCCGTTGAAGCCCTTCCCTCATCGCAACTACCACCCGGCTGCTTGCCCATCATCGCGCCTCACGCCTTGCTCGCGAGCCACCGTCGCCCCAACCATCTCCATCCTGCCTCCACCGTGTGCCCAGGAGGCTCCTTGAGTCGCTCGCAATAGCCCCGCCACCACCGGAGCCGCTCCGCTAGGCCGCCGTGGAGCTGCTACAGCCTGTTCGCCCCCTCCGTTGCCATCTCTACATCAATCGCACCACCGACCAGCTTCTTCAGGTCCCCGACCAGATCAAATTAGCATGGGTCTCTAGGCCGTTGTTTGGCATGCTTTGACCCGCTTTCGAACCCCAAAAGGCTAGCCCGCTTTAGAGTTTCTTGTCCCTTGCTGCGTCCCCATCATTTTGATCCGAGTGGATCATTGAACAAGTGAGTTTAACTCACTAATTCTTACTTAGTAAGTTAATGACGTTTAAGGGCTGATTAGTTTAGGTTAAGTATGGATTAGGTGGATGGTTAGATTAGATTAGCAATTTAATTAATTGTTATTGCATGTTAGGTGATTAGAGTAGTGTAGTTAGAGCCTAGATAAGCTCTAAAATTTATCTAGAGTAGTTCGGAAATTTTCCGGGCTTGTCTCGACTTTTAATTAGGCTTTACAGCCCTAAGTTTGTCTTTATTGCATTTAATAATTAATTTATGTAATTAATTAATTAATTAATTAATTAATTGCCGAAAATTAGACCGGGATAGCCGATAACCGGAATTTTATGTTGATTAGAGTGGTGTGTTCTGTTCATTTAATTGAGTTCTAAACTGTGCTAATTATAAGTAAATTGAGATTTTAGGAATTTATTCCTAAATTTATTTAATTTCAATAATTGATTGGAAAATAACCGAGTGTCGGTTTATAATACCAAAAATATTTTGGTGGACCATATTAAGTGGTGGATTTGTGGAAAGGAAAATATTATATTTTGGCTAAGGCCGATTGTGTACCTACACACAAGTATTTTTATCATGAAAGATAAAAATGGTGACATTCTCAGCTTTGGGCGAGCAATTATTTATCATCTTTGGGTGAGCAATGATTTGTCAGTTTCCGGTAAGCATTATTAGTATACTATATCAGCCTGAGGGCCCTAATATGTCAGCTTTGGTGAACAGTATACTATATCATCAGCTTTGGGTGAGTTATATTATCTATCTTCAGCTTTGAGTGAGCAATTCTAGATAGGGTCGAACTTGATAGATAGTATTGAGTTGTTTGACCGAGGGATGGTCATGATGACATGTAATTGACTGAGTCGATTGATTGATGATTCGATATGAACTATGGACTTGATGTGGTGATATGATTCAATGATTGTATGAATTGAATTGACTTGTAGGAAGGAACTGAGGCCAAGGTAAGTACTTTGACTCGTGATTGTGCTTAGGCAGCCCTTGGGGTGTATTTTCTTCCTAGTCAAGTCTTAGGGGGTAGAACTCGCTGAGACATCATCTCACCCCGTTGTGAGATATCATTTTCAGGCCCTTAGAAGGCAGCTCCTATCGAAAATTTTGGAAAGCCGAAAGAAATCATAGAACATAGTAACTTCATTCCGTTTCACAGGGACCCTAAGGGGTGGGAGTACAAGTTTATACGGTCTGTGGTTTGGGTCGATATGGGTTCATCCCAATGGGTGCCCTATTGATACTGGTCATGGTACCATCAGGATCGTGACGGCCATAGAGAGGGCCCCGTACCAGAATGTGAGATACCTCTGTATGTGATGGAGGTCGCTTTTGGGAAGGACACTACAGATCCTCCAGAAGGTTCGGTCGTAGACGGGATCGACCCTAAGCTTGAAGAGCCAGAATCTTCGATGTATTCCGTTGTAGGCTACAGCTGCAATATGGAGGGAGATGATGATTCGTAGTTTTGGAAACCCCCATTTGTGTTGTAAACGTTATAAATAGACCAGCTTGCATTATATATTACATGGTTTGCTATGTGTGTGTGTGTGTGTGTATATATATATATATATATATATATATATATATATATATATCTAAGTGTGGTTGTGTTTTTGGCCCAAAAATTTATGGCCCTGCTTTTCTATCCCATCTTGTTGTTGTCTGGCGATTTAATAATCGTTTCCGCATGTACATTAAAATGAATGGGTCAGCGATGCATACTGAGATATCGCTATTATATCGACCAACCAAGAATGGGCACATGCTCGGAGGATCGGAACGTGACATCCCCATTTAGTGGTATCAGAGCATGGTCGTTAGAGATTGTAATAATAAGGTATGATGGATATGTGATAGATAATAGGAAAGGCCTTTAAATTCATGCTGGTGCATATCTGTAATAGTTGATTGGTAGAATTGTTTGTTGTTATCGCTTGACTTCTAATTCGGTGTTGAATTGGAAGGCAGGTTTTTGTAGAAAGCCTGTAAGATGAGCAATCAGGAGTAGAGAACTCCTAGGAAGAGTACCATTAGGCCTACAACTTGAGGTAGGACGTCGACAAGGGTCGATACTTGAGGAGGCTATGGTAAAGCGCCAACGCAGGCTAGCACGAGTGGAATAGCACCACCTCCAGTTGGTGCTAGGGTAGCAGTCCCCGGTGATCCCAGAATGGAAGGGATCATGTAAGCGCTTGAGACTATGAGAGACTTGATAGGGCAGTAGGCCCGGAACCAAGTCGCTATTGCTGCAGCCGCTACTACTGTTGCCGTTACTGCCATTGCTAAGACTGCACCCACTGCCGCATCTGTTGTTGCACCCGCCGAAGTTCAGCCTGAGAAAGTGGTAGTGCAAAGAGAGAGGCCAATTCACAAGTTGATGGAGCAATTTTTGAAATTGAACCCGCTAAGGTTCATGGGTACCGGGGATCCAGAGACTGCATCTCTTTGGATTCAGAATTTAGATAAGGCGTTTGCACTTCTGAGGTGCAATGAAGAGGAGAAAGTGGTTCTAGCAATGTCTCAACTGCAAAGTAATGCAAATATCTGGTGGAGAGCTACCAAAGAGATAGTGTTTCTAGGAAGGTGTGGTCCCAGTGTGGGACGTCTTCCTCAGAGCATTCAATGAGAAGCATTTTTCGGGCAGTGCTCGAGAACAAAAGATGGAAGAGTTTCAGCGTCTCCGCTAAGGGATGATGACCGTTGACCAGTATGAGGTCAAGTTTGCAGAGCTTTCTCTGTATGCTTTGTGGTTGATTAAGGATCCTGAAGTAAAAGCTCGAAGGTTTAAGAATGGCCTTCGACTAGAGCTGAAGCAACCATTGGTACCATTGGAATTAAAGGATTACCGTGAGGTTTATAACCGAGCTCTGATGATCAAGAGAAGTTTGAACAAACAAGCTGCCTCATCTGGATCGAGGTTCACCTCGCATAAAGAAGGGATCCGACATGGGAAGAAGCCCATGACTAGAGGAAGATTCCATGTCCCGCCCAACAGAAAGGGTGGAGTTGGCAAGTCTGGGCCAAGTCTTAATGGCATATGTTGCTTCTGTGGAAGGCAACATGGTTCAGCCCCATGCCCTAGAAGACTGGGTGTTTGTTTTGGATGTGGCCAGCAATGTTACATGATTAGAGATTGTCCTAGTAGGCCAAGAGGACAATTGTAGTTACCGCCACTACCACCGTTGGCACAGGTCAGAGGGTACGCACCGCAGAACACATTGCAAGGTGGACAAGCCAGATCCCCGGCTCAAGGAACAGTTTACGCCATCACTCGAGGTCAGGCTGAGGACGCACCTGATGTGATCACAGGTATGGTTTCGCTGAACAACCATGCTGCTTATGCTTTTTTCAACCTTGGCGCAATTCATTCCTTTATTGCCGAGCAATATGTTAAGCTGATAGGATTAAGTCATGAGTTGTTGGAGTCTGTTATTAGCATATCTACACCATTGAAGGATAAGGTGTTGTCTGCATTGGGTTGTTCTGGTTGCAAGTTAGCAATTGGTGAGCGAGAGGGTAGAATAGATTTGTTAGCCCTAGTCATGTATGACTTTAATTTGATCATTGACATGGACTGACTCACCAAGCAACGAGCTAAAAATGGACTGCTATCGCAAAGCGATTCAGTTTAACCCGTTAGAGGGTGAGAGCTTCGAGTTTGTCAGGAATTGAGGAGGACCCCTGATTTCCCTAATCTCGTCGCAAGAGGCAACCTGTTTGTTAGACAGGGGTTGTCAAGGTTACTTGCCGACTGTCGTGGATACGACAGTTGGGGAGCTGAAGATTGAAGATATTTCGGTCGTGTAAGAATTTCTAGATGTATTCCCGAAAGAATTGCTAGGATTGCCGCTAGAGAGAGAAATTGAGTTTGTCATTGAGTTAGCACCCGGGACAGAGCCAATCTTTAAGGGATTCATATGCCCTAGTGCATCACCTTGGGGAGTACCAATTCTTTTCGTAAAGAAGAAAGATGGTTTGTTGCATTTGTGCATCGACTATCGACAACTCAATCAGGTGACAATCAAGAATAAGTATCCACTCCTGAGGATTGATGATTTGTTTGATTAGTTGCAAAGAGCGTCGATATTTTCAAAAATCAACTTGAGGACAAGATATCATCAACTAAGGATCAGGAAAGAGGAAATTCCAAAATCAGCATTTCGTACTCGATATGGATATTACGAGTTCACTGTGATGCTGTTCGGGTTGACGATTGCTCCAGTTGCTTTTATGGATTTGATGAACCGAGTATTCAAGGAATATCTAGATCAGTTTGTGATCGTGTTCATCGATGATATTCTAGTGTATTCGAGGAGTGCTAAGGAGCACAAGAATCATCTAAGACTAGTGCTCTAGACCTCAAGGATTCATTAGCTATAAGCTAAGTTTAGCAAATGTGAGTTTTGGCTGACTTGTATTGCGTTCCTAGGCCACGTGATTTTAGGTGAAGAAATCTCCGTGTACCTGTCCAAGATTGAAGCAGTGATCAACTAGCCGAGATTGACTACCACGACAGAAATTAGAAGTTTTTTGGGTTTAGCAGGCAACTACAAACAGTTCGAGGAAGGATTTTTAGCTTTAGCGTCGCCTTTGACTAGACTCCTAAAGAAAGAAGAGAAGTTTGTGTGGACAGACAAGTGCGAGTGTAGTTTCCAAGAGCTTAAGCAAAAACTAACTACCGCACATGTGTTGATGATTCCATTTGGTCCCAGAGGGTATGAGATCTATAATGATGCGTCGTTCAGAGGACTGGGTTATGTGTCGATACAACATGGCAAAGTTGTTGCGAACACCTCCCATCAATTGGGACCCCATGAACTGAATTACCCAACGCACGACTTAGAACTCACAGCCATCATTTTCACGTTGAAGATTTGAAAATATTACTTGTGTGGAGAAAGATTCCAAATCTTCACTGACCATCAGAGTCTCAAGTACCTATTCTCTTAGAATGAGTTGAATATGAGATAGCGTCGATGGATGGAACTTTTGAAGGACTACGATTGTGATATTCTATATCACCCAGGAAAGGCGAATAAGGTCGCCGAAGCTTTGAGCCGAAAGTCTTCAATCGCTCACATGTTGGTTAAGGAATGGAACCTACTCAAGAGAGCTCGGGATTTGGTTTTCAAATTTGAGGTAGGCCACCTTTCACATCTCATGGCTACCCTCAGAATTGAGTCGAATGTGCAAATTAGGATCAAACTACTTCAACCGACAGACCCCAATGTTCAGAAAATTTTGCAAGAGGATATCGAAGAGAGAAAAGCTAACTTTCAGGTTTCTAATGATGGAACACTGAAGTTTCAAGGACAATTGTGTGTACCAGACGATGTGAAGCTTAGAGATGATATTTTATCAAAAGCTCATCGTAGCAGTTACAACATTCATCTTGGCAATACCAAGATGTATCATAATTTGCATCAACACCATTGGTTGTCTAGTATGAAGGCAGACATCGTCAAGCATGTCGCCAAGTGTCTGACGTGTCAGCAAGTGAAAGCTCAACATTGTAAGCCGGGAGGACTTCTGCAACCTCTCGAGATCCCAGAGTGGAAGTGAGAGTATATCACAATAGATTTCTTGACCAGATTACCAAGGAGTTAGAGAGGTAACGATTCTATTTGGATAGTAATCGACAGGTTGACAAAGTCGGCTCACTTTATTGCAGTGCGAAAGGATCTTGATGTAGATAGGCACGCTGAGTTGTACGTGCGCCAGATGGTTCGACTACATGGAGTGCCGGTTACGATAACTTCGAATTGAGACTCGAGATTCACAGCTGCTTTTTGGAAGAGCTTGCATAGTGCGTTAAGTACGAAGTTGCAGTACAGTATGGCATATCATCCTTAGATGGATGGCTAGTCTAAGAGGATGATTCAGACCCTCGAAAACATGCTGCAAGCTTGTGTATTGGATTTTAGAGGAAGTTGGGAGGAACAGCTTCATCTTGTGGAGTTTGCCTACAATAACAGCTACCAGCAGAGCATCTAGATGGCTCCTTTTGAAGCATTGAAGGGTAGAGCGTGCAGAACACCCGTATGTTGGGATGAAGTTGGGGAGAAAAAGATCATAGGCCTAGAGTTCGTTCAGTAGTCAATGGATGCCAACGCAGTGATCAGGAACATATTAAAGACCACTCAGAGTCACCAAAAAAGCTATGCAGATAAGCATCGAAAACTTTTGGAATTCCAAGTTGGTGATCACGTTTTTCTGAAGGTGTCACCCATGAGGGGAACTTCGCGCTTTGGCAAGAAAGGAAAACTGAGTTCGAGGTACGTAGGTTCATTTGAGATTCTTGAGAGAATCGGGACCTTAGCGTATCGTCTTGCGTTGCCGCCGAGATTGGCGCAAGTGCACAACGTCTTTCACGTGTCTTTGTTAAGGAAGTATGAGCCTAACCCGACTCACGTGCTTCATTTCAAGGAATTGGACGTGGACGACTGAGTGTTGTATGTCGAAAACTCGGTTTAGATTGTGGATCAAAAGGAGCAAATTCTGCATACAAAAACCATTCCGTTGGTCAAAGTGGTCTGGCAACACCATGGTACTGAAGGAGCAACCTGGGAGATTGAAGAGTTGATAAGATGTTTGTACCCCCACATTTTTGTTTAAAGTGTGTAATGGTTTAAATTTTGAGGACGAAATTTTCATAAGAGAGGAAGAGTTGTGATATCCTAGATTTTCAATTCTGTTTTCAATTGAATAAATCGGACCTTTCATCGACGCGCCTATAGTGCTATTCTCAGAGCTGATCACTCGTAAGAAAACTAGACTATTTGAGGAAGTCATTAAGAGATTTTAAGGCAAATAGACTTGAGGATTCAACCATGAATTGGCTACTCGACCGTGCTCATCTGCAGAGATCATTACGGCATGGTTAAAAATCGATTAGAGATCACGGATAGGTTAGTTTGATTGAGATATGTGGTTTGAAATGGCTATTATCAACACCTAAAGGGGGTGAATAGGTATATAAAAATTTACTCGCAAGACTTGATAATGTAGATTGCCTTTGGATGATAATAAACTTAGGACATAAACAACTTTAAACAATTTTTATAAAGCAATCACGTAAAGCAACGAATAAGATAAGGAGTTTAAGGAAAGAGAATTGGAACACAAGGTTTATAGTGGTTTGGCTTAATTCAAGCCTACGTCCACTCTTCCACGCCGACAGCCTACCGGGTGGATTCCACTATAAATCAAAAGAGATTATATAGCTCTTGATCTTTGACTCCCTCAGTGGAGAGTCTCAACTAGTCTCTTCACACTATATACTTCTCTCTTTTGTATACAATTCAAGCTCAAAGAATGAAAGAGCAAGGAACTATAGAGATTCAGACTTTGAAATTTTTCTCTAAAGCACACTCATCAAACAACTAAAGAATCAACCTTATATACTCCTTCATGCCTTCACGACTGTTGGCATTTTCCAAAAGAATTCTTCCAATCTACCTGTTGGACAGAATCAATTAAGGTGATCTCAAGTTGTTGATTAAATAGTTATGAAAGCCTGTCAATCTTGTTCGCTCATACAATTAGGATCTTGAGTTTCCATAAGTAGAATCTTTCAAGTTTACTTGCCTTTCAAAAGATCTTTCAAATCAAAGTAGCTAAGAATAATCAATCATATTGTTGCTGTATCTAGCCATAAGGTCTTCCATAAACCATACGAATCGAATCTTTGAAGATAATCCGTGATCTGGATAGCTCTTCTTTTCTTTGTCTAGAACTGTCAGTGAGGTCAGACTTTAAGTCTTGAGTCTGGCGGTCTTCAGACTTTGACGATAGAGTCTGGAGTACTTCAAACTTTAACACTTGGGTCTGGAAGTCTTCAGACGAGACTGAAGGAAATGTTTTGTCAGCTTCAAAACAATAAAAGAGTTTTCTCCAATAATCTCCCCCTTTTTTATGGTGACAAAACTTTCCTGCAGATTTGAAAACTTTTGTGTTGCAAAACAACACTTAAGCAAAACATAATATCTTGTAATGGATAAGTTAAATAGGACTTAGATAATATCAATTCTGCAACCACAGAAAACATGTTAGTCCTGCAAGATAATTATCCATCCATAATAAATATCACGGCCTAAGTTACTGCAAGCATCAAAAGATCAAATCAAAGCAATCCAAATCACAAGTCCAAAGTCAAAAGAGTCCAAATCAATCAAAAAATAAGTCCAAAAGTAAAGCATAATCAAAATCAAATCTATACCATCTCCCCCTTTTTGTCACAGCAAAAAGTGGAGGATGAATATAAAAATATTAATTGATAAGAGTGGGGTCCAGTCATGGCTATTTGGGTAGGCGAACGAGTTGAAATTCTCCCATGGAATTGACTGTCTTCTCAAGCTTTGCAAGAGATTCCTTTAGCGGCTGTAAGTCTTCACCCTTTATAGTAGTCTGCACTTGATTCTTCAGGGCAAGAAGTTGTTCTTGCAATGATACTAAAGTTACCATGAAAGCCTTCTTAAGATCTTTCATCTCATAATCCATACATATAGCCGTTTCCTAAAATCTAACATAATGTCCATCGGTCTCGAAAAGTCTACTGTTTGTTCAGGTGCAACACTTGGTCCAGCTGATTCTGTTCCAGGAGTCTTGAGAATAGATGGATCTTCAGTAGTTCGTCCACCTTGACTAAGAGATGATGCCTCAAATTCTGCTTCTAGAAAGTGGGAGGCATATACGTCATCTGGATTTGTAGCAAAGCGGCTAATATCACTAGTAAATGCAGGTGAAGAAATACCTCTTTTTCCAGCAAGTCCCCCTGTTTGCATGCCTTCAGGTGGAGTAGTGAAGTCTTCTTGTTCTTCATCAGCTTTGGTAATAGAGTGATGTGCTTCTTTCCTTGTTGCTCCAGCAGCTCCACTCCCGGTCTTTTCTGAATCGCTTGACAAGGGAACAGCTAAGGTAAGCTCAAGAGAATCTTCTCTTTGTTCTTCTGCCTCTTCCTCTCTTTCTTTTTCTCCTTCTTCTCTTCCTTCTTCCTCTTCCTTTGTCCTCCTCTATTCTTTTCTCTCTATCTCTTCCCTCTCCGTTTCTTCCTCCTTTCTAGTCTCTCTCTCCTCTTGCTCTTGTCTCATCTCATGAATTCGAACAGAATTCTTCAAGTTCTTTAAGGTGAAAGCTGAAAGAGTCATCTCGTCCTCATCTTCATCATCCTACAAGATGAGTTTTCTTTTCTTTGACACGGGAGCATCCTGTTGAAGAAAAATCCCTTAAGTGTTTTGAAGCTAACAAAACATCCTCATCAGTTAAGTCTGAAGAATCCAAGACTCAATCGCTTAAGTCTGAAAAGTTCAAGACCCAAGTGTTTCAGTCTGAAGATCTCTAAACTCTTCTATCAAAGTCTGAAGACTGTTAGACTCAATCTAACGAGTCTGTCCAAGTTGACCGTGTTTTAATCCAACGGTTTAGGAATTCAAAGATTGGATAATATCTTCTATGATTTGTTCTATTTCGTGGAAGACCTCTGGCTGAAACTAAGCTCGAAGATTTTGAATTTATCTCGATTAGAATATCCGTTGAAGAACAAGCAAGATTTAGAAGGTTCCACTTATGGAAACTCAAGATCCTGATTGTATGGGTGAACAGGATTGACGAGCTATCTTCCATATATATTCGACAGCTTAAATATCACCTTAATTGATTCATTCCAACGGGTGGATTGGATGAACTCGTTTGGAAAGTGCTAACAGTTATGAAGGCATGAAGTAGTACTTAAGGTGGAGTCTTTGTTGTTCGATAAGTGTGCGCTGATAGAAAATTCCAAGTCTGAACCTTTGAAACTCCTTGTTCTCAAATTTCTTGAGCTCTAGTTGTGTACAAAGGAAAGATACATACAATGAGGATTTGCGTGAACAATAGCCAAGACTTTCTATTGAAGAAGTCTAGATCATAAAGCTGTACAAATCTCATTTGTTACATAATGAATTCAGCCAGTGGGCTGTCGGCGTGGAAAGTGGACGTAGGTTTACATTAAGCCGAACCACTATAAACCTTTGTGTTCAAATCTTCTTACCTTATTTTCTTTATTTTATTGCTGCATGATTTAATTTGCTTAAGTGTTTAGTTTCAAGTCGAGGGATTTGGGTTAAAGGTCTCAAAAGAAAATTATAAACACCTATTCACCCACTCTCTAGGTGTGTTTACTAGCTTTTATCAATTGGTATCAGAGCTTGTGTGCTTATTTGTTGGAAGTGTTAATACTTCCTAAGTTAAAGATCTATGGCTAGTATTTTGGCTCCAGGTTTGATTGAAGGTTAAAGCAACACCAGACCACCTTACTTTAATGGAAATTAATATAACATATGGAAGAACAAGATGAAGGCATTCCTAAGATCAAAAGATCCTCTGGAATGGGATGTAGTAGAGAAAGGAATCATTCCTAAAGCTACATCATCCATAGGGAAAGAAATAGTAGATGGAATGGGACTGTCACAAACCGAAATAACCAAGAGACAAGCCCTTGATGCTAAAGTTATTTATTCTCTGTATTGTGCTTTATTTCCTACTGAGTATAACAGAATCTCATCTTGTGATACAACTAAAGAAGTCTGGGATAGGTTGCATGTCACTTATGAAGGAACTGATCGAGTTAAAGAAACCAAGATCAATATCCTTCTTGGACAGTATGAAGCCTTCAAGATGAAGCTAGGAGAATCCATAACTGACATGTTTAGTCGTTTTACAGAAATTGTAAATGGCTTAGCATATCAAGGTTAGTCTATCTCAGGACCAATAAAAATTAATAAGCTGCTGAGAGGACTTTCCAAAGAATGGAATCACGTAAAGACTTCCATAAGAGAAACACAAAGGATCATGCCTCTTTCTGTAGATAAATTGATTGGTACACTTCAATCATATGAAGTCGAGCAATTCAATGAGGACATAGACACCAAAGATAAGAAGTCAATTGCTTTAAAATCTAATGATGATTATGATGATACAGATTCTGAAGAAAACTTGGATGACGAAGAATTAGTACTCTTGATAAGAAAGTTTAGAAAATTAAATAGAAAAAGGAAGAAGGTTCAATGGGAAGAGACAAAGCAATCAAAGATTTCAAAAGAAATCAAATGAAGAAGATGAAACCAACAAGGATGTTGTTTTCTTTGAATAATTGGGGGACCGAACTATACATGGCTATAATCGACCATCCTAGTGGAATCATATGGGCGGCATATCCTTTATGCTGACCATATGATGATACTTTATATAACCTCCCGTTATATATCTACTCTGTCATGTATTGATTTTTCTGTATATCGATATCTGTTTTGCTATGTCGGCTCTTTTATATAAGCCACGGATACAGCGGAAAGAATAATTCACAAGATAACCAGTAAGATCACATCTGAGGCCGTGTCTGGACAACATAGATTTTCCCATCCTTCATGACGCCTTCAATGTCTTGGGGAGAGCCATATAACTCTTCAAATGCACTCCCCGCACGAGCAATGCTGGAGAGCACTGAACGCTGAAAGTTTCCATCAATAAGCAGCGGGTCGGATGTGTAGTTGAGCACGACCTTTTCTTCTTCATCCATGGGAACACTACAACAGGCAACTTAATGCATATGAATCATTTGAAACCAAAATGGAAGACTTGATGTATGGAAGACAATTTGTCTAGGATTTTGAGGTTCGGATACACACACACATATACACATGAGAAATTGGCTCAACTAGAAACTAACAATCTCATATAGGCGACGGCTATTGATCATGTATACTACAGATCGATTTTCTAGTTTATGTAGAATTGGAACGAAGGTTGAACAACGCTTGGGCAGATAAACATGACTAATCTCCATATCCCAGTATCTATGCCTGAGCTTTTGCCAGACCATGTTCTGATTTTGCTGTGAAAAATTCGCAGTTGACCAGCATACCGACACTTTGCACATAGTCAACTAATTTCAGGAGTTCTGACCTTTTAAAAAAAAAAGTTTCAAGACTGTCAACTTATAAGGCATGGCCTCATTCAATTTTTAAGTGCTTCCCAAGTTAGGATTTCTTAATGAGAGCTCTTCCAACGTCTGAATGGCAAAACTTCATCAAGTGCGGATTACTTTTTGCGCAATCAAGAACCGATTGGCCAGTGCGACTGACAACGACGATAGACCATCTAGTAATAGGGAAAAAATTGCATGATTAATGAAGCTACTAGCCTCCTGGTGAAGGATGTTTATTTTGCACACTATAATACACGAGGCTAAATGAGGATGAGAATCATTTGGCAATCAAGAGATTTAATGCCCTTCTGTACAGGGAAAAGAGAGGAGAAATGCTGAGTTGGTATAGAAGAGTCATGTAGAATGATTTTACCTATTATAAAGGCCTGCACCAGCATAACCTTCTAGATCCTTGCCGTTTGAGTCAGCTCGGAAAATAATGGATTTTCTGATGAAAAGTCCAATTGGTTTGCTTGGGTAACCCAGTAACTGAAATAAGCATTTCAGACCAAAAACCTTTTCAGAA
Source organism: Eucalyptus erythrocorys (assembly GCA_014182555.1). NCBI lineage: Eukaryota > Viridiplantae > Streptophyta > Magnoliopsida > Myrtales > Myrtaceae > Eucalyptus > Eucalyptus erythrocorys. The sequence goes on from CM024604.1 coordinate 29,111,272, forward strand.
AATTCAAACTCAAGTCAGATACTCGAGGGAAAGATAATTCCACTATTTCCAAAGAAACCTTTCAGTGGGTCATCAAATTTGTTCATCTTCAACAGAGAGAAATTGCATTATCTCGCCATTCAGGCATATCTTATGAAATGGACTTCGTTGAAAAGAAAGTGTCACCTGAGGAGATGTCAGATCATTTTTCTTGCAGACAAAGCTCAAGGCATGACCTGGATAAGCTCCAACTAGAGTTTCACCAAGTCCCTTGACAACCTTCACAAGAAAAACAAGAATAAAATTCTCTCACCATTAGCAACTATTAGAAATTAACATTTACTATACTGAACATGAAAGTACCTCCGCATATATCTCTTCTGAGTCTCCTGAGGACGGATTAGTCGTGTGGATAACAAATGCATAATCAGCATTTATTATCTCTTTTACCAAAACAGCCATGCTAAGGCAATCATGATCTAATTTCACTTTTCTGGTGCTGAAGTAAGCTCTTTTGTTCCACTTCGAAGCCCAGACCTAAAAATTTGTCTAAGATGAGGACAAACCAGAAACAGATTAATTATCATCACCTGGAATTATTCACCTAGACGTACCAGCAACAGGATTTGGAAATGTTCACCCGAACCCAAATAAAGGTTAACCCAATATTCTCTATATCAACTTCTAGCTACATTTGCACTACGACAACAACATGCCATATGAGTACAAGTGATGTTGTGTTTAGACTAATTGCTACTAGATAAAATTCCCAGAGATTTTTTCGTCACATTGATTTCTGGACCTCTTATTCAGAAGTTGTCTGAAAGAGTTCCAGAAAAGTCAAATTAGAGTCAACTTCCCCTCAAAATCGTGAGACAATACACGAACAATGCCCATAAAGAGTGACATCACTCTGAACTGTAAGTTACTTTAGAGATCTAAAACTTAGAAGGAACTTTTGAGAGTTTCCATCATTTTAGTTTTAGAATTACAACAACTGACGTGTCATGTAACATGGTACTAAAAAACCAAGTGAAAAATGTTTTTTTCCCCCTTAAAAACACTTCTGAAGAAGTAAGCTTTTACATGGGGAGGATGAAAGAGAAACAGAAACGTAACCATTCTTATGTTCATTTTCTTCTTTAGGGTGGGGGCGGGGGGAGTTTAGGAAGGACCTAATTTACCGAAATAGATAAAACATGTTTTAACATGTGGAAAAGAAGATTTATATTCAGCTGGCGAACTACAATATAAAATGTAATGCTTTTAAAATCATAATGGTGCAAGAACCAACAATGTCGGCAATACATGGTTCAACTAGTCTAACAGGATTAAGTAACTGAGCTGAACAATCCATTTTGAGTTAAAGAGATGTTTCAGAGTAAAATCCTGATATAGAGAAAATAACGCTATAACGAACAACCATTCACAGCCCAGATGGTAAAACAAACCTTCTTAGATATAGTGTAATTATTTCAAATCTCCATCAGTGAGGATGAGCTTTTCATTTCAGAAAGGGCCAGATGCCAATAAAATTTGTTTGCTATTAAAGGACCAAAAGAGAGGCTAGGCTCTAATTGCTATGCATACAATGGAATTTCCATAGGATGAGATTGAATCCTTCCACCACCAAAGGGCTTTTGTCTTTTACAAACTCTACAGATCCTGTTCACCTGTTTGATCAGTTGAACCTGGTCAACTCTGGGTTTTTTAGTGGTTGCAGGTCTAAAAGGTATAGGGTGCTGGATTCCAGGTTCAATCAGACTAGAAGAATCAGTCGAGCTGGCTGGTCCAACTTTAATAACATCGTCGAAATATAGATCATAGTCTTGAATATTGACGCTACTGTATTAGTAAAGTCTGACCTTCTTTATAGCTGTCCATGTTTGTTCCCATCGCAGCTCACCTTCATCACCAGGCCATGGCATTCCTGAACTTTTCATTGTCAATTTCAGTTCCTGAACCTGCAAGTGAAAAATTGCATGTGGGATTAGAGCACAGATGTTAAATTATGGGTCATGCCTTGACAAACTGGAGTTACTTTCCAGCTGTCAACTCTTTAAATTGGCATCAGCATGAGGATATAGGTAAAAGCCTGATGAGAGCATCAGAGTGACTGATTCATCTCTTTCTACTAATTAACAAGAAAATTGGTATGGGAATAAATGCGTGGAAACCTCATGAACATAAGATATTTTTCTGCCACATAACCAAGTCAAATGCTTCTTCTGATGTACCTACCTTGGTCATCAATAGAGTGAGTGTGGGTGCAGAGTTGCATAGGTGTGTGTATGTGATTCCCCTTCCCACTTTCTTTCTTACCCTTCTTACCCGGTGATGCCACTTTTGAAATTGCATATATGTTCACAGAAAGTCTTTACTTAGGGGCATTACATTTTCCTACTATGACGTTTGGTGGATGTAATAGTCAATGTACAATTACTTGCTACTCATCCTGACAACAATCTACAATTTGGCATTACAAACAATACCATAACTTCACGGCAAAAGAAAGGTCACAGAAGAAAAAGAACCAACCAACTGCTCCGGTGCTCGCAGCTCTAAAACTGTTTCTCGTATCTCTTGAAGAGCACTGAAATCACCCTCTTCCAACTTCCTTTTCAGGTTTTGCAACTTTTCCACAACCACCTGTACAATAATGATGAACATGTGTCAGTTTAACTGAACACCTTTATGATTGAACAGGTCTCTTTATCTGCAGAGTTAGAACGATTACTTACAGGACAGATATCCTGCAAGTTTATAAATTGCGGATAAAAGGCTTAACTATTGTGAAATGTTGAATGCACAATGTGTCTGCTCCAAAATTTAAATTTTTACCAAACAACAGGGATCATTTTTTTTTTTCACGCCCCATCTTATTAAGTCCTGAAGTGTGACTTGACAAATGTGGTCAAAGAAATGTTGAAAACACAATGTTTAATGAAGGAAAACTCATTCATGGGTTCAACAACTCAAGACCTCTGACTTTAATAGTAAGTAAAAGGTTGAATGCCCAATGTTTTGGTCAAAGAGCCGTAAAACCTTAATTTTAGAGAACAACATAATATTTCTTATATTTAGAATTATGCATGGTCCATTAACTGTCACGTAAAAAGAGTGTGTTGCAACCTGTCAAAAGCACTAGTACTTCAAAGAACAGAAATGACCACAAAAATACAGTGACAACAACTAAGTGTGGTTGGATATACAGATATACCAATATATAGTTGGACGTAACTCCTTTTTAATTTGTCTGCTCTTCCATAAAATAGATAATCACAGCAGTAAAGACAATATTTCTGCTAAAAGATCATACAGAAATGGCCTTCTGGACTTGCTTAGGTTCAGCAATGAATTGAATATAGAAGTCACAGCCTTTGAATTGAATATAGAAGTCACAGCCTTTATTTTTTATCCAATTCCCTTTGGCACGAAGAACAAATGGCATTCCTATGAAGCTTTCATCTTCAAGCTCAATTTCCATGCAATGGACCTGAAGAGTTATAAAAGAGATTTATGCTGGAGTACTAAATATGATGAAAAAAATGAAGAAATCTAAGGCAAATATGAAGATCCAAATAACTGCATCGCATGCTTTGTAAGGAGGGTTGTCGGAAGGGATGTTCGAAAATTGCGTTTCAGTTGCTCCACGTTGAGAAACTGATCCTGGAGGGAGGATGCTTGGAGGGGGTGCCTGAAAAATGTCCAAGAAGCAAAAACAGTCCACCATAAGAAAAGTGTTAAAATATGATCCATTTTGTGAAAACTATAGACTACACTAGACTACACTTTCTTATTAATTAAGTATACTTAATTATGAAGGAACAAGTCGGCAACTTGAACGTGGAATGCAGGCAAGCAAGAAGCCATGAAGAAACACGTGAAGAACAAGTTGATAAAGAAAGGCAAGGGGCACACAATAAAATATTATTATGGTTGTTTGCTAGAGACTTCAAGAGCACGAAGGAAAGGAAGGAAAGAAACTTGCGGCTGGCAATTTTTTATTCTCATTGAAGACAGCAAGAAGAAGAAGAATTCGCAGCCCACAATTGTTGACTCCTTAGCCAAGAAGAGGCGGTGGAGTTCTGTCGGTGGAACCTGTCTATAAATAGACGAGTATTCAGCCTTGAAAAGAGAATAACAACTAGAATAAAACAATGAGAGAATGTGAGCCGAGAGAACCAAAAACTAGAAACTAAGTAACAGCCCTTCATTATCTTTTGTACCTCAAAAGTTCTTGAATAAAATTCAGTTTGTTCTCTCATTTATTTTTCATTCATTTCTCACTCCCTTGCCATATTTCACACACTTACACACACACGCTTCCGCAATATCCAACAAAAAGCCAGAAAAGATGTGGAAAGGACAATATAACATATGTTTAAACCTCCAGCTAGGCTATGACCCACTTGACAACCACAAAAAATCCTTTTGCGAGACTCACCAACCACTCTCCAGCATTTTTTCTAGATAAAGCCCAATGGAGAGTAACGGGCTCATTGAGATCAGTAGCAAAATGAACCTTCATCTTTTCAGCAAGCTTTGATACCAGCACCTACACAAGATAGTTATTTAGCATATCTCAAGAAACTATGTGGATGGTCTGAAATGGATATAAAACCATTCCAATACAACTACACACCAGAAGTTCCTTGTCACCAATCTTGTAGATCCTTTTGCTAAGAGGGCTACCAAGATCACGTTCCTCTATTGCTTTTGCAAATAGTTCAACTGCAGTCAAGGATTTTGGCTCGTATTCAACTGGGATATTTCCTTTGTCAGGTTTAGCCCTACTTTTATTAATCAGTTGCATGACATCCCTCTTTTCGCACTGAATTTTTTCGACATGGAAATACTGTCTTTTGCAGTTGCTTTGAGACCTTAGATTCTATCTCCCCTTTGCATATCTTCTTCCTTATGTCTTCAACTGTATAACCCTTCTCCAGTTCAGCTTGCAGCTCTTTTCTTGCTTCCTCAAATTCCCTCTGTGGTTGAGAGGAAAAGAAAGAAAAAATTACCAAGGATGAACTGGGTAACTAAGATATAAGTTACGACTGGAATTTCCATTAGATGTGCTCGCACAGAACAGGAAATGCAAATAAATAAGAATTTCAACCCTACCAATTGTTGGTCTGCTGAATAACTAGGTTTTCCCGCTCCCTCCCACCGTATATAAGCTTGTATCTGCACCAGTTCATCAGGTATCTTACTCTTCTGAGACCGCTTCTCAGTTTTGTTTTCATCACTTTTCTTAGTTATTTTTGCCGGACGTCCTCAGTGGAAGTACCCCGTGCTACTTCCTCCAATAGCTCAAAGCGTGCAGCTTCATATTCCTCCTATGAAAGAATCATGGCATTAGTGTTGTCCATAACGTTAAAAAATTGCAATTGTCTCGCAGAGCTCCAGAAGAGAGATCAAAAGAGGAAAAACAAAATCCATGATCTCTTTTCTATATCTCTTCAGCACAAGACTCAGGTCCTATAGTAAGTAGTGAAGAATAAAGTGGCACATTTGAAAGGTTCCAAGCTATTAATTTGCCAGTTGTAAATTCAAGTACAAACAATATTCGACCAGTAAAAAATAGTACAATCATCATAATCTGGTACTGCAGAACGTGCTGCAGATTCTGCCTGAGGAAGAGCAACAGTTTAATAACATTTTTGAGCCATGAATCCAGTAAGATATTATTGGACTGGTCTCCAACTCTTACACAAAAGTCACCAATCATGAGTAAAATGAACAATCAAATAGAAGTGGCAATATTGCAAGAGGAAAAGGAACAAGCAGAACGTGTAAATTATTGAATTATGAAAAATGAAGAGAAAGTACCTTTTCTTGCTCAGGAGTGTACATTTGTTTCCCCTTTCTCTCCCACCTCAGATATGCTTGGATTTGTACAAGGCCCTCAGGAATCCACATTTGGTATCTTCTCTCTCAGAGGCAACTTTACATGAAAGTTCTCACCATTAATTTTATACCTGACAAATAACAATGAAAGGAGGGGAAGATTTCAATCCATTTTAAAGGGAAAAATCTGAAAATCATGTTCTACAAAAACCAAAAAAAAAAAAAAAAAAAAAACTAATTGAAAGAAAGGATCAAGAAAACCTCAGCATTTATTTTGGGCTTCATCGAGCATAAGAAACTCCACGGCTTTAATTGCGGGATCATCAATCTCTATTTTGAGGAATGACTTCTCATCCAACTAAAGTTTAAAATTAAAACCCCAAACGAGCAGTTTATTTTTGCAGTTAGGATAAATGAAAATTTTATAACCAAGAGAAGGCCCATCCAGGGTGGAAGGACTTACTTTGACGAAAGGAGTTCTAAGAGCCCCATTCTTGTATACTTTGGTCCCATCTGGATGCCGTGATGGAAGTATCCACTTTCTTCAATAGGGAAATAAAGCAGAGACTACTTCAAAACTGTGATGGGTGGAATACCTAGTTTCATAGCAGGTAGATCAAATTAAGAACTCGAAAACTTTTACTCACTCCTTTTTATCACGTACTGCATTCCAGTGTAATATCAGAGTATCATTACTACATGCGACGTGAATTTCTCCTTGAGTCGTAGAACCGGGAACTGGGGCACTTACTTCGACCTGAAATCAAATTGCCAGTCTGTCAGTATTTTCTCATTTATTTTGACTCCACAAAAGCTGATAATCAACCTATTCGGAAATATACATCCCAAAGTTATGCATGAACTATGTTAGAGAAAGAAACAATTTAGCGATACCTTCAACTCGATATCTCCATCCAGGTTGAATTTCCCAGCAAGCTGTTAAAGTCGGAGCTTTTTGTCAGTATATCATCATGTGAGAACTCAACACAAGAACTCTCTACTAATTTTGGAATGAAAAAACTATCAGTCACACAGACAAAGTTGCAGAAGTACCCAAGTGTTGGATAACCAGCCAATGTGTGCCTAACAAAAATTTTGAGCCATCATTATCAAATCTTTAAGGGACATCTACGGGGGTGACACAACTTTGCATTTAATGAGGCATTCTAGAATCTTCTATTATAACTTCTCTTGATTGGTCCATTTGTCAAAAAGTCCCGTACTTAATTTCCAAGGCGAATCTTTGGTAATCATTATCAAATCTAGAAATACCTATCTAAAGTGGTGAGTCATCATTTTTCAAGAAAAACCTAGGATATTCTAGAAGGTTCTATTTTATCCATTTTCCTTGAATATGACAATCATGGGAAATAGACCATTGAAAGTGCAATCGGAACATGACAATGGCTTTTTGTATACATCCCCTCAAGACCATTTCGACACACCCGAGATTCGTGGCAAACCCACCCTTGATGTGGTTGTTGTAGGCAAAATTGCCTACTTTGACTAAGTCAGTGACCTAGGGCTTAGGCTTAATGACCAGCCCTTGGGTCGACTCTGGCCAAGCATACCAAGCTCGTGGCTGACTCGGAGCTTGGGATAGGCCTGGGCACAAAAACCTAGCACACTGCAGGGTTCCTAGCTGGATCCAAGATCCATCACAAGGGGTCCATGGCTAGTCCATGATTAGTCCATGGCTAAGTGTTGACACTTAATTTTGGGGCTCATTTTTGCTAAAAAATAAAAATAATAAAAAATGCATGGCATATAGTTTAGACAGATTTTATTTTTTTTTATTTTATTGATTTTGTCTTATTTTGTTGAGATTTTTACGGGCTTAGGAAATATACACTGGAATATGTATCTTTGTGCAAGAGGGGAAATTTTTTGATCAAATATGCAAAAAAACATTGCACGGGGTGAAATGATATATTCAATTGAATTTTACGCGAGCAAAATTGGCAACAAAATATACCTCGAAGATACATTTCTTTGGTGTATAAAAAGGGGGTCGCATACGGTAGAAAGGAGGAGGCAAATTCGAAAAAAATGAGAGCAAATACGTGAGGGGGGTGTTCCTTTCGTTCAAAAATTTTGGGAGCAAAAATACAAAGAGAAAAGGAAGCCGCGTCTGAGGGAGTTTTACCGAGTGGGGGGGCTGGTTTTTCCAAAGAAAACACAAAAAGGAAAAGTCAAAAAGTGAGAGAGAGGGAGAGAGAAGAAAAAGGAAAATAAAGGAAGTGACGTGAGGGAGGCAGCGTATGAGTGGACGTCCAGTAGGAAAATTTTTTTATTTTAAAAAAAAAAAGGAAAGAAAGATGAAGCATTGTTCATCTTCCTCTTGAAGACCCCACCGGTGACCGCTCCTGCCCACCGCGCCCTCGCCACCTCGCGTCGGCCACCGCGCCTCCGCCACCGCCGCACCTCCGAACGCCGGCGTCTCCCTCTGCCGGCCGTAGCCACTCCGCCTTGCCGATCCGTCGCGCCTCCTCAGCCGCTCGAAGCTTCCGTTGCGTCGGCCGTCGCGCGGTGTCTTCGTCCGCGAGTCATCAGCTACCAGCGCCACCACCCCGCGCCGGCATCGTCCGCCGCCGCTACGCCGTCAGCCTCGCAGAGCCGCCGCGCCACCGACCCGCCTTCGCCCACACTCGAGCCGCGACACTCCTCGCCATCTCCAAGCTCAGATTCAAGCGTCCCGAGAGCCTCGCCGAGGTCCCCCACAGCCTCGCTGATGCTCCCTCCGCCCGCAACGCCGCCCCGATCCGCCCCATGCCGGCCCCTCGACGATCCACCGTGGTCGGAGCGCCGTGACGCCCCCCCGCCGCTCCCGGATGCCCGTGAGATTTCCCCGCCGCTGCGTCGCCGATCCGCCACGCCACAGCACCCCCGTGCTGCGCGCGCGCGTCGCGCCGTCTCCGAGCCTTGCCGGAACCCTCGCCGGAGATCCCTCCCCTCTCACCGGTGGTAACCCGCTGAAGCCGTGGGTAAAAAAAAAAAAAAAGCAAAGAAAAAAAAAGGACAAAAAAAAAAAAAAAAGATTAGGTAGATTTTATTTTGTTTTCACTTTATTTTATTAGGTAGATTTACTTTATTTCATTTTTTTTATATATCCTGTCTTCTTTATTTGAAGTAATTGCCCATGCATAAATGAAAATTCAGGTATATTGCCTAATTCGCAACCACACATGGATTTTTTATTTCGTCTATAAGGCTTTAGATGGAATAATTAATCACGCGGGAGTAAAATTGATATATTGATCTTTAAGGCTTAAGATCGATTTATTGATTTTATTAGCGAAATAATCAGATTGGATTAGATATTGCTTCGAAATTCGAATGATGGATTACATTTTTTGATGATCATGGATGATTTGGTGTTTATCTTTTAATTGTTTTGTTTATCCCGAAAAATACAAAAAAATTGCATTTGCATTTCATGTAGATTAAGCTAGCATGATAGGTTAGTTAGATTTTAAAAAAAAAAAAATGCATGTTTAGATGTTATCTAGGTTAGATAATATCTTTTGAATGAAATTGCATGATGAGATAATTATCTAAGTTAAAATAGGATTTTAGATTAGTCTATTCCTAGCTTAAAATAGATAATATCTCACGTTAGTTAGATTTTCATTAGCAATTTTAATAACGGATTTTTATAAAAGAAAATACAAAAAATATGCCCATGTCATCTAGAATTAGGTTCATGAAATGTGCTTTTATTGTTAAGGGCCATTTAATTAAAATTTGCATATTAGGTCATTTAATTTGCTATTATTGCATTTCATGTCATATAATTTAGGTTATATTATCATGTCATATTAGGTTATTAGCATGCATTGCATTTAGACTAAATTTCATTAAATAAGTGAAAACAAAAAAGAATTTGCGTGTTAATTAGAAATCATATCTAGGATTGTTGATTTGAATTCTGATCTAACGATGCAGATGCTTTCATTGCTACAAGGTAAGTCCCTTAACCTTATTCATTGCTTTATTGGGTGTTAAATTGGTGGTTTGCGCACCCGCATGATCACCTCACATGTTAGGGAGATAATTAAAATCAATTTAAGCTGCCCGCCAAACATTTTTTCAAAAATAAAAAGAAAAGGTACCGAAAGGGCGTTAGATAAATCTAGCGTAACCAAGTCCCCGTATCTAGAATCTCTGGTTCGCAGGAGTAAAGTAAATCTCCCATTACTTTACTTGGGTTTCTAATCGACCCACCAAAAATAGATTAGTGGCGACTCCTAAATAAAAATCATTTGCATGTTAAGAACTCGAACCTAAGTTGTGAATTGGTATGGGCTTGGGAGAGCCCGAGTTAAGTCCAGACTTAACAATCAATTAGCCAAACCCTAGGTGGTTCACACCCGAAAATTTGGTCGCAACACTAAGCATACCTAGTCCATGGTCGGCTCTTGGTTGTTATGTGGCTACGTGGGTGCAGTCGATCCATGACCAACGCACAGTCGCACCAGATCGACTCATGGTCATCCATGGTCGATATGTGACTAAGCGGGATCACTCGTGACCAAAACATGACTACTTTAGATTGATCCATGATCATCCATCAATCCATTGTCGCGACCTCTTCTTTCGACGCCCACAATTAGATATGGGCACCTGCGGAGGCTAATGGCTCAACTGAGTTTATTATGCCCGAACTCTCTCAAGTCCACCAATTCACGACTTTAATAGTCTAAATTTTTAACCTGTAAGTTAATTTTTAAAACAGAGTCGCCACTAATCAATTTGGGGTGAGTTGATTAGATACCCATGCGAAATATTGGCAGAAATACTCGCTCCTGCGTAACTAGAGAAATTAGAATCGGAGACTTGATTACACTAGTTAGTCACTAATGCCCTTTCGGTACTTAATATTGTCTGGATGTTTGAGGGATTTTCCATGCATTTTAGGGAGGAAAAACATTTTTGGGTCTTTTTCTATTTTTTGGACATAAAAGGGATTTTTTTTTTTGGATTTTTTGTTATTTTTAGAACATACAAGTCCTTTTTGGCTTTTTATGAATTTTTTTGGCTTTTTTTCGTGAATTATTAGCTTTTTTTATGGATTTTTGGTTTTTTTGGAAAACATGAAAATTTTTTGATTTTTTTATTTTTGGAAAATAAAATATTTTTTAACATTTTTAATATTTTTCAAGAAAATAAATTATTTTTTGATTTTTGGAAAATAAAAATATTTTTTATTATTTTTAATATTTTTGAAAATAAATTATTTTTGATTTTGGGAAAATAAATTATTTATTATTTATTATTTATTAAAATATTATTTAAAATAATATAAAAGGCCGACTCGGGTCGGATCTCGCGGGTTGGGTCCAACTTGGGTCGTCCACCCAAAACGCGAGACGAGCTTGCTACACGAGCCCGACTTTTTAAAAAAAAAAAAAAAAAAAAAACGAAACGACGCTGTGGCCGGGTGTTTAGGGACACCTAGCTCGACCTGACAACCCAGGTTCCTAATAAAACCCTACCCGGATCCGACCCGACCTTCAATCTAACTTTTACTGCCCCCCTCAAAAAGTTGAAACCTTACCTGGCTCCTGGCCCTGGGTCCGACCCAATGACCCGGGGCTACGACCCGGAAAATCAAGAACCCTAGGGTTCCCGATTCGTGGCGCCGAAAGGGGAAAAGAGGTGCCCCAGCGGCGGTGATGGTGGCGACGGCAACAATGAGGACTAGACGACAAGGAGGGCTACGATGGTGACGGTGACGACAACGATGGTGATAAGCTACCTGTCCAAGATCGGCAACCGTGCACGGCAGAGACGGCGATGACGTCGCACGGCATTCAACGCCCCTTCGCTTTCCCCGTGCTCGATCTCCCTCTCTCTCTCTCTCTCGATCCTCTCCTCCGGCATCGCCTTGGATCTCCGGCCGCAAGTCCTCAGGCCCCCTTGAAGTCTCTCAGTGGGTTGCCCGAGGTCTGCAACCTCAACCTTTCTCTCTCTCTCCTGATACGTGCCCTCGTCAACGGAGATCAACGGCTTATTTATAGGCCGAGGGGCGACCGGTTGACGGAGTTCGACCGTCGGTCGCCGCTGCCTTCACCGGCCGAACCGGCGTCCCATCCGACACTAGCTACCCCCTTGCTCCACATCCCATCGCTGCTCGTCCTCCTCGCAGCTCCGGCGTCGTGCGCGTTGCCGTCTCCGACGCGTGGAGCTTATCCATGCGAGGAAGACGACAGGCGAACGGGTCGGGCCAGGTTTGGATCCGCGCGGGGGGGGTAAAGGAAAAACCGTCGGGCTGGGCTTGAAGGCCCAGCCCAACGCCTCCGCAGCTTCTTCTTTTTTGTGTATTTGTTATTTGTTTATTATTCAAAAAAGACAAAATAAATAATAAAATAAGATAAGATAAAAATAAAAACCTAATTAATTAAAAGGAAATTTTAGGCGTCAACAACTGCCCCTCTTTGAAGGTGAGCTCGCAGAGGTTGCATTCAAAGACAAACTGATGCCTAAATTTTATCCATGCATGCGTAGCAGATTATATTTTGCTTGGAACCTATTATTCTATGCAGGAAAAGAGCAATATAACTTTACATATACTAAGGCAGATAAGAAGAAACCTGTAGTTACCTACCGGGAGTGAGTGAGATAGGGTATGAACCCCGAGTTTGGCAAGTATCAAGGCGTCATCTTACCTGGTGACATGAGGAAGTTACTTTTCCAGGATTCGAACCATTCTTCAATCACCTATTAAAACAATTAATAATTTGTCTAGGACCCGAACCTTTCTTTGGTCGCCTTGACGGGAAATTGCTTTTCCTGGATCCGAACCTTTCTTCGGTCACCTGTTAGAGCAACGAGTGGTTTGTCTTGGACCCGAACCTTTCTTCGATCGTCGTGACAGGAGAGGCGCTGACCTTTCTCAGGGCATCTATTTGTGGGTGCCTAATTTGTATTAAGGACATCAGTTGGTACCCGACCTTTCTCGGGAGATGCACCAACCTTTCTCAAGGCATCTATTTTGTGAGAGTGTCTGACCTCTGTTAGAGACACCAGTTGAAACCTGACCTTTATCAGAAGGATGTGCCGACCTTTCTCAGGGCATCTGTTTGTGGGGGTGTCTCACTTTTGTCAAGGACACTAATTGGAACCCAACCTTTCTCGGGAGGATGTGCCGACCTTTCTCAGGACATTTGTTTTGGAAGATACCTGAACATTCACAGACATATAAAAGAAAGAGTACCTGGATATTCATAAGTACTAACCTTATGGATATTTGGGCCTTTACAAGCGTCGAACGAGGTATTTGGCTGATCATAAGCATTGAAGGGATACTTGGATGATCACAAGTACGAATTCTTGGGGGATACTTGGACATTCACAAGTATCGAAGGGGTACCTGATAATTGGAAATATGGAGGACATACCTTGGGTATTTGTGAAGGTGTCTCATTTCTTGGTATGGGGGAATATCGAGGATATATATGAGATATTCGTGAAGGTTTCTCATCTCGTGGTAATGGGAATATTGAGGATGTATCTGAGATATTCGTAAAGGTTTCTCACCTCCTGGTAAAAGGGAATATCAAAGATGTACCTTGGATATTCATGAAGGTGTCTCACCTTCTAGAAATTGGGAATATCGAGGACGTACCTGAAATATTCGTGAAGGTCTCCCACCTTCTGAGATGTTCGTGAAAGTCTTTCACCTTCTTGGATATTTGTGAAGGCGTCTCACCTTCTGGAAATTGGGAATATCAAGGACGTACCTTGCATATTCATGAAGGTTTTCCACCTTCTAGCAATGAGAATATCGAGGACGTACGTGACATATTCGTGAAGGTCTCCCACCTTCTAGCAATGAGAATATCGAGGACGTACCTGAGATATTCGTGAAGGTTTCCCACCTTCTTGGATATTTGTGAAGGCGTCTCACCTTCTGGAAATTGGGAATATCGAGGACGTACCTCGCATATTTGTGAAGGTTTCCCACCTTATGGCAATGAGAATATCAAGGACGTACCTCGCATATTCATGAAGGTCTCCCACCTCTTGGCAATTGGGAATATCAAGGACATACCTCGCGTATTCATGAAGGTCTCCCACCTCCTGGCAATTGGGAATATCGAGGACGTACCTCGCGTATTCATGAAGGTCTCCCACCTCTTGGCAATTGGAAATATCGAGGACGTACCTCACATATTCGTGAAAGTTTCCCACCTTCTAGCAATGAGAATATCGAGGACGTACCTGAGATATTGGTGAAGGTCTCCCACCTTCTGGCAATAAGAATATCGAGGACATACCTGAGATATTCGTGAAGGTTTCCCACCTTCTGGCAATGAGAATATCGAGGACATACCTCGCATATTCATGAAGGGCTCCCACCTCTTGGCAATTGAGAATTTGAATGTAGCACAGGACTTACTTGGATGGTTGCAAGCACATAGGTGTACAAAGTAGATGAATATTTGGATGAACATAAATTTTTAATGATGTGATTAGGGACCACTCAACTGGTCCAAGTGTAAGAAAGTATACCTGGGTAATCGCAGGCGCATAATGTGGTGGAATACTTAAGCGGCTGCTAGCATTTGATGACATAATTTTGAGGACAACTCGGACAGGTCGAGTGTTAAGGAGATGGAATATTCGAATGATGGTCGATACTCAAAGACAAGAGGATACTTGGATAGTCATGAGTATTCAAATTTTAAAGACAATTTGAATAGGTTAAGAGTCAAGGAAAAGGAGTACCCGAACGGTGGTTGGTACTCACAGACAATGGGATATTTGGACAGTTACAAGCATCTAAACTTTAAAGACAACATGAATAGGTCGAGTGTCAATAGAGGGAGCACTTGAGTAGCGGTAGAAACTCAAAAACAGGGGGTTGTTTGGACAATCACAGATATCAATACTTGGGGACAACTCGAACAAGCTGAGTATTTGTAAGAGGGAGTACTTAGACAGTGGTAGGTACTCAAAGATGGATACTTGGTCAGTCACAAGTATCAATACTTTGGGGACAACTCGAACAAGTTGAGTATCAATAAGAGGGAGTACCCGATGAGTGATGGGTACTCAAAGATTATTAAACATAAAGCTTTGGGAATAGGGATAGGGATATGCTTTTCTGGCGATACCTTTGATCTCTAAGAGTATGTCCACTATTTACACAATATGCACACATGTACACAATGATTGTATATGCTGTAAATTCGTAAATTAAAATGTGATTTATGCATGATAATCTCGTCAGTTTTGCATCATTTGAATTCCACTGGGGAAGATTTTTGAAAGACAACTTTCATTTAGAATGTAGATGTCTTGAGCATGCTAGATGAGGGACTTTCAGTCTGAATGCATTTTTCACTTACTCTCATGGGAAAGGTTGTTTTATCCTGACCATTGATGCAGGATTTATATGGGTCACATTATCTCACTATCATCATGTCAGCAGGGGTCTGAGTATTCTTGTGAGTGGTACAACTTTACCAATGTGAGAGGTCTTTGTTGAAATTGTGATGAAGGCTTGGTCAATGGCTTATCAAAGGGGACCAATAAGGTCATGGCTCTGTGAAAAAGATGCCGCATGATCATCTCCAGGTCTGCAAATCAAGAATCCTGCGAAAAGAGATAGAATAATCTTGTCCGTACTTCTTCGAGCGATGCTTATAGACATGAAATCTTACGTTAATTGAAGTGCCCCTAGTCTGAAGAGACTTTTACAATGGGACGCAATGTAGGCTTGACTCATGTGTAAAAGGGTGAGAGCTGGTGATTGCCTTGGCATTTGTCACTAGTCTTTCTTCTCGTGATCCGATGAAGGTTCTATCAATTGAACCATGACGGCAACCTCTCTTGGGAATACAAATGGCTGTATTTTTTATTTGGGGCATCGGCTTTGCTTTTACCAGACACACTGCTTTTTATACCCCTATTTCTCATTTCAATTTTTCATTCATGGGCATTGACCTTACTTTTACTAGGTACACTACTTTTTTATTCCCCAGGTTTTTTCATTTCAATTTTTCATTCATGGGCATTGACCTTACTTTTACCAGGTACGCTGCTTTTTTATGCCCTAGGCTTTTTGTTTTTGTTGAGTTTGGGACACCTAGAGTGCCATAACTTGGCACGGGGGGACACTTAAGTGCCATAACTTCAAAACGGTACACTTGAGTGCCAGTTTTGAAATTAAATGGGACACTTAAGTGCCACTTCGGCGAAAATCCGGCCAAAGGGCTGACGTGGCGATTTTCCGGCGACGGAGGCCCAAAACGGCGTCGTTTTGCACGGCCGAAGTGGCGAGAAAATGCAAAAACGACGCCATTTTGTCGCCGACATGTAAAAAATAATATAAAAATTAATTAAATTAAATTAAAACTTAATTTTATTTAAAAAATTCAAAAAATTAAAAAATTTAGAAAAATTTAGGAAAAAAAAGGGGAGGCCGAAGGGGGCGGCCGAGGGCGAGCCCTTGCCGCCGCCGCCTCCCGCCGTCGCGGGAAGGGCCGGCGACGGAGGGGGAGGGTCGGCCGGGGTCGCCGGCCCCGGCCGACCGGCGGCGAGGGCCGCCGGCCCTCGTCGGATCGCGGCGAGGGCCCGCGAGCCCTCGCCCGGATCGGGGGCGAGGGTCGCGGCCCTCGCCCAAATCCGGCGAGGGCTGCGGGCCCTCGCCGCCTCCCCACCGTCGGCCGGGAAGGGCCGGCGAAGGAGGGGGAGGGTCGTCCGGGGTCGTCGGCCCCCGGCCGACCGGCAGCGAGGGCCGCCGGCCCTCGCCGGATCGCGGCGAGTGGGCGAGGGCTCGCGGGCCCTCACCGCGATCCGGCGAGGGCCCTGGCGGCCCGCCGCCGGCCAACCGGGCTGGCGACCCGGCCGACCCTCCCCCTCCGCCGCCGGCCCTTCCTGGCGACGGCGGGGGGCGGCGGCGGCGGCGAGGGCTCAACCCTCGGCCCGCCCCCTTCGGCTTCCCCTTTTTTTTTTAATTTTTCTAATTTTTTAAAATTTTTTAATTTTTTAATTTTTTTAGAATATTTTAAATAAATTAATTTTTATATTATTTTTTACACGTCGCGACAAAACGACGTCGTTTTTGCATTTTCTCGCCATGTCGTGTGCAAAACGGCGCCGTTTTGGGCCTCCGTCACCGGAAAATCGCCACATCAGCCATTTGGCCGGATTTTCGCCGGAGTGGCACTTAAGTGTCCCATTTAATTTCGAAACTGGCACTCAAGTGTACCGTTTTGAAGTTATGACACTTAAGTGTCCCCCCGTGCAAGTTATGGCACTCCAGGTGTTCTTTACTCGGGACTTAAGGAACTAATCTTGACAAGTTCAAGCAAATGCCTTTGTTAGACTTATTGAGTCTTCATCTTTTGCTGGCACTTCTGATTATGCTGCTCAAGTGGCAGCAGCTTCTACTTTGCCTCCATGTGAGGGTAAATTTACAGACTCAATTGGGTTGTATAATGGATACAAGTGCATAAAGAAAGAATTGCTCTTCATGACTTTAGGGCACTTAGATTAATGCGAGTGTTCATATGCAATAAAGACACTCGAAGATTGATGCAAGTGCAAGCAAGAGAATTTATATCCCTTTTCTCACCTTATGATGCTGACTTGCCTTCAACTTGCCCCAGTTTGGGGTGGTTCTTTGACGGGGGTAAGGTAGAAATTTGGCCAATGTATGGGGCTCAAAGTGATCGATGGAATGCCTCCCACTGTTTTGGTCATCGTACCATTTGCGGGAGAACTCTTTACCCTGCAGTCATGGAATTTTCTACGCTCATCTCACAAGTGTATAGATGGAGGACTGTGTGTGGGATATGGCTTGCCTGTCATCATTCTGACGCGCCTTATCTAGCATGCTCAATTAATCTTGTATTCTTTACTTAGCTGTCTATTCTAATAATCCTTAATAGAATCAAAGATTTAGACAGACAAAATCGTCATGCAAAATTCACCTGGAAAAAGGCATGCAGCATATGATGTGATAGAGTTTGTACTCTTAAAATAAATGAATGGTTTTTTACTCAAGAAAAACCTATTAACAGCTTTAAGGGTGTTTACTTGGTGGAATGGTATTCACAAATGTGTTGAAATTTGAACATCAAAAGAGTTTATTCACAAAGGGCTATTTACAAATGGTTGTCGATAGATCGCTCCTATTGGTTAGGAATATGACATATGAACGATCAGCCAAAGATTGGGAATCTGATCAGGAATTTCTACTTTTGCCTCTTGTAGAAGAGAAGCTGTGGAAATAGCTCAACCAGTAGGGCCAAGATCATAAGTGACTTGAGGCCTGAAGGATCTCTATAATTTGCTTTGGTGATACTTGAGACGCCATTTTGTTTGGGAAAGCTTATCAGAGTCTGACATGACTTTCATTGATTTATTTTCCGCATCTTGGATGGTCATGTGATCCTGTGACAAACAAGAGGGAGCATGTTAGTCACAAACTCTTTCAGAGGTCAAATAACTGGAAGCGATACAACATTACCCTTCACTGGTTTGCAAATGATTAAGTGGACCTAGTGTACAAGGAGGACACGAAGTCCTAGGTCTCCCATTCCATTAGGTCAATTATATTGAAGAAAAATCACTTGGAGTTTTGAAGTTGACAAAACAACCTCAACAGTGTGGTCTAAGGACTCCAAGACTCAGTCGGCTACGTCTGAAGTTGTCAAAGTCTAAAGGTTTTCAAAGACAGTCGGACCCAGAATTTCGGTCTAAAGTTTTTCCGTCGAAGTCAATCAAGACTCGTTTCCGTCGAAGACCTTCAAGAGTCGGGTTTCGGCCCGACGACCCTCGAGACCCAAATCTAAGTCCGAAGATAGTTCGCGATTTTTTACGGGCTGGCTACATGTTATTCTTATGGCTACGAGATATTGGATTTCGTATTTCCTAATCCTAACCATGGAATATCTCATTTGTGATCAAGAGCTTGGAAGATTTGATTCTTCGGATTCTATCCGTTGAAGATCAAGTTTATTTTTGGAAGAATTTAATTTTGGGAACTCAAGATCCCGATTGTATGGGCGAACAGGATTGACGAGCTACTGTCTACTTACGTTTTCGGGACAAGGAGATCACTTAAATTGATTCAGTCCAACGAGTTGATTGGATGAATTTTCGGAATGTCCCAACGGGTATGATGGCATGGAGATTATTTAAGTTGGATCGACGTCGCTTGGAAACAAGGAGAGACCGGTAGAGAAATCTTGATGTTAGAATCTCCAAAATCACTTGTTCTCTAAAATCCTTCATGTTTATACTTGTGTAACAAAGAGAGTGAGATATAGAGCAAAGACAGCGAGAAGAAGGCTGTAGGAGAGACTGTCAATTGAAGAAGTCTAATGTCTACTTTGTAAAGGCACTCTTTTGCTACATAGTGATTACAGCCGTTTGGCTGCCAGTGTGGAGAGTGGACGTAGGCTTGGTCTAAGCCGAACCACTATAATCCTTGTGTCAATTTTCTCTCTCTACTCTATTTACTTTGTGAATGCGTAATCTATTTATTATTGATATATCTTTGATATTAACGTATTGCATCCAAAAGATTCCAAAAGAATTCCGCAACAACCTATTCACCCCCCTCTAGGTTGATTCACTAGCCCATTTCAAATTATTCTCCTTAATTGGCTTATGAATGACACGTCCCTTTATATGAAGTCAGGTGAATTCGATACGGGTCATTCTCATGAATCTCACTTGGCCAATATTGACCATCAAGTTTGGTTTCTAATTCCCAGTGTTTCCTATCAATAAGAAAAATACGTCAAAAGTGGGTCCAGATAGTAGGAGTATTGGAAATGATACCAAATTACCCTTCCCCAGAGTTTGTCTGTGCTAGCTCCTATGGATATTTGAACATCAATGATGGCCTCTTTATCTCGGCATAGTTCAATGTTTCCTTCGATTGGCCTTCCTCATTTGTGACCATGTATGCATGATTACTAGTCGTTGATTCATCTTCAACGCTTTCCTTCTGTGGAATTTCTCCTTCTGTCTTTGACTATAGTATCATTGAGCAAAAGTCATGTACCTCAAGCTTCTATGGAATTTGAGATGGACAATCAAAAGCCTCCGGTTTTCTGATGGCAATTACTCCTTGGAAGAATATGCATCTAAAGTGGAGCTTCAAGATTCCAAAGTCATTGTCTAGGGTGGGGGGCTATAGATTGTCTTGACTGTCTGGATTTTCTCCCTATTGACAATAATCACTTTAAAGGAAGAGAAGAAACTTCTTCCTTATGCTTCTAGGCTCGTTGAAGTTGAAACTGTAACATCTAGTTGTTTGGGCGCGTTGTGCGACAAGATAGTCCTCCTGCTTAGGAGGGAGTTGGGCAGGAGCGAGACACGTTATGCATGCTTTGATTTCATCCGCATGCCTGTACCTATTATGTCTCATCTTTTGGTATCCTATAAATAGAAGAGAGGGGTCGTCATTCTCAATAATATGTTAAGGGAATAATACTTACTCTTTTTGAAATGGGATGATCCTTTCTATTTGCCCTTGCTTTCTTGAAAAGGTTTTTTTCGAATTTGGTCTATTTACACGATGTGGCAGCTTCAAATGCCTTTTGTCACACTAAATCAAAGGGGATGATATTCTAAGACATAAAGTGAGAGAGTTAGAAAGACAAACATGCTTAAATTTATGTTTTGACAAAAGCTTTTGGCGATGAAATATTTTTTTCATTTTCAAAATACATCTTTGGGGAAGAAAAAAGCATGAGGAAACCCAGCCCTCAGTATTCTCCTTGGATGATATTTTCTTTTCATGGTTGGATAGCATCACTGGACTGGTTTGGAATACCGCCTCATGCTCTCAAAACAAAATATTAGAACTGTACATTAGAGTACTTGGAATGGAAAATACAACAGTAGCATACTAGACAAGATAAGAAACATGAAATTATTAAAAAAAAAAAAAAAAAAAGCAAAATCCATGAAAACTCCTATGAAAAGGAGTGCTTTGATAGTACTGGTCCTGGAGTTAAGTGTCGTTGGATTCTTCACCTCCAGTAGACTTGAAGTATTCGCATGTGATGACTACTTCGTTGAAGCTACGGAAGTGAAACTCATGTAACCAACAGCAATGTTTGCAAGACAAGGCTTCTATGAACTACTTTATCAATTCCTCTTCGGCCAGTTGAGGGTGAGTTTGCATCATAAAAGCCTTCCACCTCCCTGCGTATGCTCAGAAATTTTCCATTGGCCTTCTTCTGAAGTGGGCCAAACTCTCGCAAGGCAGTTCAGTCCCAATCTAGTTTTGGTACCGATGCAAGAATGTGGAACTCAACTCATTCCAATCATTTAGGAGATAAATATTTGCTGTGACGAACCATTACAATGCAGACCCCGTAAGAGTTTCTTGGAACGCCTGAGTTGTGAATGACATCGGGGCATAGTACCGACTCATTTCAGCGTGGAGATACTGCAAGTGAGCCACAAGGCAAGTTATGCCATTATACTTATGGAGATTGGGTATCCACATTTCTCCAGGGGTCATGATCCTATGAGGGTAAGACGGGCCTGATATATCTTGGTTAGGCCACTGGTTTTCCCACTGCATATTCATCGTAGTGGTGAATTTTTTTGTTTTAGGGAAGCTGGATTCTACCGAGACTATCCCATTGCTTTCTTCTGGGTCAAAATTACCGAATGAGGATGAGGCATTTAAGCTATCCTCATGGTCAAGTGATGAGCTTAGTAGTTCATTAGGATCATAGCGGATAAGTATGAATGTTCCCTCTTCTGACAAGCTTTCGTCCTTGTGTGAGGGTAGAAAACAATTATACGATGAATGGTCGATTTCATCTAAATAACACTAGTAGTCCTTTGGATTGTATCCTAGGGACTGGAAGTCTTCAGGGTTGTACTCTAGGGGACGGTAGCCTTCAGGGCTGTATTCTAGGGAATGCTCGAAACTTTGGTGCGGCGGCTCGTCGGCAAATGCTAAATTGATTTGTTTAGGCTTTCTTTTCTTATCTCTTAGTCTAGACCTTTTGAGTAAGGCCCTTCATTTCGCCAGTTTGATTCTGTCAAGGGAAGTGAGAGATATTAGAGTTTCACTCTCTACTTCACTTTCTAGGTTGATAGAGGTCGGTATTCTTTGGACCCTAGCTCTTACAGTAAGCTTGGGGAGCTGTCCTGTCGTGCCCTGGTCTTGAACAGGTTCTGTGTCTTTGATCTCGTACATAGGTTCCTTGCCTTTCCCAGTGGGAAGTTTTTTAGTAATAGGATGCTGCTCGGTCACCCATTTATCATGCAAGGCTTCCATGACATGTTCCTCTCCTATCTTAGCGACTAACGGCTCCTCGTGCTCCGCGATCATCAGTTCTTCATAGGGCAAGGCGATGTCAGGGCTGAGTCAATATTATATTCTTGATGGAAAATATGAATTAGTTCCCTCCAAGTCTTAAGGGGACTAATCTTCCTGACAATATACCATCGCAAGGCAGGGCCGATTAGGTTTGATTTGGTATGATTGAATCATCCTTTGGACCAGGTAGGCTTGTAAGGCCCCGTTTGGTTCAACATTCCCAAGGGGCTTTCAGCCCCAAAAGCCCATTGGGAAAAATTTTTTGCGTTTGGTTCACCATTTGGGGATGTCCTTGGCCAAATGCTAGCATTTGGAATGCTAAAAGGTGGACTGCTTTGGGCATTCAACATTTTCGGAATGCTAAAGAGGGGCTTAATGAATTTTTTTCTTCCAATATTACCCTCACTGATAATTGCGATTTCCTATTTTACCTCAAAATCTACTGTGCATCGTTTTCCTCGTTCTACTGGTTCTTCAGTGAAGCTCAGCCGGCCAAGTCGCCCACGCACCGCCATAAAGTCGCGCTCCTCCAGCAGCCACCACCATCGCCTAGGCTCGCGCATCCCCGGTGACCACCGCCTGGGGTGGCGCGACCCGTGAGTGTGACCTCGGGTGGCGTCGCCGGGTCGCGCGGACCTCGAGCAACGCCGCGAGTGGCCAGATCTCGGCCACGGGAAGCCTTGCCTAAGGTCGCGCGACCTCGGGCGAGGTGGCCTAAGGTCGGGCGACCCGGGCGATGTCGCCTAAGGCCGCGCGACCTCGGGCGACACCCGGGTCACGCCGAGGTTGCGTGACCCGGGCGGCATCGCTTGAGGCCGAGCGGCCTCGGGCGTTCGCGACGCCTGAGGTCGCAAGGCCTCAAGCGACGCCGCCTGAGGTCAAGCGACTCAGGTGGCTAGGTTGCACAACCTAGGGCATCACCTGAAGTCGCTGATCTTAGGCAAGCCACCTCCTCCGCCTCCACCACCAGCCGCTCCCCACCACCACTAGTGCCACCACCACCGTCACCAGCCACACCCCCACGATTTTCACCTCTCCAGCTGCATCGCCTCCTCCGTTTTCTTTTCTTCTTTTTTTCATTTTTCTTTTCACCTGAAAGTCACTTTGCAAAATATACCCAACCAAACACACTTGCCTTCACAAAATGCCCCTTCACTCAAAGATACTTGCCATTTCCCCAAAGTTGAACCAAACAGGCCCTAAGTAGGTATTTGGGTGGGAGGTATCAGCATACCTTTCGCACTCAGGCGTTTTGAGCTTTTCAGGGATCTCAAAAACGGCGTAATTAGATAAGTTGATAAGATTCTGCCCCTGCAACTAGCTTAACTTTTTATGATATTTTCAAACTGTTTATGGTGTTGGCTATTTTCTGGCAAATTCGCGGGTGTCATGATGGTGCTTAAAGTAACTACGGAGTTGGGCTCAGCTTAAATGAATTTCATTTGTCTCGAGAGTTGTCGAAGGACAATGGACATCTGTCCTATGCCGTCTTCAATGTTGGCAAGGCGATTTTGTCATCATTTTGATCGGGCCCCATCATGTGGCACCATTCATAGGTGGTTGATAGCTGGCGATTCATGATTACCTGTTGTTGTGAAAACAATGAATGAGCACAGAGCAGACAAAGATTGACCCATAGCAACGATCTATCTATTTTTATTTATTGAAAGAGGATTTTACAGACTTCTGACATCTAGAACTTGAAATGACAGAACGAAGTACTAGATATTAAAGAAAAATCCCTAAACAATGGAACAAAACTTTCACAAAATAAACACTAAGGGAGACATGACGCTACTTTATATGCAACAGGGAGCCTTATTCTTGCAAAGGCTACTTGTTTTCTTGGACTGGCTCTGAGATGAGTATCTGGCCTATTCCCATATCCTTTGCATGAGCTCTGCTTGCTCATGCAAGCTACTCTCGTTGATTAAGCGATGGACCGATGGCTTCCACCTTGTCGGGATGTGATGATTGTGGATGTAGGACGTAGAGGCGTGGTGGGTTTTTCTTCTCCCTCAAGCCCTTCAAGTACCATGATCCTTTTGCGATGGCACTTGTCCTAGGTTTCCTCAATGATAGAAATTTTGACTGCATAGTCACGGCTTGTGTTGAAAAGGACTGGAGGGATTCTCCTCCTGGAAAGCAGTGGGATCTCCTAAAGGGCTCCAAATTGTCGTGCCACCCGATATGGGTAATAGGGAACGATACCAGTGCAGCCAAGCAACAGAATTGGGTGGCAGCGTTTGTAAGCAAAGCGAGTCCTCTTTTCATGGAACCAACCAGCACACCATTAGAATGCCTCAGGAGCTGGGTTTCTTAGGAAGTCAACCCAATTTAAATAGGTTTGATTAGGAATATATGGTCTTAAAACCATAAATTTTTGTAACGGATTTTCGAAAGCATTTGTTTCAGACAATCGCATGAAGTCTTGGAATTCGCTTAAGTGAGAAAAGAACCAGACTTGTAGAATTTCAGGAGAGACTCACATGATTTTCTCCGTGTTGTCTTTAAAACGATCAAAGGACAAGAATGTTTCAGTTAAAATCATGTTGACATAATTTTGCCCCCTCAAGATCTGATCAACTATCCATGCCATCTTAGGACTTATGACATTTCTTTGATGGGGGAAAATGATGAGCCCGAAAAAAGCCAGGAGGAAAATCTCACCTTTTTGGGTCATAGGCTAATTTTGGAAACAGGCATTCATAAATTCAAGTGGGCAGGTATTATGGTTGTTTTCAAGAATTTGTCTCATAACATGGACTTCAGTTCTTAAAAGTTGCGCTAACCCATGCAACGGGATGATACATGTTGATGGCCTGAAAAGCTTTTTCTCGAGAGGCATTCCAGTGATGATATTGTATTCCTCCAGGGTTGGGGTTAGCAAACCTACCAAACATAAAAGTAAGTGTCCTCGGGCACTAGAATGTGCCATGGTTTGTATGACTTTGGGACAAACAGTGATTTGGATCAACGATAGGAGATGACTGACTTTGGCTTTCACGTGCTCTTGGGCAAACCGGTCCAATTGATCCCACCATCTGAAGAGCTCCGCTCTGGGAGCAGGAATGAACTAGATATCATCTTCCCCCATCGCATATAAACTGGAACTCGAAAAGCTTATCCTAAATTGCCATGGTCAATAAAAGATTGAGTAAAAGTAAAGAAATCACTTTGCTTTTCAATAAAATGACAAGTACAAAGACATGCACATAAGATGTGTGGCTCGATTTCTAACTGAGAAGGCTTGTTGAAATTAAAAGGGTATCCGCCCATGGCAGTCTCATGTTAGCAACATACCCTCTTAACCTCGGCTAAGAAATTCGAGGAAAAGAAAGGTAACCTCTACATCGTAGTCTCGCGTTTGAGGTTGTATCTTTCTTAACACCATCCTAGATGTCTTATGGTGGCCCAGGTCCGGTGGCCGGGTTATGTGTGCCACGTGTAGTGTTAAAACTATAAAGCATGCACAACAGTTTATAATCATAAGATAATCTATTAAAAAAATTTCTAAGCTAATGACCTACATAAAGAAAAAACAAAATCAAGTCAATAAAGTGCTTAAATAAGATAGAATGGCCTAAGTTCTCAAACATCCCTAGCGGAGTCGCCAAGCTGTCGCGACCTCTTCTTTCGGTGCCCACAATTAGGTATGGGCACCTGCGGAGGCTAATGGCTCGGCTGAGTTTATTATGCTTGGACTCTCCCAAGTCCATCAATTCACGACTTTAATAGTCTAAATTTTTAACCTGTAAGTCAATTTTTAAAACGGAGACGCCACTAATCAATTTGGGGTGGGTTGATTAGATACCCATGCGAAATATTGGGAGAACTACTCACTCCTGCACAACTAGAGAAATTAGGATCGGGGACTTGATTACACTAGTTAATTACTAATGCCCTTTCAGTACATAATCTTGTTTAAACCCGAGGTTTTTTTTTTTTTTTTTTTTTTAATGTTTGAGGGATTTTCCATGCATTTTGGGGAGGAAAAACATTTTTGGGTCTTTTTCTATTTTTGGACATAAAATGGACTGTTTTGGATTTTTTTTTTTTTTTTTTTTTTTTTTTGGTATTTTTAGAAACTACAAGTCTTTTTTGGCTTTTTATGAATTTTTTGGTTTTTTCATGAATTTTTGGCTTTTTTTTTGGATTTTTGGCATTTTTTTGGAAAACATGAAATATTTTTATTTTTTATTTTTGGAAAATAAAATATTTTTAACATTTTTTAATATCTTTCGAGAAAATAAATTATTTTTTGATTTTTGGAAAATAAAAATATTTTTTATTATTTTTTCGAAAATAAATTATTTTTTTTTTTTTAAGGGACAAAAGTCGACCACGGTCGATCCGCGGGTTGGGTCCGACTCGAGTCGTCCACCCACAATGCGAGATGGGCCCGCTACACGGGCCCGACTTTTTTTAAAAAAACAACGAAACGACACCGCGGCCGAGCGTTTGGGGACACCCGACCCAACCCGATGAGCCGAGTTCCTAAAGAAACCCTACCCGACCTTCAACCCAACTTCCGCCACCCCTCAAAAAGTTGAAACCCTACCCAGCTCCTAGCCCTAGGTCTGACCCAACGACCTGGGGCTGCGACCCGGAAAATCGGGAACCCTAGGGATCCCGATTCGCAGTGCCGAAAGGGGAAAAGAGGTGCCCCGGCGGCGGCGGCGGCGACGGCGACAATGAGGACTAGATGACGGGGAGGGCTACAATGGTGACGGCAATGGCGACGACGGCGATAAGCTACCTGTCCAAGACCAGCAACTGTGCACGGCAGAGACGGCGACGACGTTGCACGGCGTTCAATGCCCCTTCGCTTTCCCCGTGCTCGATCTCCCCCCTCTCTCTCTCTCTCTCTCTCTCTCTCTCTCTCTCTCTCTCTCTCTCGATCCTCTCCTCCGGTGTCACCTCGGATCTTCGGCCGAAAGTCCTTGGGCCCCCCTAAAGTCTCTCAGTGGGTTGCCCGAGGGCTGCAACCTCGACATTTCTCTCTCTCTCCTGATCCTGTGCCCTCGTCAACGGAGATCGACGACCTATTTATAGGCCGAGGGGTGGCCGGTTGACGGAGTTCGACCATTGGTTGCCACGGCCTTCGCCGGCCGAACCGGCTTCCCATCTGACGCCAGTTGCCCCCTGCTCCACATCCCATCGCTGCTCGTCCTCCTCGCAGTTCCGGCGTCACGCACGTCATCGTCTCCAGTGCGTGAAGCTTATCCACGTGAGGAAGATGACGGGCGCACTGGTCGGGCCGGGTTTGGATCCCGCGCAGGGGGGTAAAGGAAAAACCGTCAGGCTGAGCTTGAAGGCCCAACCCGATGCCTTTGTAGCTTTTTTTTTAGTGTTTTTGTTATTTGTTTATTATTCGAAAAGATAAAATAAATAATAAAATAAGATAAGATAAAAATAAAATAAAAACCTAATTAATTAAAAGGAAATTTTAGGCGTCAACATCCACGATGATACGTGACCATCCAACGACCAACCTTTATGGTCGAGCAACAATTCCATGGTCAAATGGCTCGAGTCCACTTGTATGGTCAATGGATTGGTTCGTAGCTGATCTCTTAATCAATCCATGGCCAATCCTTTGCCTCCCTTCTAGTCGGGCTAATCGGTCCATGGTTGATCCTTGGAATGATCCATGACCAATTCTAATCATTGGCACACCAAACTTATAGCCATTTCTCATTGGTTAGAAATTGAAATGTTACACCCTGACTTTGCTAGACACTCTAAAATTCTTCGGATCATGCTCATGTACTTCTTTTGAGTTGAACTCATATCAGTTTGATATGATAAATAGCCTATCCGGCGAAGAAAAAGCTTCTTGGAAGGTGAGCTTGCCTATCAAGGAAGCCCATGCCTAATTTAGTTTTATTTGAATTTTAGATTGTTTTTATTTGGATTTTAAAGCGACCCGTTGTAATTAAGAAGCAAATAAGTTGGTGGACTGAGTTGACAAAATCTAACTTAAGAGAATCCTTCATTCGAAGTGAACTTTATGTTCCCTTCAAACCCTTTGGGCTCTAATTTGTTCAACACCTACTTCTGTGTATGTTCATCCTTTATATTAATAAATGAGACCTATATTTCTAACAAAAAAAAAAACAAAAAGAAAACTTGGCGGTAGAATATTTTGGAGAATATGTATATTATGATTCCATCGGAATACCATGGCCACTTCCTCCACACCGGATTCCACCAGTTTTGCAACATCGAAAGTGAGCACACTTTATTCCTTTATTCATTTATATATATATATATATATATATATTGAAATAGGCTAGTGAATCAACCTAGAGGGGGTGGGTGATTCTTTTGGAATCTTTTGCGGTAGAATACGTTAATATTAAAGATATATCAATAACAAATAAAGCACGTATTCATAAAGTAAATAGAGTAGGGTGAAAGAGAATTGATACAAGGATTATAGTGGTTCGGCTTAGTCCAAGCCTACGTCCACTTTCCACGCTGGCAGCCAACTGGCTGTAATAACTATGTAGCAAATTGAGAGCTGTTACAGTTCACGAACTAGACTTCTTCAATAGACAGTCTCTCCTACAGCTTCCTGCTGCTTTCGCACTATACGTAACTCTCTTTGATACACAATTCGAACATGAAAGATTTTAGAGAACAAGTGATTTTGGAGATTCTAACATCGAGATTTTTCTACCCAGTCTCTCCTTATTTCCAAGCAACACCGATCCATCTTAAATAGCTTCCGTGCCTTCATACCCGTTGGCACTTACCAAAAATTCATCCAATCAACCCGTTGGACTGAATCAATTTAAGTGATCTCCTTGTCGCCGAAAACGTAAGTAGACAGCAGCTCGTCAATCCTGTTCACCCATACAATCAGGATCTTAAGTTCCCAAAATTAGATTCTTCCAAAAATAAGCTTGATCTTCAACGGATAAAATCCGAAGAATAAATCTTCCAAGCTCACGATCACAACCAGAGATATTCCATGGTTAAGATTAGGAAATATAGAATCAAATATCTCACTTTCCTTAACCATAAAAATAACCTGTGACCAGCCTGTCAAAATCGCGAACTATCTTCAGACTTAGATTTGGGTCTTGAAGGTCTTTAGACTGAAACTGAGTCTTGACTGTCTTCAGAAGGAAAACTTCAGATCGAACTTTTGGGTCTGACTGTCTTTAGACTGAAAACCTTTAGACTTTGAAAACTTCAGACGTAACTGACTGAGTCTTGGAATCCTTAGACCGTACTGTTGAGGCTGTTTTGTCAACTTCAAAACTCCAAGGGATTTTTCTTCAACAATTTCCCCCTTTTTAATGGTGACAAAACCCTCGACAAATTTGCGAATTTAAAAACCTGCAAGGAAAAACTCATATATACTTTGAGGATTATTTCTGCAAAACAGAGTGTTAGTCCAATAACAATTATCCTCACAAATATAAAGATCCTGCAATGCAAATTCACAAGTCTATATCCAAACATCAAATCAGCATAGAGTCATAGAAGTTTAAATAAACAACCCAATCGAAATTCAAAATGAAAATAGTCTAAGCAATCAAAATAAAATAAACTTCAAGATAAAAACTCTCAAAGCTTCAAATCAAATAAAAATAAAAACTTCTCAAAGCTTCAAATCAAAAGCTTCAAAACTTCAAATCTTCAAAACCTGCAATCAAATCTGCAACTCTCCCCCTTTTTGTCCTATCAAAGAGGTAGAGTAAATGCAAGAAAGTTTTGAAAAGATTTAATGGCCTGCAGGGAAACAAACAAGTTGAAACTTGCTGAGCTCCTGGACTGACTTCTCGAGTTTGGCAAGGTTTTCCTTCACTGAAACTAATTCTGCACTGGTCTGATTCGATTCCATTTGAGCTCTCATTGCATTGATCTGGTCTTGCATGTTCACTGAAGTACTCAGCAGCGCCTTTTTCAAATCTCTCATCTCGAAGTCCATCCCAAAAACCTGCTTTTTCAGGTCCAACATGATATCCAACAGCTGTGTAAAAGCTGTGGAATTTGCATTACTTCCACTTGGACTAGCAGATTGAGTTTGGAAACTAGGAGCTTCCCTCTCAGCCCTTTCCTTCTCGATAGGTGAGGAATCTTCATGTTCTGGAAAGTGGGATGCATAAACTTCCTCAGGGTCAGCACCAGACCTACTCACATCACTAAAGTGTAATGGCGATATCGTCCCCTGTTCTGCAGCAACTCCTCCTGTGTGAATGCCAGTGGGTGGAGTAGAAAATTCATCGCCAACATCCATATCAGCACTTGGATGTTTCTCGGTCTCTTCCCCAACAAATGATGGCTTTAATCCTCCAGCCATATCCTCCCGCTGTCCGCTTTCTTCCTCATCCTTCTTTCTCCTTTCTTCTTCTTCTCTCCTCAATTCTTCCTCTTCTTCTTCCCTTCTTCTTTCTTCTTGACTTTCTCTCTGTCTCTCTTCTTCTTCTCTCTGTTCCTCTTCTCTTCTTCTTTCCTCTTCTTCTCTTCTTCTCTCTTCTTCTCTTCTTTTTCTTTCTTCCTCTCTTCTCTTTCTTTCCTCTTCTCTTTTCCTCTGTCTTTCTTCCTCTTTCCTCTGTTTCTCGGCTTCCTTCTCCTCTGCTTCTCTTCTCGCTCTCTCTTCAGCCTCTATTCTCAAAATAACAGGGCTCTTCAACCTAGAGAAAGTGGACAGAGTCATGGCATCTTCTTCATCCTCTTCATCTTGTAGGATGATTTTCCTTCTCTTCTTTTCAGCCATGGGCTCTTTGCCCTTTCTTTTCGACGAAACAGTGGGGATCTCCTTTGAAGGTGTTTCCCTCCTCAACCTTTCCAATGCTGCATTCAGTTCTGGAAATTTCATCTTCATCACCATTTTTTCACCAACAAGCATCGAATTCAACTTGGTCAGGCATAAAGATGCAGGGACTTGAATATCGAAATGCCTAAAAAGCTTGGTGATGATTGATGAATAAGGCAACTGACCCTTATCCTTTACCACAGTTCTATACATATGGAAAAGAATGACATGTGGGAAAGAGAAGGGTCTGCCCTGGTTGATGGCAAACATCAGCTTTGCCTCTATTTTGGAAACATCAGTCTTCGAGGTCGTCTTTGGCCGGATGCAGTTGATGACAATTTTGTGCAACAATACATTCGTGGCATTCATCCTAGAATAGGATATCTTGCCCTCTACTGTTCTGTCTCGTACAATGTCCAAAGTAGCATAAGCTATTGAGACTTTGATTGGCTGGAAACTCCTTCTTTCCACACCAATAATGTCAGCCAGCAAGTCAACATCAACAATATAGTCCTTGTCCATGAAAGAAAAGGACAAACGATTTGCATCCAAAAAAAAATAGATTCGAGTAAAAGTAAGCCGCCAGTTTAGAGTGGGCCTCAATCATATCCGTGCAGAAATTCTCCAGTTGCAACCTAGCAAACTTCCCTCTTAAATTAATCTTTATCGAATCTAGGAAGTCAAAATCCACTCTCCTCGGATTGACCACACCCCTCTTTAACAACTTTACATAAACTCGCTCATGCTCCCTCAACCGAAATAGACTTCCCGAAGGACAAACAGTATTAGCAGCCACACCAAAACGCGGTTCAAAGTGAGAGAAAAGTCTCTCATCATCATCTAGGGTCTCAACAGGAGTATTTTCAAGTGGATTACTAGAAATATTCTCCAGCGCCCTCTGAGCAGTACCTTTCCCAACAACATTCAGCTTCTCCATCTCCATCAAAAATAAATACTTGCTCTTAAACCCTCTCTCCTTCAAATATTCCTCGATCGTCTTAAGGCTAACCTTTCCATCCATAAGCCTTTTATAAAGATCGTAAGCAACATTCGGTCTGAGTGTTCTTACCGGTTCTGCTTCCGTAACCACTTCCTCAAAGTGTTGACTCTCAGTTTCTTGTTGAGGCGAATCTTCTTCCGTTAGGTCCACTCTTGTAGGACCCTCTTGCTGTCTCTGTGGTCCCCTGCTGGCGATTCTAGAAGACTTGCGAGACGACATTCTTGGAGAGCAAGCAAAGATTCAACTTGAACGTGAGGAAAAATGGAAACTTTGTGACGAGAAAGGGATAAAACAGGAATGGCAAATGGGACCTTTTTAGGGTTTTAAAAGCGAAGGATTATGAGGATGAATCGCAAAGGAGTAGCTGTGAGTGAAAAGTGACGGTTCGAGAGTATAAATAGTGAGAGAGAAAAAAACACAGGAATACGAATCGTCGCCAAAAAGTAAAGGTAAAAACTGCCAAAAATAAACCGTAATTTCGAAAAAGAAAACTGCCTTTTTGAAAATATAAACTGCCATAATTACGTGTCAGAAAAAGAGTAAAAAGAGATTTTGAAATATCGAAAAGTAATTACCAAAACTAAAATATAATAGAGAATTAAAATACGTAAAGAGATTAAAACAAAGAGTCTGACAGATGTTCAGACTTTACCTCTGAGTCTGAAACACTTTCAGACTTTACCTCTGCGTCTGAGCACAATCAGACTTTACGTAGAGTCTGAAACATTTTCAGACCTTGCTTTGAGTCTGAGCCGCCTTCAGACCTAGCGATGAGTCTGAACCGCCTTCAGACTTTAATTTTGAGTCTGATCATCTTCAAATTTCACGATACTCAGTCTTGAGCGAATTGATTCAACGTGAGCCTTTTCAAGGGGCTTTGTGAATATATCTGCCAATTGATTCTTTGAATCTACATGTTGAATCACAATTTCACCGTTTTGAACATGATCTCGAATGAAATGATGCTTGATTTCAATGTGCTTTGCTCTTGAATGAAGTATTGGATTCTTTGTGAGGTTGATTGCGCTCGTGTTGTCACATTTGATTTCCGTATGTGTTTCATCAACTCCAAAGTCTCTCAATTGCTGTTGCATCCATAGAATTTGAGAGCAGCAACTTCCAAGAGCTATGTACTCTGCTTCAACGGTTGAAAAAGCCACGGTACCCTGTTTTCTTGAGAACCAAGACACCATCCTGTTTCCCAATAATTGACATGTACCTGTAGTGCTTTTTCTATCCACTCTACAACCAGCAAGGTCAGCATCAGAATATCCAAGGAGAGTAAAATCTCCTTGCTTAGAATACCACAGACCTAGCTTAGATGTAGTTGCAACATATTTAATAATTCGCTTAACAGCAGTCATATGAGATTCTTTAGGATTAGATTGAAATCTAGCACATATGCAAACACTAAATAGAATATCAGGTCTAAATGCTGTAAGGTAAAGAAGTGATCCGATTATACTCTTGTATAGTTTTTGGTCTACACTCTTTCCTTCTTCATCTTTATCCAGCTTAGATGACCTTGACATAGAAGTTTCAGTTTTCTTGCAATCCTCCATTCCAAACTTCTTGATAAGGTATTTTGCATACTTCTCTTGATGAATAAAAATTCCTTCACTTGATTGCTCGACTTGAAGTCCCAAAAAGAAGTTCAATTCTCCCATCATGCTCATCTCAAATTCATTATGCATACACTTTGAAAAATTCTTACAAAGCTTTTCATTAGAAGAACCAAATATGATATCATCAACATAAATTTGAACAAGTATGAAATCCTTCCCTTCTCTTTTGATAAATAAAGTAGTATCTACTTTACCTTTAGAGAAATTATTTTGAAGTAAGAAATTACTTAGCCTTTCATACCATGCTCGGGGTGCTTGTTTTAAACCATATAAGGCTTTTTTCAGCTTGAAAACAAGGTTTAGTCTTTTAGGATCTTCAAATCCTGGTGGTTGTTCCACATAGACTTCTTCTTGGATAATTCCATTTAGGAATGCACTTTTCACGTCCATTTGGAATAACCTGAAATTTTTAAAGCAAGCAAAAGCAAGAAGTAATCTTATAGCTTCTAACCTTGCCACCGGAACATAGGTTTCGTCATAGTCGATGCCTTCTTCTTGTGTGTAGCCTTTTGCCACAAGTCTTGCTTTGTTCCTTACAACTTTTCCTTGTTGATCAAGCTTGTTCCTGAAAACTCATTTGGTACCAATAATTGATTTACCTTTTGGTTTTGGAACTAGCTCCCAAACGTTGTTGATTTTGAATTGATTCAATTCTTCTTGCATTGCTTCAATCCAGCTTTCATCTTTCAATGCATCTTCTATGTTTTTCGGTTCGATCTCAGAAATGAGTGCAAGAGCACTAGAAGCTTCACGTCTTTTAGATCTTGTACGAACTCCTTCATCAATATTGCCAATGATGAGGTCGGAGGGTGACTTGATTTGTGTTTCCAACTTGTAGTTGATTTGTCAGTTTGATGAAGCTCTTCTTTAGTTGGAACTTCTGAATTGGTTTGTGGCTCAGTGTCTGAGACTTGATTTTCTTCGATAGAATTTGTAGACATTTGGCCAAACTCATAATCTTCAGGTTGAGTCTGATTTTGTACTGAGTCTTCAAACTTCACATTCATGGATTCTTCCATAGTCTGAGTTCGTTTGTTGAAGACTTTGAAAGCTTTGCTTGTCATAGAGTAGCCAAGGAAGATTCCTTCATCTAATTTTTCTTCAAACTTACCAATTCGATCACTGGAGTTCTTTAGGATAAAACATTTACAACCAAATACATGAAAATATGAAACAATTGGTTTCTTACCTTTGAGCAGTTCATAAGGTGTCTTTTCTAATATAGGTCTTAGAAAGATTCTATTTATGATATAGCAAGCAGTAGAAGTAGCTTCAGCCTAAAAATGAGGTGAAATATTATTTTCAATCAAAAGAGTTCTTCTCATTTCTTGCAAAGAACGATTTTTCCTTTCTACAATTCCATTTTGTTGTGGAGTGTATGGGGATGAAAAATTATGTTGAATACCATAGTCATCACAGTGTTTAGCAAAATCATGATTCTCAAATTCTCCACCATGGTCGGTTCTAATACTTGAAATTGCATAACCTTTCTCAATTTGGATTTTCTTTGCAAACTTAGTAAAATAAGATAATGCATCAGATTTATTTGCAATAAAGAATACCCAAGTGAAACGAGAATAATCATCTACTATAACCAAACAATATCTTTTACCTCCAATACTTTGGATTCTTGTTGGCCCGAACAAATCCATGTGAAGTAGCTGCAAAACACGATTAGTGGATACCTGATTTATAGATTTATAGGAATTTCTAACCTGTTTTCCAAGTACACACGGAGTGCATAATTCATGCTTTTGATACTTGAGGTTAGGAAGTCTTCGAACAAGCTTTTTGGATGACACTTTTGCGATTTGCTTTAAGTTGACATGTCCAAGCTTCCTATGCCAAAGAATGACTTCATCTTGAATTGATATCAAGCATTGTGGACTGTCAAACCTTACATCTAGCAAATAAATATTTCCATGTCTTCGTCCAATAAAGGATTGTGAGAGATCCTTGCTTATTCCAGAACATGTATCTTCTTGAAAGTTGATTTTGTATCAGAATCGCATAGTTGACTAATACTCAATAGATTGTAGTTCAATCCTTCAACAAGAGAAACATTGTTAATTGTGAGGTTTCCAATCTTCACAGTTCCTTGACCAACAATTTTTCCTTTGTTGTTGCCACCAAAAGAAACATTTCCTCCTTTTATATGAAAGAGTTTTGTAAAACAATTTGAGTCTCCCGTCATGTGTCTTGAACATCCACTGTCCAAATACCACTTGATTTTCTCCTTGAAAGTGACCTGCATTTAAAAGAAAGACTCATGTCTTCTTTGGTACCCAAACCTTCTTGGGTCCATCATTGTTAGTAGCATAAACAGTCTTTGCTCAGCTCTTCTTAACAGGTCTCCACACTTTGGGACATTCCCTTTCAAAATGTTCTACACTTTTGCATTTTGAACAAGTAACAGCATTTCTACCAACAGACTTTACAAAAACCTTTTGGAAATGATTTTTGTAAAAAGTTTTTGTTGGCCTACTTCTAATTCTTTCCTTTACCTTTGAGAAATCGATCAAAGGAACGGTTTCTTGTGTCATTCCTAGACCGGATTTATTAAAGTAAGGTCTTTAGATAGAAAGAATTTTATCCAACTTTTCTGAACCCATTGAAAATTTCTTTGTGACTTTCAATAAATCTTCTTTCAAGCAAGCATTTTCTTTTGAAAGTTCATTCTCATGCAAGAGACTTATCTAGACTTTCAACTTTTTCAAATAAAATCTTTTCTTGTTGTTTCAATTTGGAATTCTCCCTTTTCAGTTCAAAAATCCTTCTAAGAGAGCCTTTAAGACTGAGACAAAGTTCATCAATGTATTTTGATACTTTGGTAGGAATTTTTGAATTTCTAACCTTGATACCCTTTGTTTGAGTCTCGAGTCGAGACCGAGTCCGAGTTTGAGTCTCGAGTCCGAGTTTGCCATAAGACATATGTTTGCATATTCTTCATCACTCTCCTCATATTCAAGTGTCACTCCACGTTTCAGCTTTGAGTGCTTTCTTGAACTTTTCAGGTTTCCCTTTCTTTTTTTCTTGATAAGGGACAATTGGGTCTAATATGTCCCTTCTTCTTGCATTTAAAGCAAACAACTTCTTTGCTGGTATCTTCTTCTTCATTTGATCTCTTTTGAAATCTTTGATTGTTTTGTCTCTTTCCATTGAACCTTCTACCTTTTTTATTTAACCTTCTGAATTTTCTAATCAGAAGTGTCAATTCTTCATCATCCAAGTCTTCTTCTGAATCTGTAACATCAGAATCATCATTAGATTTTAAAGCAATTGACTTCTTACCTCTTGTGTCAAATTTCTCATTAAATTGCTCGACTTCATAAGATTGAAATGTGCCGACCAATTCATCTACTGAAAGCGGCATGATCCTTTGTGTTTCTCTTATAGATGTCTTGACGTGATTCCAATCTTTGGAGAGCCCTCTCAACAGTTTATTGACCTTCATAGGTCCTAAGATTAGCTGTCCTTGGTATGCCAAGCCATTTACAATTTCTGTAAATCGACTAAACATATCCGTAATGAATTCTCCTGGCTTCATTTTGAAGGCTTCATATTGATCAAGAAGGATATTGATCTTGGTTTCTTTGACTCGATCTGTTCCTTCATAGGTGACATGCAATCTGTCCCAAACTTCTTTGGCTGTTTCACAAGATGAAATTCTATTATATTCAGTAGGAGATAATGCACAATATAGAGAGTAGATAGCCTTTGCATCAAGGGCTTGTCTCTTTGAGATATCGGTGTGTGTTGTTCCCACTCCATCAGGTAATTCTTTCCCTGTGATAGATACAGCTTTAGGAGTAATTCCATTCCCCACTACATCCCACTCTATAGGATCTTTGGATCTTAGGAATGCCTTCATCTTGTTTTTCCATACGTTGTACTCCTTGCCATCGAAGTAGGGAGGTCTGGTATTGCTTTGCCATTCAATTAAACCTGGAGCCAAAACACTAGCCATAGATCTTTAGCTTTAGAAATAATAACACTTCTAATGAATAAGCAACCAAGCTCTAATACCAATTGAAATAGGCTAGTGAATCAACCTAGAGGGGGGTGAATAGGTTATTGTGGAATTCTTTTGGAATCTTTTGCGGTAGAATACGCTAATATCAAAGATATATCAATAACAAATAAAGCACGTATTCATAAAGTAAATAGAGTAGGGTAAAAGATAATTGACACAAGGATTATAGTGGTTCAGCTTAGTCCAAGCCTACGTCCACTCTCCACGCTGGCAGCCAACTGGCTGTAATCACTATGTAGCAAATTGAGAGCTGTTACAGTTCACGAACTAGACTTCTTCAATAGACAGTCTCTCCTACAGCCTCCTACTGCTTTTGCACTATACGTAACTCTCTTTGATACACAATTCGAACATGAAAGATTTTAGAGAACAAGATCGAGATTTTTCTACCCAGTCTCTCCTTATTTCCAAGCAACACCGATCCACCTTAAATAGCTCCCGTGCCTTCATACCCGTTGGCACTTACCAAAAATTCATCCAATCAACCCGTTGGACTGAATCAATTTAAGTATCTCCTTGTCGCCGAAAACGTAAGTAGACAGCAGCTCGTCAATCATGTTCGCCCATACAATCAGGATCTTGAGTTCCCAAAATTAGATTCTTCCAAAAATAAGCTTGATCTTCAACTAATAAAATCCGAAGAATAAATCTTCCAAGCTCACGATCACAACCAGAGATATTCCATGATTAAGATTAGGAAATATAGAATCCAATATCTTACTTTCCTTAACCATAAAAATAACTCGTGACCAGCCTGTCAAAATCACGAACCTGTCTTCGACTTAGATTTGGTCTTGAAGGTCTTCAGACTGAAACTGAGTCTTGACTGTCTTCAGACGGAAAACTTCAGACCGAACTTTTGGGTCTGACTGTCTTTAGACTGAAAACCTTTAGACTTTGAAAACTTCAGACGTAACCGACTGAGTCTTGGAATCCTTAGACCGTACTGTTGAGGCTGTTTTATCAACTTCAAAACTCCAAGGGATTTTTCTTCAACATATATATATATATATATATATATATATATATGTATGTATGTATTACACCCACAATTTATGTTGACTGAATCTTTGACTAAGGATATTGGTTGTCTTCGTCTAGCAAGAAAAAGGTGATATATGACAATTTGAATTAGTGGATATTAGTTTACGATTATGTTTCTGATTCTCACGCACTTAGACAATATTTAGGCAAACCAACCTTATGCTTATGTGATTGAGGGTGGGAAAGAAATGTTTACATGGTCAATATTGAAGCGATGTCATGTGTATCAAGAGGAATTTACGTAACCGAGTTCTTTCACACATTAATATTAATAATAACTATTTTGATAATTAGTTTAGAGCTAACAAAAATTGGTGTCACCACACGCTTTATTATTCTCTAAATATGAGAGTTGTCAAAATGCCATTATCATGCTAAATTGGGGTTGGTTTTTCAATTCATAAAAGGATTATGATTCCCTCTATTTATGGGCAGAGGAGATTTCTTTCAACCAAACTTTCAATTGGTTAGTTATGAAGGCAAATTTCATTTATATTTATACGTAGTTAAATTTGCATGTGAGTGTTGTCAGCAACTAGTAATCCTCCAATTAGTATAATTAGAGGCAATTTCCACCAATAGGATGCAGAAAAATATAGCCCTGCGAAGAAAATACTGGCCATGCATAAGCATCGCATGACCAACCACCAGGAGGCAATTAGAAGTGTGTGATCTCTTGTATCTAGTATTTAAACAAAACCTGGTATAAAACTTTCGAAAAAGATATGTAGTATTGATTTTTGGGCTCTCATTTTGGTGTTGAAGATTTCGGTTATAAAAGGGACCAAGCAAACGCACTTTCGCAACTCGTACTAAAGCAACAATGAAGAGATCCTCAAGCGTGTTGGCTTTGTTCTTGTGTTCACCGACAATAATCCCTTCTGATCATGCAATCGAATCGTCTCAATACGCAGTGGCGTTGTTGGCCTCTGATTTCGAGATCGGACTCTAGAGGAATTCTATCTGGATGTCTGCACCTCTCCAAGGAACCTCCTTCGAGAAGTCTACAAAAGAAGGATTTCATAGTTTTTGAAGCTCGATTTTTCATTTAATCATGTAGGATGTGAGATTGCTTGGTGTGGTTAATGACCATGCAGTTATAATCCTTCTTAATGTTCGTAGGCTGAACCAATTCACTCGCGGAGGAAACCTGGACTCCTCCAATATGGACATTATTGAAGTAGCAAATCAGGAAAGAAAAAATCAAAATATTTGTAGTGCAGAATTTTCCACGAATCAGTATGAAGATAACAAATTAAATAGAATATAAATTAGAAGGGAAAAAAGTTAGAATATCTGAAGGGCAAAATCTTCTACAAATCAGTAAGAAGATAATTCTGCCTTGCAGATGTTCTGATTTTTTCCCTCTTCTGATTTGCTACTTCAATAGATATGACTGCTCTTGTCGTGACAAGCATCGCACAATCTTCTCAAGGGTCTTTCAGATCATACTGGGTCAACATCTATTTACCAGCCAAGTTCCAAGGAGCCCCTCCAAAGCCTAATCCCGAGCTGAACTTGAAAGTCGACGAGCGAAAAGCACACTGCATGGCCGTGAGGAAGTTCTCTGGGTTTGTTAGTGATGATAACATCGACGAAGAAATGGAGGCTCGTGTCAAACCGCTCGTCAAGTCAACAAATTCTCTCCACATGCATTGCAAAATTGGAAATTCGTCTTGGGGCACCATTTGAGGAAAATTAAACAAATCTTTTTTTAATTTTTGATCTTCTCAAGGTGAGACTAATCATGGTTGTTTCCCAATTACCTGGATGATTCGCTGGCCCCACGCCATAATCACATTTGGCAGTTTCATATATACTTGGATTTGTAATTTTTTCATGAACATTTTCTACGGTCCCTTTGAAGTTGGCTAAATTATACAGTTTGATTTTTTTTTCCCATAGATTTTGAATTTGAATTTCGTCGTTTTAGATACCCAGTATGTATTTTTAAGGGTTATGTGTAGTTTTTTTCCCTTATGTATTGATGAAAGATCACAAATCGTAGAGAAAAAAACCCACACAAAACAACGATTTATTCATTACTTTATTTTTCAAGTACACATCATCAGCCCCTTAAAGGTGATGTAACTAGATGACTCATTAATTGAAATATCCGAATTTTAAGATAAAGAAAAGATCCATTCATTTTAATGAATAGCAAAAATTATTCCCACCTTTTTGGATTCCCTCTTTCTTCCTTGGTTTTACCCACAACCCCAACTTTTTAGGGACACGTCCCAGACCTTCCAGGTCCTCCATAGAAGAAATAGGACCCCCAATTTGGATCGTTCCCTGCTTTGAGGTCGTAGCAATGTCGGTTACTCACAATGGTCTTTGCGTTTTCCACAGGGACGAGGACGTTGTCCCCATTCACCACTTGCAATTGCCGAAAATAGGCGGCTTTTCCGTACCCTTCTTCGGCGAAATGCCCGCTCCCCATCTGAGTGCTCGTATGGCTGCCCATGGGGGCCAAGTTCACGATCTCCCCGCCGAATTCCACCGAGCTCGCGTGGTCCCCGAGGTGACTGAACAGGACCGATGGCCAGTACCCGAGGATCATGTTTGGTGCCAACATGAGCCACCAATTCCCGGTATCCGGGTCCTATGCAAGGTGAGAAAGGAGGACCATATGAGTACTTGATGTCTAAGGCAATCAAGCTCACGCTCACCAAACTCTTTTTTCATGGAGATACTTCAATGGATTGGATGAGGATATTGTTATATTAAGAGGGTCTCATCAACTTTTCTGAACCCATTAAATTCAACAACTACATAGAATTTTAGTGTATGTACTAGATTCGCTCAATAATTTCTTCATTTCAAGTGCCTTATTGCATACAAATGAATCAATGCTCACAAACGGAAGTCTATGTGCATTGTGGTCCATTAGATAAACTTAAAACAATTTAGAAATGTCTTTATTACTTCCTATCAAAACAAAGAGATCATTCTTTTCTTTTTCAAGACGAAACCATAAAAATATTCACACATTACTTCAAATGACTTTAAATATCTGGAATTTCTATTTCTAAAGATCAGAGATGTGTTTCTTAAACAAAATCGAGAGTAAACAAGAAGAACATAATAAAAGCAAAAGATCATTGCAATCACCTAAAAATAAATCAATTTTTTCCTATCCTCGTATCCATTTGGTGAATGATACAACGGTATCCAATTTTCAAGACACTGTTCAAAACCTTGAACTTGTCGAATAAGTTGTGAGAATTCCATTTGTTGATACTTCATCACAAGTTAGAGAATAAAGTTGCATTTTCCTCAAAATTGATATCAAAGCAAGCCAAAGTGATTAAAAAAAAAAAAAAAATTAGAGGAAAAAGTGGGGAGAATCTTGGAGCACAAAGCAACAAGGTGATTAGAGTCATTGTTCCATATTTCCAGTGTACGAATGAACATATATTTCAAAGCTGTAGCTATAAGCCTTTGTTAAATTACCATCAATCTTATTTTATTTTTATATTTTAATTTTAGAGGGTAATTTTTACTCTTTTTTCCACCTAAATTCAACACCTTTTGGAGCCTCTACAACGATTTCTTTTCATGTTTGATTGAGGCAAATGGTGCTGACATCAGATGGTCCAAGAATTACATCATTTTTTTTCTGTTATGAGCAGGGTTATTTTAATTCTACTTTTTGGCAACAAGAATTACATCATTTGCATTCAATTTTGAGTAGGTTTTGGATGATGGGTGATTCATTAAAGAAAAACAAAAAACAAAAAACAAATGTATACATGTATACATAGGCATGGACTTTGAATCATAATATCTTTTTTTTTTTTTCTAATTTAGCAGACAAATAGGTCTCTAAATTAATTATTACCTTCCAAACCCGAAAGGTTATTTCAAATTGATTGCCACCATAGGAGGACATGGGAACAATTGGTGACCC
Source organism: Eucalyptus erythrocorys (assembly GCA_014182555.1). Lineage (NCBI taxonomy): Eukaryota > Viridiplantae > Streptophyta > Magnoliopsida > Myrtales > Myrtaceae > Eucalyptus > Eucalyptus erythrocorys. The sequence goes on from CM024604.1 coordinate 29,153,798, forward strand.
AATTGCAAGCCCATCGTGGGTCTGGACAAATCCTGGGCACAGCAAGTTGTAACATCCTGTATTTTGGTAGGAATCAGCCTGCATGCAATCAAAGTTACAAAAAACATTAATCTCATGATTTTAAAAGGAAAAATTTATTTATTTTATTTTGTTACTTACAGTCCAATAAATGAAGATCGTCGTAAGGTTATCCCCATATTGTCTTGGATAAACCTGAAGAAAATAAAAATAAATTTATTCTCTAATTAGTAAGCCCATTCCACACATACTGTAAATGTGGCTGAAAAGACTTGGAAACAATGTCAACTAACCATTAATGCAATCAGTGGGGAAACTAAATTTGGTCTTTAATGTGTTTATGTTACAGAGTCAATGACTTGCCAACTACACGATAATTGCATGCCACAATAAATTGACCCAAGAAACACAGGATTTTCAATGATTTAGCTGAACATAGACATAAATTTTTTGCTTCTTGGATTGGACCATCCAATTATGACAACCCTTTCCTTTCCTTAATTTCCCCAACCTTGATAAAGGCAGATAATATTGTAGTTTCTATTTCAAGTTTTTGGCATTTTGTTATAAAAACACATTAGTATATATTTTAGATTGGCTAAGTATATTTGAATTTGGCACTATCCCCTACCAAAGAAAGAAAAAAAGACAATGACTTGATTAAAAAACCCAACCTCCGGTAGAAAAAAAATTCAAAATCTGTCAACTCAAAATTAGCCAAACATTAGGAGTAAATTTCCATTTAAGAAAAGACAAATAATTTCAACCCTAAATTTATTTTGTAGCCGAAAAAGGGGACGAGACCAAGAGGACTGGTCAAAGCTAATTTTATTTTGTAGCCGAAAAAGAGGACGAGACCAAGAGGACTGATCAAACCTAATTATTTATTAGGAAATGTATAAAAATATTTAAAAGTTTATTGGGGAAAAAGGAAGAGAAGAAAAAGATCAAACAGTACCTGCAAGCCAGCTTCAATGGTGTTAAGGTCAACGCCAGAAGTGCCGGCGGCGAGCCACAACTGGGCGAGGCTAAATTCACCTTGTTCAGCCACATATGGTTGCCACATATTTATGGTTGCTTGGACTCCATAGTATTGATCTCCATCCACATACTCTACCGCATACTGCAAGAAAAATATATATAATAAATTAAAACAACCATTACACAAGAAAAACACAATTTATAATATAAATTTAAAAGAATAAAAGGAGGCGGCTTTTTTTATGATCTCATATTAAAATTGAATACCAATAATTGTCTTATGGCGAAATCGTGTAAGATTCCCGCCACACTTGCCACTTTGGAAAATTGGCACATATGCATTATAGAGAACAATCTACCGAGGAATTTCTAAATTTAATAAACATTGAGTTGGTAAATCCACTTTGGCTTGATCGAGTTCAAAACTAGCATGTACCATAAGTTTTTTCCTTTTTTTTTTTAATTAAAGAAAAACAGGGGAAGATGTTTTTGGTACAAAGTGAATAAATATGTTTCGCTTGCTTGATAATACAGCCCGCAAAAATTGGAGGAAAGCGCAAGCAAACATAATGGCAAAATTAAAAACCACAGTCTGAACGGTACAAGCCGAAAATAAAAAAACAGTTTCCTGTCTTCATGCTATGACTTTTTCTTGAAGCTAAATTTGACCACCTAAAAAAATGAAAAGAAAAAAAGGGGAAAGAAGCAGCGAGACTGAACACCAACATAAGGAAGAAGGGAACAAAGAGATAATTATGTGTGAATTTTCTCCTCTACTTTTGAGACAAAAATAGGCAAAGAGACTTATTTTCAGATATAAAATTTAGGGATAAATACATTTGAAATCCTAAAACTTTTCAACAAAGTGCATTTTAAGCCTAAAACTTTCAAAAAGTATAATTAAGTCTTAAAACTTGTCACGAAAGTACAATCGAGTTCTAAAACTTTCAAAAAGTGAAATAAAATTCTAAATCTTATCAAATTGTTCAAATCAAATCCTTTTATCAATGACACTTTTTTAATATTTTGGGATTCAAATTTCACTCTCTTGACAAGTTTCAAAATTTGATTATATTATTTTTAAAATTTTAGGACTCAATTGCATTTTCTTAATAAGTTTTAGGACTTCTAGTACACTTATCCC